>VDFB02281492.1:360641895-362101893 GCA_007258455.2 Sequoia sempervirens
AAGAGTGACCCTTTGAAAATCCCAATCCTTGATAAGCAAATCATCATCATCATCTGTCATCACCATCTCTAATAAAGTCTCGACCAATCATGGACTTGTTGGATCCTCTTGTCATCATCTCATTTCCACGCTAACATTGCATCATGAATAGTCCATCATGCATCCACAACCTGTTAGCATTCATCCATCATGCATTTATCTTGCATCCATAAATCATCAAAATTCTGCATATCATCTCACATGCATCATCATCATAATATAGATATGTTAGTCTAAGCATCTCATAAATCATCTATTGCATAATCACAGCATATCACATCATTAATCTCCTCCATCTCATATCATATCATCATTTAAGTTGTTTAGGATAATATAGATTTGTTATTCTAAGCATCTTAAAATCATCTCATTTGCATCATCATCCATAATCACCCATTTTGAACCTCTTTATCGTGAGATCGACCCTCAAATCGAATCTTTTCGCTCAATCTCTCGAGGGGGCAATGTACCAGTGTACTTCTTTCCGCTGGGGCATCTGAAAAATCATGAAATTTTTAAATTTTGATCGCGGCAAGTTATTCTTTGAACCAAGGCAACAAGTACATTGCTTCAAAGAGGGGCAAAATGTAGACATGCAAAATTAACATTATGCATTCGATCGGATTGAGTCAAATTAGGTCTCACATTAGGCCCATTCATCACTTTCATCCATTCATTAAATAATCTCATTTATCAAATAAGCATTATCATTCAACCTTCATCTTGCATCATCCATTTAATTAAATAAATCAGGACTTCATTTAAATCAAATCCTAAATCATATTCCATCATTTTCTGATTTAAATAAATTAATTATCAAAGTCTTAAAAGTCAAATCACCTGATCAGCATTAAATCAGCATAATCATCATCTATTTAATCTAACCCTGATTAAATGTTAATCCCATCCCACTTGCATTATCTAGATATCTCCACTTGCACAATAAATCAATTTTATTGATTTATTAAAACCTCATTTTCCCTCAACATGACAAGTCAAACATGGCATTTATTGCTGTTTTTCTTGTCCCCCTCTCAAAATTTATTGCAAATTCAAATTCAAATTCTCCCTCTCATGGGCACTCTTCCCAAATCTTGCACAACCATTGACCATTCACCATTTGACAAGTGTCATCTTCTCATTGGAGGATCTTTAGTCCCACATTCACCATCTTGGCCAATCTCATCAAGAAAATCTATAAAATGAGGCCTTCATTCTCATTCATGGATCCACAATTTTATGCAAGGTTACTCTCTTCATTTGAGATTTGATCTTGTTCATCATCACTCCACCATCTCCATTTGCATTTTATCATCTTGAGCTTTGATCAAGGGTTGGGAAAGGGTCACTAGCACATGTGACACCAATCCAACATGGAATAGGTGATTATCATGCTTTTGAAATGTCTTTTTGATGTTGTTTTTGTTACTTGTGGCATTTCTTTAGCATAGGTATTTTATTTCATGGAGGTATTTGCAGATTTGTGTGTTTAGACTAACCTTTAATGAGTATTTGAAGTTGGTCTTACATGCAGATTTAGGGTACTTCAGCAGCAATGACAACCCCATCCAAAATTTGTCTGCCAGCCATAAATCCACCTTGCTCCTCATAAATCAAAGAGGTGAGAAAAGGATTAAGCCTTTCCACAATCAGTTTGGTAATAATTTTGTAGACCACATTACAAAGTAATTGGTCTAAACTGGTTTAGAGACTCAACACCCTCCCTCTTAGGAATAAGAGCCAAAAAGGTGGAATTCATGGCTTTTAACATTTGTTTATTCTCTTGCAACTCCCAAACCACCTCCAAGAGATCCATTTTGATTATCTCCTAGTTTTCTTGATAAAATTCAATTGGGAAAGCGTTAGGACCTGGAGCTTTCCCTATGTTCATTTGAAGCACAATTGTCTCCAACTCTTGTAGGGAAATGGGCCAAAGGAGAGCACCATTCATCTTAGAATAAAACAAAGAGGGAATACAAGCCAAAATAGAGTTTTCTACTCACTTGTAGGAGGAGAATATTCAAAGAACATAGTTGCAAAGAACTGAGAAGCATTCCTAGAAATCCGCCCATAGAAGAAAGTAGAGTCCCCTCAGAGGACACTAATGAAGTACTTAATGATATTTTTGGTCCTCCTTGTAGCCAAAAAATTATGGAAGAAGGCAGTATTCATATCCCCTTCATGAAGCCAATCAATGTGATACTTTTGTTTCCAAAAAATATCCTTGCACAGCTCCCACTCCTCTAGCTCCTTAGAAGCGATTGCCTCCGTACAACCCAAATACACAGTTAGGCCATGATCCCGTATTCCATGTGTGATAGAATCCAACTATGCTTGAGCCGCCATTATTTTGAGATGCAGGTTGCCAAAACATTATTTATTCCACTTCTTCAACCTATACTTCACATACTGCAACCTCTTTCTTCAACCTATACATCACATACTGCAACCTCTTAGCAAAGGAATACATAGCCCTGCCAAAAGTACGCTTCCCTCTAAGCCACCAATCCCCTATCAAATCCTGGAGAGAAGGATCCCATAGCCACATGATTTGAAACATAAAAGAAGGATTCTTAGAAGTTCTAAAAGAGGCAACTAAGAGTTTAATCGACCAATGGTCGAAGGCACAACAGTCCAAGATTTTTGTAACAACTTCATTGTTCTACTCAAAATAATTGACAATGTTTTAACCACAAGTGAATAATTCACGATGCCATCACATAGCAATAAAAAATTTATTCTATTTCAAAGATAATATGCACATTTGAAATAACATATATTCCAAACTTTCCATTTGCATTATAATTGAATGTACAATTATATCAATACGTTTAAAATCTCAAGATATCATTTCTTGCAATACAACTTCCATAGACATGGATATAAAAAAACATGCATAGCTCCTTGAGCTTCATTAGCATGTAGTAACAAATGGTCCAAGAAATCCCCTACAAATCTCGACCACCAAATGATGAGGAGAAGCATCACTCAAGCACTTTTCTACCAACCACAAACTCAAATATGGTCCCCCGCACATTTGCCACATATGGCAATATGCCCCTTCCTCTTCAACAAAGAGATTGGTTGGTAAAACCCCATAAAAAATAGCCTTCCTGAGCTTAGTGTTGTGCCCTACAATTCTAGAACCTAATCATACGGTAGCTACAATTGCAAGTATGAAAATATCGAATTAGATATTGTCTATACTAGACACAATGAACTGATAGTGTAAACAATGGCTACTTACACTACTTTGGCCAAAGTTTTGTATAAAAGTCATTCATTCACCCACTATCCTAGCTCGATTTATTTAATGACCATTTATGTACTATGCTTAGACAATTCCCTCCATTGGGTAATCATTAACCCTAGGAACAACCTATCATTTTTTATAACATTAACTACACATAGGCAATTCCCTCTATCGAGTAATCATTAACCCTAGGAACAACCTATGTTTATAACATTCCTTCTAAGTAATTCAAGTAATTCCTACTTATCTAATAACCAAATAACATAACTTCACATCATTGAATGACTCTAGTACCAAAGGTACGATCCAAACTATAAAAGTCCTCGATCAATGGTTTATCTCAACACTAAACGACTCCCTTCAAGAGTATTAGCGAATAACCTCAAACTAAAAGTATAACCTTCGACGAGGAATGACTTTACTCAAAGTATATTCTTATCAATAAATAACCTTAATCAAAAGAACAATCACAACAATAAGAGACTCTAATCGAGGGTGAGTTTATGTCAATAAAAGACTATCCAAAAAGTAGATTTTCATCAATAAAAAGACTTCACGTCAAGAGTGTAAAATAACCATTCAAGTAATAATCCAACTCAATAAGGTATTCCCACCTATGGCTTCAATCAATAGTAAATCACAAATTCAAGTCATCATCTTAATCACATAGGTAATCCCATCCTTAGTTTACCCTAATCCCAAGATAAAATCATCAAATCAATGAATAGTCTAATCATGTAGATTAATCACAACCTATGTGCTATGGTACCAAACAACAATCAAGTAAATATCCTAACTCGCTAGGTTATTCCCAACCTAGGGTTTTCAGTCAATAATCAAGTAGAGCAATGATCAAGTGTTAATTCAAGAACAGTCAAGCTCTTATGGCTCAACTACACAAATAACTTGGTAATAAATAACTAAACGAGCTATATAAACCCCTTCTTTTGTCCTACTAATACAACCACTCCTTAATGTGGAGTATGTGCAAACATTCATTAAGGTTCGTAAGAAGTGAAATATAATAAGACTCTTTCAATAACATAATCTTTCCTAATCTAGCTAATCAATGCTCTTTCCACACAAAACATCCACAACATTCAATCTTTTCAAAAACATAAAGAATATAAGAGGGTGAATACCATGCATGTTAAACACTAATTCCAAAATAAATAAACTGACTTCCAAGCTCATTCAACTCCAAGACCCTTAGAATTTCTCCAAACCACTCTGAAAAATACTCACAATATCTCACTAAGCTCTCCTCACAACAACTCTCAGGTTACACATGAATAATCAGACTGAAAACAACAAAATGCAAATGAAACAATGTGTCCAAATGAAGTAACCTTCACTTCTATTTATACATAATCATGAGAATTATTTGCCTAAAAACTCGGACACATCTTAGCGAAAAGGTTCGACTCAGCAATTTACTCCAATTGGTGGCAACATTTTAAAACTACACTCATCAAAATAGAACAACAAATCGACTGAAATAGAGACAACAAGAATTTATCTCAGAAATGCAAGGTGAAAGACAAATAGGTCGACTCCAAATATGTCAACTAAATCATAACTTATTCTACCTTTTACTTAGTCTACCATCGCTGGATAATACTCAATAATTTGGACTTCTATTCATAATGCAGATTCATATTTTGGCATCACCTATTCCTTTCCATTGTGCATTTTGGTGTTTTTATTTTTGGACTAAGTTGGTGACTAAATTCCATTCAAATATCACATTAAACTTTTAACTAAGTTTTCAAACATAATGTGTCGCTATAGCAAGTTGGTCGATTCTCATTTAATGATCATAGTGTTGCATTTATCTCTTCCTATCACTAGCTTTTACATGGTGCTGCTATGGTTTCAATACTTATCATATTGCAAAATCCTTGTGTTGTCCATAAATCTTATACTCAACACTTAAATTACTTTGCAAAGCTTTTTAAATCAATGCACTATGGGCTCAACTTATCTTTTATTGCTAGTTACTTTATACATGCTTATACAAGCATTTAAACTTATGTAATAATATATGATTAATGGCTTTAAAAGCCTGCACTATATATGTGCTTATCTAATCTTGATTATAAAGCTATATATATATGTGTGTGTGTGTATTTATATATTCACACAAAACCCTCTTGTATATTTCATATTTAAACATGTATAAATACTCATTTATATATATTTAATATATATGTATATATTCATATATATGAGTATGTACATATGTTCATATATATGTATATATACATATATATAAATAAATAAGACGTATAATTATGTTTTTCACCAATCGATAAATATGTATATATATATGAATGTATTCCTATATATATATCAGTATATATGTCCAATCAACATCTCAACACATATGTCGTATTCATGTATGGTATGAAAAAGTATTTATATTCTCTATAAACATGCACGTATACTTTCATTATGCATGAGTATCATTTCCATACACACATGTATATACATTCTATACATATATAATTGTTAATTTATACAAATACAAGAAGAATAACTCAAACCTAATAAACAAGCTTCAATCAAATCACAATCAATCAAGAAGCCAGCGAATTAAACCAAAGTCATTTGATTCAAGAAAACATCCTATTACAATCAAGGATGACTACTCGATTATTCCAACAAGTCAATACTATGACCAAAGGCACTTACTTGATTCCCATGCAACTGACTTGACTTAACCACCTAAAAGTGAGTGTGTGAAAAAGCTCAATTAGGTTTCGTTTAAGGGTTACCCAACCAATCACTTCTCCTGAGTGATACTTCCCCTCCCTTCAGGAGGATTGAATGTGTCCCTACATCCAACTTAGTTTAACACCAAGGTAGTTAGACGTTCATAATAAATCTATTTGGATCATAATACATTTCTATCAAAAAAGCATTTAGAAAATTCACATTGCAATACATAGCATTCCATCAATTCAAAATATATTCATTCCTTTTAAATCATTAACATCTTATTGCATATTCATATTTTTTATTCACATAACAAACATGTTAAAGCCACAACTTACATTTATGAACATTTTTACTCATACTGGTACAAGTAACTCAATAATTGTGAAACGGGGTGTAACATACTTCCTCCCTTGTGAATCATCATCCCCAATGATTTTAAACATATGGTGATATATAAATAAAGGTTCTACCTTTAATTTTCTCATCATATAAGAAATAAGCATATTCTATTAATTACAAAACATTCTTCCCTCAGAGCATGACCTTTTGCTATCTCGTCCATGCTAGACTTTGCACTGACGGCCCAACTAACATATAGGAAGAGCTTGTGTGCTTTCACACATACTTTCGCTTAAAGATCTATACTTCATAATCATATCAACTCCCTTGTACTTCACAAGTATCACAGTGACCATATCCTATATGACACCTATACCTTAGTGATTGGAAAACACATTCTCATTGGCTAATTAATTTATCCTTAGTGTAACCCAATTAGATAACGAATTTTAGTGTATTGTACACTACACGTGGGTCCCATCCTTTCTTTTGTGTTTACGCCATCGGACAACTCAAAAGCCGAGACTGTCCATCATTGACACAACTATCTTCCTTAAACATAATTATACCACTTCATAATTTTAAGCTTGTATCAACAAGTTTTCCTTGATCCTCTTGATCTATTATTCCATTTGACAACCTTTTTGTTCTAAGGTTAATCTTATTTCTTAGTTTATCTCAGCTTTATAGAGATTCAATCCTTCTTTCCATATAATGGACCTAACCTCCATGATAGAAGTTATAAGTATTCAACAAATTCACCAATATTTGGTTTATCCCATTTGCCTAACTAGCTAACATAATTGAATTCCTTATAAGATAATCATGGTTTACACAAAACCTTACTATTTCTTGCTTGTTCCCATCTGAGATAACTTTCTTAGGAACATTAAGCAATTGCTTCACACATTTTGTTATTTCGGACTTAATATCCTGAAAATCAAATTTCCCAATCAAAATTGGTTACCTTGGTGAGTCTATCCACCATAACATTATGTTAGTTCCATCAACATGAAAATATCAAACTATTCTTGTGACCCACTATTTCCTCTCGAGAATTCCATGGGAGTATACGAGCCCTGCCAATGATGACATCCTATCATCATCCTCTGGCATTCTGGACATCAACTTGCTACATACCTTGCATCATTATACTTTATCCCCTTCCAAATTATAGTGGTTCCTCATCCAACAAATTTTTTCATTCCCTTGAGTATCTGAATAAGACATCAATTTGCCTCATTCATTATTTCGTCTCCCGAAATTTTGGGTACATAGGTTCTTTCTTCAATTCATATTAGTCCATTCCGACTAAGTGAGATATTCTTCCATGGATTGATGTCATATTCGGTTCTTGACATATAATATTTAAATTTTGATGGTGGAGCTAAATTCCTTCCTCTTAGGACATCCATATCTTGGATTTCTCTTGTCCTTAATCATTTCAAAGTTGTAATTCAATTTTTAGCTCAATCTATTTCTTTCAGTGAGCATTTATACTAGTTCATGTAATAATAATCATTTGATTGTGTTGACTTGATATTATCTTCCAAAAGATATCAACAATAATTACATACTTAGCTACCAAGCATGACATTCCTTGATAACTCAAGGTTAGAAATTTATAATTCTCTTGGTTCCATAGGTGATAATTTTGCCTTTCATGATTAGGCATACTGCCTTATCCTTTTTTTAAGGCATTAATTATGTATAGAGTTGTGTTGTAAATATTCTTTCTCATTGATCATAAGCCTTGACCTTTCCACTACCTTTCACTAGTAGTTCCAAAAGCATATCTTATATCCTTTCCAACTTTGTTGTGGTTATTAAGGACAAGACTTTGGTTGAATCATGACTTTCAAAGAAGTCAAAAGTTCTTTTAAATTGGAAATACATCAATGTACTTCATTGTATGGGGTACTTTATCTAAGTCTATCTACTCTTCTTCTTCCCCCCTTAGTGTTTCCATGATATTAGATCATCTTAATAGTTGAACTCTTAGCAAACATTTGCTCTCCCCATTTGATCAAATTGGTTTAACATTCCTTGTTGTTGGCTCTTCATAGTTGAATGGTTGTTATCCATCTTGCTTACCCTTACTAGGTATACCTTTGAACATACTTTTTGTTTCCAAAACTGGTTTCATAATCGCCTTCTTATCTCTTAGAATCAACAGTTGGATCTACCTTAATGAGATCTAATGAATAAACAACTTTACAAGAGGTACTCTAGTAATTCATTCCAATTTTCATGTATACCAATATCCTTTTTGTGAAAGAATATTCATATTCGCCAAGCCTCTTTCATTGATGAGCCTGCCTAAGGATCCCTTATGGAAAATGTGTCCTCACCTTAGTGTGTTTTTTCTAAGATATTCTTTTTATTTGACACATAGTCTCCTTTCATATACAATTTTCCTTCTAAATGTAAGTTACTTTCGTTGACTATTTGGTAAGTTCAATTTGCACTTCAACCAAACTATGTTCTTATCCGAGCCTTTGTCGAATTTAATTTGATTCATATTTTAGTTCCCAAATAACAATCATCTTTCCAGGTCATATTGTCCCAACTCTTGGTAGCTCATAACTTTATACATTCTAGGGTTGTTTGTCTTCTTTTCCATTTTCAATTGGGACCTCCAATTTGACGTTGCCTATTCCAGTTGGTGGAATCATGTCAACTTTTAATTCTTTGTAGGTTGCTTTTTTTATTGTCCACTGGTCTCTAATCTTCTTTCAAAAGTATCAAGTTTCTCTCTTACTCTAATTAACATTTGCAAAATTGTATCCCCGTATCGAATCAGGTTTGTCAAGGGTTTATCCAACCTCTTGTTACCTCTGTAGTTGGTTTTAATTCTCAAAAAGTTGACTTCCTTCTTCGATAGAAGTTTCCAATTTATGATATCTATTAGTTATTTTCCAGAAAAGCATACTCATAGATTCGTAATATCCTACTTAATCCAAATTCCTTGATTCTTTTGCAACTACTGGTTGCTATAAATAAGGGGGTTATTTTAATTCTTCGTATCCCTTAGAGTCATTTAAACAATTTCGTAGGATGAAGGTACCCATCAGTAAACCTCCATAACCTTCCTACTAAACCTGGTTGCCTAATCTTCCACAATCCAAGGTGTATCATATTGAGTTGATGGTTTAAGAGTTTTCAACTCTAGGGACAATTCTTCCTAGTCCTAAACTTAAACAAATTTTTAGGAATCTAATCTTTCCTTTTTGCTTCCCCTTTGTTCTTTTCCTCTTGCCATCTTGGCATAAGAACTTTTCAACCTTTAACTTCTAATAAGGTTTACACTTCACTTACGTAAGCTCCTGAGCTAAACTTGGTAGCTCTAATACCACGTGTAACAACCTCATTGTTCTACTCAAAATAATTACCAATGTTTTAACCACATGTGAATAATTTATGATGCCATCACATGGCAATAAAAAAATTCAAATTTTATTTCAAAGACAATATGCACATATGAAATAACACATATTCCAAACTTTGGACCATTTGCATTATAATTGAATGTACAATTATACCAATACATTTAAAATCTCAAGATATCATTTCTTGCATTACAACTTCCATAGACATGGATATAAGAAAACATACATAGCTCCTCGAGCTTCATTAGCACGCAGTAACAAATGGTCCAAGAAATCCCCTGCAAATCTTGACCACCAATTGATGAGGAGAAGCATCACTCAAGCCCTTTTCCACCAACTACAGACTCAAATGTGGTCCCCCGCACATCTTCCACGTATGGTAAGATGGCCCTTCACTTCGACAAAGAGATTGGTTGGTAAAACGCCATAACAAATAGCCTTCCTAAGCTTAGTGTTGTGCCCTACAATTCTAGAACCTAATCTACGGTAGCTACAACTATGAGTATGAAAATCCCAAACTAGATATTATCTATACTAGACAAGTGAACTGACAGTGTAAACAATGGCTACTTACACTACTTTGGCCAATGTTTCATATAAAATCCATCTATTCACCCAATATCCTAGCTTGATTTGTTTAATGACCATTCATGTACTATGCTTAGGCAATTCCCTCCATTGGGTAATCGTTAACCCCATGAACAACCTATGTGTATAACATTCCTACTAAGTAATTCAAGTAACTCCTACTTATCTAGTAACCAAATAACATAACGTCACATCATTGAATGACTCTAGTACCAAAGGTACGATCCAAACTATAAAAGTCACTGATCAATGGTTTATCTCAACATTAAATGACTCACTTAAAGAGTATCGGGAAATAACCTCAAACTAAAAATATAACCTTCAACAAGGAATGGCATTACTCAAAGTATATTCTTATCAATAAATAACCTTAATCAAAAGAACAGTCACAACAATAAAATACTCTAATCGAGGGTGAATTTATGTCAATAAAAGATTATTCAAAAAGTAGATTTTCATCAATAAAAAGACTTCACGCCAAGAGTGTAAAATAACCATTCAAGTAACAATCCAACTCAATAGGGTATTCCCACCTATGGCTTCAATCAATAGTAAATCACAAATTCAAGTGATCATCTTAATCGCATAGGTAATCCCCCATAGTTTACCCTAATCCCAAGATAAAATCTTCAAATCAATGAATAGCTCGATCATGTAGGTTAATCACAACCTATGTGCTATGGTACCAAACAATAATCAAGTAAATATCCCAACTCACTAGGCTATTCCCAACCTAGGGTTTTCAATCAATAATTAAGTAGAGCAATGATCAAGTGTTCATTCAAGAACAATCAAGCTCTTATGGCTCAACTACACAAATAACTTAGAAATAAATAACTAAATGAGCTATATAAACTCCTTTTGTCCTACTAATACAACCACTCCTTAATGTGGAGTATGTGCAAACATTCATTAAGTTTTGTAAGAAGTAAAATATAATAAGACTCTTTCAATAACATATTCTTTCCTAATCCAACTAATCAATTCTCCTTCCACACAAAACATCCACAACATTCAATCTTTTCAAAAACATAAAGAATATAAGAGGGCAAAATAACATGCCCGTTAAACACTAATTCCAAAATAAATAAACCGACTTCCAAGCTCATTCGACTCCAAGACCCTTAGAATTCCTCCAAACCACTCTAAAAAATACCCACAATATCTCACTAAACTCTCCTCACAACAACTCTCAACTCATACATGAATAATTAGATTGAAAACAACAAAATGCAAATGAAACAATGTGTCCAAATGAAGTAACCTTCACTTCTATTTATACAAAATTATGAGACTTCTCTGCTTAAAAGAAAGCCTTGCTCATTGATACATTTCAGCTAAAAGGTTTGGCTCAACAATTTTGGTGGCAACATTTTAAAACAACACTCATCAAAATAGAACAACAAATCGACTGAAACAGAGACAACAAGAATTTATCTCAGAAATGCAAGGTGAAAGACAAACAGGTCAACTCCAAATATGTCAACTAAATCATGACTTATTCTACCTTTTACTTGGTCTACCATCGCTGGATAATACTCAGTAATCTGGACTTTTATTCATAATGCAGATTCATATTTTTAAGCCACCTATTCTTTTCCATCGTGCATTTTGGTGTTGTTGTTTTTGGAAAAAGTCAAAGACTAAATGCCATTCAAATATCACATTAAACTTTTGACCGAGTTCTCAAACATAATACGTTGCCATAACAAGTTGGTTTATTCTCATTTAATGATCATAACACTGCATTTATCTCTTCCTATCACTAGCTTTTAGATGACAATGCTATGGTTTCAATACTTATCATATTGCAAAATCCATGCGTGTTGTCTATAAACATTATACTCAACACTTAAATTACTTTGCAAAACTTTTTAAATCAATGCACTATGGGCGCAACTTATCTTTTATTTCTAGTTACTTTATACATGCTTATACAAACATTTAAACTTATGTAATAATATATGATTAATGGCTTTAAAAGCCTACACTATATATGCACTTATGTAATATTGATTATATATATATATATATTTATATTTTCACACAAAACATTCTTGTATATTTAAATATGTATAAACACTCATTTATATATATTATAATATATATGTATATATATAAATAAATAAGACGTATATAATTACATTTTTCATCAATCATTAAATATGTATATATATCTGAATGTATTCCTATATATACATATTTATATGGTATATATGTCCAATCGACATCTCAACACATATGACATATTCGTGCATGGTATGCACAAGTATTCCTATTCTCTTATAAACATGCACACATACTTTCATTATGCATGAGTATCGTTTCCATTCACATACACATGTATATACATTCTATACTTATATAATTATTAATTTATACAAATACAGGAAGAATAACTCAAACCCAATAAAGAGGCTTCAAAAAAATCACGACCAATTGAGAAACCAAAGAATTAAACCAAAGTCATTCAATTCAAGAAAACATCCTATCACAATCAAGGATGAATAGTCAATTATTCCAACAAGTCAAGACTATGACCAAAGGCACTTACCCGATTCCCATGCTACCGACTTGACTCAACCAACTAAAATTGAGTGTGTGGAAAAGCTTAGTTAGGCTTCGTTTAAGGGTTACCCAACCAATCACTTCTCCTAAGTGATACTTCCCCTCCCTTCAGGAGAATTGAATTTTTCCTTGCATCCAACTTAGTTTAACACCAAGGTAGTTAGATGTTCATAATAAATCTATTTGCATCATATTACATTTCTATCAACAAAGCATTTAGAAAATTCACATTGCAATACATAGTATCCCATCAATTCAAAATATATTCATTCTTTTGAAATCATTAACATCTTATTGCATATTCACATATTTTATTCACCTAACAAACATGTTAAAGTCACAATTTACATTTATCAATATTTTTACTCATAATGGTAAAAGTAACTTGGTAACTGTGAAACGAGGTGTAACAATCTTGGAGCTAGAAGCCCACCTATCACCAACCCAATAACAAGAAACAAGGAATTTGTCTAGCCTCTTAGAGATAGCATTCTCCCCGAGTCTTTTGTTATTCCAAGTGAATAAACCATTATGTAGTTTCACATCAATTAGTTTCAAAAATTCAATGTTGTCCTTCAGGAGAGTAGAAAAAGGATCTAGCTTAGCTATGACACCTCTTTTTTCTTCTAAACAAGAAATAGCATTAAAGTCACCTGCCTCTATCTAGGGAAGTAGAGGAGTAAGTGATTGAGCAAAGCTAACATGAGCCCAAAACTAAACTTTTCCAAAAAAATTAGTAGGCACATAGACATTAGTGAGAAGACAAGTTTCACTAGAGTCCAAGCAAGAAGCCACCATAGAAACAGAGAACCGACTAGATATCCACCATTGGGGAACGACCTTCCTTAAATCCCACAAACAAGCCACCCCACTCGAGCTACCAAGGGCTCCAATACATTAACAACAACCATGATTCTAGATCCTAGGCATTCTATCCAACATACCATCCACATTTAATTTAGTCTCTTGAATAAAAACAAGGTCAAGAGAATGAGTCGTGATCATCTCCCGAATAGCCTTTTGTCTAGGGATGCTATTCATACCCCTCACATTCCATGAGATAATTATAATTTATGAGGTTGAGAGAAGTTTGTATCCAAGGTTTTCACCAAACCAGAATCCACCAACATCTCCCCCATTAAATTAACCTTCTCATGATCTTTCTTACACCCCACTTTAGAAGATTTTTCCTGAGGCCCCTTTTTGAAGGTCTTTTGTTGCAAACCCAATGCATGCACGACCCCATTGGGTTTCCTATAATCTATAGACTCCTTCACATGAGAAGGAACTGAATCTTCCAAGGCACCAACCTCCTCCAAGGCCACACAAACACACGAAACAGTGGCACCTAGAGGTTGAGAAGGTAGATATGTATCCATGTGACCATCCTGTACATTCTCCAAAGGCAAGTTCTGGATATCATTCACATCAATATTTGTCAGAGCTCCACCTAAGGCCCTCAAACTAGAGTGCACCACAACTAGAATACCCTCCTCCTGAATGAGGCTCCCAAAAGCATCAAATCAATTAAAAAACTCATCATTTTGTCTATCTGTGAGGGTTTTCTTCAACCCTCTTCCTTTATTGCGAGACAATTGGGATAAAGCCCTCCTTATCTGCAACCTCACCAACCAAAGAGGCCTTCCCTTTATCATTCCTAGGTGCAGAGTTGGAGGGAACATTAACAGTAGCATTCGCCTGATTAAATTGAGGACATTTCCTTTACAAATGCCCATACTCATGACAAATTCAACATCTAAATGGAAGAGTTTCATAGTCAAGTTGTTGGATCCAGGAAGAGGATCCCATAAAAATCTCTACAAAATCTAGAAAAGGGTTATTCAAACCAATTTCAACATAGATTCAGGCATATGAGAATACCTTTTTATGAATATTTTGTTGAACCTCAGGCGAAATGGTTTGCCAAGCGAAAGTGCAATCATATGCATAACATCGCTCCCCCAAAACTCAAGTGGAAGCCAGGGAAGACGAACCTAGACAGGAACCCTTAACAAAAGCTCCTCTGTAGAGTTGAAACCCACATGCCAAGGTTTGATGAAGAGACCAAATTGATTATAGAAATAAGGGCCACCTTTAAAAGCCTTATTTTTATCAGCCACACATGAAAATACAACCAAAAAGTAGTTTTTGGAAGCTAACAGAATCTCTATATTACCTTCTGAGTTCCACATTCATCGAGTCCAGGATTCAAGAGTAGACAGAGAAAGACAAAGACCCATAAATTTACAAATAAGAGTATGATTGCTCCAATAATTAATATCATTCGCAACAGACTCTAGTTGAATCACCAACACAGGTTGATCTTGGCTTCTCTCCAAAAACCCATTCACTTTCTTGAATTTGGGCGGGTCTTTCACAGATGAAGAGCCCTCCCCTATCAAAAAATTGTTCAAGTGCACCATAGCCTTTGCATGCAAAGATAGATGTTGAACATCTAAATCCATTCCACAAAACCACCTCCCATGAGCAACCCTCGCACCACTAAACAAACCCAAAACCAAAGGACCAAGAGAATGAAAGCAAAAGAAGAGCTCACCCTTCTCCAAACCACACAACACACATAAAAATTTCAGCCAGAAGAAGATAAGGAATCTTCACACGACAAAGAGAAGAACACCCCACACAACCCAAAGGAAGCAAAATAATGAAAAAGCAGAAAGGACAACATAGAATAAACCCCAAAGCTTCAGCTAAAACTCCCTCCAAGTAATCACAACTCCCCCACCTAGCAAAAACCCCCCATGCACACAACACAACCAACACTCCAACCAGGACAAAAGAAAAGGTGGCATGCATGAGCAAAAACCCACCATGTAGATTGCACCTTGTCATAGCCGTGCACCTGCATTCCTTCTCCCATCTGCCCACAAAGCCATCGCTCCCAGGAATTCAGCTCAATGAATCAAAAAATTTCAAACGAATTTTGCTCCCAATTCTTTATTTTGAAACAATTAATTTCTTATAGCGACCCCTCAGCTTCTATAGGTTTCCAAATTCTATTCCAAGCAATCAAAGGGGTTTTCTTATCATTTGAAGTGCCTTGACAAAAGAAGTTTCACATTTTTTGCTGAAATTTCAATGCAATCTTGTTGGAAAACCATTTGGACCTTGCACTTTATCAAGATGTAATTGAAAAATTATCATTTTTAGTTCTTCTTTTGTGAAAGGGCCACTTAAAAATTGATTTGAATCTTCACCAACTAATTTGGGGATGTTCTCTAGAATCTTCTTTTGAAGATTCAAATTTGATCCTTTGATATTATTAAGCAACTTTTAAAATAAATACACTATTTCTTTCTTAATATCCTTATCATTCTCAATAAGAACTCCATCTTGGGGCTTTACAGATGTGATTTTGTTTTGATTTCTCCTAGATTTGGTTGAATTGTGGAAAATTTTGTATTTCTATCATTATCTTTTAACCACAATTCTCTTGATTTTTGTCTCAGAAAAAAATATTCTTTGATCAAAATTTTTGAATATTGTTTTAATAAAGCTTTTTTATTTTTCTTGGTTCATTTCTCTCTAAAAGACTTATCCATATAGATTTTAATTTTTTTCTTCCCAACTCTCTTTTTCTTCAAATATATTCTTAAAATGCTCTTGGTTCCACTCTTTTAAATGTTCTTTACCATGTTTCAATTTATTATAAAGAATATACGTTTTTTTATCTTTCTCACCTTAATCATTTGGCCACCATTCTTCAATTTTAGAAACAAAATCAAGCTCTCATCCACATATTTTTAAACTCAAAGGAACATTTTCCTGGTTTAAACTCTTCTTTGAGAGATAATTGGATTGGAAAATGATATGAACTTGATATTGGGAGGATGTTGCATCCACAAAAGGAAATGATAAGAAGACCAATCTCCATGGCACATAAATCTATCCAGTATTTCAACAATGTTACTTGAACCCAATCTTCTACTATTCCAAGTATAAAGACCATTTATGGACCGTTTTAAATCCATAAGGTTAGCTCTCATTGCAAATATAAAATCTAGTTGAGATTGATTATTTTTACTTATTCCCCCTTTCTTGCCTTCATTGTTTAGGATTGCATTAAATTATCTACTAATGATCACAAAATCTTGTGACTTTGTAGAAATAAATTGTGATATGGAATCCCAAACTCCTTTCCCTTGTGAGAAAATACATGGTCCATATGAAAACATTAAAAATACCTATTATTTTGCATACTTACCAATGTTGATCTTGGCTAATAAGGTCCAATTTTATTATTGAAGGTCTCCAAAAAATAACCATTCCTCCTAACATCCCATTGGATTCCAGAAAAATATTTTTTCAATTCCTCAGTTTATTTATGATTTTTTTTTCTTATTTATTATTCAGTATGATTTCCTATACTATAAAAATTATTATTATTTAAAATATACAATTGATTCTTTAGTGATTGTCTCTTGTTAGGGGGATTTAAGCCCCTAACATTTAAATATGTAATATTCATTTTTTTTCTAGTAAGGGTTTTTCCCTTCCCAAATCTCAATAGCATATCCACTTGCATTTGACCTTCAGCCTCCCCTTCCACTACAATAAGATCCCTGTTAGCTTTTATTCCTTTCCATTTTATATCTTCACAATTAGGTATATCTTTTTTTGATACAAATTGACTAATTTCCCTTTCCTCTAAGGAATTAATGTCTAAATTTTCTTCCTTTTTATCTTCCTCCATTATGTGTTGTAAGAAACCAACCTTTGGAACAATTTCCCCAAGATTGTATTGTTGTTTCCCTTCTTTAATGCTTTTATATTGAAGTGGTGACTTTGTTGTTTTACTATCTTATGATATAATATAGACATCATTAGTTATTCCAAAAATATGTGATGTGATTCCAAAGGTACTTTTTTCTTCAAAGGATCCCAAATTTCCTTTGCTTGGAGAACTTCTCTGCAAGCTCGCATCTAAATTTTTATCAAGATCATTCTTTAGTCATTCTCCAATTATCGTGGTGAGGTGTGTCATATTTAGAATTATCCATAAATGGATTTGTATTGTTGGTACCCTTTGCATCATTGTTTGAATTAAGCTCCATAGTTTCTCTAGTACTCTTTTGGGCCTATTTCTTCTTTGACTTTCTTTGCTTAAGTTTTCCATTTCCAACATCCATCTTTTCATAATTACAAGTAGAAAATATCATCAAATATTTTGAGTCATGTCGTATTGTGTAGCTTCTACTCTTGAAACCCTTGTGACCATCATGTTTTATTGATTGAAGGCTTGTTTCTTGCAGTCCAAGTGGGTTCAAATAATTCCAATCTATAGTACCAAAAGACCAAAAAAACAAGTATGTTTTAGTAACGAAAAATGCCAATAAAGATGACAAAAATTTAATTTCTAATCCAATTTTTCTAGCCTAAAATCAATCTGCCTTTGTGTTTCACAAAACCTTCCATTCTAGCCATGGTCTTATTAGCTTCTTCAAGAACCTTAAATATTTATAAAGATAACCCACTATTTTAGTTATGGACTTCAACTTCTTTTTTGTTTTTAGAAAAATCGATTATCTTGGATACACTTTCCTTACCTTTTTTGGGCCTTGTTGAGGACCTTCATGATATAGAGATAACCATAAGACCACCTCCATAGTTGTGATAAGTGATGGTTGAATAAGGCATCTGAGAAGAAGCTTGGAAATTATAGAAGATATTGGAAGCCGACTGTGTAGGGGATTTACGAAGAGGATCCACGTGACCCTTGGTCTCTACTATTGAGTGGGGTGAGAGGGATAATACAATCCAACTATTATTATTGCTATTATTCATGGATTTAACTACCAAGGAAACCTTGCAATTAAGGTTTTATCATAGGCCTCCTAAGTTTCAACACCAACGTATAAGAATATAGCCAAAGTGTGTGATTTTGAAGGTGTCAATATTTAACATTGCCATGTATTACCTAGTGCGCTAGGTGTTGAAAATTATTTTTAATTGTTTTTCACCTTTTGACAATTTTTTTTATTGGTAAAATGCAGATGAGCTACATATATTGATTTCAAAACAAAACACAATAGATGTTCATGATTCTGGGCCGAGCCAGTCTCTGGAAAACCACATAAACAAAATTTACATCGAACTACCCTTAGACCACCTATACACCCATGACGTTTTCATAAAACTTTTAGACACTTCACATATTTTCATTCATTTTCATCATAGAAATCTATGGTTTCAACCAAGTCTGCAAAATCCCTGAGCGATTGCAGACCCAACACCTCAACCACACCTAAGTGCTTACACAGGAAATTCGCTCCGATCCTTGCCCAATGTCAATGTCGATCCAACTGCTCTCTCGTCACGTCCATAATGAAAGGTTGCCACTCCACCTGGACACTCTGTTGGAACATCTTGACCATGTCGTCTAGAAATGGGATCCCAACACCAGGCCTGGCTACTGCCACCACGTCCACGTCCTCCTCCAACACCGTAGCCACAAACACCATTCTCAAAAGGACTAGGCATCTCACTTTAGACATGTTTGAGTCCATTAGTGATGCAAGGCAGCGCGAGGATATATCAGAATTCACCTTCGTTTTGTTGCCTAAGAAACAAAACCTCCAACCAAGCACCATTCACACCGCCTCAATGCATAAAATGTCCTTGTTCTGGAAAATATTCTTCAGCCTTTGGTTTGAGATAAACCCTGTGAAGGAAACTTCCGATTTCACACTTTTAAGCTTGACGGGGGTCTCTATTTTGTGTGCGGAAGAAGCCAAGAGAAGCACCTTAAATAGCCAAATTCATTCACATCAACTTCGAGGGCCAACTAACACGATTAATATAATTTGTACCTATCTCGAACATGGCTCCTCCACTCGACAAAGGATAGTACGTAGCATTCCAAATGTAAGATTTCCATGCTTTCGATTGATCTCAATCTCTTGATAGTATCATTTTCGCCTTTTCCAAAGCAGTTCTTCAATACAATGTGAGTGTTGCCAACTTTCCAAATTCTGCTCCCTCGTGTGGCATTGAATTTCTACTTATTACCTCAGCCACTCTTGGTTTGGCGGTGAAAACCCTGACATGGATGGCTGACGATGCACTTGTCTCAGCTTCATTCCTCTCCAGACCCCTAAAGTGCCCATGTATCGAGTTGGCCACGCTGGCACAACAACCCCCATTCTGATACATGGGCACCAATCTTATCTAGCTGTCACTCCTTGATTTGCTAGAGCATCTGCTTCGTGGTTACCTTCCATGTAAATATGATTTATGGTGTATATACCAAAGTTCTTCAATACATCCATTGCCTTGGCAAGGAGGCCTTGGAGCTTCCAATTAGGAGTCTCACCTTTCCTAAGCACATTTACCACCAAGGCCAGTTTTTCACCTTTTGACAATTGTTTGAAAATAGATTGACATTTTTCTTTTAAAGCACCTTTTCCTTCTACATGTTGTTGCATGAACCATCTTGCATTTGTAGCATTTCAAACCTTAAATTATTTTTTCTCTCTCTTGCCTACTATTTTATTTAGATTGTTGAGAGATATTTCTTATATGTTGGCTAGGATAGAAATATATTATATTATAATGTAAACTTGATGCATCTTTTTTTGTTCACTCTTGGATATGTACTTAGATCGATGCGTTTGATTTTTGGCTTGACTAATTTATTAATGAAAAACATTATTATAAAGTAGAAAACAATGTGAGAGAATTGTAATTTATACACAAGTTGCCACTTTATTTTATATTATTTTATAAATAAAATAGTTTTGATTGCTACAACAATTATAATGTTTTATTTTAATATGGTGTGAACAATTCCATGGTTTAAATCTTACTTGTGTGCAATTGGTATTCACATTTTTAGAAACCAAATTTGGGTACTTCGTGCCTTAATTATCATTGAACATGAATCATGTGAAAAGCACCATATATTTTTTATCCAAAAATATTGATATGAAGAGCATAGTTATTAATTAATTTTATAGTATGAAAAACAAACTATACCTTTTAAGAAGGTTAGTGTATTTAGTCAATTCACACAAAGGATATTGTTTATAGGGAAAGTAATGTGGTGGAACAATTAAAGTAATATTTTGTTGGAGTTAATAACCTTTGTAGGATATTGCTCTATCTAAAATGAGTTACATGCGTGCTAGTAGCAATCAATAATTTTGCTAGGAAGTTATATTTTATAATTGGACAATAGTTTTTTTGGGGAGGTTATTTGCGATTTATAAATGAATGTGATGTGGCGGGGGTGATGGTTTAAAGAGCAATGTTTAGAGTCAAATCCATAAAAGGCCTTAGTATAAAGCCTACATTCTCTTTTGACTACTATTCTATAATGAAAGAAAATCCATACAAATTATTATAAAGAAAGAAGAAGCTCACCTATAATTGCTCTCACAATAGCATATTCAAGTATGTACAATTAGTGGCATACAGCAAATTCATCGTCAGCAATTCACCGATGGAAAATTCACCGCCAACAATTCACCGCGGGAAAATTCACTGCAGTGACAAATTCATCGTGGGAAAATTGACCGTCATGACAAATTCACCGCCAAGTAAAATTCACCACCAACAATTCACCGAAGGGAAAATTAACCGCATTAATGTTTTTCAATATATATCTTGAAAACTTTAATTTATTTTTTAAAAATATTTTTCACTTGCCTTACAATACAATTTTATTTTTTTAATATGTTTTATGTTTATTTTGATATGAAAATTATGCACTAATTTTCATAAAAAATTTAAAAATAAATAAATTATTTACTTTAATTTCTACTTCAAATATTATTTTATTTTTCCATGTGTTTATTTATAATATTAAAATTAAGCTAATGCATTTATTTTTTATTTTTATTATCATAAAATATATTGAAAAATATTTTTATTTTTATTATCATATATATTGAAAAATATATGATTAAATATATTGAAAACTATTTTTATTTTTATTTTTATTATCATAAATCAAATTCTTTAAAGTCAATACAATTAATTTTTTATTATCATAAATTAAATTATTCTTTTGCAAAAAAAATCAAAGTTTTTGAAATATATATTAAAAAACATTAATAGCGGTTAATTTTCTCCTCGGTGAATTGGTGGTAGTGAATTTTACTTGGCGGTGAATTTGTCATGGCGGTGAATTTTCCCACGATAAATTTGTCATGGTGGTGAATTTTCCCACGATGAATTGTTGGCGATGAATTTTCCATCGATGAATTGCTGGCGATGAATTTTCCTAGAGCCACAATTAGTTGCACATTCTCTCAAAGTTCTAAACATTTAATTATCCTCTTTTTAAAAGAAAATAAATAAATTAAACTAATCAATTACAACTTTTATCTTATATAGACGAACAATTGATGATTAAAGAAAAAATTTATCCTCCTCAAGAATTTAATTTTTTTATTATTAAATTTACATATGCAATAAATGGTTATAAATTATTTTCATATAACACTTTATTTCAATGAATAGGAATGAAACGACTTTAAAAGAGAAGGTACAAAGTAGAATATGACTTACAAATATAAAATTACACTCTTATGTAATTTTGATTGATGCAAAATGGATACTTATATTAATTTAAAATTGAAGAGAAACAAACAATTTAGCCATGATCAATTCTATTATATTATTCATATAATGGCATGTGGTCATTGAGATTCTTTGAGGGAATCTAATTGTTTCAAAAAAGAAATAAATTCAATAAAATTTGAAAAATTGTTGAATAATATCTATATCTAATTATATGATACAATGATTATTTGTATAAATCAAAATTCATATTTGTAGTCAAAACATGTATAGGTTTAAATTGTTGTAGACTAACTAATTATGTAATATTAAAATACATTTAAATTTTATCTTTAATTTCTCATTTGTGTATCCCTTGAACTTCCTACTGATGCAAGTTCTAGTATATATACTTCATAATCTCTAAACTTAGATATTAACATTAGCAAATCCATTATTATACTAAATTGATCTTGATATACTAAATTTTTCCTTTGGAAAATATTATCACACAAGACATAACTTCTCTTATAGCTCACTTGTTATCTTATCCCCCTAACTTCATTTATTGATCATTATCAAGCTTGCTTCTATAAAATAGAAACAATAATAGTAATAAAGGAATGTTTTATGTTCAAAATTGATGAGGCTATAAGCCTTTATATTGGTTTTTCACTTACTATATAGACTTAATTGTCCACTCATTAGTTACATATCATTTGTTTTTTAATCATCCACCACCTCTACCACAATTTCACATACTTAATAATTTATTACTAACAAATTGTATATATTTATGTAATCTATATATCAAATATTGAAAATGGTTTAATAGTTTATTGTTTTGATACTTATTTATGGCCTATAAATACTTGTCCATGATTACAATTTAAATACTTATCTTAAAAATGTAAGTTGCTCCTAATTTTTAAGTGTCCATGATAATAGTTGTCACATTTTACATTCCTTAATTTGCATTTCGTATTCTTTGCAACTATTGTATGAGAGGTCAATCATCTCCAAGCAAAAGTATTATGTAGCAATATTCAATAGCTTCTTTTAAATTTTTTAAACTGAAATATTATAGCTCATAAGTTATACTAGAAATACATGGAAGTATTATTTAGATAATTGATATATAAACATGTACCAAATTCAAAAATAATAATATTTAGATGACCAAACATAATAATATAAATGATTAAAATTTAAAAATCTATTAAGAAGTTTGATTTAAAAATGACATATCAACCAGATAAAATGTTTGCACACAAATAAATATTTAATTATTATGTTGATAAATGTTCAATCTTTTAATAAGAAACACTAGATAAATACATACATTGATGGTAGAGATTAAAATAATTATCATCAAACAAATCTTGACCATACAGTTTGTAGTAAATACATGATTGTGACATGGAACTTTGTCATGTTGCAATAAGTCTATATTTGTGACATATGAAAAAGATCTTAATCTTACATTTATTATATTTAATTTTTTTTTTAATTTAAATAGTCATAAATAATGCCCGAACCAATAAGATCTTGAGTTTGCAATTATTTTTCTATTCAATTTAAATTTATTTAGATGGAAATAAGATTTCTATTAGTGTTCACATAAATAAAGACATTTCATATAGCTAATTTGTTGTATTTTGTCATCATTGAACACATACGTGAATTAAGTGTAATTGTTAGTTTTGAATTCGTAGATGATGTAGAAACTATGAAATGGTATGATAATCTCTAAAATTATTTATGATTATTATGTTTAAATAAATTCATAATAAATGAAATAAAACCATTTGAATGAATAGAGATTTTTACATAATTTTCATAATTCATGTATTTAAGATTTTGCTTTATAGATATGTTGTTGGATGGATTCATGATTGTTTGATCCTATGTGCATGCCTTAAATACGTTTGAACAAAAATATTTTAAATAAGCAATGTCCTAGGCCTATGTTGTCTCAAAAAATACATTGTAGTTATAAACAAGTAGTATGTTATTTCTTTTTGTTTTATCATGTTAGACTTGTATAAGAGTATACATAGAAACATCCTACAACTATTGTTTCTTCATAAGTGTAAGAGAATGATTTTCTTAACCATATAGCCTATTCATTCAATCATTATACAATAAAAAATTATAAGTAGATAACATATGTTTTCAGAGAGAGAGAGAGAGTCCATTCAATCTTTATACAATAGAGAAATTACAAGGATATATCATATGAATTTTCATGTGCTAACCATTCTATTTTTCAAGGGTTATAGTTGTGGTCAAAATGGTTACTAAATATTTTTATTTTCTTGAGAAAATATTGTTAAAATCTATTAATGGATTCTTATAGATATTTGAAGAAATGTACAATTTTATTTTTGTAGAATGTAAATGTTGTGATTTTATGTTTGATTTTATATCAAGTAGGATCTTTGATTCAGTTTGATTATGAAAAATATCTATTTTTCTTTATCATTTTCTATAAATTTTGGGAGGTCTTCACCATCATTGATTCCAATGGAGATATCCTTAGAGTGTATGCACACCCGTGCGTCCAACCACCTTAATCTCAAGGACACTTAGGGAAAATTGCTTCATATTGTTGCAAGGTACACATATTATTTCTACATTCTATTTGATATATTTTTATTATTTAATTGATCATATGGTTGCATACCTTCCTTTGTATCTTCCTAGTCTACACTGGAGATGGGAAGGCTATCTTGAAGATAGGTAAAAAAACCCCTCTTTATTGTGATAAAATATTTGATTTTACCAACAAGAGAGTGCCTCCTTAGTTTCTTTCTATCTTTACTATCTTTGCAAGAATAAGTTTTTAAAATCTTTTAGTGAAAGGTTTTTGTGTAGGTGAAAAGAAAGTGTAGCAATGGAGGGACAATGCTTGGTAGAGATTTTTAATTTGTCTATTGAGTTGAACTTTGATCAGGCTTCCATGATGGATTTGATTATCATTCTTGAATAGATCTCCCTAATGACATTAACCTTCCTTTTGTGAGAGAATTATACAAAACATGATATAATTGCACCACCCTCCTCTACTGCCCAAAAGAGTAAAACACTTCTCTTTTAAATTTTATGTACTTATGTCTAGCCTAACAACTGCTTAGCTGTGAAAATATTTGCCAGTAATTTAATTGATGTTATATTAATTTCATTCTCAACTTCAATATTTTTTGACGCTATACTAATTTTATTCTCAGATTTAATATGCTTTAAAAATACTAAGTGAGATTATTTTAATTTTTGATGTCTATTTATGATCTTAGGATTAAAATACTATTTTTTGGAACATTTCTATTTAGCCATTTCATGTTACCATGCTAAATCATGATACAGACATAGTAGACTATGTAAAGAGACTTTGTGGAGAAGGTGTTCCTTATCTCCATACTCTATTTAAATATCATACTCTTCAACAGTGAAAAATTTAATGACAATTTTACACTTCATCCCACCAAAAAGCGGTAATTATTGAAATCCATCTAAATATTGAATGAGTTGATACTCACTAAAGGAGCTCAAATGTTATTTAGACATTTTGAGCATTTTTATATAGATTTTAATTTTAATTATTATTTTTTTCTATTTTGCCATAAGGACTGTATTTGTTTCAAAAAAAAAAAACACATTAATGGAAATATTGGATACATTGATGTTCAAACTTAGAACCTACTTTTGGCTAATGAGATTTTACACCATTGAGTCACTTGCCATTTGATGATGAAAACTTTCAAATTCTATCAAAAAATTATTACAATTCCAACACCCTCTAAGATACATTCATATAAAGTCTTAATAATAGAGGTTTGAACCTTAACCACAAGAAATGCTACATGAAAATTTAACTATTACTACCAAAAATATTCAACTATAATACATAATTTTTAATTCTAATTATATTTTTACTACTTTATAATTAAGCTGAAAGGCTTATTACACTCACATCAATGAGTATGTGTACATTTTTATTCTCCCCATTAAAATTGATGTCTACTTACCCATCACAAAGTAATATTATATTTAAGATTTTGATATTTGTAAGCTTTAAAAGCATGCATTATCATCATCTTTTTATACTTCTACTATATATGAAATTTTAAAGAAAATATAATATAGTATTCTAATTTTAATATATATAATTTTAGATGATTTTTAATTTATAATATTTGTTAAGGAAATACATATTAATTTACAATATTTCATATTAATTTATAATATTTTCACGCTTTTATAATTTTTAGAATATTTTTAACAAGATAATCTTAAATATCTAATAAAAAAATAAAAAATAAATACAATATTATATATATTGAAATCAATATATATCTTTGTTTGGCAATGGAGATACAAGAAACTTTTGCTTTCTTTTTAAAGTTGTTTTAAAACTGTTTGAAATTTTTAAGAAAAAGAAAATATAATATAATAATCTATTTTTTAATAGTAATATATATCATTTTATAATATTTGTTATGGAAATACATATTAATTTAGAATATTTTAAAAAACAAAAGTATACATTTTTAGAAAATACATGATTTTTAATTTTTAATATTTGTTATGGAAATACATATTAATTTTCAATATTTTCACACTTTTATAATTTTAAGAAAGATTATCTTGCATATCTAATAAAAAAATTTAAATAAATACAATATTATATATATATTGTTGTTTAGCAATGGAGATAAGAAACTTTTGCTTTGTTTTTAAAGCTATTTGAAAACTTTTATTTTTAGTATTATTTTTAGTTTTAAAGCTATTATTTTTATTTTATATGGAGTCACTATAGTGTGCATCGCTATATAATGCACAAACCCGTCTACTAACCTATCTCAAAGTAATATTATATTTAAGATTTTTTATATCTATAAGCTTTAAAAGCATGCATTATCATCATCTTTTTATACTTCTACTATATATGAAATTTTAAAGAAAATATAATATAGTATTGTAATTTTAATATATATAATTTTACATGATTTTTAATTTATAATATTTGTTAAGGAAATACATATTAATTTACAATATTTTCATCGCTTTGGTAGTCATGCACGGTTTAAATATTTCATGATCAACATGATAATGAGACATCGTGCACAAAATTCATTAGTTGTATTCGTAAAAAGAATTTTTCAAGACATGCCACTCAACATCAATGAGTTACGTGAGCATATGGAAAACATGCCACACTCTCATCTAGCCGATAGATTGATGTGGTTTGGAACAAAATTAAGGGGTACAAGGCCATACTGGACAAAATGTCATGCAAAATTGACTGACATGATTCATCAAATAGGTTCTCCTACAATATTCTTCACCTTAAGTGTTGCAGACATGTATTGGCCTTAATTGCATGCATTAATGTCAGGAACACAACCATCTACTCCAAGGGAGGCTCAAGATTGGAGAAAACAAAATGTTATTGACTATCCTCATATAGTCACACATTACATGCACTTGAGACATTCAATATTCATAAAAGAAATACTAGAAAAAGGAATGAAAGTAAAAGATTATTGGTGCAGATATGAGTGGCAACATAGGGGATCACCACATGTCCATGGATTCATATGGATACATTGAGCACCGAATATGGACAATATTAATTGGTCAAATGAAGAACAACGAAAAAGTGTTGAAAGATATTTCCATTGTATTGTTTAGGCATGGAATCCTAGAGTAGAACCACATCAACCAAACATATAGGCATGTTTAAAAAAGTTTGGATGTATACATGCAATATATTAAATAAACTATTTATAGTCTACAATAAGACTAATATATTTTCATTTCCAACTGTAGGCATTCCAAAATTATTCTCTACATCCATGTCTTAGAGATACAAGAAAACTTACAGAGATAAATGTTGACCAGGACTATGAAGAAATCCTAAACTGTGTACAGCGACACACAATGTGCAGGGAAGGTGCACGCCTACGAAAAAAGAGAGGAACAATGGTTTTTTAGGTAACTGTTTTAACAAGTTAAAACATTTATATCAAAGTGGAATATAATATAATTGTCAAATACTAAAATAGATGACATATTTATATTGATTGTAGGTATAATACTCATTGGGAATTGAATTTAGAGGGGTCAAAATTATATGAAGACATAGAAACAGGTGAAAAGAAATTTGAGCCAGCCATAAATGATGATAGAGTAAACTCACATAATCGCTACATATTGCAATTGTGGAGAGCAAATATAGATTGGCAACCTATTTTTTCTAAACATGTCGTGATAAAATATATTGCAAAGTATGCAGCAAAAGAAGAGAAAAGCTTTGAAACATACCAACAAATGTTGATGCGTCTTACAAACACATAAAATGTAGATGATTTAGCTGCAAGAGCATATAGAAGGCTTTTGACAGATATTGTTATAGAAAGGGATATTGGAGCTCAAGAAACATGTCACATGTTACTAGAACTTCCATTAGTAGAGAGTGGCAGAAAATTTGTCAATCTAAATGTATCACGTGAGGTGTTCAAACCTATAAGTATAAATGATGAAAAAATAATGAAGAACAATTGATAAACTTCATCGATGGATACAAAACAAGGCCTTTATGTATGGAAGCTATAACACTAATTGATGCAACCAAATCATGGATATATAATCCTAAAAGAAAAAGAGATAACAAATGGGAACAAAGACAAACAACTATTATTGTCAGAGTATTCCCTAGATTTTTATCCATTCCTCCACGTCAATTAGAAAAATGGAATGAATTTTGCTTATCAAAGTTATTATTGTACAAACCATTTCATGATGTACAAAGAGATATTGGTCACGATAATGACTCCATAATATAAAATTGGGAGTCATTTCAGTATAACACTTGGCATGTGGAGCGAAGAGAAACTGTAGAAAATATTGAAAACATCAGTGATTTTGAAATTGAAGACAATGAAACTATTCAACAAAATATTATTGAGCATGAATGAGAAATAATATCAAGACTACATAACGGCCATAATATTAAAATATCAGAAATAGATATGTTGGGTAGAAGAGATATTGATAGACAAACAAATCGGTGTAATGAATACCAAGGTGAAGTGTACACAAATCAAGTAATGAATTTCATTAGCAGCATGAGAGAACATGGGTGTCTCATACATGATGACATACCATAGTGTATCGACTATTCAAATCTTAGTGATAAACAAAGGAAGGCGCTCAACATAATTATGGTACACTACCATAATAATCAGAATCCACCAACCTTGTAGATGATAATTCAAGGAACAACAGGAACAAGAAAGTCGTATCTAATTGGTTCTATTAGAAAAACTCTTGAAAATGCAACGACTTTGAGTTATTCTCCCTTTCTATTACTTGCACCAACTAGAGTTGCAACATTCAACATTGGCGCATCCACAGTACATTCAAAATTGAGAATCCCAATAAGAGATTTTTCTCAACTAGAAGGAGCAAGGCTAACAAGCTTTCAAGAAGAGATAGCACACATCAAATACATTTTGATTGATGAAATGAGTTTCATAGGTCATAACATGCTAGAAAACATAGATTCTCGACTCCGACAAGCATTCCCACAAAATGCAAACATTAACTTTGCAAGTATACACATGATTATGATTAACAAAAATGACTAATTTATATTCCAATACAAGTAATTCACGTTATGGAGTTTATATAGATATGAAGGTATATATTAGCTAAAAAAAATCATTGTTTATCTTTCAGGTATATCTATAATTTTGGTTGGAGATTTGGGTCAGTTGCCTCTTGTTAATGATAGACCAACATATGACAACAACGAAAGAGCTAGGTTTCTATGGGAAGAATTTAAAACTATGGTTACTTTAGATAAAGTATTTAGACAAGATGGAGAAAACATCCATCAACATAGATTTCATCAACTTTTGACAAATCTTAGAGATGCAAACCCAACAATTGATTATTGGAGATTACTTATGAGAATAACCGCTATTACCATTGATGCAACAAGCGATGATGAGTTTGAAAATGGTGTTCATTTGTTCTCAACAAATGATAATGTTCATAAACATAACAAGAAAATGCTATTCTCATTGAAGCATCCTATTGCACGTAGTCTTGCAACAAAATCAAGAAGTATTAATGCAGCAGAAGGATGCTCAAATGATGAGCTTGATCTAGAATTATTGATCAATAAAGATGCTAGGGTAATGTTGACTTCAAATCTTTGGATACAAGCAGGTCTTGTAAATGGAGCTCTAGGATATATTCGAAAGATTGTATACAAACCTAGAAGTGGTCCACCAGAACCACCAACATATGTAATGGTTGAGTTTGACAACTATTCAGGAATACCATTTGATGACCGTAATCCAAATACAATTCCAATTACAACAATACAGAGGGGGAGGACAATCCAAATGCCATTAAGATTGGCTTGGGCATTAACAATTCACAAATCACAGGGTTTGATTCTTTCAAAAGCCACTATTGATATTAGACTAAGAGAAAAAACAAGATTGACATTTGTCGCAATTTCTCATGTAAAGTCTCTACACGACCTAAGAATTATGCACCATTCACATATGATCGTTATGAAAACATGAAAAAGGGTAGACAATTTGCCAAAAGAAAGGTTGAAGAAAATAGACTTAAAATTTTAGAAGATAATTGATGAAATATATTTTCTTTAATTTTGTTTCAATGACTATACTCAAATTTCTAAATGCAATGTATTTATATGATTTTATGTGTTATGGTACTTAAAAATTCTTCTATGTTTAATGCATTGAAAATTCAACAAACAAATGTTCCTAATGTAAAACAATTATGATACTTTTCAAATGTTTCTAGTGAGTTGTAGAAAATCTAAAATTCATTTGCTACCCATGTGGATTCTTCATATTTCACCACATAATTTTAAAAATTGGTATGTTTCATATGCTTCTCACATATTCAATTATTTTTTACTACTTGAATTTAATATATTTTGAGTTTCTTTGATATCATAAATTTGCTTAATGTTTAATCTCTTATATGCAATTTTCTCAAAAGTTGAAAAATATATATTTTCCCCTATTTAATACTAATGTAAAAAAAAAAGATTTTCCTATAGGTGAGGAAGATGTCACATAATGTGCATACATCATGGGTGCCCATTTGGTTATCGAAGTATCACTGTCGTCTTCCATTCAATGTCCTCCTTCGTATAGAGGAGTTGAGTGCTCGTTATTGGTTGAGAGAGAAGATGGTCAAGAAAATTATCAATAATGAACTAGAAAACAACCAATTTTTTTTTAATAATTATGCTATGTACTTTAACTTTCTCTATGAATCCAAGGTGAAAATGAACTTGGAGAAAAAATTTAACAATATTCAGATTGAAATTGTAGATTTTTGTGACTGGTTAGTTCATCTATACCACGAGGTTCATGATCTTTACCTTGCAGGATGTATTTGGAAGGTCACTATCAGGCCAACAATAACCATTAAAAAACACAGTCTATGTGATGAGCTCAGTATGAAATTCATGAGATTTCTTAAAGGAGAATCACATATTAGTTATCACACGGGACCGCCTGAGGAATGGTTGCTTGCTACTTTAAAGTTCAACTACTCCATATTCACGGTGCATCAAGTCATGCCATCATTCGGGTTGTTACATGCACACTATGGGATACCTACATTGCATGCCGTCAAGTCCAATGTGACAATTAAAGTTTGAACTATTATTCACGATAGTGATAATGCACAATTACCAGTACACAAATGGTTAACAAACTGAAAGTATTTTTGAAATATTATTTAACAAATGTTTGCAAAATATTTATACATTTTATCTATGGCTAAATTCAATTTCGAAAATATTTTAAAAATATTGTTCAAAACTTATTACCAGTGCATAAATGTTTAACTAAGTGAAACTATTTTTTTTTAACAAATTAAAATTATTTGTGTTCTAATTAAATGGAAATGGTTGATGTTGATGTTATCTTTTCTTATATACAAGTTGGTATAATTTTAAGTTAATAATTATAAAAACTAAAATCAAATACTTACAAAGTTATCGTTAATAAAAACGTTAAATTTTAAGTTTGGGGAGGAATTTCACTAAATTTTAGTGTCTAGCATTATATATGGCAATTGAAATAAACAATGATGGAAAATATAATGAAATCATATATATTACTGTTGAAATGAATGTTAATGAAGATGTAAGCATTTTTTAAAATACCTATTTAACAACAATTAAAAAAAACTACAAATTATTTATTATACATAAACTTTATTATTTATTAGAATGTGTTAAAAAAAAACTATGTTATATTATTTTTTGTTAACAAATTGAAAGTATGTGTGTTCTAATTTAATGCAAATGGTTGATGTTCATGTTATGTTTTTCTATATATAAGTTCCTATGATTTCAAGTAAATCTTTATAAAACTTAAAAACAAATACTTACAAAGTTATAAATATTAAACAACTACTACTTTTATATTAAACATAGATATAAGAGTAAACAACTACTACTTTTATATCAAACATAGATATTATTATTGAAACGTAAGGAAAAAATTATACAATTGCAAGTGAATTTATTATTAAAAACATAAATTACATCACATTATGAAATTAAATAAAAAATACCCTTAATGATGAAAAATATGTGCCTCAAACAAGATAACTTTCGGCTTATTTTTATTTTTTGATTAAAAAGTTTTTATTATATTAATAATATAAAAGATATTACATGATAAACTATGATATCATAGTTCCTTCAAAGTCCATTAGACAAAACTTTCAGCTTATTTTATATATATTAATATTTAACATATGTATGTTAGTAAAAATAATTTACCAAATAATATATTTAAGAACGTAGAATAAAATAATTGACTATAGGAAAATTCTTATCTTAATAAAAAAATATCAACGTGCCAATTGAGCCTTGGGTCCAATTGGTATCCATAGTAATCTTCAATAACTTAAAAGCAAAACGGAGAAATTTTGTGGTGATACGATTGAGACTCCCGAAAAGCAAAAGCCGTCTGTTGTTTGAAAGCCAAACAACCCATAAAATTGTCTGAAACAGAAAAAGATAGTACCCCTAATCTTCTGCTAAATTTTGTGGCCCTATCACGCACAGGCTTGGGTTTTCTTGTCCTCCACGGGTGGAGGCAGGGCACGGAGAGAAGGGCATCCATTGAAGGAGCGGGTTAAAAAGAGACAAGAAAATGCCGGCCACGGCAGGAAGGGTGCGGATGCCCGCAAACAACAGGGTTCACAGCAGCGCAGCCCTTCAAACGCACGGCATCTGGCAGAGCGCCATCGGCTACGACCCCTACGCCCCCAACCACAACGCCAGCGCCAACAATGAAACTTCCGCCCGTGAAACCGCTGGGGCCGCTGATCAGGACGGAGAGAACGCCTACGACAGTTTTCAGGTACCCTTCATATAGCCCATTGCCACTTCTTTTTCTCAAAGTTTTCTATAACATTTAAAAAGACAAGAATTGCCCCTAATTATCGATTCTTTGTTTCAGAATTAAAACGATCTTCAATTTTTTGAAGATTCACCTCAATTTGAAGGAATTTGTAATATTTTTTTGTAGGTTATGATCTCAATTTGAGGGAATTTCTAAAAACGTTTCTAGATTATGGCCGAGAGGTCAGTACTGAAATAGATTTCTGAACGTTTTAAACCGCGTGGTATTCTTCCAGGGTCTTCTCGCTCTTGCCCGGCTTACAGGCTCCAACAACGACGAAGCTCGCGGTGCCTGTAAAAAGTGCGGCAGAGTCGGGCACCTCACCTTTCAGTGCCGCAATTTCTTGAGCGTGAAGGAAGATATTGCTTTTCAGACGATTGCTGAGAAGGATGATAATAATAATGTTGATAATACTAAGAGCATTAAATTCGGTGGCAAGAACGCTGTGAGCACGTCCGAGGAAAGTGAGGAGGAGAGTTCTGAGTTGACCGACAGCGACGAAGATTCTGAAATGGAGCGGATTATTGCCAAGAGGTTTGTTAAAAAGAGCAAGACCGGGGAGAAGAAAGATAATAATCATAAGGAAAGATCTAGGGTTTCCTTGAAGAAACCCTCGGTCCGAAAGTCAAAACGTTCAAGGGTTTCTGATTCTGACAGTTCTGAAGATGATGACGCCAAGAGGTAGGGAAAATTTTAGTGGTTAATTCTCACCTATCGGCTTTTTTTTGGTGGCCATATCAAAACTATTAATATTCTTTCCAAACAATAATCTCGTAGCTATTTGTAAGCTTCACAGTGATTCCAGAAGCAAACAATACTATTTTGTGTTGCTGAAATTTATACAAATTTACAATGTATATAAGCCCATTGGACAGATCACCATGATAATTGTTACCAGAAAGACCACCAGTCCAGAAATCCCCAGGATGGATCGAAAGCTGAGAGGATCACAAGTAACTTAAGCTGAGATAACAATTAGATACAAACAATCCTGTAATGTCAGATAACATATGAGATCACAGTTTAGCTAAGGATATCGGCAGATCACAGTATCAAATATCAAACAGGAGGAACAATCGTTATTTCAGCAGCTTCTTAAGGAATCCATCTGCATAGACTGCCATCTTCCACTTGAAAATCACTCTTTGCTAAAGTTGTTTCACACTCTGGCTCCACAAATGCATCATAGACAATCTTATCCATTTTTGCAGGGCAGCTGCATCTCTAATCCATCTGTCTGAATCATCCAAGGGGGGAGAATCACACCAACACTGACATGTTGAACTTCACCACCTGTATCATTAACTCGAGCTTTGTGAGCTATGGTGTTGTTCTGAAATTTGTTATTCTGTTGGGCTTCAGGGGATTGATTGCTGCTTTCAGTCCTATCTGGCCATCACTCAATTTGTTCCAAAATTTCCTTGTGAATAGTAAGGGAATCCTGCTTCAAAAGCCTATGAAAATCTATTTTATTAATTTTCATAAAAAACAACATCTGCAATGCAACAGAGGAGAGAATGACTTCATGACAGAAGTCAGTAAATAACCTTGCTTTACCCTAAAATACATTTATTGTTTTCTGCGTTCCACATAAACTACAAAACTTCAGTAGATAACACTAACCAAGACTTTCTAGAAAATTTGATATATTTTATCATAAAGAGTTTGGTTTGAAATCTCAAGTCAAAGGGGTCAATCCACTGTTTTTTTCTCTCAAATCTTAGTATTGAAGGAGAGATTGAAAGGCACATAAAGGCTTCAAAATGTTTTAGCAAGCATAGTAAATGTTCTCTTATGAGACTTCGGAATCAAGAACCCAGGTTTGATGTTTCTCAAGAGATAAGAGATCCTCGCTTAATAAAATCCACAAATATATGAATACATTTAGAGAAACACATTTTAGAAGAGCAACCTTTGACAAGAGCTTAATGTTATGTGAGAAATTACACCAAAAGATCTGAAACCCTGATAGCTGCTGTCTTTCTTGGAGAAGGCTTCATGTCCTTTTACCAAGTGTCAAACAGACTTCCAATCTTTTCAAATATTTCCAAACACGGTAGACCCTCCAGGCTTATCTGGAAAGTGCCAAATAACAAGTCAAAGGGATGAAGCCCCTTCCGATTCTTCTTGTTTTTTGGAACAGCAAAGAAAATGCTTTAATCAACACTTCCAAAGGTTTTCCCTGTTCCCTGGTCCTCACCCACCCTTCTCCTCCATGTTTCTGAGAATTCAGCACCAATTCCAGGTAACTGAGTGCCTCTTTTTATTTTCTTTAATATCAGACCAGAATAAAATCCCAGAAGCAAATGCTACTGAAAAATGAAGCATTTAGTAATCCAATCTTTTAGTTCACTGATTCATTTAACAATCTACATAAAGGCAATTCAATAATTTCAATTATTATTTATTGCCAATACAATCAAGCATAGTGATTAATAGCGTCTATTGCTCAGTTATTTTGAGAATATTGTTTTGCAAAAATGTTTTTTTAATCTTATCACCAATCTTAAGAAACTGGAAATTATATAAGAGATTTTCCAGGCTTTGTGAAGTTTGGAAAAAAACTGTGCTTACTGCAAACTTTCTCCAGGAACAAGAGGAGGGGAAGGAGCAGGAGGAAGAAATCCAGCAGCAGCAAGAGAAGTTCAAGGAAGGACTATTCTGATGAATCAGAGGATGATCAGTCCCTTGAATCTAGTGAGGAGGAGAGGAGGCACAGGAAGGAGAAGAGGAAGAAGAATAAGAAAAGGAGGTCTCACTATTCAACTGATAGTGGTAGTGATTCTGAAGCAGCAGTAAGGACAAAGAGGAAGAAGAGGCATGGCAAAGATGAAAGAAGCAGAAGAAGGCATGCAGACACAGATGACGAGTCTGGGAGTGGAGAGGATCGAATGCAGCACAAACGTGATAAGAAGCACAGGTCCACAAAATAGAGCAGAAGATTTACATAATTTATTTATGGTTCTGTTTGGCTTGGTATATACATTGAAGGATAGTGCCTTCATTCAAGCAAAGAGAAGCATGGCTGGCAGCACAGTAGGGGTAAATCATTATTGTGAAGGATGGTGTTTGCATTGATTTGAAAAATCTTGGTAATGTTAAACTTGCAGATTATATGCATTGATTATTAAACTGTATTGTAGTCTATTTTATGAATAGCTGGCAACTCTTTGCACGACATAGGAATAAAGATACATGTATATTGCAGAAAACATAGAAATCAGTTCTAATATTTGCAGATTTTTATCATTGACATTGTTTTACATTTAGGTGGTTTTTGTATAAATTTCTGGCTTTTATTTGGTAAAATTTTATCACTGGGAAAGTCTTGACTCTTGAGAAAACAACAAATAATTGATCAATAACCAAGAAAAGACCCAGAAGTTTGCCCTGTTTGTCTTCATATGGGGTAGATTAATCAAACATCAAATTGAAAGACTTTCTTTATGTTCATTCATGGTTTGGTGACAATATGCATTGAAGTTATTTTTAGTGATGTCTCTTTTCAGATCTGCTACTTAGTGTCTAAATTCATAACAGGAGATGTAAATTTTATGTTACTTGATGTTGGATTTGCTGCTCTTATATACAATTGTGAATATTGATGTGTAGTCCAAAGGCCATTGTTTAAGGATTGTGTGTTAGTGAAGGCACACAGTATATAATTTCGTTTTCAGCTCAGTTTGTCTATGTTTTCTTATTAGGAAAGTGTTTTTCATATAATTTTGTAAAATTAGTAAATTGGAAGGTGAAAATACCATAAGATGTACCTGTCTTTTTGGGTAGAGGTTGTGCATCTGTTGAATTAAATCCACTCTTTTGTTGTTGGGTGAGACTATGTGCTAGACTTGGTCTTCGATATTCACAATGAGAGATATTGATATCTTCTTTTTCTTTATTGGACTTTCACTTAGATATATTGTTATTTTAGACTAGTTTAAAAAGGTTAAAAACCTTTGCTTCAAGGTTTGTGCATTAGAATGGATGCATTTTATGACTTCTTAATTAAGATTAGTTTGTGAATTCTTCTCATTTGTTGTTTATATTCCAAGTGTTCCTGGTTAATTCTGCTTTTATTTTTCTTTTCTAATGAAATATGCATAATAATTATTGTCGTATTCTCAAGAATAAACATAGAATATTGATTTACTACAGCACAATTTAGATGGCTGTGAGTAACGGTGAAATGTTGACTGATGCCATGCGAAGTGTGACAAAATGGTTTTTAGTTGAATCAAATCTGAATTCAGTATTTGATCAGATTATGAAATCTGTAGTGGACAGCATAATATATCACAGTGCTGTTCAGCGCAGACAATAATATTAAAACCCATGTTCATATCATAGTCCCTGGTTTTTGGGTGTAAAATTTTAATCTTTTAAAACAGAAATTGAGGTCTTCATTTAAAAAAATTTAGAAGTTGTACAGTGATCAAATGATGTAGAGAACAAAGGTATCCTCATATCATAGTCATGCTTTCTTCACCCTTCCAAAACAGGGCTGTCAAATTTACAAAACAAAATTTCTCTTTGGATGGTATAATTTCAGCTGATTTAGCATGAGAAAAATCCTAGTGTTTTTAATGTCTATCAAAGTTGCACTGTGTGTGTAAATACTCCAGGTGTAGGAATTGTCTTTCAGGATTGGATTCATGCTTAGAACATGAAATGGAGCTGGCAGTTGGTGCAGGATTTATAGAGGAAGAGTCCTTCAGAATTCCTTCTAGATTAATTATTTCAAGTAAGAACAAAAACACCTAAATTAAACTCTTAGAATATAATCAGAAGATAAATAAATCAAGTGGAAGACACAATTTGTAAACCTCAGTAAGTGACCATACAGCTTCAAGAAGCGAGAACCATGGTTGCTGACCAATTAGCAATTATTTTACCAAAATCCAGTTCGTAATTGAGCCAACAATGAAATTAACCTATTGCTTACTATATGTAGCTTCTAAAGCCAAATTAAGTTAATGACAGGCAGTATCTTTGACTAATTTTCAAGCATGACATTTCAGCCTGTCTTAATACTTGGTTTAAATTTCATTCCACAAACATTTTGTTATCTTGAATCCAACATAGTTGCTAGCATATGGTATACCTACATTATCATAGTATGATATCCTTCATTAGCATGGTATAATATTCTTCATGAGTGGCTGACTATTCCCAAGCTTAAAATGACTCGCAGAAAATTAAGGGAGTCAATTTTTCGCAGTTGCTTTGTAGTTGGAGGCTAATTGTGAATATGGTATTAAAACTGATTATAATTTCTCAGAATTAATTAGATAGGTCGTTTGAGTTGCAATTCGTCTCTTCATTGGCGTTTGCCAACCTCGTAGTAAGTTCTTGGCCAGTTCTTTACTGATTAGCATTTGTCTTGCCAATATTTCTTTTCACACTGTTTAGTCCAGCCAAGTTTTTAGCGAAGTAGTATTTGGGTTGCCAAGTTTTGTTACCATTGCCACCAAATGCCACCAAATTACTAAGTCCAGAATGCTGACAAATTATTTTTATGCATTGTCAACTCTTTGTCAAGGTATTACTAATTTTTTGGCCATAACTTCAGTGATACGACTGTTTGGCTACCGGTTATGTGATTTTGGATGTCAGACTGTGAAATTCAGAATGTTAACAAATTTTAGGACTTGACATTCGAGATTATGTCAATATGATCAATCTTTTTCCTTTAAAAACTCGAACAGTATTCTCTGAAAATAAACTTTTGTTTCCTTTAGGCAGGTCTTCTAAAATTAACCTTCTTGTATACTATATATTCATAATAACTTAATTTAAACCAGATTGCAATGGACCTATCTTTTCTTCCTGGATTTTTGTTTTATTGTTGAAATGTCTTTAATGTTTGAAATATTATTTAGAGGTCTCTTCAAATTTATTTTTGATGTTAGGTATGCTTTAATTCTATGCTCAGTTATGTGCATATTTTTTTTCTGGGAGGAACTGAAATATCTTTCCTTGATATGAGGTGATGCCTCTAGTCACATACAGGACCGAGTTCTTTATTGCTTATTTAGTTTGTATAAATTGTGATATGGGAATAATTCTATTGTGCTCATTAATTGTTTTTAAGTTTCCTTTTCATTGATTCTTGTCAGATAGCTCTTATTATCCTTGCGAGTTCTGAATTCAGAAAGCTCCAATTCTTGGTTCATTTTTTCAAACACAGGTTGCACCTTTGAATGCATCTAGAGTTTTTGGAGTAAGAGAGAATATTTTATAAACAAAAGAGTAAATTAAAGATGCGGTATTGTATCTCCTTGTGTACTGTATCTTCACAAATGACTTAAACCAAATTGCAATAGACTTATCTTTTTCTTCCCAGTTTTTTCATTGTATGATTGAGATGTCTTTCGTGTTTGAGATTTGCTTGAAGGCAACTTCAAATTTATTTTTGATGTTACTCCTCTTTTCCTCAATTCTACGCTCATATGTACATATATTTCTAAGATTCCACATACCTTGGCCTAGATTATTTCTGTAGTGTGCAAGATTGATCTTGCAACACAAATCTGACCCAAAATTCAATTTAAAAAATTTCAAACTATCAACTCTTGCCCTTTTTTCAGTCATTGGAAGCTGACTTTGTACAAGTTTGTGTGATGATTCATTATGCCTTAGTATTTAAAGACATTCATTTGAGCACAAATTGATTAGTAAGCATCATTTACAAGAAGCATCATTGTAGTAATATTTTTCTTTTGTTGCATCAAATAATTTCGAGACATTTTCATGAGTGAAGATTGTTGTCTTCAATCATCTCCATGACCATGAGGGTTGTTCCCATCAAAGGGATTGACTTAGGAGAACTCGAGCTTTGTGTTTTGTTAACTTACCCAAGTAATTTTGAGTACCACTAATCCTTAACTATGAGCAACTTGAGTACAAATTATTGTGAAATTATTCATATCTATCCATTGTCAATAGGTCTATTCCCTTGGTTATAGACCAATTCAATATGTCACAGTCAAGTAATTCGCATGAGTAGGATTGATCCTAGAAGGTGTGGATTCAATCCATAGAGATTTAAAAGTCTATTTGGAACCAAAGGAGATTACCAAAAAGAGTGTCAATTTTCATCATTGAGACAAGTGGAATTCAATGCTACATCAAGTTCCATTCTTCATTATAGTTCCCATAGATAAGCTCTAAGCATTCTAGTCCTACATTTAATTTCTTGACAGCATTTTTTGTTCTAGGATATTTGTACTAGCATTGATATTTAGGTTAATTATGTGTTTAATCATTATATTAATTATCTTGCCTAGATTGCACATTAAGGAAATGTTACTGTCCTTTATATTTTTGCTGAACCAATCTAATCTTACATGCCCTAAGGCTTGACCTTAGGACTATACCTTCACGATTCTTAGGGGTTTTAGATCTATAGTAATTTTAATTTTATTAGTCATCTTCTAATTTCTTAGGGTTTGGATTTATTTTGTTTATATATTCTTATTATACTTTGATTAGAGTTTTGGTTTTTTTATCCCACTTTCCCATCCTAGGATAATCCACCCAAATGTCTCCTTTTAGATCTACATGGATATATCCCAAATTTAATCATTTCATATCTTTTGTCACACATTATTCTTCCATCCTTTATACTCTATTAACATTTAATGCTATGGATGAAAATGTATTCTTGATGGAGGCATTATTTAGCTGATGGACTATATTTTGTGTGAGCTTCCAGCCGGGAAGTTGTCTCATGCTGCATAAATTGTCCGACGCCCAGAAAAATTCCCAGAAAACAGGACGGTTGATGACAGGTAAAAACAATGTTTTTTAATCTGAATTTTTACCCCTGCTGTTGGGTATCTGTAAACCCACATCATGCTCGGGGAACCTGCTAGGGAGCTGCTTGAACATCGCCAACGTTTGCTGTCAACCTGCTACGGAGCTGCTTCAAGACAGCCAATATTTGTTATAAATCTGCTTCAGACAGTGAAACATTCCTCGCCCCACGCCTGAAAGCAAACTCTGCCCGTTCCCGCTCACGGCCATCGTTCACAGCACGATGCAATTTGTGCAGAATCTGGAGGTAACGTTTTGGGTTTCGTTTACTGTGAATAGATTGAATTAGTAGCTGTAGCGAGATTGGTTTCAGTTTGTCTCATTTAAAAAAAATTCTGCTTTGGTAGGGTTTTGTAATTGTTTTTCTGCAAACTCTGCGCGTTCCCCTGGATATGCACTGCATATGTTTCCTTTTCCGTCTCATTTTAGATCTGTGCAAAATTTATTCTTATGCACTTTGTCAGTCTGGGATTTTTGTGAGCATGGGTTTTAATTCGTCTATCTCTTTCATTTAAAATCTGCAATAATCGAGATTGGTTTCGGTTCGCCTCACTCTACCAAAAATCTAATTTGGTAGGGTTTTGTTTTGTAAAGGGAGCTTGCAGTTATAGATAGGATATGTGTTTTGTATGCATGATTATGTGCCTTTGTAAAAAGGCATTCTAGACTTTTTCGATGGCTGGAGAGTGCTCTGCTACTCATAGTCATTGGTCTTCTTTATGTACCCCTTCCATGGAAATCGAATTATGCAATCCTTGTTATCTAGACATGAAAGTCTAGTCACTAGTCAAGATGCACCTTTCTGTCTCTTGGGCTAGATTTGAGTTCCTGGTGATCAATTTTTTGGGAGAGGGCATATGATATGTATAGTTTACTGCATTACAATAGACAGTTTTACTGTCATATATTTGCTGTCCAAATTATGACATTGTTATATATTAAACTTCTGTCCTATACTTTTGAGTAACTTATATAAGAGAATAAGCAGATTGACTGATATGGCTTTCTTGATCTGTGACACAACGATTCTTTGGAACCAATAAGAGGAGTCAAATGATTTGCATTTTGATTAGAGCTTTAGAGCACTTTTTATGTGAAAAATTGACCTGTTGTTTTAATGAAGGATAGTATTCCATGTTAAATTTTATTTTGAAATTTGTTTTAGTTGGAGGAAGAAGTTTTCTCTGGGGAGCTTTGTGAGGTGGTTAATTGTGTATGCAGCCTTCTATCAGGTGGATATTGGAGGTTTGTGCTTATGTTTAAGGAATGCCTTTTTATGGAATTCTCATGGTTAGCAATTTTATGCTGTTCTATATAACCAAGGCATACTTTTGGAGCTATAAACAAACACATCCTTCTAATTTAGTTAGGGTATAGGCGTTTGACTGAACAGGTAACATCCTTGTTTCCATAAAACATGGAACAAATACATTCTTTCTTTTGTAACATATCTATCCTATCAAGAAATGTCCTCTAATCAGGTTATTAATTTGTCCAAATTCAAAAATGATTACCAGATTTTACTCATGAATATGTTATTCTGTATGGGAATTTGCAGCAATGGACTCTGTGGAAATAGAGTTCACATGCGTACATGTAGCTTGTGATGATTTTCTGATTGTTTCTGAGTTGTTTGCACTTGCTATGGTTTTGTATAACAATCTCAGTACTAATTTTAGCTCAATAACAACAGGAGAAGAGCCATAACAGCCATTCTATTGAAAAGGAATAATTAAACCTCTCATTGTAAGCTCATGTGAGGCTTACCATGTACAGTTAATGAATTTTTCAGGGGCACCTTTCCACAAACCTATTGGTTATTAATATTAAAATCTATCAGAACAAGCTCCAGTTCACCAAATGTTTCATTGACTAATAAATTATCAAGCAGCTATCTTCCTTGATCAATTGTACAAGATAAAGCTCAGTTTTCTAGGTCAGGGAAGTGGCAAAACACAGAGTTTGTGGTTTCATGTCATCTTGCTAATGCGTATAGAAGTTTCAGGGAGTTTGTATGTGCAATTTACTGTAGTCTTGTTCAGATATAGATGCCAATTCTGTGGCAGAACATGTGCCCTGAACACTACTTTTCAATATTCTGGAGATTTCCTATTTTTGATGGAGTTCCTTAATGAACACAATTTGATTACATGTTTATGATGATTGACTAGATGCCCTGATGGTGTAGTTTCTTCCCAGGTTTATAATCAAAGAAATTGATGCCAAATGCATATAGAGATACAGATTTGATAACTGCTAGGCTGATTCAAGCAATTGTGCACATGAGCCCTTAAAAACTTTATGCAGTTCCAATGGAAGAGTCTGGGAAGGTTCCAAAATATTATATCTGTGATATATCTCTCTTCTGCTAAATTTAGCTTCAAAAAGTTTGTTTAATCCAACCATACACAACTGAAATTATGTTCCATTTTCAAAATATTGACCAGGACATCTAAAACATTACTATTCTTATTTGGATATTATCTTTTCTGGCTGAATCTTAGGTTGATTGGGATCTTCAGATTGAGTATTGTCAAACCTAAGCAATTTACACAACTCCTGGGGTTTAATTTAGAAGCATGGAAACATCTTCTTTTGGGATTTAAATTCAAGACATGGAAGCATCTAGTCTACTAAAGACTGATTGTGTCCTTTCACCAATTCATAGTTGAGAATGGAGCACAGCACCTGTGAGTGGTAGCCAGAACATTTAACATTCCCCTCAGGTCTCTTTTTATTTTTTGGTAATGAGGTGTGGCACATTGTCATAACCAAGACAAACAGGACATCCCCCGCATAGTATTCCTGTAACAATTATTGTACTCTGATTTGATTGTCTTTAAACGATTTCAAACTGTTTATAAAGGCATTCAGACAGGCTAAATTTTTACTAGACTAAATGTCTTCAACTATTATTGTCTTTGGCAATTGTTTTTTCCTCTTCCTTCAACTGAAGATGGACATGATCCAAAATGTTGAATGAAAAAATATACTCAGTGAGTCCAAAAACAATGTTATTATATTATTATATTTTTAATCAAAAACCAATTTAAAGAAAAGCTTTATTACATAATTTACACTATTTGACTTAAATATTCTGTTTTATAAAGCTGGAGATTACTAAATTGTAGGGACCTTTTAGTTTTTATTTTCAACCTAGGAGGTTCAGAGAGGAGTCGTCTTTTTTTTTTTTATTGAATCAATGCAAAATAATACAAATAGAGGGCAACCGAAGGCTGCTGAGAGTCGTCATCTTTGTTTCAATCAGATATTTAAAACATGCTAACTGCAATTAACTTAATTTAACTTATTAAGATACATAGGGTAAAATCTAATATGTGGGTGCTCAGTCCTGTGATGTGCTATTAAAGATATCCTTGTTTGGATCAAAATACAATAAATAATCACTAACTTTATGTATAGGAAGGGAGAGGTACTGTAAGAGTATTACAGCAAGCATTCACTAGAAAGATGCTTCAAATGAGACTATACCAAAAATATTGTCAGATTAAATCCTTTTATTTCTTAAAAGTTTAATTGGAAAGTTTGGGCTTTGCATTTGATACCAATTCAAACTTGAAAAAGTATTCCCAAGAGTGGCTACTTGTTTGTGCTTGGACATATCTGAGCAAATCTTTATTCCTTCCTAATAATTATTATCTGTTAATTCAAACTCTATGATTGTGAGTGGCGACTTCTATGCGCTTGGACATATCTGATCGAATCTCTATCATTTGTAATCATTATTCTCTGTTAAGTCAAACTCAGTCACCGTGTCATTGATTTATTACCTATCAGATGTTGTATAGCAATTAAACTATCATGCAAAGTTTGCTCCACTCATACAGGATCCCTTGACTTTTGCAAGGGGGGTATTTTGTAATTTATTTATATTATCTATATATTCAAAATCCAGTCATCATGCCAATGATCATTTTTTGTCGAATTGATATTATATTCAATGTGATCGTCATGCAAAGTCTGTTTCCTTCAAACACTAAGGATCCCTCAACTTTTGCTAAGAGACTTATTTGTTTACCCAGCTTCCAATTCGGGCCTATGTGGGGCATTGGTCATTGTCATGAATTATGAAAAATTTCTGGCGTTTAAACTGAGAAAGTTTCTAATAAGGTGGACACAATGTGAATATGCCTCATTCCAATTGATTCTATTTTGAAGAATGGATTGGGAATATTTGTTGCACGAGAATGCACATTACAAAAGGTCCATGTAATCAGGCTGAAAAGCTAAAGCTTGCTAATAATCAAAGCTTTAGGCTGTTTGAACTGTCTAAAGACATTGCTCGATTAGTTATGTTACCTAACTTGATAATCCCTTTCCCTGGTTATGTTACTTTTTAAAAAGCCATTTCTACCAACCAAGCTCATTCCCTTGTTGGGTCATTCCACAAGAGATATCTAATCATTTCCATGACTGCTGTGACTGTTTTTATGGGCATCAGTATGCCCCTCAAAAAAATGTGCACCTATTCATCTACTATTGCAGAGATTTCTGTTGATGTTCAATACTTAAATTTGTGGAATGGGGATTGCCTGGATTTATTTTTGTCTGGGCATGGTTATTGCTTGTCTATGCCAATGTTCTCTAAGGATGGTATAATAAAATTCCTACTATAATAGTCTGAAAAATAAAACAATGACTGTCAGCGTTTTAATGTTGTATAGCAAGATTGTGTGATACTCTGTCCATATGTTGTCGTTTTAACATTAAGATGCCCAGAGCTGTCAACACGGGGATTGTAACAATTCCTTTGTGATTTGGAACTTTTCAAGAAGCAGGCTCCTGGTTACTTTTTTTAGGAGTGCATTTAATTTCCTCATAATGTTTTGGATGTATTAGCTACATGGTTGTAGACAATAATGCAACTGAATATACAAAAACAGAATCCCCAACAGAGGAAGTCTTGTCTTGATATAAGGCAGTTCAATATAGTGTTTTGTGAAATACTGCTTTTATTGTGGAGGATATGCTGCAGAAAATCTTCAGATATCAATATTTGGAAACAAACATTTGTTTTTGCTTGGTGAATCTTGGGTGAGGTTATGGACTGGCTTTAGATCTGTGATTTAAGACTTGGCCAAACTCTTTAACATTTTAAGCCTCGCTCATGCTTGGATTTGTTAGTGTTCTGCTAGATTTTATACCTTGGTCATACTCTGATATACCCTACTTTTGTTTTGCCACAAACTTGTCCGTTAGGATTGTGGGGCTCTCTTGTTTGCAGCAAGGGATTTGGATCTTGGGATTCTGGGTCACATTCTCATTCTTTTAGAGTGGACTGCATTACCATTACAGTCTATATTCTTTTAGGAGTCTCAATTAGCAATTGACATGTCAGCAGCCATCCCGACACTTTCAGAAAGTGGTGAGCTTCAGAGAATTCATGATAAATGGTTGAGTACAAATCATTGTGGGTCACAAGACACTCAAGTTGATTCTTCTCAGCTTCACTTGAAATTGCAGGTAACTATGTAATACTATCGGCCTACTCCTTGCACCTCCCCCGGGTGCAAGTGCTAGTTTTATCATGTATCTGCTTCCCCTTCTTTCATTGAGTTGGTTAGTGCTCATCTTTCCTTTTATAAATACCGACTTTATTCGTCCACGATTCCCATGTTGATGAGTTATGTGATTGTAATACTATAACCTAATGACTAGTGATCCACATATATGTTGCATTGCTAGACCTCAAGATGGTATTCCTTCTACATGTCACGAGGACTCTATTGTGCATGTGGCTTACAATTCATTGTGTTTCATCTCATTCTACGCCTAGCACTATTCTTACCGTTCATGTCTTAGCTACACCACATGATTATTCTATAGATGGGCATACCGACGTGTGGTGTAATGCATGCCCCAGTTTAACAATAACCCCCCCTCCCACCCAAAATAAAAAATAAAAAATAAAAAATGTCTTTGGGATTTGATGTGCTCCTCCAAAACACATAGGAACATCTTAAAGGTCTTCGCACACTTTATTGTTGTATCTCACATCGCTCCTAATGAAATAGTTTTAATGTTGAAGCCTATACTTCAAGATAAATCCAATATTTTATTTATACCACATGAGTTTCATTCTCTTAAACTAATAATAGAAGGTAGACCATTTTACACTGTGGTTATTTATGGAGATAGTAGATTGAAAAGATCCTTGGTAATGGATCTGGATTGGATATTTGTAGTAAGAATTATCTAGAGTTATTCAAATTGACTAGAATAATCCCTAATGTAACAATTAAAGGGTTCAACAATGTGATATGAGTCCCTTGATTTTTTTTTAGTTTATCTATTGCTTTGGGATCATCACACAATATGGTCTAGTGTAGAACATTTAGGGTATTGTTGGACTCACAAAATGGGTGTTATTCCATCTATTCTTCGTTATAATGTAAAGTTCATCCATAATAATAAGAGATGTGTAGTTGTGGCTAATGATAATCCTACAATTTTTATGATAATTGAAAAAGATAAAATTTAAGTATCTCCCACCTAATAAATTATGCTTGTGGTACCCGTGAGAAGATCACCTAATCCATCCACACATCATGCTAATCCCGAGGATGATGAGGGTTCTATTGACTTCATGTCATCACAAGGTGGTTTGGAGCATAAAACTAAACATAAGGATCATCCTAATAACCATAACCATTTGATTGTAGATCCCAATTCACATGATAAATTACCTTCAAAATTTTAATTAAATGCACATAGTGAAGGTGATATTTCTCATGGATCTTGAACTATTGGTTTAAGTGTAGCTTTTCTTTATATAGTTTGGCTAGTTAATAGGTAAAGGAGACGGCATTCTTTGAAATCTTGGCTAAAATGGAAGAGGATTAGGATTAAGACAAGGCATGATTGAACCAATGTAAACACCTAAGATAAATAACACCAAAGGAATGTTTAAGACAAGGCACGATTGAACCAATGTAAACACCTAAGATGAATAACACCAAAGGAATGTTTAAGACAAGGCACGATTGAACCAATGTAAACACCTAAGATGAATAACACCAAAGGAATGTGTTGTTCTTGTGCCATCAATAGCAATATAGATTTACAAATGGTCTATTTGGAATTGATATACATTAGTTATCCGGAAGCTAATCCTCTCCTAGATATTTGCTAATGATAGAGGCTGCCCACATGTTTTAAAAGTTTCTTCATATTTTGGGGAAGACACTCCTTCAATAGGTAAATCTACTGACACTCTACCCACTTGACCATTCATATAAGATTACATTAACTTATAATGGGGGGTACTATATATAATGAGATGGATGTAAAAGACAAAAATGAGGTCTTAAAATTGGGTGATTGCTTGAATTGTTATGGAAAAAATTATATCACCCCTTTACTCAATTTTCAATGACATATTTGCATGGTCATATCAAGAGATGTTAGGCATCTCCAGTGACATAGTTATGGACAATATTGTTCTAGGGCTTGATGTAAAACTTTTCAAGAAATTGATTCGCAAGATGCACTTGAAAGTTGCTTTAACGGTTAAGGGAGAACGTGAGGAGATGCTAAAAGTAGGTTTTATTTGACCATTTGATTAGTCATGTTGGATATCCAATATGATACTTGTTGTAAAACTTGATGGTTATGTGCACATTTATACTAATTTTAGAGACCTTAATAAAACATCACCCACAGATGATTTTCCATTCCATAACATTGACATAATTGTAGACCCAAGTACTAGATATAATCAAAGTGTCATAATTCCCCAAGATCAAAGTAGAATTGCATTCACTAAAGCATAGAGTGTTTTTTTATATTGCCATGTCCTTTGGAATGAGCCATGACACTAATCTTTCATGATCTTGTGCTTGAAATTTTAGAATATTATATAGATGACATTCTAGGAAAATTTAGAAACCACAAAATGTCACATCCTTGGTTTAAGAATGATCTTTGAATATCTTCACTAGTAGAAAGTTAGATCAAACCATAAGAAACATATATAGAGTTGAAAGTGGTAATCTAGTGGGTTTCATTATATCTTGAAGAGGCATTGAGGTAGATGCTAAAAAGATCGATGTTTTTGTTAACATGCCTTCACCAAAGAATCTTTCATAAGTACATATCCTACAAGGAAATATACAAGCTACAAATAATCCATTGAATAATTAGTGGTTTGCACTTAACTATTCACTAGTTTTTAAGAGAGATGTTAAGTTTGAATATAAGACTAATTTCAAAAGGAATTCGAGGATATGAAACAATACTTGATACATCAACCCATTTTAATGCCTATAATTCATGGAAAACCCTTTTTGTTATACTTGTCATCTAGAGTCAACTATTGGTGGTCTTCTAGCACAAAATGCTGAAAATAGAAAGGAATGTGTAGTGTATTATAGTAGTCATACATTATTAGATTATAATACATGATATACACCAATGGAAAAATTATTCTTAACAATGGTTTTCTCATCACAAAAGCTATGATATTACGCAATCATGTTTGAACATAAATCATGATTAAAAAAGATGCTCTAAAATACATGATGTACAAAGCTAACCTTTTCGAATGGGATGCAAGATGGGTGATAATAATCTCTAAGTTTGACCTTACAAGAAATCATTGATAAATAATTCACATCACCATTCTCCACTCGCACACCTATTGGTACATCATTCCTTGATGGCAACATTTTACACATTACCTCTTATCCCCTTAGAACATGTTCTTAGATAATTTTAGATACATGATTGGTTCAAGGGTGAGAAATTTTTTGATACCCCCCGCAATGACCTAATACCTCTCATTTTGGCTTAATTTTGTTGTACTAATAATGTGACTAATTATGAGGGCAATTGCATGGTTACATGTTGCCATTTCCCTTGTTACACCCCATTTTTGAAACAATTATTGAAGACATTTCAATTATTTAAATTATAGTAATTAGATGATGCTATGAAAATATATGATTTATTTTATATTTTGAGTATGGATGAATATAAGAGGATGACTGTTCCTTCATGCACTCATATGAATGTAAAATTCAATACCAGATATGAATATCTTAATGACAAAAATTTAAAATTGATTGCCATTAATGTTAGAAAATAATGGATAGATAAATGGTATACATGAATGAATTTAAATGATTTATGATACTTCATGTTTTATATTATAATATTATTGATTTATATGAAATGGTCATCAATTTGATATACACATGTGTTTATATCTGATTGGACTAACTACCTAGATGTTGTAATGAGGTGAACATAGGATAAAGTATAGTTCTCCTCCTGGTTGAGGAGGGAGAGCATCATCAATGAGAGGATAACATATCGAGCAAAGTCAGTGATCTATACCATATGCTGAGTGTTAGTGTGAAAAGAGGTATTATCAAACTAGTTAGCTTTTAGCCTACTTAGTAGAGTCCTATTCACACTACACTTAAGCTTACTTGGAGGTTATCTAGACTTTTGTCTCATCTCATGCGGACTCACCAAGTGTCTCAACACTTGTCCATAGAGTCCTACACTTGTTTCATATTTGGAGGGGTAGTCAAAGTTTGACTCTGACCTTCTCACCTCTTCATCCTTGCCTTTTATAAGAAAAACACATTTGTACATTTTAGAACACATCACATGCTTATGACATTTTCTCATTTTGTATATTCTCATTTGTGGATTGTTTTGAGTTTGCAAGATCTTGACTACTACAATATGGTATCAGAGCAAGCTTGCAATTCCCATCCCTTTCTCTCTTTGAATTTGTGAGGGTCATGGGCATCAAGTTTCAAAAGTGCATTTTGGAACAAAATTGACATCACAGTTGCGCTCAGGAGGGTTGAGAGATGACTTTTGATATATGACACTTGGGTATTTGAAGATTTTTTTTGAGTTTTTTGGGCCTAGCCATGGAGGGCCATACAAAAATTCGTGGTCTGTACAGATTTGTACAAATGTACTGTCTAGAATATCATCATGCATCAACATACTAGTCTACACTAGTTTATTGATTTGCATGCTATATTGGCTTTTGTGGAACAATTTTTTTAATATTCTTTGTTTTCTAGTAATTTTTTATTCATTAAAAAATTACCTTTTTTGGTTGTTGGTATAGCTACAGATGTTAGGGAATATTCTATTAGTTATGAAAAAATTGTCGGTTGATGTCATCAATTTCTCTCCATGTTTGCCCCTTCATCGTTGGCCTGTTTTGATTTTTGGTTCAACTTCAAGAGCCTCATTCTCGAGCATACAAACATCTTTTTGAGTGATTTTTTTCATTGTGTATTTTTTCATGCTCTATCCAGTGGTATGCTTATCTTTTGTAGTATGATGTATGGAATTTTTTTTTAAATTCAGATTCCCAAAGGACACCTTACATACTTCCCATTTTTGGAAGTTTAGAGGGCTTGTTTGGGCTCATATAGACTCCTTTTTGGGTTCCATTTTTTAATTTGTATCAATTTTTGATCTCTACGTAGTGTTGATGTTCATTTTCATGACTATATTCCATAATTTTAAATTCCGAGTATGACTATTTGAGGTTTTGTACATCAAATCCACTTTGTGGAATCTGTAATAAACTAAAATAAATTGCCATATCACTGTATCATTTTAGGAGGGGTCATTCTTTGAATATTGGGGGTTTTTATTTTCTTTTTCTTTTTATCATTTTCTTGAGGTTTAAAAGGCATACTTGATCCATGTTTTCATTATTCACCTCATGACATAAACTTGTAAGAACTCAAAACAACAAATAAGTCTATAAATGCACTTATATAAAGTTCCACAACAACTAAATGTATGTTCCTTAGGGAGGGAATTTCATATACACTGAATTATAAGGTGTAATGGGGGATTGATTAGTGCCTTGATTTTCGATCACAACAATGGATCCTCATGATTCTCATCTCACGCATACATGCCTTGTTACACGCCATTTTTCAGTTTCTTGTACATATTTTTGGACCTGATGCTGGGTCTAAATTTCTATGCACACTTTTCTGCCCGATTTAAGTTGGTCTACCTATACCTCTTCCTTGTTAGCATTAAGGGGGGAATTATCACAATGTTATGCTAATGCTTCATTGGTTTCAATGGAGTAGTGGAGGAACCTTCTACTTTTTTGGGGGATCTCATAGACCTTCTATCTTTGTCTCTCTTATGGGGGGATTATTTTAGTGGATCACATTTTGTGAGATTCTAGTACTTACGTAAGCACTGTGATGCACATTTTAGTAGTGTACTACATTTCACTCATGTATTTGTTGATCGTACTCTAGAATCATAGTACTATATGTATCTTCAACTTCACAAAATTTGACTGCCTTTGAGCCATTTGTGTATTCATGGTTGGGTAGTGTTCTCTATGTTCACTCATATAGTGTTTTGTATCTCTTAACTTCATCTACATTTTTTTGAGGTTCATTGATTCCAACAAGCACTAGTTCATCTTCAACAGAGTTTAGAACTTTGAATTGCTTCAGGAGTTCTTCATCATTTTCCTATCTTCATGGGACATTTTTCAGGAGGTCTTATCCTTATTCCCAATACGTTTTCTCCTTTTCTCTATTTGTGAGAGATCATTATTGTACATGAGTACCTTATTAGGCCTTGTTTCCAAAACTCACATTTTTAATGTTTAGCTTACTCCCTAAGTATCACTTAAGGGGGGTGTTAGTGTGAAAAAATGAATTATCAAACTAGTTAGCTTTTATCCTTCTTACTAGAGTCCTATTCACACAACACTTAAGCTCCCTTAGAGGTTATTTAGACTTTTGTCTCACCTCATGTAGATTCACCAAGTATATCAAAACTTGTCCATAGAGTCCTACATTTGTTTCATACTTGGAGGGGTAGTTAGAGTTTGACTCTTACCTTCTCACCTCTTCATCCTTTCCTTTATAAGCAAGGCTCATTTATACATTTTACAACACATCACATGCTTATCATATTTTTATCATTTTGCATATTCTCATTTGTGGTTTTGTTTGAATTTACAAGGAGATATTGGCTACTTCAACAATGAGAACTTGATACACACACACCATTGGTCTGAATGTTACGTCCTTTACTGGTTAGTCATGTATAACATTTTTGTTAAAATCCACACTAGGTGTGATGTATTTTATAGGTGCATTGGTCTAGAGTTGCATAAATGGCGAGGTTGTCACTATTGTCACCTCGATTATAAAATAGATTTGACCAATTGCTAATTCCTTTTTGAAGTCCTTAGCATTGAGTCAAGATAAAAAATTCTTTCTTTTCCATGTGTTTAAAAGTCTATCCTTTGTTTGTGTTTGTTGAGCATGTTTGGTTATGAAGCTAGGATTTTTGTAAACCAACAAATATTTTGGTTTCAAAAGAAATGGAATTTTTTCTTTTATAAAAGTATATACATAGAATAATGAAACAATAAACCAACTTACATATTTTAAAAATTAAAAAAAGAGAGAAGAGGGCTGTGAGAAATTAGAGGGAGTTTATTTCTTGAGTGCGGAGTTAAATTACAGAGTGGCTCAAAACTATCGCCACTCTCCCCCACTTCTCTCCTTGAAAATATTTGAACACTCCAACTAGTTGGATTTAGGAAAATGGGAGTAAATTGCAAGAGTTGTGGTAGAGAAAGAGAAAAATGAGGGCAATAAACTATTAATAAAAGAAGAATGCAAGAGAACAAAGGAGACAATGATTCTGAATTTCATTTAGAGGTGAAAGGGTGGGTTACAAAGAAGAGGAGTGGAGAAAAGGAACATAACAAAATAGAAACATTCTAGGTCAATTAGATTATAAAAAGTCCTTGTTTTTCTTTGGAATTTTTGTGAGAATAAGTGCATAATTCTTCTTGTGTGTTTGAGAATATGTTCACGAGTTTAAAATGCAAAAAATTTAATGTCATTCATAGAAATTTTCCTTCAATAGAAAAACTCTATTTTATTTCTTATTGGTTAGAGGTTCTTGGAATCAAACCAGGTGATTATCTCTTAGGTTTTTATGTAAAAAGTCTTTTAACTGTATGTTTTTTAAGGAATTTTTTTACAAAAGTATACTTGTATATGTTTTCTAAGTTCATATACATAATTCTATGAATACAAAGTGATATATATAATCCTTGGTCCAATTTTTAGGCTGTAGTAATGCCTTGCTAGAAACAATTTATAGCTACATTGAAAATGCCTTTGTTAGCAACAATTTTATGGTTGTGTTGAAAATGATTTTGATATTAAAAGCAACAAAAACAAGGGTGTTGGCCCATAAAACAGAGATCTCAGAGGATGAAAACCAAGTCCACAAAATGTTTGGTTGATGTAAGTATGGCCATATAATATGTGATATTGCTATGTAATGAAATAAGTATTAGGTTGATACTAATGAGGTCCAATAGAGAGATTTTTATTGCATGTAAATAAGCATATGCAATTGGTCAACTTGGATCATTAAGTGATTGACTGTAATAATTTTTTTAACAATAGTAAAAAAAAATTCTTAATTGCCATATAAATTGAACTACGATATACTGAATAAGATTTAAATTATTTTTGATAGCTAAGTATACCCTGCTTTTATAACACTTACAAAGACAACCAAAAATATTATAAATCTATTTCATAATGATCATCAATAGTGTGTAGAATTCAAAAGAGAAATTAACCACTATACAATAGTGTATAGAAAAAAATTGAATGAATAAATTCTTATATAGAAAGTGCATGGAAATTAGAGGTTGGAAAATGAATAAATAACTTAATTGTTATATGTACTTTATCAAATGATTAATTAATAGTAATCTAACTCATAACAAAATTCATAGTCATAAGTATGATTGAAAAATTATCTAGTGAATGCTCAAAAAAATTAAATTACCAGTCAACATGATTTATTTTAGAAATAATTTAGGTAGATCTATTATATGATGATATGGATAGTCTTATAAGTTAATATGATATATTATTAGTTTTATATCACCATTCCTTGAAGAGAACTCAAACACTATTGATATAGGTTACAATAGTAATTTAATTTAGTTTGAATGATTATACTTATAAATATAAATACATATATATGCACATTGAATGTATTTTAGGCACACACTTATATATATACACATACTTGATAAAGTGTAAAATAAGAGCCAAAAACATGTTTTTGTTTCTCAGTTGAGTTTGTAGAAAAGACAAATTATTTGAGTCAAAATGTGTTTAGTATTGAGAATGATAAGAGGATAATTTATTCCCAAGTTATATATATGTTTTCAGTTTCTATCGTCACTCAAGTTATTGAGTTTTTGTGTGAATTGAGTAGTTATGTTTTGATTGAGTTGAGTCAGGTTGAGATAGGAGTAGTGGAAAAATGACCCACAATTCCATTTAAGGATGTGTTTATGCTATAAAATGCTTTGGCCAAAGTAATGCATATGTTGTGTGGTTTGTTGGTCCATGATATTTGATAGGTTTCATGATAACCAGATGCCATACTTAGCTAGAAGATGTATAAGGTTGTGTGATAGGTTGCAAGAAACAGAGTCAACGCCTCACACTTAGTTCTCAAGTGACATGGTATGTTCACATATCTTTTTATTCACAACCATTGTGAAAGTAGGGCCACTTCTAATAGGAAGGTGTGCGGAAGATTGTTGATCTGTGGATGAAGGTAAAACACACAAATGGTGCTCTCCCTCCATTTAGTAGCTTAGTACACTGTATGATTTTTACTTGAAGACACATTGTATATTGAGACAACAATATTTTTACTTATACATTGATTATTATATATTGCGTTTGTATGTAAATAAAAAATTGGATGTCATTTTGTAAGAATGAAAATTTGTGAATATATTTACTTTGTGCATAAATGTAGTTGCTATGTTAACAAAAAAAATGTATTATAGTCCTAATGAGAAAGTGAAATAAATCTTGAAAAGCATTATTAATTTTATGATGAAATTTATTAAAGCATTTAGTTTTTCATAAAAAAATGTTCAATATAATTATATTGGTCCTATTGGAATGATGTAATTGTTACCAGATTTTAACCTACAGGTTCAATCAGGTAGAACCCTCTAAAATTTCATACAAATGGTACATTTTTAACCTCCCTATGTTGCATTCAAATTATACAACTGAAATAACCTTAAAAGATTACAAGAATTTAAAATCATTACATTTATATAAATGTATGAAACATAGAAAGATTGTACAAATATTTCCTGAAAAATGTAATCTTTATTGAATGTAATAATATACATGTGTTTCACACAAGTTGTGAAAACTAACTTTGCCTATTCAATATACATCAAGGCTAAGTTATACATGAATAAGTAAATGTTTAAGGGAAAACATATAGGGAGGATAACCAGCCATTGCCTGAATGACTGGTTCTTGTTGGCTGGTCCAGTTTCTGTTGATGTTGCCTTGCTCCTCACAACTCCTTCTAGTCCTTAGTGTTATGGTTTCCTACATAGGATGGTAAGCAATAGGTTAGAACTATGTTCTAAGCAATGAAAGGTCATACACCATACATGAACATTTACCTATCCATCCATAAGTTAGTCTCGATATTCATTAGATAGGAACATCCATATGCTGAATCTATCAGAGAAAACACTAAAGCCATCGAGATATCATATCAAAATATGCATATTTTTCTAACTCGTTTGTTTTATGTGCAGCTACAGGTGCAATCATATTTTCAGAACAAACACGTGGGATAAATGTGGCTCCCACAAGGGTTGAGCCCAACGTGTTCATCACATAGTTCTAAAGAATAATTCTTCAGATGGTTCATTGTTTTTGATTTATACAAACATATGTATATCTTTTGTGACAGTGTCTTGTGTGTCACTGCCATAGGTGTTATATACTTGTTACAGAAAAATCATAAAGAATGAGGTAAATTTTTGTGATAGGACAACTTACAGATAATTTGATATGCTCATTTATGAATCATAGTCAATAATAGTAAATAAAGACAAAGCATTTGTTCTATGCTGAAGTGATCTTTTAAAGATCATATTTATACAATTGTTATTGAAATTGCTACTAAATACAATAAAGCAAGTTAAGAAATGTCAACAGTAAAGGATAACGGTAATGAGCAAAGTTGACAAGTAAGTATGACAGTGAGAAACAACCTCAACATATACATGACAATTTTTGTTGATAGTGGGAACTAATCAAGTATGCCTATCCAAAATAAGTTAAGAGCATTTTTCTACAAGGGCTGACTCTCTATAGGAAACGTACAGATTCTTCTATGAAACTTCACCTTGAACTGGAGAATGATGTAAATATTTCAAACATTTATGTCACTAAGAGGGACAGTCCTAGTGAACAGGGTTTCAGTATAAGGATATAGTTTTGGGACAGAACAATGAAGATTCCCTGCATATTTTTGATAGAAATTATCATTGATGAACATAAAGATAATGGTTATACAACGAGGATAATTCATGTGATCCTTTCCCTAAAATATTTGTGTCCTCTAATATGCATTCTAGTGATGAGGACAACATCAAGAAATAAGAAGCACAAAGATGCATTCAAATGCAAGAGAAATAAGATTCTCAAAAATCACAGAGAGCTTCAAATACCTTATAGTCGCAGCCATGGGACTCTATAAGAAAGAAAATAAGTTGCATCAGGGTTTTGAAACACAAATATATGAAGTAAAATCCTCAACTCAGAATACTCAAGGAGTAAAGCTCTATATTTTTCAAAACCCACTATGAAAATACTCCCTCAGGGATAAAAGGAGAAATTATTCAGCAAGAGTATGGCCACAACCATAAATCTCTAAAATTCTTCTGTGTTTTTTGCAAATATGCCAGAACTTTCAACAAAATCAAGCTTCATGAAGCAGCGTGCCAGAGGAAACTAAGTAAAGTCAAAACCTAGAAAAGCCATAATGATGGGGCCATGGGTTTTGCCAACCAAAGAAAAATACGACCACAACCATGATTAAAAAATAGAAATCTCAAGCTTATATAAGCGTTCCAAAAGTAAAATACATAAAGGAAAATGTAAGGGGTTTACCCACAGCCAGCTAAAGGCCGAATGCAAATATGGTTAGAAGAAGCTCTTAAAAGATTCTAAGGAAAATAACAGAAAACTGGGTAAAGTTTTTCTGTTCCTGTAGAGAATACATGAGTGCAGTTAACACAAAAGGATACAAAAATTTTCCTAGATAAAATGCTTGAAACCTTTAATAAAATGGAAAACATTCTACATAAAATGTATGAAAATATCAAGAGAATGCATGGAACACATAGCAGATACAATATAAGCATTTCTCATTATGGAAGTTTCTTGTTTTCCTCTTCATAGGAATAAGAAAGTTTTTTTTTTTTCCCAGGTAAGATCATCAAAGAGGAATTTGAAACATAGAAAAGGACGAGTTTCTACACATTGAAACTTACCCTGTTCTCATGTTGATGATTGCACATAAATTTGTTGGAGATGCCACCAAAATGCATATATTCAGCCATGAAATCCTTCATTGAAATCCATCAAAAAAACTCAGTTGAGCTTCCATGAAACCCTGGGGCAGCGGCCAAGCTTCTTCAGGAAGCTTCATGAAAATAAAATGAAATATCTTTTTCATTTGTTTGCTTGTGTTTGTTTAGGGTTTTCATAACCCTAAAGGTCCCGACTTTGACTTTAGGAATTTTGCCTAAGTTTTTAGAAAATATGATGCAAACTAATACCCCCGTGACTAAAACTTGTGCCTCCTCATACGCCTTATCTAAGGCAAGTTCAATATCAATATTTTGACTTAGCAATATCTTGATTTGAAGTTTTAATCGAATGTATGAGAGTAATATTGTGAATGCTTAAATTTGAGTAATATCTTATAAATTACTTAAATTTAAAGCTTTATCTTTAAATGTAAGAAAAGATAGGGGCATGTGTTTATATGATCAAATTTTGGGAGAGAAAGATGGAGGGTCTTTTATGATTCGAAGAAGAAAAAGTGAGGTTATTTTCATTTGAGAGATACTGGAGCAAATATAGGCATGTTTTTTTAGTTTGGGAACACAAGGAGAGCATCTAGGAGCTGATTTATTGAGTTTTTATCTTGGGCTTGGTCAAACTTGACCTTTTCACAGATATTGAAGCCTTTTAGAGTAAATCCAGTTGCTATATTTTTGGCTTTTTGAAGCCATCCAAATTCATAAGGTTTCTAGAACCTTATTTTGTGGAGAAACTTGAAGCTTTGTACTTAGTCACATTTGTGACTTGATTGCAGGCAGTTTTTTCTTCTTATGCAATTTTGGGAGTTAGTGATTCTTGCAATCCTTTCTCAGGCTTGTAGTTTTTTGTAACTTAGTCTTCTGGATATGATATACAGACAATACCTTGGAGATTATTGGTAGCAAATTTTTGCCTTCTTTTTTCTTGCAATTTTTGTGTATGGTTAAATGATTGATCAAGTTATTTGTGAATTTTTTTTATTTCCTTATAACTTTGTCTCATATTTTATACCTTTTCTACAAATAGCGTGTTCACGCAGGTTGCTAATTGTGTCTTAAGAATGCATATGGCTTTTAGATTGTGAAGTTGCCTTCCTTTTATAAGTTCATGCATTTTGTCCTTCTAGTGAAATATTCATGTGGAGACATGCTTTAATGAGTTGTGCAAACTTAATTTATATTAGTGGAAACCAAGTGTATAAAAATCTATGCTTTCATGTCCTACTTTAGTTTGGTGTATCACTTCACTTTTATTTTCAGTACTTTCATTTTAAGTTATCTTTCTTCCCCTTTTCCAAAAAAATTAGTAGTTTTAGAGTGGTAACCAGCTAGGAGCTGGCCTTATCCGGAGGTTCATTTCAACTTTAGGTGACCCACAGCCTTGAAATGATCCCATGTTTCTCCAGAAATCTTAGTTTCTTAACTTTGCATAGGGTGCATTTTTAGGAGATAACAATTTTGGCATGCCCGGTGGGACGAGTTCCTCATCATTTTTGTTGGTTTGGTATGCAACCAGCATGTTTCTGACCTTGTAGAGGTTATACTTGCATACTTGGCGACTCCGTAAAGTGAAAGAACAACAAAACTAGTGTTGTCACAACTTATGAGAAGGGTACAAACCAGAAGTGCAAAGGATTTTGAGTTTTTGCAGCTATCACCACCCAGAAGACAAGGTAGAGCAGTGAAAAGAGTACCTCCTTCCAAGAGGGTCCAGTCTACACTACTTGGTGTTAGACCAGAATTAGTATTTTCACCACCAAGGAGGAGAGGAAGACCATCTAAGAAACAGAGTGAGAATCATTCATCCTCACCAAGCCTTAGAACAATAATTTCACCTTTAAGCAATCCAACTGTATTCACTGTTTTCTCAGTTTCTACTAGTTTATCAGGTCCTGTTCAAACTTCAATCAATCCATTTTAGCCACCTCCAATGGTTGTTGCTAGCAATCAACCCTTTGTGTCATTTAATGGAGGCAGTCCATTAAATTTGGCACAACATAATGACATACCAGTGACAACTTTAAAGAGCTTGCCAATCTTCACTGGTGAAGACCAAACAACTCCAATTGAACACATAAGAGATGTTGCTTCCTTATGTGGTGTTCATCATATTACACAAGAGGACGTAGCTGTAAGGCTACTTGCAGCATCGTTCAAAGGAAGAGCACTACAGTGGTTCAAAATCCTTGGAGTAGGTACTATTGCAACATGGGACAAATTGGGTGACAAGTTACACAAACAATTTTAGGACAGGTCTGATAACTTATCATTATTGGAGTAACTGACCACAATGAAAAGAGCTCCTCAAGATAAAATGAATGATTTCAACTTTAGATTTCAGAGGACTTGGGATGGAATCCCTACAACAGTGAAACCACCTCTAGAATATGCTTTTCTATATTATTTGAAAGCTCTTAATAGTGATATAGCCATTATGATACAGTCAATGGGAGGTGCTTCTCTACTAGATGCATTTGAGATAGCAATTAGAGCAGAAAATTGCTTAATTCAAGTAGGAAAGATTGCTCCCAGGCCACTAATGCCCATTTTTTCAGAAATATAGCCAAACATGCCACTTCAAATTCCACCATTTGCACCATTACCTACTCTACCAGCTTTACTAGCTGCACTAGCTTTACCAGCTGTTGGTAAACAAGAATCTGCAGTTCCAGTACAGTCCCAGGAGTTGCAAGAGAGTAAAGAGAGTCAACAAAAGATTGCAAGTATTTTGCAGAATTTTGGGAACAAATTGGTCAACTTAGAGAAGCAATAGTCATATAACAAACCTACGAATCAGCCATTTCAAGGTAATAGGCAGTAGTACCAAGGAAATTTCCAAGGTCCAAGACAAAATGTGAATCAAAGGCCTTTTCAGGCATATAATCCAGCACCTGTTAGTGTAGCTAGGGACCTTGTCCCTGTTCAAAACAATCTTGCTACTGGTTATGGGTGGTGCTATCCATGTAATCAACCACATAATCAAGCCACATGTTCCAATGGAGTTATAAATCAAGCACTTATGGTACATAATGCTTCAAGCTCAAAGCAAAATTCACTCAATGATGTACTTCCACAATAGCAGGATCAACTTACAAATGAAATTACTTTACTTAACTGGCAGGGTGAGGAATTATGTGGACTGAATGTAGATAATTCTCCAGTTGCAGCAAATACAAGAGCAAAGAAAAGAGCCTTTGAACTTGAACAAGTAACTGATAAAGGAAAAGCAGTGACTACAGGACCATCTACATCACAAGTACCTCACATTTTGTAGAGGAATCAACAAGTTGCTGCTAAGGAGTAGCCACACTTGCAAGCCGATTTTGCTGGTGTAAAGGTACATCAAAGAGCAAATCCAGCTGTACCTTACAATATTATTGATAATATGAAAAAGTTGAATGTAACGATGTCTATGTGGGATTCATTAGCTATTCTAGGCCAAAAAGACATGTTACAATTAGCCTTGTCAAATCTGAAAGTGTCTGATGAGCCACCAATAGGTCAAGTTAGAGCTATATTTACAAATAATCCTTAAGAAAATGATAAACAACCCAACAAAGAAGCAGGTAAGGACATCAAACCACCTTCGTTTTATGTGTTTGTAATCATAGGTGATAAGTTAGTTCACAATTGTATGGTAGATAGTGGAGCTAGTAGCTCTGTAATGCCAAAGTAGATTGCTGACAAACTGGGACTAAAGTATCAACCTTTAGAGAAAGGAGTGATTCAGTTAGATGGTACCTCTGTTAATATTTTAGGTGTTATAAAAGGCTTGAGCCTTACCCTTCATGCTTACCTGAACTTTTCAGTTCCTCAAGACATATGTGTCATAGATCTCCCACCTTTCTTTGCTTTGTACCTCTCTAGAGACTTTATAGCTAAGATAGGAGGTTATGTATCAGCTGATTGGTCACATATGCTATTTAGAACAAGATATGGAACCAAGGTTACCATTAAATCTAAAAATTTGGCCAAAGATCACATCCAGCCATATAATCCAAGTATTATCAATGCTGTTCCTACTGCTACAGACACAAATTGTGTCATTTTTACTGACAGTGAGCTCGCTGTTGCTCAAGAGTTGCAAGCAGAAAGTGTTCCTGATGTACTATTACATGAATGGGCAGCAAAAAATGTGTTGGACAGTCCTAAAGACCTTATTCAAGATGCTTGTAAGGAAATTATGTGATGCTTGAACTTGATGCAGAGGTTCCAAACCTTGAAAAAGGTACAAATCAGCTGTTACAACAACAAAATGAACTTCATGAAATGTATTTTGACGGTTCGAGAAGCAAGAATGGAGCAGGTAGAGGTGCAATGCTTGTTTCTCCATAGGGGATAGGTATTTTTCAGCTTTCCATTTTTCTTTTGCATGCTCAAATAATATTGCTGAGTATGAGGGACTTATTCAAGGCCTTGAATGGGCAAGGAAAAGAGGAATTAACTGTTTAAAATTCCACAAATATAGTGAATTAATAGTTAATCAGGTTAGAGGCCTGAATGTTGCCAAGAATGATGCCTTGAAGTCCTACAAAAATAGAGTGTGGAACATAATTGAAGAGTTTGATGCCTTCAACCTGATTTCTATCCCAAGAAATTAGAATAAACATGCCGACAAACTTGCAGCAATTGGAGCACAGTTTGATATCCCAAATGATATAAAAAAAGAGAAGATACAACAGTATGTAAAAGTTGTAATCAGGCCATCAATTCCTGATAACAACATCAATTGGCAGGTCTTTGACAGTGACGAGCAAATTTTAACTTTTTTGCTCTAAGAAGATTAGTTTTCTGTAGTGAATCAGGAGAAGATTAAAAAATAGTATGATGATCAAGTTATACAATTGAAGACAAACAAGCTTCCCAAAGGTCTTGTTACCTTGGAGTCCATATTCAACGCTGATGATCAACTTAAGAAAAGCAAAGTCAGCATTCAAGTGAAGGAAGATCACTATGAAGAAGTGGAAATCTTTAAAGGTAAGCTTCTTAAATTAGGAAAAATCTGTTTAGCTGAAGATAGAAAATCCTTCATTGCTTTATGCCAAGAGTATCATGCTGTTTTTGCTTAGAAATATTTTGATTTAAAAGGTTTTGACCCTCATATTGCACAACACACAATTGAGTTAGAACCTGATGTTAAGCCTGTTAGGCAAAAACAAAGACCTTTGAACCCCAAACTCGAACCTTTAATGATTAAAGAGCTGACCAAGTTAGTTGAGGGGGGTATTGTGTTTCCGATTAAACACACATCCTGGGTTTCTAACCTTGTTTCGATTAGAAAGAAGAATGGGGACATAATATTATGTGTATATTTTTGAGACCTTAATAGAGCGTCTTTAAAAGACCATTACCCCTTACCCTCAATGGAACAAATTCTTCAAGCTATTGCTGGCTTAGAGATATTTTCTCTTCTAGATGGGTATTCTGGTTATAACCAGATTCTAGTCAAAGAAGAAGATCAATATAAAACAATGTTTACAACAAAGTGGGGTACTATGGCCTACAAAAGAATGCCTTTTGGTTTATTTAATGCTGATGTCAACTTTCAGCGGGCCATGGCTATGGCATTTCAAAGTTTAATTCAGAAATTTTTGCTTGTTTATCTAGATGATGTAACTGTATATTCCAAAAATGCAGACGAACACTTGTCACATTTGAAGAAGTTTTTGAAAAATGCAGAGAGTATTGAATATCTCTCAATCCAAAAAGAGTATATTTGATGTACATGAAGGTAAATTGTTAGGTCACATAGTGTCAAAAGAAGGAATTACCATTGACTTTGAAAGAGTCAAAGCCATTCTTGAACTGCCATTACCCAATCACAAGAAAGGATTGCAAAGCTTTCTAGGCAGAATCAACTTTTTAAGGAGATTCATTCGTGATATTGCAGATTTATTACAACCTTTGACTGCCATGCTTAAAAAGAATGCAATTTTTAGTTGGACTAAAGAAGCCAAACATAGCTTTGAAGAAATCAAGGAAGCTTTAGCATTAGCCCCAACACTGGTAAATCCAAATTTCTCTAAAGACTTCATCCTATATGCTTTTGGTAGCATTAGCTCAATTTTTGCTATGCTGGTTCAGAAAAATAATGATAATTTGGAATAGCCAATAGCTTTCTTTAGTCAAGGACTTGCTGATTATGAAGAAAAATATACTTTTGTTGAGAAACATGTTCTCACTGTGATTAGAAGCTTAAAGAAGTTTAAACCTCTAATTTCCAACAACAAAATTCATCTTTTAGTTGCACACCTAAGTGTGAAAGAATTTCCGTTGAACAAATATCTGAGTGAGAAAAGAGCAAGGTGGATCACAAAAGTAATGGAATTTGATGTTGACATCAAAACCACAAAACTTGTCAGAGGTAGAGGAATTTGTGAGCAACTTGCCTCAACCTTTGAAGATGCACAAAAATCAGAATCAGGAGCTATTTTGGTTAATGACAATGAACTTCATAATGCTGCTCCTGCATTAGCAACAAGTGGGGTTCAAGAAATGACCCATTTTCTACAAACTGGTGAGTGTCCACTAGGTAGATAGACAGAGCAAAACGAAGATACTTCAGGTTGCAGTCTATTCCATATGTCCTCATTGACAATATTCTTTTCAGGAAAGATCTGAATGGTGTCTTATTAAGGTGTATTGATATCAATCAAACAAAAAAAGTGCTTCATGAGTTTCATGATGGAGCTTCAAAGGGTCACTTTGCTCCTAGGACAACTACTTGGAAAATCATGAGAGCTGGCTATTACTGGCCCAACTTATTTAAAGATGCCCATGCTTGGGCAAGAAAGTGTGTTAAGTGTGCTCTTTTTTTGCAGGAAAGGAGAAGTTTCCCACTATGCCTCTACATCCAATTCAGGTAGAACAACCCTTTGTGAGATGGGGCATTGATTTCATTGGACCAATAAATCCACCTTCCAGTGCTGGTCATAAGTGGGTACTTACAACCATTGATTATTTTACACGGTGGACAAAGGCGGTTGCTTTGAAAGAAGTTAATGAATATTCTGTATTGAACTTCTATGATGACATAGTAACCAGGTTTGAAGTTTCTGATTCAATCATTTCAGATAATGCTCTTGCATTTGTTGGGTTAAGAGTTATAGATTGGGTTGTTAAACAAGGAATTCATTTGAATACCTCCTCAAATTATTACCCTCAGGGTAATGGTTTGGCTGAAAGTACAAATAAAAATTTGATCATAATTATTAAGAGAACCATGGAGGAGAATCGAAGGGTTTGGCATACTACATTGAAATCTGCACTTTGGGAAGATAGAATAATCCCTAAGAGATCAGTTTGTAATTCACCATATGTACTTGTTTATGGAAAAGAGGCCAGATTACCTTTGTCTGTAGAGCTTCCAACTCTAGACATTGTTCGCCAGTTGGAAATGTTTGAAGAACAATACCCAATGTCTGTGAGATATGCAGAGCTCATGGAGCTTGAAGAAACAAGAGACAAAGCAATGAAAACTTTGGAGTATCATCAAATCCAAACAAAGAAAACATTTGATAAGAAAGCTACAACCAAAGTTTTCAAGGAAGGTGATATTGTTCTCAAGTGGGATGTACTAAAAAGTGGACCAGGCAAGCATACAAAATTTGATCATTTCTGGACTAGCCCATTTATCATCATTGAATGCAAGGAGCATAATGCATTCCAGCTATCAAACATGGATGAAGAAATATTGCCAATCCCAGTAAATGGGATTCACCTCAAACGCTGTTTTGAGGTATGATTTATCATTGTACATATTAGGTTAGGTTTTATGCTTTCAATAAGTGTTGCTGCACTTTAGTTTAGTTGATGTTTCATTTCCCTAAGTGCTGTTCCAACACAGTTTAGTAGTTTCCCTTATGCATTTCCTATTTTCAATAAGTTTCCAAGTGACCTATTCTATTTTAATGAGTTACAAGTGAACTATAGCCTTGAGCAAGTTGTTTTAAGTCAGCCTCTGAGTTTACTAAGTGACTCCATGCCCAATGGAAAAGTTTAGGCTACTGGTTTTATATGTTTAGCAGGAAAACATCCAGCTGATGTCGCCAAAAATGTTAACAGATTTTCACTTACAAGTTCAATAAGGTAGAACCCTCTAAAATTTCATACAAATGGTACATTTTTAACCTCCCTATGTTGCATTCGAATTATACAAATGAAATAACCTTAAAAGATTACAAGAATTTAAAATCATCACATTTATATAAATGTATGAAACATAGAAAGATTGTACAAATCTTTTCTGAAAAATGTAATCTTTATTGAATGTAATAATATACATGTGTTTCACACAAGTTGTGAAAACTGACTTTTCCTATTCAATATACATCAAGGCTAAGTTATACATGAATAAGTAAACGTTAGGGACGATAACCAGCCATTGCCTGAATGACTGGTTCTTGTTGGTTGGTCTAGTTTTTGTTGATGTTGCCTTGCTCCTCACAACTCCTTCTAGTCCTTAGTGTTATGGTTTCCTGCATAGGATGGAAAGCAATAGGTTAGAAATATGTTCTAAGCAATGAAAGGTCATACACCATACATGAAAATTTACCTATCCATCCATAAGTTAGTCTCATATGCATTAAATAGGAACATCCATATGCTGAATATATCAGAGAAAACACTGAAGCCATCGAGATCATATCAAAATATGCATATTTTTCTAACTCGTTTGTTTTATGTACAACTATAGGTGCAATCATATTTTCAGAACAAACACGTGGGATAAATGTGGCTCCCACAAGGGTTGAGCCCAACATGTTCATCACATAGTTCCAAAGAATAATTCTTCAGATGGTTCATTGTTTTTGATTTATACAAACATGTGTATATCTTTTGTGACAGTGTCTTGTGTGTCACTGCCATAGGTGTTATATACTTGTTATAGAAAAATCATAAAGAATGAGGTAAATTTTTGTGATAGGACAACTTACAGATAATTTGATATGCTCATTTATGAATCATAGTCAATAATACTAAATAAAGACAAATCATTTGTTCTATGCTGAAGTGATCTTTTAAAGATCATATTTATACAATTGTTATTGAAATTGCTACTAAATAAAATAAAGCAAGTTAAGAAATATCAACAGTAAAGGACAACAGTAATGAGCAAAGTTTACAAGTAAGTATGATAGTGAGAAACAACCTCAACATATACATGACAATTTTTGTTGATAGTGGGAACTAATCAAGTATGCCTATCCAAAATAAGTTAAGATCATTTTTCTACAAGGGGCTGACTGTCTATAGGAAACGTACAGATTCTTCTATGAAAATTCACCTTGAACTGGAGAATGATGTAAATATTTCAAGCATTTATGTCACTAAGATGGATAGTCCTAGTGAATAGGGTTTCAGTATAAGGATATAGTTTTGGGACAAAACAATGAAGATTCCCTGCATATTTTTGATAGAAATTATCATTGATGAACATAAAGATGATGGTTATACAATGAGGATATTTCATGTGATCCTTTCCCTAAAAATTTTGTGTCCTCTGATATGCATTCTAGTGATGCGGACAACATCAAGAAATAAGAAGCACATAGATGCATTCAGATGCAAGAGAAATAAGATTCTTAAAAATCACAGAGCTTCAAATACCTTATAGTCGCGGCCATGGGACTCTATAAGAACAAAAATAAGTTGCACCAGGGTTTTGAAACACAAATATATGAAGTAAAATCCTCAACTCAGAATACTCAAGGAGTAAAGCTCTATATCTTTCAAAACCTGCTATGAAAATACTCCCTTAGGGATAAAAGGGGAAAGTATTCAGAAAGATTATGGCCGCAACCATAAATCTCTAAAGTTCTTTTGTGTTTTTTGCAAATATTCCAGAACTTTCAACAAAATCAAGCTTCATGAAGTAGCGTGCCAGAGGAAACTGAGTAAAGTCAAAACCCAGAAAAGCCATAATGATGGGGCAACGTGTTTTTCCAACCAAAGAAAAATACGACCACAACCATGATTAACAAACATAAATCTCGAGCTTATATAAGCGTTCCAAAAGTAAAATACATAAAGGAAAATGTAAGGGGTTTACCCACAACTAGCTAAAGGCCGAATGCAAATATGGTTAGAAGAAGCTCTTAAAAGCTTCTAAGGAAAATAACAGAAAACTGGGTAAAGTTTTTCTGTTCCTGTAGAGAATACATGAGTGCAATTAACACAAAAGGTTACAAAAAATTTCCTAGATAAAATTCTTGAAACCTTTAATAAAATGGAAAACATTCTACATAAAATGTATGAAAATATCAAGAGAATGCATGGAACACATAACAGATACAATATAAGCATTTCTCATTATGGAAGTTTCTTGTTTTCCTCTTCATAGGAATAAGAAAGGTTTTTTTTTTCCAAGTAAGATCATCAAAGAGGAATTTGAAACATAGAAAAGGACGAGTTTCTACACATTGAAACTTACCCTGTTCTCATGTTGATGATTGCACATAAATTTGTTGGAAATGCCACCAAAATGCATATATTTAGCCATGAAATCCTTCATTGAAATCCATCAAAAAAACTCAGTTGAGCTTCCATGAAACCCTGGGGCAGCGACCAAGCTTCTTCAGGAAGCTTCATGAAAATAAAATGAAATATCTTTTTCATTTGTTTGCTTGTGTTTGTTTAGAGTTTTCATAACCCTAAAGGTCCCGACTTTGAATTTAGGAATTTTGCCTAAGTTTTTATAAAATATGATGCAAACTAATACCCCCGTGACTAAAACTTGTGCCTCCTCATACGCCTTATCTAAGGCAAGTTCAATATCAATATTTTGACTTAGCAATATCTTGATTTGAAGTTTTAATCGAATGTATGAGAGTAATATTGTGAATGCTTAAATTTGAGTAATATCTTATAAATTACTTAAATTTAAAGCATTATCTTTAAATGTAAGAAAATATAGGGGCATGTGTTTATATGATCAAATCTTCAGAGAGAAAGATGGAGGGTCTTAAATGATTCAGAGAAGAAAAAGGGAGGTTATTTACATTTGAGAGATACTTGGAGCAAATATAGTAATGCACTTCCTAATACACTCCCAAAATGATAGCAGGGAAAAATTCACAGAGAAAACAAAAAAAAAACATTAAAATGCACAACAAACAATCTCAAACTTTATTTACATTATATCTTTCCTCACAACTTCTTTCCCGTAGGCTACAACATAGGCTTGATTTTTTATTGCAAAATAGGCTAAACAAAGTTTGAAATTGATATGAATCAATCCCTACAATCCCTCTAACTACCTATTCTTTAGTTAAAACTAATTGATTCGGAGGATTGTGAAGAGCTCACAACCTCACGTTATTTTATCTAGAAAAATCTAGAACAACAAACTTTAATAATAAGCTAAAATAATAATGCGTCTGCATCAGACTCCTAAGGAACAAAAGATTTGTTCATGGACTCCCGTCCATGAGGTCTTTAATACTTGCATCATACTTGGATAGTTCTAAAGCTGTCATCCATGTGGCATCCTCAAGTGGGCGTCCCTTCCATTTGACTAAGTATTGAAAATATTCCTTGCCCCTAGTTTTCTCGACCATTTTCTTGTCCAAAATTTCCTCGAGTTGCCTAGGTTTTTCTTTGGGTTATTGTTGCTCCCATTCAATGATCTGCTCTTCATCTTTTTCAGGTACTTCAATTGTTTCCTCTTCACCTTTGAAGGGGTATAAATTTGCAACATTAAAAATAGGAGAAATTCCAATGCTTGGTGGAAGCTCTATTTCATATGCATTGCTAGAAAATTTCCTTAGAATTTTGCAAGGACCAGTTTTCTTAGCCTTTAATTTATTATATTCACCTTTTGGAAATCTCTCTTTTCTGAGATGAGCTAAAACAAAGTCGCCAAAATTGAAATTGACTTCTTTTCTTTTCTGATCAGCTCTCTTCTTATACTTGATAGTATTTTCTTCAAGTTTCCTTTTTACCTGTTCATGCAAATCTTGCATTGCACTGGAAAAATCTTCACCATCTGCACTTCATGTTTCCATTTTACCCAAATTTCTGAGCTCATATACTCCTCTAGGATGCATACCATACAAAATTTGAAAAGGAATCATACCTATGCTTCTGTTAGGTGAGTCATTATATGCGAACTCTGCTTGTGCAAGTACCAAGTCCCACTATTTGGGATGCATACTGACCAAACTTCTCAATATGTTTCCAAGGCTTCTATTGACTACTTCTGTTTGACCATCCATTTGAGGATGGTAACCTGAGCTAAAGCTTAAATTGGTGCCCAAATTTTTCCATAGAGTCCTCCAGAAGTGTCCCACGAATTTAGTGTCTCGATCAGAGACAATGCTCTTAGGAAGTCCATGTAGCTTAACTATCTCCTTGAAGAAAAAATTGACAATATTAGTAGCATCACTTGTTTTTGTACATGGAATAAAATGTGCCATTTTGGAAAACCTATCAACCACTACAAAGATTGAATCATGTCCCTTTTGAGTTCTTGGTAAACCAAGTACAAAGTCCATACTTACTGAATCCAATGGCCTGTTGGGAATCGACAATGGTTGATACAACCCTGCATTTTGAATGCTTCCTTTGGCATGTTGACACACTTTACACCTTTCTACAAAATTCTTAACATCATTACTTATACTTGGCCAATAATAGTGTGCACTCAATTGAGCTAGTGTCTTGTTTTGCCCGAAATGCCCTGCTAAACTGCCACTGTGCTTCTCTTTCAGCAAGTTCTCTCTCATGGAACTTCTTGGAATGCAAAGTCGATTTCCTATGAATAATATACCTTCCTGTATCATGAAATCCATCCAAGGACTTCTATCCCTACTAAGAGGATTCATACATGCTTCATATGCCTCTTTGAAGTCTTTATCTTCCTTGTACATCTCTTTTAGATCATCAAAACCCATTATGCTCACTTTCGATCCCTGCATGATCAAACTTTTTCTGCTCAAAGCATCTGCAACTTTGTTAGTCTGGCCACTTTTATGCTTGATAACAAAGGTGAAATTTTGCAGAAATTCAACCCATTTTACATGCCTTTGATTTAATTTGGTTTGGTTACTGATGAACTTTAAAGCATGATTATCAGTATACAATACAAATTCTTTAGGCATTAAGTAATGCCTCCACTTTTTCAAAGCTTGAACAAGAGCATAAAATTCTTTGTCATATGAAGAATACTTCTTTCTTTCATCATTCAATTTCTCACTATAGTAAGCAATTGGCTTACCTTCCTGAATTAAAAAAACACCTACAACCATTCCACTAGCATCACATTAAACTTGGAAAAGTTTATAAAAATCAGGTAAAGCTAAAATAGGTTGTTCAGTAATCTTTTTCTTAAGTAAATGAAAACTTGTTTCTGCTTCTTTAGTCCATTGGAATAACTATTTATTTCCCTTGATTGTTTCAACAATCAGAGCACAAATTCCACTGAAGTTTCTTATAAACTTTCTATAAAAACTAGCCAGTCCATGAAAACTTGACTTCAAAAACATTTCTTGGAGTAGGCCACTCTATTATGGCTTTAACCTTTTCGGGATCCATCTTCAAACCATCTTTAGATATTACAAAACCCAAGTAGATTAATTCTGGTTTTAAAAAGGTGCACTTCTTAAGATTGATTAAAATTTTTTCTTGCTTCAACTTACTTAAAACCAATCTTAAGTGTCTAAGATGTTCTTCCTTTGATCGACTATAGATTAGAATGTCATCAAGATAGACTATTACAAATTTTCTTGTGAATTCCTTAAGCACTTCATTCATTAACCTCATAAAAGTGCTTGGAGCATTTGTTAAACCAAATGGCATTACTAACCATTCATAAAGCCCATCATTTGTTTTAAATGCCATTTTCCATTCATCACCTTCTCTTATTCTAATCTAATGATACCCACTTTTTAAATCTATGTTGGAAAAATAATTAGCACCACTCAGACAATCCATTAAATCATCCATACGAGGCAAAGGAAATCTATAACTGATGGTGATTTTGTTTATAGCTCTAGAATCTGTGCACATTCTCCATCCTCCATCTTTTTTTGGGCTCAACACAGTAGGAACAACACAGGGACTTAGGCTTTCTCTGACCAATCCTTTGTCAAGAAAATCTTGTACTTGGGCTTTGATCTCTTCATTATCCCTTGGAGTCATTCTGTAGGCTGCTTTGTTTGGCAAGTTAGCTCCAGGAATAAGATCAATATGATGGCTGATACTTCTTATTGGTGGTAACTCATTAGGAAAATCATCCACAACAATGTCAATAAAATCATCTAACATTTTCTGAATTTCTATAGGTAAATCAACCAATTTTGTACTTGTAAGAATTACTTTTGGTTTCCCAATTAGAGAAAAATTTACCTCCTCATTCTTAATTTGATGCAAAAATTATTTCTCACTTACCATCAACACCTTAGGACTAACCTCCTCAATTGCATTCTCATCCTTAAGGGGTATTAGTGTGTGCTTATGTCCATCCTTTTCAAAAGTATATGTGTTACATATTCCATCATGAATTGCCTTCCTATCAATCTGCCAAGGTCTACCTAAGAGAATATGACATACATCCATAGGCATAACATCACATATTACTTTATCTTTATAACTCCCTATTTGGAACTCTACTTGACACTATTCATTTACCAATATCTGATGTTCTTTTTGCAACCAAGACACCTTATATGGTGTTGGATGTGTTGTCTTTTTCAAGCCTAACTTATCAACCATTTCAGTGGATACAAGATTGTCAGTACTCCCACTATCAATTATAACTTTACAACATTTACCTTTTGTCTTACAAGTAGTTCTGAATAATGCTTTCCTTTGTGCAGGCTCGTGGATTTCTTTGGTTGGCTTAAGCAGGACTTGTTTCATGAACAATGACTCTCCAACCTTGGGTACACCTGTATGTACAGGCGAATCTACAGTCTCCTCCTCAACTTGAGCAATATGTGCACTTCTTTGACTTGTGGTAAGGTTCTCTAGACACTCATAAGATCTATGTCCATATTGATTACATTTAAAACATTTTCCAACAAATCCTCTACCTCTACCTCTTGAATAAGGTCTTCCTCTAAAAGATTCATTACCTTGAGATAATTGTTCCTGGTAATGTGAGCTACTGGCTTCTTCTCTATGAGCTTTCCACTGACCTCTACCACTTGGTGGTCCTTGTTGGAAAACGTGCCTCAATCTTACTGGAATGTAAACTCCTGAAAGAGCAAAGTCGATGAGAGCCTCTAGAAGTCTTACTGACTAGCAACTGTATTCTAATCATTTGAAGTGCTCGGGTTGCTGAGACTTTTGATTCTGTCTTACCAACGGTTTGGTTACTAGTGGTTATCGGGGAGACTCATGGTGACTGAAGTCATCAGGGAGAGGCATGAACATTCAGAATAACTCATCCTGACAGTGTATGTCTTGCCGACGGTTATTCACAAGGATGTCATCGGGGAGACTCTTGGCTGACAGGTTTGCATTTGGTAAGAACTCTTGCCAATGGATGTGGTCTCGCCAATAGGCTAGTGCATTCAATATGACCTCTTAGCGATAGTGTTTCTCTCGCCGACGGAATTGTTTGTGAATTGCCAATGGATCTCCACACGATGAACTTTGGTGTAAACTCTTGCCGATGGTTATCGTCTTGCCGACGGGTATGAACATCGGTATAACATAAGGTTCTGTAAGACTCTTGGCGATAGAGGAAATATTGCTGATAGATTTGCACAAGATGGATTTGTGTTTGGTATGACCTCTCGCCAATAGCGATGGTCTGGCCGATGGTTCTGCAGTGGATATTGATATGATGTCTTAGCGATAGAGTGAGTCTGGGTGACAGGTTTGAACTTGATTTGACTCTTGTCGATGGTGGTGACTCTGGGCGATAACGACAGTCGGGCGTTGTGGCATTGAGGAGACATAGCCTAGTGTCTCATTGACATGCGACACTGTTTGAACGCCTTGACCGAATGTATATCCTACGCGGTCTATTCTGAGCCAATCAAAGAAGCAGAATGTGAACCGCTAGTAGTTGGACTATTGCAACCATTCCTGTGAGGAAGATCAACAAACCATGAACAACATGGATATACTTTGTAATTGGAGATGATGATGAGTTCGGTGAATAGTTTGGTGTGTGATCAGTGTGTATGAATTCAATTCTGAGAGCATTGTAACTGGGATGTTCTGTACAAGGTTGATCAAGGAAATTATGCTGCTATAAATTGACATCAGAAAGTGAAGTCTGTACTCTATATGTAATTTTGTTTACTGTAATACAAAGAGGCTTTTCTTGGTGTGGTGGGTTTTTCTCCCATAAGGGTTTTCCCACGTAAATCTAGTGTCCAAATTGTGAATGTACATTTCTCTGTTTCTGTTGTTTCTTTCATGAGTATCTTAATTGAACTATAATTGAAAATTTTAAAGTCACCTCTACATTCTTCCCTGAGTTTTTGACGTTAGGAGAGTTTGTTCCGCACCTAAGATTTCCTTACAAGTGGTATCAGAGCCTGGCCAATTGTGTTATCCTTGTGGGTACATTGGGTTTTTTGTGTCAATTTTGTTCAGTGGGAGTCTTGTAGAAGTCTGGTAATTTGAATTATAGATTAAGATGGCAAGCACGTCAGGAAAGATTGAAATTGAGAATTCAATGGCAGTAATTTTGAGTTGTGGAAACTCAAAATGGAAGATCTGTTGGTTGATCGTGATCTTTGGCTTGTGTGTCTGAGAAGCCTACGGCATGAAGCAAGAGGATTGGGACCTTGCAGATCAAAAATCAAAGGGGCTGATAAGGCTTTGTTTAGCAGACTCTGTTCTTCTAAATGTTCATGAAGAAAAGACTGCATCTTCTTTGTGGAAAAGACTGGGAGCTATTTATCAGGGCAAGTCCTTGGTGAATAAGTTGTACTCTTTGAAAATGCAGGAAGGAGCATCTATTGCTGATCAACTTGAATGCTTTCAACATGCTGATTGCTCAGTTAGCATCTGGGTGTGAAGATTGATGAAGAAGATCTGTATCTTTGTTATTATGTTCTTTGCCAGATTCTTGGGATCACTTGGTGATGGCTATTGGGAGTACGACATCCACTTTTAAGATGGAAGATGTTGTTGCTTCTTTGTTATCGAGAAGAGATGAGAAGAAAATCTTGAGATGGCGAAGGAGGCTCTTTGTTAGAGGTAGATCAAAAGAAAAAGGCAAGAAGGACAAGAAGTCCAAATTGAAATCAGAAGGGAGATCAAAGTATCCTGGCAAGAAGTCCAAGGTGAAGTGCTGGAATTGTGGGCAGCTTGGCCATGTTTGAAAGGATTGTAAAGAGGAGAAAAAGAAGAAGAAGTATTCTTCCGACAATGATTCTTCTCAGAGTGATGCAAATGCTTTCATTGCAGCCTTGGCTACACAGGCATCAGATGATGTCTGGTTGATTGATTCTGGAGCATCTTTCCACATGACATCTCATAGAGACTGGTTCACTAAGTATGAAAAATAAGATGGTGGAAGGGTGTATTTGGCAAGCGATTCATCTCTGGAAATAGTTGGCCGTGGAAGATTCAGAATTCAATTCCCTAATGGAAGAGTAAAGAGAATCAATGATGTAATGCATATACCAGGTTTGGCTCAAAATTTACTTTCTGTTAGTAAGCTGAATGATATTGGAGTGCAAGTCACGTTCTTTGGAAATGGCTGCAAGATGACTAGAGGCTCAATGGTGCTAGCTAAGGGTGTTCGTATTGGTACCTTGTATAAGCTGGATGCACATGCTGTGCAATGCAATAGTGTCTCTATAAAGTCACATAAATCTACTCATGGAGAAAAAGAGGAAAAGGTTCCTGATAGTGCAAACTCTATGGAAGTTAAACTTCTAGTAGAAAAGACTATGCTCTGGCATCATAGGCTAGGCCACATTGGTGAAAAAGGTTTAAAAACCTTGAAGAATAAAAACCTGGTTGAAGGGCTTGATGATTGTAACCTTGAATTTGAATTTTGTGAACATTGTATATATGGTAAACAACACCGTGTTTCATTCTACTCCAGTCCTCACAAATCTTCTGATTTACTTGATTACATACATTTTGATATTTTTGGTCCAGTAAATGTTCCTTCTTTGCCTAAATCAAGATTTTATGTATCGTTCATTGATGATTATACAAGAAGGGCATTTTTTTATTTCTTAACAAGTAAATCAAAAGTGTTCAGTCATTTTAAGGAATTTAAAAACCTTGTGGAAAATTAGACTGGAAGAAAAATAAAATGTTTAAGGACTGACAATGGTGGTGAGTTTTGTTTTGATGAGTTCGAGAGGTATTATAAAGATCATGGGATTAAAAGACATAAAACTAAACCTTACACTCCGCAGCAAAATGGAGTTGCAAAAAGGTTCAACAGGACAGTGATGGAAAGAGTATGAAGTATGCTGAGAAGTACTGGCTTGGAGGAGAAGTTCTGGGTTGAGGCAGTTGCAAAACATGTTACTTAATAAACTATTCTCCTAATTCTGCTCTTGTTGAGAAGACACCTTTGGAAGCATGGTCTGGAAAGAAGCCCTCTCTGAGACACATTCGTGTCTTTGGCTGTGAGGCATATGCATGTGTTCCGAATGAAAAAAGATCTAAATTGGAAAACAAGGCTGTTAAATGTATTTTTATTGGTTATAGTGCTGGCATAAAAGGATACAAGCTTTGGAATTCTGATACGGAGAAGGTTCTATACAGCAGAAGTGTTATTTTTCATGAATGAAGCCTTCTACTTTGGATCTGCAGTCAGAGACAAAATCAGAAAATAAGGATGTAGTTGAAATTCCTCTGACACCAGATAAAGAGGAATTGAAAATTCAAAATGTACCTGAAACTAAGGAGAGCTCAAGTAGTTCTAAGAGTTCTGAAGAAGAAGATCAACCTCAGCCTCAACCTGTGAGGAGGTCAACACGTGAAAGAAAGCAACCTGATAGGTATGGGTTTTCTTTGTTAGATTCTACTTTTGCCTATGCTTTAATTTCTAGCACTGATGAGCCTAGGACTATGAAAGAGGCATTTAGAATGTCTAATTCAGACTCTTGGTTGGAAGCCATGAATGAAGAAATGGCATCATTAAAAAAGAATGATACTTGGAGTTTGGTGCCCTTGCCTGAAGGTAGAAAAGCTGTTGGCTACAAATGGGTATTTAAAAAGAAAATAGGTCTGGATGGCAGTGTGGAAAAGTATAAGGCAAGGTTGGATGCGAAGGGGTATTCCTAGGTAGAGGGAATTGATTATGGAGATTTTTTTTCTCCTGTAGCTAAGCTGACGTCTATCAGATTTCTTTTGTCACTTGCAGCAACGTATGACTTAGAGATTGAACAGATGGATGTGAAGACAACATTTCTTCATGGTGACCTTAAAGAAGAAATCTATATGTCCCAGCTTGAACACTTCGTGGAAAAAGGTAAAGAAAAATTGGTTTGCAAGTTGAAAAAATCTCTGTATGGATTAAAACAATCTCCTAGAATGTGGTACCAGAAGTTTGACACTTTTGTTTTGTCATTGGGATTTGTAATATCAAAATTTGATCATTGTGTATATTACAAAGCTGAAAGTGATCGTATTCTTATTATTGCTCTCTATGTTGATGATATGCTGTTCATAGGCAATAGTAAGTTAATGATTTCTGATCTAAAATATTAGTTGTCTGCAAAGTTCAAAACGAAAGATCTTGGTGCAGCCAGGTATATTCTTGGAATGGAAATAACTAGGGACAGGAAAAGTAGAAAACTTTGGCTCAGTCAGAGTAAGTATATTAATACTGTTCTGGATAGATTTTGTATGAATGATTGCAAGCAGCTAGTTGTTCCGGTTTTGCAGGGAACAAAGCTATCTGTTGAAGACTGTCCAAAATCTCCTACTAGATAGAGGAGATGACTAGAGTGTCCTATGCTAGCGCAGTTGGTAGTTTAATGTATGCAATAGTCTGTACAAGGCCAGACATTGCCCAAGCAGTGGGAGTACTTAGTTGTTTTATGACAAATCCTGGAAGGACACATTGGGATGTTGTGAAAAGGGTGTTTAGATATCTGAAGGGCACTTCATAATATGCTTTGTGTTACCATGGAAATTTGGTTGAATCACAGAGGACTCTTAGCATTTGAGGCTATGTGGATTCTGATTGGGCAGGGGACATTGACAGTAGAAGATCCACTAGTGGATATGTTTTCATGATGAATGGTGGTGCAGTTAGTTGGATGAATAAGCGGCAGGCTGTAGTCACTTTGTCCACTACAGAGGCAAAATACATGGCAGCAACACACGCTTGTAAAGAAGCAATTTGGTTAAAACGTTTGTGTTCTAACATTGGGTTTGATGCAGGGATAATTACAATATACTGTGACAGTCAAAGTGCTATTTGTTTGACAAAAAATCCTACTTTCCATGCCAGGACGAAACATATTGATGTTCAGTATCATTTTGTACGAGATATGGTGGAGGATGGAAAGGTCTCTTTAGAAAAAGTGGATACTTTGGAAAATGTTGCAGATGCATTGGCAAAGCCAGTGAGCACAGACAAGTTCAAGTGGTGTGCTAGTTCAATGGGCCTTAGTGCCCATGAATTTCAGTAGTTTTGTTGTGCTCTGGAGGTGTCAATAAGATCTTCATCAAGTGGGAGATTGTTGGAAAACGTGCCTCAATCTTACTGGCATGTAAACTCCTGAAAGAGAACAATCGGTGAAACCCTTTGGAAGTCTTACCGAGTAGCAGTTGTATTCTAATCATTTGAAGTGCTTGGGTCGCCGAGACTTTTGATTCTGTCCTACCGACGGTTTGGTTCCTAGTGGTTATCGGGGAGACTCATGGCGACTGAAGTCATCGGGGAGAGGCATGAACATTCAGAATAACTCATCCCGATAGTGTATGTCTCGCCGACAGTTATTCACAAGGATGTCATCGGGGAGACTCTTGGCTGACAGGTTTGCATTCGGTAAGAACTCTTGCCGATGGATGTGGTCTCGCCGATAGGATGGTGCATTCGATATGACCTCTTAGCGATAGCATTTCTCTCACCGACGAAATTGTTTGTGAACTGCCGATGGATCTCCACGCGATGAACTTCGGTGTAAACTCTTGCTGATGGTTATCGTCTTGCCGACGAGTATGAACATCGGTATAACATAAGGTTCTGTAAGACTCTTGGCGATAGCGAAACTCTTGCTGATAGATTTGCACAAGATGGATTTGTGTTCGGTATGACCTGTCGCCGATAGTGATGGTTTGGACGATGGTTTTGCAGTGGATATCGATATGATGTCTTAGCGATAGAGTGATTCTGGGCGACAAGTTTGAACTCAATATGACTCTTGTCGATGGTGGTGACTCTGGGCAATAACAACAGTCGGGCGTTGTGGCATCGGGGGACATAGCCTAGTGTATCACCGACATGCGACACTATTTGAATGCCTTGACCGAATGTATATCCTACGTGGTCTGTTCTGAGCCAATCAAAGAAGCAGAATGTGAACCACTAGCAGTTGGACTGTTGCAACCGTTCTGTGAGGAAGATCAACAGACCATGAACGACATGGATATACTCTGTAATTGGAGATGATGATCGGTTTGGTGAACAGTTCGGTGTGTGATCAGTGTGTATGAATTCAATTATGAGAGCATTGTAACTAGGATGTTCTATACAAGGTTGATCAAGGAAATTATGCTGCTGTAAATTGACATCATAAAGTGAAGTCTATACTTTGTATGTAATTTTGTTTACTGTAATACAAAGAGGCTTTTCTTGGTGTGGTGGGTTTTTCTCCCGTAAGGGTTTTCCCACGTAAATCTGGTGTCCAAATTATGAATGTACATTTTTCTGTTTCTGTTGTTTCTTTCATGAGTATCTTAATTGAACTGTAATTGAAAATTTTAAAGTCACCTCTGCATTCTTCCCTGAGTTTTTGACGTTAGGAGAGTTTGTTCCGCACCTAAGCTTTCCTTACAGTCCTCTTCCTCTTAAGCTTCTACTTTTCCCTCTCGAACTTTGTGCTTGTTTTCTAGAAAGCTTCTCCTCTGCTTTGACATCATATTGGTATGCCTCTTCCACTGTTCTTGGACACAAAAGATTAATTTCATCCTGAATATTATATCTCAATCCATTGAGATACCGAGCCACTTTCTCTGTGTCATCTTCAATATGACTAGCTCTAATGGTCAACCTATAAAATTTCTTTGTATAATCTTTAACTGACATTTCTTTTTGCTTAAGATTTTGCAATTTCTTGAAAAATTAAGTTGGTAATATTTAGGCAAGAATTCACGTTTTAGTTTAGCTACCATCCTTTCCCAGTTCTTGATCTTTGGCTTGTCTTTTCATCTTCTTTCATCTTGTATTCCATCACACCAGAGGGATGCATGACCCTTTAATCAGGTTACAACAAATTTCACTTTCTTGTCATTAGCAACATTTTCACATTCAAAATATTTTTCAATTTCACTGATCTAGTTGATCAGCTTCTCAGCATCTAGGCTGCCTTCATACATAGGCACTTCCAACTTGGGTTTGGAATTTTCTACCACAATTGCTTTGACGAGTCTTGTCTCAAATCCTTCTTCTTCCGCTTCTTCTTGAGGTTCTTCCTCTTCATCACTGACATCAACCATGTCGATGCCTCCTCTTTGCGCAAGTTCCATAGCCTACAATCGTGCTTGCATTTGTCTCATTTCTTCAAGAATCTCTTCATTCACAGCTTATTTTCGTCGTCCTCGTCCTCTTCCTCGAACTCTAAATGCCATTTCTTGGCACAAAAGGTCTTCCCTTGTACTGATAGGAGCTTCTTCACGTTCAGATACCAATAATGGTATAGGACCGAAAAACAATCTTCTCATACAACTCTTGACTGCGACACTTTTTTTTTTTCCACAAGTTTTACAATATTGACTATTTACAATGACTCAATTTTTTCATCTCTACAACTATTTACAATGAACTTGTGGTGAGACAATGGGAGTGACTCAGGACATTATTTTGACATGAATAAAATAAAACACCTGAATATTAAAGAATCTTTTTATAACATAAATAAAATAGTTAATAACTGAAACTTTATAGACTCAAAATAAAATGACAACAATGAATCTTTATGACAAGCACAAGACTCTATACAATTTGATTTGATGGACTAACGACTATTTTAGAAGGAATTATTGATAAAATTTATATGATGCTGAGAGCACATGACACAAATTAAGACCAAAATCACGAATTAAACCTCAAAACTGTTGCAAAACATGAAAACTACCAATATTCAACCATATGACATATATTAGATGTTTTGTTGATAACTTGAGATCCAGAGCTTCGTTTTCCAAACCGTTTGATGCTTCAAAAAGCTTGTTTTGAGAGCTTCGTAGTGGTACCAAATTTAGAAAATATGGTTACATCATTTAAAAGTTGCTCATGAATTTATTGCAGTGAGTGTTGTAGATAATAGAAATAGGCACTTTGTGAATACAACTAGCGATCTCTTCAAACACTATGAATTCATCTAGATTGCAACTACATTGTTGAGAAAATCTCTGCAAACATTTCTTTATCAATGACTTCAAAAGAAAAAGACAATCTTTCTTTTGCAACGCGCATGGCGCCTCAGCTCTTTTGAACAGAAAAATGACCACCAAAATAGTCACTTCTTTATTTGGCTATTGTGATCAGATCTGCCTCGATCTATCTCTAGACTGGGAAGACTCTAAGAGCAGCGATGACTTTTCTTCTCCATATGCCTTCCCAATCACCCTTTTGTCTCCATTGAGTGAGCTCCTTTGTGTCTTTCTATTCATATATCACTGTCAAAAATCAAGCCCAATAGAAATATAAACCATACCAACTCCACTATTAGTGCCACTCTGCAACAAAAATTGATTGCTGAGCCGGATCTATAACTGCCTCTGTTAAGAATAAAGCCACATATATCAATACAAATGGTCTGTTGAGACTGTGAACTAGTGCCGTGACAAAGTGAAGAACCAAGAGCGACATTAAACTTAAAAATATGTATGAAAATTTCTTCCAGAGAAAACACTAGAAGACTCAATGATATACAACGAATGACACGACACTCAACTATGTATTTTTATAATAATCTCCTCTCCATTTATATTGCCTTAACAATAATATTGATCTATAATCCCTCTAATTATGCCCGCTCTAATACCAAAAATTAATGCACTTCCTAATACACTCCCAAAATGATAGTAGGGAAAAATTCATAGAGAAAAAAAAAAAAACATTAAAATGCACAACAAACAATATCAAACTTTATTTACATTATATCTTTCCTCACAACTTCTTGCCCGTAGGCTACAACATAGGCTTGATTTTATATTGTAAAATAGGCTAAACAAAGTTTGAAACTGATATGCATCAATCCATACAATCCCTATAACTACCTATTCTTTAGTTAAAACTAATTGATTGGGAGGATTGTGAAGAGCTCACAACCTCACGTTATTTTATCTAGAAAAATCTAGAACAAAAAAATTTAATAATAAGCTAAAATAATAATGTGCATGCATCATATAGGCATTTTTTTTTCAATTTGGGAATACAAGAAGAGCATATAGGAGTTGATTTATTGAGTTTTTATCTTGGGCTTGGTCAAACTCGAACTTTACACATATATTGAAGCCTTTTAGAGTAAATCCAGTTGCTATATTTTTGGCTTTTTGAAGCCATCCGAATTCATAAGGTTTCTAGAACCTTATTTTGTGGAGAAACTTGAAGCTTTGTACTTAGTCACATTTGTGAATTGATTGTAGGCATTTTTTTCTTCTTATGCAATTTTGGGAGTTAGTGATTCTTGCAATCCTTTCTCAGGCTTGCAGTTTTTTGTAACTTAGTCTTCTGGATATGATATATAGACAATACCTTGGAGATTATTGGTAGCAAATTTTTGCCTTCTTTTTCTTGCAGTTTTTGTGTATGGTTAAATGATTGATCAAGTTATTTGTGAATTTTTTTTATTTCCTTATAACTTTGTCTCATATTTTATACCTTTTCTACAAATAGCATGTTCATGCAGGTTGCTAATTGTGTCTTAAGAATGCATATGGCTTTTAGATTGTGAAGTTGCCTTCCTTTTATAAGTTCATGCATTTTGTCATTCTAGTGAAATATTCATGTAGAGACATGCTGTAATGAGTTGTGTAGACTTAATTTATATCAGTGGAAACCAAGTGTATGAAAATCTGTGTTTTCATGTCCTACTTTAGTTTGGTTCATCACTTCACTTTTATTTTCAATACTTTCATTTTAAGTTATCTTTCTTCCCCTTTTCCAAAAAAGTTAGTAGTTTTAGAGTGGTAACCAGCTAGGAGCCGACCTTATCTAGAGGTTCATTTCAACTTTAGGTGACCCACAACCTTGAAATGATCCCATGTTTCTCCAGAAAGCTTAGTTTCATAACTTTGCATAGGGTGCATTTTTAGGAGATAACAATACTCTTGTTATATTTATATTTTAATTATTTTTCTTATAGTTTATGATTGAATTTATATGATATAAACCTAGGGTTTGTTACATGTGGTATAAAAGTAGAGCTTAACACTAGGGCCTATGAGCCTACTTCATAGTGAGTAAATTCTAGTAGATTTATGTTTGTCAATCTAAGCTCAATGATTCTATTTATTTGAACATAGAAATGAGGTTTCTAGGTCAAAGAAGTAGGGTGGAAGGAAAACCAAATAGTCTAAATCAAAAGGGAAAATATGCAACTAACCAACCTCAAAGAAGAAGTATGGCTCTTTGATACTGAGACTATGACAAAGACTTTATGTCGAATAAAGTTAGAAAAAGAGAAGAGTGTAAAACTTACAACCCCCAACATATCCAAACAAAAGAAAAACTCAATGATCTGAGATGTTCCTTTGGCTATTATTGTGACATGCCAATTGTGAGTAGGGAGGTTATAGGGGAGTACCTATATGTATACCTTGCCTTAAATAGTGTAGTACTAGATTCATATGGAGTAGAAAAACCTAAGGAGGTTGCTTCATTTGAATAATATCAGTCAAACCTTTATAAATATGAAAGGATCTTAATTCAATAAGAATACTTTATGTTTACTATTATATGAATAATTTTTTTTTCTTTATTATATTTAGTAATGTGTTATGTTCTATTGTGATAATAATTTGAATGAAAAATATTGTGTATGTGCAAGAAAAGAGATTTAATGTTTAAAAATTCTACAAATTTGTTAATTTTATACCAAACCATAGGATAATGGAGGAAGAGGATAAGGGAGAAGCGAGAAATATAGGTTTGAATTTCAAATATGTAGGAGTTGCAAATGGTTGCAGGTTGACTGATGGCTGTGTTGTTGAAACAATGTTGAATGATAGTCTACTTATTTGTGAGGGCCTAGTGGTGGGCCTTGTTGAAAATGTATTGGTGGAAGGAAAAGGTTTGTCGAGGAAGGAGGGAAATTTGATACCATTTGTCCCAAAAGGTATGTCATCAATTTCAGCTCTCAAGGAAAATGACATGGGTTTGTGTGTTTATGGATAGAAAGGTGCTGGGTTGTCTTGTGAAAATCTTGCCTCTCAATGGCCAGGCCTTTTTGGGTCTAAATTAAAGGGGAAGATATCTTCCTGTTCAAGTTTCTTCTAATTTAGTTTTAGGTGAGTATACTATCTCTATTTTGAATTGTCTTCAAAAAAGCATTTCTCTAATGGAGTTCATGTTAGTTGTAAAGTTCTTAAGGCCAAGGCTGAACATAGATGTGGTTAGATCTAGGGAAAACAAGAAATAATGCCTAAAAGGACAAGTGGATATTGTAGCTATGGCCAAAGGCTTTTGTTCTTTCTCCTTCTCATGTGAGGAGGACTTGGCAAGCATTTTGTCAAAGGGTCCTTGGCTTATTGGCAAATCAATGTTAGCTTTGAAGCAAAGCCAGGGTTGGATTTTTCTAACTATGTTCTCAATTGGGCCCTTGTTAGGGTCAAATTACTAGGTCTCCCAATGGAATATTTGGATGAAGAAGTATTCAAAGTAATTTCTAGCACCTTTGGTCAGCTAGTCTCCATATATGAAAGAATTTGTGTGAATGTGGAACAAAAGGAAAATTTACCAGAATCAGTTATGTTAAAATCTAAAATAGGTGGTTGGAAGTATTTGGTGGAGTTTAAAACTTTACCTTTTTCTTGCTTCCATTATAAAAAGGTTGGAAATTAGGCTAAAAAATATCCAAGCAAGATCCTGAAGAAAGGTTTGGGAGGATAAGGAAGGAAAGGCTAAGGATGCCCCTATTTAGGTTTTTGAGGATGGTGGGATTGAGAGTTTGATACATCCTATCTTGGTCTATGAGCTCCCATCTCCTAGTCAGTTGGGGGACCCTCAGGACCCCGTTTTGTTTGTAGAAGAATCCATCCCCTTGGGGATGACAAAGATTCATCAAAATCATCAAGGATCTGACAGTATTGAAGATGTGAGGGATTTAATGCCCTCATAGGTTGGGATTATTGTTTCTTCTATGTCTTTGAAGGTTATAGATCATTTGGTTGGTAATGGTTTGGTAGGGGCTTCTCCTTCACTAAAGAATGATTCAGATGATGTAGGGATTCCAAGGAAAGATGGTATGCTCTCTCCTGAGGAGGAACCCTTCATTTTTGTTAAAGGAAGAAACAAGAAGGAACTATCACACTCTCCTCATTTATCATAAGGAGTGATGACTAGAAATAGGCAAAAATTGGACTATGGATCTAAACAAAGGGGAAAAATTAGACCCTCCTCCCAAAAAATAGAGAGAAGGAAAGTAAGAAGGAGATTGTTGAGGAAGTTCAAAAAACTATCTTTGACATGTGCTCTAAGAGCACATCCTCTCAGTGTAAATCATGATAATATCTTGGAATATCAGGGGGTTAAATCATGTCCATAAACATGATCTATTGAGAAACATTATCCAGGATCATAAACCAGATATCTTGTTAATCAAGAATCTAAGATGTAATGTGATAAAATTAAAAAAATTAAGAACTGCTTATTCAAGGATTGTGGTTTGCATGATTACAAATCATATGGGGCTTCAGGGGGAATAATTTTTTTTGGAACCCAAAGACTGTTAGAGGGGTACCCTAAATGTTGATGCTAATCATGTTGATCTACTCAATTTTTATATTTGAATGATGATACCTCTTGGGTTATCTCAAATGTCTATGCTCCTAATTTGAAGAAGGCTAGAAAGAGGCTCTAGAATGTGTTAGGTTCTCTCAAGCCTAATTTTCAAGGAAATGCTTGGTTGATTATGAGCGACTTCAACACCCCTTTAAAGGATAATGAGAAAATGGGAGGATACCAAATACCCTTGGATAGAAAATCTGATTTGATGGAGTTTATTTATTTTAATGCACTTTTTTGATTTAGAGTTGTAGGGTGCCTTCTTTACTTGGTCTAATCAAAGGGTGGGATAAGACCCCATCTAGGTCAAACTGGACTGGCACCTTATTTCTATGGACTGGTTCTCTAGTTATTCTTGTGCTCTTTCTACCTTAACTCATTTTGGTTTTGACCATTTCCCTATTTCCTTCTCTACTAAAAAGATAAGAAAGAAGAAAAGGTTTTCTTTTCGATTTGAGGGCATGTAGCTGAGGCATCCAAATCTTAAGGAATGTATGAGAACCTGGTGGTAGGTTAACATTGAGGGAAGTTCTACATTTAGAGTAGCAAAGAAACTCTCCTATGTTAAAAATATGGTCCAAAAGTGGAATAAAGATTCCTTTGGTCAAATTTTCTAGATTCAAAACTCTATTAAGAATATGTTGGATGAGGTTTAGCAAGAAATCCAACTCAAGGGGATGGGATCTTCTCTTCATATTCAAGAAAATGAGCTACTTTCTTGACTTCATGATATCATAACAAAAATAGAAGAATTCTGGAAACAAAGGTCTACGCCTATCTAGCTGAAGAGTGGTGATCCCAATACCAAATTTGTTCATCTCTCTTCACTCGAGCATAGGGCAATGAATAGAATTAGTACTATCTAGGTCAATTGATCTATTTTAGAAGATATTGAAGATATCCATTAGTCTGCTTGATATTTATTCCACTAGTAGAATTTGGAAAATAAATGACTATGTGACTAAATTTTTTAGTCATGACAACTAAAAATTACCGAATTCTACTCATTTTTTGCAACACAACTATAAATGACTAATTTGATCATCGGATAAAATCACAGTTATAAATGATTAAATAAATGACTAGTTTTTTTGATCAAACTTTTTTTTTTGAGAGAAAAGCTTCCTAGCCATCAATTTAGGCTTTAGCCGACCCCTATATATATTATAAATTCCTAACAAAAATCAAACAATATAAGACCACCATTTTCCTGCGGTTTTTAACTACTGCTTAGTTAGAAGAAATAGTCTGGGAAAAAAATAGAGGTTGAAGGGTTTTGAATATGAAGATATTGACCAGTAATTGTAGGGCTTTCCCATTAGATGAATCTCCTACCAACAGTGCTTCAAGGTATGAGTCTAGAATGTGGCAAAATCTATCCTTCTATCAGACAACTCCCCACCTGGAAGTATGTCTTCAAGATTTTAAGCTTTTTCATATGGATCATCTCAGAGGTAAGCAAACCATTCTTAATTTTTTTAGGGTATTTAAAAAATTTGATGTTGGGTGTTTTCATGAAGTACTATTTAGCTATTTGAATTTTGTGATGCTGGCTATTTTGTTACTGGATATCTGGGTATGTTTAAAAACTGATGCTCGGTATTTTTTTATTGGCTGTTTGGGTATTTCGATGCTGGGTTTTCACTTGAGATGGGTATTTAAAAAAAATGGTACTGGATATTTTTCGCTATCAAGATAATTATTTTTCTGAGAAATAAATGAGGTCTCAACCTTTTTTGGTATTACACACAGTTTTCTAAATTTTGATTTTGTTATCATTTTTCTTGGGCATTAAAGAAATTGATGTTCGGTGAACCCTTTGTTATTGACTATCTTGGTATTTAAAAAAGGATGTTGGGAATTTTCTTTATATGGGTATTAAAAAAACTGGTATTGGGTATTTTTTTCTTGTCGAGTTATGGTTTACGTTTTTACGGAGGCCTAGGGTTTGTACCTTATTCATGCTCTTACCAATGCTTCTGTTTGTATTAAAAAATAAATCTTGGGTCAAAAAATTAGCTGTCTTGATAGGGTGTGGTATGATCTTGGATTGTATCTTAGAGTGTGTGGGAAGCTTGTGTTTAATCATTAAGGTATGTAAACTTGATCAGGGAAATGCATCCTATATAGCATGGGTCTTGCTTTAATATTTCCCATAATGGTTCTTAGCAAATCACATTATTATAGTTTGTGGTAACCCAAGATTGCATTCAAGTATGTAACAAACTTGGTCTATAGTTTAAGTTGTACACTTTTAAGTAACATTCATAAGGTTTAGAAAATCTTGATCACTCTCTAGAATAGCCCATTAAACATGGGTTGTGATAGAATGCACTACATAATTGATATAACACAACCACTCTGCATATCAACCAGAGTTATAGGCTCTTTATTGCAGCAAGAAGTAATCGCTCTTGAATCATGCTATCATTACATTGTAACCTGTTAAACTTGAGTCAACCTAAATGCACCCAATGATGATTGAAACCTAATTGTGATGACAATGATTAATTTCTATAGGGATTGTGCTCATATGAGTGCCTCCATTTCTATCACAACATAGCCACATCAAACTTGGGTCACACACAAATGCATACTATATTTTTTATAGCACAATTGTGCCACATGACCAATAGAGTTATGGATCACATAATTACAGTCACAAGAATTTGTTCCTCAATTGTGCTCTTATGGTGATTCCATTACCATTACAACATAACCCTTTGGAATTATATTGCTCAAATCCTTACATTGCTTATTTTCTCTTTGGATGGATGACAATTCAATGGTAGGGATTTGTATGCAGGCCATGCTCATATAAGTGCCTTCATCACCATTACACAATAATAAATTGGAATTTCCTTTCTTGAACCTTTACTTTTTTTTTATTGTTAGGGTTTCTTAGAAATTATTCCATTTCCACGTGGTATATTGATAAAAGAAACCAAGCAAAAAGTCATTCTATTTTTAGTTAACTCCTGCTAACATACTTTTGGAATAAATGTTTCATTGCAATACTTCGAGTGTGAAGAATTTTGTTTTCTGATTATAATACATTCATTGAGAGTTGTAGTAGAAAGCTTCTTATGCTGAAACCCATCTTGTAAACTTTCTTTAAGCTACATTTAAGAGGCTTCATGGATTTTTTGTGATTAATACAACTTTTTTTTGATAGTAAATGACATCAGATTCTTTCTAAAACTAAAATGATTTATTAATTATGGTTTTATGATGATTAAATGTTTTATTTAGAAGGGGTTAATATGTGGCATTTTTATGTGCAAGAATAATAAATTGTGATGCAACATTCGAGTATGGACGGTTCAGGAAAACTTGGATTGCTATTAGTGACATAACCATGTTGGAGAGTACCTTGAGCTGTTCTGAAACACTTTCGGGTGTTTTCTCTCAGAAACAGAACTTGAGTATAGGAATACAAATTTCGGTGGATTGAAACATTAGTTTCCACTTGATTACATCTTAGGATTCAGTCGATTACTCTAGATTCCCAGTTTGTCATGTCTCGAACTTTGATGCTCCTTGTTTTTGGCTTTGTGTGAATTTGACATATGATTGGATGTGTGTGGTAGAATACATAATGAATACTATGGTATTTTTGGTGTGATGAAATATGAAATGTTGCTTTAATTTAAGAAAAGTTGAATGCATAGTATATAGTTTTATTTTGAATATGATGAAAATGGAAGGTGTTATTTAAATTTATAAGTTATAATATTTTTGAATATATCTTTATGTGGATACTAATTTATTGATGTGTACTTGAGGGTATTGAGATACAAATCATTGAAGACCAAGGGTGTGGCTAAGGAGAGGTGGTTAGCTTCCTGGAAGGGTACCACAGGAATGGATCTCTTGCATACACACACGTGCATGTAGTTTCATTTAAATGCATGCAGTTTTAATTTAATTGGATGCATAATTGTATGTTTTTCTGAGTGTTTATTTAATTTTATGAAGCGAAAATAAAAAGCATAGTAAAATAGAAGAATTAATTTTAATTATAATTTAATTATATTTCTCTGTTTTATAGTAAATGATTATCCTTGAGTAATTAAATAGTTACTCTATTTTCAAAATGAATGTTACCTCTTAGGAATAAATATATATTTAATTGCAATTAAATATTTATTTATTCCTCATTATGAGTAAATATTTCTTTTTGTAAGTTAGAAGTAGCAATTTTCTAATTGTTTGCGGGAAGATAAGTGCATTTGTTGAAATGAAATTATTTTTGATTAATTATCAAGAAATAGCATGAAAAGAAATAAATTTTATTTCTTTAATTGATTATCTTTTCAAGATTAGGTTTTGGGGAAACTGAAAAAGAAACTTTAAAAGAGAAAAATATTAACGAGAACAAACAACTGTTCTTGGACACTTTTCTTGATTTGCTTTGAAAAATATCAAAAAATGGCTGCCAAATAGATTATTTTTCTAGATTTTAGTAGATTCAAAATAAGTGGGAATAAGAAAAAGAATACAGTGAAAAGAAAAGAAGAAGGAGAAGAAGACTTCCAGAGAGCAAGCTCTAGGGAAAGGAAGAAGAAGCAGGAGAGTTTTTCAACTAGAGGCAATTCTTTTCCAAGTTTTTAATTCCTTCCATTGCATTTAAATTCCAAATATGAGAAATAATTTCTGTATTAATCAAAGACTCAATCCTTGAAGTCCATTGTGCCAAACCTTTGTATTTGAAGTGTTGCTATGCAAGATTTAATGGTGATATCTGTACAATCTTTTCAAATCCCTTATGTGTTTATTTATAATTTTTGTAGCCTCTCTGGATTAAATGTTTTATTCCCATAATACTTTTCTTTCTGTGGGAATCTTTGAATAAATTTTTGTCCAGATTGTGTAGACATAATATATATATATATACATACATTATTCTGTAGGAGTATATATATATATAAATTATAGAATTTATATTTTTGAGCTAGTCTGAATCCAAATTGCAGACCTTATGAAGTCTGATTGAATTGAGTTTTCTTTTAAGAAAATGGTGATTATACTAAGGAGGAGTGGGGACTGGCCCCAGTCGTGCCCTCCCCGTATGGGGAAGGGCTACGCTGTGAGGACAACGCCCTCCATTGGCTGCGACCTGTGGAGGGAGTGCTGCCCTCCCAGGCAACGCCTTCCTCCATAGCTAGGGGGCACAAACTATTAAAAACATGTTGCTAAGTTATTTACATCTTTTTTGCATGGTGTCGGACCATATACCTCTGCTTGCCTTCATGAAATTTTTGTCCTCTGTTAATTTTGTTCTACTCTATCTCATACACTGAACTCAAACAAATGAATAAATATATTATGTATGTGTGTATATATATATATATATATTTTGTGTAATTTTTATCTACAACAGGATATATATATTAACACATAAGTATGTACAAGTATATGTATATGAATTTTTTGGGTATAGATTGTGCACCTACTACATGTTATTTTGATTTGAAATTAACCATGCTTAGTTCTTATTTTGACAATTATATATATAAAAAACCAGATATGAAAATATATGTACTTTTATTTGGGGAAGTAAACTAGTTCTAAAATATGAAATGAATGGACATGAGTCTGGCTGGGAATGATCCACAATTCCATGTTAGAATTGTTTTATTTCTGAATTTCAATTTAATGTATCTTTAAATATGTTAATTTATGTGTACAAATAGTAAAATAGGAGCAAACTATAGTTTCCAGCCAATATATAAGGCTGATTAGAGAAGAGATTTCTTTCAAAATTTACATAAATCAGTCATTTAATTAAATCATTCAAATAGAGATAGTGCACTGGATGTTTAGCATGCATGTAGAAATAAATGCATATGCTTAAAATTTTCTTATTCATTTATAATAGAATGATGAGAAAAGAATCTATAGTGAGCTGCAAAAACAATTATGAGTTGCATTTCTTTGGAATTATTGTTCTTATGCAAACAATTTGAGAACTTATACACTTAAATAGCTAATTAGTTGAATAGATACATGAGTGAACATTACCATAGGAGTAAAGGAAAATTGAAAACCTCTAGAAGTAGACATAATGCTGATTGGAATTTATTTTATTATTAAATAGATTAAATCTTTCAATTGGAGATGGAATGAGGGATATCTTGCATGTACATGGAAATGAACTCATTGTGTAAACTCATTTTTATTCATTGATAATAGTGAATTTGAAGAATGATATGCTCAGTGAAATTGTAGGATCATTCGTGAGTTACATTATTGCATTTATGCAAATCATTTTATGAACTAGTCCACAAAATGTGTTTTATGATAAAATGCTTGTGTGAGCAAATGTTATTAAATTGAATGAAATTTTTATGTGGAAAATGCATTATTTATTTCCTTTATGAGTAGACTTTCGTGACAGGATGCTGAAGGTGGACCCACAGAGACGATAGTTTTACCTTTTCTAAAACTATCATTTATTTTTGTTTATGCTTGGCCAAGCAATGTACCATTGAAATAGATGGAATAAAAGCCTAGAATTAAATGTTATATAGGTCTCTGCCATCTCTTGTTTGCAAGAAATATGTTATTCTTAGTATAGGAATGCATATAGGCATTAGGCTTGCATCGAGAGTTCCCTCATGCTGTGTTGTTCCAGGTTACTAGGCTCCTCATGCAGGGTCGGGGATTTCTTCGAGATAGGAAGAAACCTAGGGAAGTCATGTGCTTTGTGATTGGGTGGAAAAGGAACCTTAACCACACTCTTGGCCTTAGTGCAAGAAGACTAGTGGAGTCAAGGCAGATAAGGATCAAAGGTTCACTTTGTCATGGATATATCTCTTATACTATTTCTTTATGGCTTACACAACCAATTTGTACACTGTAACCTTATTTCATGAATATAACATTTTTATAAACTTGTATATTATATCATTGAAATAGATGATTTGTAACACCCTTATTGGTGTATGTACATTGATAATGTTATATGAAATTTCTTTGAGCATTTGTGGATAATTCATGGTATACATGTTATGGATATATATCATGTTATGGATGTACCTCTATCTCCTTATTGGAAAGGAATGCTACTCTTTTACTGCATTTTTGTATGGAATGGAAATATTTCGGTCTTTACACAGTTGATCTCTCTGAATATTGGATAGAGGAAGTTCCTATTTTCTAAAGATAAAATCATAAATCTGTTGGTCCAATTTAACATCCAATTTGAGGTTGTGAATATCGGACAAAGGAAGTTCCTACATTCTAAAGATAAAATCATAAATCTTCGGGTCCAACTGGAGATCCAATTTGAGGTCGTGAAGCTCCGACAGAGAAAGATCCTACATTTTAAAGATAAAATCATAAATCTACTTGGTCCAATTTGAGGTCCAATTGTAAGGATTTATCTTTTTAATTATACTTTCTAACATTTGGCTTGATACAAGTTGTTAATTTAGAATTATGGTATTGCTTTTCTTCTATTTTTTTCAACCCTCATTTCAGGGAAGAGCTCTGAAGATGGTTCCTTTAGATGGAGACTACATTTTTCTGCTATAGGTTCCATCTAGAAACACTAGAAGCTCAGGTACTGTCATACTCAGAGCAAAAGTAGGAGTCATGCAATGATGAGATACTCATTTTTGGAGCTTTGGTTAAGAACTTTAAATGTTTGGCTATGTGTATAGAGAATGTTCATGGAGTGCAAACTTCCTTACAAAGCAATTACCACAACAGAGTTTGAGGTGAATTGCACCTGCTATTTTATGTTGATATGGATATGTTCTAACTTGTAGTTAATTGTTGTAGCATAACATATAAGATAAATAGTTGTTCATATACCATTGTTTATAATTCAAAATTTCTATACCTTATTCTAGGAGCAAATCATAGGGGGAGTCTATACAACACCATTGGTTCAAATTCAAATTTTTTGGTTCTTTCACAATTATTTGCTTCATTTATTTGATCTAAGACAACCTGTTGTATAGAAGATGCTCTCAAAATCACAGTAAAATCATTTATTCTGGGAAGACTATTCAAAATCTTCCCATCATAACAATGAAGTCAACTTTTCATCAAGTTCTACTTTTCCACTCTCTTTTCCATTCTGAATTTTATTCCCAATTTTATCCATGTAGAACTTCCTTAGCTTGTAGATCCTACTGTTAGCCATAACTTTATGAGGAGTCGATGATAGCTTCGAGTTTTTACCCAAGCAATAATTGAAAAAATTCGGCCTTACCAGATACAATGTGTTGAAAAACTCTTTAAAGTTATTTTGGAAAAGAGTTCTTGAGAATATAATGCACAATTTTGAATTAACCTTTTTGCATGAATTTTATATCTTTGATTAGCTATATCGAACTTGATGACTGTCATCAAGAACGGGAAGGCCTAGGCTCTCTAAAAATAGTTTTCCAATATGCTTAGCCTCTTCAGGAAGGCTCATGTTTGTCTCACAAGTTAGGTATACAAAAAGATTGTAGCCAATAACAAGCACACTTTTTCTTCTATTCCACCCACTTGTGAGACAAATGCGAGCCTTCATGAAGAGGCTAAGCATATTGGAAAACTGCTTTTAGAGAGCATAGGTCTGCTCATTCTTGATAAAGGTCATCAAGCTCGAAATAGTCGATCAAAAATATGGAATTCATGCAAAAAGGTTAATTCAAAACTACACATTATACTCTTAGGAACTCTTTATTAGAATAACTTTAAAGAGCTTTTCAACACATTGTATCTAGTAAGGCCGAATTTTGTCAATTGTTGCTTGGGTAAAAACTTGAAGCTATCCTCAAAACCTGGTAAAGTTATGGCTGACAACAGGATCTACAGGTTGAGGAAGTTCTTCATGGATGAAATTTGGAATAAAATTCAGAATGGAAAAGAGAGTGGAAAAGTAGAATTTGATGAAACTCTTGCAAAGTTCAGGTTAATGACTAATGCTTTTGTTCATTGTTATGATGGGAAGATTCTGAACAGTCTTCTCAGAATAAAGGATTTTACTTTGATTTTGAGAGCATCTTCTATACAACAGGCTGTCTTAGATCAAATAAATGAAGCAAACAATTGTGAAAGAGCCAACAATTTTGAATTTGAAACAATGACCAGTGTCTTATGTATAGTCTCCTCTTGTGATTTGCTCCTAGAATAAGGTATAGGAATTTTGAATTTGAAAGAATGGTATATGAACAACTATTTAGCCTATCTGTTATGCTACAACAATTAACTATAGGTTAGAACATATCCATAACAGTATAAAATAGCAGGTGCAATTCACCTCAAATTCTATTGTGGTAATTGCTTTGTAAATAAGTTTTCACTCCATGAACATTCTTTGTGCACACTAGTATGTTGGTTATTATCTTGATCTCCTTTGTGATCAAAATAATAGTGAAGTTCATTGCATAACTCATGACAATTTTGCAGTGCTATGATCCAGTTCTCTTTTACTTCTTACTCACTGTGTTACCATGTGAAAATGACTTAGAGGACAAATCTTTGTCACCATTTGACAGTAACTTTCATTGTTTTTGGATTTTTTGTTATGATTCAAACATTGTTTGATAGTGTTCTTCCTTTCTCAATCCTATAAGATAGAGGATAATTCATAGTTGGAAACTCTCTAACAATGATATTCCTTTCAATGATCTCAGTCACCTAATTCAATGTGTTATCTTCTTCATTTCTCAGTGCTAACAATGCCTACATTGTGTTTTCTTAGTCACAATTACATTGCTCCTTCATTTGAAGATAGTATGTTGCTTAAATAGTAATGTTTTAGTGAATTCATATTTTTTCTTGCAAATGTCTTGTTACACTTGTAGAGTTTTGTTGTGCATAATATGTAGTCAAGATTCCTTCAAATGGAGCTCTTTTATAGAGGCAGTAGTATAATGGTGTCAATAAAATAACAGTGTTAGTGAGAGGTATGATAGTAGATACACCGAGAATAGAAGGTATAATGTTTTGACTGTAAAAGAATCATTTATCTGCTTAGACCTTGACACAAGTTTCCCTGATACATATGATAGAATATAATGTACTCTATTCCATGATATCCACCTAATTCCATACCACCCAAAGAAGCAATGACTGAGAGTATATGTGCCCTATATTTTGCAGCCCAAATGTGTCTTTTTAATGGTTTTCCATAATTAGGAAGAAGGCATGCCATGAAATGTTTGTGCCCACCCAAAACTAAGCCTTACAAAGAATGTGCGCACCTATGCAAAATACCATAAGTTGCTTCAAAATACACATTTGCATCTTCATGATTATATACACAACATATTTTTTGCCACAGTTTCAAAATACACATTTATGATAATATTCACATAGCAAGAACCTTGAAAGGCCAAAAACCTTGCTCTCATTCTTCCTAGGTCACTCCTCAAGAGCCCGTATCAGTATTTGTGGGCTCTTTACAATAGCTTAGCCACTGATGAGAAGGCTCCCCTCATTTGCTAATGGAATAAATTGTCATATGCTCTACTTGAATGTGTAATGTGATGTAGCACGTTCAATGTCACAAGGCATAGTTTAATAGTAGAATTTTGAGACTTGATATCCATAGAATCCAACTTCTTACAACACAAAATGCATAACCAACATTCAAGGAAGGTGCTTTCAATATTGTTATTGCTAACTGAGCACTCATGCTATCTCCTAGTTTTTTTCCAACTAACTGGTTATATGAGTGATTATTTCTCATTAAGGCATAAACATATTTGGAAGTTGATTTTTATCATTATTGTAGTTGCAAGTTCCACTTCAAATCACCAAAGCCTTCACAAAACCTTTTGCACAACCACTAAACACCACACAATTGTTGTTGGGCCTTCGCGGTGTTGCAGGGAGCTATCCCTGCAACACCACAAAGGCCCAATAACAACTGTATGATGTTGCGGTGGTTGTGCAAAAGGTTTTGTGAAGGATTTGGTGATCCAAAGTGTAACTTGCAACTACAATATCTAATAAAAAACCACTTTCAAATATGCTTTTGATGGATGTTCATATCATCATCCAAAGCTCCAATTCACACATAGATAGGAAGGATGCTTTCAAAGGTTGAGGAGTTGGGCTTTACACCTATTGGTTGCATTTTCTTAAAATTTTCTAAGGACTTTTTAGAAAAACCCATTTTCAAAATATCCTTCAATCATGACATTCCATGATATCACATTTCTTTGAGGCATTTTTTAAAACTGTTTGCTTGCCTTGTCTATGCTTCCACATTTTCATGTATGTCTAGCAGGGCACTTGTAATTACAACATATGACAAAAGAATCCCTGCTGTTATGCTTTGATGGATGTCCCTTCGTTATTACTGGATATTTGATGTAGTGCACGCCTATTTTTCAGATTGTTTCATTTAGCATCACCAATATTCTCCACAAGAACATTGTCCTTGTTTAAAATGATGGAAATGGTTCACATTTCTCAAAACAATTTCTCTTGCAACAATCTTGGAGATCAATTTAGATGCAGTGTGAAATTCATAACATACTCGAAGGTTCTTAACAACTCTAATAGTTGTACTGGGGGCCATGTTTAACAAACCAAATGCAATTGCTAACTTTTCACTATGGTGGTAGATAAATGATTCTTTTTTCTTCTATTCCATAGCATTAAGTACAAGTCTTAAATCTGGAAATACCCTGTTGCCTTCATTTTCCAAGCCACTTTCTCCAATTTTGCATAGCTCTCCCATGTTTGTGGATGTGATCTGTCTCCTAAATTTTTTTAATTGATTTATCTTTTTGCTATGTTTGGACTTACTTTTGTAAACTTGCAATATACAATGCACTTTTATTCTTTCTGAATTGAGACTAATAGTAATTTTGTTGGTTATATTGAGGCACAACTTCATTCATGGTGGAAAAGGTAGACCCTGTTGCTCATATCAAATGGCATGTTGCATATAAAGGGGAAAAGATTCTAGCTAGGTTATTGTTGACTGCATTGAAGTAGAGAGCTTCATATGTGGGACATGATCAACACTCTCCTTCTTGGATTCTACATGTTACAGCTTGCTCCAAGAAGATTGCCCATGTTGTAGAAGTTTTAAGATATGAAAGGGGCATGTGCTTGCATTGAAGGGCTCCAAGCATGCATTTCCATCATTGCAAAAGTTTTTTGGAGAAGTTTCTTTCTTGCAGTCAATTTTATGCAATATTGTAACTCAAATTTTTAGTCTTGTGATTGAAAATAACAATTGTAATACTCTATTTCTAAGCTATAACTAGAACACCTTTATTTTATTAATAAAGTTCACCGATTTTTCCTTCTCAATGGCTATCTTATTGTGTGAAATTGATGATTGATGTGTATTTCTGTGTTTTATGTTTAAATCCTCAAATATCAGTCAATTAAAATAACTAAATATACTACTAATTGACGTCAATTAATAATTAAATTGACTAAATATACTACCAACTAATAGAAATCAGTGAGCAGTGAATAAATATGACTAAATATATGACCTGTGAAATAAAATTAACTAAATATACTACCAAATTGATCAAAATGATGATTAAAATTAATGACTAAATACACTACCAATGGATAGAAATTAGTGAATAAAAATGACTAAATAAGTGACTAGATTACAACAATCAATGACTAAATCAACGACTAAATATATCAATGAATAAAAAATGACTAAATAAGTGACCAGATTACAACAATCAATGACTAAATCAACGACTAAATATACTACCAAATTGATCAATTAAAACAACCAATAAATGACTAAAAATGGTTTATTCATCAATCTGGTCGTGTTATAAATGATTGGCAATAAACTACTAATGGTCACATGACCATGTTTAATCATTTATAAGTAGTTTTTAGTAGTTTTTTCAATCATATATTGTTGTTTCAGTACTAGTGTTCTCTAATGTTTTAGCTGATGACTCAGTCTATGACAAGACAAGTGAAGATCATTTTCTGGGGTTATCCCAAAAATTATTCCTAAGGACCAAAACAATAAATTAACTTGTTCTCTTTACAGGCTGAAATTAGATCAACTGTATTTTTGTTTGAAGGGAATAAGGCCCTTGTTCTAGATGGTTTCTCTCTTTTATTTTTCAAACCTTTTGGGATATTGTGGCAAAGGATGTGGTGAATGCAACTAAGGATTTTTTGGTAGCAAGAATTTTTTGAAAGAGATAAACTCTACCTTTCTTTTTATGGTGCCCAAGTATCCTGGTGCTAAGACCTTTGAGGAGTTTAGGCCTATTAGCCTTTGCAACTCAATTTATAAGATCTTCTCTAAGATCCTTGCAATCAGATTGCAATCTATTCTTCCCCAATCAATTTCATGTCACAAAAATGGGGTTTTTCATGGAAGATAGATCTTAGACTCCATAATTTTTGTTCATGAAATTATTCACTCTCTATTGGTGAATAAAAAAGTTGGTTTCTTGTTAAAATTGGACTTAGTTAAAGCTTATGATCAGGTTAACTAGTGTTCTTTAACTAATGTGCTGTTAAGTTTTAGTTCTGGCAGTAAATTTATTAACCTTATTGGCTAACTTATCTCCATTCCTCAGTTCTCTATGTTGGTTAATGGTTCTCCTTCTCTTCTCTTTAATATTTTTAGAGGGATAAGACAAGGGGATCTAATTTATCTATTTCTTTTTATCATTATGGTGGAAGCTCTGGGAAGATGTATTCAAGCTAAAGTTATTGGAGGTTCTCTAAAAGGGGAAAGTTCATCATCTCTTTTTCCTTCTTGCTCCCATTAGCAATTTTTTGATGATACAATCATCATGGGAGATTCTTCGGTTAGGGAATCAAAGAAGATTAAATCCATTTTGCTTTTCTATGAGAATATGTCTAGTCAAATTATCAGCCTACCTAAAAGTAACATTTTCTTCCTCAATATGCCTAGCCAACTTCAGTTAAAGCTCGTTGGTATTCGTAATCATAAAATGGGAAGTTTCCCTTCTTCTTATTTGGGTCTTCCTCTTTGTTTCAACAAGATACCAGAATATTTCTAGTTAGGGATGCTTGATAGAATCAATTCTAAATTAGCAGGCTGGAAGGGGGATTTACTCAACCAAGCTACTAAGGTTCAACTTATTAAAGCTACACTTCAAAATTTATTGGTCTATGTTATGAGTTTGTTTAAATTTTTGATCAAATGTGTGAAGAAGTTTGATTAGATTTAGAATAGGTTCCTTTGGGATGAAACTAACAAAAGGAAAATAATTCTTATGGTGGCTTAGGAGCAACTGTACGCACCTAAGAATATGGGAGGTTTGGGTGCTTGGAGACTACTTTTTGGTAATACTGCTTGGTCGTCCATCTTGAAACATAAGTATTTTTTTGAGTATAACAACTTTAGGGAAATTATGGATGTGGATAATATTTTGGATGGTTCTTGGCTTTGGAAGAATATTCTTCTTTCTAGGAAATTATTCAAAATGGTTCCCAATGGCTTCTTGGTAATGGAAGACAAATTAAGTTCTAGGATGATGTATAGTGTGAAAAAAATTCACTTAGGAAACTTCATTGGGCTTCGCTTATGAAAGGTATTTATATCATAAATTTTGGGTGTTGGGCTACTGATTATATTTAGGATGGGAATGGAGAAATTTGAGAACTACTAGCCCGTCTCTAGAACAACTTCAACTTTACATCTATCAAATTCATATCCCTTCTTATCTAAAAATTGATAAGTTAATTTGGTGCCCCTCCTTGGATGGTATGTTCTCTGTGGATTTGAATTTGGTATGCTGTTGGAGAAACACAATCCTCCTCCTTTTTGGTGCTCTCTCCAGAACCAGTTGTTAATCCCAAAAATCAATTTTTTTCTTTTAGATTATGGTCTAGAAAAAATTATAGTTGTTGCTAATTTATGTAGAAGGGGGTTCACCTTTCCTAATATATGCGACCTTTTGTGAAAGTAGCTCTAAAGACAATTTTCACATATTCCTTGGTTGCAACTTCTCTTAGTCTTTTTGGGGAGAAATTATCTCTTTGGAACTTTGTCTAGGTTTTCCCTAATTCCTTTGAAAATTTCTATGGGAAATGAACCTATCCTTCTGCTAGTCCATCACTTCAATTGTTATGGTCTCTAACAATCCCTCATGTCTCCTAGGGTATTTGGAAATACATAAATAATCATCTATTCAAAGAGTCACATCTCAAGGAGGAAGGTGTCAAGAATTTTTTTTTTGAGGTCTCTGAGAAGCAGGTGGAAGGAAATGAAATTATGATATTTGACTATGACTCAAGTTTCAAATAAATGGAAAATCAATGTTTACATTTCTTTTCCTCTTAAGAACACGAAGTCATCCAAAGAGAATTTGATATGTAGGTGTTTGCCAAAGGGTGGATACAAATTAATTTTGATGGGGTGGCCAAAGGGAATCCTAGGCCAACTAGTTGTGTGGGAGTGTTAAGAGATGATGATGACAGGTTTATTTCAGTGGTGGAACTTCCGTTGGTCACTCAGAAAAATTACTTTATTGAAGTAACAACTGATTATAATGGTATAAAACTTTCCTATGATAGAGGCTATAAGAAAGTGTGGGTAGAAGGTGATTCATTAAACATTATAAGATATTAATAATTTGCATCCCCTTAGTCTGTCTCTTGATTCATTAATTTTGGATTCATTAGGCATGCTCAAGTATTTTGATGACATAAGGATTACTCATATCCTTCATGAGGGTAATCATTTGGTGGAATTTTTTGCTAATTAGGGTGTGAGAAGATAATCTTCAAAAATGTGGGATGGGTACTCTTCAGTACCCATCAAAGCTCTTACCATTCTTAATAATGATAGTCAACACGTATACCAATAGAGTATGGGATGTGGAGATAATTACACCCAGACGTCTCACACACTTTCTAGGAAGTAAAGGGGTCTCTTTCCCTTTCTGTTTTTGTCTGGAGTCAGAAACAAATTTTTTGGTTTACATACCAAGAGGTTTTTTGCAACCATGGGATGAGAGAAAAGTCATGTGGAGCCCCTATCTTGTGATGGATTCCACAGGAAGCCTAAGGTTTGGAGAATTTTGGAGGAGGGGGGCTAACCCCCTACTTGAAAAGGCTCCATGGGCATGACCCATAAGCCTCTAAGCTATTTTTTAAGGGTTGGAAGAACATAGCTTTAACTGTGAATGTCAAGGAATTTGAAATAACAAAGGAGGTGATTATGGAGATTACTGAGCTACTTATGCAAGGAAGAAATTTCTCTCGAGACAGGAAATATAATGATGAAGCCCCTAACCAATTCTTCAAGGGTGACAAATGGGAGAATCTTTTAAAATTTTCTTCTTGGGGCTATGAACAACTCTCTTTAAAACCCATCTAGGAAGATGCTGTAGAGGTTATAATGTGCTATATAACTTTGGATGGAAAGTACATGGCTATCTTGTTGAACACTTGGAATACTGAGAGGGGGGTGAATCAACATTCCATTAAACCATTTAGACATTAGCCATCCAATTACCAAAATATATTATTTAACTACAATAATGAATGAAAGCATGAAACATCCACAAAATCACATGACACATGAACGCCGAGATTTTTACATGGAAAACCCAAAATGGGAAAAACCATGGTGAGGGTTAACTCACAATATATTATATCCAGATATAGTATATTATAGAAATGCTCACTATAGGTGGACTCACTGCCCACAAAGAATAAGATAGAAGAAATAAGGGGTGGCTCACAACCTAATTGAACTGATACAATAACATCTATCATATGCTGGATTACATTTCCAATGAAGTACAAAAACTATCTCTGCACTGATCTGGATCAATACTCTACTCTGCTCTATGTTCACACACTTTGCAACACACTTCACACAACTTTGATTATATTCACATCATACATGTCACTTTACACATATTACTCACACACTTCTTGCACACACTCACTTAAAACACCAAAATCAATCCATTATTTGTATCCACATCAAGTGTAACTTCAATTAAGTCAGCCTAATTAGAAATAACACACAAAATTAATCTTGTCATCCTTAAAAAAATTATCCACAACTCGCACGTTAATCCAAAAAATTAATTCACCTTAAGATAGGTCAGGATGGACCTATAACAGATCTCACATAGGATAGGAACACTTATTTATCCTTCACGTAACATCAAACATGTCAGGTCGGCCCCAAATAAGACCTAAACACAAAAATTCCATCTGTTTTACCTAATTTATCAAACGTGTGACTCAAAACTCAATTTTTGATTTCCCACTCAACCAACATCCAAAAGCTTATCTTCAACATCGTAGAACAAAATAATTATCCATGAAGGAATGCATAATCTCCCACACCAACACTCTATACAAAAAACAACTGCAATATACAAAACTGAACTCTATCAATCAAATCTTCCTGAATAATTTTCCAAACAACAAAAAATATTATATTTAGATACATATGATGATCATCAAAACACTGTTAGAATCACATAGTTACATCTCAATTTATGGTGGAGTGTGGACCCAAAAACTGATGCACTGAACCATTGTACTAGTAGATTTGATACTTAGGCATTTCCCTTTGTAGCTGTACTTCCCAGACCAACTTATCCTATACAAAAGTCTTCAAAAATGCTTCCAAGTCATGCTAGAATGATCCACAAAAATGTTGACATCAATGAAAATACTGGATCATACAAAATGTACATACCATGCTCATGTTTTCAAATAGCAACATTAGTGACAAACAATATTCCTCTTTTCAGCATCACTTCCAACAATCTCCCCCTTTGTCATTGATGACAACATGCATATCAAAAAAACATTCTCCAAATTTTTTTTTCCCCAAATAACTTTCTGAATATCGCCCCCCAAGTAGCTTTCCTAAATATCTCTCCCCAAATAGCTTTCTTGAATCTCTCTTCCTCTTTGACATCAATGGAAAAGGGTGTGCAAAAAAAAATTGTATACTCCCCCTCAAATGTACACACATATATGAATGAATGAGTGTGCTGAATCCACCTTAGGAAGTTAACCAAAATATCCTATACCATCCACATATTTGTACAAGAGTCTGAAAACTTGAAAAATGTATAAGAGGGTAAAAGTTGTCAACTCGAAGATGTTGACCCTTGAAGCTTTTTCAAGATGAATTTCCAAGTAGATATACCTTCTTCCCACTGTTTCTTTGCTGCTACAAGTATTTTGTACTGTGACTCAAGCTTCACCAAGATCTCCTTTCCTTCTTCAAGAGTATAGGGAGTAAAATTTATCTTTGAAATCCTATTTGTACTGGCAAGGGCACTTGAGACAAGTATATACTTCATCTTCACCAAGTTCCTTAGCTTCTCAAATTGTTTGATTATTTCTTCTTTCTGGGTCTGCAGAGTAAAGTATTTTTCATGTAAGTTCACTAAAGTAGTCCAAGTTTGATCATTTCTATCTTGTACCGAACCATAGGTGTTTTATGCACTACTTATTTGTGTCTCAATTTCATTCATAGCATCCTTTATGCTTTGTGTGGTATCCAACCACTTCATGCAATACTAAATAAGGTCTTTGTTTCCTCTTCATAGGCTTGTACATCCTTCAAAATTTCTTCTACTTTGTTGTATGCAGATGCACACTTCTCTGTAATGTCCAATATCTTCTTTTTTGCAAGCCATGCTTCAACTTTTGTTTCAACTTGTTCTTTCAATCCATAGGCATATTCCTTGAAGGAATCCGTTAGTAGCTTGAAGTTCTCCATTGCAGGTAGAGATGAAACAATGTTTGTTTTAGGTGTTATCTCTTGTACTATATTTATAGCTTCATCCACCAATTCACTGATATCACACTCATGTTGAGCATCATATATATGCATATCTCCTTCCATATTTAGCTCTGGGGCACTAAGGTCAACCTTTAAATATTCTTCAGAGATTACACTGATGCTAATTTCCTTTTTCCTTATAGCTTTCTGCTTGATTCTTCTTGTATTTTTCTTTGTTTTTTCCCTGATGGCATGGACTATCAAAGGGGATTTCTCCCTTATCGAAGGACTATTTGTGGACTTCCTCTTTTCACCAGATGTAGGTAGAGATGCAATAATTCATCTCCTAGAGCTACTAGAGTCTTCTTCTGCACTCATATCAACTATATCTCTTTCTACAACTACCCTAACTTTGTGTTTTGAGATGCTGAGCTCTTTGGCATATGAGTCTACCTCAACATCAACCTTTTTCTTCATCTGTGATTTATTAAGTTTTTGATAAACTTCAATTGTCTTTTATTTATAATTTCCAAACCTTGGTCTGTTGGGATCCTTAGGACTGTTCAACAACACTTCCGTACAACCAATATCTTCTTCTTCTAACACTTCATAGCCAATTTCTAGAACCCAAAAGGTTCTAGGTTCAACTTCTTCCATTATGCAAAAATTAGTAGAGACTAGAAAGGTAATGCCATTTATGTTTCCTTACAACATTTCTCAGAATTCTCTGTATCATGTTCATTCTTCTTTGAAACATTGTAAAGAAGGCTGCAAGGGCATCACCCTAAGCATTCATATCTCCAAGATTACTCATATAGTCTCTTATCTGGTGTGTAATAGGATTTTCACTCAACCAATTAAACTTTCCAACCATAGGAACTTATTTCAAAAAGTAGAAAACCAAACATATCACCAATGTGCCATACCTGAATACATGCCCCTTCTTAATTTCCTCCAGGTTTTCCATCAATTGTTGTTAGAGCAAATCACAAAGGTCATACTCAACATTGTTATCAATCATATCCAATTCCAAATGCATTGTAGTGGAAGAGACCAAGTTGTCTATAAATCTCGTGTCCAATAACCATAACTACATATCTAACTACTGGATTACTTATAGGGTTTACTGCAACACCCGTTTTTTCCATTATATCTTTGTTTTTGTCATATTTCTAGATTGGAATTGGTCTGGTGGACCATAAACTAGTGATTTCTCTAATGAATTCCTTGGTAATCATGTGAGGGCCATCAATCCACATAAACTAATTGTGAATTCTGCTTAAGGTCATTCTAATGCACTTCTCTTCATAGCTAAAGTTTGGAAACCAATGCCACACATCTAATTTCTTCTTTGTTAGGATATTGTACTCTAGTTTTAAGGTGCAATCATCTCCAACTAACTCATCTATCCATAGGTTCAAATTTTTTTTAGAGGTGTGTTCTTCCATATTCCCATGAATGTAATCCCTAATATCTTCAATAGGCAGAACCCCAAGAGGTATGTGCAAAAATGCACCTAAGGGATCATCTTCTAAAATTTTGGTAGAATATCTTCTAAATTTGGGTTGCGGTCTTTGTGAAAAATCTACAACTTCCGATGTCACCATTACATTCAAATTTCCTTCAAATGATAATTCCAGAAAATTAGAATGTGCAAGGATTGCTAAATACCTTTTTCTCTGCTTGATGAAGTAGGGTTTTGAAATTCTGCAACATGGAGATGCTTCAGAATATTCAAATCCACTTCTTGCTCGTCTACTCTCCTTCAAATGTATTTAATGAAATGAATTTGTCTTATCAAATACACTTTTAACTCTTAGATTTGACCTAATTTTGTAATAAATGTTGCCAACCATAAAGCTGGTAATCCTAAAAATTGTATGCACAATCATCTTCTCAAGCTCCACAAATTTTTGCATTAGCATATTTCTTTCCACAATATTCTTCAATAGATCAAGTGTTTCATTCTTTATGATATATCGTCGTGCCAAGCCATGTCACCTCATATAGGAAGGGCAGTTATTTGATTTTTTGTTATTACTCCCCCCTAAGCCAATGCGTAGGTTCAATTCACGAAGGAATTATCTGCACCAGAGGGTAGTAAAAATTCATTTGTAGTCTTTGATTCTTCCTATTTTTTAGGCTCCTCTGTCTTTCTCCATATCCTTTCCATTTCCTTCTTTACTTCTACTGGATCATTCTTTTGTATTAGATTATCCTTATGTTTTTACTTCTACAAAATTTAGCAATATGTCTAGGCCTACTACAATTGTTGCATATGACATTTCTTTGAACATTATTCCTTCCATTCATTATGAATCTGCATTGATTAGCTTTGTGTCCAAATCCATAGGATGTATAACAATAACCTTTGAAAGATTGAATCATTCTACTATTGTTGTATCTAGTTATCATTTGACTTATGTATTCACTTGCTCTATGTCTAAATTTTTTGCATGTAAAAAACTGATTAGTAAAGGATGGAACATTCTGATTCATTTTGCTTCTACACTCTATTACCCTATGTCCATATTTATTGCAAGAGTAACATAAACCATTGAAATATGGGCACCTTTGAGCATTTGGTTGTTTGATAGGGGGTCTTTTAGTATTGATTCTTTGATTATGAAACTTTCCATTGTTATTCTTGTCTTCAGTCGACAACAATCCAAACCTTGAAGAAAGACCCCACCAAGGAGAGAACTGATGCTGTCAATCCTCTTTCTGGTGATTTTTCTTACCTACATGCTAATAGGGAAGAATTATATGAAATCCTAGGGTTGGCTAGGGAGGGAGTGATGAATCAATTTAAATAGGACAAATGGTTCTTTGTAGAGATTAATAAAACCAAAGTCAAAGTCCAAGGGCTATAGGAAAAAATCTCCAATGAGGAACGAGTCTAATATAGGACTTTAAATATGGAGCTACAAAATAGGTTGGATGATGTTGAGAAAATTTCCAATGCTTTAAATAAGGATTATGAGAGTCGTATGCTTGATATGAAAAAGAAAATACAAGAGATTAATTCCAATCTCGAGAATATCCAAAAGATAAGTCACTGTTTGATTAAGAATAGTGCTAAAGGATTGAGGATCCTCATAAAGAAGCTCAAGGAGCTAAGGGAGGAACAAATTTCTAGAGCAACCTATGAGGATACTAGAAGGAAATATCAGGGTATTAAAAAAAGGGAAGAAACAAGTTCTGGATGATATGAAGGGGCCTAGTTCTAGATCACAAGGAAGCATAAAGAATCCCTTCGAGGAAAAGTGTGAGTTGTTGGACTTGGTCAATTTTTATAATAATTTCTATAACCAAGAATTAGAGGTAGCTGAAACCCTAAAAAATATGAAGTAGTCCTTTTGTTGGTTGTTATTGGGCTGTTGGTTTGTTGTCTTTCTATTTTTGTGGCATTTTGATGTAAAGGGTTTTGGGTCCCTTCCAAAACTATTTTTCTTGCTAATAAAAAAAATATACTTTATAATGTTTTAGATCCAACCATGGTTCAAACCAAAAAAAACCTAGGAGTTAGTATGGAATAGCTCAAGATGTGGATGATTATTTAGCTAAATTGGACCAAATACTTGTAGACTTGAATGAGACCAAGAAAATGGGTATTTTGGAACAAGAAGTTAGGTGACCTCAAGATTAGGAAGGAGGTGAAGAAATAAACCAAGGTCATGGTGAGCATGAAGGAAATAATAAATCTTCAGAAAAATTGGCGAATCAAGAAGAGGCGATGAGGCAAGTGGATGTGAAGACACAACTATCTAAGGAGCTTGCTTGAGATATGAAAATATAAATTCACCCAAGTTTGATGGGATTGTTTTAGGAGATAGAGTAGAGGCATGACTTAGCAATATGGAGAAATATATTGAAATTAAAAACTACTATGAAATAGTCAAGGTAGTTTGGGGAGCATATCAAATCTTTGGAGAGTCCTTCACCTATTGGATGAATAAGAAGATGGAGCTAGGGAAGGATTCAATGAATTTGACATAGGAACGGTTTGTATTCAATTTCAGGCAAAGGTGGCTACCCCAATTATACTTTGACCAAAAGTTGACTAAATTTAAAAATATACAGAAAGGAGATATGTTAGTGATTCAACACTAGGAAAATATCACAAGACTTCTTAAATATGTACCCAAGTACCAATAAGATGAATGACTCTATATACAATTTTTTTCTATGGGATTCAATCCTCATATTGGGGGTTAGATAGATGTCCATGACCCATCAACCATGAACTAGGTGTTTGAAAAGGCTATAAAGTAAGAGTAGAATCTTAAATCCATATCAAATTTTAGAGATAATTTTTGTAAGAAGTTTGGTTGGTCAAATTCTATACCCTCTTTCAAAAATAAGAATTGGAACTCGAACACCAAAGGAAAATTCAATGGAAAAGGATCCAAGAATAATAAAATTGAATTTTGAGATAGGAAAAGGGAAAATGATCTCAAGACGATAAATAGTTACAAAGGTGATCAAGCATTTGAGAATAAAAGACCTTTGGGAGGTTGCTTCATGTGTGGAGGCAATGACTATGCAAACCAATGTCAAATTTTTTTTCAAGAGAATTAGTTTAGGAACCCTTCCTTACCTTCCTAGCAGACAACCTTCTAAAAGAGAGTTCATGTAATAGTAGATAGCTATCAAGCAAAATACCAGATCACTCGTATTGATACTTTAGGTACTATAAATTTGATATCCCAATCTCCATTCTTATTGATACTAGTGCTATGAAAAGTTTTATTACACCTAGTTTATTAAGTAATATTTCTAGAAAATTTGGCTATATGGCCAACTTGTGGTTAGTTGAGAATACAAATCAAGCAAAATCTCAACTAGATAATTATTTTTTTGAGGTAGAGGTGAAGTTTCCCTTTTTTTTGACTAAGGTCAATATGTATGTAGCATTATTGGGATCCTATGAAATCATACTAGGAATAAATTGGCTGTGGCATCATAGGGAAAAATTCAACTGTTTTGTTAAAATAGTTGAGTGCCTAGACAACTTAGGGAATCAAGTTCAAATCCATAAAGTCAAGAAATATTTCAAGATTAGGAAATTTTCAACTTTGTAGCTCAAATGATCTAGAAGAAAGTGTTGTCAGTTGCTCATTGTGTTCAAATAGATCAAGTCAATGAATTCAAGGAATTATCGATTCAAGATCATTTCTTCCTTTACAAACTATAAGATGTTTTTTTCTAGAAGAATTGGTAGTTCTACCTCTTAAGAGAGAATTTGAAATTACCATAGACATTTTACTAGGTTCTAAACCTATGTTAAAGGCTCCTTAATACATGAAAACCATAGATCTAGTTTAACTAAAATCTCAGTTGCAAGAGTTGATGTTCAAGGGGATGATTCATCCCAATATGTCACCATATAGAGCACCAATGATCTTCATCAAGAAGGATAAGACACTACATGTATGTATTGAATATCACATGATGAATAAAGCTAAAATTAATAATAAGTACCCTCTTCCCTAAACCAATGATATTTTTCATCAAATGCATGGTGCAATGATATTCTCAAAGATTTATTTGAGGGATGGATATCACTAGTTGAGGATTAAAGATGAATATATCCATAAGAAAAAAATCATAAAAAAATATGGGTACTATGAGTTCACTATCATATCTTTTAGCTTGACCAAATCTCCTACAATGTTTATGATTTTGATGAGCAACATCTTTGGAGATTACTTGAACAAGTTTGTCCTTGTCTTCATTAGTTATATTCCTATATACTCTAGGTATGAGGAGGAACTTGTTCTTCATTTGAGACTAGTTTTTAATGTTTAAGGAAACACAAGTTGTACAACAAGTTGTCTAAATAAACATTTTTCTAAAAATAAGCATAATATTTTGGGCACATAATTAATGCAAAGGGAATTGTGGTTGATCTTGCAAAGTTTGAGGAATCATAAATTGGTCGACATCCAAGAACATGCATGAGGTAAATCATTTTATAAGACTAGCTGGGTATTATAAGAAATTTGTTCTAATTTTTTCCAAAATTGAAAATTCCATTACCTCACTTTGAAGGAAAGGAAAATGGTTCAAGTGGATGAAAAAGTGTGAGGAGGCTTTTCAAATTTAGAAGGAGAAAATAACATATTCTTAGATTCTCAAATTTCTTGATTTTGAGGGTCATTTTGTGGTTGGTACTAATGAATTAGGTGAAGGATTAGGGGGTGTACTTATGTAGGTTGGTCAGGTTGTGTTTTATGAATCAAGGAAAATGAAAAAATGTGAATTGAATTATGCTCCAAATGACTTGGAATTGGTGGAAATTGTGAATGCCTTACAATTTTGAAGGTATTACTTATTAGGGAAGCAATTTGAATTCAAGTTGAACAATCAGGGACTTAAGTATATTTTCACTTAGCCAAACTTGAACACACTCTAAAGATGTTGGCTAGAACTATTGTTAGACTATGACTTTGACATAAATTTCATAAAATGGAAATAAAATTGAGTAGTCGATGTTCTTAGTCACAAGAGGCATATTGCAACAATAAACACTATTCATGCAACCTTTCAAGAGAAAGTCTCGAGGAATTCTCTAGGAAATAGTTTTTAAGAAACAAGTCAAGAATGGTCTCTTAAAAAAATCCCAATATCCCAAGTATGATAGATACCAATTTGATTTTGATGGGTTGTTAAGATACACAGATAGAATATTGATACCCAATCAAGGTGACTTGAGAAACTTTATTTTAAAAGAAGCTCATTGTGCCCCTTATTTGGGAAACTCAGGAGAAACTAAGTTGTTAGCTGATTTGAAAACACTATATTTTTGGAAAGGAATGAAGTAAGATTTTGTAATTTTTTTGCTAAATGATTAGAGTGTGAGTAAGTCAAGGCTGAACACTAGCACCTAGCACGATTTTTGTATTGACATGAAGTTCCTAAATGGAGGTGGAAAGTAGTTAGTATGGATTTAATCCAAGAGTTTCCTAAATCAAGAAATATTCATGATATGGTTTTGGTGGTAGTGGATAAGATCACCAAATTTTCATGCTTCATTCCGAGTAACTTAACAAATGGAGTTCTTGTTTTGGCTAGGATACTCATTCAAGAAATTTTTCATTCATGGAATTCTTGCAAAGTTCACCTCATGTAGAGATGCATGGATGAATTCAAAGTTTTTTTAAACTTTGTTTTTAGTGTTGGGACTCAATTGAATATTAGTTTATCTTATTATCTTGAGATTGATAGTCAGGCTGAAAGAGTTAACCATGTTTTAGAGAATTTATTATATATGTATTGCATGGACTAAAAATATAACTAGGAAGAATATCTACCTCTTATTGAATTTTCTCATAACTATTCTTATCAATCTTCTATTAAAATGGCCCCCTTTGAGGAACTATTTGGTCAAAGATGTAGAACACCTATCAGTTGGGATAAAATAGAGGATAAAGTGTGCATAGGGCTAGAGATGCTGAAAGAGATGTAAGAGCATGTTAAGTTGATTAAGTAGAGGTTGGCTAAGGTCAGCAATTAGTAGAAGAGTCATACTAATGAAAAAAAATTCCATGACTATGTTGTTGGAGACAAAGTCCTTTTGATGGTCAAAACCTATAAGAGTTCAACCAATTTTTGGAAGTTATCAAAGCCTGCTCTTAGATTTGTGGGTTTGTTTGAAGTCCTAGAAGTGATAAAGCTACTTGCATACAAACTTTCTTTACCACTTTCTCTTATCCATTTGAATAATTTTTTTCTTGTTTAATATATAAATGAATATGTGTCTAATTCCTCTCATGTGTTTTATTGGAACACTCTTTAGGTTCTGCACCTAGGAGTGTTTATGATTGAACCTCTTGGAGTGCTCAAGGTTCACAAGCTATACTTGTGTAATAGAGAAGTCACTCATTGTAAGGTCTAGTGAGACCAATACTTGGAGGATAGTACCACGTGAGAGGATTATAAGTTATTCCATCGAGATTTTCCTCATTTGTTTGTTTAATTATAATCATTAAATTTTATTATTCTCTAAAATTTTCAATACTTGTTTAAACTAAGACTTTGAGGGCAATGATTTTTTTTGGGGGGAATATGTTATACCCTATGTTTGGAACAATTATTGAAGGAATATTTTAATTATTAAAATTATGGTAATTATATGATTCTTTGAATAGAAATGATCTTCTTTTATATTTCAAGTATGAATGATTATAAGGTGATGATTTTTCCTTCATGCACTTATATGAATACAAAATTTAATACTAGATTTGAATAGTAGATGACTATGAAATTTAAAATTTGATTATTATTATTGTTAAAAATTAGTAGATAGATAAATGGTATACATGAACAAATTTAAATGATTAATGAGACTTCATATTTTTACATTATAATATTAATTATTTATATGAGATGGTTATCAATTTAATATATAAACGTGTTTATATATGATTGGACTAACTACCTTGATGTTGTAATGGGGTGAACACTTGATAAAGTATAGTCCCCCCTTTGGTCGAGGAGGGAGAGCATCATTGGGGATAGGATAGCAGATTACGTAGAGTCAATGACTTATACAATGTGCTGAGAACTTGATGCACATACACACCACCAATTTGAATGTTATGTAATTATTGGTTATTCATGCATAATTTTTTTGCTCAAATCTAGACTAGTCGTGTTTAATTTTATTGGTGTATTGGTCCAATAAGAAGGTATACAGGGGATTTACAATCTATGGATATGGAGGTAAAACATCTATATGATGCTTTACCTCCATGTAGTAGCTTAGTAAACAATATGCTTGTTACTTGGAGACACATTTTATATTGAGATAGTGATATTTTTATTTTTACATTGGTTACTTTATATTATATTTGTATGTAATTAAAAAAATGGATAACTCATTTTGTATGAACTAAAATATATGAATATGCTTACTTTGAGCATAAATATAGTTGCTATGTTAATAAGAAACAATGTATTCTAGTCCTGATGAGAAATTGAAATGAATCTTAAAAAGTATTAATAATATTATAATGAAATTTTTTTGAGCTTTTAATTTTCAAAAAAATGTTGTTCAATATACTTATATTGGTTCTATTGGAATGTACTTTTGTTATATTTATGTATAAAAATAATAATTATATTTTATGATTAAAGTTATATGATATGAATGTTAAATCTCTTGACACCATGGCGATATGCAACTCATAGCTAGATAGATTATAGGTGACTATAAAACCATAAGATTAAACTAACACAATATCATGAATTGAGATTGCAATTAATTAATTCCTTATATTCATTTACCATTAATGCCATAACATGAAAGAATAATTTAGATGTTGATGTCATTGCCAAACTTGCCTCTTAAATAAACATGGAAGATGGTGGTGCTCACTTTACACTTGTTATTTGTAGATCAAAACAACTTGCTATATATAAGACACATATTCCATGGTTTGTTCTACACTCAATGGTGAGGACTTTCTCCATGAAATTTATCTTTACTTAGATTTAGAGATATTCCATCCTTGATGCTCCAATAATACCCACATCTATATCTATAAATCAATTACTAAACTTATCTACTTCTTAAGTGAGTTCATTTTTTAGAAGGATTTAATAGTTTATCGCTTCAATTCCTAACTGATGAAGAGAAGTCTATTGCACTAAAAGAGGTCAAAGGAGGGAGCAAGCATAAAAAATTAAATAAAAATCTGATAAGGTGGAAAAAGTGAAACACCAGGACTTCACCTTAGGATTTCAGTGTTTTCCCACTTGGTATTATCATTTAGAGTTTAATTGAGGGGATATGGGATTGACTTGCAACTTGAAAGGTGAGTCAATCAACCCCTATGGATTTGAATTGGAGTGAAGTTTGTATGAAATTTAATGATGCAATTAAATAATAATGAAAATGTACTACTCAAATGTAAAAACAACAAAATTTGGAAAGTCACATACAAATTTGAAGTTTAGAAACATTATGAGCAGACTTGTGTGCACCTATCACATAAATTTGGAGCTGAATTTATAGGACTAAGTCGCCTAGGGAACCTATGTTTGAGTAACTGAACTTGAAATATGTCTTCATAGTCCTCGAGTGTTTGATTAGAGGCTTCTTACTTCCATATCTCACCGTCAGATCTTTGTTAGATGTTGAGATAATCAAGTTTCTGTATCTTGTCAAGTTGTAGGGTTTGAATGCAACAATGAACACATGGTCCTCAATTTTCCTCCAATCTTCTTCAAATCTGAAACCTACACCTTCAAAGAGAGAGAAAGGGTTGTTCCATATAGGGGCTTGCCTTAGTCAAACCTCGTGTTGGTGTTTCCACCTCCATAATGATAAAATTGATAAAAGAGAGCTTATCCTTTTGAGGGATAGAGGATAAATAGTAAATGAATGATGAATAAAAAATGGACTGTAACTCACCATTTAGGTTTGATTTCCTTGAAGGATTGAAGTCATGCACATCTCCTCAAGGCTTGATTGCAATTTGGCTTGATTTTCTTTGAAGACCCACAAGTGTTAGTCCTCACAAACAAAATGATGGCATAAACATGAAAAAAATCACATAAAACTTGATATGATGCTTCAAAGTTAAAATTCTGCAATAATTCTACTCTTGAAATGATAATAATTGCTTGATCACCAATATTTTCAATAATTCCTTGTTCCTTTTCAAATGGTGAAATGACTAGGTATTTATATGAAATTGATCTAATTTATCGTAAATTAAATTTTGATAGCCAAAATTTGACATTTGAAATTCAAATAATAAAATGCCAACTCCAATGTATTAAAATTGGAGCCAAGATAAGGGGACTAAGTCATCCAAGGTGTGTTGCAAGTATGAAGGTGTTGTTATTGATGTCAAAAAGCTTGTATTGTCATTGGTGATAGTTGTGCAGTGGTTGATAGAGGTTGTTGCGTTGATTAGTTGCATTATGTTGTCATCAATTAAGTTATTAATTTGATAAGCTTCTGTTCATAATTGTGGTAGTGATAAATATGTCGAGGATATTGAGAAATTTGATAAAATGAGGTGTTCTAGTTTTGCTTCGGATTTCTTCTGGGTTGAACATTTTCTTGTGTGGTTTGTATATGTTGGATAGAGGTGTTCAAAGTTTCTATATCCAAAATTTTGGCTTCTGATTGACGGTCATAGGAAGTTATGTTCACCAGTGTGTGAACTAGATTCGTAGTGCTGATTACAAAGGTGTCTGGGATATTTTTTTTGCTTCACATTTCTCCGTAGTTGTTCTTTAGGTCTTGCAATTTTGATGGTATGTTGATGGTGTTGATATCTTTCCTGTGTCAAGAGGATTCATGGTCTGGTTCTTTGGAAGATGGATTTTAGAATTGCAGTGTTGGCAGTGTAGTTCGAGTGTACAAGCTATGTACATTCTGGAGGTGTGAGTTATTGCGATGGGTTTTAGGATGATAGAGGAATATTCTAGATAGTGATGAAGCATGGTGTGGTTCACAAGTCATCCTTGGATTTGAGAAAGTGTGTAATTCAAAGTTTAATGGTGTTTGCATGGGTGACGACCGACCTGGCATTTACACTACATTCAAATATGTTTAAGTATTGATGAAGGCATAGCGTAGTGTGTGAGTGGTGATTTGGGTCCCAATTAAGTTTTGTATTGGTTCTCTTTTGTTCCTATCCACCGTAGGAATGCTTAGTGCCAACCTATGTTGAATTTGTAAAGTGTAAGGTGAGTGTAGCTAACTTGAAGATTCTTTTCAAGTTATGGATGGTATAAATGCAAGGTGAATTGATGTGAGATGGAGTGTGGAATAGAGTTGAGTGATGTGATGTGAATCTAAGTTCATAAGTGTGAAATGTAGTGCGAGATATAATGCAAGATTTCTGAATGTAGTGAGTTGAAGTATCTTGATATCTTGAAGATTGCAAGTGTTTTTGAATCTATTGTGGTGGAGTCTTTGTTGCATTAAGATCATGTTCTTTTTGTAACATTCTATCTTCTTTCTTCTTTCTATTTTGACAGTGAGCCTAGGCTATGAGCCTTTTTGAATAGTGCATCCTATTTTGGTAGTGAGCCTCCTTGTACCGATTTTGCAATTACTTATATTGTGAGCTAATCCCCACCATGGTTTTTACCTTCTAGGGTTTTCCACGTAAATCTAGCATTCTCTTGTGTATGGTATTGGTTGTTTCAATTCTTGTTATCTTCTTTTCATGTTTAAACATTATAATAGATTAAGGGTTTAATGAATTCTTGGGGATCTGATTACTACTAAGGGTTTTGATGTTTTAATTTGGTACAACTGATTCACCCCCTCTTAGTTGTCTTGCTCATTCAACAATTGGTATCAAAGCGAGGTTCCTTGGAGAAAATATTAACCGCTTGAGGTAGATTTGGGATGAAAAACAAGAAAGAGATCCCTATGTTTGATGGCACAAACTATACATTTTGTAAAGTGAAGATGGAAGGCTATCTGATTTACCTTGGATTTGATGTCGCTAAGGCTGTGAAGATTGTATCTAACATAACTACAAATGGACCAAGCATAAGTGATGAAATCAAGGCCTATGAAATAGATGGTAAGACAATGCTTGTTCTTTTGAGTATTCTTGCACATACTGAATTAGTGAAAGTTATGGATCTAAAAACTGCTAAAGAAGTTTGGGATAAGCTAGAAAGTATTTATGAAGGAGATGATAAGTTTAAACAAGCTAAGTTGCAGAATTTGAACACAATTTGAGACTTTGTGAATATTTGAAGATGAAATAATTACAAGTTACATGTAGAGGGATGATGAATTGGTAAGTGCTATGAGAGGTCTTGATGTACAAGTCAAAGAACCTAAAGTGGTAAATAAAATTCTTAGAACTCTTCATGATTCTTATACTGAAAAGGTTTTTGCTATTGAGGAAGTTGCAAATTTTAATACCTACACTAGAGATCAATTGTTTGGAACACTAACTTCATTTGAAATGATAAAAATTGGTTTGAAAAATGGTGTAAAAGTGGATATTGCTTTCAAGACTAGAAAATTAAAAAAAGTTGAAGATTTAGATGGAGATGATCTTGATGATGTGGAAGCTAACTTTGTAAGAAGAATGAAAAAGGGCACTCGTAAGTACAAAAGGTAAATTACCTTTCAAATGTTCAGTTGTGGAAATATAGGTCACTATGCTTTGAGATGTCCAAACAAAGTTGTCAACAATAAGAGCAAGGGAAACAAAGGAAAAATGATCAAGAAAAGCTATTATGTTAGAGAAGATGCTGGTATTTTTGATGATAAATCTGATTATGGAGATGTTGATGATAATGAATTTTTTTTCTTGGCTTTAAAAGATGAATTTGGTTCTGCTAACTCTGAAAGTTGTGTGAAGGAAAGTGTTCTAGAGAAAAATGATAAAACTGGAGGTACTTTGGCATCTACTTTTTATGTTAGAAAGGACAAGAACTATTGGGTTATTGATAGTGGTTGCTCAAATCATATGACTGGAGACAAGAGTAAGTTAGTTAAACTTAAAAAATATGATGGAGGACTTGTTAAATTTGGAGATGGTTCAAGTGCTAAGATTTGTGGAATAGGTTCAATTAGTTTTGATGGAAAACATAATACTAAATATGTTTACTATGTTAAAGGTTTAAGGCATAACCTCTTGAGTATTGGAAAAATGTGTAGCAAAGGATACAATCTTATTTTTTAGGATGATGGATGTGAGATCAAAAAAGGGTTTAAAACTGTCATTTCTATTGGAAAAAGGACATATGGAAATATCTATCAACTCAAGGGTGTTGGTGGTCACTATTTTATGACTCAGATTAATGACAACTGGTTACGACACAAGAGAATGTGTCACATAAATTTTGATAACTTGATTAGAATCAATTCAATTAAAGAAGTGAGAGATCTACCGAGGATTACAAAGCTTATCAATACTATTTGTAGAGATTATCAATTTGGAAAACAAACTAGAAGTAGTTTCAACGGAAAAGAACAATCTTCTACCCAATTGGTGTAGGAGCACCTAATGGATTTTATGCCTCCATGAGGCCATTTTGTAAAATTTGATTTAGTTTTATGTTTGAAGCTATGTGCAACGTGTTTTCTAAACCTAAATGATGCAAAACAAATGAAATGCAAAATGAAGAACACAATACAACACCTCAAGACTAGCCTAGTTAGAATTGAACAAAATAAAGATGAAACAAAGATTTTACCTTTCCCAAGTTGATTGGTTGGTTGGCCCTTTGTATTTGATTGTTTGTGTGCTCCTTTGATGGAAAATCACCTAAAATTGTATGCAAAATGATCTATGTGCAATGAAGGATGCAATGATGAAGTTGGGTATTGGATAAGTGTATGAAAATGGATGCAAGATGAGCTTGAAGGTTGCAACAATGGTGGATGCAAGATCTTGAATGATTGAATGAGAGTGCTTGAATGCTAGAGTGTGAATGCTTGAATGAATGCTTGAGTGAATTAATGAAAATGAGGCCAAAATCCTCTTTTTTAAGGGGAAAAGCCTTTAGAGAAATGGAGGGACAAGATTTAGCCACCATGGACAAGATGAAGGGATATGGTGAGTTGAGGACTCACAAACCCTCACATCTTGCCATGTGGCAATGAGGTGTAAAGGGGGCATGCGATGTGGAGGTACTTGAAAGTACCTTGGGATTGGGAGAATATTTCCTCAAAAAAGAAGTTCTTGTCCTCATGTGGGAAGGATGTGACACATGAGGAATTTTAGAATTCCTCAATAATCCTCATGGGAAAGAGAAAAACCTTGGAGCAATAAATGTGAATTTTTAATTCACATGATGAGAAGGTACTTGGAAGTACCTTTGGGATATGACAAGGTCTCCTCATAAAGGAGGTCCTTGTCCCCATGTGGGAGATGTGACACATGAGGAATTTTAGAATTCCTCATCAAACTTCATGGGGAAGAGGAGAGCCTTTGAGCAATAAATGTTAATTTTTAATTCACATGGGGAAGAGGTTGTCTTGGCTAAATGAAGAAATTATTTATGATGGTTGACTTGGAGGTATGCCATAAATAGCATGAGGATTAGATTAAGGTTGTACAAACAGGTGATTAAAGAGGCTAATGAAAGATTAGAGGCAAGTTGCAAGTTATGGAGGATGTGACATTAATCCTAATTAAAAGTGCACACATCTTAATCATGGATTAATTAAATTAATCCAGATTAAAGGGGGATTATGGAGGATGTGACAAGGAGAGAGAAAAAAAGAAATTTCAAATTGATTTAAATTCAAAAGGCTAAATGACTAAATTAAATAAATTGATATATTTATTTAATTTAGAGAGGAATGAATGAAAGGTAAAGTATTTAATTATTACATTAAATACCTTAGGAAACTTAGGAAACATGGGGAATATTAATTAAATAAATCATTTAATTAATATCGATAGGGAATATGAAATAGACAAATAAAGAGGACGAATTTGACCATATTGGAGTGGTCAAATTTGGATGTCTACAAAAACATGTAATAAGGTTATTTATACCGTATTGAATGTGTTTGAGTGAGTAAATAGGTTATTAGGTGGGTCATGAGTTCATTTTGCAAATGTTGTCAAAAGTGTAAAATGTTGTCGTGTTACAAAAATGCAAAATGGGAAGATGAAGGGTCAAGGTTAGTTAGTAATTGAAAGGTTGGTTTGTAACCATTGAAAAAAGTTGTAAAAGGCATAAAATACCTTGTATGGTCGAACCAAGGGTTAGAGTTCGTTTGGTTATAATTTGAAGCAATGAAGTTCACTAATTTTGAAAAATTTGAACATTACTTTGTTGTTGTAGTGAATTGTACGGTCTATACGACCTTCATGGAATGATTAAAGTGATTGCATGTCATATTATTGTGTTTCTAGAATATTTTGGTTTTTTTCTCACGTGATTTCATGAAGAATTGAGCAAGTTATGGTGTTTTTAGTGAAAACTGTTGAAATCCCAACTAGGGCAAGCAGTGAGTTGAAAAAATGCATAACTTTTCATCCCACCAATAGAAACTCTTAAAAATTGGTAAAATGGACTATTTTTAGGTGTAATTTGATTCTAAAAAGTGGCAGGAATAGAAGATAATGTTTGGTGTTGTTTGTGTGATTCCCTAGGCTGGAAAAATAATATTTTTTAGCAAATATAAAGCATGGGTGTTAGAGTTTGATGGAAGACTTAGGGAAATGGATTTGTGATGGTTTGGTGAGCATGTGAAGGTCATATTTGATATGTTTGAGGTGATAGAGCAAGTGGGTAAAACCTGTAATTGATAGAACCAATACGCACCTATGCCTACAAGCCTAATTAGGCCTTAAAGAAGCGAGACAATAAATGTTTGAGGTATTTGTTACAAAGTAATCTATACCCATTTCAAGGTATGTTTTAAAGTGGAAAAAAGGGTATCTAAATCTGTCATTACAATCTTGGAAATAGTTCTGCATCAAAATATATGAATGACTATTCTTTTTGAAGGTTTACTAAAATATGAGACTGTTTGAGAGGAAGGAACTCATATAAAGAGTCTAGGAATTCTTGGATGGATTTGTTGAGTTTATTAGGTCATGGATACCCTATGAAATGTTTCCCAATATTTGGTTGAGTCTTTGAGTCATAAAATCCATTTTGGAGCTTGTAGTCTTGAGTGAACAAAAGGGGTAATTTGGGACAGTCAAAAGAAAACCTTATATTTTGTAAAATTTGAGTTCTTGCGAGTTATTGTTGGGTTGTTTATGTCATTCTAACATATTCTAAACTGTTCCCAGAGTTTGGTGAATAATTCCAAGTGTTGGTGGCCCTTTGAGAGTAGTGCCATGTAATGTTAAAAGAGAGTAGTGCCATTATGATGAACCCATTGTTGTGAAATATGCCTTTATTTTGTTGAAGTGAACCCTTGCCTTGCATGAATTGGTATTAGAGCTAGAATACTTGGGAAATAAAGGTTGTGTGTTTGTGTGTGTTGTCTTTTTGTAGGTTGAGGAGAGAACCTGGATGCCAAGAGACTAGGTAGTGAAGAAGAGAGGAAACATAGGTGAAGTGTCACAAAGACAAGAGAAGCAAGGTGGAAGAGACTTGCTTGAGAAAGAGAGAAGAATGGATATGTTAAAGAGATACTTGCAAGCTGAAGGTTCACAAAAGAGGAAACAAGAAAGGAAAAAGAGGAAAAAGAGATGAAGAAGGAAAATGAAAGGGCAAAACAAATGAAAATTGACCAAGAGATAAAAGAGCCGAGGTAGGCTATGGAACAAATAAAAGAGATGAGAGAAAGAATCAAAGAGAGATGGAAGGTTGAGTTGCAAAAATTAGGAAACCAAGAGTCAAGTTGGCATCTACCAATTAAGAAGATCTCATGGCCTATTCAAAAGATTATTTGGAGAAGAAGACAAGTGGGAGCATTAAAACTAGATGTGAAGATAATAGAATCTTTGTTGATGAAGGAAGATGATGAACAAATAAAGAAAGCCAAAATGATGATGGTAGAAGAAGAGCACATGGAGGTTGCAACCATTTCAGAATTTGAAGGTACCAAGACAAAAAATTTGAAGAATGATTAGATTTTGGAGGGAAATGATATTGAGTTGGTGTCAAAATTTGATATGTTGCAGGTCAAGGATGAATTGATTCTTGGAATTCAAAGTTGGTATAAAAGGTATGTTGATATGGCGTTTTCTTCAATGTTTTCAAAGGAGAATAGTAGTCATTCAATTTTTTTCATATCAGTGGTTGGTAAACTTGAGCAAGGAGCATACATAGGGGCAGAATATCAGATGGGAAAGGTGAAAACCAAGGGTGAAGAGATCATAGCTACATTGCAAAGGAAAAGGAATAAGGAAGAAAAATACATATTTCTTGTTGAGATTGCAAAGAAGGATAAACCTAGGTTTAAGATGAAGCAGATTGTGGGAAAGAAACAAGGTATTGGAGTATGTTCACCAAAGTTTTCAAATGAGGAGTAGATCAGAGATCATACATCAGGTGGAAAACAACATTTTTTAGTGAAGAATCGGTCACACACAAGGGATAGTGCTAAGTTTCAATTTTTGGTCGATTGGAAAGGACTACCAAATGGGAGTGTTACTTGGAGAGCAAAGAATGATATGGTTAAGCATTGAAATCTGTTGTGCAACACAATCCTCAAGGGGACTTGAGTTTCTTTTTGGCCGGGAGTATGGTGCATGAGCACCTAATGGATTTTATGCCTCCATGAGGTCATTTTGTAAAATTTGATTTATTTTTATGTTTGAAGCATGTAATAAGGTCATTTAGACCATATTGAATTTGTTTGAGTCGGTATATAGGTTATTAGGTGGGTCATGAGTTCATTTTGCAAATGTTGTCAAAAGTGTAAAATGTTGTCATGTTACAAAAATACAAAATGGGAAGATGAAGGGTCAAGGTCAGTTAGTAGTTGAAAGGTTTGTTTGTAACTATTAAAAAAAGTTATAAAAGACATAAAATACCTTGTATGGTCGAACCAAGGGTTATAGGCCGTTTGGTGATAATTTGAAGCAATGAAGTTCACTAATTTTGAAAAATTTGAACATTACTTTGCTGTTGCAGTGAATTGTATGACATGTACAACCTTCATGGTGTGATTAAAGTGATTGCATGTCATAGTATTATGTTTCTAGAGAATTTTGGTTTTTGTCTCACGTGATTTCATGAAGAATTGAGCAAGTTATGGTGTTTTTAGTGAAAACTGCTAAAAACCCCAGCTAGGGCAAGCAATGAGTTGAAAAAATGCATAAATTTTCATCCCACTGATAGAAACTATTCAAAATTGGTAAAATGGACTTTTTTTAGGTGTACTTTTATTCTACAAAGTGGCAGGAACAAAAAATAATGTTTGGTGTTGTTTGTGTGATGCCTTAGGCTAGAAAAACATGGTTTTTGAGCAAATGTGAAGCATGGGTGTTAGAGTTTGATGAAAGACTTAAGGAAATGGATTTGTGATGGTTTGGTGAGAATGTTCAGGTCATATTTTATGTGTTTGATGTGATAGAGCAAGTGGGTAAAATCTGAAATTGATAAAACCAATAAGCACCTATGCCGACAAGCCTAATTAGGCCTTAAGGAAGTGAGACAATCAAAGTTTGAGGTATTTATTACAAAGTAACCTATACCTATTTCAAGGTATGTTTTAAAGTGAAAAAAAGGGTATCTAAATATGTCATTACAGTCTTGGAAAGAGGTATGCATCAAAATATATGACTGAATGTTCTTTTTGAAGGTTTACTAAAATATGAGGTTGTTTGAGAAGAAGGAACTCATAGAAAGAGTCTAGGACTTCTTGGGTGGATTAGTTGAGTTTATTAGGTCATGGATACCCTGTGAAAGATTTCCAAAGAGTTTTTTGAGTCTTTGAGTCATATAATCCATTTTGGAGCTTGTAGTCTTGAGTGAACAAAAGGGGTAATTTGGGACAGTCAAAAGAAAATCTTATATTTTGTCAAATATGAGGTCTTGCAAGTTATTGTTGGGTTGTTTATGTCATTCCCACATATTCTAAAGTGTTCCTAGAGTTTGGTGAATAATTCCAAGTGTTGGTGGCCCTTTGAGAGGTGTATCCTTATTTGAACCATGTAATGTTAAAAGAGAGTAGTGCCATTATGATGAGCCCATTGTTGTGAAATATGCCTCTATTTTGTTGAAGTGAACCCCTAATCTGCATCAATTGGTATCAGAGCTAGAAGACTTTGGGAAAGGAAGGTTGTGTATTTGTGTGTGTTGTCTTTTTGCAAGTTGAGGAGAGAACCTGGATGCTAAGAGACTAGGTAGTGAAGAAGAGAGGAAACCTAGATGAGGTGTCACACAGATAAGAGAAGCAAGGTGAAAGAGACTTGCATGAAAAAGAGAGAAGAATTGATGTGTTAAAGAGATACTTGCAGGTTGAGGGTTCACAAAAGGGGAAACAAGAAAGGAAAAAAGAGGAAAAAGAAATGAAGAAGGAAAAAGAAAGGGACAAACAAATGGAAATTGACCAAGAGATAAAAGAGGTGAGGTAGGCTATGGAACAAATAAAAGAGATGAGAGAAATGATGGAAGAGGGATGGAAGGTTGAGTTTTGGCAATTAGAAAACCAAGAGTCAAGTTGGAATCTACCAGTTAAGAAGAAGATCTCATGGCCTATTCAAAAGATTATTCAGAGAAGAAGACAAGTGAGAGCATTAAAACCAGATGTGAGGACAATAGAATCTTTGTTGATGAAGGAAGATGATGAACAAATCAAGAAAGCCAAAGTGATGATGGTAGAAGAAGAAGAGCACATGGAGGTTGCAGCCATTTCAAAATTTGAAGGTACCAAGACAACAAATTTGAAGAAGGATTAGATTTTGGAGGGGAATGATATTGAGTTGGTGTCAAAATTTGATATGTTGCAAGTCAAGGATGAATTGATTCTTAGAATTCAAAGTTGGTATAAAAGGTATGTTGATATGGTGTTTTCTTCAATGTTTTCAAAGGAGGATAGTAGTCATTCAATTTTTTTCATATCAGTGGTTGGTAAACTTGAGCAAACAACATACATAGGGGCTAAATATCAGATGGGAAAGGTGAAAACCAAGGGTGAAGAGATCATAGTTACATTGCAAAGGAAAAGGAATAAGGAAGGAATATACATATTTATTGTTGAGATTGCAAGGATAAACCTAGGTTCAAGATGAAGCAGATTGTGGGAAAGAAACAAGGTATTGGAGTAGGTTCACCAAATTTTTCAAATGAGGAGCAGATCATAGATCATACATCAGGTGGAAAGCAACATTTTCTAGTGAAGAACCAGTCACACACAAGGGATAGTGCTAAGTTTCAGTTTTTGGTATGTTGGAAATGACTACCAAATGGGAGTGTTACTTGGAGAGCAAAGAATGATATGGTTAAGCATCAATCTGTTGTGCAACACAATCCTTAAGGGAACTTGAGTTTCTTTTTGGCTGGAAGTATGGTGCATGAGCACCTAATGGATTTTATGCCTCCATGAGGCCATTTTGTAAAATTTCATTTAGTTTTATGTATGAAGCATGTAATAAGATAATTTAGACCATATTGAACATGTTTGAGTTAGTAAATAGGTTATTAGGTGGGTCATGAGTTCATTTTGCAAATGTTGTCAAAAGTGTAAAATGTTGTCATATTACAAAAATGCAAAATGGGAAGATGAAGGGTCAAAGACAATCGGTAGTTGAAAGGTTGGTTTGTAACTATTGAAACAAGTTGTAAAAGGCATAAAAGACCTTGTATGGTCGAACCAAGGGTTATAAGCCGTTTGGTGATAATTTGAAGCAATGAAGTTCACTAATTTTGAAAAATCTGAACATTACTTTGTTCTTGCAGTGAATTGTATGACATGTATGGCCTTCATGGGGTGATTATAGTGATTGAATGTCATAGTATTATGTTTCTAGAGAATTTTTTTTTTCTCACGTGATTTCATGAAGAATTGAGCAAGTTATGGTGTTTTTAGTGAAAACTGGTGAAAACCCCAGTTGGGGCAAGCAGTGAGTTGAAAAAATGCATTACTTTTCATCCCACTGATATAAACTCTTCAAAATTGGTAAAATGGATTGTTTTTAGGTGTACTTTAATTCTACAAAGTGGCAGGAATAGAAGATAATGTTTGGTGTTGTTTGTGTGATGCCCTAGGCTGGAAAAATAAGATTTTTGAACAAATATGAAGCATGGGTGTTAGAGTTTGATGAAATACTTAGGGAAATGGATTTGTGATGGTTTGGTGAGCATGTGTAGGTAATATTTTATATTTTTGAGGTGATAGAGCAAGTGGATACAACCTGAAATTGATAGAACCAATAAGCACCTATGCCTACAAGCCTAATTGGGCCTTAAAGAAGTGAGACAATCAAAGTTTGAGGTATTTGTTACAAAGTAACCTATACCCATTTCAAGGTATGTTTTAAAGTGGAAAAAATGGTATAAAAATATGTCATTATAGTATTGGAAATAGGTATGCATCAAAATATATGAATGACTATTCTTTTTAAAGGCTTACTAAAATATGAGGTTGTTTGAGAAGAAGGAACTCATAGAAAGAGTCTAGGACTTCTTGGGTGGATTAGTTGAGTTTATTAGGTCATGGATACCATGTGAAACATTTCCTAAGATTTGGTTGAGTCTTTGAGTCATATAATCCATTTTGGAGCTTGTAGTCTTAAGTGAACAAAAGGGGTAATTTGGGACAGTCAAAAGAAAACCTTATATTTTGTCAAATTTGAGGTCTTGCAAGTTATTGTTGGGTTGTTTATGTCATTCCCACATATTCTAAAGTGCTCCTAGAGTTTGGTGAATAATTCCAAGTGTTGGTGGCCCTTTGAGAGGTGTATCCTTATTTGAACCATGTAATGTTAAAAGAGAGTAGTGCCATTATGATGAGCCCATTGTTGTGAAATATGCCTATATTTTGTTGAAGTGAACCCCTGCTCTGCATCACCGATTGTTGGAATTAGTACACATAGAACTTTGTGGTCCTACAAGAGTGAAGTCTTCAAGGTGATAGGTATTTCATGATTTTGATTGATGATTATTCTAGAATGACATGGGTTACTTTTCTTAGAGAAAAACCTAAAGCTCTAGATAGATTCAAGGAATTCAAAGTTATGATTGAAAATGAGATGGATTTGAATATCAAATGTTTGAGGTCGAATAGAGGTGGAGAGTTCACCTCCAATGAATTTAACATATTTTGTGAGAATTATGGCATAAAAAGGAACTTGTCTGCCCCTAGGACTCCTTAGCAAAACAGAGTGGTTAAAAGGAAAAACAAGATTGTTCAAGAAGTTGCAAGGATTGTGATGAAAGAAGCTAACCTACCAGAAGTCTACTGGAGAGAAGAAATTCATACTACTATTTACATACTTAATAGAGTTCAAGCAAGAGCTAACAACACAAAGACTCCATGTGAGTTGTGATATGGAAGGATTCCTACTGTTAATTACTTCAGAGTGTTTGGAAGCAAATGCTATATCATAAGAGATGATGAAAACTTAGGAAATTTTTATGCAAGGTCTAATGAAGGTATATTCCTTGGATATTCTACTAAAATAAAAGATTACAAATGTTACAACAAAAGGATAAGAACGATTGTTGAAAGTGCAAGTGTCAAGGTTGATGAAGATCTTAGTAATTCATGGTAATAGATGGATATGAGTCAGATGAACCTGCTTGCAGAGGAGAAGAAGAAGAAAAAGATAAAGAAAAAGAAGTATAGAATGAAGAGGAAGAAGCTCTAGGAAAGACCCCTAAGACTCCTAAGTATGTGTAGAGAAATCATTCTGAAGAACAAATCATTGGAGATAAAAGGAAATGTGTGTTGACAAGAAGAGCTACTAAAGTAGAAGTAAATTTGTGTTTACTTTCTAAATTTGAACCAAAAATAGTGATTGAGCCATATAAAGATGAACATTGGATGAGAGCAATGGAAGAATAACTTATGAAAATTGAGAAGAATCAGACTTGGGAACTAGTTCCTAAACTTGAAAACAAGAATATAATTGGAACTAACTGGGTATTCAGAAACAAGCTGAATGAGAATGGAGAAGTAGTAAGAAAAAAAGGCAAGGATTGTGTGTAAGGGCTATGCACAAGTTGAAGGAATAGAGTTTGAGGAGGCATTTTATCCAGTGGCCAGAATGGAAGCAATCAAGATGTTTTTAGCATTTGCAGCACATAAGGACTTTAAATTTTATCAGATGGATGTGAAGTTTTCTTTCTTGAATGGAGAATTAGAAGAAGAAGTTTATATGGAATAACTAAAAGGATTTCAATTGTCAAATAAACCTAATATGGTCTACAGATTGAAGAAGGAATTTTATGGATTGAAGCAAGCTCCTAGAGCTTGGTATGCAAGGTTGGATAGATATTTGATACAACAAGGATTCAATACGGGCACCACAAATAGTAATCTTTACTTCAAAATTGAAAAATATAAAATCTTGATAGTGGTTGTGTATGTTGATGACATAATTTTTGGAGGAAATGAAGCTATGTACGAGAAGTTTTTAGAAGATATGTAGAAAGAGTTTGAGATGTCTATGTTTGGGGAGATGAATTTCTTCCTTGGGCTACAAATTAATCAAAAAGATAAAGACATATTCATTTCATAATCAAAGTATGTTAAAGAAATGTTGAAGAAGTTTGGAATGGAAGAATCCAAACCGATATGTACTCCTATGGTTACTAGTTGCAAAATGAGCAAGGATGATGAATCCCCTAAGGTTGATCAGAGCAAGTATAGATCTATGATTGGTGGACTACTATACCTAACTGCTACTAGATTGGATATCATACATGTAGTTTGTCTTGTGGCTAGATTTCAAGAAGATCCTAATGAGACACATGTTGCAACAGTGAAGAGGATATTTAAATATTTGAAGGGCACTCCAAATTATGGCTTTTGGTATCCTAAGGATATCGATTTCACATTGAGTGCTTACATAGATGAAAATTGGGTTGGTTGTGTGGATGACAAGAAAAGTACAAGTGGTGGTGCATTGTTTCTTGGATATAGATTGGTATCATGGCTAAGTAAGAAATAAGATTATGTTTCTTTATCTATTGCAGAGGCTAAGTATATAGCAACAACATCTTGAGCAGGCCCACACAAGTATTGTGGATGAAACAAACAGTGAAGGATATCAAAGTAGTGTATGATCAATCTATTTCTATCTCTTGTGATAATATAAGTGCAATCAACATTTCAAAGAATCCAGTGATGCATTCAATAATAAAGCATATATCAATTAGGTATCACTTTTTGAGAGAGAAGGTTGTGGAGAATGAAGTGAAGCTTGAATATGTACCTACAAAGGATTAGATTGCTAACATATTTACTAGGGCTCTTCCTAAGTACACTTTTGAGTATCTTTGAGAGAAGTTGGGGGTTATTCCCCTCCTTTGAACTAAATGCATATAAAAATGCATCAGTCTAGTGGATCTATGGATTTTTTCCTTGTCTAGATTGATGTTGGTGGCTACCTCTCAAGGGGAGTAGGTAGTGACATTATTATAGTATGAAATATATGCAGAGGTTGCTGAGTTGATTGGTGTGTACTCCTAAGGGGGAGTATTCATAGCAGTTGCAAGTATCTTGGTTCTATTTCAAAGGGGAGGAACAATGCAAAATATTTTATCCTTTTCCATTGATGTCAAAGGGGGAGAGAGAATTCATGTGAAAAATTATGTTTATACAAAAGGAGAGAGAAGTCATGTGAAAAAGGAAAAGTTGAAAGGAGGAGAGATAGAAAGAATCTTGCAAGGGATGTGTATGTTGTCTTTGATAGTTTTTCACATCTTTTGTTTCCATCAATGACAAAGGGGGAGATTATTGCAAGTATGAAGGTGTTGTCATTGGTGACAATTGTGCAGTGGTTGAGAGAGGTTGTTGCTTTGATTATTTGCATTATGTTTTCATTAGTTAAGTTACTGGTGTTAACCTCTGGTGTTACTTTGATAAACTTATGTTCATGATTTTGGTAGTGATAAAGATGTCGAGGATATTGAGAAAATTGATAAAATGAGGTGTTCTAGTTTTGCTTCACATTTATTTTGGGTTGAAGATTTTCTTGTGTGGTTTTGATATGTTGGATAGAGGTGTTTAGAGTTTCTATATATAGAATTTTGGCTTTTGGATCGATGGTTAGAGGAAGTTATGTTCACCAGTGTGTGAACTGGATTTGCACTATTTCTTATAGACGTGTCTGGGAGAAATGTTTTTGTTCTACATTTCTCCACAGTTGTTCTTTAGGTCTTGTGATTCTGAAGGTATGTTGATGGTGTTGATCTCTTGCCTGTGTCAAGAGGATTCATGTTCTAGTGCTTTGGAAGATGAATTTTAGAATTATAGTGTTTGTCAGTGTAATTTGAGTGTACAAGCTATGCAAATTCTAGAGGTGCGAGTTGTTGTGATGGATTTCAGGATGATAGAAGAATATTCTAGATAGTGATGAAGCATGGTGTGTGGTTCATAAGTCATCCTTGGATTTGAGGAAGTGGGTAATTCAAAGTTTACTGGTGTTTGCATAGGTAACGACTGACCTGGTGTTTACACTACATTCGAAGATGTTTAAGTATTGATGAAGGCATAGTGTGGTGTGTGAGTGTTGATTTGGGTCCCAATTAAGTTTTGTATTGGTCTACTTTCATTCCTATCCATCGTGGGAATGATTAGTGCCAACCTATTTTGAATTTGTAAAGTGTAAGGTGAGTGTAGTTGATTTGAAGATGTTTTTCAAGTTATGGATGGTATAAATGCAATGTGAATTGATGCAAGATGGAGTGTGGAATATAGTTGAGTGATGTGATATGAATCTAAGTGCATAAGTGTGAAATTTAGTGCAAGCTATAATTCAATATTGTTGAATGTAGTGCGCTGAGGTATCTTGATCTCTTGAAGGCTGCAAGTGTTGCTGAAGCTATTGTGGTGGAGTCTTTGTTGCATTGAGATCATGTTCTTTGTGTAACATTCTATCTTCTTTCTTGTTTCTATTCCGGCAGTGAGCCTAGGCTATGAGACTTTTTGGAAAATGTGTCCTATTCTAGCAGCAAGCCTCTTTGTACCAATTTTGCAATTACTTATATTGTGAGATAATCCTCATTGTGGTTTTTCCCTTCTAGGGTTTTCCACATAGATCTAGTGTTCTCTTGTGTATGGTGTTGGTTGTTTTAGTTTTTGTTATCTACTTTTCATGTTTAAACATTATAACAGATTAAGGGTTTAATGAATGCTTGTGGATCCGATTATTGCTAAGGGTTTTGATGTTTTAATTTGGTACAATTGATTCACCCTACCCTCTCAGTTGTCTTGCTCATTCAATAGGGCACCATTGTCCCAACCCTATTTTGCTGTGTAAAGTGTTACAAGCAAAATATTAGATGTTTTCCTTGGTTTTGTATGTGGTTTCTCTTGATAAATATTCAAATGGGCCACATAGTGCATAATTGAGGACATTAGATGTACAATTAGGTCCATGCACCTAGGAGGGAGAAAAAATATAGTGTGAAATTGTCAAGGGTGACAATTTACGATGCTACATTTAGCCCCCATTTTAGTGAGAGTATGAAGTTACACTCACTCACACTAAAGTAGACAATATGTCAAGAGGGGTCCAATTATCCAAATGTTGAAGAGATAGGATGACAATGAATCTATGGGTAGTGCACAAGCCCCAAAGATTCAAGATCCCATGAAAATTCAAGATAATAAAAAAGGAACACACGTATGAATTACAACACGACAACACAAACATGCATGACAAAACACAACACAAACACAAAATAAGGGTATGCCAATCATAAAATAGCAAGCTCCTAAAAAATATTACTAAGATTGATACCCAAGGCGTTCATGACTCATGGAATAACAAAGTCCAATATTTAATAGGTGAATCATTAACCAAAGCCACCACGAGCTAGTGAAGTTTGATATTCACTAGGTGATCCTTTCAAAGATAGTAGCAAAATGAGAAACACACAAGGAATAGTGAGGACTATTTTTCACTAGGTGTGCACCCATGTCAAACATACTAGGAGTTATAAATAACTCCGATAAGGTGCTACACAAATGATCAAAGATTCTTAAGCCAATGCATCACTAAGTCCAATGTGTGTGAACAAAGTGAAGCACATAATGAAATGTGTGCCCCCACCTTAAATTGATTGTGAAACACCATGTTTTGATCAATTACTTTAAGGTAGAACAATGATAAATGTCATGTGAGCTTATTTGGAAATCCCTATGCCAATGATATGTTTCCAAATAAAGCTAAATCATGGTAAAGGGTTTCCAATAATGCAATGCTATAAACATCACAAAAGATGATTACATAAGGGATCCACGGATCTGGGGTTAGTATAAATCTTTGCTACAATAATATAAGTGAGATTTAAATTGACATAATTCCCCCATATACTCATGGAACTACGAACACAACAAAATAATGACACATAGAGAGGACAAACAAACTTCTAGGTCAATATGGAAGAGACCTAAATGTCTCAACACCTTGCATCATCCATAAAAGGAAAACACAAGAAAAAAAGCATTCATGACATAAAGAAGAATGGAGATTAAAATAGATTAATGTTACAATAGTTTCATTTACTTTGTATCCTTGTGCCAATAGAGCAATAAGGGTCCTCCAAAGAAAACTCATAAAAATAAAGAAACATCAAGCAACATAACACAGGAAGTCACATCACGTGCAAGAAAACATAAACAATCACATAAAGAAAACACAAATGGTATTGCACATGCAAGATGATCTACAAAAAATCATCCACATCCCAATCTTGCTCATACATGGAAGGCAGATAACTAGACAAAGGGACTACAATAAGTGTTATACTAGGAGCATCACTAGGTTCAACACATGGTGAATCACTCTCATCAAGAGGATCATCATGGTTTACCCCCTCTAAATCCATATACTTTAAAAACAACAAAGATAGCTCATTATGCACTTGTTCATCAATCTTAGCATCTTCATCCTCATCATCTAGATTTATCACCATTGGTGGTTTTATGATAATGTTAGTTCTATGTTCTTGTTTCATTTGTTATTTTGGTTGGGACATGTAAGGATCAGTGCCATGTTTTGGTGAAGGTGGTAATTCATAATGATCTATTTGGGTAGGTGTTAGATTATCAGGTAATTTGTTTTATTCTTTTCACCCAATTGATGAGCAATAGAATGACATCTATGCTTACAATATTTATCATTTTTATTTCTTCTTGTTTGATTTTCAGTTTGTGAAGGGGTAAGAGTGGGTTTCTCTACCATTGGTCTCTTTTCTTCTCTTAGAGGAGGAATGAAAGGGACCACTGGGGGTCCGAAACCACTGTCTCCTTAGGTCTATAAATTTATTTCTCTTTCAAAGGCACAAAGGTAATCATGTGATTGTATCTTGGTATTTTATATGATATTGGTGGAGGAATTGCAACATAAATACCTTGTGTACTTGGAAGGGTATTTTCTTTGGACATGGGCTCATCCACTACCTGTGGAGTGGGAGGAACAACCATAAACTGATCATTCTTAGGTGGAATATTGCTAAGGGATAATTCTATTACGTACTTTTCCTTGAATTTTTGATATGACCTGAAAAAGAAATCCTCTTGAGGCTTAATAGGTTCCATAGGTTGAGGACAATAATAGTCTAGTGAAGAGTTTCCATGGGAATCCAAAGGTGTAAAACCACTATGGTGAATTGTATATATTTGATTCTCAAATGGGAACTTTATGCATTTGTGGATAATCGATAGGACAACATTCATGGAGCATATCCATGGATATCCTAGCTTCACATGGAATTGGTCCAACATCGAGATGATGGTGAAAGAGATATCTAGTTGTTTTGGTCCAAGTTTGGGTGGAAGAGTTATCAAACCTATAGTAGGGTGAGAAAAACCATCACGAGTTTTTAACCATGCTTTCGAATGTTCATAAGAATCTTGATAAAGCTCATGTAAAAACAAGAATTCCTCAATGATCACATTCTCTAGACACATGGGATCAATGAGTATCCCTAGTGTAGGTTTTTCATTAATACATCTTGCAATATAGAGAGGACCATCTTGCGGATGTATAGATGCATCAATATGTGTGAAAGAAATGTTAGGTAACAAAGGGATTTGGCCCTTACAATGTTGAACATCTATTAGAGTGACCATATTATCTAGACCATCCTCATCATCAATCTTATCATCAGAAGCTTGCACAAAGTTGGATGTATGGTTTGGCATTGGATTTGTGAAGATTTGTAAATTTTGATTGGGTGGGGAAACAAACTTGTTTCCTTTATCATTAACAACAACCAACTGAATGTGAGTAAAAATTGATGAGGTCTTAAACTTGATTTTTAAGACACATACATCATTTTATTTCATGCCCATGTGTATGATGATATTGACAAAATTCTTTTGGATTGAAATGTGGAGATAAAGGTTTTGTTGTATCCACATGTATAATCAGAGGTAATTGGATTAAGTTCTTACTCAATAGTTGAAACATGATCAAATGAAGGGAGTAAAGAAATTGGGTAAATTATCTATCTCTCAGCTTAAATTGATAAGGAGTTGAACTTATAGCTGCGACTTGTGGCTCAATGTTGTGAGCTATTTGAGGTGTGCTTATCTTGATAAAGTTCTTATTTTATTTCTTGAATGATCAATAATTATTTTGAGGTATGGATTAAGATTGCTCAATAGGAGTTGATGGAGATGTTCCTTTATATTGGCTAATTGATATCTGACAATCATGAAGATTCATACACAAGTGTGTAAAGGATGGATACTTCACCAACAATATCTTATCCCTAATTCTAGGTTGCAAATTTCCTATGAACATGAACACCCCATCAGTGTGAGAGTATTTGATTTGTGAATAAAGTAACTAATATCACCCTCAAAGTGTGTTACCTTTTTGGTTGTTCCTTGTTTGTAGTGCACTAAATCAGTTAACATGATTTGAGAACCAATTTTTGCTTGAAAGTGTTGAAGAAACACATCAACAAGTTCATTGAATAAATTTATGGAGTTGTTCATAAATGAGCAAAACCATTCCAAGGCCATTTCTTTCAATGATCTAGGAAAGAGTTTATCTAGGAGCTTATCTTCAAAAATGAAGTTGCTACACACTATAGTATAAGTCGATACATGACTATTAGGATCTCCTATACCATTGTACTTTTCAAATCAAGGTATATTTGTGTTTTGAATCATGGGTGTTTTCAAGATTTTAATTGATAATAGGATCCTTTTAAGATATTATCGTGGTTTTCCATTTTGAGTTTGATTTAATGTGGACATTTGTTGTTGAAGCGATGTCACATTTTATAAAAGTTGGTTTATGACTGAATCAATTTTTGTCATGTTTTGATAATTTGGTGAATATGGTGGGATTGTGTAAGTACTTGGTGGGATACACATTTATGAGAGGTTATGAATATTGAGGTGTTACATGTGATGCCAAAAAACTATAAGGATTCCCACTAGAAAATCCTAAGCTTGGAGTTAGGCCATCAATGTGTTGTATCATTGAAGCTACAGTTGGCAATGCAAATGTAGGAATAGAAGGTATAATTGTAGGGAAGGAAATTTGTAACTTTCTTTCTTGGTTTTGAGTGTATCCTAATTCTTGAGTGAAACTAGATATCATAGGGATTTCACTATATACTATGTGAGCTAGACTATGCAAAACCTCTATTCCTGAGCATCATTGATCAACTTCCTAAGGTTATCCACTATAGGCATTATTTGTATTGCTAAGGATTTAGTGCTTAAGTAGTCTTGTAATCCCTCTAAACATTTGTATAATTATTTTAGTTTGTATTTGGGAACATGGGAAATAGGGGTCTCAATGTCCATAAAGGTGCTTGATTTTGACATTGTTATAGGTACTGTGTGATTAGGAATGGAGTCTGAATTGGGATGGGAATTGATAATACCTTGCGTGAAAGATTTGGAGGACTGAGGATCCACAACAAATGTAACAATAGCGCGGGATGCCATAATTTTGTAACTAAATCTTATTGGATTATTGGAAATAGGACACTAGGATGTAAAGCTCATATGAGTTTCAAAACACTAGGTATGCCCACTATGAACACTAACTTATAAAATAGTCAATAAAACCCACAGTATCAAAAATAAAAAAGAAAAAAAAGATAGAGAACACAAAGACACTGGTCTGATAAAAAATTGAGAAAAATTTAGCTAGACAAGGCCATCCAAGGTGCCTATGTCTAGCACAATTTTCTACAAGTTTCAAATTTTGAGTGTTTGTAATACTATTTAAGGTTCCTTTTCTATGTCTATGCAAGTGTGACAGTGAATATTTTTCTAGAATTTGATTGATTTATGATTATGTAATGCAAAATGCAAGTGTGCAACAATTTTCAAAATGTTTAAGCAATCAAAGGAAATTCTAGATCTAACATGCAACAATCGATTGATCCTAATATGAAAATTTTAAAATGATGATGTTAATGCTTTTTGAAACAAAAGAATGCAATTTTTAACCTTTTGAACTATATGCAGAATGCCTAAACGAATGCAATGAACACTTTTAGATTTGATTTCAGATCTAAAATGACCTAATGCAGATTTGTAAATATAATTAGAATGTAGATCTGACCTATGATGACTGAAATTGACCCTATTGCAACCTATGATGCAATGTGATATGCAAATTTTTGAATTTTTATGCTTTTTCTAATGCAAAAATAAATGCTTAAATGAAAAATGTAAAACAATGCAATGCTAATCCTAGATCTAAGATGATATGCTTTATATTTTAAAAGGTCTATGTTACCCAATTTTCACCCTCAAGCTCAATTAGGCAAAGCATCTATGTTGCAGGTGTTCATAAGGGCCAGATGGGATATCTCCATTGAGGGTTATTTCATGCATCTGATGACATTTCTCAAGGAGTTCAGTTAAGAGACCTGCTCTTTTGGAAACATGCCTCAATATTCTACGCTCATCCTCCATTAGAGTCAGGTTGGCATGACATCTTCACTATCTGGCCGATTGGTTGCTTGATACTTTCTGTTTTGAACAGGTCACTGTGACCTAGTTTCTGTCCTGCCGAACAAAGCTGCAGAGCCTATCGCTATAACATTGAGGGTTCGGTATGACCTCTTATTGCATGGTTTTCTCTGGCCAATAGGCCATTCAATCGTGAGCTCAGGGAGACTCATGGTGACCAAGGGCTTTGGGGTAGCTTCTGGCGCTCGGTGAAGGGTCCCAGCAAACAGTCGGAGTCTCGTCGACAGGAAAGGGAGCTTGTCGGGAAACAAGTCTCTCGACGTAACAAAGCATTTAGAGTGATGTCCCGGTGATAAGATAAAGTCTTCCCGACAACAGGGAGCCTTCGGAGTAGCATTCAAGTCAGAGAAAGGTCTCCCCGACTCTGATTTCTCGCCAACAACAAAGAGATCACCAAGAGGAGATGCCTTCGCTATGAAGTCTCAACGATGATTAAAGTCTCACCGAAAGCCAGCGGTTCCGCCAATGAAGTCATATCGATGTGAGGTCTGGCCGATGGAGTGGAGTCTTGGGGAACGGGAAAAGATCTTCGGTGTAACATGGGGAGTTTAGAGGGAGGTCTCGCCAAAAGCAGAGAGTCACCCTGACGGGAAGCAGTTTTCCAAAAGGAAGAAAGTCGCCAAGATGTCTCGGCGACTGGCCAAGGCCTTGCCGAGAGTAAGTGATATCGCCCCAGTGTTTCGTCGATGACCAAAGGTCTCATCGAAGAGGTATGGGAGGTATCGCTATAGGTCTCCCCAACTTGCTCATGGTCTTGGCCAAGGTTGGTGCATTCGCCGTAATGTCTCGGCAAAGACATTTAGTCTCGCCGACTGAGTGGGGGGCCTCGATGTGTTTGCCTTCGGCGGAAGTCTTGCCGACAACAAAAAGGCCTCGCTAAGAAAAGGACTTCGGCAAGGGGTCTTGCTGAAGTAAGGTGGTCTCCTTGACTCTAAAGGTACTCAGCGTGAGGATTGAGTTCTACAAGATGTCTTGGCGACCCGGGATGTCTTGGTGACAAGAAGGATGAAGAAGTTCAGGGAGCTCACCAAGACAAAGCGTTCGGTAGAAGGTCTCAGTGATAAAGAAAGTCATGCCAACTGAAAGACCCTCGCCAAAGCAAAGCGCCTTCGGTATGATGTCTCGTCGACCGATGGGAGTCACACCGAAGGAGACCTGGAGCTTAGTGGAATAAAATGTCTCGGGGTAACATCAATAATGTCTCACCAAAGGAAATGTAGAGCTCGACAGAGTAAAATGCATTCGAAGAGACTCAGAAAGGAGGCCTTACTTTCGGTAGGATGTCTTACCGACATCAAGGTGGTCTCAGCGATGGGAGGTGATATCGGCATAACTAATGAGGCCGCTATGACGTCTCGCCGATGAGGGTTTCTCTTGCCGAAGTGAAGTGAGGAAGACCTCACTGAGAGTCTTGCCGACCCGATAGGGACTCAACAGAGAATGCGGAGCTCGGGGAGAAGGATCCCTTCGCCACAGGGTCTCACCGACTAGTGAAGCCTCCCGAAACCGATGTCTTCACTAAGGAATAGAGAATTCGTCATGATGTCTCAGCGACAGAATTGCGTCTTGCCGATGGTTTCAATGATATCGACATAACCAGTGGGCTCGATAGGAACTCTCATCGACTGTCACATGCTACGCCGATAGCTTCAGAGGGCATAATCGCATCGGTGAGACACTTTTAGTGTCTCGCCGAGATGTGATTCTTTTCGAAAGAGTTTTGACCGCCTACAGAATCTGCGTGGAATACACTCAACCAACCAGGGGGAGCTGAGGCGAGCCGTGGCGGTCTGACCAGGGAGAAGGTGATTAACAGAAGGAAAAGTAACGTGAGCTCAGGAGCATTCAAAGCAACTCGACTGGGGGGAATTCAAAGATCGACACGAGATCAGAAGTGAATGCGGTGGTTGCAGAATGATCAGGAGGCTTCTTCGGGGATGACTCTTCACCGATAGGGACACGTAGGGTGCAACATTAACTACATGAAAAATCTAAAGGCTGATCTTTCTGATAGATATTTTGTAAGCCCTAAGGGGCCGAGATCTTTTCTGTATATAAGGAATTTTTTGGCCTTTTTGTAGAGAGTTCTGAGGTATGCTCCTCTGAAGTCTGTGACCCTTTTTGCAGTCCTCTCTCAGACTAGCAGGATTTTGTAACTCAATTTGGAACATAATATACAAAATCTAACTTGGTTACTATTGATGGTCCATCATTCTGCCTTCTGATTCTTGTCAAGTATAGTGCATTCTTTTTAAGTGATTCATTGAGCTACTTAGTGAAATATTCTCTTTCCTTATAGCTTTTGTTTCATGTCGTGCCTTTCTTTGCATAAGTAGTATCACATAGGTTACAAACTATGTTTACTTAATCCTGCACATGAGCTTCTAGTTTGTGAAAATCTACCTTTCCTTCTTGGAGGCATGAGCATGTCAAACCTGTTTGAATGTGTGATCTACAGGATCTTGTTGTGCAGTCTCATGGCTATCACCAATATTCAAGTGTAGCTCGAGTATCTCATTGTTCCTGTCATTTCGGTGCATCACCTTAGAGTTTAATTTTCATTTTTATGCATTATCTCTCTCCCTTTTCCTTCAAAAAATCAGTAGCTTAGGTGATACCCAAAGGAAGCTGGCCTTCTCCGGAGGTTCATTTCAACTATAGGTGACCCACAGCCTTGAAATGATCCCATGTTGCTCTAGAAAGCTCAGTTTCAATCTCTATGCATAGGGTGCAATTTCTAGGTGACAACAGTCTATAATGTTAATGTGTTGGGTTCACCAAAATGATAAGGTAGAAAAAGTGAAACCCTAGAACTTTACCTTAGGATTTCAGGGCTTTTCTTCTTAATATTATCATTTAGAGTTGTATTGAGGGGATATGAGATTGAATTGCAACATGAAAGGTGAATCAATCAACCCCTGTGGATCTGCATTGGAGTACTTTGGAGTGAACTTTGTATGGAATGCAATGATACAAATAAATAATAATGAAAATGTACTACTCAAATGTAAAAATTAGAAATCTGAAAAGTGAGATAAATTTTATGTTAAAAAACAAATTGAATAGACTTGTGTGCACCTATCACATAAATTTGGAGTTGAATTTGCAGGAATAAGTCACCTAGGGAACCTATGTTTGAGTGACTAGAAATCTATCTTCACAATCCTCGGGTGTTTGATTAGAGGCTTCTTCCTTTCGGATCTCATTGTTGGATTTTTTGGGACACCGAGATAAATGAGTTTATGTATCTTGTCAAGTTGTAGGGTTTGAAAGCAACAATGAACAAATAGTCTTCAATATTCCTCCAATCTCCTTTAGATCTAAAATCTACACATTCAAAGAGAGAGGAAGAGTTGTGCCATATAGGGTCTTACCTCAGTCAAACCCTGTGTTGGTGTTTCCACCTCCACAATGGAAAAATGGATAAAAGAGAGCTTATCCTTTTGAGGGATAGAGGCTAAATGATAAATGAATGATGAATCAACAATGAACTGCAAATAACCACTTAGATCTACTTTACTTGAAGGATTGAAGTCATGCACATCTCCTCAAGGCTTGATTTTCCTTGAAGACCTACAAGTGTTAGTCCTCACAAACAAAATGATGGTATAAACATGAAAAAACTCACATAAAACTTGACATGATGCTTCAATGTTAAAATGTTGCAATAATTCTACTCTTGACTGCTCTTGACTTGATAGTAATTGCTTTATCACCAATATTTTTAATAATTCCTTAATCCTTTTCAAATGGTGAAATTACTAGGTATTCATATGCAATTGATCTAATTTCCCACAAATTAAATCCCGATAGCCGACATTTTAAATTTAAATAATAAAATGCTAACTCTGACATATTAAAAATTGGAGCCAAAATAGGGGGACCAAGTCACCCAGGGCACCATTTTCCAAACCCTATTTTGCAAAGTGTAAAGTGTCAGGAGAAAAACATTAAATGTTTTCCTTGGTTTTGTACATGGGTTTTCTTGATAAATGTTCAAATGGGCCACATAATGCATAATTTAGGACATTAGATGTACAATTAGGTCCATGCGCATAGGAGGGAGAAAAATCTAGTGTGAAATTATCAAGGGTGACAATTTGCAATGCTACAAAAACAAACCAATGTTAAATTTTTAGAAGCAAGAGATATGATCTATCCTACTATTTTTTTTTCTTTTCAACAATTTTATCCAAATTGGTCAAATTTTATTTGAAAATAAGGGGTTTTGGGCCTTTTGGATGTAATAGAATGGTAAATTTTGGTCTAAGATGCTCAGAAAGTTAAGGTGCCTAGTGGATCTAGCAAACAACTCCTTTGTGAAACCCTTTGTAGATTTGGCCTCTAGAATCCAATTGGGATGAAATGAAATGATAGATCATTTTTTTGGGATGTTTTGGATTCAATAGTGAGCTTATATTTTCTCCAATAAGCTCCTTAAATGCACCTATAATACAAGTCATAAAGAAACCCCCTAGAATTTGGTATTTTCCTCAAGTTTTTTAATTTTACAGGTCATCATTTGATGCAAGAGAAGAACACACTCAAACTTTCAAGAGATGATAATATCTAATCCAAGATCTTCTAATTACTAGTTTTATTCACTCTCTCACTTTGATACCATGTTATATTTGGCTATTTAGATAACCAAACAAGATCAAGAGAGCTTAAAAAAAGCACAAAGAATCAAAAGACCAATATAAAATAATAATGGTATTGTATTCAAGGATGCATGTATAAAAGAGATTGATTGCAAAGCATAAATAATCCTATGCTTATATAAAGCAAGGCAATTAATAATAGGTGGAAACTAACTAAATGTAGACATGCATGATAGAAGGAATATAACTCAACTAATAATAAATATGTGTCAATCAAGTGTATAAGATGTGGGCACATGATTGATTAACACTACTTAAGTGAGCTTATCCTAACTAGGTGCATATAATGTAATACAATAATAAACTAAATGTAACTAAATAAAATGCACCAACATGGTACTCCATGTGAACCCTAATAATCCAAATGACAAGAAATAAATATGAGAGAATTTTTGACCTAAATTGATTGGATATTTTATCATTGCTTCCTAGTTTGGCACTATTGCCTTTGGTCTATCCAATGTTGATAGATTTTTTTTGAAGTGTCTAGTTAACATTACATTTCCATTAGATATGGGGGCTAATTATTCACTAATATTTATACCTATTTCAACCCATGTCATTTCCAAGATTTATCATACCATCTTGCCTATATTATGGGAAATCAAATTTTCATGCTCTTTTATGTTCACACTTACCTATACAATCCCACACACTTATCTATCACTTCAATCACCTATTTATGATTTTTACATGGCATATAGAGACCATCAACCATATTTAGCTTATTATTGAGGTGGATACACATCATTTATGATATTGCCTATGGGTAAAAGTATAAACTTGTGTCACACTTTTATAAAGGAATTGACGAACACAATAAAAAAATTTCAACTTCAACCACATAAAAGTGGCCTTTATGTTTTTAATTTCAAATGAGGTACACTAATAAAATTTAGAACTCTTGATGAATTTCATGCTTGAAATTTTTTAAATAAAAAAAATGATATATTTTTTTATAAATTTAAGAGAAGATTTTGAATTGTTGAGAGTTTGAAGAAAAAGTGACATTGAGTTAGAGTCACAAAAAAAGAGAAAACAATTTTAATTTTCCCTGATTTTTTTTCGTAAATAGATAACTTTTTAAAAAATTCTTAGGTTGTAGGAATCAGGTAGCCCCTTATAAACTACAATGCACTTGGAAAACTTTTTCATGTGATGAATGACTTTGGTGCAACTTGCCCTTCGGTACCATGGGGATGGGGGGAGACTGGACATTGTGACCACTTTCCTACAATAGGATGTTTTAGCCAATCAAGCCAAGGCCCCCACCCCACCAAATAGATAAATTCAATATCCAGTGTATGTAAAAATAAATTTAATTTTTGATGTATATTTTTCTTGTAATAATGTTTTAAAGTCAAACTTACCAAATTTGATAGTTTTCATTTGACGTCAAATTTTGTCTAATTTTTCATCATTTAAAAGAATTATACCCTTTTGGAGAGGATTCTCTCATCTAATGCACCATATATTTTTCAAAATATTTTATTATATTTTAGTAATTTTTAATTTCTAATCAACCTCATATTTAATTATAACAAACTACTTGCAATATTATAAACAACATATTACAACTAATAAATATATCAAAAAAATAATATATTTGGATTGCCGACTTCAGGCTCTATAAAAGGCTATTTTTAGTTTTTTGAAAAAAATCATTTTGACTAAAGAAATATTCAGCCTAAGCAGAAAGTTTTAGAAAATTATGAAAAAGATGAGGTAGTTGCTAATAGAGATGCTACATAGATGGTTTTGGCAGAAACCTTTCTGATCGAAAGAGTTTCACCCAAAACCTTACATGTATGAGGTGCATTTGAAATTTTGAAAGGAAATTTTTTGATTTTATAGTTCTAGGCGAAAGCAACTCACTCAAAACTATATGTTCCAGGTATAAGCCATGTGGCTTTAGGCGAAATTATTTGGCTCAAAATAGTTTAGGGTGAAACCATTTCACTTAGAATAGTTTAGTTAGTTGAAACTGTGACATAAGTTTGTGCTTTTACCCCTATGCCCACACCATTTATTAACCCTATCTCACTATTATATCACACTAGACGGGCATCATTCCTCTCTATTTTACCATGTGCTAGTTCTCTTACAATCACATTGGGGACACCATTGTGTTCCCTACACTATTGGTCATAGGGTAGTACACAACTAGATATTTGCTACCACTAGGGACCTATTGCGTTGATTATTGTGTGATCATGTGCTTGGAGCCACAATAGAGGTATATGCATTTTCTAATGTTCTAAGTATCGACACAAGTGTTTCTAGCCATTTGAGGCACATCACCATTTTTATTTTACCTATACAAGTTACAAAATCATATTCCTTCATGATTATCTATAAACCATGTGCTTACCACACTAATCATTCAAGATGTATTATATGATTGTTACATGATGCATTCATGATACCTATTTATTTACATGATACATGTACTTATGCTTAGATTAATTTTACATTTTATGTAATATTTTTATTCTACAAAAAATTCTTACATTAGATGGATATAATCTATTAAGGGGGTACATCCTATCACTAACACTCATTTGTTGAGTTTGTATATAATTACATATACCTATACAAATATTCATCATCATTTATAGATAAATAACAATAACATGACATGGAAAAGCCTAATATGTTATGTCATCCTTTGATTACTACTCTAGGCAAAGAATTACCTCACTATTTTTTATATAGGTGATTTTTTATAAACCTATTCTCCCTTCCTCTCTTTCACTTTTGAATACAATAAATGTAGTTGTGTTTATTTACTTGTGTAACAAATACTACTCATTACACATATTTTCTCTATTTTGCAAGTTCCCGTGGAGCACACATGCCAAGGATGGAAGAGCACACAAAGATATCCACCTAGGTCCTACATTACATAGATCCAACTATACTTTTATGTATAAATATTTAGGTTTTTTTGTGTGATCATTTACTTTTACGACATGATCATTTAGGATTTACATCCAACTCAAAGGGAAAAATGTAATGGTAAAATTTGTGTACACATGTCATTCCACATTTAGTTTTGGGCCCACTTTTAAGAGAATGTATTAATAAAATTATATAGCAACATGGAACACACCATTGTGCTATGTTTGGCTCCTCTCCAATCACTATTTATCTTCACTCACTCTCATTTACACATTCATATAACTTTGTCCTTATTCATCCCTTATGTGCACTTGTTTCTATATACTCACATAATTTATTAGTATTGAATTCCACACATTCATTCACAATCCCATGATTCTACATTCCTTGTCTTGGGTCATTTATGTAGCCCATGGGATAGATCCCACACAATGCAAATCTAAGCTAAAATTCAACTTAAAAAATTTCAACTACCAAATCTTGCTATATTTTCATAGTTGTTGGGAGCCAACTTGGTATACATTTGTTTGATGATTTATTATGCCTTCTTATTTAAAGATATTCATTTGAGAATTGTTTGATAATTATGCATCACAAAAAACCTACTCATTACAAGAAACATAATTTTAGGAATATTTTACATTGGAGTACTAATAATAAAATAATTTTGAATCAAATCATTATAAGTCATTTGGATGATTGAAAAGTGATGTCTTCAATCATTTTTAATGATTATACAAACTAGTCTAATCAAGGGGTTTTATATAGAAGAACTTGGACCTTGTGATTTGGTGACTTCATCAAGGAATTTTGAAATACCACTAGTCCTTGATAGCCAACAAATAACATAATATGATTTTATGCTCTCGGCTCTACTTTGCAACTTCCCACTTTGATTTCCGGCCCCTGCATTGATTTGACTGTTTCATGGGATGGTGGGGGGGGCAAGAAGGCTCCCCATTCCAAGGATGTTGTCTTTTTGTCTGGTGCTATGTTTGTAGTGGCAGTGGCCAACCTAGTTGTACCCCATGTGACTTCTCCACCTCATACTTTGGTCCTTTCCTTTGGGGAAAAGACTGAGGGTCTTTCTGGTAAGTCGCCCTTATCCCCTAATTTTGGGCTTGTCTCTTTCTTCTTTGTAGAAGAACCAGTTTCCTATGTGGATAAATTGGTGGGTTTTGACTCGCCAGCTTTGGGTAAAGGGTTGTCAGAGTCTGCTTCCTGCTCTGTGATTAGCTGGGAAGTTGATGTCCCTGAAGTTCTCATGTTGAAGGAAATGAATAATCTCAAAATGGCATTGCTTGGAAATTTATTGGCTTATAGGCCGAATATAGAATTGGTACGTCAATGGGCCGCTTCTACTTGGAATCTCAAAGGCAACATCACTATTAATGTCATTCCTAAAGGTATCTTTCTTTTCTCCTTTGTGGTTTATGAAGATATGCTTAAGGTTTTAATTGGTGACCCTTGAGCCTCTGACTCTAGGTTTAAAAACTTTCTCTCCCTCTGCAAATGGAAACCGGGTTTTGATCCTTCGGCTGACCTGGGTGCCTTTGCTCCAACTTGGGTTTTCCTACTTGGCTTACCTCTTGAGTTCTAGGAAATGGGTATTTTGAAAGGTATAGCCAACTCTTTTGGTAGTCTTCTAGCCATTGATAAGATTACTCAAGAGAGGTCTAGATTGGTATATGCTGGTATCTATGTTAATGTAGCTGTGAATTCGGTCTTTCCATCTTCTATCCTCCTTAAGTCAAAATTTGGTAACTGGACTCAACCTCTAGAATATGAAAATTCCCATCTCTTCTGTCAGTTGTGCAAGAAGTTTGGTCACCTCATTGACTTGTGTGAGAAGAAACCTGCTGAGAGTACCTTTGCAAATGAGAAAAAGTAGGTTGAAGGTTCCTCTGCTAATTTTCTTGCTTTTGTTTCTCAACCACCATAATTTCTTGTTGTCCCTTCGGCTACAATCCCCCAATAGAAGGAAATCCCAATCCTTCACCGAGAGGTTGTTTCAGTTGAACCCTTTGTTGTTTCTAATGACTCGGTTAGCTTGAACACAAAGGATCTAGCCTCTATTTCCAGTTTCCCTACCCCTCCCTTTCTAAATATGTTGGATACAGGGGAAGAAAGGGATATGATCATTGGGGAGGAACCAAAGGAGGTCTCCCTTATGGAGGACAATTTACGGTTGTCCCTAGGAAAGGTTCAAGATCCTGGAGTGGGAGCTGACTTGGAAGAAGGAGAGCTAGTGCATTCTGATACCAATCTTTCCTTGGAAGAAATGTATTTCTTATCCCAAAAAGAGGCAGGAAACTTGAATGACTCTTTGGCCTTGCTGTGATTTCCGCCTTAGCCCAGTGATAAAGAAGATGAGGATGAATGGTCACAAGCCCCAATCAAATCTAAAAAGAAAAAGAAGCCAGATGTTGGGGGGGAAATAAGGTTGGTAGACCATCCCAAAAGGATTCAAGAATCAAAGACACTATCAGGGATGTGGCTATTGGGAAACAAAGAATGTTGGATTCGATCACAGGATCAAAGTCCAAAAAGAAGTGACCCTAGCTATTTTTTTGGGTTTTGGGGGTGTTGTACCCTATTTTTGGCTATGAAGTATCTCTCTTGGAATATTAGGGGCCTTAATAGCCCGTACAAATAGTTTTTGGTTAAAATCTATATCTTGGACAATAAAGTGGATGTTATTCTCCTCCAAGAAACCAAGATGAAGAAGGATACTTTTGATAAGGCTATTTTGAGGATCTGGCCCGGTGTGAATTATTTTGTTAGCGAGGATGAAGGGGATTTTGGAGGTATAACTACCATTTGGAACCCCTCCAAATTAAAAGGAACTTTGTGCTTTTCCAGTAGGAACAGTCTGATGGTGTCCCTGGAGGATTTGGTTTCCTGTTAGAAATGGAACTTAATTAATATCTATGCCCCCAACTTTAACAGGGACAAGCTGCTACTTTGGGAGCAATTAAATGATGTAATTAAAAACAAGAAAGATGATCATTGGATGATGGGAGGGGACTTCAACTCCCCCTTCTCCCTTCAAAAAAGTTGGGGGGGATGGAGGAATACTTAGATAGCATGATGGAGTTGTCTGAATTCCTAAACTCAGCTGGCCTTATTGATATCCCTCTTCAAGGCTCTAAGTACACCTGGTCTAATATAAGGAATAGAAACCATCTGATTCAAGTCAAGCTAGATCGGTTTATGATCTCTACCAATTGGAATATCTCCCAATTCCTCTCTCTTTCTGCTCTCCCTAGATCTGACTCTAATCATAATGCTCTTGTGCTTAAAAGAAATGTTGATCACAATAGGGGACCTTTCCCTTTCAGATTTGAAATAATGTGGAGCCTTCACCCAAACTTTGCTGCTCTTGTTAAAAGTTGGTGGTAAGAACCTATAAGTGGCACCCCTATGTTTTTCCTGGTGGAAAAGCTTAGTAGAATCAAACAAAGAGTGGAAGGGTGGAATAAGGTGACCTTTGAAGATATCTTTGAGATTAAGAATTCCCTAGGAAACAACTTAAACGAAGTTTAGGATCACATGGAGGTCGGTATTGTTGATGATGAGATGTGTGCTAATGAAAGAGACCTCAAATATCAATGGTTTAAGTTAAACAAAAAGGAGGAAATCTTTTGGAAACAAAAGTCTTGTGTTCAATGGCTCACTAAAGGGGACAAAAATACTAAATTCTTCCATCAATCTACCTTGAAACACAAAAGCAGGAATAGGATTAGATCGCTTTTGAAAGAGGATGGCTCCACTGTCTCCTTTGAAAAAGAAGTTGCTAGGGAAGCTATAAATTTCTTCTTCTCTCACCAAGTTGCCTAGGGCAATGTTAATCAGGTACATGATGACTTTCTTGAAGTGATCCCTAAAATTGTTTCTGATCTTGATTTAAAGAATATGACTAATGATTTTTCTATGGAAGAATTTAAAAAGGTAGTGTTCTCTTTTGGTGCTTTTAAAGCCCCTGGCTCAGATGGGTTTCCTCCTACCTTTTTCTAGACTTACTGGGAAATTGTAAAAAAATGACCTTTTCAATGCTGCTAGGGATTTCTTCAGGTCGGGTAAGCTCCTAAACCAAATGAATGCCACCTATATTTCCCTCATTCCTAAAAATACTGATGCCTCCTCAATGAAGTACTTTAGACCTATAAGCTTCTATAATACAATTTATAAAATCTTTTCTAAAATTCTTGTGTTTAGGCTCAAAATGGTGTTAGGCAAAATGATTGCCCCAAACCAAAAAGGTTTTGTCCAAGGTAGAAATATTCTTGATGCCATCATATCTACTCACAAAATTCTCCACTCTATGGGACATTGCAAAAAACCTGGGATGGCCTTCAAAATTGATATATCAAAGGCCTATGATAGAGTCTCTTGGTTGTTTCTTTTTGTTGTCCTTAGGAAGTTTGGGATATACGAAAGATTCCTTAAGTTGATCTCTGCTTGTGTTACCTCCCCCATGTGCTTCGTTTTGGTTAATGGTGTCCCCCAAGGCTTTTTTTCTTGTGGTTGTGGCCTTAGGCAAGGTGACCCCCTCTCACCCTATCTTTTCAATATTGTTGTTGAGGTTCTTGGAAGGAATATTCAAAAGTTGGTGGAATCTAAAGCCCTAAAAGGTGTAAAAGTTGCCTCCTCTCTTTTTCCTGACTCCCACCAACAATTTGTGGATGATATTCTCATGTTTGGGGAAGCCTCAGTGGGGGAAGCATGGATTTGGAAATAGGTTCTGGATGACTACGTTGTTGTTTCTAGCCAGTTTATCGACTATGAAAAAAGTAATATATACTTCTTTAATACTGACCAATTTGTAAAGGAAAGAGTGGTGAAAATTTTTTGTTGCAAGGAAGTTTTCCTACCTAATGCTTGATGAGGTAAAAATAACCTCATCAATATAATGAACCAAATACTCTTCCTCATATCTTCCAATCACCTTTACCTTTCCAATTAATTGTCTTTAGGATTAATAATTACTTGCTTTTTGCAAGAAGTTGTATAATCTTTATTTTCTAAAATTAATTGAAATAAGCTAACCCACACTAACATAATGGTTTAGTTTCTAAGTATTGTACAAGTTAATATGCATAATTGGTCATCATGCCCAGCCAGTGGATTCAACATAGACTTCCAAATAGTTGAAGACAAGCGTCAGAAGAATAGGCACCGAAAGTTTAGGGAGCGCATGATGGATTGAGTTTTTGAAGCTTTCGATTATTTTCTGTTAAAAGACTTTATGGCTCACTCCAAGCCTCTTTAATGTTTTATGTAGTGGACTTAATTCTGTTAGTTTGTTAGAATTAGTTAAATACTTTTTTAGTGGTAATTGTTACCATCTGAATTATAGGATTTTGTTAGTTGTTTTTGTATAAATATGTAATTGTCAGAAGCAAAGAACACATAGGGAAATATTGTTATGTTGTCACTATGTTTCTAAGTTATACTTTCAATAAAATAAGTTTTCCCTCATTCTGAGTTATTAGTATTGTGAATGAATTAATTTTGAAAGGAGTAATCTTGAAGTTACAAAGTCTATGTGATATGAGCTACGCGTAGGAACACTCGAGAGTTGGCCACTCGAGGGACTGTAGATTAGATAGATAAGTATTTTATTTTTAATCCTGTTGTTTTCATTTTGTAAATGATTAACGTGAGTGAAGTTTATTTTCATGTATTGAGCTTTGTTAGGTTAACCCTACAGGTTGTAGTTGAGTCTTTAAGTTCTAAGCTCTGAAGTTCCAGAGTACCTACTTCCATTTGTTAGTTTCAAGTTTTGAAGTTGTTTTCTGTTAATTTTTAAGTTTGTTATCCGTTGTTAGTTAGATGTTTCATAGTTTCTTTACTAGCGTTTCCTCTTCAATAATTTACACACTTCTTAGCTTAATTATCTCCATGCTTTCTAGTTTAATCGTTATGATTTTTAGATTAATAATCTCCTGCTTTCTAGTTTAGTTATTTTAAACTTCCTAGGTAAATGGTTTCATGCTTTCTAGTAGTGGCCTCTTAGTTTAAAGTCTCATTTCAGCTGTTCCAAATACTTAGAAAATCTGAGAGGGATAGTCAAAATGTCTTCTATTGCATATAGCCTTCGAACACTGCCTGGTTGATACAATTGAAGCATTTTAAACTAAAGAGATAGGTCCTAACGATAGTTGTCACTATTTGGCACTATTGTCGGGGAAGCTTCCTTTTCTAGTGTTAGTAGGAGATACCTTGAATACCTCTTTTGGGAATAAAAATAGTCCTCAAGATTCCTTTTCTGCATGGTCAGGAAGCGAGGCCCTCACGAAAGATTCATATCAAAAACCCCCCCAAACGACGTACCAACCACAAGTAGGGAGGAAGAAGTCTCAGATCAAGAACTTACCAAAGAATTGATTGAGCAGGATCAATCTGAGACCTTCCCACATAGCCCAAAAAGAGAACACATAGTTGTAGAGGAGTGTATTCCTTTGCAAACCCCAAAGCCTTGCCCATTTGAACGAACATTTGAAGAAGAACAAATTCCTTTCAACATCATGGATGACCATAGAAATGGTGCTAACCCTCCACTGCCATACACTTTCACTTATCCTATTGCTATTGATGCAGATGACGAGACGACTATGAAAAATATCTCACTAGCCTTCTTTCCAACCTTTCGGGGTTTTCCTTATGAGGACCCTGGCCAGTTTCTATTAGAGTTTAAATTCTTATGTTAGACATATGATCACAAAACTGATAATCAGAAACTAAAGCTTTTTCCCTCTACTCTGAAAGACTCAGCAATGTGTTGGTTCATTAGATTAGCCTCAGGGTCAATAATCTCCTGGGATGACATGAAGTCTACCTTTTTGGATAAATACCAAAGTTACTGTAGAGTCAACGATAGGACAAAAGAGTTGTTCAAACTAAGGAAAAATGAGGATGAAAGCTTAGAAGATTACCTATATAGGTTTATCTTCTTATCTAAGTGATGTGGCAGAGAAGCCATAAGTTTGGAGATTCTAAAGACAATATTTCTCAAAGGTCTTGACGAAGATGATCAAAGGAGCTTGGATCTAATGGAAAAAGGAGATGTGTCCCAACTGGGACACGATGATATCATTGAATTATGTCAGAATTTCTCTCGTAGTCAAGGAGGTATCTGAAAGTCTACTCTTTTTAAAGGTTCTAATGAAATAGGAAAACTGTGTGAGGAGTCATCCAATCTTAAAACTGACATTCTTGTTCAACTCAACTCCACACTAGATGGAATACAAGCCAAAACATGAAATCCTGAGACCTTATCCATCTACTATCCTAGGTGCCGAAACAAACATCTGTTAAGAGAATGGCCTTTGGAAAAAGTTGACAAAATTGATGTTTTTCAAGTTTGTGAGAAGAGTCGTCCCACTGACCAGTGTGAGATTTTGAATACCATCAATTTTTTTAATAAAATAACATCTCCGGTTGAGGAAGAGATCAACTTGGTAAATCAAAGACCTGGAGGAAATTTTTCCTACGATCAAAATTCAAACCCTACCTAGAGACCTCAACCCAATTGGAATAATAATCAATGGGAAGCACCTTGGCCTCAATCTCCTCTACCAGTACCACCTAAGTAGGGAACTTACCCTTGGGGACCACCTAAATGGGCAAACCAGTCTTGGGGAAACCCTCAATGGTCCAATCCGACTCAACAACAATGGTATCCTCAGAATCTTGCTCCTCAATGGAATCAACCTCAGAATCAGTTTTATACTGGTCCTAGAAGGATGCCTAATCAATAGAAAAATATTTTACCACCTCCTCAAAAAATTCAACAAAATGAGCAAGTTAATCAACCACCACTTCGAGTGCAGCTTGTTCCTAATCCAAAGAACAACTATCAAAATGCTCCAGTGTATTCTACCAAATAGGAAAATGTGATTGATTTAAATGCTATTTATTGTGGAAACCTACAGTTAAGGTCGGGAAAAACACTTCCACATCCAACCATAGTTTAAATCCTGAATGAGCCTATTATAGGTTTTGTTGAGACAACTAAAACATTTTAGAGCAAAATCCAATTAGCACCCAAGCCAAGCCTTTTACGCCATCTCCAACTGGAGCTTTCGACATACCTCAGGAGGAGGGGGTCAATCTCCAACTGATTCTCTACAGGATTCCTCTCCTAAAGATAAAACTCAAGAACCTTTTCTAGAGCATCTGAAGCCAACCATTGAGAAAGATACTCTGAAAATTCCCACGCCTACTGAAACTGCATTGATACAAGAAATCAAACAACTGCAAATTAAAGTTCCTTTGCTACAAGCAATTAAGGAGATCCCTAAATTTAATCAACTGATCAAACAATTGTGTATCAAAACTCCAGGGAGGAAACCAAAACAGACAAATACCGTTCACATAAATGGTTATCTAGCTGAATTTTTGGCTGGAAAGACCATTGCTTCGAAATATGATGACCCAAGTAGTCCACTTATAATAGTAACAATCAATGAGGTAGAAATACATAATGCACTAGTGGACCTAGGAGCAACCATTAATGTAATGATTGTTGATGTAATGGAAAATTTGGGGCTCACTGATTTACGCCCCACAACTACAGTCTTGAAAATGGCAAACCAATCCATAGCCATTCCCAAGGGCATTATCAGGAAAATTCTTGTTAAAGTTGATGGATGGGAATATTTGGTGGACTTTCAAATAATTCAATCCCTTACATCCAAAGACAATTATCCAATAATTCTAGGAAGACCATGGCTGGCTACTGTTGCAGCCAAAATTGACTGCAAAGAAGGAGGAATGAACATTTCACATGGTCCTGATAGAAAACACTTATTTTTGTATCCTCCTGCCAAGCCTGTTGAATATAATAAAGTATGGGTGGATGAACCAGAAGGTCAGGCAACGAACAAGAAAATTTAGCTTCACTGGCCATGGTAGGCATCAAACTACATGGTGAAGAATTAGAGGATGAATTGGAAAACATGGAAAATATTACCATGGATTCAAGTGATGAGGAGATGTTGGACATAGAAGAGATCCTAGGACAACCCATCAACATAGAACACACTGAATTTGATATCACCAATTTCATGGAAATGCCTTGTCCTCTAGAAAATATCATTCCAAAAATGGACCATTTCTTTGAAGACATTGTCAGACTTCATAGAACCATACCTTATAGATGTCCCCTTAACACTTTGACAAGACCAATGTACACTGTCACATCCAACCATTTGGGTGTTAAAGCCATTATGCTATTGCTAGGAAAAAAATTGAACATTGACAGTTGGTTGACTGAGCCAAAAGAAAAAAATTGTTTGATATCCTAGTGAATAGATCTAAAGCTTTTGCTTGGGACTACACATATATGAGAGGAATACATCCAAGTGTATGTACTCATCATATCTACACCGAGAATGTTTGACCTATTTACCAACCACAATGGAGACTCAATCCTACCTTGAAATATATCGTTAAAATTGAAATTGAGAAACTCGTACAAGTGGGATTTATTTATCCCATTTCTGATAGTAAGTGGGTTTCACCATTGGTTGTAGTTCCAAAGAAAAATGGGAAGTGGAGAGTGTGCATAGACTATAGGGAACTTAACAAAGCAACCCACATAGATTATTTTCCACTACCATTTGTAGACCAGGTCTTGGATAATTTGGTTGGGAGAAAATATTTCTCATTTTTGGACGGATTTAGTGGATACAATCAGATACAGGTAGCAGCAAAAGACTAGGATAAAATGAATTTTACTTGCCCTTGGGGAAAATTTGCATATTGAGTTCTTCCTTTTGGGCTTTGCAATGCTCCTGCAACATTTCAAAGAGCTATCCTGGCCATATTTTCCGAGTTAGTGAATGAGTGTGTGGAAGTTTATATGGAAAAATTCACTATGTATGGGTCTACTTTTGATGAAGCCCTCCAAAATCTAGAAAAAGTATTGAAGCGACGTGAGGATCATTGTTTGTCCCTAAGCCACGAAAAATGTTTGATAATGTTAGAACAAGGAATAGTGTTGGGACATCATATCTCGGTTGAAGGAATAAGAGTCGATCCTAAAAAAATTGAAGTGATACAACAACTTGTGACTCCAAAAACCCAGACTGATGTTAGAAGTTTCTTAGGGCATGTTGGATACTATATAGAAAAATTCAACAAAATTGCAGCCCCTGTGTTTTCCCTTCTCCAGAAGAATGTAGAGTTCATCTGGACACCTGAGTGTTAGTCATCATTTGAAATAATTATGGAGAAACTCATCTCTGCTCCTATCCTTCGTGGACCTAATTGGAATCTTCCATTCCATATTTATGTTGGTGCATCTGATGATGCTATTGAAGCAGTATTAGGACAAGAGGATGAGAATGGGGGTAAATATAGCATCTATTTCACAAGCAAAAACTTGACTTCCACTGAACAGAATTACACTACCACAGAGAGGTAATTTATAGCTGTTGTACATGCACTTAAGAAATTTAGACACTACATCACATGATACAAAGTAATGGTGTACACATATCACTCAGTCATCAAATATCTCACGAACAAACCTGTGGTGAATGGAAGGATAATTAGGTGGTTTATATTGCTCCAAGAATTCAACATAAAAATTATTGACAAACCAGGAAAATTCAATATAGTTTCAGATTTCTTATCCCGAATTAAACAAGATAATGGTGATTGTGCTTTGGTGCAGGATGAGTTCCTAGATGAAAATTTGTTTTCCATCTCCACTAAAACTCCTTGGTTTTCTGATATTGCCAACTACTTGGCCACCTCAAAAGTACCACCTGATTTTACATCAAAACAAAAGAAACACCTTATTAGATAAAGCACCCCTTTCAAATGGATCAATGGGATTCTATTTCGATGTGAACTTGATATGGTTCTACGACGTTGTGTTAGGGAAGATGAGACCTATTGTCTCCTTAGATCTTGCCATGATGATCCTTCGAGAGGGCATTATTCTACTAAGAGGACACCCATAAGATTTTAGGTGCAGGGTATTACTGGCCCTCTATGCATAGGGATGTCAAGAAATATGTTCACCATTGTGATGAATGTCAAAGGGTAGGGAAACCAACTATATCTAATGAAATACCCCTACAACCTCAGGTAATCCTTGAACCATTTGAGAAATGGGGATTGGATTTTATCGGCCCTATAGCCCCTACTTCACAAGGAAAAGAGTACATTCTGGTTTGTACTGACTATCTGACTAAGTGGGAAGACGTTCAAGCTCTACGAGTTGATAGAGAGGAACATGTAGTTGATTTCCTGTACAATAGAATTTTCCTCAGATTTGGAGCCCCTAGGACAATTGTCATAGATTAGGGTCCCCAGTTTATGTCTAAGGTTCTATTAGCCTTCACCAATCATTTCTAGGTAATCCATAAGAAGTCATCACCTTATCACCTTCAAGAAAATGGTTAGGTGGAAGTCACTAATATGGAGTTAGAAAATATTTTAACAAAAACAATTTCATTAGGGAGGAAAGATTGGGCTAGGAAATTACCTGAAGTCATTTGGGCTTATAACACAACATGAAAATCAACCACCGGTTTTAGTCCATACAAATTAGTTTTTGGAAAGAAACCTCTTCTACACATTGAGTTTGAACTCCAAACTCTAAGGACAACCATGGAGTTAGGTATAGATCTTAAACGAGCCTAGGTAGAAAGGGTCTTACAATTTAGTGAGTTAGATGAACTCCATTTGGATGTCGTCCATCAAACTGAGCTGGTGCAACAACAATGCAAAGTCTGGCATGATAGGCATATTAAGGAAAGAAAGTTCCATAATGGAGATTGGGCACTATTGTTCAATTCCAAATACAAGGATTACTAGGGAAAACTCAGAACTCATTGGCTTGGCCCATATGAAATTTTTGAGGTATTTGCAAATGATGTGGTACAGCTCAAGCCTATTGATGGTGACACTTGAACTCTCCTAGTTAATGAACATCAATTACGCATCTACCATAAACCTGTTAATAAAGAAGAATTTACAAAAATGGTAGAAATGCAGGGAGAAATCCAATGCATTGACTCTGCTATGACAGATTCAATATAGTTTTTAAGTCTTGCCTTATATATATATATTGAAATTGTGTGTATGAACTTACTTTATTTCAAAGCATTTCCTTCAAATTCGTCATCCTTTGGACTTGGCTAAATTTCATTTATATTTTGTAGGATTTCATTTTTCATCAAACACAAATTCTGGCCCATCTTGCTATGGTGCTTTGGAACTTGTTGGCTCGATTGTTGCAGTGCTCTGAAACTTGTTGGCTTAGCTGCTACTATGCTCTGAAACTTATACAATTTACTTGTGCATTCCTTGTTTTGTTCCTACATTCTAGTGCATCTTTTCTTCAGAAAGTCAAAGTCCAAAGTCCTACACTTCTTCCTTTTTCTAGCTGCATCTTCTTACGATGCTCCAAAAATTTTCTTGCTACATTTTGGCTGCATCTTTCAACGATGCTTCAAAATTTTTCTGTTTCTTCCTTTTGGTGGCATCTTTTGACGATGCTTTGGAAACTTTTTTTTGCTACTCTGGCTGCATCTTTCGATGACTCTCCAAAATTTTTTGGTTGTTGCTCCAGCTGGATCTTTCGACAATGCTCCAAAAACTTCGTTGCTGTATTCTGACGACATCTCTCAGTGATGCTCCAAAACTTTGCCTCTTCACTTTTTCACTTTGGATGCATCTTCAACTTGCTCCAAAAATTTTCATTCTTCACCCCAGCTGCATCTTTCAGCGATGCCCCAAATTTTTGTAAATTCTCTCCCTTTTTCAATGCTTTGATTTTTCCAAAAGTTCTGCACATGTCCATTACTCAAATTTTGTCATTACCATGGAATCCACACCTTCCATTATCATTTATCGCTATGTTATCACATCTTTTCATAATAAATTAAAATTATTATGAAAATTTTTCCATCATAATAATTTAGCCATTAGTTAGTTGTCCCATCCACATCATAATAATTTTCCGCCACCCTCGCCAAATCATGTAACTATCCTGTTATGTCAACAAAAGGTAAGTGATATTCAACTTAATGATAGGATGTAAGGTACATACAAATTTCTTTGCTTAAAGTAAGTAATTATTTTTTAATAAAGATTAAAATTAATTGGCATGAGCTACTCCCTTTCCAAATTTATTAAAATGCGCCATCGCGTGATTGCTTGAAGTACGATAATATCTGTGCATTTTCCCATGCAGAATCATCATGATTATATAATAAATCTCAATTAAGACAATTAATTCCTCTTCCATCGGTTATATCAAAATTATATTTCCTTCTATTTGCAATTCAGTTGTTTAAACAAGTTGAGTGTCACAACATTTCCATATAATTTAGCAGATTAGTAAGGGAAGTATAGAATGGGAGGAGCTAAGAAAAAGTCTGAACCAGCCTTAGCGGATAAATTGTTAGCATTAATAAACATTGCAGACCTATTTCAGAAAGTTGGATGGCTAGAATTTATGAAGAAGTTTGAGTAGCTAGTAAAGGAATTTGTAGAAAATTTTGCAGACGAACAAACTGTGGTACAAGGTAGGTGTTTCCAGGTAAGTCCAAAAACCATTTCCCATCTCTCTAGTCTTGAGAATAGAGACATTAATTTGACTAAAACTACAAATATTACTTATCAAAGGATGGTAGAATTGTTTCATAGATAAGGTGAACCTCAATCTTTGATAACTATAAGTACTATAGGACAAAATAAAGGTTTCCAAAGAATTTCTATCCTGGAACCTTGGAGAATTGTCGTAGCTTGGATAATTAAGTATTTTATCTATGAAGGACAAGTAGCAATAGTTGTAGCTCCCCCTTTTCGACTGCTTATCCATTTGAGCCATGGTGTTGAAGACCCTTCTCTTAGGGTTAATTTGCCAGCATTCCTATGTGATTCAGTTATTGGTATGATAGAAAAGTATAAAATTAGTACATGGCCACTCAAACACCATGGCCTTATTCAATTGATATGAAAGTACAATTTCCATAAGAAACTAGACAAGAAATGGCAGAAATTCCTACAAAAAATTGAGAATGTGGAGTTTGAAAGACCTCTTGAGGAGAGTGAGTCTGAATGGCCCCATCTTTAGAAGAACCCTCCTCTGAAGCTTTAGGTGCTCCTAAATCTCAATAGACCTCAATAAATCCTAGCGGTGAAGCGCTAGAAATTCCAAAGTAGTCAGAAAATGTACAAATTGTACATTCCAAAGATGAAGAAGAGCCTCCTCACAAGATGAAGAAACGAACTAAGGTAACCTTCCAAAAAACCCCTCCTTTATGGAGAAGTAAAAGGTTATCTATTGAGTCTAGTGAAACTGTGGCTCATGATGCAAGAAGTACCTCTAAAAAGAAGAAGCCTAGGACTAAAGCACAAACATTGCAAACTAATAATCAGCCTGGTGCGGAGAAAATAAAAGAAGGTGAGGAACAAGCTAGTTAATCTCCTAGGGTTGAAGAGGAAAATATGCCATCTCCAACAAAACAAGAAGAGTAAAGGGTACAATCACCACATTTTATAGATATTGAGAATGATCCTATAGGACAGTTGTCCCCCTTTATTGACAAAATTGTTGACCCAAGTTCATTTGATGTGTTTGACAAAGAAAATGTATTTAGTGTCGAGGGAAATGATAATATGGAAATTCCCAATCCGCCTTCTTCTGTTAATATAGGGGATGAAGAATCTAATTAGAGAGGGGTGGAATTAGAAAAATTAAAGACAAAAAATGCTGAGTTAAGATGTTGATTGCAAGGAAATGAGGAACAAATCAGCCAACAACAAGAGGAAATAGAGGCACATACTACAATTATAGGGAAAAGGGATCAAGAAATTGTGGATTTGAAAATGCAGATGGAAAAAAAAGACAGGATTATTGGGTAGTTGCAATATCAAATACAACGGTGGAATCAAGAAAGCAAAAAACATGTAGCTGATTTGTTTGAGAAAGATAAGCATATCAAAATTTTAACGAACAATTTCATGCAAATGTTTACTACTTTTGAGGATGAAAGGAACAAACATAAAATTGAACTTAATGCCTCTTTGAACAAAATTGTTGAACTAGAACATGAATTGCGGGAAAGTGATACCCAACCTATCATGGAGTCTAAAGAAACACAAACTGAACCAATTGTGATGGAATGGTTCCAGGTACGTATCCCTCCATTACTAATGAAATGGGTGGAAAGATGTTATTTTTTGAGGGAGGTAAGATTTGAAAATGCCAAGCTAAAGAAGGAGTTAGTTATGTTTAAAGAATCATTTGATAGGGTGTATAGAGCTAAACAAGATGCTTGTCAAATAGGTGAATTATTATTGGCTTGTAGAAGACCATCCAGACTATATTCTATGTTCCTCAATGAACAACTCCTGAGATGGAAATTACTCAAAATTTACAACAACCAGCTGCATGATCTTCATGACAAAGAATTTTTCAAAATATTTGTAGAGTCAACTCCAGATCAACAAGATTTATTATGTGAATTCTTTGTCCATAAATTGTTCTTAGAAAAATATAGACTTTTATGTCAATTTCTTTGTTGGTGAAGTTCAATTGAGATCATTTCTATCCACCATGCACAATCAAATCCAATGGCAGGAACATACAAGGGAATATTTACAAGCGGAGAAAATTGTTGGACTTCAAATGAGGTATCCTCACATGAATCCTTTTTCTTTCAAAGCATAGTTCCTAAGAAATAAACTTAAAGAGGTTGTACAAAGTAAATACAACAATAACCTTTGGTTATGCCATAATCATTTTCAAGATCAGGGGCCAAAATTGATAGGGAGAGTTTGGCATGCATGTGAAGAGAGATATACTCCTCTTCCTATGCATCTCAGGAGAAGAGATAATTTCACCTCTTAACATTAGGTGGTCCTATAGAAGAGCAGAAGCCTTGATTGGTATCCCAGAGCAATTAAAAACTGATTGGATTGGCATGAGATACAAACCTCCTCTACTTCTTTCACCACATCCTGCAATATATGTTAACATAGATCAAAGCACCGAAGATTTTGAAGAATGGATAGTAGGGGTTAAGTTTCATCATGGTTTTCTAGCAGAACCTGAGGATCTGGACACAAAAGAAGATGATTATTATGACCTCAGTGCAAGATATGAAGGGTTGGGCAGAAACAGGGGAAATGAAGGACAAGGAGCACAACAAAGAGCAGGAGGACCTACTCAAGCTTAGGAAGGGGAGAAATGATGAGGTAAAAATAACCTCATCAATATAATGAACCAAATACTCTTCCTCATATCTTCCAGTCACCTTTACCTTGCCAATTAATTGTCTTTAGGATTAATAATTACTTGTTTTTTGTGAGAAGTTGTATAATCTTTATTTTCTAAAATTAATTGAAATAAGCTAACCCACACTAACATAATGGTTTATTTTCTAAGTATTATACAAGTTAATATGTGTAATTGTTCATCATTCCCAACCAATGGATTCAATGCATACTTTCAAACAATTGAATACAAGCGCTAGAAGAATAGGCACCAGAATTTTAGGGAGCGCATGATGGATCGAGTTTTTGAAGCTTTATGTTTTTTTTGTTAAAAGACTTTATGGCTCACTCCAAGCCTCTTTAATGTTTTATGTAGTGGAATTAAGTCTGTTAGTTTTTTAGAATCAGTTAAAGACTTTTTTAGTGGTAATCTTTACCATCTGAATTATAGGATTTTGTTAGCTATTTTTGTATAAATATGTAACTGTCAGAAGAAAAGAACACACAAAGAGATATTGTTATGTTGTCACTATGTTTCTGAGTTATACTTTCAATAAAATAAGTTTTTCCCTCATTCTGAGTTATTAGTATTGTGAATGAAGTCATTTTGAATGGAGTAATCTTGAAGTTACAAAGTCTATGTGATCTGAGCTACACGTAGGAACACCTAAGAGTTGGCCACTCGAGGGACTGTAGATTAGATAGATAAGTATTTTATTTTTAATCCTGTTGTTTTCATTTTGTAAATGATTAACATGAGTGAAGTTTATTTTCATGTATTGATCTCTGTTGGGTTAACCCTGTAGGTTGTAGTTGATTCTTTAAGTTATGCGGTCTGAAGTTCTGGAGTACCTACTTCCATTTGTTAATTTCAAGTTGTGAAGTTGTTTTTTGTTAATTTTTAAGTTTGTTATCCGTTGTTAGTTAAATGTTTCATAGTTTCTTTACAATCATTTCCTCTTCAACAATTTACACACTTCTTAGCTTAATTATCTCCATGCTTGCTAGTTTAATCATTATGCTTATTAGATTAATAATCTCTCGCTTTCTAGTTTAGTTATTTTAAGCTTCCTAGGTAAATGATTTCATGCTTTCTAGTAGTGTCCTCTTAGTTTAAAGTCTCATTTCATCTGTTCCAAATACTTAGAAAATCTGAGAGAGATAGTCAAGATGTCTTCTATTGCGTATAGCCTTCAAACACTACCTGATTGATACAATTGATGCATTTTCAACTAAAGAGATAAGACCTAACGACAACATGTCAATGCTTACCTTGGGTTACCTTTGATTTCAAAGAAGTTGGAGAATAACTACTAGAATCAGCTGATTGAGAGAGTTCAAAAAAAGCTGGTTGGGTGGAAAGGGAAGCTTCTTAGCTTGGCTGGGAAGATCCAATTACTGAAAGCCTCCTTACAGAATATTCCAATTTACTACTTATCTATCTTCAAAATTCCTGCCTTTATAGGGGAAAAAATTGAATAGATTCAAAGAAGATTTATGTGGTTTGGAATTGAAGAAAAAAATAGATTGTCTTTGGTCAGTTGGGAAAAAGTGTGCACTCCAAAAAGGGCAAGTGGTTTGGGGATAAGGAGAATAAATTTTCTTAATAAATCCCTAACTGCAAAAGTTGGTTGGAATCTCTTAAAAGAGTCAAAAGAATGGGTGAAGATTTTCCAAGCCAAGTATCTGAAGAACAAGAACCCTAGTTGTTTCCTCTCTATGACTGACTTGCCTAGTGGTTCTGTTTTATGGAATCACTTTGTAAAAATTAAAAATGTGTTGAAATTGGGGGTTAGAAAGAGAATTGGAAATGGTAAAAATACTGAATTTTGGAAGGACCCATGGATTGAGACTTCTATTTTGTCTTCAACTGATGGTTTAAATCCTCTCAAAAAAATTCTAACCAGGATATGTGGCAATTTTTTTTTTAACTATGTCAATTGGGAGTTCGATGAACCAAATTGGAAGGAGTTCAAAATGCTATTAAGGAGGGATAACTTAAGAGGACATAGATAGATAAATTGGGATTTGTCCTTGTTAAGGCTTCACAATCTAATTGGGGAGGCAAAGTGGTTTGATAGAGGAAGGGAAGATGAATTGGTTTGGAAGGGAAGCTCTTCATGTCGTTTCTCTGTAAAACAGGCTTATGAGGAATTGGTTAAGCCCTTATTAGGCATCAAAGATCATTACTGGGAAAAAGTGTGGCTTAAGAACTTGGTTCCAAAAATTAACTATTTTTGGTGGGTTGCCTCGCATGGTAAAATTCTTACCATTAACAACCTTGTTAGAAGGGGGTTCCAGTTAACAAATTCTCCCTCTGCAAGCAGGATGAAGAGTCAATAATGCACATTTTTTTCCACTTCCATTTCTCTAGAGAGGTGTGGTCCTTCTTCCTACCATTTTTGTTCACTGACTGGGTGTTTCCTCACTCTATGAAGTTATTTTTAGAAAGCTGGTCATATTGCCCCTTTTCCCATAAATTTATTGTTGATCTCTGGAACCAGGTTCCTCCCTTTGTAACCTAGGGAATATGGAAGGAAAGGAACAATAGGATCTTTAGGGAAGTGGAGAGAAGCAGCTAGGAGGTGTGCATGATGATAAAATCTCATATTAAGGAAAATATGGAGGTTGGAAGATACAGTGTCTCCAAAGTCTAGCCAAATTACAAAGAGATGAGAATAAAGCAGATTTAAGGTATAAGCAAGGATCTAACTAACCTAAATTAGACCAAGATGTTAACCAGAATGTCAACAGTGTGGACCCCTCCTCAGAAATATTGGATTAAGTGTAACTTTGATGGGTGCTCCAAAGGCAACCTGAGTTTAGTAGGAGTGGGGGGATTGCTAAGAAACCACAAAGGGGAGTTTATTGTGAGCTTTAGAGTAAAATTGGGTGTTTGTTCTAATAACAAAGCTGAAGCTATGGTTGTTTTAGGGGGCTTAAAGACTCTTAAGGAGTTTGATTTAAACATGTAATTCTGGAAGGAGATTCAAAGATAATAGTGGATATTTTTAATGGAGTGGCTACGCCCCCTTGGGAGCTAAAAAATATTATTGACAAGTGCATGTCCCTCAAGAGCTATTTCACAAGTTGCAAAGTGCAACATGTTTACAGAGAGGAGAATAAGTTTGTTGATTGTGCTGCCAACGAGGCACTGAGGTGTATGGGGTGGACCCGTTGGGTTAATAATAACCTGTCGTGGTCTTTAAGGGACATAATTTTAAATGAAAAAATTGAATATGATTACAATTTACAAAGATGAAGTGTAGAAGTGGCAGGGGATGTATAGGAGGCCATGTGTTCTAAAAGGTTTGTAGTTTAATGATGATAATTGTGGTACGGTGATGAGCTTGCCAATCTTCATTGAAGGTAAAATTAATTATTATTTCCTTCCCAAGGTGACCAAGGATCATATGGATATTTTCAAGTTGTGAAGAGATGTCAAATCCAAATGCGCCGAAATGCCTAATGTCAACTCTCCCCATTTATGTGAAAAATTACAAGGTATGATATTAATGCGATGTTATTTACTTGCATTAATAATTATAAGATCGTGGCTCTAGGAATTGTGTCATTGGATTCTTTATTCTCCTCAAAGAAAGTTCTTGAATCCTCATTTTCTATGGGAATACTTTGAAACTTTGAGTAAAAGTGTTTTCTGCAAGACTGGTAAAAAGTCGAAGAGGTGGGTGGTTATGAGGAATAGCTCGCAATAGTTAAAAAAATTTTAGAGCACTAAGATAGGTGGGTCAAGGAAGCACACTGAACCTCCAAACTGCTAGGTGCTCAAGCAAAATACGGATTTGTGGAGACTTTTTGATAATGCGGGCATGGTTCCTTTCTTCAAGTCAATGAAGGGCTACAATGAGAGCCTTATTGCGAAGTTCACAAATTTGTAGAGGAAGGGAAATGTAACAATAGGGGCTATCAAGTTTGAAGTGATGACAAGGTTCATAGTAGAAGCTACTGGTTTACAAAACCAAGGAATAAAGGTGGCAAAGAAAAGTGGGGTCAACTACCAGAAGTTCATCGAAAAATTCTTGCATGAAGGGGAGAATCTCAAATGATTCCAAAATGGGTATGCTAGGTTAGAGCTTCCACCTCCCTATGCCTTGGTTAGTTTTCATGTAATGAGGTATTTTACATTGGAAGGTAGATACATGTTTGTACATGCGTATCATTTCCCTTTGCTTAATCACATTAGGCACGGTGAAAGAGTTAATTTTCCCTTCTACTTGTTGTCTTCCTTGCATTTAAACATTAAGAAAGGTGCTATCCCTCCCCTGCATCAAGGATTGATGCTTGCTCTATATAAGCATGCCCTTGCTCAAAACCCTCTGGTTGCTCAAAATGACAATAAAAACTATAATGACGAAGATAATGTGGAACCCCTAGTGGTTGCAAACCTTGTTGAGGAAGCTTTTCCTAGCCCACCTACTGTTGTTGTGGCTAGAAGGGTGTTAATTCCTTCCAATAGCTCGTACCTTGCTGCTAAAGTTTCGAGCCCCTCTACCCCTGTGAATCAGAAAACTGTTGGTAAAGGTTCCTTTGAGTCTGAGCTTGTGAAAGCCACTCCACAGAAGAGGAAACACTCTCCTCTTCTCTTGGAGTTACTCAAGCCTAAGAAGCATAAAACTGACCTCAATCCTCAAAAAGATGTAATTACTATCAGTGAAGAGGGTATGCAAAAAGAGGATTTGATTGAAAACAAGCAGGGGCAAGGTAGTGGAGGCAGTGGTGGTCGTAGGTCAGCCCACCTCGCTAAGGCTACTTCTAAGGATAGGAAAGGGAAACAAAAAATCACTATGTATGAAGAGGAAGACTTGGATATTGAAGAATTCAAAGCCTAGATTGATGAAGATTTTGATGAGATGGAGTTTGAGGATTTGGCCTATGATATGGGGGAAGAGGAATTGGAAGAAGAAAATGATGATGATGATGAGGAGAAAATTGAGAGGGAGGAGGATCAGGTGAATGAGAATCTGAATGTTTAGGATGCTAGGAACATAGGCAATGAGATTAATTTTGATAATTCTAACTTGGATTTTATGAAAAGAAAACTAAATTTTTTGTAGGTACAGGTGGATGGCATGGAGAAATCCTTGGTTACACTAATGAAGGTGACTAACAGGCTGATGAGAAGAGTGATGATTGGTGTTGTTTCTGGGCAAACAAAAATCACTAAGAAGCTGAAGAAACTGGGAAATTCGGATATGTTGAAGGTGTTGGATGAGTCTTAGGGACTTGACTAGAGGGGGTATATCTCCCTCATTGGTGAATATGGGGACCTTTTGAGAAAAGCCAAGTAATTTCTTTCTTTTTGATGTTGTTTTATGTCTTCTCTCCTCTTTTTGTCTTTTTGCTTCCAAATTTTGGATTTTTATTTTATTATAGCATTGTTATGGTTTAGGACTACTTGTTATATGGTGGATTTGATCAATGGCTTGTGTTACCTTAAGTATTTTAGCATAATTTTTTTTCTTTTGATTAACTCTAGATGGTTTATGGTTATGGTTATGAATTATGGCCTGTGTGCCTCCCTAGATGTTGTTTTTTGGTGCTAGATGGTGGTGATTTTTCCCACCTTGGTTCTTTTTCTTTTTGTTGTGTGGCTGTAACCATGGGACTAGGACCCTTTCCTTGCTTATCTAATAAAAAACAAATTAAAAAAATCAATAAAAAAATTCACATATAGGTTCATTCCCATTAGTTGCATATCGATTTCATGCATTAGGTTACTCCCAAATTGAAATGATTAATCCAACATAGTGTAGGTTCAATGCATGGATATTTTAAATACTATTATGATCTCAAGGATGTTTCCATATAGAGAGTATCAAATTTTAATATTGAAAAAAGTTGAATTTAGTGTTGCATTAGGTTTTATTCTTCATTGTAGTTTTAACATATAGGTACCATGTGCCTTTAACATTTAGTTGAACATAAATTATTATTTAATGTTATAATTTATTTGTTATAATTTAAATATTTAAGTTAATTAAGTGTTTAACTATTACATTAATTAATTATCCTACACATCATTTTAAAGAATGGCAATTTTCCTTTATATTTTTGGTAAATCCCATTGGCAACCTATTTTACATGCCTCAAAATGAAAGAATATTAAGTCCTTGCCCTACCTTATTTTAACCCACCATTTATAACCAATATGAGAGAGTATAAGTGGGTGTCCATTTACAAAAAAATCCCAAGTTTTTTTTGTTTCTATCCCCCATATGCAAAAGTTTTAAGAAGGTTTCTAGGTCATTTCTAAGGGTTATGTTGATTGTTAGAGTTTCCAAGTTTCCCTTCTTGATATGCCTTTCCTCCTAATTTTGTATTGTTCCTTTGTCCTTGTTGGGATATTAGACTTTCCCATGTGGCATAAATTTTATCCATTCTCTACTCTCATTCACTTTCCCTTTTAGAGATTCATAGTTTTCCTTCTCAACATCCCTTTCATCTATTTCCCAACTTTTCCTTTGCCTTTGTCAGTGTTTTAGACTTCCTCTTACCAACATTCCTTTCATCCAAAAAAAAACTCCTTGATCCTTCACATTAAATTACCTTTTGGAGTCATAGTTATGATCATCCTTCATCCCCTACTTTTGATGTTCTCTTCTATATACTTTTTAGAGTCAAAGATGCAAGAATAGTTCTAATGTGGAACAAGGTATGAAGTATCCCCAAACTTTGATCCCTAATACTTTTCACTATGTATCTCATTGGGATTGTAGGTTTATATGTTTCCTTATTTACCTTATAAGTAGTCCTCTCGAATCTTGTTCCTCAACATTTTTAATTATGTTATCTCATCAATATTACAAGTTTAGACTTATCCTTTTTTGCATGCCTTAAGGGATGAATTCATTTGTACCTTCAATCCTTAATTCCTTGATATTTTTTGTTATGTATCCCCTCATTGTCTGAGATGTAGCGATACTCTCATTTATTTTATTTAAGTGTGAAGCATGTTTACTCTTGATCCCTGACTCCTTGACAATGGTATCGATTATGAGGTATCCTTGACCCCCAATTCTCAAACCTTTGAAACTCTTGTATTTTGCATTGGTCACTCCCACCTACCTCTTTGCATGACCTAGAGCACCATTTTTGACTAGATTTTATGTCACATAACCCATCTAATTCCTTGTACCCCTCATTATTTCACAAGTAAAAATGGCTAGGGAAAATATAAGTGTTCAATTTCAAATCTTTAGGAGGTTCATCTGTTCATGAACTCTGATGCAGGAGCATCCATGGCAGTTGGCAATCCTGTGTCAATAAAAAAGGTTCAATTTTGGAGTGAGTTAATTTTGATTTTAAATTCATGATGGAAAGGTTGCAAATGATTTATCTTTGATTAATTAGACTTGTCAAATAATTTCCTTTGCACATTGACAAGTTGACATAGTGGGTGAAAAAGCAAAACAAAATTTTAAAACACTTAATTGCAAAATACTAGAGCGTTGGGATTTGAAAATATGGATTTTTAAAAACTCACCATGATCCCTAAAAATTAGGGACTGAGGATATGGGTGCCCAAGCTTGCTTTTACTTTCTTTCTTTTTCGGGAGTCAAAAGGAGAGAAGAATTTTTTTTGAAAAACTCCTATCTTTAGAGGGGCTGTTGGAAATGGATTTTTAATTATTTTAATTGATTTTTTGAGGATTTGAGGGATAGGTGTTCCATATTTTAGAGGTAAAAATAAAGAAAGTGAAATAAATTCCATGACAGCAGGAGTTAAGAAAAGGAAAAAACAATTTTCATTAAGAAAGGTTTTGAAGATAAATTGAAGGAGGAAAAGGATGGCATAGCATTCTTTGAGATGGAATTTATTGGGTTTTTTTGTAGGTTGGGACTGATTTACAACAGTCCATTAAAGTTTCAGATCAATAGGTTGAAGCTACAAGAGTTGCAAGTGGATATGAGGTGCTAGAAAATGAATTAGTTTGCAAGAGCTCACATAGTTGAGCATAGTTTGTGTTTGAATGTATTCCTTTGCATATTAGATGTTTGTATGGATTTTTTTTTTTTTCATTAGTCCATTAATGATTGAAAAATAATTTGTAACTATATTTCTTTAATAGATCAATTGATTGGTTTCATGTGCAATCGGTCTATTGAGTTTAATTTGCAATTTATTTGTTATGTTTAAGCTATTGTTGTGAGGATTTTAGAGAGGGATTAAAGTGTACCAATATATCTCTACATTAAACTCCTAAAACCTTTATAGTATAAAGGAAAAAATTAATATGTTAGGAGGTCCACCTGGGTTTGTGAACTCCCCAAAAGTTTGACAAGAAAAGAGATAAAGGCAAAGAAGATTGTGTTGTGTATTTTCACAATATGCCTCATTTTTCTTTTAGAAAAATGAGGACCCCCTTTTTGTTGTTTATTTTTTGTCCTAGTAGTTGAAGCTAATTTTCAAAATCCCTAAAAAACTAAAAAATTGGTTGTCCAAGTGATCAAAATTTCATTATAGGTAAAGAAAACATTGAAAAATAACATAAATTACCTTTTGTAGCTTTGCAAAATCTTTTGAAATGAGTGAGATATCTGCATGCAAATTTTGCATCATCATTTGATCCAAAGGCAATTCTATAAAATTTTCTCACTCAACCAATTCTAATGAATTTTCTCGCAAACCTTCATTTTTGTGGAGATCTTGTTTGCTAGTGAACTTCACTAAGTGACATCATGTAATGTCAGCATTGCAAGAACTAAGGCCTCATTGAACTTCCCCTTTCAAGTGCACCATAAAAATGTTCAGTTCACATGGTATTATCTACGCATCATAATATAGTGACATTATTGTTATGTCACCTTATCCTTACAGGATGTGTGTTTAATTAATATTTAATTGAAACATCAAATGTTGATCACATAGAATAATTTACTTCTACATTGAAATGACATCACAATGACATCAACATACCTTTCAACAACTTCAATATCAGAGACACTCATATGAAGTTGAACTTATGAACATCGATATAACTTGTTCACCAAAGGTTTCCTACATGTTGGTAATGAACAAAATTCCCGCATGTCTGTAACATGTGAGAACCCTGTATTTGTGGAAAAGAGGCTTCCATTTGAACTTGGATCAAATTTAAAATAGGTCACTGTTATTCTTTAAATTTCCTTTAGTGAATATGCCAAATAGCAAGTCTAAAGGCTTTGTGGAAGATCATATTGCATCTAAACCAACCCAATTGAATGTTAAAATAATAATGTCTAGTACCAATTCAAATTTTTTGCATAACAATACCCTTGCAATCACATTAATTGCTTTCTCACCTACCCATTCTTGGAATTGAATGAGCTTGGGGTTTGTAAATTAAAAGGTGATAAAACATCAATTAAAGTAACAATTCATCATAAATATTTTTTTAAAAGAAAAAAAACACGATTTAAGAGTGAATAAAGAAATAATTAAAAGAAAGCTAATTCAATGAAAGAGCAATTGTAGAGAAGACCAAGTTGCACATTTAGAAGAACAATAACACCATGCAACATGATTTATTGGTAGAATTCAAATGTTTGTTTCACTAAATGTAAATCTAGGTACATATTCTTGTAACCCTCAATTATTTTTGAATTATTCAATTATTCTTGCTGCAATTAAGTTTGAACTTGAAAAATTTATAGCAATGAATGTGCATCTTATTTCATCATATATACAAGAGTCAAATACAAAACCTATCCTAGACTAAAATTTAGATGAAACCCTAATATGAAAAATAAAGATGAAACCCTAACCTATTCACTTGGTAATTGCAAATTCTTCCTATTCTTTTAAGTTAAATGACTCAGAGTCAAAAAAATGAAAGAAGAATTCTAAGGCATGTTCCTTGTTACGCCCCAAATTGTGTAATTACTATTTACTATTACTATGTAGGGTAAAATGTGAATGTAATGTGAATTTAGTGGATGAATTAATTATGCTTGTACTTTGTTATCAATGCATTATGAATGAATGTTATTTCATTTAATGAAGAAATGCATGTGTGTGAAATGGAAGGTTATTGAATTAATATTCTAACTATGAGATGTATTATGTGTAATGCATATTTTGTGAATAGTTGACTACCTTGGACATGTTTTGACAATGTGGATGCAGGTATATGTTCATTCCTCTAGGCGGAGGGGAAGTATCACTCAGGAGAAGGTCTTGGTCGGGTAACTAGTAACGTAACCTATATGAGCTTATACACACCACATTAGAATAATTGTGTTGGGTTATTATGTGGGAAGAAGGTAAGCCATCCTTAGTGTAATGTGTCTACATTAGTAAGGGTCTTGATTACTATTGAATGCATGCTTGGATGTTGTTTATCTGTTTGAGCTTGTGAGTCCTTCCTCATGTTATTGTGCTTGTTTGTGTGGTTGAATGAGCATTGGGATATATGCATATGTCAACATACGCGTACGATCGATATAATGGGGTGTCCATATGAGTATGACGACATATGTATAGATATGCATATATGTATATAAATGATTGATTTGATGCTATAGTCACATAGGACATGATCATTCAGATATTGAATGGGTCATTTGATTGTCGTGATGATGGATAATATAGATATATGTTTGTATATATATAAATACACACATAAGTGTAAATGCTTAATAGAGGGGTGTGTATGCATATATATATATATAGACACATAATATCATGCAACTATTGACTTGTTCGTACTGATTCATATATTGAATGTATTCATACTTAATTGACTTGGGTTTTCATGCATTCGATTATCGAATGATGCTTTGAAAGTGTATTATATATATATATATATATATATATATGTTTGTAAATATATATGTTATATATATAATGTAATATATGTATATGTTATATTATATATAGTATATATACAATGTATGAATATATGACTATTCTATTAGCACTTTTCTATATAAATGAATAGCACATAATAAACCTTGAACGCATGAAACATAGATATATGGTGAGCACTTGAATATAGGCCAAATATAAGGTATACATTGGTTGTATATATAAAGGCCAATTTAGAACTATATGGCTCCTTAATAGGGTATATTGGCCAACACATTAAGTCATAAAAAGACAGTCAAATTCTAGTAGATCGCTGCCATATAGAAGGATGTTTTAGATGTTTGCTTTGAGATTGACTATCTTAAGCAATGAATATCAACCGATTTATAAAGCTATATATATGGCTTTTGAAGTCGATTATCATGAACAACTTATAGGTTGACTTTGTGATAGTTATGATTGTATTCTTTGGGACGCATTTTACGCTCTTGCTATCAACGATAGAAGAGTTTGTGATCTGCAAACTTAACACAACCATTAAGTTGATGTTCAATAAGAGAATAGGTTGACGCCTTTTTATAAGGAAACCATTGACTTATTAAACTGAATTGCCATGTTATTTTGCATCGATCAACAGCTTTAAAAGCATGAATACATATCAATGACTATGCCAAGCCAATTTAATGAGTGAATCAACACATATCATGACTTAGTCGATACTTTAACTTGATGGCACAAATTTGTTATTGACTATTTCTCTAAGGGAGGAAACCATGCCATCTTGAGAATGCATATTAATGCTTGGCGCCACCTTTGAATCCTTTAACCTATAGATGTCTATTTTGAGATGCAAATCGAATTCTATTATATGCATATTTGAATTGGTCTCTATTTTTTGTCATTTAGCTAAGTCGATCTATAGTTGTTTAAGTTGATTATATGTTTTCATATTCGCCACCTTTTAGCTGAGATTGATGTGTTGTTGTGCATGCAATTTGATGTCAAAGTTCATGCCTAATCTATAGGCTGTGTGATCTCCAAGTTGTTGTATAAATAGAGGAGTAAGTTCATATGTTTGGATGCATTCTACTATGCATTATTCCTTGAGCAAGTCTCTGCATTTTATCTACATTTCTATCTACAATATTTTGTCATAAACAGTGAGCGAGAGCCTTGAGTTTTAGAGGGAGTTGATTATTATTATTGAGAGAAGTATTTGCAAACTTGAGAGATAGTGGTTATTGAGTCTTTGCTAAAGGATCGATACCAGGCTAGTTGTTGTTTGGAAGTGTTGTGACTATAACCAGTTGATTGGAAAGCTTATCATAGGCATGAGGAAATTATTCCCTTGATTGCATTAGTGTTGAATGATTTGCTTCTTGACTGTTTAAAATAGACTTATGGTTACATGCATTTAGAGAAAAGTATTGTTTACTTTGAAATAAAGTAGAGGTTGCATATATTGTTTGTGAAATGCTTGCAATTACTCCATAATAGGAGGATTATGTTTATCATAAGTATTACATAATAGATATGAATTATAAACATGGGAAGCATAAGGCTTATTCATAGCTTAAACCCTTTTAATCAAAGAGGTGATACTCTTGAATGGAATCATCTATTGTTATGACAATTCTTCGATTGAGGCGATGCATTATGTTTGTATTTACTCCATGATAGGAGGGATGTTTGTCATAGGTATTATTATACTATATATGATTAGACATGGGTAAGAGAGAATTTTTTCCATAGGTATTGTTAGTATACTAGATATGATCAAACATAGATAGCTTGAGGAACACTCATAGCTAGATATCTAATTATGCTACATGGATAGTAGGTTACTCGTGGGATTGTTAACCAATGAAGGGATGTAACTAATAGGTTACTCCTAGGAATGTTATCCAGTGAAGGGAGGGAATTATTACTTTGCATTATGAGTTATGTTTCCATAGGTTGTTGAAGAGATAGGTTATCCTGGGGAGTAGCTTGCTCGTGGAGAGGGATTTCCTAAGCATAGATATAATGGATTTAATTCAAATTGAGCTTGCTATCATTTAAGTGAATGGTAGACCATCACTCGATTATACCAAGTGAGAAAACTTTGGCCAAAGTAGTGAGATTTCTTGGGATTCCACTATCAGATCATCATGTCCATTTAAATGCATGAGGGTTACCTAGCGTAGGTTATAAATCCTAGTAATGTAGCACCAAAGTAATGTGATTTACTGGGGCTCCACTGTTAGTTCACCATGTCTATTTAAATGCATGAGGGCTACCTAGTGTAGGTTATAAATCCTAGTCATGTAGGGCACAACACTAAGCTCAGAGTAGTATTTCATACAAGGTTACCCAACCAATACCTTCGTTGAAGGGTAGGGCCATCTATCATTGATAGATGTGCGAGAGACCGCATATGAGTCTGTGGTTGGAAGGAAAGCTCTTGAGTGATGCTTCTCCTCAACAAGCGATAAAAGAGCAAGGTTTTGAAAGGTGGATTCCTGGACCATCTATATCTTATGCTTTGAAGCTTGGTGGAGTTGTGGTTGTAATAGTGTACATTCTTGGAATATTGTAATTTGTGAAATTATTATATTGGAATGAAATCTTTATTGAATATTGTATGACATCTTTGTTTAGTATGACATCAATGTTTTGGGAAGATTTGTATAATTACTTTGGATTGCAATGACAAATTGGAATTTGTGTTATTTCAATTATGCATGTAATTTACATTATTGGTAGAATTTTTTTTATTGCTATGCCATGGCATCATGTTTTATTTACTTAAGGTAAAAACATTGGAAATTTTACTGTGAAGAACACCGGGGTTGTTCCATTCCTCCCTTCAAAGATTACCCCAGATTATTGAGAGATTATAAAAACAAACCTAGGATATGCAAAAATGGCTAACTTCCATCAAAGAATGAGAGACCCTGACATAACTGCATGGGAAGAGAAAATTATTCTCAATGGGTTAGACAAAGAATCAACATTCCTTATGTCACTGCACTACCCAAAATTGGCATTAGAATGTATGAATAATTTTGATACTAAAAATAGACAATTCAAAGTTGATGGTAGAGTGTTTTTTTCAACTTAAGTGAACATGTAATAATGCAAGTATTTGACATACCATATTTTACCAAAGTGGAAATCATACAAGTAGAAGTTACAAAAGCAGCTCCTAATGAGGATGATAGGAGGATGATCAATATCAAATGGATGAAGAAACTATACAAATCATTGTCTAAGCTTCCCAAGATAGTTTATAGGAGTAATTTAATAGAAATTGGATGTATGACTAATCTACTAAGCATAGTCTTTAGATTGCATCATTTTTCTCTATTAGAAAAATGAACGTATTTATACATCAAAACTACTCAAACTTGAGTCAAGAGATGCTACACTAGTCAAGGTTCATAAGTGAAAAATTGTACAACTAGATCACAAACTTTTAAGAACAACATACCTTTTATATGACTTCATACTTGGCATATGCATTGGTTGCTAGAGGAACATTTAATGGGTTAGAAAGAGTAGGAACCCTTGGAACTAGGATTGGACAAAAATTAGTATATGATCATTATCCTCAACTAGAGGCCAAGTAGTTTATGGTTCTTTACCAAAGAGTTTATGATGCACTCACAAGGTGGTTGGTATGAACTATGGAAGGAGACAAAGAAAAAATATTATTTGTTGAAGCCCAAGCCATAGTAAATAAGAAGGGAAGTTGGTTCATATAGTTTCCTATGTTTTCCTATATTATAATGATAGGATTCTTAGGCAAATCATACAAATTATTGAGATATCCTATAGATAAGATGGTTTTGTTGGAGTTTACCAAACAAATAATTGAGTCACATTATTTGTTGGAATCAAAACACAAAATTGGGGCCCAATTCCCTTTTCACATTGGTTGGTATGGATGCAAAAATGTGATTTATGCTAAATAATATGAGATTAAACTACTCACAATCTAGATTTATTTTATGTAGTAAGAAAGAACTATGACCTATATGAAAATATGGAGACCAAGGTGTTTATTAACCTAAAGCATGTGCCTCATCTTGAGGAATTTTATGAAAATTGTGAGGATGATCACGAGGTTAGAAAGAGAGGTTATGAAAGGTTTATAGTGTAAAAAATGAAAAATATTGGCACACATAATGTCCCTTTAGAAGTAGAAGAATATGGTATAAAATTAAGCACAATTTATGATAGGAATCAAATATATAATGAACTCATACAAGATGTGGAATAGATAGAACCAAAGGTCTCTTCATTAGAAGAAATAACACAAAGGGCTATAGAAGGGACTACAACATGGCTAGATTATCACAAGAGGATACTAGAAGCACAATGGGTTAACCTCACATACCCCAAGGATAAAACAAGAAAAAATAAAGACAAAGGAGATTCAAAATTTGATGATTTCCTCATCAAAAAGAGAAAAACTAAGGATTTTCAAAAGGAGTAACAAGAAAAAGGAACTAACCATACTGAGACTCCATTGGTAGCTATAGATATAGATATAATAGGTCCTTGTGCACCACCAACAATAGATCAATCAACTGGTATTATTCGTGAAGCCAAACAAGGAACCCAAGGTGCATTTTCTACCTCTCTTCCTCTAATAAAAATAGTGGCGATGTACACAATGTAAAGAAAAAACAAAGGGAATGAATCTAAAGGCAAGTGTTAACAAGTGGAAGTGAGAAAAAGTGCTAATTACCTTGTTAAAAGAAAACTTATAGTTCCTATGACAATTTTAAAGAATATAAAGATTGCAAAAGCAATGGAGAAGGATGAGCCAACACAAGAAATCCAAGTATCTAGTGTAAGGGAAGAAGTTCCAATTAACCAAGACCTATTTCCATTATGTGTTACATTAAAATAATAAGAATTTGTGAAAAAATTTGATAGTGGTAGTTCGCTACAAGCTCAACAAGAATTGTGTAAGATACAATAGTAAAAAGATAAGAACAATGACCAAATCTCTACTACCATTGCTAAAGTGATCTAATAGGTTAAATTAAAGTTTACTCTAGAAGTGGAGGAGTTCAACAAAGAGAATGAGGTCATGTAATTGGTGATATCCACAAATAAATTGATACTGAAATCCTTCAAGAAGGATATTTATGGATGAACAATTAATTGGAGATCTAGCACCCAAGAAAGAGACTCAAGATGAAATTAAACAAGAAATATCTCATGAATAAGAAATGAATATTGATGTTGAGACATTGGATAATGAGAAGCCACTTGAGGTGAACATGGAAGTTTCAATTGATAGGCTTATGGAATAGGATTCATGGAATTTTAAATGTTCAACAAGAAAGTGAAATACAAGGTTCTAATAATATGACAAAGGAGGCTCACTAAGAGAAGATAAGAACAAAACAAGTGCAAATTAAAATTAATTCACCAATAAGAGAACAACAAGATGCAAGGGTAGACACAAATACACCATCTTGGGTGAAATGATGGGAAAAGGGGGGATGGCTAAAATGGGGTGTCCTAGGTCCTTCATATAAAGAACTTAGGAACTAATGGTGTCTGTCTTCCCAAATTTTGTTGAAACTAAGAGATTGCAAGGTGTAGAGATTGAATTTCAACCCTAAGGTGATCCAATCTGACTTGAATCTCTAGTTTCTTTAAGATAGTAGGATGCGGGATTAAATTAAAATAAGATGATGCAACTAAACCTAATGAATAATAAGACCTAGATGATAAAATGCAAGATCTCGAAGATACAAAAGCATAAATCATAGTTTGTAGGAAGATCTAAGAAGGGTCTGGATACATGTACCTAGCATTAAATTTTGGTTTTGAGCACTGTTGAAGGATAGGTTTTCCCTAGGGCGAATGGGTCCTAAATAGGGTATCCAGAAAAAGCTTTGATAGTCCTCTAATGCTAGATCTTGGCTTCAGTTTGGCACCAGTCCCACTATCGGAAAGTCAGAAATAAAATCCACAGTCGATTTTCCATGGCTTGACGACAATGGTGACAACTTATGCAATATTGCAAAATTGCTCTTTGAGATCCTTTCATTCCTTCTTTCACCTACAATCTGCACATACAAAGAGAGAAAAAATGTTTGTTTTGAATGGGGGTTTTCCTTAGTCAAACCCCATGTTTGGTAATTAAACCTTGATAAAATGACAATGACAATTGATAAATGGAAGGAATGATGAATGAACACTTGTTTGCTACAACTCACCAAACCTTTAGTGGCTTCCCTTAGAGGACTGAAGTCAAACACATCACTCCAAGGAATCAGATCTTGCTTTGCTTGATTTGTTGAATACTTGAATGCTTGGATGCTTTAGGATAAACAATGCATGTTAGCCTTCACAAGATGACATGAACACTCATATGCTTGAACATGATGACAAAATATTGAATGTTGCAAAAAATGACTAAAAAATCTACTCTTGAATGCTCTTGACAATAACATTCTCTCATATGAAATTTTCCTTAATGCTAGATGATGTTGCTTCCTAGATTTGAATTGATGAAGACTATGTATTTATAGATGTTTATCTAATTTCCCAAAAATTAGATTCCAAAAGCCGACAATTGCATATGAAATTTGAATCATTAAAAGAACACCAAAAACATATTAAAATTTGGAACCTAGGACCTAAGGAAGACCCATTCACCCTTGGGCGAATGGTTCCTGGCCCAAAATTCCAGGGCACATTCATTTTGAGGTGATTAAAATATTAATTACATTAATTAAATATAGGTTTACCTTTCGGAAAATGAGAAAAATAAGGTTTTGGAATGCATAGTTTGGAAAATTAGAAGCTTAATTAAGTCCAATTAATTAAGGGATACAAACATAGTGTGAAATTATAAAGGTATACAATTTCCTACACTACATTGGGTAATGAGAAAATTCCAATCTAGACCCTGAATGTAGGTAGTTTTGATTGATTTGAAAAGCATTGTACAAAAGGTTGAAATTCCAAATCCTAGAAAAAGAGCTAGAACATTATCTACAATAACAAAGGATGCTATAGGCTCCAATATTCTATAGGTTGGAACACCACTAGTACAAAAGGATAGAGATGATATGACTCCCAAGGACTATTAGTTGACAACTATGAATCTAGGTCATTCAACTTGGGAGCAATAAATCCTTGAGCTTAAAGCCAATATAGATGCAATAGTGGCAATAATGGAGAGGGATAAAAAGAAGAAGCAAGAGCTAAAATCCTAGGTGATTGAATTGCAAAGTTATATTAAATAGTTGGTTATACTAGGCTAATCAATAGAGCAATTAACTCCTAACCCCGTGTTACTCTCTCAAGATGAAATACAATTTTTGGACAAAATGAAACATGTAATTGGAATAACAGAGAAGTGGGTAAATACAATAATATTAGAAGGGAAAAAAACAATAAAGCTCAATGCTACAAGATAGGGTAAAATGTTGAAATTGGAAACCAAGTTAATTGAACTTAGAGAAAATTGTGGGAGTGTACTTAAACAAAATAAAATTGAATTGTCAAAATTGCAAGCATTACAAAAGTTTAATGAGAATTTATTAATCAAATTAGGTATCCTAACTATTGAGAATGTTGCCAAAGTGACTACATGAGAAAAGAAAGAAAGGTATAGGGATGCTAGTATAAAGAAGATCTTAGGCAAAGAGTTCTTGATCCGAAATTTGAAGATGTTACCATTATCGAAAAATAACTAATGGTATGTATAATAATGCTAATGTTGAAGATGAAAAAATATTGCTGGGAAAAATTAGGAGAGTATTTGATAATATTTTTACTGATCCAATAGCTAATTTAAATGAAAAGATGATGAATCAAGTCATTGATAATATAAACTTCATAAAAAACTACCATAAAGTGACTAGGGCAAGAAAATTCCAAGTGGCTAAAATATTGAATGCTTATGCTACTTGTAAATACATATGGAATTTTTCACAAGGTTTACCCCAAGAAGAAATAAGTAAAACCATGATTACCTTCATTAAATATAGAAGGAAAGAGGTCATATTGGAAGAATAATGCATTGTTGAGCATGTCATTGAAGTTGAGGATTAAGAAGGTGTTCTTCTTGATTTTGCAAGGTTCCTAGTGCCTATTAGTTCTGTGAAGTTTTTGTTTTCAACTTCCCCATGGTTATGTTATCAAAACTTGGAAGTTCCTTAGTGTTTTTGATGTTGATGCTCATAAAATATACTGCTAATTGTCAGTTTTTACAAAGGTGTGAATATACAACGAAATATGCTACTTTCCTACTACCAATTATAAAGATGTTGATTCTTTAAGGATGTTCCAAGTGTCAATTTTCAGATGCTAATGTCGAAGGAATATGCTTCTAGTGCCACTTTGAATTGCTATTGTTTATGATTCTCGATTGATTTTGAGTTGTTGGTATTTTGTGACTAACTATTGGCACCTTGAGTCTATAAAAGGACCATAGTTATTATTTTGAAAGATTGGAAATTACTGATTACTGTTGGAAAATAGTTAAATAATTGTTAAATTTTGTCTACATCATGGCTTCTTCTCACATTTAGTGAGATAATTTGTTTATCTTTGTAAATTTGAGGCCAGATTAAGGTAATTTCTAGATTGTAAATCATATGTGACTATAACTTGTCATAATATTGAAATATCAAATTGCTACGCCAAAATTTAGGAGCGTTTGAGAAATTTCTTTGTGTGATAAGTTCTTCATTGAATATTTGCATCTTTTGTATGTAGATGTGAAGAATTCTAGTGAAATACAAAGTGATTTAGGTCTCCATTTTCAATTCTTGAAAGATATTCGTGTGTGATCATTGAAAACTTTGTTCTTTTAATGATTTCTCTCTCTTCCCCTTATCTTTTTCATTTTCATTAAAAACCTTAAGAACAATTCCAAAATAATTGATAAAAGTTATGAATTATTTCTGCAAATTTATCAAAATAAATTTTCATCTTAGAAATTAAGAACCAAATATTGAATATCTAGTTGATTATTTTTGTGAATATATTCCAATAAGTAAGATTGCCTACTTGTAAGTCCTTTTGTAATAATATTCTACTAAGAACCTTGAGTGAACCTAGTATGTCAAGACCTAACCATTGAATCCTTGGGTTTGCAAATTCAATTTAGAATTTGAATTATTTCAAGATAGATATTATTTTATTCATAGAATTCTATTTGTGTTTTATCTTCATACAAACCACATCAAAAAATGGGTTATCGGTGAGTTCTTAGGTTCTTGAACTTGCTAAAATTATGACATGGCTTAAATATTTAGTATTTTTACCAAAAAGGGTAAGAGGAACTTTGTCAAAAATTTCTAAGGTTCATTAAATTTTAAAAATTAAATTCTACAAAATATGCAACAAAGTGGGAGTTCATGTAAAACACAAATGGGTAGGAAAACTAAATTTACTAAAATTATAACAACTTTAGGGGAAACTTTTTTCAATTGCAGAAGAGGAGAAAATTATAGATCCCATGGAATATTCCTTTATGCCTTCATATGGCTATAGATCTATGGATTCAGTTCACGCCATGTGTCACTTTTAGATCTAATATGGGGTTCTTCCTTTTCTATAAATATAGTTTTTTGGGTGTTGTAATAGATTAGATATTGGGTTTTGGGATTAGAGGCTTTTAAAAATATCTAGGACAATCCTAGGTTCATGTTTGTAATTGTTTGGAATTTCTAATGCCAAATTGATGTAAAAGATTTCTTAATATGGGAATTATTTTATTTGAATTCTAATTTTTCTATAACATTGTAATATTTGTTTAGTAAATCAATACGACTTATTCATTTTTTATCTACAAATTTTCTCCATTTCTTCTTATATGCTTTAGGGAATTTGATAACTTTCTAGGTGCACATTTTTTGCACTTATGTCAGGGTTTGGTTAGTTTGTATTCAAGGAATATAATAAAATTTTCTATTATGAGCTACTTTTAATTGGGAGCATTTCTAACTTGGTGTGTGGTGTTTGTGAGCTAGGAATGGAAAATTAAGAATGGGTTGCATTGTTTAAGACATGAATTCATTTCAGAGTCCAGGTTCTATAAGGTAAAGGAATATGAGATTGGTTGATCTAAATTGTGATTTACTCAACTATTATTGTTATTATTCTTGAGTTGACTTTCTTCTTGTAGGATAAGGCACCAATCTTTGATGTTTGTAGCTAACCCAAATCCTCAAATATACCAAGGAATAAATTACTAGAGTATTATTATCTTGATGAAGATTAAGGATGAAAAGGATATTTAAATTCTTATCCATTTATCACCCCATTGCTTGTTTATTATGGAGATAAATCGGTTTATGTATTTTACTTATTCACAGTGTTGGTAAAGGTACAAAGGGTCATTCCTACACCTTCTAAATATTGAAATCCTTTGCTTGTACATGTATGAATGTGTTAATTACCACATGTTTAGGGTCTATAACTACAAAATTGTATGTAACCAACATAATTTGAGTTAGTGAACTTATAAATTAAGCTTATAAATTGGGTTAATTCGACCTAGTTTTATCTTTGTAGCAATGTCTATAATAAAAATTTATCATTATTTAATACCCTTATTAGGATTATCCTCCCAAGACTTGTGGATTTCAAAGTACAAAAGATAAGGTCTAGTCTTGTCTCATTGGATTTCTCTTCTCCATGGTTCAATAATAGTGTTTTCATATTACTTGGATTGACTTGATCCCTAATTCTAGGTGTTGTGTCATCTCTTAGAGTTGAGGATAGCAAGAAAAAGAACCAACAAATACATTCTATATATTTTTATATATGGTAAAAGGGAGGTTTTTGGAAGGGCATCAAGAAAAATAGAGAAAACTACAATGAAACAATGCAACTATATCTAACTACATCAAAACCAAAGGAAAACATAACAAGAGCAAGGTCCAAGTCACCTCAAGAGATTGAAGGCCAAAAAAAAAAAAAACAGCATACCAACTACATGAAGAATAATATAACACCACAAGGAAGTTATATCTCATTGAGAGAGGTAATAAAACCATACTCCTATATATACTTTGGGTGCTCATACACAAAAGTAGTGGTATCCTTCTTAGTCTCCTTCATTTCCTTAGCTTTGTGCTCTTTGGCTATCACACTAGGCCTAACATGATCCTAAATGGAGTGAAAATTCAACCTCTCTTGCAAAAAATTGATGATTTTGATAGAATTTTTATGGAAATTTTATTTATATCCACCACTCTCCTCATATTGGTTTTTATTTCACCTAGGTCCTTCTTTAACACTTCAAGCCTTTCATCCATTTTGGTGATTTATATTTTAGTTTATCAATTTACTCATTGTATCCCATTTGGCCATTCAAGAGGTCTTTATCTTTGTTTTGTTGATCTCAATGAAGACCATTTGAGACTTTTATGGTACATAATAACCTCTTTATTCATTTAATTAGTCTTACCAAAAAAAAAATTGAAAAAGAAGCCACAACTTCAAGAGAAAAATAGGGGCATGCCATGTCAATGGGAAATTCAAAGGAGCTAGGGCATAATCCTTCAACATCTAAAATTTTAGCACACACATCAATGCCATCCACCTTGTCAACTTTAACTTTACCTTTGATACTATGTTTGTTACATTCCCCTCTTTATGATTTATCCTCCACCATAGGGTCTCCTCCCTTCACCTTTTTCCCTTCCATTGAAGGGATTTTTTCTTCAACTACCAATGCCACACTCATATTCCATGTACCCTAATCCTCAAAGACAACAAAGGAAGAGGTAGGAATATCCTAAATAGGAGACTTAGGGTTAAGAGAAGAGGAAAAACAACATCCAAAGAGGGTGAGAGATAATGATAGCTCTTCTTGTGGGAATGTAGGGGTAACGAAGAAGAGGATGAGGGAGGACATATATTCTTTTAAGAATGCATGGGTAATGAAGGAGAAGATGAGGGAGAAGGACCTATATTATTGTGGGAATGCATGAGTAATGAAGGAGGATGAGGGAGGACATAGTCTTGTGGCAATGTAGGTTAATTAGGAAGAAGTAGGGAAATTTCTACCATCAAAATCATGTTGGGGTTTTAAGGATAAATCATGTTTGATTAGCAACATGATAAGAGACTAGTGCAGGGGGCCACTCCAATACCTCTATTAAATTTAAGAACAGAGTATTCTAGGGAGGATAATATAAAGAGAAGAAAGATCAAAAAATAATTGTGATTAGTATAAATATCTTGGAAATAGTCCTCTAGTGTGACATACCTCATGATTTGGATTGCCACTTCATTCCAAGGACAAGGAAGAGAAGAACTAGCAGTACTTATTTGAATCCTATACAAATTTTCACTTCTTCCCCATTCCTATTATCCTTATAATGTTGAACAACTGAAATATTGAGAGGGGGGTGAATCAATATTCTTTAAAATTCATTACCCTCATCAACTTTAAACATCCATTCAATGCATCACATTAAACTTCCAGTAATAGAAAGGAACATAGAAAGTATGCATCGCATAAAATAACACAAGAACACTAGACTTTACGTGGAAAACCCAAAAAGGGTAAAACCACAGTGAGGACTAGCTCACAATATATTATAATCAGTTATAAGATATTACAAAATGACTCACTACCAGGTGGAATCACTGTCCAATGAATAGAAGAAATGGCTTGCTGCCAGAATAGAAAAGAAGGTGGCTCACTGCTAGAGATTGAACTGATACAATGCATCTACAATATGTTGGAGATAGTTCCAATTAGGCCTTGTAAAATGACTTAGCACACTTTATGCTTCACCACTTATCAACTTCTTTGCACTCTGCTCTACTTCAGATCTCCCACACTTAATTGCATCACATTTCACACATCACATCACACCCTTCGTACAAGGAATTAATCTCGTATATATACCATATCCAACAAAAATATCTATTAGGTCAGCCTAATTAGATGTATCGTGCATCCTCATACCCTAGTGGCTCAAAACTCAACCACAAACACTTCATAGAATAAACCATAATGTGTGACCCATCAGAATAGGTCAACACAACCTTTAATTCCGCACGGCCTCAAACCATTTAGGTTGGCACCGCTAGTGAATAAACAATGGAATGAACCAACTGTTCATTCACAACTCGACACACTGACCTTCAAAATACTTGTCACTTGGAGCATACACACTTTTAACACCTGTAAACACATCCTTAAAACCACATAGCATAACAATAATCTACAATGGAATGTAGAGCATTCAAATTAGGTACTCTATCATTGTAACTCTGCCATATCCAGACCGATACAATGTCAAATCTAACTTCAACTATGGAGGACTTCGAGGCTTGAAAATTTGGATTTAGATTCCTACAACATGCACCAAAATTACCTTAGAACCGTATGACAAGATTCTTCATGGCGAAGCAATGCAGACCACAAAATAGGTTCTTTGAACACTAAAAACTCCATTTTGGACTTAGGTAATTTATCCAACACATTTGATCTACTCCAGACCAACACTTATTCAACTGTGCAATGATTTGACATCACTAGTCCAACACCATATTCAAATATGCTCATCAATCTTCAACTATGCATCAATGTTGTCATCAATGACAACACCATATTCAAACATTACAACAATGTTGGCATCAATGGCAACACCATAGTAACATCATCTACCATACATCCACCAATCTTCTCAATGAAAAACAAACTTATAACATATAAACCTTCCTCTCTTCCATGGATAAACTAGATATTTGGGAAATAAGATCATCTAAGACCTCTAGTTCAAATGCTCTCATTCTCATCACTTTAGATTTCTAGTTCCTAAAAAATTCCATTGAAAGTGTGGGTAAAATAAACTAGCCCTCTCCATATAATTAGAAAGCCCTCATCTTTTGAGAACTTTACAAACATCAAGTTTCCTTTTAATAGAATCACACAAGATGGGCTCTACCTAGTTGTGATCCCCTCCCATGACAACATAGAGATTTCTTAGCTAGAGATATTTGGTCCCCTATTTTGACCTCACCTCATTGGATCCACACCTTCTATGAAAGTTCAACTTGTGAACTGTTCCATATTGCTTCCATTGATATTAATAAACATTTTTTCTTGAATCTAAAAGAGCCACCCCAACTTATTCTCATGGTGGAAATTTTCATCATATCATGATGGGTGAGAACTCCTTATCCAAATACTTATGGAACATCATTATTAAGAAATGTCTAAACATCATGAGGGAGACAGTCTTCCCTAACCCACCTACAAGACCTCATATGATACACTCGCCAAATGGTAAAGAAGTCAACCACTACATTACCTTCTTTACAAATATGTTTAACTTTGACCTTTAGGAGGGAGTTTAAAATATGCAAAAAGTCACATATAATATGATCAATCATCTAGCTAGGGGTGTGGAATTTTAAGAGGTAGTTAACAATGTTCAAGGAGTCCCCTTCAACCTCCAATTATTAAATTCCCAACTCCTTAGTAAAGGTATCCCCTAATAGGTAGAAGATGATTGTAAAAATGGTAGGATTGAACACTCAAGTTGATAAAAAAAGGCTCAAATAACCCTCTCAAGGTGGTATATAAAAACACCTCTTCCTCTTGTAGGAGCAAGATTTCCTTTGGGAGCTTAATCAAATTTGAATTTACACCAAGGATGAGATCATATCCAATGTAATTGAAAACGAAGAGAAACCTTTTTGCAAGGAGAGCCTAATGTCAATTCCTAGATCCCAACAACTAGTAACACTTAAATCCCCTTGAGAAAACTTAATAGTCATAAAAGACAAAGCATGATACTCAAAATAGAAAAGAAGTTTCCTGTTACAACCAAGGAAGAAATGGAGGTAGCTTTCTCAACAATAGACTTCACATCCTTGAATACCCTAGACACATGAGAGAGAGAGAGGGACCAAAGTGACTTTAGAGAAGGGTTAGAGAAGGGGAAATACTAGTGGGATAATGTAGCATCGTAAATTGTCACCCTTGACAATTTCACAATACATTGACACCCTATTTTGCCTATAACTTTAATTATAATAATAATTTACCAATTTTAGGGCTAGATTAATAAAATTTGTTTAATTCCCTATGATCCTTATAAATTTAGGCTAAAAGTGTTGACCGATGTTATCATTGTTGGACAGGGGCACCATTGTCCAAAAAGTAATATTTTGAATGACCCTAGGTTGGCCCCTACCCAAAAGGATTAATTAGAATGCATATTTAAGCATGTTTTCCTCTCATTTTGAGCATTAAAGAGGCAATTCATGAAAAGGGGAACTTTTTGAAAAATTTAAGACTCTAAAATTAGTCAAGAGTAGATTTATGAGTACTATTGCAACATTATTTTCAGTCAAACATCATGACAAGCATTCTTCATGTTTTTATGTAAGTCCATTCATGTTTTGTGAGAATTTGTTTTGTGAGTACTAACACTTGTAGGTCTTCAAGCCAAATTGTAATCAAGCCTTGAGGAGATGTGCATGACTTCAGTCCTTCAAGGAAATCAGATTTGAGCAATGAGTTGCATCCAATTATTGATTCATCATTCATTTATCATTTAGCCTCTATCCCTCAAAAGGATGAGCTCTCTTTCATCAATTTTTCCATTGTGGAGGTGGAAACACCAACATGGGGTTTGATTGAGGAAAGCCCCTATATGGCACAACCCTTCCTCTCTCTTTGAATGTGTAGGTTACAGATCTAAAGAAGATTGGAGGAAGATTGGAGACTAATTTTTCATTGTTGCATTCAAGCCCTACAACTTGACAAGATACAAAAACTCGATTATCTCACCAATTGATGAATATTCAACATTGGGATTTGAAAGGAAGAAGCCTTTGATCAAACACCCAAGGACTGTGAAGATAGATTGAAAATTTAGTTACTTAGACATAGGTGCCTTGGGTGACTTATTCTTGGAAATTCACCTTCAAATTTCTATCATAGGTAAACAAAACTATGCTCTTTCCAGATCTACTGTTGAAATTTGGTTTTACAATTTCTCTAATACAAAAAATTTCATTTTCATATTAGGTCACATGGTTTCATCAATTCAATAAAAGAAAATCAATTTCAATCAATTTCCAAGGCATAAAAGGATTAGATGCGAGGTTGATTGACTCACCTTTAAGGTTGAAAGTCAATCTAATCTCCTTGCCAATTTGCATCCTAATGTTCTTTGAAAAAGGATTGATGTTAGTGATCTATGCATTAGACCTAGGATCCTTTTTTTGATATAAAGATAAAAGTTCAAGAAAAGAAGGGGGGAACCAAGCTAAATAGAACTTGGATAAGATAAGGTCCCAAACATGCCAAATAAAAGGGCATGCTACAAAAAGGTGAGACATAGTTATTCATTAAACTCACAAAGGGCACATTTGTTGGGAAAGTGAAAAACCCTCTTAAATAGGTTATCCATAGTATAATTTTATTTTTGGAAACTAATCAAAGAAAGATATTTACTTAGAGATAAGAGGTTTAAGCCAAAGGAAAAACCACAATTGGGGATCCTTCACAAGAGAAAGAAGAGAAGAATAACTAAGGGTAATTGAATAGCAATCTACTAGAGAATTTGACCAAACCAAAATATCATCCTTTGCCAATTGGGGAATATTGAATCCCACCACAAGATTTTGAATCTTGTCTAGAAGAAGATAAATCTCCTAATGACAATTAGGTAAGGCAAAACTCTTCCACCCTCTAGAAAAACCTTGAAGCACTAGATAATCGACCACACAATTTCTATAGGACTCTTTCAATAGTTCACAGATAGGATCAAGCCAATATAAAGTTGCTAAAGGATGGCCAACCATCCAAATGTCATCTCAAAATTAGAGCAATCTTGCCTCTCCCAATTTCCATTTAACCCATTTTTTAATAGAGATTTGCTCTTAATTAAACACTTCCAAATGCAAGAACCTCGAGGGAATTTTTCATTGTACAAAAATGATAGTGGATTAGCATTTGCCAACAATTTAGCCCTAAAAATAGAAGTCCAATCTTAGGTCTCCTTGAGTAGTCTCCAACCAACCTTAGCATTGAGGGTAGGATTAAATACTTTGATTTTCTTATATACAAACTACCCATGTTCTTAGGAAGGCAAACTTGGTCCTAGTAAACAAGCGAAACTCTTTTTTTCTTTGTACCTCTCCTCAAGGACCATTTATGAATTTGCTTCAATTTATCAACAACTTTGGAAGGAATCTAGAAGATGGACATGAAGTAAACATACATATTATGCATAGTGTATTTGATTAGTTATAATTTCCTTGTTAAGTAAACGACCTTTTCAACTAGCAAGTTTTCTTTGAAAATTTTAAATCAAATGAGGCTAAAATGATTTGGGAATGGAGTCCATAAAAATAGGAAGACCTACATAAGTTGAAGGAAGATCTTGTATATGAAAACCCATAATATTGATGATCCATGTTTTGCCTAGATGAGGGAGTGTTCACAATGAAAATACAACTTTTTTTAAGATTAAAAATTTGACTTGAGATAATCTCATACTTTATAAGTAGTTGTTTAATTTCTCTAATATTAATCATGGAAGCTTCCCCCACAATAATTGTGTCATCCAAAAATTGTTTGAGTTATATAAGGGATTATTGAGGAGGGATGAAATTAATTTAGTGTTGAAACTTTTACCCAGCTTTAACAAAGGGAACAAAAAGAAAAGGGGAGATGGACCCCTTGCTTGAGACCACAATTGCACCCAGAAAAACCCAAAGGGGGCTTGTTAACAAGCACATAAGACATATGAGTAGATATATAATTCATGATCAAATCTCTAAATTTCTTACCAAACCCAAATCTTCCCAAGATCTTGTCCAAGAACTTCCATAACATCTTGACATAGGATAAGTTCATATCTAGTTTTAGGATGAAACTAGTTTCTCTTTTCCATTGAATGAATAATATCATGGATGGTAATGATGGAGTATAAGATTTTCCTTTTAGAATCAAATTAGGCATGATGCTTTACAATCCAAGAACCAATATTTTAGCAAATATATTGTAGAGTGAATTACAAAGACTTATAAAACTAAAGTCATAAAATTGGACAATACCCGTCTTTTTAGGGATGAGGAACAAAAATAAATTATTAAGTTCCTTCAAAAAGCTACTAGGATAAACTAATTCATGCACAACTTCTACATCATTAGATATTTAACTTATTGAAGGCCTAAAAAAGAGATACAAAACCCTTCAAGTCTAGGGGCCTTGCTACCATAAAAAAGACGATAAATCTAACCTCTTCCTCAATGCCCATAACCATCATCTCGTTATCCCTTTCTAAGCTCACAATCTTACACCCCTTAAAATTTAATATTTAAAATATACCTTCTCATTTCTTAAGATTTTAAGATCTACAATGATTTTGAATAGTTCTAAATGAGCCCACCAATGATCAAGTCTTGCTAAATGCAAGACCCCAACCTCATCCTCATGCCTCAAACAACTTAGGTGGAATCGATACCCCTTAGTCCTTGCCTCTCAACGGAAGAGGTTTCAACCTATGGCTTATACTCACGTATTAGATAACTATACACTTCTAGATTTGATATAAAAACCTTCCAACAAATTAAATAAATAACACATTAAGAAAATCCTTTTACAAACACATTAAAATTATTTTATTTTTAATTATACCATGATTGCCATTCACATTCCCAATTTTTTTTTGGTTCTTTTCCCAATTCTCATTTTTTCTAAAATGACTAGGTTTATTGTATTGAGTGTTTCTTCTATGCTATTCTATTCCATTCCATATATTCTCTTGTTGGAAAAGACTACATTTTATGCATCAGCATGACACTCTAGGACTTTAAGTTAAAATATAGTTGGCCTAATATTAACTACCACTCCCACGTGCATGTTTTTCCAAACATGAGATAAACGTGGTAAATTAAAACTAGGTAAGTAGGAGAATTAAGGCCAAAGTGGCTTCACATATTACGTCACGCTTTCATCACTTTTATTTCAATAGAAAGTTCCCAATTTTATTTTTCAAGGTTGTTTGGGAGACCATTCAAATGTCTTTTTCCTCAAGTTGAATATCCTTAAAATTTTGTGGTTTAAAAATAAATTTATATTTAAAAATTATATTTATTTTATGATTTGTTTTTTTCATATTACATCATCTTGATTTTCTTTTAAATAAAATAATATTTCTTTATTTTTTGTTCACACGATGTTTGAGATTTTAAGTCTATGGAAGTTGTACAAAGTTATTATGTGGTAAATTTACATGTTAAGATGTTGTGAGCTAATTTCATAGTCATTCCTCTAATTTTTTAAATTCATCTTTTATCAATAAATCTAATAGTTCATTTAAAAAAAATAATGCAAATAAATACTATAAGGTTCAAGGTGTAAAAATTGTTTATGTTTTTTTCTCTATACTAAATTTTGTTATTAGTGTTTTTTTTTAACTTGATAATTGTGGTGGAAGATCATTTCGGCTATATGATGTCATTGCAAGTTTCCCAATTTTTACATTTGATTAGGTGTTACAATGGTATGATTATAAGATGTTATCTTGTTAGTATTCAAGATTATCCACTCTTATTATTCTTGTTGGTATTCATATAGGTAATGTCCATTTGAATTATGTGGCTATTTCACATCCCTTCAATTGTATGGTAGTTTTTTCAGCCTATACAAACTCAACTTATTTTGTATATACAAAAAATATCTCAAATATTTCATCCCAAACTAGTCATCTCAAAGACTTTTTGCATTGTTGTTTTGAACAATTCAATTGACAATTCTCTTGCAAATGTCAAATCATCCATATGTAACCACACAATCAAAAAATTTCCTTGATAAGTCATTTTGATGTGTAGTGTTGGTTTGCTAATAATTTTGCTAAGTCATTCTTAAAATAAGAATCAATCTTGTCATACCAAGCTATTCGAGCTTGTTTGAGTCCCTACAAGGCTTTCCTCAATCCATAAACTTTGTGCTCTTGGTCCCCACAAATTTGTATCTCAGTACACTAGTAAAATTCTTCAAGTACACTATTCAAAAATGTAGATTTGGCATCCATTTAATAGACTTTTCATTTATGCTAGGTTGTTATTTCCAATACATCTTTGGTTGTATCTACTCCGGACATTAGGGAAAATGTCTAATTGTAATTAATTCAAGGTTGTTACAAACCCTTTGCAACCAACCTTGATTTATGTTTTTCAAAATTTCCTTCTATATTAAATTTAGTCTTATAGACCCACTAAATGTTAATTATATTTTTTCCTACCAAAAAAATTACAAGATCCCAATAATGATTTTTTCTCTATAGCATCAATTTCTTCATCCATGTGTTTCAACCAATTTTCATTCTTAATTGCTTTCTTAGAAGATATTGGATAAACTTCAATAAATAGTACAAATTAGAAATAAAATCATCATGAACACTCTAGTCTACGTAATATATTTCCTTTAAAATTCTCATCTTCTTCAATTTTGAAGTTTTCCTTCTTCTTACACTTCATGATGGAAGAAGATGGAACAAATCTACTAAAAAATTACAAGATCCCAATAACGATTTTTCTCTATAGCATCAATTTCTTCATCCATGTGTTTCAACCAATTTTCATTCTTAATTGCTTTCTTAGAAGATATTGGATAAACTTCAATAAATAGTAAAAATTAGAAATAAAATCATCATGAACACTCTAGTCTACGCAATATATTTCCTTTAAAATTCTCATCTTCTTCAGTTTGAAGTTTTCCTTCTTCTTACACTTCATGATGGAAGAAGATGGAACAAATCTACTACTAGAAGTTGAAGGTTGATTTGAGTTGTTGCTTGCTACAGGTGGTTGATTTTGACTTGTAAAATTTTCATTAAAGCCTTTGATCTCAATGTTTTGATGTTGTAAATATCCACACCAAATCCATTCCTCATCTTTAAGAAACTCTAAATCTTTGCTAATTATGATGCATTTTTCGGTGATTAGGTTAGATAATTTATATGCTTTTGATTGCTCACTATTCCCACAAAAATATATTCTTCTCCTTTATCGTCTAACTTCTATCTCTTTTCATTGTAACATATGGACATGCAATGCACCCAAACACTCTCAAATGAGAAACATTATATTTTTTATATTATTTTATATTTTACACTCTTTGTGGGGCAACAATTTAAAATATATAGTACACAAGCTATAACATTAAACCCAAACTTATTTGGTGAAAATTTGTCCTTCAACATGCTTTAAATCACTTCCATAATTACTCTATTACTCATTTCAATAATACCATTCTTCTATGGTGTATACCTTGCAATCATTTCTTTCTGAATTCTATGTGTATTGTAAAATATTAAAAATTCATTTGAAACATATTATCCCACTTTGTCTATTATTAGAACCTTTATGAAGCGTCCACTTTTCTTCTCAACCAAAAAATTAAACTATTGAAATATCCCAAAGAATTATAATTTTTGTTTCAAGAAGAACACCCATGTTACTATACCCAATTGAGGGAGTTTGCATTGGGCCACACATATCTGAATGTACAATTTTAAGAGGAGATCTTGCTCTATATGACTTTCCAATATGGAATCCTTCTCTATGATGTTTCCTAAGAATACAACCCTCGCAAGTTTTATTGGGTTGCTTTATCAAGGGTAAAATGTTCACATATTATTTTTATATAATAAACTCACCCCTTTACAACTCAAATGCCCAAATCTCAAATACCACAACCATGATTGATCCTTTGTAGTGGTTTTTGATGACAAAGTATAATTTATTTTATATATTTAATGGAAACACTCTATTACTTGTCATTGACACTTTTGTGATCAACTTGTTCCTTCCATTTTTGTCTAAAACTACACATGCTCTATTTTCAAAATAAATTATATAACCCTTTTGTACTAATTACCCAACACTAATTAGCTTATGTTTAAGACACAGAACATACTACACATGTATGGGATGTGGTTTTTCTTCCTTTGCTAAATGTTCTTATGTTTATGCTTCCTTTAACCATGACAACTACTTGGCTATCATTCATTTGTTTGACTTTAGATTGAGTTGATTCATCAATTTTTAAAAATATCTTGCTAAATATTTGAGTCATGTGATTACTGCAACCATTGACTAAATTCTAAATGTCTTTTGTACTTCTTCAACAACATAATAAGTGTTATGACACTGTAAAATTGCACCCTTATGCAATTTCTCACAACATCACCCTTTACTTTAGCTTAATAAGTCGATAATGCAAAAACATGCCTTATAAGTCATCATTCCCATCCATGCCTTGTTGTTTTCTGTTGGTGTGGAAATTTTTGTTTAGGACGCGCCTATGTCATGTAGATGCATGCATATCACACGAATGTCCTAAAAAGATTCTTGATCCTGTAGCCGTTGGGATGTTATGTTGTCGCCTACCCATGAAGTGTAACACTTCTGTAGTCATAGGCATGCCTGAGAACGACTCTTTGGCATGCAATTTGACTATTTATTTCCCTCTTTTCCTTATTCAACTTCATTCTTGCTATTTGATCTCACACTCTCTCATTCTAACACTTCACTCTTCCATTCTCTCCATTCTAACTCTCCTTCTTGCTATTCTACATCATTTCTCTTGTAGGTTCTCAAGCTCTCTACATCGATCTTGCACATTTGTCTCATGTCTTCAAAGTGATACTCTTCCTCTTGGCTTCACCAAGCTTGTAGTAGGGAGGGTAACCTTTATTTCATAGCATTATTGTTCTTATTGTTAGCATATTGTTGTCTTTGCACATTGCACATCTTGTCTTATCAATTTCTTTATCACTATTTCTATATCATTGTTCTGGTTGTTCATGGAGGTGGAAACACCAAAGCGAGGGTTTGACTAAGGCAAACCCTGAAGAGCATCCCCAATATTTTCTCATTTCCATGGGTGCAGGTTTTTTCTGTGAGGAGCTTGCCAGAGGTTGGACCTACCATGAGTTGGAGATATTTTCCTCCTACTCGTCATTTTTCTTAGTAGTTAGTTTATTTATCTTTCAAGTATTCTTCTTATTGTACTTCTTTACATTTTGCGCAATTTCAACATTTTGTCTAGTATTTGGGTTGTTAGTAGGTCTTGAGTGTTTCTGGAAACAAACTTTGCCTTTTTTCGTACAAGATGCTAGTGCGCCACGCTGTCGTCCTTGGTTCGTGCTCTTGTCCTCTGGCCGAGAGCCTATCAATCAATTCCTGGGACCTTTGAGGTCTTTTCACTTGAATTTTGAAGTCCTCTATCATAAGATAACCAAAAAACCCAAAAACATAGTTTAGTCTTTCCTTTATTTGTCAACACGTCACTTGAGCTTGTATCATTAAGGTAACCTAGAGCTATCCCTCTCTTGTAGACTCTTCCATGTCCTAGAGACTGGGGAGTGGTGGATCCTCTACGTTACATTTTTGTGAACTTGATGTGAACCTTCCTCTTCTCTTTATCTTTTTTTCAAAAAAAATCTTCTCTCATACTTGGACGTGTAGCCAATAGTGCACATTAGGATGCTCTTTATGAGCTTCAGGACCCAATTGACTACATCTGAATAGGTAGTAAGGAGTTATTGAAACACAAATATGGGATCTAGAAGTTTTAGTCCTACCCAATATGGCTCAACTTTTGATGAGTTCCCTATAGGACTCTCCACCAGATATACCCCTCCTATCAATGAAGTTGTAACTCATGTTCCTACCCATCCTGCCTTTCCCTTGAGCTCTGCCTCTTCCTTGGAGGATGAATCTTCTTTCAGGGTGGACCTACAGAGTATATTTACTCCTTGGAGCTAAGACTCGAAGAGCTTACGGGGTTCTTGGCGAAAGATGATACCTTTGCCCAAGCGGCTCTTGTTGTTGAAAATATAAGAAGTTTATTGACTAAAGATCAAAGAGCCTTAGAGCTTCTTCATAGCATAGAAAACATTGTAGAGACTTATGTCCCCTCCTATACGTTCATCTTGGGTGCTACCCAAGATTTCAAATCAGAGATCGTTGGGCAACAACTGGATATCCCGATGCCCAGGGTGTCTGTGTGCATGGTTGACACAGGTCCCTCTACTAACACCAACACCATGCTTGAGAAGAGTCATACGATTAAATTAAATAAGGTTCCTTTAGGTTTTAGTTATTCTACACCTAAGACTTATAGTGTCCCTATTTTTGGTGTTGGTGCTAGTGTTGGTGTTGGTAGCTCTGCCAATGTGGGTGCTAGTGTTTCCGTTGGTGGTTTTGTTGGTTATACTTTGTTTGTTGATCATGTCCCTAATTCTCTTCTAAAGAACATGGTACATATGCAGAATTAGCTGGAAAATTTGGCCAGCTCATCATCCTAGCCTATGTTCCAACCTTTTTGTTGTCACAGTTCTTTGTCTATCACTATTCTAAACACTCCTATCCCTCAAGGAGTGGAGATTCCAAAATTTGAAAAGGACAGTGGTCATGGGGATTTGCAAACTCATGTCTCATCCTTTAACACCATGTGTACAAATTTCTTCCACCATGATGCTCTCTTAGCAAAACTATTCTCATGTTCTCATAAGGATGTCACTTTAGAATGACACTGCTCCCTACTTGATAATTCCATTTTCTCTTTCAATAAGCTTGTAAACCATTTTCTCTGTCAATTCCAGGCCAACATCGGGTCGAAGATCGTATTTGTTGATCTCGTCTGGTGTAAGCAGGGACCTCATGAGAAGGTAACCGATTTATATAGCTCGATATTAGACCCTATTCTCTCAAGTTTCCTATCCTTCACCTAATTTTGATGTGTAGAAAGTATTCATTGGAAACTTGTAGACGACACTACAAGATAGTATTTTTTTAATGAAATGCACATCCTTTGTGCATTTGTGTTCTGCATTGCAGGAATACCAACAAACAGTTGCCTAGTACGATGATTCACCTCACACTCTTGTTAGGATGGCCAAACAACTGTGTCAGTTTTTGGCAATTCTAAAAAGAACAAGGCTATGACGAACATGGTTTCTATTCCCAGATAAAAATGCTACAGGATGAAATAGAATATTTACTAAATTTTCAAATTTTATAATAGCATCATGCAAAAAAAATTGAAGGAAAAATAATAAATTTTCTAGAGATTAGACCATTTTCTGAGCCGTATCCTTAATGGTATGATGCACAAAATTTTTGCCAGTACCACCGAGTCTTTGAACATGACACCAAGATATGTGTTCACCTACATCATGTGATTCAGAACCACATCGATGATGGGACTATCCGGCTTGATGGTAGGAAATAAAACAAAAATAAATTTGTAGTGAAGCCAAATAGCCAACTATAGATTTACATAGATCCATTCCCGTCACATTTTTCTAATTTGGTAACTCCTTCATTTTTTGATTTCACCCCATCCAAGTACGTGAATGTAGTCTCATTCACCCATATTCCTCCTTCAGAGCATGTGAATATTACTCCTAACATTAAATTTACTTTACATGATCTATCTCTGAACAAGGAACTCTCTATTATATGTTCCTACTTGTATCAATGGTAACGTTGTAACAAGCGTTATGGTTGATCCTAGAAGCTGCATGAATGACATTACAAAGGAGAACCTTTTTATAAAAAAATTACATAAGGTGAAAAGTGACGAATCATAGGCTACCATCCACACACATGATGGGTTTTCTATTGCACCTATTGGTGTTATTTCTTTGTTGGTCCTAGTAGGACCTAAGGCTTTGGAAGTCCTATTTTTTGTGATTCCTAAATATGACTTGTTCAAAGTGAGGCTAGCCATTCCATGGATAGCCTCCATGAATGCAGTTGCTTTGGTAGTCCACAAATATCTGAAGTTTCCCTATGATGGTACCATGAAGATTATCTAAGATACTGGGTATAAACCACTGGTATCACATGGGGGCTTCTCCCTTGATCACTTTTGGACCACCCCACTTGCACCCCTACCTCCCAAGGGTGATATTTTATATACAACTTATTTCAGATACAAGACTAGGGCTCAATACCAAAGGGTGGTTTCCCCCCGTCTCCTTATGGTGTTTCTTGAAGGCTTGCTTGTGTGCACAACATCAAGCTTCATCTACTAACCCTCCAAAGGGGAAGGACAAGCTTGATCTTACCTTGGGGCCTTCCCCTTATTCTTTTGTTGCTTCTTCTTCTACACCTTATGTTTCTTCTTCCCAACCTTTGATGGTGTCTTTTGTTCCTCCTACTATTCCTGGCACAGGAAAAGGAAAGGTTCCCATGCTACGAAAATTGAAGCCTCCAGCCTTTCAGCTTCTTGTTTTACTCGTAGTGCCTTGATCCACCCTATATGGCAAGGGGAAGCATTCTCATGGGGTTGATCCTACATCTCGGCCTTTGTGGCCTTCACTTATTCGTTGAGATGTCTATCTTTGTTTCTGATTTTGTGCCTCCTCCTCCTCTTGCTCCTCCTCAGGAGTCTACCCTTCCACTGGTGACAATTGTGGAGGATGCTCTTGTGATAGGGTAGAAATCCCTCAACCTCTACTCATGTCATTTCTTCTAGTGCCCACAACTAACATAACCTACTTGTACGTGAGCATAAGCATTGATGAAAGTCTCTAGCTAAGGAGCACATTGCCTTGCAGAAGAATGGGGAGGAGCTCATTGTTTTTGTCTTTGCTCTTTTTGTTTTGATTTCTTTTGCTTTTGTCTTTTCTTTTTCCTCAATACCCATCACCTCAGTCCTTCTTTCGGCTTCATTGATAGATCCCGATGAAACCCACTCCAAAGGGGTGCAGGTGTTCATCGCTCCCTCAATAAATCCTCCCCTTCTTACTTCTCTTCTTGATATTCCTCCTTTATTGTAGCCCGTGGACATGCCTTACACAAAGGTGGTGTCCTATGTGGCCCTGTCTCCTTCTTCTACTTCTGCTTCATCTATGGGGATTCTGCATCCACCGATGAATCACAAGTCAAAGGATGACCTTTCTTCGAGTGATGGTCGTAAGAAATTTTCATCTTCTCTTGAGTCTTGTTCTGCTCTGGCTTGCACCGTCATTGTGATGGAGGCACCACTGATGTCCCCAGAATTAGTCACTGCCCCTCTCCTCGAGGTTGGTAGTAACTCTTGAGTGTCTTATCATCCTCCTACTCAGTTGACACATGCTACTCCTAAAAAGTGCATGTTCAATTTGTTGGAGGACGTCCTGACTTTGTCTTCAATCTTTGCAAGATCAATGACTTTATTCTCACAAGAGCTTGGTGACGAAGACCTTGAGGGGCCTTCTTCCTTAGCCCTTGTTGCAGGTGAGTTGGTGCTACTTTAGGTATCCCTCCCCTCCAAGCTCATCCTCCCTCCCCTTATAATGATCTAGATTGAGAGCAAGACAACATGTTGGTGAATTTGAATTAGAGTGGCACCCTTTTCTACATATTCAAATTAGTTTTGTGTGATTGTTTGTGTTCCCTTATACTTGACTATATATGTTTTTTCTCTCACATGGAGTACCCTTTCTACCCTTGTAGGTGCTTGGATACAAGAGAGAAAATATGTCGTACACTTATTCTATTTGCCTCATCATTCTTCTTTGTGTTGTAAATTTTGGATTTTCACGTCGAGAATGATGCAAAGTGTGGGGGCATTTAGGCCTCTTCCATGTTGACCCAATTTTTATTTTTACTTTATTTTCATGTGCTATTCTTCACGTTCTGATACATTTGGAGTGTGATGATAGTTCATATATGTTATACTATTTATCTATCTATATCTATGAGCAGTTCTGACCCCAAATATTCAAATCCCCCTATGCTCTTGATTTCTTTGTCTCTGCTTCTCTGCTTTGTGATGTTGTGGTTTTTATGTGTTGTCCCTCTCATGACAACATTCCACGAATACATCTCACCATCTATCTTGTGCCACATAATCTCTTTTCTTTCTCTTCTCCTTAGAATGACATCTGCTTCTTTGCGTAGCACACATCATTCTAAGGGGGCTCTACCATATATGCTTTATTTTTAAAAAAATTAAAAGATTAAAAAGGAATCCTTGATGTCTTATGTCTCATCATCTAGCTTGGGGAAACCCGACTAGGACATGTGTTGTCTTTTCTGTGACTATCTTGTAACGCAATTTGCAGTAGCCATAGGCCTATATGCTTGTCGTATGGTCTCTAGCCATGCTATCCATACTTATCAACATCATCTTTATCTAATCAAATTGTCTTATCTTGTCTATGAAATTTTTATCATGTCTATTAATTTTCACTTTTTCACCTAACATGTTTGTCTACAACTAACATGTTTATGGTGAGATTGCAGCTAGATTTGTAAGATCAAATACTTGTGTCCTCTTCGCATTTTGGTGGAGCCCCTTCCACATTAGGGTATATCGGATTGAAGGTTTGCTTCCTCTCTATCTTTAGTATATTCTCTTCAATCTCTTTCTACTTTAGCTCACACATGTTTAGATGCATATGCTCGCTAAAGTGGGGGAAAATTTTATGGTGTAAAATTTCACCCTTATGCAATTTCCCACAACATTGACCTTTACTTTAGCTTAATAAGTCGATAATGCAAAAAATTTCCTTCTAAGCCTTCATTCCCATCCATGCCTTTTCGTATTCTATCAATGGGGAAATTTTCGTCTAGGATGCTTTCATGTCGCGTAGACATTTGTACATCATATGAATGTCCTAACAAGATTCCTAATCCTGTGGTCATTGGGACATTACATTTTCGTCTGCTTGTGCAGTGTAATGTCTCTATAGTCATAGGCGCGCCTAAGAATGACTCTTTGGAATGTAATTTGACCATTTATTTCCCTCTTTTCCTCATTCAACTTTATTCTTTCTATTCAATTTCACACTTTCTCATTCTAATACTTCACTCTTCCATTCACTCCATTCTAGCTCTCCTTGCTATTCTACATCATTTCTCTTGCAATTTCTCAAGCTCTCTACATCACTCTTTCATGCTCATCTCACGTCTTCAAAGCGCTACTCTTCCTCTCGGCTTCACCAAGATTACAGTAGGGAGGGTAACCTTTATTTCATAGCATTATCATTCTTATTGTTAGCATATTGTTGTCTTTGCACATTACACATCTTGTCTTATCACTTTCTTTATCACTATTTCTATATTATTTTCTATTTGGTTGTCCATGGAGGTGGAAACACCAAAGCAAGGGTTTGACTAAGGAAAACCCCGAAGAGCAACCCCAATATTTTCTCATTTTCATGTGTGTAGGTTTTGTCGGTGAGGAGCTTGCGGGAGGATGGACCTACCATGAGTTGGATATATTTTCCTCCTACTCATCATTTTTCTTAGTACTTAGTTTATTTCTCTTTCAAGTATTCTTCTTATTGTACTTCTTTACATTTTATGCATTTTCAACATTCTATCTAGTTAGTTAAAATCATCAAACTTTAGAATTTGGGTTGTTAGCAAGTGTTGAGTGTTTTAGGCAACAAAGTTTGCATCCGTACGAGATGCTAGCATGCCATAAAGACACTAGTGTGCCACATTTTCATCCTTGGTTTTTGCTCTCGTCATATGGTTGAGAGCCTGTTAGTATGTTCTCGAGACCTCTGAGGTCTATTCACCTAACTTCTGAAGTCCTCTATTATAAGATAACCAGAAACCCCAAAAACATAGTTTAGTCTTTCCTTTATTTGTCACCCTGTCACTTGAGCTTTTTTCATTAAGGTAATCTAGAGCTATCCATCCCCTGTAGAATATTCCCTATCCTAGAGACTCGAGAGTGGTGGATCCTCTCAGTTACAATAAGAAATATACATAAAACCATAATCTTCATTTTCATTCTCTTGAAAAGATTACACATTATCTATTTTGATAATACACCTTCTTCCTACATTCATAGCTATAATGACCATATTTTTTGTCATAACCACATTGTATTTTTGATCTATCACACCTTTGATTATTTCATTATGCATAACTATTGCTTCTTCCTTGATTCACACATATGCATTAGTAGGCACCTCACTCCAAGTGACTATTTTATTTTTCATATCTTCAATAGGAGAAAGGAAAAGTAGAGGATCAACAACTTCATGATATTTATCATTACATCCTTTGAGAAGGTTAGGACCAACATCAAATTATGGTTCTTCATTTCTAGTCTTATATTTGTCCTCCATAGTGTGTAGTAGACTCTCTTCCCTTTGTAGTTTGACCTCATCTTTGTGCAATGGAACACTAGCATATGGTAGGTCATTAAATGATCATGTGGGAAGATCAAGTTATTTGCATTAGGAATCTAATACATGACTTAACTACAAGAAGGATCACTTGGGTCTTCCTTCTCCTTCTTGTCTACACATTATTCATTAAGTAGATAAGATTGGATTGTTTGAGCCATATCACGAGCATTTGACACATATTTTTTCTTTATTGTACATTATTACACTGAATCTTCTCTTCTTAGAACCATTTCTATTCTTTGTCTCAAATTTTACCTTTTACTTCTCCTTGCTACTATTCATTTTATTTTTATTTGATCTAATAGCAATAGTATTACCTTGTGTGTGCTCACATCCATATCTTGGTTGGTATTCATTGTAGACTTGCACTAATGTTACATCTACATGGGTTTTGATGTTATTTGATAACTTGAGTTGTTTGTATAGCTACATAAGTTCCATTGGATGTTTAACACTAGGAGCAAGTGACTCATGTTGATCTAGATTAACACTATGTTCACTTTCAAAACACTAATTAGATAAATCATAATTAGTATGTTAATCTTCTTCCATGAAGTCATATCTTGATATCATACTAACTATCTTCATCTTCATAGTACTTAGCATAATATTCCTCATGAGGAAGTTCCTTCTTTTTTATCATTAAGAGGTAATTTGCATATTTTAATACAACAAGTTGAGCTTCTTGCAATTCAAGCTATGAAAGAATTTATTGTTTTTATTATTTAATGTGATACAACATATCTTCTTTTTCAACCTCACAACTATATGACATACTTGAAGTAGTAGGATACGAGAAAGGGACTTGTGCATCATATGATCTATTCTCATCTCTTCTACCAATAGTCATATCATTCATTTGCATCAAATTACTCTTATGATTATAATCATATTTTTAATAATAATAAGGGAAATCACCCTTCTAGCTCATCAAGAGGGCATTCACATATTTAAATATGACACTGAGTTTCTAGAAACTCAACCTTTACCCTATATTTCTTAATTTTATCTCTGCATAATATGTTGGGAGGAGCATGATATTGATTAGAAATGTCATCATATCTCATGTTAGAATATTACAAATTTACATCAATGGTTCTCTTCACATTTCCCCTATTAATAACCATATCATAACTTTGTATATGAGCCTTCTACGCATTGATCAATGTCACAACCTCCAACATCTCCTCTTTAAAGAGACATAATAGGTTCTTTTGTTTAACATCATATTTATATGTCATTCTAGGAGAGGTGAGATTCAAAGTATGTCATAAGATCTTGATACTACATGTCATGACTTTATAAATAATCATCAATCATGTTGCACACCTTTCTCCACCCACCACACATCCATTCCTTTTTTACCTCATAGCTAGACCATTGTATTTTCCTATATTATTTTATGGTATTAGCAAGATATTTAGAAGTATATAGGTATTGGTTTCTATAATTCATACATGAACTACTTCTACCTAAAGTTCTCGCTTCTAAATCTTGATAGGTAGGTCAAAATGAATTACTATTGTTATGAAATTTCTACATTGTTCTTTGTCTCCTTGAATGAGCTATAGCTTCTTGAATTTTTGTTGATATTTGTTTTGTATTCTTCTTTCCATCTTCAAGTATTTTAATATGATTGCTGGTTCTAGGTTTGAATTAAACAGAGTTGCCACTCTTCGCTCGAAAGAGATTAAATTTATTCTAGTAGTTGGAACTTCCAAATACAAAACAAGGACTCGCTTCCTTGTTTCCTTTCTATGCCATTATATTGGTGTGAGTTGATGGGTTTCAATATTACAAACTAACCAAATTTGTTTGTTGGAAATAACTTTCAAGTTTCAAAGGTATGACATATAAGAACCAAAGTTAAACTTTCCTAGAAAAAATTCCATTATGTTGTCATAAATTGATGGGTTATCAACTTGTACACTAACCAATACTCTTTAAATATTACTAGGGTTCCCAAGATATAACCAGATAAACACTTCATTGATGATGAATAATTTATCCTCGATAATGACAACATTCTATTTGTGTAAGTTGATGAGATATCAACTTACCTAATAACAAACTGACAATACTAAATTAATAGGGTCTTTAAAATATGATTAGAAATAAATCATCCTTGATAATGACACCATTCTAGTGGTGTATGTTGATAGGATATCAAATTACCCATTGATCAATTTTTTGGGTAGAACTAAGCTCAAGTTGTCAAGTTGAAATTTCCCCAACAATGATGTCATTCTATAGGTGTAGGTTGATGGGGTGTAGGCACTAACCAAACAAAACACACAACTAAATAAATTCTAAAATACTAGTCTTCAAAATATGAGTAAGATGAAAACTTCACTTGGAATGACTAATTCATCCCCAACAATGACACTATTATTTTATGTCCTTAAATCACTACTCACACCTCTAAAGGGATCAATCCACTTCTAGGCTAGGGATTTTATATTCTTGAAGTTGGATGGAATAGTTTATTAATAAAATGTTAGTAACGATAGACCAATTGCTAAGAGTGAATAATCTATCCTTCACATCAGCATCATTCAGACTTAAGATGGTGTTTCTAGAGGTAATACTTAATAAGATTTCATCATAACTGAAGGTATGAAAATAGGAAAAATTATGGTATGATCCAATGTATGTCTGGCCCAAAAATTTATCACTAGGCCAAGGACTAACCTACTTCTATAACCTCTATTAAGATGATCAAGACATCATTACAAGATGTGGGTATATAGAATATAACTCTCTCAAGGTGAAATCCTTCAAGGCTAATTGGAGATGTTTCCCTAGTTAAAATATTGATCCATGAAATGTTTACAAACTATTTCCTATTCTTAAACTATTGATGAATGATTTTTTTCATTTTAATGCACATATAGGGTCAAAAACTTCTAAGACTGGTGCCTTATAGTGGGTTGCATAGTCACAACTAACTAGAATCTACATAACACATAGAAATGACAAAAGAGATGTGATATTAATAATTAAACACACTTAATAATCCCTCTAAACTTCCAAAAATCCATATGTAATGTTGGAAATACAATTACAAATAACATTTGTAATACATTAAAATGTTGTGAAACTTATCAAATTAATATTATATTCAAACCAACAAATATGTTGAGAGAAAACTCTAAGCTAAGAAGAATTTGTCACACTTCATCACTTGGAAGTTTCATTGAAAACCTACAATTGGCCACAAATACATTCAATTAAAAATATCTACTATAGGATAGCTATCTCTTCATGATTTACAAAATCATTTTCTCTAAAAGTGATTGGACATGTTAAGATTGAAACCCTAGATATTTATTTCTCAATGTTGCAGTCATGTGGAAATAGATAAATGATCAATCTATGATATAATGAACAAATTGATATTTATAGAACTTAGTTTGGTCATAAAATCCTCAAAAAAATTTAACTTAGGACATGATTTCATTAATGTTGCATGTGGAGCAATTCAAAATCCTTTGAAACTACCAAAAGGGTAGCCTAGATATTGTGTAGGATTACCTGCATTTGAAATTCTAACCATTGCATTCATGGCGTCATGGTTCTCTTAATCATCCACCATTGATTTTGAATTTCAGAATGCATGCTTGGGGTACACATGATTTTTTGGGTGGGAAAGAGCCCACTAGTAGTTGTATGGGTCAAATCAAACATTAATGGTAGTTCTAGGTTTCAAGAATTAATGATAGTTTATGTAGGTTTGGGAATTCCTTGAGTGATCAAGAGGCATCCAAGAAGATTTTAAAAATCGATGAGGAATAGGACATGAGAAACGGATCTATGAGATTATAGGTTTAGACTAGATGTAGAGAGTGGATAGAGGAATGTCCATCCTAAAGTCCAAAGAAACTTTGCAAAAGAGGGAAAAGAGTGAATGAGACATTTGGAGGATGTACAAGATAATATCAAGGAGTGGACATCAAGAAAAGATTCCCAAGTGAAAGGAAAATTATTCAGATGTCTAGATGAATTCTACATAAGAAATAATAAGTAGTGAAAAAGCCTTAGAGAAATTTATGAAAAAGGGGTATAAAAGTGGATGATGGAAATAGATATGGAAAAAGATACTTGAAAGGAGTTCAAATATCTAGATGTATTGAGAAATCCCACCAAAGGGATAAAATGGAAGACTTGAAGGAATGTAAGGAAGGTTCAAAGGTAAGACGGAATGAGAAATTTTTGGATGGATGTCAAGAGTCCACAAGAGACCTATGGAATTTATGGGGAAGTCTTGTAGAATTGGATGGTAGATGTGGATGAAGTAGAAGGAGGGGAATATTTGAATCCACCTAAAAATTTTGTAAAGAAGAAAAGAGGAGAGGAGCAAGAGTTTCAATAGGAAAGTAAGAGATGTTTGAATGTCTGGTGGAATATTGCAAAGGGATGAAATGAAATAAAAAAGGGAAGAATAAAGGGACCTGTTAGGAGTCAAGGATTAGGGATACCAAGGAATAATTGCTATAAGGTATGCAAGTAAAGAAATGGCCAAAATTGTGACTTTGAAAGATAATTTAGTGTAAAGTCTCAGAGTGTGGGAGTTTGAGAAAAAACATGCTAGTAAGAGAAATTTTGAAACTCCAACAAAGAAAAGGAAAAAATAGTGGTCAAGGGAAAGGTATGCCAAAATAGGAAACTTTGGAACTCCATAGAAACACATAAAAATGACCAAAATTCATCTATATGTAGAACACTTTTGGATTTTACAACTTCTAACTTATAATGGGCACATGCGATATGAGGGAGAATAACACTTAGGCAACTTTAACCAAGGGGGAACCATTAGGAATTATCTTAGATCAATTATAAATGATGGGTAAAATGAGGCTTAAATGCACAAGGGATTTGGGACTCAAGTAAAAAAAATCATTTTTAGATTGAGTCCCAATATATTCAATAGAAGAAGGACTGGTGGTTTCGAGGGTGGCTCCACGCGCATGGGCGTTTGGATTCGGGCGAGCTAGTGGCTCTGTGGCTGGGTATTGAGCGATCCCGTGGTGGCAAGGGGGGTTCGGGGGTTGTAGAAGGCTCCTTTGGCGTTGGTGATCTCCCTTTTTTCTGGTGCGAGTGTGGGAGGGCTGGAGTGGCCGATATTGCAGAGCTCGGGAGGTGGAAGTGACAGGGGTTGCGGCCCTTTGTTTCTCTCTGTGGGTTTCTGAACTGGAGTAGGGCTTGATGGCTTCTTCCAAGGGAGAGGTTTCTGGGGTTATCCCTGATTCGAGTGTTCACGCAACAATTTGCTCGATGTCCCCAAAGAATGGGATGTCAACATATAATAATAATCTATTTACTATGGACTCTGGGACGGATAGTGCAGGATTGTCCTCGGGTACACGGATCACAAAGGTTAATGGCTGTTTAGAGCGGTGCAAGGTGAGACCAAAATTTGTTGTTCCTCCTGATCTGATTGCTGAAGACATTGATTACTACTCAAACCATTCTCTATATTGCAAATTTTTGGGGTTGAGGGTATCACTCCAGTTTTTGGAGACTTGGGCTCAAAGAACGTGGGAGCCGGTGGGAGAAATGGAGATAATGTTGTTGGCTAAAAATTACTTCATGGTTACTTTTAACTGCATAGCCGATCGTAACAGGGTGTTTGAGGGAGGCCCTTATTTTTATAATAAGGTGGGGTTGTTTATCAAGCCGTGGCATGCAGGATTTAACCCTGCAGAGGAGCTTCCAAACCGTGTCCCCGTGTGGGTTCGATTACCTCGACTCCCAGTGGAATGCTGTCGGGAGGATGTGTTGCTCTTGTTGGCTTCGCTGCTTGGAAAACCAGTTGGAGCTTTGTCACAGACCTTGGGGAAAAAGGTAATGACTTTTGCAAGAATTTGTGTTGAAATTGACCTAAGTAGGCCTCTGCCGGATGCAATAGATATGTGTGCGGGTTCTTACTCTTGGGTGCAGCAATTGGACTACGAGACCCTTCCTTTCCGATGCAGGCTCTGTCGTGAATATGGCCATTTGCTAAGAAAGTGTCCAAGATACAAGTCGGTGGATCCCCAGCCTTCTCAGCCTTCTCGGGAGCCTCCCAGGGTGGAGAAGGAGAAGGGTAGTGGTCCTATTGCGGCGGAAGATAATGATGGTTTTGTTCCTGTCAAGGCTCAGAGTAAGAACAGGGGGCAAAAGAGACCTTTCAGAGAAAGGCAAGAAGAGAGCACTTTTAACAGGTTCGAGGTTTTGGATGACCTGTGTCACCAGGAAGTTAATCCAGGTTTGGTAAACTTGGAGCAGGGGATTGAGGGGTTAGCTCAAGAGGGACCTGCTCTCGGCTCTTCTATGGAACCACAACATGATTATGGGGTGCTCTCGGATGCCGCTATGCCATCAGAAGGCTTAGAGGCTTCGGTGTCTTTGGCTGTTATTCCAGCAGTGGGGGAGGGTTCCTCTCCTCTTGGGCGAAGTGCAGATCTGGAGTCTACTAAGAAGTCTAAGCCTCCAAAACTGGGTATCTTGCAAAAAGATATTAAGAAGGGTGGAGCAGAGAAATTTGCTAAACCAGGTAGAAAGAAGGAAGTGGAAAAGATCAAATTGACAGGCGAGAACTTGGTTGAGTCAGGGTCAGTAAGGACTCTGGATGCTCACTTTTCGAGCCCCTTGAAATGATTGTTATTTCATGGAATGTAAGGGGCTTGAACAGCGGCCCTCGACAAAAAGCGGTTCATGATTTAGTTCGGAAGCATGGTCCTGATGTGTTCTTTCTTCAGGAGACTAAGCTATCTGTGGAGAGTATGCTTGACTTGGCACCTAGGTTATGGAGGTGTAGCGAGTGTCAGTGTATTGGTGCTCATGGATCTTCTGGGGGTGTGGCCTATTTTTGGAACCCTCAGAAAATTCGGCCTCTCTGGTGGGTGTCTTCTAAATCAACTCTGTCTATGATGGCTTCTAGCTTTGAGACAGGGGAGGTTATTCTCTTTTCTGATATTTATGCTCCTATTGATTTTCGGGGTAAGCAAGCTCTGTGGTCTCATATTAGGTTAGTCCGATCTATGGCTCCCTTCCACCCATGGATTATGGCTGGGGACTTCAATGCTATTTGCGAGGTGGCTGAGAAGCGGGGTGGTTCTGGGAGGCTGGAGCCCTCTTCTTTGTTGCTTAGGGATAGCATCAACTCTTTAAATCTCGTTGATATCAAGCCCAATAATGGTCAGTTTACTTGGACCAACCGTCGAGTTGGGGATTATTGCATTGCAGAAAGGCTGGATCGCTTTCTGGTTTCTTGTTACTGGGTGGGGGGGATGTGGTCTTCACGCTCTGAGATCTTGGATTGGAAAGGTTCCGATCATTGGCCTATCAAGCTTGTCATTGATTCACCTTGTGCCCCGCGTACGCCTTCTTTTAGGTTCCAGCTCATGTGGTTGCGCGACCCCTCTCTGAAGGATTATGTGGCTGAATGGTGGAGGAGTGGTAGACCTGTGTATGGGACAGCAATGTATGTTTTTTCCAAGCGTCTCCAACATGTGAAGTATCAGCTTAAGCGCTGGAACTCAAAGTGCTTTGGGAATGTCTTCCATGAAAAGGCAGTGGCTCAGGGAGAATTGGATAGTATCACGAGGAGGTTAAGGGAGGTTGGAGTGACACCTGAGCTTCTTCAGGCTGAAGCGCAAGCTGTGAGAACCTTGGAGGAATGGGAGTTGAGGGAAGAGTTATATTGGAAACAAAAGGCTCGAATAGTTTGGTTGCAGGAAGGGGATAAAAATACGTCTTTTTTCTTCAATTCGGTGAAAGCACGGAGGCATGGGAATTCTATCTCTAGTCTTGTGAGTGATGGGGGAGAATACTTGGCTTCCTTCCCTGAAATTTCTAATGAGGTACGACAATATTTTGCTTCTCTCTTTAGGGAGGACTCGCAAGGGGGGTCGCCTGAGGAGGATCAAGTTCTCTCTTGTATTCTGAATCTGGTGTCTAGGGAGCTGAACCAACAGCTCATGAACGATGTCACATTGGAAGAACTTGAAGGAATTGTTTTCCAGATGCAGAAGGGGAAGGCGCCAGGGCCTGATGGCTTCCCAATCGAGTTTTTTCAAGAATTTTGGGACATTATCAATTTGGACCTCCTGGAGGTTGTGCAAGAATCTCAAAGGAACAAGCAGATGCTAAGAGCCTTAAATTCTACTTTCCTTGCGCTTATTCCCAAGTGTGAGGGGGCTGATAGGTTAAGCCAATTTCGACCCATTTCTCTCTGCAATGTCATTTATAAAATAATCTCTAAGATAATTGCCGACAGGTTGAAAAAGGGGCTTGAGGAGTTGATTTCCGAAGAACAGAGTGGCTTTGTTGCAGGTAGACAGATTCTGGACGGGATTGTTATTGCAACTGAAGTCATCCATTCAATGGCCAGCTCCAAGGAAAAGGCAATGTTTATCAAATTGGATATGGCGAAGGCTTATGACAGAGTTCGATGGTCCTTCTTATGGAAGGTCCTGGATGCTTTTGGGTTTGCGGCGGAGTGGATTCAATGGGTTAGGAGTTGTGTTACCTCTGTCTCTTTCTCGGTGCTTATTAATGGGAATCATTCTGAGCTATTTGGTGCTTCAAGGGGCCTTCGTCAGGGGGACCCTCTCTCTCCATACTTGTTTATCCTCTTTGCTGAAGGATTGGGGAGGTTGCTTAGAAGGAATGTGGAGGTGGGAAGTATACAGGGTTGGTAGTGGGGAGGCAATCTACCTCCGCAGTCTCATCTACAATTTGTGGATGATACTGCCCTGATGGGTATGGCTTCAATGCGAGAGGCTTCTAATTTGCGTAGGGAATTGGATGTCTACTTGGTTGCCTCAGGTCAACAAATAAATGAGAACAAGTCTTCTATTTTCTTCTTCAACACTTCGTACCCCATCCAGAGAAGGATTGCTCGAACGTTGAGATTTCAGATTGGAACACTTCCTCTGACCTATCTTGGTTTCCCTATTTCGGTGGGTAGATTGCCTCGGGCGTCATGGCAGAGCATTTTAGATAAGTTTAGGGCAAAGTTTAATCACTGGACACATCGGTGGCTATCCTTTGCTGGTCGGGTTCAGCTTATCAAGTCTGTGGTACAGGCTTTGCCCATTTACAGATGCATGCTTCAGGTGGCCCCTTTGGGTTTTGTTAAGGATTTGGATTATGTGACGCGACAATTCTTATGGGCGGGTAGCTTGGAGTCTTCCAAATGGAGTTTGGTCAGATGGGAGGTGGTGTGTAGCCCAAAGCAATATGGGGGCCTGGGTCTGCGACAGATGGCTTTGGTTGGTGTGGCTCTGGCTGCGAAACTATACTGGAGGTGGTGTAAGGAGCAAGATAAGAGCTGGGCCAAGATTCTCTCTCAGAAGTATCTTCAGGGAACCCCTCAGTTGGAAATGCCTCGTTACCCCCTTCTGGGGAAGGGTTCTGTGATCTGGAGCACTCTTAAAAAAGGGGCTACTCTCATTAAGGATGGTTTATTTTGGATTTGTAAAAAGGGCACCGAGGTTCATTTTTGGTCTGACTCGTGGGATGGATATCCCCCCATCATTTCTCAGTTTCCTCACTTGGTAAACCTTTGTCAGAGATTTCGCGAGATTGGGTGGACACGGGTGAGTGACTTTAAGTCTTTTTCCTCTCGAGGTCAGTTGGAGGTGGCGGGATGGAAGACTCCAGATGAATGGCCTGATGTTGGTTTGCCAGAAGAATGTAGTGAGTTGCATAGTATCCTTTCCAGGAGGCGTTGCAGCTCTCTTCAGTATGATGATGTGCTTGCCTGGTCTCCCAATCCTAATGGGGATTACACTGTTGCTTCTGGTTACCAGGAGCTATTATCCCATAGGGTGGAGGGGGATGAAATCCAGTGGTGGAAGAAGATCTGGAACAAGTCTTCCTGGCCAAAATGTAATTGTTTTGTTTGGATGTTGGATTGGAATAAGTGCTTGACCTGGGATAATATTCAGAAGCGTGGCTTTCAGGGTCCCTCGGTATGTGTTTTGTGTGGGGCTAATGAGGAGGACTCGACTCATCTATTTTTTCGCTGCCCTTTCTCCCTCCAGATTTGGCACTTCTGGTGGGGGGTTTGGAGTAGCCCCTGTGTTCATGCTTCCTCGTTGATTGAGTTTTGGCAGAGGTTGGGTAGGCCTCCTTCTATGGCTTCCTTTTTACAGGTAGTGTGGTCGGTGGGCCCTATCTTCATATTGTGGCAGATTTGGTTGGAGAGGAATCGGCGAATATTTCGGGGAGAAAAGAAGTTGGTGCAACAAATTTGGCAGAGAATTTTGGGCATGGTTCAGGAGACGGTGGTGGCTAAGTGTGAGTTAGAATTCCCCTTGGGGAAAAGGGATGCTGAAGTGGCGGAGAGATTGGGGATTCAGGGGCCGTCCTCGGCCTCGGCATGTGTTAAGCGTGGGAAGCATTCGAAGCAGAGAGTTCAAAGGTCTGGATCTTGGCAGCCTCCCCCAATTGGGGTTCTAAAAATCAATACTGACGGTTCCTCCAGAGGCAATCCGGGGCCGACTGGTATTGGGGGGATTGGTAGGGACTATTCGGGTTCGATGGTCTTCCTTTTTTCGGTTTATGAGGGTGTGCATACTGTCAACTACATGGAAGGGTTGGCAATTCTTTGTGCTTTTGAGAAAGCCTATGATTTGGGATGGAGAAGAGTTGTTTGTGAATCTGATTCCCAGGTGTTGGTCAATTTACTTATTAAGCAGAAAGTGGAGGATGTCAGTTGGCAGCTGGCTGGGGTGGTGCATCAGATTTTGCGGGTTAGTTCTTTAATGGAGATGGTGACTTTCGTCCATATTCCAAGGGAGTGGAATAGGGCTGCTGATTGCTTGGCGAAATGGGCGTCAGAGTATGCTGAGGGATGGAGAATTGAGGAGTGGGAAATGGTTTCTCCGGCACTTCGTCCTGATTTTGAGAGAATTCTTGCTGAGGATAGGGAAGGGAAAAGTGATGGCTGATGTTGTTGATTGTCTTTTCCTGCTTAGTGGTTCGGATTTCCTGGGGACTTTGGTCTCTTGACTTCTTTGTAATGATGTTCTTTGAGTTTCAATAAAAATTTTACCCCTTTGTTTTAAAAAAAAAAATATTCAATAGAAGAAACTACCAAATGGAAACCCAAAATTATGGGAAAATACCACCCACAAATGTGGTACCCAAATTGGTTCACAAAATCTAGTGTAGCACATCTTGGAGAATCAAATCCACAAAAAATAATATCTCTTACACTTGACATATGTCATCATAAATCATAACTTATTCCATAAATATGACACTCCATTTTTGGCTCCACAATCTCTTCAAATCATGCTCATGACATGTTTTATAAAGCTAGTCAAGATTTCAATGTAACTCCCTCTTACAAGCTATTACATGTCATAATAATTTCATAAGATCCCATAAAAGTAGGTTGTCCCTTATTTTCTAAAGATAGGTAATTTAAATAACCTCTTACAACATCATACAAAGTATCAACACATGGAAAATATTCCCACCTCAAAATTCCACACCTCATTTTCAAGGTGAGGCAATATTAAATAGAATAAAATGTAAGAAAACAATAATTAAATTAAATTAAATGCTAGGAACTTGATAATTTTGAGACACCTTAGTTTCCAATAATAAGAAAGACATAAATTGTCATTCCCATTTCACATGGCATAGTACTCAAAGATTAAATAACTCATAAATGAATAAATATACCATGTTTAATGACCTTAAATGAGTATTGGTAGGTTTGTAACCAAAGATTTAATTAGCCATCAAATATGAGTTAAACTTAGATTTGTTCTATCATTTTCATATGTGCATTCTTAATTTATTTTTGATTTAATCTATCTGAGAAAATGGTGAAGCCATGCATAAATTATCATGTGAATACTTCCCATGCAATAATAGTTATAAATTATTTATGACTTAGTATTTTGGGTGGAGCAAGAGATTTTGAAATTAGTGGCAATGACATTATTTTTGTATAAGTGTTATCTCATTGTTTTTTATTAGGGGTGAAACAGGTATTGATGGGGCCCCAAAACCTAGTATAAACAAGCTTTACAAGGACCTGAAACCCAAACAAAGAGAGTTGCATAAAGAAAAAGACACATACCGACAACAACCTAAACAACAACAACCATAAAGAGAATGACAACACTAAACGAGCTGCATTAATCAAGATAAGAACGAGCCTAAAACCCAATTACAAATAGGTTTTGACAGGGACCTAAAACCCTTAGATATACTTGAACATCGCCTGAATCAACCAGGTGTCAGCAAACCAACCTCTCAAATCATTCAAATCTGAGCCCAAAAAATAGAGAACATAGTGGTGTAAACCACCAACAAGACCCCGTTACCAAGCAAAACCAATAAGTCCAAACACCCCACCTCAATAGGGGCTTTGTGATCCACAACAAAAAATTGAAGAAATCAACTTCCCTACAGCACAATCTCACCTGGTAACAGGAAATCAACTCCATCTCCACCTCTAAAGGAGTGACCTCTCCTCTATTGGAGAGGATGATACAATCAGCTAAACCACTACAGCCAAAAATCACCAGCACCCTCAACCTCCACCTCCATAAGAGAACAACCCACCTCAATAAGAATAACCACTGAGGGAGGTCCACCTCCATAGGACCTGAGGAGAAAGCCAACACAGTAACCGAGCAAGCGACCATAGCATCCTTCAGTAAACTTTGCAATAGGAACAAACTGTGGACCAAGAAAAGAGTCTCAAATAATAGCCATAGGTCCACCTTAACATCTTTCAGATTAGAACTCATTTGGGTTTCCAAAGAAATATTGAAAAGTAACCCAGCTAAAAGCCAATAAATAGTAGCATGAAGTAAGGAAACTAACACCATATGGGGTCTAGAATTAAAACTTGAGAACCACCCAGCTAAGAGAACAAGGCCACAACTGATCTGAATAGAGTCCAAAATAGCAGGAGCCTTCAGCCAATAAATCAATAGTAGAAAAGAACCCAGAGCACGCATCACAACCAAGTAAAACTTCACTAACAACCTCATACTCAAATCATCTAGCTCCATCAATACCTCTATAAGAATGTGAGTAGAGAACCCTTTTGAAGAAGGCATAACAAAAGAAACCCTAACCAAATAAAACAACTAGGGCAACAGAATAAGATTAACACTCAGCTCGGCCAAAAGCACCCCATCAAAAATAGGGGATATAAACATGGCCATCGGCTCCATTAGAAACTTAAGAGCACCCACAAAATGATAGATTAGAGACCAGAAAGAACACCAACTAGGCATAGGCTTGTCCCAAGAAATGAGACAAATCCCCAGGAGAGTAGAAAAAAAATCAAAGAACAAGCCCCCAGGACACAACAACTACCAAAGCAGACCAAGAAAAGTAGCATTAGCCTCCAAAGAGAAACACCCATTATAGGAAACCGGGCATCTAGAAGTTGACAACCACATTGAACCAAGATCTGACAGCTATCACAATAGCCACAAAGGGAAAAAGCATATAGACCACCCACAAAAGAAAAAAGATGGGAATAGAAGACCCATCGATCCATCAAAGAACCCACGATAGTCCAAGCAAAGCATGTTTGGCAGAAAACAACAAACGCCCCACATAGCCAGGAAAATACAAAAATACCTAACTGCCCCCCGTGGTCACAAAGAAACCACCAAACAGAGGGCAAGAAAAACACCAAGGAAAAACCTGGACACAACACCTCAGTAACAAATGAGCACAAGAGGGTCTCCACCGCAGCCACAGGCACCACAAAACAACCAAATCCATTCGAAAGAAAATCCCACAAGAGCAAGACAATAAGAACAACCATCGAAGAATCTGCCTCCCTCAGATAACCATTCGCATTTGGATCATCCTCATCACCATTGTTGACCTCTAAGGATTTTGAAAATCCACCAATGCTCTTCTTCCCACCCGAACCACTCATTTCTATTCTTATAAGTGTTATCTCATTGTTACTAAATAATGATCCTTAAATTTAGTTACCATATTGTTTTTGATAAGGAAAATCAGGTTTTGAAGGGATCTTGAAACCCTTTACATTGAGAGAAGGTTGCCAAAGATTAAGCAACTAACACCAACAACCCCAAAAAAAACAAAAAAGTTGTTATAAGATAAACCTAGACAAACCAACAACTAAACCAATAGAAAAACATCAGCACAAAATTCAACCAAAGACAAACTAAAGAAAATTATATAAAACCTTGGCCACCTCCAAATTACTAGAGATAACATTATCATGCATCTCTACCACGTCTTCAAGCTCCTGGAAAGAAATAGCAGCCCTCTTTTTGGTCCTGCTTCTGGTTTGCAGACACAGATCCTCATCCAAACTCTTCTCCATCTGATTCTTACAATTAACATCAGCAATCGCCTCCTCATTCTCGCGAGATCCAACTATTTACCAATCTACCTAAGGGCTTTTTCATTTAGTAGAGTCAGTCCTTACGCACTTGAATTAAAAGACTGGTTACTAATTTACACCATAAACTGCAAAATAGTACAAATCTTATTAACTTTGTCCTCTAATGATACAAGCCGCTCCTCATGAACCCTACAAACATTATCCTCTAAGGACACTAGCCTCTCCTCATGGTCCCTACCCATTTTCTCAACATCCACCACCACCTTGTCAAGAACAACATTCATTGTTTTAAACTTGCTTTTCACCATCCATTCCTTTTGTTACAATTAACCAGCGCCACACATACACTCTACCATTCATTCAGCTTAACATTAAGATCCTTGACCTCCGAAAAAATCCATTTAAATAGCAAAAGGAGATTTTTCCTCCCATCCTTTGCCATTCTACAAAAAACATCTAGGTAAATTTTAGCCTAGTTCAAAGGCTTGGCAAAATGGGTAGCGACTTCTTAGGCTGACACGTCAGATCCACACCTTCACCCTTCAAAGCATCCTCAGCAAGAGAATCCTCCAAATCAACTACTTCAACCTAATCAACTACTTCAACCTCCACCCGCTTCTTACTAGAGTTCACCGTCGAGTTCGCCAACAGCTCCAAAAGCCCTTTTTTATCCTCAACCTACTCAAAACCCTTACAGTCAGGAGTCACCAACCTAGTTTGCATGGGGGAAACACCCCAGTACTCTTAAGACCATCATCCTCAAGACATTTTTCTTCCACACGATGCCCCTTATTAGCCTTAAAGTTCCCCTATTTCCCCTTAATAGTATGAACAAGGGACCTCCAAAACCTTTCACCCCTTCCTCAACTAGGTTTATTCCTTTCCCACATTCCCACTTCTCATCCCTTTGATCACCTTTCTTCCCCTTAGACCCCTTCTTTGCACCAGAAGACAACATCCTTCATTTTAGTATCAATCTCATAGCCTTTCGACCAAGAGTTAGAAACCTTCAGATCAAGGTCCTATGCAGTCTTACCATCTTTATCTGATGACTCCAACTCTTTGGATCCATCCTCCTCATAATCTCCATCCCATTACTCTACTGATTCCCCCGTGTCATAAACAAGTGCAAGCCTCTTACCTTTCCATCCACTGAAAATCTTAGGGATTTTAGGAATAAACTTCATTTTGATATAGTCAATGATACGAAGCATGAGACCCTCATGGAGAATAGATTTACTAGAATTTTTTCTATGATCTTCTATGCTAGTTTCCATGGAGAGGAGAAAATAGTAGGGAAACGACACCAAACTATTGTGTCTAAAATGATCCAACGACATAAAATGGTATCCATAGATTACAGAATACCTACCATCAAGCGTGAAATATTTCATAATTTCTAGCGCCACATCTCTCCACAACAGCTTAATAGAAGAACGATCATACCCTCCGCTTCCCACACTCCTAAGCTTATCTTGTTCCTTACCCTTGAATAAATTGGCTAGGGCGCACTTAGAAGCTTCATAGTCTCTATAAAATTTCTTACCCTCCATGGGTAATCCCGTGATTTCAAAAATTAAGCCCTCAATAACATTCACCTGCACCCCCTGGTAGTGCAACATTTAACTATTTCACCCCTTCACAAACACCTGAGTGACTTTAGAATCAAACCCATGCAGTTTAAGCAAATAAGGGAAAATGCACCCTTTCTCTAGATGCTCCCACACAACAACATTACCACTAAACTCCTCATAGGAGAGAGGCTCCTGTCTGCAACAATCTCCACTCATTACAACTAGAGACACCCTCATTGCAACCTTCTCCTTGTTCTAATGAGTAGAAAAAAATAAGAGAACAATCCAAAAACAAAGCCAAAAGGCCCCCATAATTCATGTAAACCTGACAACGCGAGTACACCCAACTATAATTACCACTTCCACGAGCTCGTTTTGATAAGATATATAATTATTAATCGGCGAGCTCTGAACTCTCCTAAACCAAATAGAGAGGAGATAAAGCCAAAATAATAAACACTTATCTCCTAAGGTTGCCACCACCATGACAAGACATTTGATCATGATAAATGATGCTTTGGAGATTAATGGGGATGGCGTCATAGGATGCCAACATTTATGAGACAAGACACCCACATTCGCAAAACCATCAGCCAGATTATTTGCCTCACAGAAGACATGTGAGATTTTATAATCATCAAAGGAACTTAGAATAGAAAGGGAATCCTCTATGATATGCAATATAGACCACGATGGGGGTTCACCTTCAATAGACAGTTGATAATATTAAGGGAGTCCCCTTCCAACCACAACTTTCTTACCCTAGCCTCTTTAGCAAGAAGGAGGCCATGATAGGCTATTTAGTTACCATATTGTTATTGTTTAGGGAAACCAAAATTTAAAATTAGAACCATAAATATATGCATTAATCATGACCATTAGTATGTGCTACTATTATTACTTATTTAACTCCATAATAAATAGCATGACTATGATAGTGAAAGTGAGTGCATAGTTAAAGTCTTAAAAATTAAATTAGCAAGTTTAGTATACTATTTTATTAATATTTGTAACATATATATCATTAATTAAACAACTTAATTTTGGCTATGATTAAGAAAGAGAGGTTAAATGTTTAGTATTATATTCTATTGTAGTAATGTTTTTTGTATAGAAGCTTCTTGACTTCATCTTGATAAACTACTTAGCTTGTATCAACTTTGATTCTTTAGGGTTACATGAACTTGAAGTGGACAAGTATTAAGTTATATAGTAAACCCATATATCATTAAAATACAACAATATGGAAATTCTTGTATGAAAACAAAATGGTTTCAATGTCAAGTGTGGAACTCTATTGCCACAATTATAAAATCCTATCATATGGTTTCATTATCCTTAGTCTATGAGTTATTAGATAAATATCCTTGAAAGTGTTGGACAAATCTATTCTTCCACTTATAATCTCAGTAGAAAATAGTATAATGGTGTGTGGATGTATTAAACCAAATAGACATCATACTTCAGGTGATATTAAGGACTATTTAGAATTAATTGTTTAGTTTTCTTAGATTACTTAATGTATTTATGAATTATATGAGAATGTATAGAAAAGTCTTAAAGATTTAAGTTCTGAAATCATCTTAGCACAATAAATCCCAATAATCTAATAATCAAACTTTTCATCATAAGTAGTTTTATAAACTATGAGTATGAGAGTACAGTTTAAGATTTAACCGTAAACTATAAACCCTAAATATACTTTTCTTCTAAAAATGAGTTTACATATAAATGTTACCATTATTTAAATTTACTTATAATATAATTGAATAAATATGATTTAGGGTTGAGGATTTAAAGATTAAGATTTAAAACTTATCTCTAATATGTAAATCTTATATACATTTTACTTTTAATAATTAATTTACATACAATTTTTATTATTATTTAAATTTATTTATATTGCACTTAAATAAATATAAATTAAGAATTAAAATTTAGACTTTACAATTTTAAAGTTTAGACTTTATAATTTTAAGTTTTGAGATTAAACTTTAGAATTTACAATCTAAAATTATATACCCAAAACCTTAAAACCATAAACCTTGAACCCTAAATCCTCATGTGTAGACCCTAATTCATAAAGCTTAATTTTTAAATCTAAAACATTTAGAAAAACCTAAAAAGCCTTTTAAAAATGCATAAGCACCTACTTTAGAATCGTAGCCTACAGCCGTAGAGGGACGAGAAAAAAGTTTGAAAATGCACCTACTTTAGATTCTTGATTTGTTCATTATATTTAATAGAATATAATGAATGTTAAAAATGATTTTTGGTTCAATAATACTAAAAAAGGGGTATATTATTGTGTTGACACGTTTCAATTATAGATGATATTTTACTATTGGTTGGTGATGATTTAAAAGAAATTATAATTTTGAAATCTATATTAGTGATAATTTTAACATTTTATTTTCATCATAAATTTTTCTAATTCTTGTGGTTTTCAAAACTTATTATTGGTCTAATTATATATGATTTTATTTCATTGGAAGATCACGATACATGAGGATTTTTTTTTGAAAGGTAAATTTCTTTATCATCATTTCATGACATATAATTAAGGGTCTTTTGTTTTAATTTAATGACTAAATCATTCTCAATTCAATTATAGATAGAACACAAGTTGATGTTTGCAATGAAGATCTAAAAAAGTTCATTACTCTAAAAATCACCAACAACATCACATCAAATACTTGCCTTCCTTTGGTGAGTGTGTTATACATTTAAAAATAATCTTTATGAATAGTTATTTTCTCTTTCATACTCAAATTAGTCCCTAGCTCAAAGGAAACACATTTGAGATGAGAATCGCCATGGTTGGTCCAACCAGCATGCACAAACATTGTTCAAGCCACCCAAGAGGAAACACCATTGGTCAAGAATTGAATGAAATATGAGGAATTTAAGTTCCCCACTATAGATTGTAGTAAGCAAACGCATTTTTTTCTAAACCATTCGTGTATAACGACATAGGTTAATAGTGTTCTTATTGGAAAATAAACAAGGTAGTACTTGTTCAAAAATATTTTACCACTTTACAACTCAACACTTTCTATAAATTAATATGACGTTCATATGTTAAATTGCATCTTTGGATGATCAACAAAACACTAGATAGTGTCATTTGCTAAACCAAACAATAACAATAAATATAATGCAATTTAAGAATGGAAAATATTTTAACTATCCAACATCTTCACTCATATAATATTTTTTTCATTCTTATTTTTAATCATTTTTTTATTGTTTGATCAAACAAGCAATGAATGTGATGTATGCAATTAATGCTCAATGTTATCCTCACTCATACATTTCAATAAATGATTTCAAGTATTTGAGAATGTTAATATTTTCTAATGAAACTACATAATGTGTACTTAACACTTGCTCTAAGTTGACATGTTATACATATGTCGTTAAAGTTTATAAAACGTCTCACAACCTCAACTACCCCTATATATTGATCTTCACCAAATAACAACAATAACAAACACAATATAAATAATGGATGGTAAATAATAAAATAACATTTTCCATCACTTAAGTTATTTTGTTTACATAGATTTGTAGTGCTCAAATGGAATTCTAAGACTATGTTAGTGCAATTTATTTGGTTGGACCATAAACTCCAACCCCTTATTTCATTTGAATTATAATGACAATTCTATTTGAATGTTTAATTATTAATGCTATATTTTGACCAATGAAAGATATAATGTTTAATGTGAAAGTGTTTTTACCTCTCCACTATTGTTAAAAAATATCTTGTTTGAATGATTTGCAATATTTGATGTTATAGAAAAATGTAAAAATAGGAGCTAATGTTTTAGCTAGGCATGCTTTCTAGTCTTGATGGGTTTGTTTTGACTTGAATTGTTAGATGTTTATGAGTGGCTAAAATTTCATCAATGTGATTTGATTTTATATCAGTGTGTAAGCATATTTTGATTAGAGATTTATTTGTCTATAAAGTCCTTGAACTAAATTGAATAAGATTATACTTCTTTGTAGTTTAGAAGCCATAACTTATTAAGAATATAAGAAATGCCAATTATATGATTTTTAAAATTAATAGAAGACAATTGTATCTCAAAACTTCAAAATACTTGTAACATAATATTTCCAATAAACAAAATTGTAATCAATTACATAATAAATCTATTTTTTAATAAAATATTATTCTCTTTCTTATTTTTTATGAATTCCAATCAAATTCGCTATCATTTCCTCTATTTAATAAAAAAATAAAAACTTGCACGAAACAAGCTCATTATTTAATAAGGTAATGCAGATAACCAATGAAAATTCCCGCAGTCAAAATAAAAAGAACCTGCAACTGTAGTACAGTTTGAATGGCGTTATATTTTATCCGTTGTGGAGTATACCAAAAAACCTCCCAAAAAAAAAAAAAGGGCCCCCACTTATTAGGTTACGCTTTCATCATAATTTGAAACTCATAACACTTCCTACTAACCTGCACATTTCTCACACCCACGTCACTAGAAAGTTCCCAAAGTGGTCTTGAAAGATGTTGCCATCTTGACTTTTAGGGTTTGGATGATGTTATAATAGAAGTGACTTTTTTTATTAATATAGTAGTTGTGTGGTTGTAGATGAGTATGTTTGCTTGTTCGATTTTACTGCTATAAAATTCAAACACTATCGCTTTCCACAGGTATATAAAAATTATCTTTCCACCTCAAATGTGATATATTTAAAAATGCACATCTTGAAAATGATTCTAGACTTAAGAATTCTTATCTTAGAAATGATTTTATGACTAAAAGTCTTCCTATCATATCATATCTTGAAATGTTGCTCCCTCCTTTATTCTTCAGTCGTTGGTTCCTGAGATAAACACAATCTCCTCCCATCTAGATTTTAAGTCTTGGTAAGTTGTTCTAGAAATCACTATGTGATGCAATCACAAGTTAAGATGTTGTGAGTTAATTTTGTTTCTATTTTTTTTTACTTTTTAAAATCATATAAATCATTTATCAATAAATTTAACAATTTACATAAAAAATAGGCAATACAAATAATTGTTATAAGGTTCATGGTATAAAGAATTATTTGTGTCTTTTTCTCTACACTTTAATTAAAAAATAAATAAAAAATTATCTTGATAATTGTGATGAAATGTAGTTTTGACTAGATATGATGTCATTGAATTATGTGGCCTTTTTACATCTCTTCAATATGACAATTTATGAACCTATACAAATTCAACTTATTTCCCCATATACAAAAAAAGGCTTCCAACAAATAAATTAATATTGTTTTCTTTCCTTGCCACGTTTTCTTCGTTTGCCTTCATTTATGTGTTTTGATGTATCACATTTTTTGAATATATATTCATTTGTTTTCACTTTTATTGAAATAAAATATAACATGTTTATTTTGGGTTACATTTTGATTTTAAAAGTTTATGTAAAATACTATGTTTCAATCTTCAAACATAGGAAAATAGATTAAATTTATTATAAACAACTTTTTAATATGCATATATATGTCCATAAACAATTTATGTATTACTCTTTCCCCACCCCAAGTCACATGTGCATTAATGTTATGGGATAAAAGTTTGTCATAAAGAGTCCAATTTTGAAGGCTAAAATAATATCATAAAATATAAAACTATGCTTGCAAATACCCAAGTAAGCTTACTTTTTTTGAAAATATATCTTATTTTGATATTAATAATTTTCCTTTTATTAATAAACATAAGTTTATTTTTCAAAAATGTCAATACTACACTAGTAAAGCATGGGAAATGGCTAAAAAGGGGTCAAAAGGGAATTATTTTTAATTTTTGAAAAGGAAGTAATTTGAGATATCCTAAGTTCTCAAAAATTTGAATATATGATAAGAACAAAATTATAGTACTTTGAATCTAATTTCCTAGAGCTACTAAAGTTTTTTTTTTTTTAAAATGAGCAAGGTGAATAGTGAAATATTAAGCATACATAAAAGTGTTTATACTTTCATCACTAAAAACATAACATAAGGTGTCTAGTGTGCATCCCCATTTTTTCTTGGTTAGGTATTTTTTAAAAACTAGTTGATAGAAATATATCCAAAGTAGGAATTACTATAAGTGTGTATTCTTAATTTTTTTTTTTAATGATTTTTCAAATTTGATGCGCATGAAAATGATATCATTGAGCATGAAGACATCCACATAACTTACATAAATATATATATATATATATATATAGTATTGTTAAAAAAAGCTCAATTTATTCAAAATATTCAAAAAAAATTATGGATAGAACATTAAGAAGCAATTCATCATTTTGATGGTGGTTTCATCAAATTTTTTTAATAAATTAATAAATATAACAATGTTGAGGTTTGCAAATGTTATTGAATATGAAAAACATAACTTTGTAAGGTATCACAGAGGTCCAATTCTTAGGCTTGGCTATCCAAGCCTAAAATGACAAGACTAAAATTTGAACAAATATAATGCACTCACATTACATAACATGCTCATATTATGTGCATCACTTACTTAGGTGAGATAAATAAGAAAAAATATTTTAACATTTGATATGGTCCCACTTACAATTTTAAAACTATGTTGCTCTCTCTCTCTCTCTCTCACATATATATATATATATATATATATCACTCTCTCTATCCCTCCCTCACTCATATCTCCCTCTCTCCCTATCTCTCTATCTCTCTCTACCTCTACCTTTCTCTCTTTATCTCTATCACTTTATGTCTTCCTCTCTATATTTATCTCTCTATTTCTTCCTTTCCTCTCCTCTCTCCCCCTCTCTCTATCACTTTCTCTCCATATTTATCTCTCTATATCCACCTCTCCTTCCCTCATTCTCTCCCTCCTATTTCAATATCTCTCTTTCTCTCTATCTCTTCCTCTCTCCCTCTATCTTCCCCTCTACCTCTCCCTCTCTTTCTATCTCGCCTTCTCTCTCTCTATCTCTCCCTCTCCCTCCTTGTATCTCCCCCCCTCTCTCTCGATCCAACCATCTCCTATGTCCCTCTCTCATCTCTCTCTCCTCCCTCCCTCTCTATATCTCCCCCCTCTCTCTCTCTCTCTATATATATATATATATATCTCACCTTGATCTCTCATTCTCTCCCTCTCTATCTCTACCCCTCTCCTCCCTCTCTTCATCTCTCCTCTATCTATCTATCTTATATCTCTCCCCAACCTTCTTCCTCTTGCCCCTTCTCTCGATCCTATATTTCCTCTACCTCTCTCCCCCTCTTGATCTCTCCCTATCTTTATATCTCTATCACTCTCTCTTTATCCCTATCCTTTCTCTTCTCTATCTCTCCACCCTCTCCCTCCCTTATCTCTATCTCTTATCCTCCCTCTATCTCTCTCTCTCTCTCTCTCTCTCTCTCTCTCTCTCTCTACTTCTATCTCCTTACCTCACCTTCTATCTCTCACTATTTTGCCTCTTCCTCTCTATCTCTCCCTCTCGCCCCCTCTCTACCTATCCATCTCTTCGTCTCTCTCCCTCCCCCTTTCTATATCTCCCTTTATCTATTTCTCTCTATCTCTTTGTCTCCATATCTACCCATCTCTTTTCCTCTGCCTCTCCCTCACCCGGGCATCATCCTAGCCTGTTGTTACCAGGGCATACCAAGGCAACTCCTAAGCACAATTTTTTGATTTTTTTTTGACATAATGCTATAAGCACACATTATATCAAAGAGGGGAAAAATGTAGATACTCAAAATTGTCTTGACCTTTAAACAAAAGTTTTCGACTAAAATGATTAAATAATGTATTATTATTTAATTATTATCATTTTTCGTGTTCTACTATTAATTAAGTAATTTAACATATTTAATTAAATCATCCTCAATTATCATTTCCGACTAATTAAATAAATCTTTTTAATTTAATAAAGTCCTAATTATCCTTATTTTCCCTGACCAATTAAATAAATCTTATTTATTTAATAATGTCCTAATTAAACATTATTTTTTCATGGGGTTTGAACCTTGGTGGCAAGAACAACAATGCCACCAATAAACCATCACGCCATTTTAATACTGACATTCTTTCAAATTAATTAAATAAACCTTATTTATTTAATTATGTTGCTAAATTCACCTATTCTTTTTTTTAATTAAATAACTATCATCAATTATTTAATTAACATCAAACACCCTCCTCATATTAAATAATTGTTACAAATTATTTAAATTCTCCAATATTCACTCAACATGATCAATTAATAAATAAACTTTTATTTATTAATTCAATTTGATCTTGCATGTTCCTCTCAAAATTAATTAATTTATTTAATTAATTATCCTCACATTTTGATTGATCAAATCACATCCATTGATTAATCAATCTAAATTGTTGATTGATCAATCATTTCCACCAATTATTCCAATCCCACTAATTTAACAAATCTCTTCCCACCAATTATTCCAATTCCACTAATTATTCAATCCAATCCCAATGATTATCCAATCAATTTCCTTGATTGGATTAATCAGGTCAATTAACTACTTAATCTATTTCCTCTCAACACACATTGATCGCTAATCTTGATCTTTGGTCTATGCATCCACATCGTTCATTTCAAATGAGCATTTCTATAAAAGAAGCCTTCTTCTCACATTTTTGGCTAACCACGAATTCTTGATATTTACCATTCTTTACCATTCAACAATGTTCTTGAACTTGAAGCAAATAAGCATATACAAAATCTGAGAGCCTTTTTCAAAAAGACAAATGGAGAGAGATAATGAAGGTGAATCAAAAATAGCTCAAGGAAAGGAAGGTGAATTGGTATCATTTATTTAGGTTTCCATATTGCTTTCATTCTTCATTGAATAAATTAGATATGAGATTCACATTTGAATTCTCTAAGTTTAGTGGTTGCTTAGATTAGATTCATGCTTGATGTTGATAAAAACCTCATTTTTAGATCTTACACATACAAAATCCATTGTCATAAAATCTCTTGTTGTGATTAACTTGGATGATGAAGATGAAATTGCCAAAATGAGATTAATGTGTTGTTTTTAAAGAAAATGAATTTAGATGGGGCAACTGTGATGATCCTCCTAATGAGAGTGATCCACCATGTGTTGAATTTGGAGATACTCCTAGAACGACACTTGCTTTAGTCCCTTTAGCTAGTTGTTTGTCCTCCCTATATGATAAACAAGATTGGGATGTGAACGACTTGCTTTAGGTCAGCTCCCATGTGTGGTTCTCTTTTATATTTGTTTTGTGTACTCTTTGTGTTTGCTTGCATGGGATGTGATCTCCCATGTTATGCTTCTTGGCATGCCTTTTTGTTTTTGAGTTTTCTTTAGATGACCCTTTTTGCTCTATTGGCGCAAGGATGTACAAAAGAAATAAACTTGTTGTGGCAGTCTTCTATTTATATCTTCATTCTTCAATATGTCGTAAACTTTGTCTTTAATATTTTTTGTCTTGTGTTTTACTTTTGGGGATGATGCAAGGCGTTGAGACACTTAGGTCTCTTCCATGTTGACCCAAAAATATGTTTGTCCTCTCTCTCTATGTGTCATTCCTCCATTGTGCTCATTGTTCTGTGATTATTTGGGGTACGATGTCAGTTTTGAGCTATATTACATCACTATAGAAAAGACGTATACTAACCGTGGATCATGGATCCCTTATGTGTTCATATTCTATGTTGTTTGTTACATTGAAATTGGGGGCAACCCCTTATCATGATGTAGCTTTATTTGGAAACATATCATTAGCATAGGGCTTTCCAAATAAGCTCTTGTGACCTTTTATTGTATGTCATTTATCATTTTATACCTTAAAGAAATTGCTCACAACATGGTGTTTAGCAGTTTATTTAAGGTGGGGGAATACATTTTCATTATTTGCTTCACTTTGTTCACGTGTCTGACTTAATGATGCGTTGATATTAACATTGGCATTTTTTGCTTCAGTTTGTTTACAGACGTTGAACTTAGTGTTACATTGAAATAACATTTTGATCATTTTGTAGCACCTTACCAGAGTTATCAGGGAGTATAACTCTTGGTATGGTTGACATTGGTGCACACCTAGTGAATAATAGACTTCACTAGACCAAGTGTGTTTCTCATTTTTCTACCTTGTCTTGGAGGCTCACCTAGTGAATATCGGACTTCACTAGCTCGTGTACCTTCTTGTTTATGATTCACCTAGAAAATATCAGACTTTGCTATTGTGTGAGTCATAAATTCCTTTGGTGTGGATCCTAGCATAACATAGCTTGCTAGCCCATGATTATCCATACTTACTTTTTTGCATTTCATGTTGACATTGTATGTTTGTGCATGATGTCTCGTTGTATTTCACACATATGTGCATTCCTTTGTGCTTATGTTGGTTTGTCGTGGGATCTTGAATCTTGGGAGCTTGATCACCCCTTTGATCCTTAGCTATCCTATCTCTTCAACATTTAGATAATCGGACTGCTCTTGACATATATTTTCTACTTTATTTTGAGTTTGAGCATAAGTTCATACTCTCACTAAAGTGGGGGATAAATGTAGCATCGTAAATCATCACCCTTGACAATTTCATGCTAGGCTTTTCTCCCCATAAATTCTTGAGCTTTATTGGGTCCCTAATTTCCTAAATTATGCATTCTATAGCCCATTTTTACCACTTTTTGAGAAATTGTAAGAATTGAACAAATGCTTCCAATTAATATTCTATCCTTGACACTTAATGTCCTAGAAAATAGGCCCAAGACCTATTCACCCTAGGGCATATGGGTCCCTTTATTTTTTTGAGGTCCAATTTTGGATATGTCGGTGTCAACATTTTAACATTCAAAATTCAAATTACAAATGTCGGCTATTGGGATTTAATTTTTGGGAAATTAGAGAAATGCCTATAAATACCTAGTTATTACATAATTTGAAATCTAATAAGAACTAAGGAGAATTTATGAGCAATTATTATTATAAAGAGCACTATCAAGCAAGTGAAGAGCAACATTTTCAGAGCTTTATTATAACAATTCAAGATCCTAACATCATGTCAAATCCTATGTGAGTTTATGTGTGTTCATGTTATCATTTTTTTGTGAAGGCTAACACTTTTGTAGCTCTCCAAAGCATTAAATAAAATCAAGCAAGAACGATCCAAGACCTTGAGGTGATGTGTATGACTTCAGTCCTTCAAGGAATCCATTGAAGGGTGGTGAGTTGCAACACTTTGTGATTTCATCATTCCTTCCTATCCATTATTATTTTATCATTGACATTGACATTGTGGAAGTGAAAACACTAACACGAGGTTTGACTAAGGAAAGTGCCTAAATGGTACAACATCTCTTCTCTATGTGAATGTGCAAATTTTAGGTTTGAAGAGGATTGAAAGAAGCTTGAAGAAAAATTGTTGATTGTTGCAATTGAAGCCCTACATCTTGTCAACTCATGAAAGCTCACCTATAGAATTATCTGACAATGTTATGAGAACTCTGCAACCAAGAATCAGAAGCTCAAATCTTTCATAAGAGGACCTCAAAAGCAGAGCAAAAGTAGTATACAAAGACCCATATTCCCTAGGGTGTCTCAATCCTCATATAGTGATTAGAGCCAAATTTTAAGGACATGTACATAGTCCTTTGTACTTCCCAAATCTTCCTATAAGTTACTATTTGAATCTGTTGATTGTCAGATTATTGAATTTTACATATTAGGTCACATATTCTAATTAGGTTAATCATAGCAAATCAATTCCAAATCATTCCAAGACTCAATAGGATGAAGATTTAGGTCTGATTGGCTCACCTTCATGATTGAAAGTCAATATAAACACCTTGTGATCTCCATCTTAATGAAATAATAGAAAATAACCTACACAAAACACCCAAACTTGAATCCTAGGTTTACACATTAGACCTAGGGTTCCTATTTTTCTTTTCTTTTTTTAGCTTAGAATCCCGTGCTTTTTTATTATGATCAAATATTATTTTAATAAACTTCATCAAATTTTTATTACTTGCTTCAACTTGTCCATTCCCACGTGGATGATATGGGGATGAATGAGATATCACAATTCCATACTTAGAACAAAATTTAATGAAGTTAACACACCTAAATCACATTGCATTATCTACTATAATTTTATTACAAACATCAAATCTAGTCACAATTTGTTCTATTATAAAATTAATTACCACCTTACTAATAGATCTTCTAGTGGGAATAACCTCAACTCACTTTGTAAAATAATATGTTGCTACTGTAATCCATTTATATACTGCACAATAAAAGATATTCCCCATTGCTAAAATGGAGCTTCTACTATCATAGATATGAAATACAATGCACCTAATCCCTTCAACTTATTTGAGAACCTTTGACATGCATCACATCTTACCAATTTGTGTACATTAGTGCAGATAGAGTTGGCCATCAATATCTAGCATTGATAATTCCATGAGTTGTAGTATTTGCTATGAAATGACCACCACATACACCATTATGCATCTCTAATAACACTTTACCAACTTCCTCTTCTTCTAGGAATTTTAGGAGCAATATATCATTACTCCACATCATGTTCCTATGAATTATTACATACTATAGGAGAGGGGGACCAACCATGTTCAAGGCCCCAGGTCATGGAGAGCCAAGAGTGGAAGGCTGCCCTAACTTACCTCACTCTAAAGGGGTGTTTTGAAATGAGGGACGAGAATGATGAGGATTATAAGGTCCTTCAATCACTCTTCAGACTCGAAACTCAGAATGGGGCTAAGCGAGCCAGTTTTTGGTTTCAACACTGTACCTTAGGTAACTCTCTGCCTGAGGACATAAGCACGGTTTTGGGACGACAGTGTGGCGCACTAGCATCTCTCAGGTGCGCTGGCATCTGTACGACTAGAGGATAAAAAATACAACGAGAACTACCAGAAAATGAGTTGACAACCTAGCTAACGGTTTCTAAGGGATCAAAACAAAATTATGAAATAAGAGATATGAAAACGAATGTGATAAAGCAAATATATTAAAGCTAGGGTGACAAAGATGATCTCACAAAAGAGCCTGTTCGCCAGCTAGCTCCAAATATATGTCCACCTACACAAAATAAAGAGGAAAATTGTTGGGTGGTTGTATAGGGGTTTGCCTCGGTCATACCCCCATTTAGGTGTTTCCACCTCCATGGACAACCGAGATAGAAACAATGGAGAAAAGTGTGATAAAGGAAGGAAGAAAGTAAACAACACAATAAACACTACAAAACAGTAGAGTGCTACTCAACCAAATCATAGAGGAGGGGAGTGAAAATGCTTACCACCTCCACCAAGAGCTTACTAGATAATGGAGGAGAAAAAGAGGACTCAAGCCCTTGTTGCAATGGTTTGTTCCACACTTTCTCTACAAAGTTTATAGAGTGTTGTTGTTGCTACTATGGAGTGCCAAAGTGCTGCTTGAGAGTGATGGATGCTAAGAGAATGCTTGAGAATGCTAAAAAGAGTGTGTAGAAGATCAGTTGAATGCTTAGAAGATTGTTTAGAGAGATGAAATGCATGAGGGAGGAGTGTTTTTGAAGGTGGGATGAGAAAAATGGCCATATTCGGGTTGGTTGGTTGAAGAGGGGCATTACAAATTGACCCCAATGGGAAGTATAATGCCTCTGCCAACTTCAAACGTAGGAATCTGTTAGGGATGTAAGTGCACTGCGTGGATGTGTGTGTGCCATGTAAGCATCTCCAATAGCTATTCTTCTACTGACGCAAAAGACAGATGCCAAGTGGAATGAAGGCAACATGATGATGTGGATTTTTTCCTTTGGATTAGGTTTTCTAAGGTGAGGAAGTGTAAAAGGGGAGTTTGCATAAGGGGTGCAAATTTGCTTCTATACACTTTTTCCCCACTTTAGCGAGCATGAATACTAATGAGTGCTTCAGTAAAGTAGATTAGAGAGGTAGTAGGGTTAGAAATGTGTACTTGAATCGTTAAGGAAGTAGACTGCAATCTAGCAAACTCGGAAGCGCAGGACAAGAGACTTCATAGCTTTGCAAAATTATGAAGCTTTAGAATGAAAGTGTCTTATAGGCCCATTGACCTACATGGAGGCAACCCCCAAGATCTTTCACATGAAGGAAGCCCCAAGAAAGTACCTCACAGGCCCATAGACCTGTGAGGAAGGTGTCCTCCAAGATCTCTCACATGAAGGATACCCAGAAAAGCGCCTTACAAACCCGTAGACCTGCAAGGAAACGTCCCCCAAGATCTCTCATGTGGAGGAAGTCGAGAAAGCACCTTACAGACCCACATACCTGCAAGGAAAGTGTCCTCCAAGATCTCTCACATGGAGGAAACACAAAGAAAGTTCCCTACAAACCCGCAGACCTGTAGGGAAGGCGTCCTCCAAGATCTCTCACATGGAGGAAACCCAAAGAAAGCACCCTACAGACCCGCAGACCTGTAGGGGAGCCACCCCCAAGATCTCTCGCATGGAGGAAGCTCAAAGGAAGTGTCCTACAGGTTTTCAAACCTATAAGGAGGTATGCCCAAGATCTCTCACATGGAGGAAACCCAAAGAAAGGGGACTCTACAGAGTTAGAAAGCAGCTTCACAGGCACACCCGTAAAGTGACATATTTATTCATAGATAGAACATGTCAGAAAGTGGCCACATAGGAAAGTAAGTGGATAGTCACATAGATTTCCAACAAGTTGGAAAAATTTCAATGGGGTCCCTTGGGAACCTGACGTAAAGAAGGGGTCCACTCAAGGGATGTGTTGTTCGAAAGTATGGAAGATATGTTTCTTTCTCGAATCGATTCATCATCAAGGAATCCTTTTGAAAGATGTTCACTTCATCAAGGAATTCAAAAGAAAGAAGAGATTCCCCCATGTGAGGGGAAGGTCAAAGCTACTCCCACCTCAGAGGAAGGTTCTCAAGTTCTTTCTTTATGAACCCATGATGAAGGAAACACGTTCCGTTAGGGTTTCAAGTCAAGAACACAATTCTTGAAAAGAATTTTGTGAAGATTCTTGAGAAAATATTCGTTGGTGACGAATGCGTTTTCTAAAAATTGAAGTGTTATAGAAGTGGTGTTGTCACACATGAATGGGACAACTCAAGGAAAGAAGAGAGAAAGATAAAGGAAAAGCTAAAAGAAAGCATCACAAACAAAGGGAACAAGGGTAGCCTGATATTTTGGGTTCATAAATTCTCATATATATATATAAGTATAGTAATAGTATATAGAATGAATTTTCATTAACCCCCTACTATATCAGACCATGTGAAGAATGCACGAGAAGACAAAGTAAAAATAAAAAATTGGGTCAACATGGAAGGGAAGCCTAAATGCCCACAACGCTTTTCATTGCCCCCAATTTATCAAAAATCAAGTCACAAACATGGAAGAATGATGAAACGAATAGAAGAAGGTTTACGACACAAAAACCACGCCTATATCCAAGCACCAACAAGGGTGACAAGGGTCATCCAGGCACACATAGCATGATCACATGGGAACACATCACAACACACACTTCTATTCTAAAGATAAAGAAGGGGCCTCCCCCTAACACTAATCGACCAAGAGGTCATCTGCTTCCCACTCCAAATCATTGTAGGGGGAAGGAGGACGAGCCTGCAATGGTGGAATGTTAAGAGGAGGAGTGTCTGATCCTCCCACAACAAGGGCTAAGGAAGAGGGCCCCACAAGGTCCTCTCCACTAAGCTCTTGTGGAGCTAAGGTCATAGATTTCGTGAAGATCACTGACAAGGATGGAACCTCGCCCAAATAGTTAAACATGCACTTTACAGGAGTGCCATGTTTCACCTCAACGAACATAGAAGGTTGTGCTCGAGATTCATCACTAGGCTCATTGAGTGATTTGGGAGTGGTGACAAACTCATGGGAAGCCAAGACTGGTTCTATCACTAGGACAAAACAAGTCAGCATGGGACCACCTTTCAAGGAAGGTGGGCTCCTCTTGCATCCTCCATTACTAGAGGGACCACTCTCCACCTTCTGCTCTGTCTGGGGACATGAAATCCCCACAAACGAGGCAAGAGGTGCAGAGGAAGAGGAGGAAGAGAAAGCCACATTAGATACCACCAAAGTGTTCATCATATCTACGGGTTTCAGGGAAGGTGGGACATCCAGAAGGACATCAACATAGGCAGCTCTATTGAAGGAGTGATGAACTCCTGCACCTTTTTAGGGTTAGTCACATTTGTACTCACAGTGGAAGCCGAAAGTGATATGAAGCTAGATTGAATGAAAGTAAAGGGGAGGAGAGAGGAGGATGCAGTAGGAGGCCCTGATATAGAGGCGGTTGTCTCCTCTTCCTTCCTCTATAAGGAAGCCTACCTAGCCATGAGAGCCTTTCATTGGTGCTTGTGCTCGCGCGCAAGGAAATTTTTGTGACTCTTTAAACTAGAGGCTAGAGGCTGTGAAGGAACAAAAGGCTCCTGCTCGGCCATGGGAGTGTCCACTACATCCATTTCCAATGGAGAAACATATTCCTAAACGGGAGCAGGAGGAATAGGATGGAAAGCAATAGGGGGAGTCGACTCAAGTGCCTATGTAGTGGGCCTCTTCCCATTCACTGCTTTGGGAGCAGGAGCAGTAGGAGGCTGCAAAGGTCCAGACATAGAGGATTCCCCACGAGGGCCTTTTCCTCTACCATAAAATAGTACTAAGGTCCAGACAACTTAGTAGGGAGGTTCAATATCCTGATCTTGGGTCTACACCAAGGAGGGATCATTGTACTTAACGGGTAAAAGCCAGACTTTCTCATCCAATATTCCTCCCAAGAAAGGGGAGCAGACGAGTTATCTTGAGAGCAAACAAGCTTCTCCTTCCCTTTTCAAGAAGAGGAGCCAACTGGTTGTTGTGCTATAGGAAGAGCCAATTTTGGTTGTCCCTTGTCCCCAGTCTTATACTTCACATAGTTTTTGTAAAGTAGGTTCGTTCTTGGAGGAAGCAAACCAATCGGGGTGGGCCAAAAATGGTCTAATGAATATCCCCCACGGGACACCAGAGGCTAGTATCCAGTGTCATGCACTACGTGCACAACACCTTCATGGGAGAACTTTAGAAATTTATAAATAATAGAGGCAATTCCATTCATGGAAGCTATCCAAGGTATGCCTAGCTTCATCCTGAACAAATCCGACTCTAGAATGACATTGAAAATCGTGTCAATAGGCCTAGGTCCAACTAGGATAGACAAAGTTATTGAGCCATATGGCTTCAGACAAAGACCATCATGTGTATGAATGGTAGATTTTGCTTGTTCGTACTCTTTTCCATGTAGTGAGTTAAGCCACAACGTCTCTTTTGTAATAACATTCACTCAACTTGTAGGGTCTACTAAGACTCCTATCACAATGCTACCATTGAGGTGAGCGGGAATGTAGAGGGGAGAGGGCTTGTTATTCAAGGGAAAGTCCCGCAAAGTGAATGTCACATCTAGGGATATGGGTACAGGTTGTGTAGTAGAAGTAACCGTGACCATGTTAACATAGGCCTTGGGCTGAGTGATAGGATCAGTGGGATCAACAATCATGTTAGTAGAATGCAACGAAAACGGGTCCGTGTATATCTACAATTCACTATTCACTTTTGTCATCGATTTATTCATATTTGTTTGATTCCATCGAGACGAATATTACTGTCCTTGATGTAGTTTTGTATCTCATGACACAAGCACATACAACGTTCGGTATCATGTCCATTGACTTAATGGTACTGACAATAGGTACTTGCATCATACCAACTAGGGTAAAGTTCCTTAAGAGGTTTAGGGTTCGACAAGGTTACAAACTTATCCTTCACTAACTTTTGCAAGATGGAAGAATAAGATTCTGCTAACTTTGTGAACTTTTGGTTGCATTTGAGGTCGTTGTCATCTGCAGTGGCTACTACATTCACAACAGCCTTTCCTTTCCCAGAGATCGATATGATGGACTTTCCTTCAGAACGAGAGTGTGAGGAAGATCTCGCGAATTGAACTACCATCTGTTGATACTCTTGTAGGGCTACACACAAATGCGTGAAAGAAGGATAATTTATAAGGGAAAACTTCTCCTGCCAAGGCCTTTGCAAGTTCCAGATGAATACCTTCTATACGTCATAATCAGACAATGGATACGAGATTTGTGAGAAGAGTGCTTGATATCGCACGATGAAGTCAGTAATCTTCTCATTATCACCTTGTTTGCATCAAACGAGATCTGAGAAGGTCATCTTGGCCCAATGTTAGCTTGGAACTGGCGTAAGAATTGGTTTACAAGTTGGTCAAATGAGAAAATGGAGTTATCAGGCAAGGAACAGTACCACTTGAGTGTTGTATCCTTGAGAGATCGAGGGAATAGTTTTTCCATCAATGCATTGTGATGGAAGAAATATATGCACAGGGCATTAAAGGCGAACACATGTGTTTGTGGATCCCCTTTTCCGCCATATCTTTTGAATTTAGGAATCTCCATTCCTTGAGGGAAGGGAGTGTTCAAAATTGTGACCGACAATGGGCTATGTTGGAAGAAGGGTTGGAAGATAGGCTGGGTAGAGGCTTGGGAGAGACTCGCCAACTGGGTTTTCATCTTACCCATATTCTGAAGAAGAGTGTTCATAATGGGGTCGTTAGAAGATATAGGGCTAGAGGAACCCCCTTCAGAACCACTACCGGAGCCACCACCAGACCCATTGGTGTGGCCTTCATCGGAACCACTACCAGATCCACTGCCACTAGTAGGACCTCTGTTGGAGCCACCTTCGCTTCCAAAGCCACCACCATGACCTCTATTAGAACCACTTCCACTAGCACCACCCCCATTTCTGAAACTACCGCCACTACCAAAGCCCCCATCGCTATCTCGCCAAAACCTCCATCGCTAGAGGTGATAGGAGGGGTGAGGCTAAAACCCAAGGGGATCTTGTTCACTTTGATAGTTTCAGATCCCTCGGAGGTAGAGGGGATGTTGATCAAGGGTACGACATCATCCATGTACTTAAACGTAGGAGGCATTGACATTCCTAGCTGTCTCATGGTCTTCAAAAGTGGCCGTTTGCATAGTGTTAAGATTGTTTGGAGGAGCACATGCATTAGTCAAACTGGAGAGACAAGCCAAGAGTTCTATGCTTGTTCGGTCTTTTCCCACCATATACCTTAGTTTGTTGATAATACGAGCGACCCTAGCCAACTTCAAGTCTCTTCCATGTGATGTTCTAAGTCACCAACCCTTTGTTGAGGGTGAAGACATATTTTGAAGGAATGTGAACAACCTCATGCTCATCGACCGACAATGGTGTGGGAGATGCAGGAGGAGTGGGGATGTGGTCGGTCTTGTTAGAGAATCTTTCCTCTCCCCTTGACAACTGCTCCTGTCCTGTGAGACCAACGACAGATCCAACAAAAAGGCCTATAGAGAAATCAGTAGTGACCTTTGTCATCTCCATTGGAAGGAGTCGTACACTTCTCCTGACAATTTACTCGAAGGTTTTGGATTGGGTTGTGATGCTCATAAACCTTCACAACACTCAAGGGCAGAACGATCACAAGGTATAAGGGAAAATCCTCAACACCAACGAATGAGCAGATGTTGGTTCACATTGGGTTCACCAAAAATGTAAGAGAGGGGGACCAACTGCATTCAAGGCCCCAGGTCATGGAGAGCCAAGAGTGGAAGGCTGTCATAACTTACCTCACTCTAAAGGGGTGTTTTGAAATGAGGGACAAGAATGATGAGGACTATAAGGTCCTTTAATCACTCTTTAGACCCAAAACTTAGAATGGGGCTAGACGAGCCAGTTTTTTGGTTCAACACTGTACCTCAGGTAGCTCTCTGCTCGAGGATGAAAGTGTGGTTCTAGCACGACAGTACGACGTCTCTTAGGTGCGTTGGCGTCTGTACGACCAAAGGACCGAAAATACAACGGGAACTACCAAAAAATGAGCTGACATCCTAGCTAATGGTTTCTAAGGGAACAAAATAGAATTATGAAATAAGAGATATACAAACAAATGTGATAAAGAAAATATATTAAAGCTAGGGTGACAAAGATGAGAGCCTGTTCACCAGCTAGCTCCAAATACATGTCCACCTACACACAAGAAAGAGAAAAATTATTGGGGGGTTGTATAGGGATTTGCCTCAGTTAGACCCCCATTTAGGTGTTCCCACCTCCACGGACATCCAAGATTGCAACAATGGAGAAAAATGTGACAAAGGAAGGAAGAAAGTAAAGAACACAATAAACACTACAAAATAGTAATGTGCTACTCAACCAAATCATATAGGAGACGAGTGAAAATGCTTACCACCTCCACCAAGAGCTTATTGGCTAATGGAGGAGAAAAAGAGGACTCAAGCCCCTGCTGCAATGGTTTGTTCCACACTTGCTCTACGGTGTTGATGGAGTGTTGTTGTTGCTGCTATGGAGTGCCAAAGTGCTGCTTGAGAGTGATGGATGCTAAGAGAATACTTGAGAATGCTAAAAATAGTGTGTAGAAGATTGTCTAGAGAGATGAAATGCATGAGGGAGGAGTATTTTTGAAGGTGGGATGAGAAAAATGACCATATTTGGGTCGGTTGGTCGAAGAGGTGTGTTACAAACCGACCCCAATGGGAAGTGTAACGCCTCTGCCAACTTCAGACACAAGAATTTGTCAGGGACGTAAGCACATTGTACAGATGTTTGCATGCCGTGCGGGCGTCCCCGACAGTTATTCTTCTACCGACGTAAAAGAAAGATGCCAAGTGGAACGAAGACAATGGGCTGATGTGGATTTTCACCTTCAAATTTGGTTTTCTAAGGCGAGGAAGTGTAAAAGGGGAATTTGCATAAGGGGTGCAAATTCGTTCCTATACACATACCTTAAAGCATGCAATTTTAGTGTCCTTTTCTAGTTTTCATTCATCTCAACAATAAAATTTATATGAATGAAGTGATATACAATATCCTTATACCAAGGAGAGTTTTATGGATTGCAACTTTTTTCACAACCAAGTTACCTCCACTTGATTTATTTATGCAGCTTTTAACTTTGTTGCTACCATTAACTTAGCCAATCCCCATCCTCTAACTAAATTTTTGATTTGCACTTCAATATTAAATTCTTGGATTTTATTAATCCATATGCACCTTCTACCTTTTACTTTATATTGTGTAAAAATGTCCTTAAAAACCACATGTGGTACATAACCAATCATTTTATCACTTACCAAGTATGGTCTAAAATTATTCATAGGCTTCACTAGAGCATAAGCCTATTTCTCCATAATGTCACATTTCAACTTAGTATGTTGAAGAGAATTGTTGAAAAAATGAAATAGGTTAATCATATCATCTTTATTCTTTTGCAATAATACAACTACAATGTATGATATGACATAAAAGAAAACAAATAAAAAAGGTTTGGAAAAATCAAATGAATCTAATATTGGAGCTTGCTTCATCTCTCCCTTGATTTCACAAAATGATTGTGTTATCTCACCCTCACATTTTATATTGTCCTTTCTTCAATAAAATTAATAATAAATCAATTTACAAAATTAATCTTTCTAAATAAAGATTGAATACCTTCGATTATTTTAGGTTGAGGAATTGTGTTAATTGTAACAAATCTTTTTGGTTCAATTTTAATCCCATCCTTTGATACTATATGTAATGCCTGTGATTTGAAAGTGAAATGAAAGCAAACTAGAATGCAAACTATCATGAAAGTTCCTATTTCAAAAACAAACAAAACCTATAGATAGAGCTCATATAAGAGATGAAAACAAAAGCATAACATCAAATGTAAAGCAAATGTTACCATAACCTCCATTGTGAATTGATTTTCTCCTTGACTAGTTGGAATGTGGATGCTCCTTGGTTGAAGATACCTCTTTTGACAACATGCACCTAGCATAAGTGATGATTGATTATGAATGAAGGAAATAATGCTTGAGTTTATAGACTTTTGGAAGTGGGAATAGATGATCAAGATTTGATTAAATGCTCATGTCATTCAAGGCATTAATAGACTTGAAATTTTATTTAATAAATTAAATGCATTGGATTAGACATGTACTTTACAAAAAATAAAGAAATTTTTAATTTTTATACTACTATTCCATGAACCAATAGAAAGAAAGATAAATGACATGTTTACAAATATTTTAAAAAAAATATATATATATATATATATATATATATTTTATAGGATTGTTGCTCAAATTTTATAATTCAATATGCTCATTGATTAGATTAATAAAATAAATTGAATGCATCAAACACATTTGTATCCCTCCCAATGATTAAAAATATATAATTATTCATTACCCTTTATTAAATACTTCTTTTCTTATTGTTAATTTAAAAAATATTTTAAACTAATAGATGTAAATTTTATTTATTTTATTGTTAATTATTTTAATGACAATCTCTCATATTTTCTTTATTTCACCTTTTTAATAAATTAAAATTGACTCAAATATGATAAAAAAATTGTATTCATAGGCCCACAACCTTTGAATAAAAATAGTGTCATTATCATATAGTGTCATGAAAATAACTTTCACTAGTCAAAATGGAAAAAGTTGAAAGATTTCATAGCTTACCTCACACTAATAGTACTATTTACAACTATCATCTAATAGAATGATAGATAAATTAATTTTGAAATCATACAATAAAAATTTACTCTTTTCAAGGCACACATTTGTATTCATTTGCTTTAGTTTTATTTAAAACTTTGCTCTATGTAAAACTTTTAAAATGAAATTTATTAACAAATTTTCTTAATTGTCCATTCATGATTCCATATTGCATGGGTGAATACAATTGTGAAAGCCCTCTCATTTAAAATAAACCTCTTTTTTTTGCATTTGTTAAATTGCTTCACTACATGGAGAGGAAAATGTGATTGGACAACCAGACAACCCAAATCATTGTTCTTTCACAATTTCATGAGTTAATCATATGGTCAAATCTCCAAAGAGCGATATAGGAAAGCAAACACAAATTTAGACAATTTTGATAACAATGTCACAAGTTCAAAGATTGTTTAATCTACACATCCACCCTACATTCTCATCCCAACACATGCACACATGTAAAACAACATGTCTGCAATCCTAAAGAATCAGGGGGAGGAACACCCTCAACCATTGTCCACACAAGATTACTAGAAATCCATTTGGTTCCTTCATTATATGATGTTTCAAAATAATTTTTTACATTGAAAGAAATCAAGGAACCTTCCATGCATTGTTTTTTTTCAATACTAATAATATCATAATCTTCTAGCTTGTCTATCTACATATCGATTGAATTGTTCGGTACAATTATTAATTATAATACAAGAGAATCTACATAAGGCACAAACATACCTCTTAAGAAGAATATAATTTAAGTCACATACATTGTAGTCCACATGTCAACTCTTTAGATTGAGGTGGGCTCCCACAGAATCAAACATCATATTGACTTTAAAGTCCCAATGATTTACCCTAATAACTTAAAAATATGCTTCAAAAGTCCCAATGATTTACCCTAATTACTTAAAAATAAGGAAGAGCCAATCAACCTTCTTCAAGCTTTCAAACTCACCCACCAGCCTCCCATTCTTTTTGAACATAAGTGCTTCCACACCTTAGAAGAAGCTTGGGAAGCAAGGAAGTTTCTAAAACCAGACCTCTATGTCCCAACTACTTTGACAAATGGACGACACTAGAAGCTTCCAAAGATTATTGCATGATAAGCAACAAGGTTGTTAGAGGCCTATTTGGAAAAAGAAGTGGGGCCCACCCGCCACACAAACGTGGACGTGTACCGCCCGCACACGGGTCGTATGGACGACTGGGCTGAGGGGATGCATATCTCCTAATCACAAGTCCAAGTCACATGAGCTTGGGTCTCGGTCATATGGGCCTCTGTCGGCGGATATTTCCGCGTAGAAATTTCATGCCTTGCGTTGGTCGTTCGTCGGTAATTCCGTTTCGCGTTTGGCGTCGTCTGACGGGATATATAAAAAGATTTGGGGGACAGTCTAATTTACTCGTTCAAACTCAGAAACGATTTCTGACAGGCGATTTGTTCGTCGTCTAATGCCACATTCGGGGAATATGCTTGTGTTACTTGGTCGGGTATTTTGCTTATATATTTGGCTTCTCTGCGTGCCTGGTATCTGAGGGTATTATTATTCTCTTTGTCGTGTCAAAGACGATTGGATTGACTGTTCATATACAAACAAGAAGAGAATTGAATAAAGTAGAGGCCGTGGGTTTCGATCTTGAGATCGAGCTAAGATGAGGGCGCCTTCTATTTTTGCATGTTTGCCTGGGTTGTCACCGCATTTTTTATCTCAATCTTCGGAAAAGGATCGTTTTTTTGGTGGGCTGAGCCAAAAACCCTTGCCGCCCCCACCTCCCTCTGTCGAAGTTCTTCCCTCTAAGGTAGTTTTTATTTAGTTTAGTTTATTATTTGTTGTAATTTGAATTTTTGGACTTGTTTTTTCTTGAAATGGATTTGATGTTCTGGGCTATCGTAATAATTGAGTTGCTGTAATGGGTGTTACAATAATTATGCAATGTTTGTGTTGTTTTTGGATGTTTGTACTGGTTAGGGTTTTGTAAATTTGTCCACGTTGTGATTTTCCGGTAATTTCACCCTTTCCCTCCTATTTTTACCCTTGCTTTTGTTCGTATGGATGCATTAAAGTTCTCCGTTGAAATCTTAAGTTTATTGTTTCTTGATTTTATATTAGTTTAGGGTTTTGGTAATGCCTTTATTTGGAATCTTGCCTGTTTTTGCCCCCTTTTATTGGGTGACTGAATTAACGTTGCCTGTTGGTTAGTGAGGAGATTTGAATTCATGTAATAGGAATTATAAGTATGTACATATCTTTACCTTTTTCTTTATGTTTGTACTGGTCAGAGTTTTTAAATATATCAAGCAGTTGGGATTTGTTTCCTTTCTTCATCTAATTGAATTCTTTTGATGGTTTGATTATATATTTGATCTCCCTTGATGCTTAGATTATATATTTGAATTCCCTTGATGCTTAGATTATATATTTGAATTTCTTTAATTCATGGTCAATAGATTTGAATTCTTGTAACAAGTATTGAAAGTGTTTAAATCTCTACTGTATTTTTTTAATCTTTGCATTGGTTAGGTTTTTGTAAATATTTTTAGTATTTGATGCATATGCTTTTCCATTTCTTGCTGATGTTTTCTGTGTTTGGTATCACTCAATTCTTATAAATTTTAGAGTGATCAGAAATTATTCCCTATTTCAACAATTTACTTCAAGTTATCAGCATAGTCACTTGAACATATCGGTGGGAGTGTTTTAGGGTACAAAAGTCTGAAACTTGTAGTTGTTTGGACTTTGGAGGTCATATGGTAAAGTGAAACTCAATACCAGCCGAAGATGTTCAAAACAAATTATTAAGTAGCAAACCCTATTCCATTCAGGGCCCAAACCTGCCTTAATTTAAATTATTTATAACCCATGTTAGGTTAGAAGCTTTGACAAGCCTGGAGGGTTTGCTGGGTGGTGATTGTGCCTTTTCTTTGGCCAAAGAATGAAGGTCTGATGGCTGGATGGCAGCAATTGTTTGTGGTAAGGATATTCCACCCTTGCATGTTTTGGGCACATATTTCATTAAGGAGTAAGCTTTCTGGAGAGTGAGATTCATTTGAAAGACTATGAGGAGTAGGTCTGCTGGGCTGGGTTCTAGTATCCCAGTTTGAACAAAAGTCTCTAGACTACCGATGGACTTCCTTATCAGAAATTTGACACAAAAAATGACAATATATATAAGTGATAATTTTCTGGATTTCTAAATCTAAAGTTGAAACTAGAAAGTATATCCGTAGAAGTAAGAATAGGAGCAATTCTTCCCTTAAAAATACAACAAGATCTAATCATAAAACTCATAGCGTTGTAAGGTTTGAAATATAAAGCTTTGAATTCTTTAAATTATTTCATGTAAGCTGGTAACCTATCTCCAGGTTTTGAAATGTTTCCCGTGCTTCAATTGTCAAATTCGGAAAATTATCCGGTAGTTTGTAACTTAACAGCCATTTTTTAACAGTTTCAAGAAGTTTTCTTGCTGGGACTTATCCTGTAAGTTTCCAATATCATTTCCAGGAGTTTTTCAAAGTTTCTGTCATTATTGATTCCTTTTTCTTGAGAAATATACAACAAAATTTCATCCATTCCCTGATCTTCTTGTCCTTGCTTCTAATACTCACATTTTGAAAGTTCCAAGGTGTCCATTTTTAATTCTTGGTGGAATATAGATCTGGAGCCTTTTTATTGTGGTTAGATATACAGTTATACTTATATTGTTCTCATTTTTTTTGGGAGAGGGGAGAGAGGTGCTTTCTTATCTTGTTTTTAAAGGCTTTGGAATGATGAAGATAGTACTAGTTAGCTCATGTACAAGTATTTTAATTTTCTGGATTGTCAATGCACAGGATGCTCAATACGACAAATATACCACTGAGCCTGTGAATTTGCAAGGGAGTCTCACTTTATATAAGGTACAATAATGGTTGGCATAACACTTGGCACTGATTCTGAATATTTGATTTAGTTAGTTTTGCCCTGTCATTTTGGGTTGGGATTTTTCTATATTTTTGGCCTCACCGTCTCTGTTTGTCAATGCAGGGGCGAGTAAACACTGCTGATGTCCTTGGAGTGTGTAATTCAGATCTGGTTCCTGGAAAGTACGAAGGTATTTTGATGGTTTTTAATGAAGTTCAAAAATATTATAGAAGCAAATATCTCTCTTGTTGTCTGTTGTATTATGGACCTCTATTGCTGTTGAGTGCATTTTCCTTTCATTTGAACTTTTCTTCTGTTATGGCAGGGGGTCTCAAGCTCTGGGAGAGTTCTCTTGACCTAGTGAATACCCTTAAACGGGAGATCCGTGATGGTCAGTTGTCATTCAGGGGAAAGCGTGTTTTAGAGGTAATAGTTAATTCCTCCTTTAAAAGAGTCCCTTTTTCTATTTACTTTGTTGGGGGAAGGACTAATTGACCTGACCATGCCTTTCAGCTTTCTCTGAACTGGGTTTTTTTAAGGACTCTTTATGATGCTAATCTAGAATAACAGTCCCCTTGATTAAGTTTAGTAAAATGATTTGATCTACAGACTGGAACTGAAGTATCTGTTAATAAGGCTGTTAGTGTTATATATATCCATCTAGTATTTTGAAAAGTGACATTATATGAAACAATTTAAAACAAGTCAAGTATTTTGTTTGGGCTGCAGTTCAAATTACAATTAGTTCACTGTAACCAATTTTTTTGTAATATTAAGATGCTAGAATATCAGAAGTTGAACATTCCAGCTGTTGTCATTCAGTCAGTGCTTTACTTCATTTTTTAATCCATTCATGATATAAGCCTTAAATCTCAAAATGCTTTTTTTTTTCTGACACTCAGACTTGTAGGGTATTATTATCTGATTTATATTCTAATTTTTTTTTTAATGTTTGCAGCTTGGATGTGGTCATGGTCTACCTGGGATTTTTGCATGCCTTAAGGTAAGATATCTGTTTTGCATGAACTTTTGGTATATATAGTTTATTTTCACATGGAACAAGATTTGTAGAATTCTTCATGTGCGGACATTGATTGCTTAGTTCCTGATGAAGTCGCCTTGTGTATATTCAGGGTGCATCAACAGTCCATTTCCAAGATTTCAATGCTGAGGTGTTACGATATCTCACCATACCAAATGTGCACGTAAACCTTCAGAATGCTCGTGAGAGACTTGGTCGTCAATGTGATGGCCCTGTAACACCCACACGAACAACTACCTTATCACCTGATGTCCGCTTTTATGCTGGGGATTGGGGAGAGTTGCATACCGTACTATATCTGGTTGGGCAGAATCAGTTCAATGCATCAGGTGACATCAGTTTAAATTTCTCTGAGGATGATTTATATCTGGACCGCTGTAGCAGCCACAATAGCAGTGGTGCTAATCAGGAAACACAGATGGACTCTAGTCATGGTCAACGAGTAAGGCAGAGAAAGCTTTCTGGAAGTCGTGCTTGTGAGCGAGCTAGTGAATCTGATCCTTCAGAGGGTGGTTATGATATTATTTTGATGTCCGAAACTGTCTATTCTTTGGTCTCCATGCGGAATTTGTACAGTCTCATGAAAAAGGTTTGTTGTTTATTTTATTTATATATTATTTTCTCTCTGCAGGCTATTTTACTCAGAAATTGTTTGACAGTATAATTTATTGTGGCATGAGCTATCAATGCAATATGGAGACATTCAAAACATAATTAAAGCTTGTGCCTTTTTGTGGGCAGTGTCTTCGACCACCATATGGTGTCGTCTACTTGGCTGCTAAAAAGCATTATTTTGGAGGAGGAGGAACTCGACAGTTTCGATCTTTAGTAGAAGAGGATGGTAAGTCTTGAGGATGATGACTAGTAATCATTTAAAAAAATTCAGTTGACAAGGTTGCAATTAAAGATTACATAATTTTACTTGCTGCCTCATTTGATGTATGGAGTAATTTAGACAAGTGATAAATAACTTGTTTGAATACACATATTTGAACAAACCAAATGCATACATTGACCGGATGTGCCAATGAATTTGCCTGTCTCTAAAACTTCGGCTAGGAACTGCTGCAATGCATCGTGATATAATAACTTTGACATTCAAGAAAGCATGTAGTAAACTAATTTGTGTTTCATCTTTTTCCATGTTTAAAATGATATTTAGCTCTATGCATGATAACTCTCTTTTGGTTTCTATATTCTCCTCTGCTGCTAATTGATCACTGTCTTCTTCTGCAGGCATCTTGTCGGCACATTTGGTAGTAGAAGTTGCAGATGGTTCTTCAAATGTCAGGGAGATCTGGAAATTCTTTTATAAATGAGAGTCGCCAATGAGGATTGGGTGTAATGGAATTGTTACCTTGTTTTGGAAAACCTATAGTACTGCAATCACAGGATGAGGATGACAGACTAAACTGAACTTGTGATTGTCATTGTTGATGGGTTACTGTTGTTTTTTGAGATCTAACGCCAAAGGCAGTTATAACTCGTTTTTTGATCAGAATCTTGTAAATGGATGATGTCCATGTAAACTCTGTTCTATTATAGTTGAAGTTAGGCATACCACGACATTCTTTTCCAAGGATAGATCATAGAAGTGAAAACAAACTTCTATTGGTGTAGTTAAAGCAAGATGAACTGGCCATTATTGTAGATTGCCATTGTTGTAGTTGGTCATTCTTATATGTTTATCATTACATCATGATGATAAGATGCACATATTATTCAATAACAAAGAAATTTTTTGATAATTAGTTGATGCTTTTTCAGTTGTCTGCATTTTGAGTATTAGATGGAATTTTACTTTGGAATATACTTGTATTGGCCTCCACCTAATTTATGATATAATTATGCACAAAAGTAATCAAGTTAATTACAGATTCAAATACACTGCTGAACGGCTGGTAGTACAACTATAAAGTTTCAAACTTTCAACTCAGAAGTGGGTTATTTTTAATTGAATTCAAGCGTTTGGGCCAGTTAATGTGGTTCTGTAGTTTCGACAAATTAAACCAACCATGATATGATGGATTATTGTCTCCCATTTCTTTCTTAGCCCGTTTAGGAGATCCTATTCTACTTGTTTGTTGTGAACCTATATACACCAATAAAGAAAGAGGGGTCTTCAAATTTAGAAGACCATTATGTCGGATGGGCCTGGTTGGTGGTAATGTGGAACCGTTGTCATAGAGAAAACCCTTCGGACGAGTTGCTTGAATTGTCTGCAGATCACCAGTGCCCAATTGTGGTAGGGTAGGTACGTCCTAAAAATGAATGGTGGGTCTCCAGAATTGAACTGTTTCCAGACCAAGCCTCTTAGTCTTACGGTACTCCAGTAAATAGAAAAGATAATTACCAGGGTGTGACAAGCAAATACAAAAGATAATGAGGGTATGAGGAGCATAAAATCAAAAAATAATCACAAGTGCCTAACAATAATGAGGGCAATGATGTAAAAAGTCTACCTAACAAAGTAAAAGTCAAGCAAGATGAGACTGTCGAAATGAAAAGCTGTTCAGAATAATATTTTCTAAACGTGAAATTTACTAATCACATCATTTCTTTGCTGTTTATAGGGAAAAGTTAATTTGTACAATTGACGAAGATCTTAAGGAGCACAGGTAATGATGTTTATTGTTGTTTCTTTATTGTAAAAATGGATCGTAAAATCAACAATGCCTTTCAATCTGAAGTCACAACCGACGCCTTTCTTTGGGTGAGTGGTGGTGACATCAAACCACACTCCAAAGAATCTTGGACAATAGAATAAAACGTTATTATTAAATAGACAAGTCCAACATTGACACCTAGACATGTGCCAAACGTTGCCTGTAGACTATGACCAATTATTATGAATCATAAGTTCGGGGTATTATATAGACTCCAGTGATAGAAAATATGCAGCGTGTCGAACGAGGCTACATAGTTTTTGGTGGTAGTTATTCTCCATTCCATCAAATATATATATATTAAATATTATATATGCATTTATATAATATTATGATTATATATGCATATATATAATATATGATAAAATATTGTTCTTTAAAATAATTGTCACTGTAGTTGGAGACATTAGGATTCATGCAGTATACTTTTTTTGGTGCATGTGTTAATAAACTGTAGGTCCCAAGGTCCAATCACAAGCATGGATATGCATGTATATGTCAACAAGTACAAATTGTATGGCCTTAAAAATAGAATTATAATTTACTCAAAATTGTAGCAAATAGTATTAATCTATTTGTAACAAATAATAAGGAGAAGATGGAATTAGAATTTGCTCTTAAAATTGTAAGAAATAGCATCCATCTATTTTTAACAAATAATACTGTTTATAATCATAATATAAAAAAATGTATACATTGAAATGCTCAATTAAAATGAATACTTAACAAATAGTATTCATCTATTGATAACAAATTATAGTATGTATAATCTTTTTATTATATGCATAGAAGCATTTGATTGAAACAAGGAGTAACAATCCATGTGGATGTTATAAAGATGAATTTGGCATAAAATTAGTAATTACTAAAAATGCAAGTGCGATTTTAGCTTTCAACCCATGAATAAAAGCAAGACGAAGACTAAGCTCCATATGGATAAAAGCATGGCTAAGATATCCATTTTACACATTTTTACATGCATCACATGTATAAGCATAGCAAGATATTGATAGCTTTCACAAATATAATCACAATATTCAAGAAATTTGTTTTTCACTTTAACTATAAATAAAAAAAGAAAATGATGAATGGTGGCAGATATATTAAAGCAAGTCAATGGATGCAACAAAATTTTCACTTGAGCAATTAATAAATAAAAATGATGAATGTTGGTGGATATAAGCAAATCAATGGATGCAACAAATTTTTCACTTGAGCAATAAATAAGTAAAAATGATGAATGGTGGTGGATTTATTGAAACAAGTCAATGGATGCCATTGATTTCTATTGAATAATATCTATTACTATTTTCATGTAAAAATAGCTTTTCTTGCATGAACTTGCCACAACTTCTTGTTTGATATATATGCCACCTTTTACATTAATAAATGATGGCATGAACAAGCAATGACCAATTTCTTGCAAATTAAAAATGCATTTTTCTCGTGCATGTTGCTTGTATTTGCATGGAACAAAACTTTAGAGACAAATAGAAAAGTCAAACAACAATTTCCAAGTTATTTTTAAATGAATGATAGGTGTTTTTGAAGAGAATTATAAATGTTTTTTAATATAATTGATAAGTTGATCACATGTAAGTGGGGTAGCATCTCAAGAATTTTGGAAAGGAATAATCCTTGAAGATAATTAATTTAGGTGCATTAACTTTTTTCTCTATATTTTTATTTTTTACATAAATTGGAGGGTTAAGAATCTTTTCATTATTTTTACTCTACATGGTGTTTTTCAAATTTAATGTTTTCAAACACATGTTGGTTGCCTAACGGTGTGTACTTCACAACGTACATTTTTATTTGATTAACAATAAACAAAAAGCATGAACATTTTGAATCACTACAATTAAATAGGGAAAACCTATGCTTTAAAAATGTAGACACCTTGTATGATGTATATGATTGTTTTTATGAATAGTGAATAGGGTAATATTTAATTAATAAACTAAACAATCTATATTTTCATGTTTTAAGGAATTGTAGATCCTTTTTTTTTTTTCCCGGGCGTGGGGGGGGGGGTGGGTAAAAGATATTATATTGATAAAGTAAGATAGCTATATGTGTACTAGTAGTACCAAAATGACTTGCAGATTGAGATTGTCAGCATGATGAGCAACAAAATAAAAATCCACCAAGGGTGCTCACAAAACCAAACCTATTCAAACCAGATCTCTCGGTATAACCAAGTCTCCAAATTCCAAGCCCACAAAAATCAATCCCCATGGTCATCATGAATAAGCTTAAGAAGTTGTTGAGACTTATCATGGGTTAAATCAACCCAATCACTCACATTCTATCTACATGGTCCTTCAAAGGCCCATTTGGCTAAACATTCAAATACCTTATTTCATTACCTGAGATGTGGATAAAGAAGATAGACTCAAAGTTTATGGCTAGACACAAAAATTGTTTAGCCACCAAAACCAAACACCAAGAGGACTCCTAAAATTTCTTTTGTTTAGGAGGAAGACTAAAAGCATCGAATCAAATTCACAAATGACCTTTTTCCAACCCATAGAACAAGCTCGTATTAGAGCTTGAAGAATTGCCCAAGCTTCCATTTGATTATTAGAGTGAATTCTCATATGAGTAGAGAAAAGAAACTGAACCAAGCCCCTATTGTCTCAACCAACACCACCTATCCCAACACCTGGGTTACCTCTAGAAGATCCATCTATGTTAATTTTTAAAAAACCCCAAGGAAGAGGGAGCCACTTTCTAGATCTATTCACCTTCTTGGAGATCTAAACTTTATCTCCAAGTCTAATTGGAGAGGAAGATGAAAGAGACAACTCCAAGAGCTTAACAAGGCATCAAAATAAGTAGGAGGATTATCATAAGTGAATTTAGCTTCTATAGTTTCTTTAATCATACCTTTAATTTTAATTCACACTTGCATGGCAATACTTTGGCACCTTGAAATATTCAACGATTTTGTTCTAGCCAAATCTGTTGGCAAATAAAGGAAGGGACAAATTCCCACATGGCCAAAAGAAAGAGAGTTGAGGTTGGAGTTCTTCCCATACTATTCCAAAACTCAGCCAGGGAAGTAACATGGATGAATGGTCTATTCCACAATTTCCACCATAAACTCCAAATTAATTTATTTTGAACAGGGGCATTGAAAAAATAGATGACTACTGCACTCTTCATGACTACCACAAAAAAATCAAATAGAGGGTCCTTGGAAACCTCTCTTTCTAATGTTATCCCAAGTAAGACATTTATTGTGACTCAGGAATGACATTAAGAAGTTACACTAGGCTAACCACACTTGTTCCAAATTCTTTTCCACTAAGGAAACTCAACATTCTTCGCTCTTATTAGTTCTAAAACATGATAACCATGAGAAAAAGAGTACACACCTTTTGGATCATGATGTAACATGTCAACTGTTCACTGAAGTAAATTTTCCTAAGTTTTCACTTTGTGAGTAAATAAACTATGTAACAAGCCATTGAAATAAATATTTTATTTTCTTTATTGAGAACAAATGAACATAGATGTCATAACAATGAACAATAGCGATTCCATTCATATATAATAAATTCATGATTACAACATTTCCAAGAATGTGTACATAGTACATACATAGCTCAACTGAGCTTCAAAGCAATAGATATAGATAGTCCAGGAACTCCTTTCAAATCTTAGTCTTCTTGTCACTTGTTGAGGAGGAGAAGCATCACTCAAGCGCTTTTTTGCCAACTGCAGACTCATATGCGGTCCCTTGCACATCTATCATTTGATAGATGGCCCTACCCTTCAACGGAGAGATTGGTGGAGAAACCTCGTAATGACAACCAACTGAGCTTAGTCCTATGTCCTACATGGCTAGAACTTGTAAACCCACAATCTAGAACTAGCATGCAAATAAATGGATCACGGTGAAGTGACAGTGGAACCAAAGGCAATCACACTACTTTGTCCAAAGTGTTCTCACCCAGTACTTCGAGTGATGGTCATCCTACTCATGTACACTACTCAAGCTTTTTTTGAATTTAGGCTGCTATATACTATGCATAGGTTTATCGTTCAACAGGTAGTCTTTAACCCTAGAGACAACCTATTCCCATTCCCCATAACTTAATGATATATCTACTCAAAAAGCATAAATACAAGTACCCTCCCCTTAACAGATAATCAAACTCTAGGAGTAACTTGGAAACTGCCAATTATACCAATAACTAGCTATGGACAACTTTTAAGCTATCCCTGCTTAATCATATCTAGTAACATATACCTATGACAAACAATCTCTCTTATTATGGAGTAAATACAAGCACTTCATAGAAAAGAGTAACATAGCTTCTTATTCCTTTCCAAAGCAAATACTATATTTTCCTAATGCAAGTATTCCAATCAAGTCATTCAAATACACAATATTTTATAAACAAAGATAAATAAAGGAAGATTTCTCCTCATGCCTGTAAAACGCCTGTCCAATTGATTGATTATTTCACAACTCTCCAAAACAAGAACTAGCTCTACTTAAAACTCTCAAGCAATGCCTCAATAATCCTCTCTCTCACAAGTTGATAATATACTTCTCACAAAATACTCAATGCTCTTAATGCTCTCACAAAATACAACAAAATGGAATTGTAGATTAGAAGTGTGTAATGGAGTAGAAATAGAATATAGAATGAGTAACAAATGAGAGAGTATGCCTCTCTATTTATACAACAAGGAGACTTCAAAGCCTACAGAAAAGGCAAGTAGATTGACAACATTATTCATGGAAGTCGACTCACTTCACTTGGCAACAAGGTGGCAGCAAGTAAAGAGTTTACTCAACATACTAAGCTATAGGTCTACCTCTAATTTTGACAACAACGTATGACTATTTCAATCAGCACATGATCAAAACGTGATAGTCGATTTCTTCCCAGATTGAACTTCTATAGCATATAGAACTTTCATAATATGGCACCAAGCAAGGAGCCATCTCTCTATAATTCTAGTGCGACTTAAAACATTTGAACCAGTCTCTTTTAAAAATGTAACACATTGCATAGGTCGACTAAGTCTATGCCCAACAAAAACTAAAGGAATGATGAGTTGCTTTATCTCATTAATCAACTTTGACCGATTCCTTACCTTGCTGTAATCTTTTCCTATTAACATGCATTTACATTTTCTTTGTTGTTGGTGTAAATCCATCACCATTATGACAAGGTGTCCCATGAGTTATTGTTGTTTACTAAGTCAAATGTATTATATCTCAAGCATCAACCAAGTCAGACTCTTTATATTGACTTATTTGTTGCACTATATATTGTATATACTTCGCTCTTTAATCTTTGCTAATATGTATTATATTCGGCCTTTATAATGCTTTGCATTTGTTATATACAACCAGCCTATGTTCAAGTAATATATTGACCTCTAAGCATTGCCTATGTTAATAGGCCTCCATACATATAATCATATTTAAATATATATTCGTATATTTACATATACATATATATATATGTTTATCTACACACACACACACACACACACATATATATATATATATGTATATGCATATGTATATATATGCTTATATATATATCTTATGACAATAAAGTATGTATTCATTCAATATACAAAAGAATAGAACCAAGTTAACATTCTCATAGTATAACAATTACATCGATTGCGTACATATATATTCCTCTATGTACATGTATATGTATGTGTACATATATCGATACATTCATATGGCATATCCATTTTCCCATCATACGTGTGTGTATATATATATATAAACACACACACACACATTTGATTGTACACCATACTCATACACAATTACAATTGTATTGATAAGTACTTACATGCAATATATCTATATATATACATATACATGTTGTTAGGTCCATTTGATAGTTCCATGTACATATGTGTATGGTCTATCATCGATATGCTTATATATACATATACATACATTCCATGTGTTTTTAACTCATTAGTACAAGAATAGTAAAATAAGGAAGAGCTCATAAACTCCCAAACATATAACATCATCCAAGCATGCATTCAACAGTAATCAAGACCCTTACTTAGTGCAAACACATCAAACTAAGGATGTCTTACCAAATACCAACAAAACAACTTGACACAACCATTCTACTGTAAGTGCGTGTAAGCTCAGATAGGTTCCGTTATTGGCTACCCGACCAATACCTTCTCTTGAGTGATACTTCCCCTTCGCTTGGAGGATTGAACATATTCTTGCATCAACTAACACATTCACATGGTAGTCAGTTGTTCAACAAAATATGCATTACATATAATACATCTCCATAGTTAGAACATTTATTTCTATAAACCTTCATTTCACATATATGCATTTCTTCATATATCATTTAAATGAAACAACATTCATTCATAATTCATAGATAACAAAGTGAACGCACAATTTATTCATCTTCAGAATCCAAATTACATGCACATTTACCCTACATAGTAATAGTAAATAGTAAATACATAATTGGGGTGTAACATACTCCCCCCCTTGTGTATCATCGTCCCCTATGATTTTATGCAGCAACATAAAACAAACACACAAACAACATATTGTTTTTCAAGTACACTCAAATGCATCTAAAACATGAGGAAACTTTTGTTGAATCTCAACATAGTCTTCCCAGGTGGCTGAGTCTTCCACATACTAGTCCCACTGGACTTTGCATTGCAAGACTTCCCTATTACGCAAGTGAAGCTTATGTGTTCTGAGCACTTTGACAAGCTCGAGTGTTACCACTCCAAGGTCTTGTACCTGTAAAGTAGTCCAATCAATCACATGATTATCTCCTGGTATATACTTCTTCAGCTACGACACATGAAAGACATTATGCATTCTGGAAAGAGTTGGTGGCAACACAATACGGTAAGCTACCAAATTCACTTCCTCAATAATCTCAAAAGGTCCTACATATCATGGAGCCAATTTGAAAAAAATTCTAAATTTAATTGAACTCTTGTGAGGTTTCACTCTCAACAACACCTTGTCACCTACGACAAAATTTCGGGGCAGTCTTTTTGCATCAACATAGCTTTTCTATCTATTGTTAGCTTTAGCTAATCTTTGCTTAACAATTTTTACTTGCTCTTCCATTTCAACCAACATTTTTGGCTCAAGGATCACTCTATCTTCAAGTCTATCCCAACTTATAGGAGTTTGAAATTTTTGACTATATAATGCTTCGAAAGGAGTCATCTTTATTGTGGAATGATAGGAATTATTGTAAGAAAATTCCACCAAGGTTAAGTAATCTTCCCACTTGGACTGCTGATCCATGCAATACATTCTAAGTAAGTCCTCTAATACTTGATTTACCCTTTTCATTTTTCCATCTGTTTCCGGATGATATGCTAAGCTAATATTCAGTTGAGTCCCTAATGAAAAAAACAACGTTTGCCAAAATCTAGAAGTGACTTGTGCATCTTTATTGAATATTATCTTTTCAGGTATTCCATGTATCCTAAACACTTCTTGCATAAATTTTCTCGCTATGACAGGTGCTCCATTGGTTAGATTTTTGGGTATAAAATGTGCTACTTTTGTAAGCTTATCTACCACCACAAGAATGGCAATGTGCTTATTTCTTGACATAGGCAACCCTTGCACAAAATTCATACTTATGGCTTGCCACTTTCTCTCTAGTATATCATGTGGAAATAACAAACCTATAGGATGACGATGCTTTGCTTTTACCCTTTGACACTCAAGAAACCTTGCTACAAATCTAGCATTGCATCTCCTTTCATCCCTTTCCAAAAGTATAGTGGATTTACATCTGCCGTCATTTTCGTCACTCCAGGGTGTCTAGAGTACGGTGCTTCATGTACTTCCTTCCATACCATATTTCTCAAATCCTCTACATTAGGTACATACATTCTCCCTTTATATCTAAGTAATCCATTAGGTTCAAAATGAAAACCTTCATACCTAGCATCATGTGGATTGCTTGTGAGTGCTTGCTTAACTTGCAAGTAGTGCTCATCCTGTTTTCACTTCTGTAACACTTGTCCTTTAAAGTCGGTTTGAATCGTCACTATTGAAGCAATATGACGTCTTCGACTCAAGGCATCGACAACCTAATTTTCTTTCCCTTTTATATAATTGATATTGAAGTCATAATTAGCTATTAACTCTAACCATCTTCTCTGCCTAGCAATCAGATTAGGTTGAGTAAACAGGTACTTCAACCCATGATGATTAGTTTTCATCTCAAAGGGTTTCCCTAGCAAGTAATGCCTCCCCATTTACAATGTGTGAACCATGACTGGTAATTCCAAATCATGTAATGCATAATTTTGCTCATAAGGCTTTAACTTCCTCGACTCAAGCAATTACTTGCCTGTCTTGCATTAACACACCACCTAAACCTTCCCCTAATGCATTTGTGCTAACAGTAAATTACCCTCAGGGTCTGGTACTTTCAGAATCAATTCAGTAATCAACTTTTCTTTAAGCAATTCAAAGGCTACTTGGCACTTCTCAGTCCATTCAAACTTCTTCCCTTTCTTTTGAAAAGAAGTAATTGGAAAAGAAATCTTGGAGAATTTTTCTACAAACTTCCTATAGTATCCTACCAAACCCATAAAACTCCTAACCTCAGATACATTTTTGGGTATTGGCATTCAAGCACCACCTTGATTTTAGCTGGATCAACTGAAATACCTTCTGCTGAAATCACATGTCCAAGATAATGTACTCTCATCTGAAAGATAATGCTCTCAATGCTCTCACAAAATATAGCATAATGGAATTACAGGTAGAAGTGTGTAATGTAGTAGAAATATAATATAGAATGAGTAACAAATAAGAGAGTATGCCTCTCTATTTATACAACAATAAGGAGACTTCAAAGCCTATAGAAAAGGCATGTAGATTGACAACATTATTCATTCAAGTCGACTCACTTCACTTGGAAACAAGGTGGCAGCAAGTAAAGAGTTTACTCAACATACTAAGCTATAGGTCAGCCTCTAATTTTGATAGCAGCTTATGACTATTTCAATCAGTGCATGATCAAAATGTGACAGTCGATTTCCTCCGAGATTGAACTTCTACGACATATAGAACATTCATTATATGGTGCCAAGCAAGTAGCCATCTCTCTATAATTTTGGCACGACTTAACTCATTTGAACCAATCTCTTTTTAAAATGTAACACATTGCATAAGTTGACTAAGTCTATGCCCAAAAGAAACTAAAGGAATGATGAATCACTTTATCTCATTAATCAAGTTTGACCGATTCCTTACCTTGCTGTAATCTTTTCCTATTAACATGCATTTACATTTACTTTGTTGTTGGTGTAAATCCATCACCATTATGACAAGGCATCCCATGAGTTATTATTGTTTACTAAGTCAAATGTATTATATCTCAAGCATCAACTAAGTCAAACTCTTTATATTGACTTATTTGTTGCACTATATATTGTATATAGTTCGCTCTTTAATCTTTGCCAATATGTATTATATTTGACCTTTATAATGCTTTGCATGTGTTATATATAATCGGCCTATGTTCAAGTAATATATCGGCCTCTAAACATTTCTTATGTTAATTGACCTCCATACATATAATCATATTTAAATATATATTCATATATTTACATATATATATATATGTATATGTATATATATGCTTATATTTATATTTTATGACAATAAAGTATGTATACATTCAATATACAAATGAATACACCAATTAACATTCTCATAGTATAACAATTACATCGATTGTGTACATATATATATTCCTCTATGTACATGTATAAGTATGTGTACATATATCGATACATTCGTATGACATATCCATTTGCCCATCATACGTGCGTATCGATACATGTGTACATATGGATATATGTATATATGTATACATGTAAAATTGACTTAACACCTATCACAACCTAAAACGTCTCAGAACATTTTAAAATCAACTCGGAATGTCTCGTAACAACTTAGAATCAACCCGAAACATCTCAGAACATCTTGGAATCAACTTGAAATGTCTTGAAACAACTCATAATCAACCTAAAATGGCTTGAAACATCTCAAAATCAACTCAAAATGTCTTGGAACAACTTCAAATCAACTCAGAATGTCTCAGAACATCTCAGAATCAACTCAGAATGTCTTGAAACAACTCAGAATCAACCCGAAATGTCTTAGAACATCTTAGAATCAACTTGGAATGTCTTGAAACAATTAAGAATCAACCCAGAACGTCTCGAAACATCTCAAAATCATCTCAGAATGTCTCAAAACAACTCAAAATCAACTTGGAATGTCTTGGAATAGCTCAGAATCAACTCAAAACATCTTAAAATATCTCAGAATCATCCCATGATCATCCCACGACATCAAACGACATTTGAAACCCTAATTTCCTCTATTAATTGAATAATACAAAATTATTTAATTAATTCACTTTTTCATCATTCTTGACAAATTAAATAAATACCGTTTATTTAATAAAGTCTTGAAAATCCTAATTCTACTATTACTTGAATAATACAACATTATTTGATTAATTCACGTTTCATTATTTCAACCAATTAAATAAATTACTTTTATTTAATAAAGTCCTAATCTAATCTTATTTTGTCTTGATTAATCAAACAACACCAATTATTTGATTACTTCACTAAATCACCTTATTCCCCTAAATTGATTAAATTATTAAATCATAATAATTTAATTATGACACTTTCCCTCCAAAATTTGAATAATCAAATCAAACTATTCAAATCAATTATCAAAAATCAAATCAAACTAATGCAACTTTGTTTGCAAAAGTCAAATTTTATTTGCACGTTCAACTCCAAAAATGAATGAATTAATTAAATCAATTAATTCATATTCCTCACCCACTTTTTGATTGAGAAAATCATGGGTTGCTAACTAAGCAATCTAATTTTGCTAACTGATCAATCTATTTCCTAACTAAAATCAATCAATTGCTAACTGATCAGTCAATTCCTGACTGATCAATCTAAACCTTGACTAGCCAATCTATTCTTCAATCACCCAAATTGTGCAATCAACTTTGCACAATCTTCTCATGTCTAAATCCTCTCAACACATGTTGACCGTTGATCTGGATATTCTCCAACACAATCCTGATCGTCGATTCAAAATCTCATTTCCTATATAACAAACCTCTCTCCTCACAAATAAGGATCAAAGAATCAACATACATTTGCAACAAAGTGCTGTCACAATCACCATTGATAGAGCTTCAACGTTTTTTCGATCAACCAAGCATCATTCATCCAACTTTTGCACACGAACTTTGGAGGCTTCGTAGTGACAAGAACAATCCAACATCAAGCGAATACACTCTGCTACAGGATGGTAATACTTTGTTTATTGCTTTCATTCATTTTGACAATCATAGGTTTCTTAATGTATGTTTAATTAGCTTAGTTTCATTTCGTATGTGTAAGATAGGATTTTAGAATTTTTGTGTTTGATCTTAGCTTAGATCCTAATTTCGATTGCAGTTTGATCTTGTTTTCATCTAACATCTTCCCCCTCACACATTCTGGCATGCTCGATGGGACCTAGGTCCTGTTTTCATGAGCCAAATTGAAGTTACAGGGTTTTGGGAGCTTTCGGGAGAAGTTTCACGTATTGCCCAACAAAAGCTTGCATTTGACTGACAAAATTTCTAAGCATTTGCAACAAGAAGTGCGATTTTGCCATTGGATGCTCACTTTTGCACTAAGAACCTCACTTTTTCTCTTTTTTTGAGCATTTGCAAATTTTTGGGTTAGCATTTGCAGAGAGATTTGAACATTTTCTTTCTGGAACTAAGCATTTGCATTTTTTCTGAGCATTTACAAACTTTTTTTTTGAGCATTTGCAATTTTTCTAAGCATTTGCTCTGGAAGTCAAGTGCAGAGATCTTGCACTATTGTAATGAACTTTCTTGCTAACGTTTGCTTATTTTGCAGGTGCTAGTGAGTTTTTTATGTAGGATTTGAAACAAGTTAACTCGTTTTATGCAGGGAAGACGACCGGTCCAAGATTTTCAGAGCCACAATCATTTTTTTATTAACTTAGGAAAACTTTCATTTGGTGCACTAAAATGAACAACACAAACTCACATTTGAATTTGGTGTTGATAAAATGAACTAATTTAAAGCTTTCTAAGTTAGAAAAAAATTTATTTGGTACGCTAAAATGAGCAACATAAACTCACATTTGAATTTGGTGTTGATAAAATGAACCAATTTTTAAGCTTTCTAAGTTAGGAACTTTCGATTTGTGCTCATAAAAAGAACAAAAACACTTCCATTTTGGGTTCTAAAAATGAACATATTTCATGTTTTCATAATTAGGAACATAAATTTTGGTGCATAAAAAGAGTGCAAATGATTTCCATTTTGTTGTCGCACGTTTGATTTACATTTGTTGACCAGTTAAGACCAAACTTGATTCTCTTAGAAACACTTCAATTTTGGGGCTTAAAATGAACAAACTGTTCTTGTTGTTTTCACACCATTGCTATCTTAACTGCTTGGTGTCCTGAACACTTCAATTGATGCAAAAAATAAAAAGAACATTTTGTTTATGTTATTCACATAATTTTGGGGATAACACCGCTCGAGGTGTTTAAAATGAATCAATTTTCTATGAATTGTATGTCGTGTATTCATTGATTGGAAAAGCCAAATGTTTGTCTTCTCCCCTTACACCTTTTGGTGATCTTGGGTGAGCGAGGACATTTTGAGCTTTGCACTTTTTTCAAACATACTTTTTTAGAGGGCCTACCTACTTCAGGAATCTCCCACGTCAGAGGACTCGTGGGCGACCCAAGTGGTACTTTCGTTCTAGACCGCTATATAAATCTTTTGTGAGTGTGAGGAAAGTTCATCACTTGCCGGGTGCAGATGTCCTATACTGACGTATTCTTCCTCAGTATCCTTGTGATGCATAAAAACCTACAAGGGTTGGAAGGTTCTTAATTGAACAAAATGCCGCATGTGTAGGTGCCTGAAAATAATATCCCCAGAACATGACTAAGAGCCATTTGTTTTAGAAGCCACCCTATTATCCAAAACATTCTTTGAAAGTGGTGCATCAGAATTTACTTCCGAGAAGTTACTTTCCAAGTTCGACTACAGGCTTGCACCGTAAGTCGCATGTAAAATCATCTCTTCGGAGCATGAGGCAGGCCCACCTAAGAGGATGGTTTCTCTCCACTAGGGTTGTAATTGCTTGTTAATGTTAAAATTTCCCAATTACATTAAAAAATAATTGACATAAAATTTTGTGTTTGATTTAAAGAAAAAGAACACATCAAAACAAACATTGAACAAGATGGTCAAATAAAAAACCCTTTGATCTAGTGAATACTTGTGAAAGAAGCCTTATGTTTTGCACTCATTGAAAGGATTAATCCTTAAAGGTTTCTAAACATTTCAAATTTTATTTTAGGTTACCTTGATCAAGGTAAACATTTGGGTAAACTACAGCTTGGGTGTTGTGATTTCACAACTTGAGCTAAAGGTAAACATTTGGGTAAACTATGGCTTGGGTGTTGTGATTTCACAACTTGAGCTATAGGAATTCAGGTCACATAAAGTCCATGCTTTTGAGTCAGTCCAGTGTTGTTCTATCATTTTCCATACTCTAGAACACAAAGGAAACAAACACACAGAAGTTACGAACTTCCATTCCAGCTCTCAGTCTTGAACATTTTGCTGAAACACTAGGAGAAGAAAAACCAAAGGTATAAGGTCATTGTTTGAACCAAACACTTGGAAAATTAGATTGGTCACAAAGTCTCCCACCCATTATTCTCATACTACTTATTTGAAATCATGATCAAACAAAACACTAGGATCATTCCTCAACTCAAAATAGTCTATGATATCAACAATTACTTAAAACTCATAGATAGTTCAAGTATCTTTCCCACAAAATATCCTCTAGACAAAGAAGTGGAATATCAAAACTCGTTCTTCAACATTTTGATTTCCAAAAAAGTAGCCACATTCCAAAACAACACTCAAGCCTTAGGGTTTTCTTTGATTTTCATAGCAAACCACCTCACAACACCATCACACCTTATGACCATCTGGTGACCCACAACTCCTATTCAACAACCAGGCCTTGTAGCATCAATTATTCAACCTAGTCTCAAGCACATTGAGGGTGCACAAACTGACATCATAAGCAGTTTGAGAAACTTTATATTTGAGAAAAATGAAACACCCCATCAATTTATCACTGCATCAATCATCTTAAATGAAGAGGAAGAAAAATAAAACATAGCAGCTAGAAGACCCACATTACTACCTCCCGCATGAAAATAGGTATGATCCTCTTGAAAATATAAACAAAGTAACCTTATGATAGGGTATTGAGCACCATAACGTCCCCAAAAAATGTTAATCTATTACCCAAATTACTCTTATCAAGGGTCACAACATCAAATAGGGCAACAACATCAAGGATTTCAAAATTACCATCAAGGAATAAATCCAAAACATCAAATTGCCCTAGATAAAATTGAGAGAGATCTTGAGGAAATTAAACAAAATCAAAATCTGATGTATCGCCAAATCCATGTGCAAATTTGAAACATTACATATCCTTAACCAATAGACATTATTCCACAAACACTTCAATATCCAAATCAACAACACTTCCAATATCCACAATATCAAGAAATTTTGCAACACCAAGGCATATCGCAAGTGCAATATCAAAATGTACCTTAAACACATTATCAAGGAGTTCCGTAAAATCAAGAGCAAACAAATCAAGAAAAGCCATAGAGGGAAAATTACCAAACAAGAAGGATATTCACCCCTTTGGGAGCAACTTTAGAGGTAACCATGCACGAACTGGTACAATAGGAACTTATCAAAATCAATGATAGTCCAAATTATTGTGAACCAAACTTTAAACTTCCTTGGTATAACAAGTACAAACAATGTGAGTTCCAAAAAATCAAGGGTCACACAATGAACATATGTGCTACACTCAAAAATATCATCCAAGACCTTATTGATCAAGGAGAAATAGCTATTAACATTTAAGGGCCAACTACCAATGACAACGTGGACAATGTCTCAACCTCAAAAGTTGAAAACAACGATCAAGAGCTATCTATCACCGATCACATTGAAAATGTCTCTACATCATCCAGTGAGCAAGAGGACATACATTGAGAATTTAGTCCCAAGCATGATCAAAATCATTCACCCAAGTCTAGCAATGATCCTATCCAACATATATTAATATCATCCAACTTCATGGTAGTACATATTGATGATCAAGAGACTCTTAAGCCAACGCTTATACCAAATGCAAAAAATCGAAGCCAAGAGCTATCACCCATATGCCCACATTTTGAGAAAATCCAAGGATCGTTTACCAACAACCCCTTCTTTGAAATTGATCCATGTCAAGAAAGTGATCCAAAGCATATCAAAAATAGTACCACACAAAGTCAAGATCAAGAAACCTTACCATCAAAATACTACAATGACTTGGTAGATATCTTCCAAGACATCCAAGGTTTTCCAAAAGAAGAACACATACATATGCCAAGCACACATACATCTACCCATGAGATGCTTACTCCTAATGGACATGTAGATGATCTTCATCCAAAACAAGAGTCTCATACTCTTGATATCAGTACCATGGAACAAGAGTCACCTACTCTTCACATCTGTACACATGATCAAGATATAGAAGAATCTATAGACCTATCAAAAAATGATTAAGAAGAAGCATTGAAATTAGAAACATCCTCCAAGTAGGTTGAAGAAATCAAGCATGAAAATATGGAGCAGAGTATCTTAAAATCAGAAAAATATAATGTACAATCCTAAGCAACAAAGCAGTGGGTATACACCAGTCAACATAGCACTAATATATTTTGAAGGGCCATCAAATTCTGATACTTCACAGGATCAAGTTGACAATATCAATTAGGAAGTTATCCCACCTATGAAGGATCTTATCAGTGAAGAATTTATCACATTTGAAGATCCAGAACAATGAAAAGAAGGATTAGCATCTTGTTTCCAAGGTAAAATATATCCTATGGAAAATAAAAAATTTAAATAGATGCATTATCAAGACAAAGGATTAGGCCTACATGAATAGGGTATCTTAGCACCAATGCAAATTATTGGAAATCCTAAGCATCAAGGTCTTGGTTATTCAACAAGTAAGGGATGTAAACATATCAGTGATACCTCTATTATACCGAGGGGAAATTTATCTAATGCAAGCATCAACATAGAGAGCATGAAGAGTCCTTATGATGAAATTGCTACCAACACTACAACTAGCCATATCATGAATCGTCATCCACGTATTTTTTCACCCTCTCATTGGGACCAACAACAAGAGAAAAAGCTATACCCAAGAATGAAACAAGTTATTGAAGCAAAACAAACAGTAAAAAAAAATGGATAAGAAAAGTGTAAATGGATACAAAAGAAAAAGAAATAAAATCATCCCTATCAAACTCCATTAGTCAAAGAAACTATGGGGAAAAATCAAAAAGGTAAGTTCATCCATAAAAAAATGTCCAACAAAATAAAAGCAAGCTTCAAGAGTGACCTACAAGGTATGTCAAGATGTTGGTCCCAATCGAATCTCCATATCCACCCATCATTGCTCATCATCCCAAGTTTGGAGAGTCAAAGGTTCCAAACTGTCAACCAATCCATCTAAATATCATATCCCTCAACACATTTCGCCATCCAAGATATCCAAAACTCACATTGACCATGTTTTGGCAACAACTCTTTATCATAAGGACTCTAAGGGCACTCTATCACGATACACACATCAAGGTAAGGTTAACTCTGGTATCAACAAGGAAGATAAGAATTATCAGGGATTACATTCAAGTGCTCGTAACCTAGCAAAACAACTCCTCCAAGTAGGATATCGTTGGCACATCATGACAACAACAACAACCATATCAACACCAGCCGCATCTACATCAGCACCACCAGGTGGTACAAAAATGAGCAAAAAACATCATCATTATGAAAACCTAGTAAACAGGCATCTTGTGTGACATAAAAAATCAATAAAAAATTAAAAAAATCAAGAAAATAGTCAAAGAAAAAATTGTCCTCTAGTGAAAACCACTATGGTGGTGCTTTGGAAAAGTACCATGATGAAAACCTAGAAAACAAGCGTCATGTGTAGAATCGATCATCTGCATGCGCCATTTCAGGTGGAAGCATCTCAACTTATCCATAATAAATCGAATCCATTTTTTTTTATCCCAATCCAAAGTATCTTGATCTTGACAAATGTTTGGTGTATACTTTACACTTGCTTATGGAAAACATCTTGACATGGGTCACTATCATTGATCCTATCCTATCCAACATTATCTAAGCCATGAGGCATTTTCCAAAGGGGCATACTCTATCCAAACATGTTATCACAAGATAATCCATCACCTACATTGCTAGACACTGGGGGAAAATACTTACATCTTGCTTTAGAATAAATTTTGATTTATGTCTTCTAGCTCACATTGTGATCTAGGAATTGTCCAAACAATAAGGTGTACCACATGGTACCCTTCCCAATTCATACCAATAACAAGGTGTACCGCCAACACACTACCAAGGTAACCTTCAAAGATACTGACAATGTGGATTATTCCTTTACTCAAAAATTCTAAGATATCAACAGTTGCTTGAACCCTACAGCTAGTTCAAGCAATATTTTCCACAATATATCCTCTAGAAAGACAATGAAATATCAATCCTAGTTTTCAATATCTTACACCCCAGGAAAGAGGGTAAAAATCCAAAAACATCAGAAAACAACAAAATATCAAAAACATCTAGAAAAAAAAAAAGACAAAAACATTTGAAAAACATCAAAAACAAAACAACATCTTGGGGTTATTCCTTCACTCAAACAGTCTAAGATATCAACATTTACTTGAACTTCACAGCTAGTTCAAGTAAATTTCCTGCAACATATCCTCTAGACATAGAAGTGGAATATCAATCTAGATTATCAATGTTGTTTACCCAAAAATAGTTTATGCTTTGAGTCAAGCCAAGTGAATTACGAGCCTCTGCGTGTACAACGTAGGTAAGGCTTATATTTGATGAGCCCTTGAGGCCCTAGGTTAGTCCCCTGAAAACAACAAAACAACATCATAAAACTTAGAAAAAGAAAAAAAGACCCATCCTGTTCATCAAAATCTGCAATAAACTATTTACCTATAATAAACAAATCGTCACACTCACCCTTTGACAAAACAAACAAACAAACAAAGAAAACATCAACAGCTAGAACTTTCAAGCAAACAATCACAAAACTCTGACTATGAACAGCCAAAAAAAAGGCCAAAGTATCAACTACCTATCTTTTTGACAAGTCCCAACAACATCCTGAGATATTTCTTAACAGATTCGTTCCTACGATAGACAGGATCAACAACGGATAATAGCCCCACCCCAAACAGATATAGCAAGTGATATTGTAACTTTATTTTATCTTTTTATAGTCTTATCTTTTCGATTTATTTTATTGAATCATTCCCAGGATCTCTCAAGGATGTCCATAAGGATTTAGAGAAGAAGGAATGGGGACAATTGAGTTTCATTTCAGTTTGCTATTTGTAAGATGTTTTTGTGATACTATCATGGCGAATACTTGCTTTATTGAGTGTATCGAAGTTGTGTTGAAACAATTTGTGTAGTAGTTGCATGTTGGGTATTTCATACCTCTTTGTGTAAATGGTCTGAAATTTGTGTAGCAATTGTATGTTAGGTATTTCATACCTCTCTATGTAAATGGTCTGAAATTCGTGTAGCATTTTCATGTTAGGTGTCCTATACCTCTCTGTGTGACTAGTCCAAAAAGTTCTAACACAACCCAACTATATACTTTAAACAAATTTTTTGTATGTCTGGTATGAACAAGAATACTCTTTGTTTGTAGAGTCAAAGTCCATGCAATGGATACAAAGTCACCTTGGTCATTAATATCTTGGTACATCATATCTTCTTGCTACATCAAACAAGATTGTTCAAAAACTGCGAAGCCTCCAAGTAAAGCGAAAGCAACTCATCAATTACTAACAACATCAAATTTCTATCCGTCATCATAATATTTCTTCTAACTAACATCCATCCTGCATGGTAAAATGCATTGGTACCGTATCCATCCTACATCCATAATGTCGTCAATACATATCATGATAATAATAATCCAATAAAAACATCATATATCACAATAGTATATTGATCATCCATAATAAAACATCATATGATTCAAAGTATGATCCATCCATCCATATCATATGAATACATCATCATACATCGTCATCCATGAAGCCTAAAATGAAGTTGAATCAAAGAAGGTATATCTCACATATATCGTCATCATCAAAAGATGGGAATGCCATAGTACATCATCATTAGTGAAACAAGTGTGATAGGGTAATACAAAATCATAACATATATACGAGGCCTCGACTAGGTTAATGAATATATATACAAAAAACCACATTTCTGCAATATGTCTTTGAACAACAACATAATAAAGATCAAGTACACTGCCCAACAAAAAGGGAAACACTCTATAGACTAGGTTGCAGACCACCATCTGGATCTGGTTGTCTAACAGGATGACCACCTACAATCATTTTAACTCATGATATTAAGGTTTCACTCTTAACATGTAAAGCAACACAAAATGACACAAAAATGATGAAAAATGAGACTTAAGGTTGCAAACAGGCAAAAACAAGCACACACAAGGGTTTAGAGAAAATGCTAAAATCAAATGCAATAGTTGAAGTCAAATGCAAGGGTTTTGAGCAAATGCTTAGAAATCACTAAGCAAAAGCAAGCTTTTCAGTCAAAGGCGAGGAAACAAGAGTGAGGATCTTGGTCAAAGGTGTGGATTTCAGTCAAAGGCAAGGATTAAGAACCTAGAGCAATCAAAAGTGAATTTTTCATTCAAAGGTGAGCTTTTAGGTCAAATTCTTAAAACAAAGGCGATGGTTTTAGTCAAAGGCATGGATTTCAGTCAAAGGCGAGGGTTTTCAACTAGAAAATGCGAGGAAAATGATGCAAATGCTCAGAAATCATCAAAATTTTGCTATTGATTGGTAATGAGGACTTTTTTTACCCTATCTTCAAACGACCATATCTTGGTCATACAAAAGTATTTTTCAGTGGTTTTTTTTAAAATGGGGTAGAATTTCATGATCTTTGCAATGGTGTAGGCAATTTTTAGTTTTTCTACAGTTAAATTTTACATTGGAGTCGTGAACCTGACCTCAAACTTGAAATCCTCGACCAACCTCTTGAGGGGGTAGCATAGAGTCCTACCATCATTCCATAAAACACTGGGGCATAGTGGGGCATGATTTTTTTTCAAAAACTTGATCTTAAAAACAAAATCTTTGAAACAAAGCAACCAGTACTTTGTATCAAAGAGGTGAAAAATGTAGACATGTAAAATTGACTTAACACCTATCACACCCTGAAACATCTTGGAACATCTTGGAATCAACTCGAAATGTCTCAAAATATCTCAGAATCATCTTGGAATGTCTCAAAACATCTTGGAATCAACTTGAAATGTCTCAAAAAAACTCAGAATCAACCCGAAATGTCTTGAAACATCTCGACATCAACTTAGAATGTCTCAAAACAACTCGAAATCAACTCAGAACATCTCAAAACATCTCAATACCAACTCAAAATGTCTCAAAACAACTCAAAATCAACCCGTAATGTCTCATAACATCTCATAATCAACTCATAATGTCTCGAAACAACTCAAAATCAGCCCAAAATATCTCAAAACATCTTAGAATCAACTTGGAATGTCTCGAAACAACTCAAAATCAACCAGGAATATCTTAGAACATCTTGGAATCAACTCAGAACATCTCAAAACATCTTGGAATCATCTTAGAATCATCCCACGATCATCCCACGACATCAAATGACATCCAAAACCCTAATTTCCTCTATTAATTGAATAATACAACATTATTTAATTAATTCACTTTTTCATCATTCTTGACAAATTAAATAGATACTGTTTATTTAATAAAGTCTTGGAAATTCTAATTCTACTATTACTTGAATAATACAACATTATTTGATTAATTCAGTTTCATCATTTCGACCAATTAAATAAATTACTTTTATTTAATAAAGTCCTAATCTAATCTTATTTCATCTTAATTAATCAAACAACACCAATTATTTGATTACTTCACTAAATCACCTTATTCCCCTAAATTGATTAAATTATTAAATCATAATAATTTAATTATGACACTTTCCCTCCAAAATTTGAATAATCAAATCAAACTATTCAAATCAATTATCAAAAATCAAATCAAACTAAAGCAACTTTTTTTGTAAAAGTCAAATTTGATTTGCACGTTCAACTCCAAAAATGAATGAATGAATTAAATCAGTTAATTCATATTCCTCACCCACTTTCTGATTGAGAAAATCATGGGTTGCTAACTAAGCAATCTAATTTTGCTAACTGATCAATCTATTTCCTAACTAAAATCAATCAATTGCTAACTGATCAATCAATTCCTGACTGATCAATCTAAACCCTGACTAGCCAATCTATTCTTCAATCACCCAAATTGTGCAATCAACTTTGCACAATCTTCTCATGTCTAAATCCTCTCAACACATGTTGATCGTTGATCTGGATATTCTCCAACGCGATCTTGATCGTTGATTCAAAATATCATTTCCTATATAACAAACCTCTCTCCTCACAAATAAGGATTGGAGAATCAACATACTTTTGCAACAAAGTGTTGTCACAATCACCATTGATAGAGCTTCAACGTTTTTTCGATCAACCAAGCATCATTCATCCAACTTTTGCACACGAAATTTGGAGGCTTCGTGGTGACAAGAACAATCCAACATCAAGTGAATACACTCCGCTACGGGATGGTAATACTTTATTTATTTCTTTCATTCATTTTTATAATCATAGTTTTCTTAATGTATGTTCAATTAGCTTAGTTTCATTTTGTATGTGTAGGATAGAATTTTAGATTTTTTGTGTTGATCTTAGCTTAGATCCTAATTTCGATTGCATTTTGGTCCTATTTTCATCTAACATCTTCCCCCTCACACAATATCATATATATATATATACACATTCGATTGTACACCATACTCATACACAATTACTATTGTGTTGATAAGTACTTACGTGCAATATATCTATATATATATATATATATACATGCCATTAGGTCCATTTGACAGTTCCATGTGCATATGTGTATGGTCTATCATCGATATGCTTATGTATACATATACATACATTCCACGTCATGTTTTTAACTCATCAGTACAAGAATAGTAAAATAAGGAAGATCTCATAAAATCCCAAACATATAACATCATCCAAGAATGCATTCAATAGAAATCAAGACCCTTACTGTAGACACATCAAACTAAGGATGACTTAACAAATCCCAACAAAACAACTTGACTCAACCATTCTACTGTGGGTGTGTGTAATCTCAGATAGGTTCCATTACTGGTTACCCAACCAATACTTTCTCCTGAGTGATACTTCCCCTCCGCCTGGAGGATTGAACATATTCCTGCATCAACTAACACATTCACATGGTAGTCAGCTATTCAAAAAAATATGCATTACATATAATACATCTCCATAGTTAGAACATTTATTTCTATAACCCTTCATTTCACATATATGCATTTCTTCATATATCATTTAAACGAAACAACATTCATTCATAATTCATAGATAACAAAGTGCAAGCACAATTTATTCATCTTCAAAATCCAAATTACATTCACATTTACCCTATAGTAAATAGTAAATACATAATTGGGGTGTAACACATGACCCCAAGTAAGAGAGTTAGACTCATCCAAAGAGTTACAGGGTCTCAAAACCAAAATTGAGGCCAAAGTATTATGATCCTCCTCCAATCCTCCATGAGGCTAGATTTGAGGCTCTTTCCATTGATAAATTGATGATCTCCCCAACTGTATGGAAAGCTTAAAATCAACAACCTTGGTCCACCCATCTTCCTAAAAGATTTCATTGAGAAACCGAAGTTAAAGAAAGGGAGAGAGAATAGGGGGATGATTATCTCAAGAATCATCCCAAAAAAAAGCTATGGTACCATTATTGGCCATTTAGAAGAGTCTCTCTTTTATAAGAAAAAACCTCCTTTTTAGATATTCCAGATCAAGGAACCTTTCCCAATCAATTCCACCCATGGAATATCATCATCTACCCCACTGTAATGTTAAAAATTGCATCCTACACAATTTTGTATTCCATAAACGCCCCCTTTAGATTAATTAAAATCAATACTGCAATATCCCTTTCCCTTGACCTTAATTTTGTCATTAACCCATCCAATTTTGGTCATTAAGGTGATTATTTGTCATGGACGACTGCACACCTCATAGACGCCTACATGTCATGTGAACATCCTGAAAAGATTCTTGACCACATAGTCATTTGGACGTTACACTTCTTTCCTACCCATGAAGTGTAACACCTTTGCATCTTGTAGGCATGTCGAAACGACTCCTTACATGCCTATACTTATTCTAACTCTTCATTTTTGGTCATTCATTCAATCTATCTCAACCTATCTTGCTTATTCTCGCATTCTCTCAAGTTCTTTCAATTTCTCTTGTATCTTGGTTGTATATCAACACTTTGACACTCTTGGCAGGTCTTGGAGGTTGCATGCTCTTCCTTTTTGCATTTCTCACTTGCTAAAGAAGGGTAATTTTATCTTTCTTATTGCATTATAGTTTTACTTCGACAACATATTATTCTAATACGTCTATTTTCTTCTTTATCTCATCTATTATTTTTCTCTATCTTTATATATTTGGTTGTCCATGGAGGTGGGAACACCTATGTGGGGGTTTGACTAAGGCAAGCCCCTAAAACAACCCCAACCATTTTCCTATTTTTGTGTGTGCAGGTATTGAATTTGGGGCTTTGCTAGAGGCATCATTCGTGGACCTCTTGTGAGTGTCTCCTTTTCCATTCTATCATTTCCTTTCCATTTCATTTAGTTTATGTTTGTTATTGTCATTCTACTATTTTAGCACACTCTTGAGATTCTAGTTATCAAATTTGTCAGTAGGTTCTTTGTGTTTTTTGGTGATAAACTCAATTTTCATATGTACAAGACTACAACATGTTGTGGAGACGTTCACACGTCGCGCTGTTGTCCTTGGCCAAGAGCTTGCTAGTTTGTTTAGAGAACCTCTATAACTTGCTTGTGCGGTCCTTGAAACTTCCATTCTCTGTTTCTGCGTAAAATATAAATAAACTCATTTGTATTCTCATCCCCTCCTTTGTATTCTCATCTCATCACCCGAGCTTTGATCCCTGAGGTAGTCAAGGAACATTTTGTTGCAAGTATAAGAAGTTGGTGTTCTCATTAATGTCAACAAGATTGTGTTGTCATTGATGTTTGTAGTTGAATAAGATTGTTAAAGAGTATGAGTTGCTGATGTTATCTATGCTTTAATTAGTTGCATTATGTTGTCATTACTAAAGCTACTGGTTTCAACCTCTAGTGTTGCTTTGATAAGATTTTTTCTATGGATAAGGAAGTAATGAAGATAAAGAGATGTAGAGGTAGGGTGGGAGAGAGGGGGATCAAGGTAGAGGTAAAGAGGGATAGGTGAGATAAAGAGATATAGAGAGAGAATGGTTAGATAGAAAGGAGAGGATGAGAAAGAAAGAGAGGGGAGGAAGGGAGGGTAGGGAGGGAGATAGAGGTGTGTGTGTGTGAGAGAGAATGGTGAGATAGAGTGGAGAGAGTAGGGAGTAATGGAGGGAGAGGTAGGTAGAGAGAGGGAGAGGGGAGATATAGATAAGTAGATAGAGAAGGAGAGAGGGAGGGATAGGTAGGGAGGGAGGGAGAGATAGGTGAGAGAGAGAGTAGAGAGGGAAGGAGGGAGAGAGGGAGGTAGAGAGGGTGATATGGATAGAGTAGAGAGGGAATGAGAGAGAGAGAGAGATGGTAGTGAGATAGTGAGGGAGAGGTAGAGAGGGATAGGCGAGATAAAAATAAGTAGAGAGAGATAGAGAGATGGAGAAAGTGAGAGACGAAGAGAGAATGGTGAGATAGAGAGGAGAGAGTGAGAGAGAAAGATGGGGAGAAAGGGAGCGACAAAGAGAGATAGAGAGAGCTAGACATAGAGAGTAGAGAGGGAAAGATGTAGGGAGGGAGACATAGGTGAGATAGAGAGCCAAAGAGAGACAAATAGAAAGAGGGAGAGAGGGAAAGGGAGAGGGAGAGAAGTATAGAGGTGGGAGAGAGAGAGAGAATGGCAAGATAGAGAGAAGTAGAGAGGGAAAGAGAGTGAGTGAGAGGTCTAAAGCATAATGGATACATAATGTGAGAGAAATATGATACAACTTACTAATTACTAAAATTTGGCCTCCTGATTATTGAAATTTGACATGTTGATTACTAAAATTTGACTATCTAAAAAAATATAAGATCTTCCAAAAGCTAGAGTTTGCATTATAACTCCTATAGATTTGAAACCACTCTCAAACATCTTGAAACTATATACATGAAATATAACTTAAATTATAAGAAAGTAATATGTAAATGCCAACCTATACTTAAATGTTTATTTCATGTATATAGTTTCCCTTAAAAAAAAAAGAGAAAAAAAAGAGTAGATTTTTTTTTCAATGCAGACCAAAGTGCGAGTGCCTTATAATGTGCTCACATTTTGTCAATACATTCACATTTTGGCACGTTTTGGTAATGCATTTTGGCTCATTTTTGAAATTCATTGACAAGGAACAAATTTCAATACAAAACATAATGCGAGCACATTATAGCATGCTCGCATTATGTCTTGCTTTGGGAATCCCCAAGCCTTAGGCTTGGATTTGCTTTGGATTCCAACCCAAAGGCTTGGAGTTCCTTCCCAATGTCCAAAGATGTGTTTTGCATATTCTACAAAATTTTATATAATCTCATTTGTGGCAACTGTTAGGTTTGCACGTGTTTCAAGGTCGAGTAAATCAAACACCTAGGTAATGCTAGGCTCTCTTAGTTATTTAATGATGTAAATTTTTTCACATTTTGACTATGTTAAGGCTTTCATCTTTAATTTATTTTGTTTGTTTGTTCAGTTTTTGTCAAAAACCAATGTTTGGTATTTTTAACCATTCATTGAAATTTCAAATAAATTACATTTTTATAAACTAAACTCCAATCTACACATATTCAGAAAAAATGATTTTTGATTAGTTTTCAAAAATTATAGGAGTGTCACAATCAAATTTGTGTTTTTCAAGATGTGTCTGCTTTGAAAATTAGTAAAAAATCATAATTCATCAAAAAATTATCAAAAAAATTGGGCATAAACTACATGATGTTAGCTAATTTCTCACTAAAGTGATTTTAAAAATGCCAAAAAAAAAGCCTTTTGAGAGAGCCACAACATACACTATGTTATGTTTTTTGACAAAAACAACACCAATTTTTGCGGCTCCCCTTTTTGAACCCCGTAATCTCTACCATTTAAAAAAAAATAGTAGTTTAGAAAGTAGACTCAAAGCACTATGATCCTTTTTTTTTTTGCACCTAATTTTTTTGAGTGTAACTATCCTCAATTTCTCATCCAAGGTCAGTATTTCCTGATTTTAGAAAAAAGTGGCCATGTAAGACCCCTTTTTGGCCCCCCATCTTCCTACACTTACCCCTGGCCCACCCCCCTCCACCCATCCCCCACCCCAAAAGTACTTTATTATGAAACCCTTCAAGAAATATATGAGGTCGACACTTTATGCTTAGTGTGATTATAGGTGCCACTTGCCAACAATAGTGAAGTGGACTTGATCTTAGTGCATACATATGCTAAATTTGGCCATAAGCTCAAAGTAAATTTTTTACATAGGATGGAATCTATATGATCACACCATTCTAAAGTACACAATAAATTATGCACTTTCAAAAAATAATTCACCCAAAAATGTTATCGTAGGAGCAAGAACAAAGCCCTAGAAGTTCCCAAAATGAGAATGAATGAACAACACCTGTGAGAATTTGCAATTTTTGGAAAAGTCGAGAATCAAAACCAAAAATCAATTACACCAATACAAAGAGTGCAAAATTCTACCCCAAATTAAAAAATTTCTTGAAGAAAAGAGTTTGAATGACCAAGTTAGAGGCCTCCAAAGTTGGATTGAAAAATGAAACCTACCAATGGAGAGGGGGGAGAAAAATCCACTTGAGTGCTAACGTCAATGCTAACGTAGTGCTAATGTCAGTAGTCGACTAGGTTAAATTTGACAACCAAGGGGCCATCACATTGGAATATTCCCTTCAATGGAATATGCCTTTGGTGGAATATGTGGGTATATTCTTGTCAAAATATTTGGGCATGCAATAGAATATTCAAAATTTTCATTGGTATATTTTATTTGATTGCTAGCATTGGAGAAGGGAGGGACATGGGGTCACTATGAACATGTGGTTGCAGGGAAAGCACCATGTGGGCTTGGGTACATGTAGTACCTGTGCTACATAAGTATTACGTAAGTGCATAATATTTGATTTTTAATTTAAAAAATGAAAAAAAATCTTTACAAAAACTCTAAAAAAATAAAACCTACATAATATTTCCTCCCAACTATGATTGCAGATTTTTCCTATGCAGGAGCTGCATGATCGTATGGATGTATGGTTGACCGTATGACTAAATTAGAGAAAAAATTCTTTGAGGCCCAGGGCAAGTGCTTCGATTTCGGTGAATTGACAATGGTAAGGGTGATTTTGGCCCAAAGTGCTCGAAAAATTCAACTATCTTCTGGATTTGGTAACCCTTGCCCAACTTGAAACCCTTGTAAATCAGACAAAATATGATAAAATTTGATAAACGAAAGGAAAACCTAACTTTCTCTGACACCCTGGATTCAATGGTGAGGTCCTTGAAACCTCAACTTGCACCCAACAAAAAATTCATGCCAAGATTGGCCCCTTATATTTGGGAAGAAGTCTGCAACACTGAAGCTCTAATACCATGTAGTTTATGGTTAACTCCTCAACACCCCAGGATCACTTGCAAGAGAACATCAACTTCCAAAGGAGAGAAATGATAAAAATATCATGCTATGATAATGGATGCAATATTTTTGGATTGAATTTGACAATGTACATATGACGCCTTGCTTATAAAGGAAAGTTGTGAGATACGATTAGACAAGATCATGACATGTGTCTTAATCTTGTACAATGAGACAACTACCTCAACAAATATTAAATGAATTAGGACATAGGCATGAAATGCCAAAAGATAAGGTATGGTGACAAATAAAACTAACTAGAAATATTCCCTCCTAGGACCTAAGTGTACTTAACATGTAAATAGGACCTAGATTGGTAAAACACCTATTTACACCAACATTCCCAAGCCTTAAGCTTGACAATATGTTTAAACTCTAAGTCCTTTGCATCTGCCAAAATTTTAGACTTGCTCATCCATCCCATTGCTTGGTACCTATTCCCCTTCATCTCCACTTCCCAAGCTTTAACACCTTGCACTCCAAAAAATTTACTATCTTGCAAGGTCAAAATTTCAACCTTGCTCTTTATCGGGTACCCATTTCCACCAACCCTTAAAAGTTTGAAACTATACTAGTTTCTCTATATGACCTATTAGAGTTGGAATTCTATCCATTTCCATGACTTGGTACATATTTATGCCCCATCCCAAATCCTCAATCCTAACATACTAACACCTTATCCCTATCAAAGTTCTCCTTTTAGCCCTCCCTCATCTCACATATCCTCTAGCATGACTTCCTTGTCACCCCTAACTCCCTAATTCCCTAGCACTTTGATCCTTGGAATGTGGTATATGTTACCCCTAACCTCCAATAATTTAAAACTCTATCCATTTTACACTACGACTTCCACCTTCCCTCCTAGAGACTTAACATTATTAATGCATCTCAATATCCTACAACCACCAAATTTGACATGTTGGTGTCCACAAATCATTGTTCATCATAAGGACGTCAATGCAAATGTATTTACAACTATGGAGATGATGACCATGCCATTTTAATGCAATGGTTGGTTTTGGACGTGTTTTTGGTTTTTGAGGATGCTTTAAGATGTCATTTGTAGTAGATTTTATGGATCTTGGCATGAATAACATGTTGCATTGATTACATCTATTCAATAGTAATTTTCCCACTCAATTTTGGTTACCAAAAAAGGTTTATATAAATAAATGTTGATTTGAAAAATTACGTATTGGTTGCTAAGCCAATTTTCTGGTTAGGTTGAGTCTATAGATTGTTCTAGGGCATCAAATGTCACTTGTTTGAGTGACAAATGAAGGGATACACTTTGTAATAGTGTCAGAATAATATTGTAATGTATTTTTACATAATTGTATGTATCCATGGTTACTTGTTAAGATTCAAAGAAACATTATAATCACTATTATATGTTTCCTCTTGTCACATTTGCTAACATGGTTGTAATGAGGGTTTGATGGTGTGTGACAACACTTAATGAAGTGGAAATTCTTTGTGATTTTCATTCATTTGTTTCATGTGGGTATTTATAGTTCTTGTTATGGATTATTTAGTATGTCTATTACATGCAATGCAAACATATGATTGTATGTGAGTGCCATCCAGTTATGTTGATACTATGTAAGTTTTATCTCCTTCATGTATGTTGTTCATGACTCTATTGCATATGGAGTAGGCACTGGTCCACATTGGTGAAGGATCAATCAATCTACCATTTAATCACCTTCCATAATGCTAGTTGTAGGAGTAGTGTAGATATGTATAATGTTCATCGCTCCAATAAAACAATATGGGAATAGTTTCAAGCAATCGTAATGGATGAACCTTTAGCTCAGATAGTGTCTAGTATTCCTAAACCTTTCCAATGTGTATGTAGTATTAATGAATATATCTTAATGGATTAATGAAGAAAATAATTATGGGTGCGTGTGCAAGGTGTGTTATCAATTATAAGAGAGGTTATTGTAGCCAAATTTTCTTGACCTAATGACACGTTTGGGTCAAATATGCAGTTTGGGTATGGTTGTTGTCATTTTAGTTCATTTTGTTTTATTTAAATTCATATTGAGTTGTATCTCTAGGAACACCCTCCTAGGTTTAAGTTTATGCCAAAGTATAGGAGAGGTTACTCACTCTCATATGTTAGCTTTTAACCATCCTAAGTTTGTTGATGGTCCTTTGTTTATCTTCTTGATGAAAAATCCAAGGACTTGAAGGAAAAAAAATTAGGATCTAGGAGAGAAATTTCAGGACCTAACAAGATCTTCAAACTATAGAAAGGTTTCTCTTAGTCAGTAGGCTTCCAGTTTCCTTTAAAAAGTAACAAACAAATTAGTTTTACAATGTTATGCCTTCATATTTTGTCTTCCTTAATGTAATAAGATTAAGCACTTGTGACATGCTTAACATTAATATTTTTAATTATTAGTTTTAGGTACCCCCTTAGGTGGGCTTAAATAGGGTGAAGGGGTGTGTCCCTACACAATTATATTCATAAATAAGGAATAGAAGGCTCTCCCAAATCATCATAATTTCTAATATTGAACTCATTATTTATTTTGTATTAGTAGAGGTCACCCCTTGAAGTGGTTTGTTATTTTATTATTTTTTGTGTTTATTTCCAAGAAGTATTCTAACAAGTGGTATTAGATTGGGTCAAGAATTTTGTTTTTTGAATAGCTTACAAACCACTATAAATTTGGACCTATTTTTTCTAGAGTTTTGAGGTATGTAATCAAAGAATCTTCTCCCAATGTGTAAGGTGTGAGTGTAAGACTTCTCCCAATGTGTTTTGGTGTGAGTGTGTGCTTGTGGCCCATGTGACTATCTCCTAGCATAGTGGGAGTGGATATTTTGATTCCATGAGGTTGGGTAGCATGGAAACGACCTTTGGGGATCAAAGGATTGTGGTTGGAGTCAAAGACGATTTCATGTGGTAAAGAGTATTTCATGTTTTCTTCCATTTGGTTCATTTGATGAAATTGTGCATGTAAAGGATATTTAAGTCCTATTTGATGTAATTGTAATGATATGTTATATTGGACCTCTCCTTGAGATGGATTGTAATCAAGTGGATAATAGATAGTGAAACTAAGTTTTAGTTTTAATTTTAGTTGGAGTTGAGCACGATCACATTATGTATGCTTAAATGCTTATGTAAGGTGAATAGGTTGGTGGGGTTGATTCTTACTTCCACATGCCTCAACTACCGATAGCCTAAGTAGAGTAATATGAACATAGGAAAATTTTTATTTGGGCTTAAAATGAATGTAGGAATATTTCCTTTAGGTTTAAAATGAATGCAATTTGTCTTGGAGTAGTCTTGGACGGTGTTGTGAACCCATCATGTACTTGTGCTACTCCTAAGAGCTCATTCCTTAAGTGTGGTGTCGTTTAGGGAACTCTTGAAGCCTCATGTTAGGCCTTGTAAAAACCCAAATATGTTGTATCTCTTAATTTTGGTGTTTTCTTGCTTAGGGAAAGAGTTATGGGTGTCGAGAAGGTGTTAACACTCCTCCCTACATTCTCCTTCACTTGTCGGCAATGTCCAACGATCGAGGAAATTAAACTCTTTTTCTGACCCCGAGTTGTGTTTTAACATTTTCGAGTTCATAGGGTGTTGTAGACATTCTTAGGTAGTTCCTTAGTGCTCAAGGGGTCTTGGAGGTCATTCCCTAGTCCAGGGAAGCTCACTGGCCAAGACAATAGCACTCCTGTAGGGAAACCAACGTAGGAAAAGTGTGTCAGTGACACAAGCACCCAAAATGGGTCCACAAGCGCCGATATAGGACACTAATGTTGGGTGCTAGTGTCCCAGGATGTGTTGTTTTCTATTATTTTCGTTGATGATGAGTCCTTTGGACCCTCGTATGGGGAATTTTTTTGAATGAAAGTTGTTCTCCATGGTCTCGGGAGTCTAGGGATGTTTTAAGCATGTCCATATGTATTGTCTTTGAGAAGTTGTGGTGTCTCATTGCCTAGGGAAGCGTGTGGTTATCTAGATGTGATCCATTGTCATTCTAGTTAGTAGAGAGTTTATGCCTCCTAGTTAGGCAACCTCTTATGAAGGTCGACCTTGGTGTTTAGAGTTAAGTGTGTTTGGATGTGGATAGGAGATTTTTGATTCCCTCATCCTATCCTAGTGTGGTGTTGCGAGAGAACATGATTGTGTGCTTGTAATCGATCATTGTGTAGGTATTGTCCTCTCTCTTGTAGGTTTCTCATGGTGTATTTATCCCATGAGCATTAGTCTTTTTTTGTTGCCACCTTGCTTATGCAATGGTGAGATTGTCTTGTTGTCTTTGGTATTATGTCGTTGGGTTTCACACGACACTTATGTGCATGTTTTTGTGCAAGTGTGACTCGTTGTTATCACATTAATGGTATTGTTGTCGTTGTTTCAAAAAAAAGTTATTCCATCAAGTTTTGTTATAAATGTGTTGGCTTGGGGCATTGCAACATCATTTACCATCACTTCAAAGATGACATTACAAAGAGTTGGTTTCCTTCATTGATTGATCCAATCCAAAGATGAAATTTTTTAATCATGCATTGCATTATGGATTTCCTAAAGGATTACACATATGATGATGTGAGTTATGCACATTCCTTTGATATTAATGCTCATGAAATAAAGTTTTTCTTCAAAGAGGTGATCAAATTTCATGATTTGTACAAGAATTTTATGGATGCTAGAGAGTAGATTTTATAGTGCTCTTTGGTAGAAGTTGTCTCTCTTGACAGGAAAAGGGTTTTAGAAGTGTGTAGATGTTTGTGGAGGTGTGTTCTATCATTGCATAGTTAATTATAGCTTTTATATTGTTGAAATTGCTTGTTTACTATTGTTGTACCCTTTTGATATTATTGATTCTAATGTTTTTTGACTTTGGATGGCTGATTGCAATCCTGTGCACTTGCATATGAGCTTATTTGTACACATTCATGAGTATTACAACCTATAGTATAGTGGGAATTTCTCTCATGGGAGAGTATATTTTAGTTTGTGACAACTAATGGGGATTTTTCAATCCTTACATGGATACCCACCAATGTTACTTTGACCACATTGATGATTTTTGCTCAAGTTTGTTATTTTTGCAACTGTTATACCATTTGTATATTGCTGATTTTGATGATGAACAACTACAGATTGGTGTGTTTGAAGGTATTATATTTTCATGATGATGTTAGCAAAAGATCTTCACTATTAATGACAATTACTTTTGCTTTCATAACACTATTTTGGATGATATTCAGGGAAGTTTGTAACTATTATGATTTATTTTCATCTTACATGCAAGTTGATTTGTGTGATGCTTTAGAGAGACCAATCAATAATAAGATTATGAGACCCTTTGGAGAAGGGCATAAAGATGGGAGTGATGGTCATGGTACATTCCACGATTATTGTTGGCATAGGTTGTTCTATTTGATAGCTATGCCCAATTTAGATGATATAGGCATTATAGAATGTTTCTTAAGTAGGTTAGATGGTTGCATCTTGGAGATTGTCGCTACAATACTACACATCATATGTTCACTAGTATAATATCACTTAAGGCATTGTGTGTTTATGGTGCACTAATTTGTATTGGTTTGATGTACATAGCTAAAAGGATGGATTTTATGTGTCTCCTCATAACCAGGAGTATTATAGCTCCTAGATTTACTAAAATGCTATAGAGAAAGTTGGACAAAACAAGATTTGAAGAGTTTACAAAAGCTCTACAGGAGGATGTTGATCAGTTTGAGAATTGGGAAGAAGTAGAGAAGTTCAAGCTTGTATTGCTTGAGGATAAGCAATTTTGGGAAGTGCGGACCTTACATGTCCCAGTTTTATTAAATTTAATTTCATGGAAAATATGCTCATTCCAATATTTCTATGGACTAAGGCAGGACTTAATAAAATCATTTATTTAATATTTACTTCCTGGGCCCATGGAAATTTATACTTTCAAAGAATATGAATTGGGGTTAGATGTATTAAAAATATTTTATTATTTTATGGTGATAGAAACCCAAAATGGGGCATGGGGTTTCTTATGAGGAGGTTTGTATCCTTCAGATGGTAGTCAATCATTAATAACATTTTTTATGACAACTTGCATATGAGAGGTTATTGTCTAATTTTAGTCAAGAATTTTGAAATAGACAAAATGGTGAGATTGTTTGGAGAGAAAATGATAAAAATAATATTATTTTATTTATTTTTCAAAGAGAGAGGTGTTGGGATTTGGTCCAATATTTATTTGCAAGAAAACTCACATTCTAGGATCTTTTTCCATTTCTACTTCACAAATTTGCATTGTATAAACTTCCAGCTTTGCAGTATTCTTTTGTGGATGAGATCCCGTAGAATGTTGTGGCTTGTGGATGAAACCCCATGAGTTGCAAAAGTCAGAAGATGAAAACCCTTTGATTTAGAAGGGAATTCTCATTTAGGAAGTGTAAATGAGCTTCACAGTCTATCACAATTCAACTAGTTGTGGTGGTGGTGTGTGTGTGTTGTTTGCAAGTTTTTGGAATGATATTTGTTCTCAGTTGTTGTAGGTGTTTTTTTTGATGTGTGAAGTGTTTCTTGTGATATTCCATGCCTTCTCATCATGTCCAAGTGTTGAAGAAATTCTCTCCAATTGGGTATTGTTTGACAATGTTGTGAGTGAGATACCTAGTTTGTATGTTTTCCTTTTGAGAAAGTTTTTAGTGTTGTTATTTCAAAAGTATTGTAGTTGTTGTGAGTGCTTTCTCCTATGGTTTCCAACATCATGGAAAAGTCCTAATTTTTGTAGTTTCATTTGATTTTTTTTTGGTGAAATTCGATAATGTATTATTGAAATAATTACTCATTTATGCACCTGATTTGTGAAGTTGTTTAAGTTCCAGATTTTTTGTTGGTTGTGGTGGTGATATTTTGACTATTATAACAGTCTATATTAATATAAAAATCATATCCATATAATAAATATAAGTTGCAGGAGTTTTATGAAGCATTTGGTGTTATTGCAATGATGACTAGCTTGCCATTTTTTGTTGATTTTGTGTAGAGATTACAGCTTATGATGAAAAAAAATTTAAGAGAGTTTGGCATCGTATTTTGCTTCAGATTTTTTGTAGTTTATCTTACAAATAATTTGAAAAAATATTCTACTTAGGGTATTACAACTATGTCCTTGTATTTAAATGCATTTGTTCAAATCATCCGAAATTCACTCCAAACATTGAGAGAAATCATTCAATTAACATGCATTAATTAGACACACATTCTAAAATCACTCATATGATTGAAGAGTATTGTCTATGATTTTGTATATTCTCTAATTGGTCATACAAAAACCTAACAAAGTCATTTTTAATACTACTAGCTCCTTCATATACCAAGAAATACAAAATCCATTAAGACACCTTGGATGAAGTGAAGTAAATCAATTTGTAGATTACATGGGTTAAGTTCATAAGCATAGGGTAAGATTGAAATCATGGACTTGTCCTTCACAATCTAGCTTGATTCTCTACAATCATAATTTGTCCTTAATGATCTAGCTTGACCCTCTACAATTACAATCTCATATTCTAATTTTCAAAAGACTTGCCAACTATTATGTTCTATTCCAAATTCTCAACACATTAAATTCAAATCCATTTTAGACTTTAAATCATCATTTAGTTATCAAAATAAGTACAACTATTTTCTATTTACATTTTTTGTGTTCAATTATTACAAAACATAGTCACAACTAAAACTTTTGATTTTTAAAGGACTTGCCAATGTGTTATCTTTTGTACCAAATTCTCAAGCAATAAGTCAAATTTAGATCCATAATAGACTTTAAACCATCTTTAAATTATCAAGTTATATACATCTATTTTCTACTTACATTTCTTATATTCAATTATTACAAATTATCAATATCAAATCTACTCAACTCACATACTATTTACCTAAACTGATTTACACTTATTAAGCTACAAAATGTTCTATAATGACATTGGCATTGTGTTAAAAAATATATTTACAACCCACATTTATTTAAAAATACTAAAACTATAAAATATCTTTTAAATAAATAAAATAACTCGACTAAATAAACAAATATCATTTTCTATCTCATATTTAAAACTTATATAACTTAGATCAATGCTATATTTGTTTATTTAAGAATTATTTTAATTGTAATCTAGTTATATCCATCTTAGAAAAAAATAGCAAATCCTCAATCCCCTATCCAAACCAAAACCAAAACCAACAATTTAGTCACGTCTATATTTTCTTTAGGTGCTGCTTCTTTTGCAAATATCATGTTTAATATTAAACATTGATATTTTGACATGTAAATGCTGTCAAATTTAACATAAAAAATAAGAGATTTTGTTAACACATTACTACAATTACACTACAGCCCTTACCATTGTCAAAATTCTCTAAACATTAATTGATTAAATTTTAATTAATAAACTATTATTATTTATAAAAATCCACATAAATTAAATTATACAACCAGACTCATAAAGCAAAGGGAAACAAATTCTTTGATGATTTTCACAATTCAATTCTTAATGATAATTAGAATACTTCAAAACCATCAAGTTTCCACAGTCCATGATAAATATCAAGTGAGCTATTTTTGGATTAAAACTGTGTCAAATTTTTTTATCCACGTTGATCAAACTCCAAGATCCATCATCAAGATGATATGCAAGCAAAAGAGATCCTGTGATGATGGATCTTGGAGTTTGTTCAGAAACATTGATATAAAAAATTAACACAGTTTTAATCCAAAAATAGCTCACTTGATAATTAGAATACTTTTTTTAAATTTTATTGTTCATAACTTTTATCAAACTCCATGATCCATCATCATCAGAATCTGATAACAGAAAGTAGAAAAAATCTTACACAGTACATCCAAAAAAAATATTCTAGACTTTCTTTGAAGATGATCACAGGTTTTGCAGGGAGACAATCTCTAAAATGCATATAAAATTTTCAAATATATTTTCGAAACAGCAAAGGCAATACATTATAATTTAGTTAACAGCCACTGGAATCATGTTGTTCAAAAGTATACAGAACAATTTTGATTGAAAAAGAAAGAAAAACAAGCTAAATTACAGGAGAAGAGATCCAGGAGAACTTATTAAACTTCATAAGGCTGTTTGCCAGTGAACTTGACCTCGATAGGATTAACATTCTTGCCAATGTTGCGCATATTCAGCCCAACGCCCTTACGCCCAACGTTAGCCTTCTCAGGGTAAACGCCGTCCTTGGGGTGGAGATACTGAACTTCGCCGTTGGGGAAAACGCGGTAGAATTGGTAATTGATCTTGTATTTGGAGCGGAGGCGGTTGCCAAGCGCCAGGCACTGCTCCTTCCGAGCCAGCTTCAGCAGGTTGGGCCCCTCGCGCATAATGGCGGCGCCGCCAGTGACCATCTCAAAGATCTGTTCTTTGGGCGACTCCCATGTTATAACATAGAATTCCTCCACCTGAGCTTTGCGGAGGAGGCCGCCTGTGCTGCCGCCGAAGATGGGCGAGGGTGTATCGGGCTTCAGCTCAGGAGGAACGAAACCCTTGGGGGCCTCTGCCTCCACCGCCTCTGCCGCCGCCATTACTACGCCGCGCGATGACCTCCTCGAGATTTGCATGGCCAAACGTTTTGAGGGAGCGAAAGTGGCGCGGGATGAGTTGATAGAGGTAGCGGCCGCTGTTGCGGTGGCGGCGGCCGCCAGCGTTGTCTGCAGTGCCATTGCCATTGCTGCTGTTGAGTCTATGCAGAAGTGGAGGGAGAGTGGGGATGAATTGAGGGTCGGAATGAAGATATTGAGTGGAGAGGGAAGAGATGAGTGTGGATAAGAGTACGTTGTGAGTTGGACCAATCAAACTTCGTGGTTACCTTGTGTTAGCCACATTCATATTTTTTCTTGTTGTGTTGCTTCCTCCTCCACAAGTTTTTAAAATTTTCAAAGCTCTTCACATGCCCATGATTGATATCTGATTTTATCTCTGGTGTCATTAAAAAATGGGTGTATTATCCTTGGGCTTTTAAAGCTTTTATATATGCTTGAAAATGAATAAAGCACACTATACTTTTGTCAGGTTTTTAATCACTTGGATACATATCTAAATAAGTGAATCAATGACTAAACAATTAAATTATAGAATAATTTGTCGTTATTATAAAATCGTTTGTCTTGATCTAATGAATATCTTAGAGTTTAAATTAGCATAGAGAATTCTACAAATTAATGTTGTGCCCTACACAATCAATCTTGATTGTTACAAAACTAATTTAGGATGCATGGTATGATCTAAAAAATGACAAATTTAAATATATAGACTAATGAATGAATAAAGTATTCAATATTACAAATAATTTAGATAAAGGAGTTAAGTCTTGAAATATGTTCAAAATTAAATATGCAAATTGACCAAAAATGATAGAGGTGTTTAGCTTTGTGTGTGATAAGGGAAATTCTATCACAATAAGAGCACAATGATTCATCTCAAAAAAATTGTATTAGATGTGCACCAATCAAGCTATGACATGCAAGAAAATAAATTGATTTATGTATTGGTTCAATCTCACATGCATGACTCCAATCACCACATTTGTAGCCTCGAACCAAAGTTGTGGCCTTCACCTATATGTGTCTAAAGTTAAACAAACCTACATGACATGTTTAGTAATGACTTGGAAAGGTCCACCAAATAATCCTACAATGCATAATAAAATTATGATATTCAACTAACATCTCTAGGGTAAGCTTCCAAGTGTCAACCTCTAGAAACTCCTCATGCATCCTTCATGTGTGCTAAGTGTTCACGTGTTTATATTTCCTAGAGATCTTATTTTCCCAAGTTATGAGTTCATCATCTATCTTCAATGGTGAACATGTGTTCATTGAAATGAATGACATGTTCACTCTAACAAACATGTTTTCACTTAGAGCAAATAACATTATATCAAAGTAATGTGAAAGAAAGAAGTACTTACTTTTCCTAAGTGTAAGATACAAAAGAACTATTAATGTTTACCAAAAGGAAACAAATAAAATAGTAGTAAGGTTACCAATATGTAAGAAAAGAAGGAAATTCCTAGTTATACATGAGGGATTGTTGTTTTCCTTTCTATCTTAGTGTGTGTCAATTAAGCTAAGTCTAATTATTATCCTTAAATATAAAATTCAAAAATAAAATTGAAATGAGCTTAAATTAGCACTAGGTTTTTCTATAGTAACATAAACTTATTTAAGATTTTAAGGAAACTAGATTATGAAAATAAATGCTTAAAATATGGTAAAAGGTAGGAAAGTGTGTCCTTATTTTTTAAGCTTGAGAAATTGAATGTCACACAAGAGTTACACAAACTAGAATAACAAGTAGCAAGAATCTAATAGAGTTCACAGGTAGGGATGCCTCCATGATTGTGGTCAAGTCCAAGCAATTGTTATCATTTCCTTAAACCATACAAAGCTTAAACGTCAAGAATCTAGATGCTTTAAATAGAGGAATGTTGCAGTGCCCACATAATAGAAATCAAGTCTTAGAGAAAGATGATATGTATCCAAGAAACCTAAAATCAAGACAATAGAAAGGTTGACACTTCTTGAGATCTTTCCTTCGTTTGGTCCATGTTTAGCCCATGATTTTTTATGCTAGGAAAACAATGAAATGAGACTGAGTTTAGAGAAACACTTCCTACATTGATCAATGAGGAGAGATGTATAAAAAATATAATTAAATTTTTTTGTAGAAAATAAAAAATTCACAAAATAACCATAACACAATGATATATCATATGAAAGCTCTTTTGAGAAAAAACCTAATATCCAAACTCAAACCAATTGTATTCCCAATTACAATATAGTTATAGTACAACTTCAAGGCTCAAGCCTTCATAAGAGAAATCACCAACATAACATAGAGAGTTATGTACCTACAAAATCTACTATGAAACCTCCCTCTCTGTCACTCAATATAGAGGTTAATCAATACATGTAACTACCAAATGTTACTTAGGAAACAATGAGCTCAAACCATCCATAATGTAATACTTAAATCCTAAGTCAAATTTTAATGCAAATCCAAAGGCTCCTTAAGATAAAAATAGCATATTCCTTAGACTTGTCACTAACTATCATAACTTCATCATAATCCACTCACCAAATTGGGAACTCCATTTTGGTTCTTGTTGTACTTGTAGCAAACACGCCCTGTTTGGAATGGGGACCCTCTCTCTCTCTCTTCGTCTTCGTCAGGTCGCTTTTGTCTTTGCCTCATTTTGTGTGCCCCCTAATTTTGAGTTCCAAGTGGTCAAGGAAGTCCAAGGTTATCATCTTTAGTCGACCAAAGTTCACCACCCAAGAAATTTCTAAGTCTCAGGCCTTTGCGGAGCCTCCTTGGCATATTTCCCTTAAGCTTCCAAACCGACGTCTTTTACCTCCTATGAGTTTTCCCTTGCAGGCTTTCCTTTATGCATGGCAGTCATTCCTTTGTCATTTCGCTGGTAGCTAACACCTAACATTGACCTGCATGGTGGGTTCCACACCCACCGTAGTCGTCCCTTTCGTCGCCCATCCAACGACAATTCCTAGGGTTCCACCCGCGGTGCGGGACTCGACTTTCCCGCCGCCATCCCTTTTGAAACTCGTACCCAGCTACCCTACCAGCCATCATACAAGCATTTAATATGGGCCATTAAAGCACATTTTACTATAAATAGGTCTTTTGACCTGTCATTTTCATCATGCGCCCAGTTAGAGAATTTGTCAGAGCTAAGCAGTCGTCGCCGCCTCCACGCCTGCAAGATCTCTCGGTCGATTTTCAATGTTGAGTTCACCAAATTCTTCAGGTTTCTCAAGTATGTCTGCTACCACCCAACTCACAGAGTCCTTTAAATGAGTTTGCAAATTTAATTGAAAATTTTAAGGAAAACCTTGAAAACTCCTCTAGGTGGCTGATAGAACACGAAATTTTGCATCGACCCATCTCAAGAAACCCTAAAAATTGATCAAATTTGGCCTCTAGGGGGCCATGCGGGATTTCACCTCCCCACGACTATTCTTTACCAGAGCCCTCAAGCCTATGTGGCCGCACCCTCATCGTTGTCTTTCGCACTTAAAGTATGAAAACCCCAGGTCTTTGCCTTTTGCGAGTCTGCCTCAACGGGTTGACATCCCCTTACCACCACCTTAAAACTCAAACGAAATGAACTTAAGTAAGAAGCCTAAGGCCTCAAACCCACGCGGGTTCATGGATGTGGGTCGTCGTGTGTGGGCGGCCCCCGTCATTTCGTTGTCCCAAAATGGTTGTCTTATGTCAACCTCCGGTATTGCGGCTTCCAATGGAGCCTTTTCCATCGTGCTCCCACAATGACTAAGTTCCCCTTCATAGGAAAAAGAGTACGGGTCGCTCACTGCCCCTTGCCACCATCCCCAGTGCCCATCATAAACAGTAGTGCCATAATCTCTTCCTGACTTGTGGATCCCGCGACTCTGAAAGCCACCTCAAACTTTTGAGCCTAAATGCCAAGTCTTAGCTCCATTACAGGTCTCACCTTATGGGGGTTCATCCACGAGCTGCCCCTCCCTCATTGTCGTTCCAAAGACTATCGAGGAGTCATGTCCATCTTCCCTACAGAGTCCAACCCCTTCGTCTCCCCTCGAGCCCTTAAGCGTAAAATGACTAAGTAAAACAAGTTTGTGGGGCTTTCCTTGAGGGTCGCCGCCTGCAGCCTACTGTCATATGGTGGCCATTTGCAAAATGACCGTGTTCAACTTTCCTTCTGCACGGCGGAGCCCGAGCTCCCCTCCACCGTTTGCACTCTCTTAAACGAAAGGAGCCTTGCCAAGTTGCCTCACAGACCTACTGATGCGGGCCACCCTCTGCGGGTCGTTGTCCCATTCCCGCCGTCCCTAAACGGTCATCTGCTAATGACCTTCCACTGACCTCTGCCTGCAGGTCCCAAGGAGACTAAACTTGAAGGAGTGAACGCAAACCGCCTAAGCTGCCTAGGGGTCTTGCTGTGCGGGATTCCCCTTGTGGGTTTTCGTGTTGTGATCGTCATTTTCAAACGGCTGAGCCTAAAAAATCCATGGTGTCCCCTGCTTTTGCATGCCTCCTACCCGCATAAGAAAAACGATGGATTGAACACCTCCAAACTCCAATGTGGAATCCTCAGTGCAGGTAGTCGTTTGTGGGCCGCCGCGCTCCCGGCTCCGTTTTCCTTCTGCTTCCTCCAGATGGCTGCCAGCCTAGGGAAACCCACATCCTTGGGCCCGCATTGCCATATTTTTCCCAAATGAAGGCCAAATGATAAACGTTAATGAATTTTATGATTTTTGAGAGATGAATTACTAGATCTAACCTTTGTTTTGTAGGATTTCACTAATGTTCCTCGATTTTTATATGAATGTGCTTACTCCACCTTTGTTTGCAAGATTTATGGAATCTACTACGAGCACATTGGGGCAATCTGCAGAAAAGGAAAAGGGAAATAAAACTGCCAAGCCACCAAGAGGAAAAGAGGAGAAGGACTAGATGAAGTATCAATTCCACGAGGTGGAAGTCACCTCCAAGGTGACCTCAATGCAGGACTTGGTATCAGATACCAACTTGGGGCACGTGGCATAGATGAATTCAGAAGAAGAGTCACAAGTAACCCTATCACTAAGAATGCACGAAAGATTCAAAAGAGTGGTCTAGCCAAGGAAATTGGCTTCCCACATGCGCTTGTGACCCTAGAACTTGTGATGGCATGTAGAGAGTGTTACCACAACAACAACAAGAAAATAATAGATCACGAAGGTCGGGCATTAGTAGACCTATCTTCTCGATCCATAGGAGAAACTTTTCATATCCCAACATTTGACCCCATGGAGGAAACGAAGAAGGGATACGCTAAGAGTATGTGGAAGGAAGACCCCTTGACATGCAAAAAGATAATCAACCAATATTGGTTGAAGGAGAAGAGGGGTACCTCCGCCAAGGTGCCACAGGAGCTTTACAGGAGTGACTTCCATGAAGAGTACCATGATCTGGTTACTCTATTGAGTAGAGTAATGGGCCTCCCTGGTGCAGTCTTCTTCCAAGAATGAATGTTTTATTTTATTGAAGAAATGATATGTGGAAATAAAAAATTCAACTAGGCCAAGATCATCAGTGAGAACTTGCACGCACAATTCATGGTTGTGAAGAAGACATCACAATTCTATATGACCTCCTATTTGGTCTACCTGCTAGTAGAGGCATTCCCATACAAAGGCCTCTTTGTTGCACAAAATCCAAACCCAAGAGGCAGAGAGCTCAAGGTATATGATTAGTACCCGCAGCTACAATACCGAAACTTCAAGAGGGAGTACCGAATGGTAAATGATGCCTTCATCGTGCATATTATCCAACTCCTTGGAGGATATTTTTAGAGGAGGATTTCACATAGTGCATTCACGTTCATTTAAAGGTTCGGGTTACTATTTATTCGATTCCCAAAGTTCACCTACATTGGAACGAAGGGCTTCTTTGAAAGGACCTACAAGCTACCCTAGTACCCTAATGACTGGATGATTATCCTAAAAGTCTCTCGGCAGTTGTAGAATACTCACACTCTATTGAGCGATAAACACCAAGCGGAAATTCCATACCCTCTCACATTTGGGCAAGGCGTGTATGCTATTCTCATGGCCAAGTGTGCGAAATACTTAAAAAAGGAGATAGTGGAGTACAATTTGGACCTCCACACAGGCCAACTGAGGATGGACCCCTATGACAAGTTGAAGAATTTTGTCGGAAAACAATATGCCCACTTGCCTCATATAGAATATTTCTTGGCTAACTGCCAAGATGACAAGGAGGTAAGGATGAGACATTACATGAGGATGACAACCCAGTTTGTATGGACAATCAACCTATTCCCAGTGCTAGATCATATAGTAGAAGAAGAAGACACCATCCTAGATCCGAGATTTGATGTTGTGGCTGAGCTATCGTTGTCGCTAATTGATTCGAACGAAGAAGAGGTTAATGACCTCCACATTGTGACAAAGCCCATTGAGAGTAGAATAAGACAGTGGGTGGATAATCAAATTTCCCAACTTAAGACACAGGGTGTCGAGCTAACATATGGTGAGCTCATAAATGAGCTTGAAAGTGAAATAGATAGTGGGATAGCTACCGCCCTTACAGAGGAAGCTCCTAACTCCCCTCTAGCCACCAGATCTAGAAAGAGGAAAGAGGTGTCCGAACACTAGCCCAAGCATAAAGTTTACACACGGAAGGCCTCAAAAGGAGAATCCTCATCAAAGAAGACCAAGAAATCTAGAGGATTCAGTGAGATGCCCACCATTGAGGAGGACCCACAACATGAGGGAGAAGAAGAGGTTGATCAACCGAAATCACCACTTGCTACCTCTACTCCCACCATCACCACTGCTACCGCCACTCCTCCACCCCTTGCATCTCAAGCACTGCTTGTTTCCTCTCCACCAGTTGTGGACCTCTTAGTCCACCTCGCCTCCACTTCACCAATGACTTTGATCATGGTATTAGACTCCTCCTTAGCCATGACATCCCCATTTTCTTCTGCCTCACTACCCCCGCCATTGCCCACTCACTCTATCGCAGTATCTTCAATTTCCACAACCACTATGCCTCCTCTCACATTGCCCAAGGGATTTGCTAGATACACACCAGGAATGCCAACCGACCTTTCTAGGGTTATAATGAACCCCATTGTCTAGGTTGTAATCACCCAAATTGTTGTTTCCCTACCTATCCCTCCTCCACCCACGAAACCACCAAAGATGGAGGCGACCATGCAAATATCAAAAGAGATAGAGAAATGATAGAGGGAGGCTACCAAGAGAATATTAGAAGAACCAGAGGATCCTTTCAAGGATGACTACTTCGAGCACCCCGAGGGTAGAACAGGCGTGAGTGTGGATAGGGTGACAATTGATGAAGAAAAGTTACAATCTTTGGAGGAGGATGCTGAAAACCTTCATGCAAAGTACATCATCGAGACCTCTGATCAAGAGCTTGAGGAAGAGTTGTCTAAATAGCTCAGGGATGTCGAAGAAGAGGCTGAATCTAAAAATAAACTTCATGAAGAAAAGGACATCGAAGTTAATGTGGATATGCTTGAAGAGCCTCCACTAGTTGGGTAGGATAAAGGCCCTGTTCAAGAAGAAGACATACCACCAGAAAAAGAAGAAAAGAAGGAAGAAGATTCTCTCGAGAAGAGCCCTAAGCCGGAACACCATGAAGGGCTTGAACAAGAAACAAAAAGGGTGCCTCAGACAAAAGGTGTCACAGAAGAGCATGTGGTTGTCCCTAAGTCATAAAGACAATAAACCATACACATCGAGGACTCAGACAAAGAAGAAGAAAGGACTAAGCAAGAAGCCCCAGGCCCTGAAGAAAAACAACCCCAGCATGAACACGAAGAAGAGGGTGATAATGAATCACCAAAGGGGAGGCTCAGATGCCTAACTGGCTTGAGAAGCAGTTGTAAAAGAAAACCCCAATCCTTGTTGATCCAAAGTCCCAACTCGAGGCCATCCTTGCCAGGGCACAAATGAAGACCAAGAAGGAAAAGAAGCCAAGAGTCTGATCCAATATCATGATTGATACTTCAGGATCAAGAACTGTGCAAATTACCACCCTAGTGACAGATAAAGGAGAGGGTGTCAGTTACAATATCTCCACCATCAACTTGGGAACTGCTACAAGGGAGCATAAAATAGATAAGTTCCAAGGATCCATTGCCACGATAGTGGAGCAGATGAATAAGGATCAGTCCTCTAAGGAGGAAATGAAGGCATAAGTGGCGGACCTCAGTGCCTATATTCAACAGTGGACGTCGTTAGAGGAAGAGGCTCCTTCTACATCCTCTATGCCCCCGCTCCTCTCCTAAGAAGAATTCTCCAAGATGGAGAAGATAAAGAATTGGACCAAGGCTACTATAGATTGGTTCATATGTGTGCTCTATAATGGTGATATGGGCATAAGCCATGATGTCTGAATGACCAATAAGTTATGAGAAGTGCATAAGCAGCTGGAGGGTGTGGAGAAAATCTGTCATTGCTTCACTGAGCTATATAGGATTACTTATCCTAAACTCGAGGCCATTCTTAAGATGCCTAAAAAGACATGGGAGAAGGAGTTGGCCCTTGTAAATGACAACCACTGGCTAGTGGAAACATGGAAGATGGGCTTGGATCACAGAAGAGACATCTTGGAGAGAGTGCTACACGAAGTTGAGCTTGACCTCGAATGGGTCAAAGAGCACAAGACAGAAAATGCGAAGTACCTAAAGCTAATGACAGATTATGATATGCCCGCTGTGGAACTAGATCCAAAAAAGATCAGTTCGTACTTCCACAAGAGGATGGAGCAAGGAGCAACAGATTCACTAACGCCAGACTTCATGGATTTTGCTACCAGGGCATTTGTTCAATGAAAAAAAGTGATCAAAGCCACACCAAAATGTGGAAAGAACTGGGAGCTGATCACTAGAAAATCCAAGAAGTTGACCTTCCAAATTCTTCAATTTGATAGTATGTACAGTGGAATAAGCTTCAGACACTGATCGAGAAATTTGTGGAGTACGCCACTTTTCAGAAGAATGAAGGAAATTCAGTGATAGATGATGAGTTCTTGACAGTATAAGCTGAAAAAGGAAAGAAACCACAAGAAGAAAAAACTGCAACAGTGTCAGGACACTACAGGATGAAATAGGGAAAAGGACAAAATTGTATTTTATATTAGTAAATTTTGGGGATAGGTGAAACCCTAATGTAAAATGAATCTTGGCCACACAATGAGAGTAAATTCTAGCCATTCATTTCACATTTGGAAAACTTTAAATAGGGGGTCTCATCTCATTTTTAGGAGAGATTTGAGTTGTTATAAAGACATGCTACAAAAATTTTAATAGAATTTCATTGCTTTTGATGGATTCTTGTGTTTCTCTCATGTTGCATGATTCATCTCCTCATATTTGATAGATTTAGATAGATTAAGTTTGTTGTTCTAGTTGCTTTCAAGTAGTTTTAGTAGATTAGTTGATGTTGTCCATTGATTTTGAAGAATGCGATTGTGTTGATGCTTTCCATGTTCATGATTTTTGTTGGTTATTGATGATAAATAGCAATGTAAAGCTATTCTGAACACTAATTCATTGTTGCACCTAAATTTCATCTTTTATTCATGCTTTATGGTGGATGAACAGTTGAAAATCTGCAAACCTTACAAGATAGTACTAGTTTCATGAGACTGTATGATGATTGGTTAAGTGGAACTCAATTATAGGAAGGTCATCCACTATAGCATCCTCCATTGTCACTGTTCATTAGTAGTTGTAGGTCTAGGAACTATTACCTCCCTTTTCCCTTTTGACCTTTCTTTGAAATAGTAGTTTAGGCAAAGTTCCAGCATCATTGTAAAGCCAAATCTAATGTTGCACATGGAGTCTTAGACTATTGTTTTGAACTTGCAACAATTGTATTTCACTTCCAGAATCCCATAAACTCCATTTGAGGATCCAATATCCTTCCAACTTAACAATTGTCCATGCCCCTTGTGATTGCCAACAAATCACATCAATCCATTGAGTTGTTTTTGCAAGTCATGACCTGACACCCAAGAGACCTTGGGGTAATTTTTTGCAACTTCTTTGTAGAGATTTGCCTTTCAAGAGAGGTAGTGCACTTGTGTGTTGCTTGTGTTGAGAAGTGAAAAAAGCACCCATCAACAGTTCCATTATCTCCATCCAATGTTGCTCTAGAATGGATCGTAACATGAATCATAAGTTGGTCAACAAGTTAGGTCAACAATGTAATTCTCCTCTTACATGATCTTACACATGTCATCGATTCATTTACACCACTTACATTCTACTTGGCGTATACCTTGTAAGAGAAAAAGGGAAGCACCAATATTATGATCTATCTACTAGTGATGAAGAATCCTATAAACTCACACCACCTAAAATTATGTATGCTCACGAGATTTGACAATGCATCTATAACAATTTTCTTTGTATATCTTTTCAAGCGTCATCCCCCCATCCTCAACCATGTCAAAAACAAAATGATATTATACATTAATGTGCTTTGTTTGTACATGAAAATTCAATTTATTTTCTAAATTGGTGGCACTTTGACTGTTACATCCAATCTAAATTACTCCACGACTCAACCCCACATTTAAGCACAATCTCTAAAACTAGTTGGCCTCCTTTCAAGCTTGAGTAGCTACCATGTACTTGGCCTTTATAGTGGGTAAAGTGACCTAAGCCTATCGCTTGCTCATCCAAATAATAACACCGCCAAACAAGTTGAGACATAACCACTAGTACATATTATACTATTGACATATGTTTCCCAATTAAAATCCACATATGGGTGCTGGCAAGAAGTTGAGTCCTTGATTTTCAAAATTCGACCATGAATCCACATATCCAGGTGTTTTCTCTGATTTTCAAAATTTGACAAATTTGACCTTAAAATTTGAAGCATTAGAGATGGAATCTTGAAAAAAGACACTGATCATAAAATGTAGTACTTAGAGTCTAGTTTCCAAATATGTAATTTATTTCAATACCCAGATGATACTTTCAATAGGCATTTTTAAAAACCACTATTTAAAAGACTTTTTTTTACCATACCATGCACGTGTACATCATCCATATTTTGACCTAAATAATCATATTTTTCTAAATTCTTTGGGGAAAATATTTGTAACTCACTGAAGCACGTTTTCCATATTTTTGTAATTTTTATTGAATTTCTTTTTTTGTTAAATTTTTATTGGCCATATTTGGTGTTTTGAAAAATCATCGTGTACGTCACACATAAGATGACCTAAACTTATCTTTTTTTGAATTTTTTTAAATTGAAAAGAATTGTCTAAAGTACGCTTTCACATAATTTTTTTTTCAAAAAATTATGTTAATAAAAAATTATTAAAATACTAAAAATCCCTGATAATTTAAGTTTATGGACCTATTTCATTAGAAATTAATTGAAAAATAGAAAAAATAATCCAATTGTAAAAAAAATTACATATTTGGAATCTACATTGTCTCATCTATAATGGGTTTTAATTTCATCAAAAAAATATGCAAAAAATATCTTCAAACAATGCCCAAAGTCACTATTTTCTTGTGACATTGCCAGGACCTTCAACTTGTAGGTCAAACCAGGTCTAGGGCCTAGGTTCGGGTCCCCAAACCTTTTCTCAAGCCTTTTAACAAAGCAAAAACTTGACCTACAATTCAAATTTCACAAAACAGGATCCCGTTTTGTTTATAAAGATGATCCAATTTAATAAATAGAGTCATGTTCCCCTTTCGTCCATTGAAAAGGGATTAGGATCTCATTTACTAAACAGGATCCCAATTTATAGAGAAAGATCTCGTTTACTAAATGGGATCCCAATTTATAGAACAGGATCCCATTTACTAAACGAGATCCCGATTTATAGAGTAGGATCTCGTTTATTAAACGGGATCCCAAGTTATTTTTGACCTTTTTTTTAATTTTACTGTCAAACAAGTACATTTTGGGACTGCAACTTGCTCCGTACGGCCGACAACGACATATTCCCTATTTTCTATCAACTTTTGTCTTGGAGAGGCTCTTCAACTTGGGATTTTTTTTCAATTTTGAAAGTAGGCATCATTGGGACACTGTTAGAGAGGAATTTTGTTCAATTGCTACTTGTTTGAAGGAGGAAGAGGAATTTTGTTCAATTTCTACTTGTTTGAAGGAGGAAGAGGAATTTTTTTCAATTGCTATTTTTTTGAAGGAGGAAGAGGAATTTTTTTCAATTACTACTTATTTGAAGGAGGAAGAGGAATTTTGTTCAATTGCTACTTGTTTGAAGGAGGAAGAGGAATTTTGTTTAATTGCTAGTTGTTTGAAGGAGGAACAAAGAATAAAGACTTTCAAATTTTTGACATTCATTTGTACATACTTCAAAAAAAATTAATCATGGGATCACAATGTTGGAATAAGAGGAAAGATAGGAAGGTATTGACCCCTAAAGAAATTGAAGCAAAGAGAGAGAATGAGGCAAAAAGACAAATAGATAGAAGAATGAGAATTCAATCAATGAATGATGTTGAAGCATCCAATTACACAACTATTGAAGATAAAAAACATTGAGGAGACCATGGATGTGGACAATGCAAATTTGCAAGAGGTGAATGTGGAAACTAATACGATTATACAAACTACTCTTGGTATGTCTTCAAATCTCCCTTTCAATGCTATGAATAATGTTTCAATAGGCACAAATCCAGGTATGTTTTCAAATCCACCTTTGAATGAAATAGAAATGGGAGATTTAAAAGAAGTTGGATATAACAATGTTGACATCGATAATAGTTATAGAGTTCAAGATTTGAGTCAAATTGTTGTTGAAAATGAAAATGAAAATCCTTTTATTGAAAATGAAAATGAAAACTGTTTTGTTGTTGAAAATGAAAATGATAATGAAAATAATTTTATTGAAAATGATAATGAAAATCCTTTTATTGAAAATGAAAATGAAACTGTTTTGTTGATGAAAATGAAGATGAAAATGAAAATCATTTTGAAGTTGAAATGAAAATGAAAATCCAAGATGTGATGTTGAAAATAAAAATATTTTTTTAAAAATTGAAAGTGATGTTTTGGATAATCTTCCTGGTAAGATTACTTGGAGACACATAAGAACGCATGCCAATATATTATACAAAGAATTCTTTTATCATAAAAAACTTTCATTTCAATGTCAACTAATGATGCAACTAATGAGAATGTGGAAAATGAGAAAATAATGAAAAATTTAGGCATTTTTGTTAAACCAAGAAGAAAAGATCAATCACTAAAACATGTTACGTCTACTGTTGCTAGTGCCATTGAGTCTATTGGAAAAAATAGTTGATCTAAAGATAAGAATGCAACAAGAAGAGCTATAACAACTGCTATAATTAATAAAGCAACTTTGAATAAAAGAATGGTAAGCAATATTAGTGAAATTCTAAAAATACATCATAAAACATTGCTAAGAGTGGCAAAAAGAAGAGAAAGTATAGAAAATGATCCAATCAACCAATGTTGGAGTTTTAGTGGTCGACTCTCGAGGTTTGACCTAAAATTGAATGTTGAAATCAAATCTTTGATTGAAAAATATTGGCATGATAATACTAGGGTATCCTCTAATGCTAGAGATGTTTTAAAATTAAGAGTGGGGTCCAAAGTTCACGATCCTCATCCAAAACACCTATTAGATACAACACAAAATAAATTTTATAGAAAATTTTGTGGTGATTTAGTGTTACCTGGTAATATTAAAATAAGTCAAAGTTCTTTTTAAAAAATGTAAACCTTGGTATGTAAAAATTAATAAGCAACAAATATCTTGTTGTTGTAAAATGCATGTTCAATTTCGTTATTTTTTATGATGTTCAATATATACGTTGTACTTTGCATACTAACATGATTATGCAAGAATGTGGTATTAATATGCCACTTGAAACAATAAGGGAGTTTATATCAAGTTTTTTTCGTGAAAGATCTAATGGGAAATTATTTTATTTAAGTTCTTGTATTTCTGGACAATGCACTAGTTGTGGAAATATTTTATTCTTAAGATTTTGTATGCATGAAAGTGTTGATAATGATTTTGGACAACAATTAGTGGATGTTAAAAGATTTAAGAATGTCAACTATTCTTTAAAAGATGGAAAAATTGGAAAGCGTTGTGATTTAGTTACTGAAAAAGTTAGTGTACAAATTTAAGAATAAGATTGTACCAAAATATGTCATACACTCTCAACATGCTCAATGGCTTGATGGCCAATTTTGTGCATGTAGAAACACATTTCCTGTTGGTACTATACTATTAGTGGTTGATTTCGTGGAAAACTATACTTTAGCTCCGCAAGAGGAAATCCAATCACAATATTACAATTTAGTGCAAGTGGCTATGTTTGTTTATATTATTTATAGACATGCAAATGATAGCACAAAGGATGATAGAAATTTTTTGAGGGAGTATCATTTCTATTTGAGTGACAACTGGTTGCACTCGTCAAAGTTTTTTCAATACTATTTCAATATATTTTATACAAATTTAAGTGAAAGAGGAATCCATATGACAAAACATCTCATAAGGTAAGATAATTGTATAGGATAGTTTAAGAATGCTTGAATGTTCTATTGGTTAAGTAGGGTTCACAAGGAACATAATTTCCAACATATGTGGAGTTTTTTGAAGCTGGGCATGGTAAAGGAGAACATGATGGAGTTGGTGCATGTGCTAAAAGAATTCTTGCTAGAGAACAATTGAAATTTGAGGATGCAATAAAATTTAAAGATGCACGTGGGATTATGGATTGGTGCAATACAAGATTATCTACACCTGGATCGAAAGAGTACTCTACATTTTATCGATTATTTTGGTTGGTTGAAGAAGAGAACATTCTACCTAGACTTGATTGTGAGACAATTAGTGGATCTACTAAATGACATTCATTTAAGAGTTTGAATGCAAGCACATGGACTATCTGGACAAGGGAGCTTGCATCTTTTTGTTAATTTTGTATTTCAGGAGATTAGGAAGCATGTGAAAATACAAAATGAGTTGAAGAGTGGAAGCAAAGATCATTGACACCTACACAAGCACATGATCAATATGAAACAACAATTGAAGACAATGATCAAGTGTTTGCATCAGATGACTATGATCGTGTTCCAGACCTTGTACAAGAAGGTAATTTAATTCAATTTATTTCATTTTATTGCACTTTATTACTATTTTGTAATACTTTTATTTATTTATATACATATGAATGGATGTATGTAGATTGGCCAAATTATATGGACATGTGCTAGTTATTAAATCAAATTTTGTTTGCAAGACATGTGTATGTTGTTGTTGCACATAAGGGGAATCAAGAGGGAAAAAAATATTGGTTGGCTCATTGTGTGGAGACTAAACATAAGTTAATAGCACCTCAAGAAGATGATGATGGCTATCATTATCCAATAGGTACGGTGACCCCCTTAAGACATCCGCTTAAGCAAATTTTGATAACAAGTCTTTGATCCCCTTAAGCAAATTTTTAGAACTTCTTTGACCCCCCTAAACAAATTTTGAGAACTTCTTTGATGATGGCTATCATGTTATCCAATAGGAATCGGTGGTGGTTGTTGGCACTTGGCTATGAAAATAACTAATAAGGAAGAATGGTCTGCCTACATTCAAAGATTATGAAACACATAAGAAGATTATACACTACTCACATTTGGTGGTGGAAACAAATATAAAACTAGTGAGGTATCGTGGAAGACCTACAAATGAAGAACTACGAACAATTTCTATTGAAGAGCATGAGACAATCATAAATGTGTTGCAAAAAAGAGAGGACGCAGATGGTACAATGGAATAAGTAAATACAGGCAAATATATTTTTAGTTTTATATTGTCCTTTTAAATAGATTAAATACATGTTTTGATATTGCTTGTGTGTTATTAGTTGAAATTGATTTAAATTGTCCTTTTATATCCTTAATCCATCATCACAAATTCATCACATACTTTGAGATAAAAAGGAGAGTCCATGCAGATTCAACCTAGACAACATGGAATACTTGGTAAAAATAGGTAATTATTAGTTAAATTATATTTAAATACATGTTTTGATTATATATTGATATTGCTTGTACATTAATAGTTAAAATTGATGTATTATCCTTTTTTGTATCCTTAAGCCATCATCACATTGATCTCATACTTAGAAACAAAAAGGAGAGGATGCAGATTCAACCTACACACATGTGTGGAATACTTTTAAATACAAGTATTCGAGTTGTGTACATATATATAGTTTTATATAAATTAAAATACATGTTTTGATGATTTCATTGATATTGCTTGTATCATTTTGATATTAGGTGGGGTGAAGACCTACTACATTCCAGGCACAAGTTTTAGATTCTCTTGAGATGGCATAGCCAAATTTTGAAAACATTGTTTTGAGTTGACATACATGTACATACATAATTACACAATTACAAATTTTGTACAAATTTGTATACATGTACATGCACAATTATACTCTACAATTTTATGTATCAAAATCAATATTCTATATATTTTGATTGTTAAATGTGCATGTTTTCCTACTTTGAAACTTTAAATTTGATTGTATAATCACTAAATATCATGTATATTTTATTATCGTTAAATTTGGTTGCCTTGGGCAACTTCACCAAATTTTGAGAACTTCTTTGATCCCCTTAAGACGTTGTATTAGGACCCCTTAAGACATCCTATTAGGACCCATTAAGACATCCTATTATGACATGAATTAAATAAACATTGACACTATTTAAATTTATAGAATGTGATTGTTATGATGACTCATCCTAAATTCTAAGTTAATTATATCAATTGCGATTAAATATGAGACATGTAAGTATTTGAAGTATTTCATCCCCTTAAGATGTCCTATTAGGACATATCCCAAACATTTATACTTAATCATATCATTTTTTATGATGAGTCACCCTAAAGTCTAATACTTGTTTATATCACTAAATATTTATACTTAATTATACTCTTCTTTGATCCCCTTAAGATGTCGTATTAGGACCCCTTGAGACATCCTATTAGGACCCCTTGAGACATCCTATTATGACATGAATTAAATAAACATTGACACTATTTAAATGCATAAATTGTGATTGTTATGATGAGTCATCCTAAATTCTAAGTTAATTATATCAATTGCGATTAAATTTGAGACATGTACTTTGAAGTATTTCATCCCCTTAAGACGTCCTATTAGGACATATCCTAAATATTTATACTTAATCATATCATTTGTTATGATGAGTCACCCTAAAGTCTAATACTTGTTTATATAAATAAATATTTATACTTAATTATACTCTTCGTTGATCCCCTTAAGACATTGTATTAGGACCCCTTAAGACATCCTATTACGACATGAATTAAATAAACATTGACACTATTTAAATGTATATAATGTGATTGTTATGATTAGTCATCCTAAATTCTAAGTTAATTATATCAATTGTTATGATGAGTCACCCTAAAGTCTAATACTTATTTATATCACTAAATATTTATACTTAATTATACTCTTCTTTGATCCCCTTAAGACATCATATTAGGACCCCTTAAGACATCCTATTATGACATGAATTAAATAAATATTGACACTATTTAAATTGTATAGAATGTGATTTTTATGATGAGTCATCCTAAATTATAAGTTAATTATATCAATTGAAATTAAATATGAGACATGTACTTTGAAGTATTTCATCTCCTTAATTATACTTAATAATATCATTTATACTTCTTTGATAAGTTAATGCCTTAACTATAGATCACTAAATTTGTTAAGTACAAATATTGAAATGTCCTATTAATTTCAGCTTTAATTTCATATTTGTATTTAATTTCACATTAATGTCCTATTAATGTCTTGACTATGAATTATTTGTAAAGTACAAATATGTCTTATCAATTACATATTAAAATTTCACATAAAATGCATAAATGCACATGTGTAAATTAAAATTAAACAATAATAAAGTCCATGATTTACAATTTATTAAGTCCATCCAAGTACAATCCATGAAATAAAGTCCATGAAAAAATATATTAAGTCCATGAGAAACCAAATATGTAGTCCATGAAATAATCAAATACAACCCATGAAATCATCTAACTCATAGTGTCTCTAGAATCAAGAGACCTCTTCACACCATGCAGACTACCCGGATGACCTGAACCACTCTATACAAGAGAAAGAAAGATGAAATCAGATGTAAGACAATTAAAAATTATTTAATGACAATTTAATTTATAATTCATAATAAAATTAAATTACCATGATATTTGGCTTTGCATGCTCTGGTGCACTTGGAACTATCTCTAAATGCTCTAAATTGATCTACATATACAAGAGGAAGAAAGTTGAAATTAGATGTAAGTCTACAATTAAAAATGATTTAATTCAATTTAATTTATAATTTATCATATTTAAATTATATCGTAATAGGTTGTGCACCCTTTGTTCCACCTGTCTCTGCATGCTTAGCTACAGGATGTGTCTCATGCTATAAAAGAAAAATAATTTAACATGTATGAGCATATATATATATATATATATATTCAATTTTAAATTTAATTTAAGTTATTCACAATGTAGTTGACTTTAAATATAATCAAAATTTAAAATACCATGATATCTAGCTGCTTTGTATGTCCTAGTTGAGGTGATGTGACCTCATCAAAGGTCGAAAGTGGCACTAGAAAAATCCTACAAGGTCAAATTTAAAGCACATATACTTGAATTAGGTTTATCTATATATATATATATATTCAAGTGTGCACACATTGTGTAGAAACTTTTTTAAACAACCTAAAATTTAGATGCCTCCTAAGTTGCCACCACATCAAATGTTTGTTTGATCCCCATTCTCATTATTGTGTCAACCTAGACATACATATAGACATAACGCTTATAATATTTACTTGTATGTATGCACATTTGATATATAGTGAATTCAAAATTCATAATTGTAAGTATAGTAACAAGTTAAATAATTTACAATATAAATGTACTTGCACCTGATGTGAGACACTTGACAATGGATGAGTGCTCGACAACCCCTCAGGTGGAATTGACATGGAAATCAATTGAGTCCTCTGAACCAACTTAGTTATTTAAAACATATGTTCATGATTGAATTACAAATTAAAATGTCAAGTTAAAAAAATATTTCATATATAATTTAAAAAATTGAAATCAATATACCCCATAAGGGTTGCCGACTACCACTGGTGTTGACATATGTACTTGAGGAGCCGATGATTCCCCTATGGTCAGTGTCATCTACACCAAACAGTTTGATTGTTAAAACATTGCATTTTTTTTATATACATGTTCATTAAAATTCTTATAAATTCAACATGTAGATGCATATTTATACATGTGTTACACTGTCTGCAGGGTGATGCTCTGCAATAATAAATTCTACGAATGAACTGATGTGACCAAATGACCCACAAGAATCTCCATGTCCACTTGAACTGGGTGTAGCCTGATCAAGTCCATAGAATAGCTGATGACAACTAGTATATACATGGGGTGTCGACACTCATGGAGTGGTACTAGGACCAACTCCATATAACACTCCTCCATCGTTGTGATCTCTAGGCTCCCTAGTCACCAAAACAAAAGTATGCTCATCAAGGTTTCCTGTGAGCGTACTCAAAGATCCTAATGTGAATATCACTGTACGTTGATGCACAGGTGCAGGAATGGTAGGAGCAAGAGGAAAAACAAGAGGTTGTGCATGCATGGGGCATTGGGGATCAACCCATTCCCTAATCTCTTTGTGGCATGCCGCCACCAACACCCTAAAATGATTTAAAATCAAAATAATTGGGATTTTCCCCAAAACAAACTCTACAGATAGTTTCCTCAAAAAGTATAAAGGGACCTCCAGATTAGTGTGTGTGAATGGTCAAATACCATCCACCATCAATCCAAAAAATGTGTAGTCATTTGTGGATGAATGCACCACCTCATGGATATTCTAGATTTAGTTGTAGGAATGGGCTAGTGAGTGTTAGGGTTGATAAAAAAGTTGCTAGATGGGATTTTGTTATTTTTAAGTCCAAAATTTATTTATAGGAAAGACCATCTGAATAAAATTGTCTCATATCCTCCCTATCTTGTCGATGCCTATCTAAGTTAGAATCAATAGACCTGATGGCATCAACAACATTTTGCATCGCAGATGAAAAAGGCCTCGCATGTGGTGGAATCAATGCTTCATTTTTCATAGCATTGATTTGATTCTAAATGGATGCAACATTTTCATTGATCTGTGCTCACAAGCGAGCCTCATTGGATCCTGCAAATGGTGGAGGTGGGGTGTTATGAGGTGGAGGGGGTGGAGGGGGAGGTGGAGGTGGAAGGGGTGGAGGTGGAGGTGGAGGGGGTGGAGGTGGAGGTTGTTGAGGAGGTGGATTAATGATATCATCAATATCAAAATGATCCATATATATATAAGTGAACCTGCATTATTTTATACAAAATTAATAAACAAACTTACAAAATTACAAGAAATAGTTAAATTTAAATGTACATGCAAATTTATTTAAATAGGATGTACATAGATATACATACATTGATTCAACTTAAGCATGTACATACAAATTTCAAAATTTAAGATACATACATTTTTAAAATAAAAAATAGGATGTATAATGCATGCATACATCATTCAACTTTACCATGTGTACATACAAATTTCAAAATTTAAGATCTAGAACTATGTAATTTTAATACATGCACATACTAAAAAATAAACTTAAAACATTCACAAAAAGCTCATTTATGTCTAAGGCATGTAAATTACATTTTTCTAATAAGAGAAATTATGATAGTAGTCATAAATTATACTATTATAAATTCATCATTAAATACTATTATATTCATAAATTCATCACTAAAAAATATCCATTCCACAACCAAATTCATAAATTCATTACTAAAAATATCCATCCAACCAAATTTATAAATTCATCACTAAAAATATCCTTCCAACCAAATTCATAAATTCATCACTAAAAATAACCATCCAACCAAATTCATAAATTCATCACTAAAAATATCCATCCAACCAAATTCATAAATTCATCACTAAAAATATCCATCCAACCAAATTCATAAATATAAGATCATTGACTTAATAAAGTGGTGCGGCTCTCTATTGCATCTCTTCATTTCTTTGTGTTTTCCTTTTCAAAATCATAGTTTCTCCTCTCCTCTAGCCATCATCAATACTCATCTAAGATCAACCCCATGGACCTAACAACATCAACAACATTTTGCATCATAGATGCAAAATGCCTCAAAGGTGGTTCAATACATTCTTCATTCTGAATAGTGTTGATTTGATCCTAAATGGATCTAACATTCACATCGATCTATGCTTGCAAGCGAGCACAATCAGATTTAGGTGGTGGAGGTGGGGGGTTATAAGGTGGAGTGGGTGGAGATGGAGGTGAAGGTGGTGGAGATGGAGGGCATGGAGGTGGATTACAGATATCTTCATTATTGAATTGATCCATGATCTCTAAGAAATAAGTGAACTTGCATTATATTTGTAATTTCAAAATGTAAGATACATGTTTAAAAATCCCCTTAAACCATTCAATATAGATTTCCAAATTGAATACAAATGATAAAATGTGTAAGCCTCATTTATGTCTAAGGCATGTTACTTGAATGAAAAAATAATTAATTGTTATTGTGATGTGAAATCTCATTAAAATTTACATTAAATTAGGAGAAATTATGTTGTCTTTTAAAGGGGTCCTCGTAGGATGGCTTAAGGGGAACTATGAATTAAGGTCCTAGGACAAAATGAATGCTTTAGGGTTTAGGGTTTAAGGTCCTAGGAAAAAATGATGGATTTAGGGTTTAGGGTAATGGGATGGCTTAAGGGGATGTATAAAGTAAGGTCCTAGGAAAAAATGGCATGGCTTAAGGGAATAAAATTTGGTGAAGTTTCCCAAGGAACCAAATTTCATTAAGGTCCTAAGACAAAATGAATGCTTTAGGGTTTAAGGGTTAGAGTTTAGGGTTTAGGGTTTAGGGTAATAGGATGGCTTAAGGGGATCTATGAAGTACTTGTCCTAGGACAAAATGACATGGCTTAAGGGAATAAAATTTGGTGACGTTTCCCAAGGAAACCAAATTTCATTAAGGTCCTAAGACAAAATGAATACTTTAGGGTTTAGGGTAATAGGATGGCTTAAGGGGATCTATGAAGTAAGGTCCTAGGAGAAAGTGACATGGCTTAAGGGAATAAAATTTGGTGAAGTTCCCCAAGGAAACCAAATTTCATTAAGGTCATAAGACAAAATGATGGCTTTAGGGTTTACGGTTTATAGTTTAGGGTTTAGGGTAATAGGATGGCTTAAGGGGATCTATGAATTAAGGTCCTAGGACAAAATGATGGATTTAGGGTTTAGGGTTTAGGGTAATAGGATGGCTTAAGGGATCTATGAACTAAGGTCCTAGGATAAAACATTTGATGGCTTAAGGCAATTGCATCAAATTTTGAGAAATTCTTTGACCCCCTTAAGAAATTTCATATTAGGACCCCTTAAGACATCGGTTTAGGGATTGGGGTAATAGAATGGCAAGTAAGGGGGTTAATATTTTTGATTCATCACATATGCAAGAACATTATTTTATGAATATTTTTGAATTTATGAATAGACTGACTATTTCCTTATATTACTTGTATAATCAAGGAATTAAGCACACAACTATAAATTAGCCCACTTTTAAAATTTAGGATCATCTCTATGGTCTACCCTTGAATTTATAGAAATGTGTATATTTAGAGAAAATCAAAATGTGTCTTGAAAAGTTGTTGGAGCTAGATCTTAAAATTTGATTATTGAATCCTTGATTAGGATTGGTAATTATATTCCTTCCCTAATCATCATCGAAGTCTATGAATAAAAGGAGTGGAAATATAACCTATGACCATAGTTGGATTGATTTTCTACAGATCAAGACAATCATCCATAGTAAATTTGAAGATTGTTAAGCATTCAAGCGTAGGGAAAAATTATGATTCATTGATCCTAAACTAGCTACATTATTCTTGGGAACAAGGTCAACAAAACCCTTAAGAGGTGAGTCAATGTAGAGTTATTTGAAGATTATTTCGCCATATAATTATTGAGTAATGATATTTAACTAATGGACCAAGTTTTATAATGCTCTATCTAGATACCTTGAACACATGGGTTAGAGCCTAGGCTTCACACATATGTTTACTCATTGAAGATCCATAAAAATAAAATATATCACTATCATATAAGTATATAAGTGATCATAAAATTATGTTGAGGTCTCTACTCTTCTAGTGAGGAAATGTTAATGATCATCCATAGATCAACTTAGTGTTTGGTCTTTATCTAAATTTAACTATCTACTCAATTTGACAATCATGGTTTAAATTGTAACATATTATGGCATAGTATCATGTTGTAAGATAGTGTGAATCATAATAGATGCATAAGGCCCATATTATTAACTCAATTAAGGTGTCACATACAATTACCCTTTAATTGGCCATTGGAAAACAATATAAAACACCAAAGTACATGTTAAATATTTTTCATTGTAAGGTAAAAATAATAATTTAATATCTTTAATTTTGATGGAAGAAAATGGCAGAGTAGAGACAATGGCAAACCAACGGTCACTTTCCAAACAATGACAAGAATCTGCAAGCACGGGCTCGATCTAGCTATAACAGACAAAATATTCAGCATCGGGGTCCCACTGGCAACATTTGCAAATATCATGGAGGCAATGATTTTGGTGTGCAAAGGTATAGATTTAGTAGACCAAACTGGAAGCTATTTCCTACTCATAGGATTCTTAGAAAAAATAAACAACCTATATTTGATATTTATGAAGATGATTGATTCCCAAATGAAAAGAAAATGGATTTTCATAGCAAATAGAGTGAAAAAAATTTAGGGTTTCTTCGTCGATTGTATAGAGAGACAAAAGCAGATTTTAGATCCTCTAAAATTGGGAAAAATCTTTTGTTGGAGCCTCAAGGTCCTAAAGACATAAGACAATGCAATGATCTTCTTGCATGCCACAATAATGTTGCTCAAGGGGTTCCCTTCAATCCAAAATCAAAAGAGAACAAAAAGAGTGGGAGCTTCGGCGCTCATGTAGGATTTGAAGATAGAGTTATAAAACATCACCAAGAGTCTCTAGCTCAAACCAAATCTAGTCAAAGGGTACGGATTGTATTTCATGAACCACAAAACTTAGAAAGATGGGAGCTGCATGCACGAGCATCAAAGGATCTTTCTAAGTTTGAAAACCCTAAGAAGAAAAATGGCAAGAAAAAGAAGCCAAAAGCCAAGAAGAAAATAGTTTTACAATGGAAATGGAAAGATGTTCCAAAAGGAAAGTTGTCGAGCCAGCAAATCCTCCCAAGTTGAGATCATATGGGAGTGCAGACTTTAGAGCAACAACCATCAGCATGGTAAAATGGAGCTGGGAACAATACAAGTGAGCAACAAGGCATAATATTGAACAATTTTTTGCCAAAGGCAAAAAATTTTGTGGGCATAACCTTCTCAGAGGACTTGCTTCAAAATAAAATCTGTGATCTTCGTCATCGAGCCCTAGTTTGTAAGTTCTAGGACCAAATCCTTGATATAGAATTGCTAAGAGATTTTCTTTTTGAAGAATGGGAAGGGGTTTCAGAAATTTTCTATTTAGATAAGAAGGAGGGGGTTTTTATTGTGTTATTCCATAATAAAGATCAGAGGGATGTAGTTTTTAAAGTTAAGTCCTGGATTTATGAAGGTTGTGGCTTATGTATGAATCCGTGGACTCCAAACTTTAAGCCTAGTCTCTTTCTGGCTAAATTTATGCCATCTTGGGTGCAATTACACTCCTTGCCCCTGGAATATAGAGAGTTTCAAATCTTATAGAGTTCATGGAAAATCAAATAGGAATATTTCTTAAACATGATAAGGAGTTCTTTGCTAACCCATTCCTCCCAGTTAAGGTATGTGTATTACTGGATACTTCAAAACCCTTTCCTAATTAGTTAAATATCAAATCAAAGTTTGGTATGTGGGAGTAGGAGATCATAGTTGAAAATGGTCACAATTCTTGTTCTATATGTCATTCTCTAGAGCACATGGCTAATGAATTCCATTTCATTAGCAAACCAGCCTCAGAAGATTACAAATTCAATGAAGGAGAGGAAATTGGGGGATGAGAGTCATGAAAATCAAGACTTACCTCTCAAGAGCGCAAATAATATCTCAGGTGACATCACCTATGATTCTGGTAAGAGAGAAATCCACTACCAGCCACCTTAGGATGTATCAAAAGTGTTTGTAATCTTTAAAGAGAAGTGTGATCATTCACAACACATTGTTCCTTCCTTCAATCGAGGAAATAAGGACAATCAATTGGGAAAACTGACTGGTTTTTCACCTGGTTTCTCTTTCTCAATAGCCCAATTTCAACAAATTATTCAACTTCTGATGTGCTCTACCTTGAAAAATATGAACTTGGGAACAATACATCCATTTATTAACATGGTTTTCTCTTCTTAGAAGATTCCTCTTTAGAACATTTGCATTGGGGTTGAAAATCATGATTTGAATCATGGGTCACCTAACAATGAATCTAATTATTTTCACAAACTTCAAAATCAGGAAAATTCTGGTGAAAATCTTGAATTTAAGCAACTGGTTTGTCAAGATAAGTTAGAAGATGTTGCACACAAATTGTTGGAATCTATAGGCTCTAAAATTATTGATGAGATAGTGGATGAGATTCTAAATGAAGAGGACGGATCAAGGGAAGAAATAGTACCATTGGATTTTTTCTCCAATTAGGCTTGCACAAAAGAAAATAAGGAAATGGATGCAGACACAGGTGTTGGTTTTGATTTCTCTCAGGAATTATCACTAACCCAAACACCCATCTCTCAGGTGTTAACTAAAAAATCTCTAGCTAAAAGAGGATGGAAATCCAAGGTAGATAAGTTGAAAGAGGAAATTGAGGTAGTATGCAAGCTACTTTAGATGGAGTATTTTCAATTAACAAGAGACCGAGGAGAGCATGCTGCTCTCCTCGTATGCAATGAAGATTGTTTCATGGAATGTTAGGGGCATTAATGTCCCTGACAAAAGAGCCCAGATCAAGCGTCAAATTGATGCTAGTGGGGTTGATATCTTTCTCATTCAAGAGTCTAAATTATCCAAGGAAATCTTTGAAACAACAGTCATTAAATGGGGCAAGTGGAAAGCTACTGCAGTACCTTCCCAAGGAGCCTCTGGAGGATTAGTATATTTATGGAACCCAAGAACAGTCACAATGGATTCTTTGAATACTGATAATAATTGGAAACTTTTAAACATTCAAATTTTTGACTTACAATTCAAGCTCTTTAGTATTTATGACCCTACATCTACATAGGATAAAAAGAGGCAATGGGATACTCTGACTGCTTTAATTCAAAGCTTGGGTAATCAAAAATTGATTGTTGTTTGGGACTTCAATGCATTAGTGTCTCTCAATGAAAAATAGGGAGGGATATGTCTGCCACATAAAATAATGTCTGACTTTGGATGCTTCATCTTAGACAATGCACTCAAGGATATTCTACCAGAGAAAGGGAGATTTACTTGGACTAATTGAAGGAGAGATTTCTCACAAATAGTAGTTTGGCTAGACAAATTTCTAGTTTCTCAGGAGTGAGCATTTTCATCCTCTAATTTGACTTCTCAAATTCTTCCTTTCATTGGTTCAAATCATTATGCTATATTTCTATCTATTACAAGTCCACCATGGATACCAGTACACAAGCCTTCTTTCAAGTTTGAGAAAATGTGGCTGAGACATCTGCTATTTCTACCTTTATTAAGGCAATGGTGGGTAAGTGTACCACCTCAACAAGGTACAAAAATGTTTCAATTATTCAAAAAATTGTAGCATGTTAAGCAGAAAATCAAGGAATGGAATGTGAGCACCTTCAAAAATATTTTTGCACAAAAGGAAGAGGTAACTAAGTAGTTGGCAAATATACATGAGCATATTATTCAGAATGGTATGGACGTTGCCATCTATGAGAAACAAAAGGATCTATAGCAGATGTGGGTAAAATTGGGTAAGTGGGAAGAAATATATTGGCAACAAAAGTCACAAGAACTATGGCTAAAGGAGGGGGATCATAATACTAATCTTTTCATGCATCTGCACAGCAGAAAAGAGCCTCTAAAACTATTTTCTCAATATAGGAAGCAAGCTTAGGAAATCAAATAAAAAATGCAGAAGAAATCCAAAAGGAGGGAGTAAAGTTCTTCAAGGATCTTCTAGCTCCACACAAATCTGCTTCTCATGGGAATCAAGAAGAACAAGATTTGTTATCTACAGTTCCAAATCTCATTTTTCAGAGCGATAATGAAGCACTACTCAAACTATTCACATTATCAAAAGAAAGGAAAGTAGTATTTTCAATGTCCCTAGATAAGGCTCTAGGTCCTGATGGCTTTACGACATTATTCTTCCAAAAATGTTGGGATGTGTTGGGTCATGATCTTCTCTTGGCCCTTGAGGAATCACGCAGATCAGGCACAATGTTGAAGCATTTCAATGTCACAAATATAGTTGTGCTCCCAAAAGTAAAGGAACCTATTTTTTTTGCAGATTTTAGACCCACCTCACTCTGTAATACAATTTGTAATATTTTCACAAAAGCAATTTATTTGAGATTGCAACCCCTCATCTCAAAAATCATCTCTTCGAAACAAGGAGGTTTTGTTCCAAGAAGAGAAACTGCAGAAGGGGCACTGGTGGCACATGAGGTACTCCATTCTATCAAATCAAATCATTTTCCATCCTCTATTGTTAAATTGGATATGATGAAAGCCTACGACAGAGTAGACTAGGAATTTCTTATTAAGGTGTTGGACAAGTTTGGTTTTTCAAAGAAATGGTGCAAGTGGATTTTATCATGCCTTTCAGGTGCACATTTCTCAATGATAATTAATGGCTCTCCTTGTGGATTTTTTAAAGTAACGCAAGGGGTGAGACAAGGGGACCCTTTGTTTCCTTTTATTTTTATAATCATGGCAAAGGCACTGAGTAGGGCTATGAAGGACAAGCACTCTAAGGGTTTGTGGCAAGGAATTCTTATCCCCCAAACAGATTTGTCAGTTACTCATAATTTATTTGTAGATGACACCTTATTATATGGGAAAGCATATATTTTAGAAGCAAAGCAAATAGAGAGGTCTTGGAAAAATACCCACTAGTGTTAGGGCAAAAGATAAATGTTCAAAAGTAAAAAATATATGTGTTCAACTCTAAAGTTGTAGTAAAGAGGAAAATTATCAGGATTTTGGGATTTCAAGAGGCAGATCTACCTTGTTAGTATTTAGGAATTCCATTTTTCATGGGGTCTAATAAACCAACTTATTGGTCTAAAGTCATTGAGAGAATTAAGCAAAGAATTTGTTCCTGGAAAGCTCGATGGTTGTCATTTTCAGGTCGAATTCTATTGATAAAATCAGTTCTTTCTGCAATACCTAATTATTTCATTTCAATGTTAAGGGCTCCCAACACAGTAGTTGATCAGATTTAGAAGATTATAAGAACTTTCCTTTGGAAAGGGAACATGAATGATGCCAAAAAAATCCCTTTAGTCTCTTTGGATAGTATGGTATCAAAAAAACACAAAGGAGTGGGATTGCATGACATATCCAGGTGAAATCAGGCTTTTGGTTGGAAACTTATATGGCAAATGTATACTAAACTAGAATCCAAATGGTGTTCTTTGATGAGGGCCAAATATCTAGACAGACAAGATCCTAAGAGAATCTCCATAGCTTCTAATCCACCTGAAGGCTCAGCCATGTGAAATTTCATTCTCTCATGTAGAAAGGTGGCAACATCGTATATTTCTTGGGAGGTCAATAAGGGAGATGAAGTCAACTTTTGGAATGACTCTTGGAATAGGCATTCCCCTTTGAGGGACTGCCAAGAGTTGTAATTAGCCATTCTGGTCTTTTCTCAGGTTTGGGGGACAAGATTAATAGATTATGTTAACTCAATTGAACCTCCATCAGGGAGGGTGCTCTGGAAAGAATTTTCTTCTTTACAGATATCAAAAGTGCAAAAAGATTTATTGACACATATTTTGGAAAGTAGAATTGTATTCTTATCAGGGAAACCTGATCGAGTAATATGGGCACCATCTAAAAATGGATCTTATTCAATCAAGCAAGGATATAAGGAAATCCTCAACAGGGGTGACTCCATTCAATCTCAAAGAGCATTCTCATTCTGTTGGAATAGTGTGGTCCTTCCAAAAGTGGGTAGCTTTGCATGGTTAGTGATGAGAAAAAGAGCTCTAACAAGTAATTAGCTAGATAAATTAGGAATTGTGGAGTCTTTCAAGTGTGTATTGTGTGATTAAACTTTTGAGGATCATGATCACTTGTTTTTGCAATGTTCTTTTTCCCAATCTTGCTCGATTTTTGTTTTGGAAAAAATGAACTACTCTACTCCACTTCCGAATACAATCTGGGATCTTTTTTCTACCTGGCATGTGCTTTATAAATCCTCCTTCTTTGTGTGCATGTGGCAAATTATCCCAACATTGGTTGTATGGGCCATTTGGTGGGAAAGGAATAAATGTATATTTAAGAAGACTTCCACATCCATTCATTTTGTTCATGCTTTGATTGAAAAATCTATTTCAGAGGTAGTAAATACATGGGTTCAAGATCATAAAAATGTGGGAGCAATGTTTTGAGCATGGGATAATAACATTTTGAAGAATTGGAAGTATATAATGCTTCCTTTTAAAGGAAGTCTGAAACAACCACATAATGCAAAGCTGGATAGGAATTCAATTAAATGGTCTCCACCTTCAGAAGGCTTCCTTAAATTGAACTTTGATGGGGCCTCTAGAGGAAACCCTAGTGCTTCAGGAGCAAACATTTGCATTAGGGATGCAAGAGGTATTGTGAAGGTAGCTAGATCAATACACCTACCACCAGGGACCAATAATATGGAAAAATCAATGGCTCTTCTTTAGGGCCTGCTTCTTGCAAAACAAATACAAATCAAAGCAATTCATATTGAAGGTGATTCTTTAATAGTGGTAAATGCTTGCAAAGAAAGAATTTGTTTCAATTGGGCTATGTGGTATGTTTTGCAGATTGTTTGGAAATTGTTAGATGAATTTGATGATTTCAAATTTCCCATATTTATAGGGAAGGCAATGCTCTTGCAAATCGTCTTGCTAACATGGGGTGTGATAAAAAGGAATTTTTTTCATAGAAAATATTAATAACACTCAAGATTTGTCAGATTTAAGGGAAATTATTGAAAAAGAATGTATTTCTTAAATCAAGCTAATGCCTCGAATGGGACTAGAGCCTATCTCATCAAACTTCAAATTCATATTTTCTCATGGCATGTTAGAATACGAAGTTTATTAAAAAAGATGATAATCACATCTGCAATCGTCATCAAGACGAGCTCACTCTTCTTTTAAAAGATGGTCCACATGTTTAGTGAGTTTTTTAAGTGATGAAACAGTTTACAGGGTTATTAGATTCATTTTTAGTGGCTTGCTAGTATGGATAAAGTTGGGACAAAGGTAGTGTGACTATTTCAGCCTATATGTATCTCAATTTTTTTTATCAATGCATGAAAGTTGGGTGATCCCACAATAGTGGTTTACAATTTTTGGCCAAAATGGACACTGAAATATTTTTTTCTAACTAAATCTTCACTTTCAGGCACCTATAGCTGCAAAACCGTGAGGAATTTGAAGATGATGGAAACTAGAGTTTCATGACATTTTGTCTGTAGATTCTAAATATATATTTTTCAAAAATTTTGGAATCAGATTGCACTTCTTTTTCCATCTCCCTCGAAACTAGTTTTTTTCATAAAACAATATTTTTAAAAAGTGACGCTCACCATATAATGCATAACTTTTTTTCCATGAAGGATAAAATTCTAATTCTTTCAAATTTAGATTTGTATCTCTGATATCTAGTGCTTCCACTTGGTTAGATAGTGTTTTATTGAACATCTTTTCCTTAATCAAATTTCGAAGTCAAACCAATTACAATTCAGACATAGGTGGATTGTATAACGTGTAACTCTTTTTGTATGTATCGAAATTCAATTTTTATTTTTTTGTTGGATCAAGGACTTCAATATCTAGTGCGCTCATATTTTTCAATTTTTTTTTTTGATAACCTGCTATTTTTCCATATGTGTAGAATAAAGAGCTTGATTTTCGATGAAAAACCTACATTCACAAGAAATAAAAAATAAATATAATAATCAAATTAAATTTAATAAAAAATATACTTTTTTGGAAGCTTATAATAAGGAATACATACTTACAATTTTTTTTTATTTTAAATGAATTCATCTAATCCCTCAAAAGGTAAATCAAAAGTGGTTTTTTATCAGCATTTTGATAGGTGTAAAGGAGACTCTATTATAGGTATGGCTTAAAACTAGCGGGGTTCTATCCAAGGGGGCTTGGTCTAAGGTGGTTTGATCAAACCCGCTTCAATTATAATCCTTTAAATGGAACTTTTAAAGGATGAAATCATTATATTTTCTAAAAATATGTGATTTCAGCAAAAATCAAAATCTCCCAAAAAGTGTAAACCACTATTGTGGCAGCACCCTTGGAGCTTGTCGCGGTAATGATATCGGCATCTAATGTCCCATTCTTCGTAAATACAGTTCAATACTTAACATGCCTAATCATCATTTTCTTGCTTTCTTATGAAGAGAAGGTGGAAAATTCACATTACGGAGGCTGCACAAGGCATGTGAACAGACAGAGTATTGAATATTTTTCGTTCCCAAAGTAGATTTGAATCGTGCCAACATTTAAAACATTATCCTTTCTGCAATCCTTTAGTTGGAAAATGTGGCATCGATCGACTTTATTAATGGAAGTTTATCTAATGCAAATCAACATTTGCTTCTGCATATCCAAAGTGGCATTGATATCTTTGTTTTCTTTCCAGGTTATCAATCTTTTTGTTTGCAGGTTTCAATCCAATGGAGTTTCGCGGGCGTAATTACAGAGTTCCAATGGAGATGCGACCATGGGAATAACCATTCTTTGAATGCATTGAAAAGGAGCAGCTGCAATTAATGCTCAAGGTGAATTGTTCATTGGTCTTGAAGTGCATCAAGACAATCATTGGTGAAGAAATACTTCATATAGACTCACAGAGAATTATTTTCCCAGCAAATATTTTTTCTGTCTTCCTCTCCAATATCCTTGACTTGGTGCAAAATTACAACACTTTAAATGTGATAGCAAAAAAAGTGGCGGTCGAGCGTTATTTGGAAGATAATGCCTTGCTTAAAGGGGTGCAACAATATGATTTCAACAAAGGAGACACTTTCATTGGGGGTTTGTTCCCTCGACATTTTCTTCACCATAAAAAAGGTATGTAGAGGCCTTCCAAGGAATCATTTTGTCAAATATGCATGATTCTTCTTCTTTTCTGAATCAAGCACTTAACAAATACCACTTTGAGTTTAATTGGGAAGAAGAGGATCAGTTTAGAAGGAAGTATCAAGCAATTGCTTTTCTTAAAGCTCATGACTGCATTCAAGGGCTACAAGTTTCTACTGGGCCACTCATTCATAGGGGCAACATAATGGTTCCTCAAATTCCTGATATAAATATTACAGTCCATTCTCAAGCAATGGCAACAAGTCAAATGCAAGTGTTTTCTCAAGGTGTTAAAGATGAAAATTTAGTTTATTGTCCTCATAGGGATGGTTTTAAATTGGGATCATTCTAATGTATGGCATTCATGGTGGGTTTGCTAATAGGTTTCAATTATAGTCATAAAGTTTAGTTATTGTCACATCATTTTGTATATGCTCTGTGAACCATGATCCCAAACCTGCACAAACACAATCAATATGTTAAATCAAATGCAAGGTTAGTAGCATGATTCCTCAAGAAATTCATTTAAATTGCAAGAGAGAGAGGAAATGAAATGAAGAACACAACAAAACTTAAAACATATCAAATCATATTCTAAAGCAAAGCAAACTCTTAATCTCTTCAGGGAATTGGTGCCAATTTGATGTGAAAATTGGCCCTTTCCCAACTGCAATGATGCAATGGTGATTTGGTGATGAAAGTTGATCCACTTTGATGAAGAGTGATGAATGATCCAAGATAAAAACCTGCATAACCTAGCTATAAACTCAAAAGTATGGATGAAGATTGTTAAAGATTTGAGTATAGTAAGTTTACTCAAGTTGTGGATGGATAGAAATGAAGGATGAGCTCTCTATTTATAGAAAGAAAGAGTTGAAGATTGAAAGATAGGATGAATGTGGGATAAAAGATAATCCAATGACATGATGCCACTTGTCAACATGTGAGAGGATGAAGGATGTGCAAGTTTTGATGAATGTGCCAATAAATGCCAATATTTGAATTTTGAAATTGTATTAATGACAAGGTGAAGGGAGAGTCAAATGGAGTAATGGCCACTTGGCTCAATGCAAAGGGACTTGTAAGAGGGAGTGAATGCCTTGTTGGAAGGACAAAGTCCACTTAGATTTGAATTTCAAACTTGAAGAATATTCCTCCTTTATGAAATGTTGAAAATAAATAGAGATTTAATAAATCAAATAACTCTATTTTCATGTGCAAGTGGCAAAAGATGGAGGATGGGACATGAGAAGAGATTAAATTAATCAAGGTTAATTAATTTAAATGAAGGATTAAATGATGTGACCTATTTGACTTAAATTTATGGATTGATTTAAATCAAATATGAGAAGAATATGATTTAAAGATTTAATTAAATAAAGGGTTTTGATTTATTTAACTAAGGGGATGAAGGTAGATTAAATTAAATAAGGTTCTAATTTACTTAATTTAATAGATAAACCTTAAAGATTTAATTAAATAAAATTAATTATTTAATTAAATAGGGATAATTAGATCAGGTTGATTGATTTAATTAACAAAAGAGAGAGACTTAATTAAATACATGATTTATTTAATTAAGAGAGGAAAATAAATGAATTTAATCAAATAAAGATATTCAATTAAATGGTTAGACCGAGGGATGATTTAGGATGAAATGGTGTTAGTGATTAGGATCAGATGTCCGTACCAAAAAATAACTTGTTAATATATATTGTCATATCTATTTCTTAAAGTCATCAATAAAAGCAAGGATAAATACTGTAACCTCTATAAAAGGTGCAATTTTGGTTTTTCAACATGATGTTTCCTTTTGAAGTCTACTTATGCCATATTTATTTACAACGCACAATAACAATGCTTAAAAATGCAAAGTTTTTCTTTATTCCATGTACTTCATTTACAAGAAGAAGATGAATATAGTGAGTTGTTGCATAAGAAGGGCATTGAAGAGAAGGACACCATACAAAAATACGAAGCTCTAAACCCATATGTGAATGATGTAAAGTATGAAAAGCAGGATAATTTGAGGGAACGTGAAGTTCAAAATCTTCTTATTCAATATGTGGAACTTGGTGTTTCCCAACCAAGTTTACAACAACTGGCTAAAGACCTTGTCAAGCTTGAAACTTCTATTGCAATCTCAAATATTTCAAGGACAAATGAAAATGTCTCATCTCCAAACTAAAAACATGAATATAAATGAGCCAAATTTGTTTACTACTACTATACAGGTTGAAAGTGTGTCACGGAAAATATGACAGGGGTTGAAACCTACATAGCTGATGATGTGAATGGAATCCATGAAAAGATAGATGAGGCACATCCTATAACAAAAGATGCTTCCTCCTTTAAATATTAAAATGTGAATGAAAATAATGAGATCTCTCTTGCCATCTTCCACATTTATACATTGATATAAAGAGGAATATCACATACCAAACTCCATATCATATTACCCAAATACATACAAGTTGGTGATCTATAGGATATCTAAAACATATGAGAAAAAATAGATCCAAGGTTAGAGTCTCTCAATGACATTTTAGTGGTCAATGCCACAAGATGTTAGTACACACACAAGCTCAACATATCTATGTGGAAGGTCCTAGCCATTCTTATCAAGACATGAAGATGCTAACTTGCATGGACTATTGTATTTTATTAAATGATGATACATATCCACTAAGTTGTATATCAATAAATGTTGTATACCTATAAATCTTTCTGATATTAAAAGCTTCCTTCTCTAATTGTTTCTATGTGCATCATTTATTATCTTTACCTACAAGTCTTGACTTTAAAAAAGAAATTGAAGATCTGATTGTGGGACTTGTTGCACATTTTAAATATAAAATAACACAATTAATTGAAATGCATTTCAAATGTGAATAAATAGGTTTAAAAATTAAATAAAAATCATGTTTTTACTACTCTAAACCATACACTAATTTAAAATACAACAATTTCATTAAAAAAAAATAAATAGAAATAGCATTAAAAATATTGATTCTAATTTAAATGCATCACAAACATGCCTAAATGTGTAAATGGAGTATTTAGGAATAAAAACAAATTCTAGAAATACTTAGAAAAAATTGACAGCTCCATTTTATTTCCATGTCCCCAAAATGATATTGCATGTCTATAGCATTAGCACAATAAAATAACTGCAATTCTAACCTCTCATTTATGCTTTGGCAACAAAACATATAGTTTACATGAAAATCTACCATGGTATACTTGCAGTCCTATTCATACAACAAATCTATAATTTTTTAATCTGGCCTGCTTCTAAAAGTTCCAACAATATAGTTATTTTCTTCATAATCTAAACATGGTGCCTTTTCTTTTATTCTACACATTTTTTTGCATTGACAATGCAAGATATTTCTAGTGAAAAAGTTCATATGATGGAGATATTTCTAAATTTTTAGTTTTTTTTTTCATATAATTCAAACTACATCTTGTTTGATTTGAGTGTGCATGGCTTATGCAAAATCTAGCACTAGATGGATAATAAAAATTCAATTTAATCAAAATAGACTACTAATATATAAATGCACTTCAATAATCAATTTATGTGTTTCAAAAGTGGAAGAAGTGTTACTTTCATGTGTTGATGATGGTAGAAGAGGGTTGCTACATCTCACACAAGTATATACTAGATGTTCATTAAGTCTTAGTAGATAGGGTGGCTTATGAGGCATGAGGCATTTTTTGAAATTAGTAATATTATTCATTCCAAGACAAGTTCAAAACCAGTCAAATTTGGCCAAGTTTATAGTTGTAAACATGCTTCAATTTACTTGATTTGTAAATCACCACATTCATCATGACTCAACAACAAGAAATAAAGGGATCATCAATTTATCTACTCTTAATTAAAGCACAAGACATGGTAGAGAGAAAGAATTGCTATGAGCCCAAAACAAACTAAGCTTAGGTTCAACAATGATGGTAGTAAGTTTATGCAAAGGAAAATCAACTATCTCAAGTTTTAACTTTCATATGGATAGTCATTGTTGCAGTCATCATAAAGTTTGCAAGCATGAGATTTCACAAATTTTGTTTTAGGGAAGCATAATTAGGATAGTTTCCTTGAGAATTTAGGTGATAAAGCTTCTTCTAGGGATCGCCCTTGTGCATATTGCATTTTTTTATAAAGTATTGCTTATCTAGAAGAAAACCCATCTCAATTCAACATATATTTTCTTTGATTCTCCTAATTACTATTAGTATGTTTGTTACATTATACTTGAGATAGAAGTAGATTTTGATGAACCATAAGTAGGTGGCATATGATAGCCAATTGTAATTAAATGTTAAATCTCTAGGGAAATTTATGTATCAAGGGCATTGGAGACCAAAGTGCTAAGTTCCATCAAGAGATTCACAAAGGAGCTCCCATTTTTAATGACTGGGTACTTTGAATGATTGCCCTTAATATTGGAATTCTCTTGCCATTAATGTTAAAATAAATTTCTTCTAAAGATAACTCAAAATAGAAAGCAATTCTATAGAAAGAATAAATATAAAATATAAAAGATGGCACACCTATTAAGAAGTTGTCATTTTACTAGATCAGCAAACACAATTTGTCCCAATCGTGTCTAGTCAACTTCCCTATTCTCTTGCAGAATATCTTTTCCAAAAGTTGTTAGTACCTTTTTCCACCCACTTGTACCTTTTCTCAAGGTTTCCTGCAATATTTTTCATTTTGAAATCTCACAGAATGAAAAAATTAGTATCTCAAGATTTTATAGGCAATAAACAATATAATGCAGACCATGAGATAACAAAGGGAATTTATGGAGATTGATATGTGGCTAAAAGAGCTATACTGGAAAGATGAATTGTTATGCAATCATTGCTTATAATTATAAACCATCGGATATCTGGATAAAATCAAGAAGCAAATGCAAGAAAACAAAAAAGTGCAACACGACTAAATTGAAAATGAAAACCAAATTAAACAGGAAAACTGAATTCATCAAATAGACTTGAATGCCGACCCTTAATTCTATATAATTTTCCTTGGTATGTCAAAATTTTATCGAGTATACCATTTAACAGTCCTTTAGTGATTCTCTAGACATAAATCTCAAATGCGACAAGGAGCCCTAAATCTATTTAGTATAAAATATTTGCTTGTAATTTAGAATAGTGCTTCAGGGAGTTAATAAAAATGTATGCAAACTCCCTCATTACATGGAATGGAGTTCAATGACAATATTTATTCTAAGGTAGATTGCTAGATGAGCATAGTAGCTTGTAACGATTTAATATTTTACCATGGTCTAGTACTTCATTGTACCACTCAATATCAAATCAAACATGTTTTGATGATGAAAAATTACAAAAGAAACATAGGAAGAAAGTAAGGGAGCCCTACATCTGCAAATGAGTTGGTAATTGCATGAAGACATCAGGGAGGCCAAAATTAGGTAGCTCTACAAATCAATGTAATAAATTGTGTAAAATTACCTCCAAAAAAAAGAAAGATAAAATGTAATAAGAAACAAGTCTAAATACATAAAGTAATATGCAATTATCTAAAATAATTATTGACACCAAGTAAGATCAAATAAATAACAAAAGAGGAATGTGTTTGTGGATGACATGAGCATGAAGTCAGCAACAAAACTTGAAGCTTCTCAAACAAGGTAATAATTGTATGACAGGATCTAGATGATCAAAATAACAAATTTGAAGTCATTTTTACATGCAACAATAGGACCTACACATACCAACAATCAATAGCAACAACTGTAATAGAAAAATTGACATCATAGGTATCTAACAATGTTTTTTGGAAACATGACCTACACATAACAACAATCAATAGTAGAAATTGCAAAATTTGCAACAACAGGACCTTTGATTGATACCCTCGAATATACACAATCAAGAATGGAGAATACCTTTACAGTCACTAACCCCTTTCCTATCTCTAGGGAATGTATATATAATTTTAATTTTACTTTATAGGATAAGAGGGAAAGAATAATTATTCAACAATATTGTAGGTCATCTATGTGTACTTGCATTATCTTCACATGACATTGTTAAAACCATACCCCTTGCATCAACAACCATATGCATTCATACAAATTGTGTACTTAAGGAGCACATAGGTGTTGAGAGGCATTGGAGGGCCATCCCCCATCTTATCATATTCAATTTGGACAATTAATTTCTTCTTGAGTTGTGCAAGGTAGTTGGTTATGTTTTTGGTCAAGATGCAAAACTCTAAGGCAAAAGTATAAGTCAAGATTGGACATGTCCATGGGAAGTAAAAAATATGCAAGTGAATGCATTGTGAGAAAAGGAAATAAGTGGGGAATTGGGACCTAGAAGGATGGATGAAAGTTTACAAGGGAAAAAGGGAATAAGGTAGAAAATTTTAAAAAATGGTGAAAAGGAGCAAGGGTGGAATTCCATGCGAAGTTTGCATTTTTTCAAAGGATAGTCAAAGGATAAAGTGGGAATGAGGGAAAGTGAGGAATATGAGAAAATGTGAAAGGATTGTAAACTTCCCATAGAGTCCAAATCTTCATAAGGAATGAAGAAAGGAGAAATGTGGATGTGGGAGGATGCAAGACTTGAAGGAAGTAAGGAAGAGTTCATAGACATGCTCAGGGTTTGCAAGTCCATAGAGAAGTACTAAGAAAATTCAAAAGCTTATAGGAAAGAAAAAGGTATGAGGAAGTAAGAAATTTGAGGGAAGTGCAAATATGCATAAAAATTCCTCAAGTTTGTAAGAAAAAATAAATATGAAGTAGACGTATGGAGGTGTGGGGACATAGAGAAAGGAAGCATGCATAAAAGTTCCAATGGGATTGCATTTCCTTAAAAGAACGAATATGCAAGGATGTAGGGATGTGGGGAGTGGGGGAAGTGTGGACATGCATGTGAGTTCTACATTTCTGTAAGTGAAAGAAAATGACATAAATTTGTAGAGACACAAGAATTTAGGGAATCAACAAATGGTATATAGCACATGGGGTTTGCATTTCTACAAGGAAAGAAAAAAGTGGGAAAGTGGGAGGTAGAAGGAATAGTGGATTTTGTTGAAAAGTCAAAACATCCATGAAAGTTCAAAAACTATGCAAACATAAAAGAAAAAACATAAACTTAGAAAATTTACTAAGTCATCCCCATAAGGATTTTGATAGATATAAAAAATAATTTTGAGCATGACTTGAGAAAGATGGACCATTTATGATTTCTCATATTAGTAATCTATGATAGGCCAAAATTGAGGATGTAGGGAAAATAAGAGGCATGGCTTAAAAAATTTGGCATTTTAGGGAATACAATAATAAAAAGTACAAACAAGGGAGCTGAAAAACTCAATGGATATCTAGGGATATGGGTAAATGCAAGAAGATGAGTCCACAAAACGTGGAAGTTTTTGCCTTTGACAAAAACCCAAAATCGGCTTGAATAAAATGGGATCTTGCTTTTTAATAAACGGGATCTCGTTTAGGTTCGAGATCCTAAGCCTAAAATCAAAACGAGATCCATTTTTAAAAAAAATAGGATCCTGTTTACTAATGGTGTCCCAAGCCGGCCTTCGAGAAATGGGATCCTATTTTTTACAAAATAGGATCTTGTTTTATGATGGTATTTATTTTTTAAAATAAATGAAATTGCAGTCATTTTCTCCTATGTGCACGAGATCTCAATTGAGGAGAGAAAACAACGACCTCTAGGTACGAGCCCGACCCTAATTTTTTGCATTTTTTGAATTCTTTAATACAAATTTAGGTTTTAGTATGTATTTTTTCAATTTCTATGGCGTTTTTTGTATTTTAATTTATTTGTAATAAAAGAAATGGTGATTTGTAGAAATCAAAAGAAAACATGAAATGAAACCCTCAAATATTGAAAAGAAATAAAAAAAATCAACCTTAAATTGTAACCAAAGAAAAAAATTTACCTTTTGAAACCCTAAATTGTTCAATCAAACAAAAAATTGCATTTGAAAACCCTGATTGCTATTTGAAACCCTAAATTGAAATCCCACAAAAAAATTGCATTTGAAAACCCTAAATTGAAATCAAATAAAAAGTTTTGCATTTGAAAACCCTAATTGCTTCTTGAAACCCTAAATTTAATTCAAATAGAAAAAATTGCATTTGAAAACCCTAAATTGAAATCAAACATTTTTTTTTGCATTTGAAATGTATGTTTCAAAACCAAATCCAAATGACCTGTGATCTTGATTGTATGGAGACAAGTATGTAGGCATGCCCATGGAAGAAATTATTTCATAGATTTAGGTTGATACATAGTAAATTAGGGTCCTTGATATTGACAATGAAATAGGATTTGATAAATATTATACATTTAAATGTGTATTCATTAAGTTAGAGACATGTTGAGACACAATTAATTAAACGTTATGAACATAGATATAATTAGATTAGAAAACAATATGTTAAACCTTACTTTTGGGACTAGTGGATCGTTAGAATTGATATAAATTATGTGTTTCTATTATGGATTATGCTCAATTAGTTTATGTATTTATTACCACATGATAAATTAATAGATCTAAATGTATGCATAATTTATGATGCTTCATTATGTTCTATTGAGATGTTAAATTATTAAAAAAAAATTGCGAAAGGAATTATGCCTATATAATAGATTAATATAAAAAGCTTGTTACAAAATTTCCATAGTTGGAAAATAGAAGAGTCTTGAAAATATATAGTAATGTTTCGCTGCCACCAATATCCTGAATACAACAATTCAATGCCAAAAATGGATGCTTCTATCAAAATACTAAAATGCTAGACATAACCTATATTCACTGCTAATTCCCCATATAAGCCCTAATCATATTAAGCATGTAGACGTGTAAAATGTACTAATTAACATTGGACATCTAATCCTGATCACTAAAACCATTTCATCCTAAATCATCCCTCGGTCTAACCGTTTAATCGAATATCTTTATATTCTTATTATATATTTCAAACTAGACTATAATAAAATAACTAGCATTTATATCATTACATATAATATCAACACATGTTCCATACTAAATATCATTCTTTATGCATGATAGTTCATATTATATAGGAAAATTAAATTAATGTATCTTGTATTAGATGCTACCTCTTCCTTGTCTTGTGATGAGCTTGAAAAAAAACCTTTACCCTTGCATGAAATGATCATAGGTTAAATATGCATAGTCCAAAAATTATTTCAATATGGAGAGCTAATATGGACTATCAACCTGTCATTTCAAAAATGTTTGTTCTTAAATACATTGCCAAATATGTATCTAAGGCTTAAAGAAAATATGAAATTTTTATTGATATGCTAACACGAATAAGTAGAAAACAAGCACCAGAAGAACAAGCTCTTGCAACATATAGAAAATTCATGACTGAGATTATTGCAGACCATGGTATAGGTGCACAAGAAACATGCCATATGCTATAAAATTGCCTCTTGTTGTTTGTAATTGTTCATTTATGACACTAAATGTTGGGCGAAAAGAGTTCCATCAAATTACAACAAACCCAAATGAAAATATATTGCAATTGAATTATCTACATTCTTACATACAACGACCTATTGAGATGGAAACAATAACACTAACTGAATCTGCACAATCATTCTCATATTCATCCAAACGCAAAGGATGAAAGTGGAAAGAAAGGAGGAAAAAGGAAATTATCAATGTCTTTCCTCATTTTTATGCTATTCCAAAAGAGGATTCAGAACATTTTGAGACATTTTTTTGGAGTGACCTACTTCTATACAAGCATTTTTGTGACATTTCCAAAGATATAGGTATCATTAAAGATGATATTATTGTAAATTGGAAGAAAATGAATATAAATAAATACTACGTATGGCATGCTGACCACTAAACCAATATAGAGGTTAACCATGAAGAGGAAGATGAAATTGATAATGAGACAGATATAGGAAATACAATACAAATGAATGAATGGGAGTTGTTATCACAAATGGGCCTTGGTAGTGGTGGAAATCTAAATGCCCTTGAAATGATTGGAATATGGGACTTTGTGTTGATATGCGGCAATTGGGATGTATGTTGCGGTATGGTATTCGTGAGATTGTAATCTATTTTGTACTGGATAATAAATCATTGGGTGGCTAAGTTTATGTGGATGTAGCCCATATTGGGTGAACCACATTAAATTTCTATGTTGATTTCTTTTGTGTTATTCTTCATTGTTATTTCTGGGTTATTTAATCTGCATATAATTGTTAATGTTTATTGCTCCTTTCTGCCTGAATCCTAGCACTTTGATCATATTAAAAAATTAGATGAACATACTATACCTCAACATTTACATGACATTGTAGAACATTTCATAAGAATAAACAAGATATCCCAACAAGATGACCAATCAACATTTGAGTTTAATGAACCACCATATCCACTATTTCCAAATAAGAACTAACACTTACCATTTTTTTAAAATACTACAAGGATAATTCCTTCAAGGAACCCTTGCACATGATCATACAAGGAACGACGGGTATAGGAAAATCCTATCTAATTCATTGCATTAGACATGCACTCTACAATTTAGCATCAAAACAATATAACCTACTCCTTGTTGTTGCTCCTATAGGAATCACAAAATTCAACATACATGCATCAACTATACATTGGAACCTTAAGATTCCAATAAAAAAATGCAACCATTAAAGGGTCAGTCATTGACAATTTTTCAAGAAAATATGAGACACATAAAATACCTTCTTGTCGATAAAATGAGCTCCATAGGACCAAAGTTACTATTGAAAATAGATAGTAGATTGCATGAAGCTTTCCCCTACCAACAACACTTGTGCTTTGGTGGGTTGTCTACATTTCGTGTAGGTGACTTGGCACAACTACCACCTATTATGGACAAACCTATATATGCATCACACTCAAATGCCAAAAACCTATGGGAACAATTCACTACAATTGTTACATTAGAAATAATATTTCATCAACAAGGTGACACTCAAATTCAAATTGAATTTCGTTGGATTTAAAAAAAAAAACATTCGTAATATAGAATCAATTGAACAAGATTGGGAATTACTAATGAATTTCACAAACACATTACTATCAAATGATAAACAATTTTTTTTGCACTTCTTTTCCACAAATGAATTAGTGATGATATACAATAAAAAAATGCTTAAACTACTAAATCTTCCTATTACACTTAGTGTTGCGATAAAAACACACACAATATCAAACATGGATAATGATGCTGACCAAATTCCACAAGAGCTCCTGCTATGTAGAGGCCAATACATCATGTTAACTACAAACCTATGGATTCAAATAGGGCTTGTGAATGGGTCTCTTGGATAGGTACTAGATATTGTCTACGAAGTTGGCTCCAAACCACCAGATTTACCTTTGTATGTAGTAATTCAATTTGATACTTACAATGGCCCACCTAGGAACCAAAATGCCCAAAAATATACCTATAACACCAATATCTCTAGGTAATTGATGCAAGAAGAATGACCAAGACATGAAAAATAAGAGATAGATATAGCAGCCCCATAAATTTAAATTCAAACAACTTTGAAACTCCACTCAACCTCATGGTAGACCACCTTTTGAAAATTATTTTGAACCACCAAATGTAAGCCTTTTCTACTAAAAATTTGGAAAATGAAATCTCCCACATTCATCTATAGGAAGATAAATAGGTCATAATTTTTGTCCCAAAAATACTCCTCTAATTTCATAGTCAAAAACCTAGAAAACCCATAGTTTCACACATTCAACAAGGAACACCAAACTCACAAAAACTATTGAAAACCATTGAGAGCTCAATCCAAGCCTTTAAATACATGAAATGACATGAAAAATTAGAGATAACATGTTGATTTCATTGATTTAATTTAACAAGAATTTGCAACAATAGTTTGTAAGCAAAAAAATTAAACATGAACCATCTACAGGAAAGTTTGATGCCTTCAACAACCAAAGATCAACAACAAGACAACTCCAATCTACTTCAATAGCAACAAAATCACTTTCAAATCCTCCTGCTTCACTCTTGGGCATCCACTTTCTTCATTTCACAGACAAGTCTCTTCAAAATCTTGTGTTTTTTCCATTTTCCATCTTTTGGACTCCACTCCTCTACTGGGCGTGGCTTTCTTCCTCACCTCCAGGCTATAACAATAACTCTTTTCCTTCTTGGGAGTTGGGAAAATTTCCTCCTTCCACTTCTCCTGCAAGATTTTAATTCAATTTACTATTTTTTCCCTACACAATCCCATTCCACTACCTCTAATTCCCAAGCCGTTGCATCTCCCCATCATCAATTCAAGGCTAATTTTTAAAATGTTTTAAGCAATTATACTACCCAAGAATAGCTCCCTCATGCTTGGGCATGGGATTTTTGTAACTCCCAAGACTTCATCAATTCCCATTTTCTAATAACTCCAATTCGAATTTGAATCAAATTCAATTGGATAACTTCAAAATTGAGGAATTTTAAATGAAAAGAATTTATTTCCTACAAGACACAACCAACAAGCTAAAACACAAAATCAAAGAGCAAAGATTAAAAAAAAATTATGTGCAGGATTTAATGTTCACTCAAATGCTCCTATGCATCAAACACCAAGGGTAAGTGAAATGTTCCATGAGCTAAAACTCATGAACATTTGAAGATCATGTGTTTGTTCTCCATCTATCTTTCTTGATTTTTATTTTTCTTTACTCTACTCTAAAACTTCTTGTCTCTTCCTTCATCTTTCATCTTTTTCTTCCTCTCATGAAATTCAACTCACTATACCATTGTTCATCTTTCCATCCCACTTTATCATTCTCAACACCTACAAATAAATTGACATTAACAAATTCCTAGAAATCAATGAATTCTATCTACACATCTTTCTCACATATTTATCCTTCATCCCTTTCTTCTTGTATGCCAACAAAAATCATCATACCTCTCTATACTTCATCCTTTAACCTGTTATTTTTGCACCTAACCATCTCTCCCATCTCACTTTCTTTCACCATTTCACCAAAATACAAATCAACCTTAACATCAACATCAATAAATTTTGCAAAATCATCAAATACCCTTATTTTCTCCTCTTTCCATACTAGTGTATCATCCATTCATATTAACCATGTTATTATCATGTGAATCAATTTCATTTTTATCATCAAAGAACTTTTAAAATTGAAAATTTACTTCTTTGTCAATTGCAACTCTTGTTTCACTTGCTATCAATGCTATCCACTCCTTTTCAACTGCTTCAATTTGGATTAGTAAGTTATCTTCTTCTTCATTTGTTTTTGCTCCTTCAATTTTTTCGTTTGTCTTCCTTTCTATGTTTTCTTCTTCAAATTGTTGCCCCAAACTTCGTAGTGTTTCCATGTCCTTCAATGGACCAACGTTTGCTACAACTTCACTTCTTTTTACCTATATAACTTCATTGTTACTCACTACAACAATACTATCCTTTTCATTCATTTTCACATGCAAAAATTCATATATCTCTTTAACATCAAATTTTCTTTCAAAAATATCATAAAAATGACTATTTACCTGTGCATTTTCTTGCTTCTCTATTGCTGCCCCAATTTTTTCTTCTTGAATTTCTACTGCAATCTTGTTGTTCTCTCCCTTGCACTCGAAGGTGTTATTTTATTCATTATATGTATATCCTTCCAAGGACCAATTGCTGCCCCAACTTCACAATCACCTTCTTCAACATATTCACTTATCTTTTCTACATGCAAATCAATATTTTCTTTGCAAAACTCATAAGAATGAGATGATACCTCTATTTTTTCTGCTGCAAATTTCTTTCCTGTGCATGTAGTTTCATTTTTCTCCACCTTTATGCCTTTATCAAGACATATATGAGCTACTACTTCTTTCCTTTTTTCACTATTTTCTTTGTCTTTGTCAAATCTTGCAAACAAAGAAACTTCAGATAAAACAAATCATCAAAATTACTATTAATTTTATGGTCCATAGAGACCATTTTATCCTCTTTCTTCCTCCATTCTTTCTTTATTCCTTTCTTCTTTTCTTACTTTCTTTCAACTGCAATTGTGTGGGTTGCTCCCACATGTTCTTTCTTCCACAATCTTCCCATCATAGGGTTGTAATAATGCATATTTTCATTTTCCTTCTCGCTGCCCTCTTTACCCATTCTCTCTATTTCATAAGATATTTCTAGCTCTTCTCCTTCTTCTGGATAGCATTCCACCTTCTCTTCGAGTTTTTCAACCTTACACCTTTCATTAGCCATCGCCCCCTTTTCACTGAATCTTTGTTCATACTTTTTTTTAGCCTCTCCAAGTTCTCTTGTTTGCTCCATCTCTATCACGTCCAATCTAGCCTCAATCTTCTTTAATTATCCAATGAGCCATTTTTTAAACCTCTTTTCTTTCCACTCTTCCACAAGTGAAATCCTCACGAGCCTTCTCATGACCCATTTTTTCCTCTTCTTCAAAGACATCTTTAGAGACTTGCAAGCCCCTCTACAGTTACAAGTACTCCTTGCAACAAACTTACACTCACATAACTATCCTATACCCAACAAAGACACTGGAAGATGCACCTCTCCAAGACCTCTTCTACCCACTTTCTTTCAATGGAAGAAGTCTGTACACCTTCTACCCAACTTTATCTCCATTGGAGGACAACCCACACGATTCTCCTAGAATCAACTCTCTCCGCGACTTCACCACTTCACTCTTCACCACTCTTCACCTGCAAGTCCTGGTGCATACTCTGTACACTCAAGATCTTTTGGCTCTAATACCATTTGATGCAAGAAGAATTCCTAATCCACCAAAAATAAGAGATAGATATAACAACCACATAAATTAAAATTCAAACAACTCTGAAACTGCATTCAACCTCATGGAAGACCACCTTTTGAAAATTATTTTGAACCACCAATTGTAAGCCTTTTATACTTAAAACTTGGAAAATTAAAGCCCCCACATTCATCTACAGGAAGATAAATAGATCATAATTTTTGTCCCAACAACACCCCTCTGATTTCATAGTCAAAAACCTAGAAAACCCATAGTTTCACACATTCAACAAGGAACACCAAACTCACAAAAACTACTACCAACCATTGAGAGCTTAATCCAAGCTCTAAATACATGAAATGACATGAAACATCAAAGATAACATGTTGATTTTATTAATTTAATTCAACAAGAATTTGCAACAATAGTTTGTAAGGAAAAACATTAACCATGAACCATCTACAAGAAAGTTTGATGCCTTCAAAAACCAAAGATCAGCAACAAGACACCTCCAATCTACTACTACAACAACAAAAAAATCACTCTCAAATCCTCCTGCTTCACTCCTAGGCATCCACTTTCTTCACTTCATAGTAAAGTCTCTTCAAAATATTACGTTTTTCCCATTTTCCATTTTTTGGACTCCACTCCTCTGTTGGGTGTGGCCTTCTTCCTCACCTCTAGGCTGCAACAATAACTCTTTTCCTTCCTAGGCATTGGAAAAATTTCTTGCTTCCACTTCTCTTGCAAGATTTCAATTCAATTTACTAATTTTTCCTTGTACAATCCCATTCCACTACCTATGATTCCTAGGCTCTTGCATCTCCCCATCATCAATTCAAAGCTAATTTTTTAAATGCTTAGAGAAGTTACACTACCTAAGAATAGCTACCTCATGCTTGGGTGTGGGATTTTTGTAACTCCCAAGACTTCATCAAACAAATTTGAAACTGCACTCAACCTCATGGAAGACCACCTTTTAAAAATTATTTTGAACCACCAAATGTAAGCCTTTTATACTTAAAACTTGGAAAATTAAAGCCCCCACATTCATCTACAGGAAGATAAATAGATCATAATTTTTGCCCCAATAATACCCCTATGATTTCATAGTCAAAAACCTAGAAAACCTATAGTTTCACACATTCAACAAGGAACACCAAACTCACAAAAACTACTAGCAACCATTGATAGCTTAATCCAAGCCTTTAAATACATGAAATGACATGAAAAATCAGAGATAACATGTTGATTTCATTAATTTAATTCAACAACAATTTGCAACAACAATTTGTAAGGAAAAACATTAACCATGAACCATCTACAAGAAAGTTTGATGCCTTCAACAACCCAAAGATCAGAAACAAGACATCTCCAATCTACTACTACTACAACAAAAAAATCACTCTCAAATCCTCCTGATTCACTCCTGGGCATCCACTTTCTTCACTTCATAGGAAAGTCTCTTCAAAATATTGTATTTTTCCCATTTTCCATTTTTTGGACTCCACTCCTCTGTTGGGTGTGGCCTTCTTCCTCACCTCTAGGCTGCAACAATAACTCTTTTCCTTCCTAGGCATTGGAGAAATTTCTTGCTTCCACTTCTCTTGCAAGATTTCAATTCAATTTACTAATTTTTCCCTGTACAATTCCATTCCACTACCTATGATTCCTAGGCTCTTGCATCTCCCCATCATCAATTCAAAGCTAATTTTTAAATTGTTTAGAGGAGTTACACTACCTAAGAATAGCTCCCTTATGCTTGGGTGTGGGATTTTTGTAACTCCCAAGACTTCATCAATTCCCATTTTCCAGCAACTCCAATTTGAATTTGAATAAATTCAAATTCAATTGGATAACTTCAAAATTGAGGAATTTTAAATAAAAATAATTTCTTGCTTGCAAGACACCACCAACAAGCCGAAACAAAAAATTAAAGAGAAACAATTAAATTTTTTTTATGGTGTGTAGGATTGCTTGTGCACATGGATGCTCTTGCATCAATAATTGCAGACAAATACCATTATTCGTGGCATGGGAAATTATCATACATAAATCCCAAGGACTAACGCTCAACAGAGAAACAATTGATATAGGTAAAACAAAAAGACAACTTAACTTTTACAGATATATCTAGAGTTAAATCAATACATGCCCTTCAAATAGAACCGCCATTCTCATTTGATCAATATTCAAGATAAAAAATAATCCATACACAATTATCAAAAAAAGGAGTCGTCCCGACTACAATTGCTCTCTTTATGATGACTACGGGTACACATATTTAATTGTGCCCTTTTATAAATAAACTACCTTTTTAAAATTTTCTTACCATCTTCATATTATATACTTTCAAAAAATAAATACAAAACTAATTTACTCACAGCTTCATGTTTAATAGGTGGCTTCTTTATATTCATATATATATGCAACAATTGCATTAAACGCTACCAATTGCTCTCCTTAACACCACTTTCATTTTTTCTACAATTCGTACATTTTATATAAAAGTAACAATGCATTTATTATGTAAGTTTGCTAACTTCTTTGATTGTGTAGGAAAAAACATGAACAACCAAAAACCTTTGTGGGAGGGCATTTCAATTACAAGCACATGAAATCATCGACAACAAAATCATCACAATTGAAATTGTTACAAAAGATTCATTCAATTAGAACCACATGTTTTATAGGTGGCTACTTTATATTCATATATTCCTGCAACAAGCACATTAAACATGCTACCAATTCATCTCCTTAACAACTACTTTTTTTTCCCACATTATTGTATCATTGATATATAACCAAGAATGCAATTATTATGTAACTCTACTAACAACCAAAAAATTTTGTGTTGACTCATTTCATTTCAATTAAAACCAAGTGGAATCATTGACAACAAATTCATCATTGAGGTGTGAACATGGAATGACAATTTGACATCCATGGAAGATATTGGTGCACATTTGCATATAACATAAGTCAAAGAAGAAAATATTAAATGTGCGTCGACCTTCTGTCAACTCAAATATGATCTAGGAAGCAAGGATATTTTATTTTTTTATATATAACATGAACTATCCCCTATAAAGAACGATAATCATTAGGGAACATTTGAATTGTAGCTCCAAAAGTATGTGTTCATGTTATGTAATGATCTAAATGAGATTATACTCAAATATTCTAGATGGATAAGAATATGGAATGTGACATAGTCATATAAACACCCATTTCAACTACAACCAAATAGAATCATCAACAATAAATCATCACAATTGTAATTATTATGAAAACTTCATTCAATTTTCTATAAGCAAATATGCATTACCAACATTTTGTACATTTTGCAAACAATGTTGTATATTTTTAAAACTAAACTTCAATAACATGTTTACTTATATATTGTATATTTTTATTTGAAGAACTTTTTTTTTAAAATAAAAGGGGTAAAATTTTTATTGAAATCAAGAAGATCACAATACAAGGAGATCAGGGATCCAGTAGGAGCCCAAGAAAAAGCACAAGAAAACTACAACCCAAACAAAACCACAACCCTCCCAACCAAAATCACCTCAATTAGTTAAATCATTAGAAAGAACCCTCTTTAATTCATGACGGTAATCAGGGGATAACTGCCCCCAACCCTCAATCTTCTAGTCATCATCCTGCTCTGAAGCCCACTTGGCCAAACAATCAACCACTCTATTCCATTTGTGCGGGATGTGGGTAAAAGACACCACCTCCAAGAGCACAACTGTAAAATCTGACGAACAACCAAATCAAGCTATCAATTAACGTCAACCATCTTTTACTCATTCAACAAATTAACAATAATCTATGAATCAAATTCACAGATAATCTTATGCCAACCCAAAACACAAGCACGCTCAATAGCCCAGAGAATTGACCATCCCTCCAGAAAGTTGTTAGAATGCTGCCCTTTATGAAAGGAGAAGAAGAAAATAACTTAGCCAGAACAATCTCTTCCAACCCCACCAATCCCAGCAGGCCTAGGATTACCCCTAGAGGAACCGTTTGTATTAATCTTCAAAGTATCCACTAGAAGAGGCAACCATCTACTAGCCCTTTGAACCTTCTTTTTAGCTCGCCTACCTCTAGAGCCTGAAGTCAAACCTTGTAAGCCCATTTTATTCACAATCTCACCATCCCTCCTTTCCAAAGGATACCCACTTCACATTTAGCTTCCACCATCTCTTGAACCATACAACAATTTTGTGCCAAACTTGTTGAACCATCATCCTATCCCCATGAAAAATCCTATGGTTCCTTTCTAGCCAAATTTTCCAAAGAATGAAGGTAGGACTAGTGCACCAGACAATCTGGAGGAAAGAAGCCTACGAGGGAGGTCTACCCATACTATTCTAGAACTCAACAAGAGAAGAAGTGTGAATGCAAGGATGTTTCCAAACACCCCACCAAAGATGCCAAAGCCACATATAGAAAGAACAATGGAAAAACAAGTGAGTAGAATCCTTCTCATTGCAACCACACATAACACAAACATAAGGGCCTTGGAATCCCTGCTTCTGAAGGTTTTCCCAAGTTAAACATCGATTCTAGCCCAGAGTCCACACAAAGCAATTACACTTTGGCCAAGAGAACTTATTCCACACATTTTTTTCACCAAGAAATCTCCACCCCACCAAACTTACGAGCAAACAACACCTAATACCCACTAGCCATAGTGAAAGCACCCTTAGGATCTAGATTCCAAGCTAGAATATCCTTATCCCTAAGAGAGTTTTATTTTCTACCAACCAAAATACTTTGAAGATCAGCACGGTCCTCCTTCGAGCCAGTAGTAGGCCAGTTGCAAGGGTCCTTCCACCTAGCCACCTTCATCTGCCCACAGGGATATGAAAACTTAAAATCAATCACCCGTGACCATCCAACCTCCAAGAAGTGTTGGAAAAGATTTGGAAAGTTAGGATGCTAAAGCAAAATGGAGGGAAACCCGTCCCAAGAATCAGAACAAAATAGAGGCTCAACTCCCCTATTAGATATCCAGAACAATCCCTCCTTGAGCAGAGCAACCCCTTTCTTAAGAGTACCCCAAATCACCAAACCTTTCCCAACCAAAGGGTAGCAGGGAATCTCCTCCTTCAGAACCCCCGAAGGTACTTGTGAGATAAAATCCTAACCCAGTTATGATCCTGCTCTAAACACCACCTCTAATAAAGCTTTGCAACCAATGCGAATCCAACCAAAGACAATTGCCTCAAACCCAAACCCCCAAATTGCTTCAGACTACACACAATATCCCACTTCACAAGGCTCCACTTAGAGGAAAACAAACTACTAGCCCATGAGAATTGTCTAGCCAAAGAATCCAGTTCCTTAACAAACCCAACCAGAGCCACCTGGAGCATACACCTGTAGATGGGAAGAGCCAACACCACATATTTAAGCAGTTGAACACGCCCAACAAAGGATAGCCATCGGTGAGTCCAATGATTAACCTGTTGGTGTGAATAAGTCTTGTACCTAGTTTATTCGTTTACTAGGGACTTAGGGGACTTAATTCACATGTTAAGTTTACTTAGGATATTATTTGTCTTATCTAGACTTCTCACTTTCCTAGGTAGTTATGAGTTAGTTGTCTCATGTGATAGGATTAAGACACTTGTCATGATCTTATCTTATCCTATCTCTCATCCTTGCCTTTATAAGCAAGGCATCTCTAGCTTATTTGGCATTGCAGCAATAGCATTGCATAGTATTGTATAGTATTGCATAGATCATATTGATTCATATTGCAAACCTCGTTTGGTGGAATAACATCTTCCATTGTTGCTTCTCTCTATTTCTTGTGGAGGTTATTTGGTATTGCAAATTGAAGATCTTGGGTTGATCACTTCAACATGGTATCAAAACTTTGAATCTGGAAAGCCCCTTCCTTTTTAGAGAGTTTCCACCATCAAGTTGCATTGTGATTTGAGTTTGAAGCTCAGATCTAAGAGGTAGCCTGTATTTTGGAGCAGTTTTGGTCAAAACAGACCTTGCCATCGTGTTCAGGAGGCTGAGTAGACGAATTTTGATTGCCAATTCATCCTTTTTCGGTAAAGTTGATTTCTGAGGCAATTTTTTTTTGCTCGAGCAATCATCATTATTTTATATTCGCAAAAAAATAAAAAATAGAAAAATATTTTCTGTGATTATTATTAAAAAATTGGGGCAATTTTTTTGATAATATCGGGCAAAATATTTCATATTGTTGGGCATATTAATATAGTTGGGGTTTTATTTTTCTACGGATATTCAAGGATCGACCAAGTACTCTTGTCGACATATTACACATTCATTCTTGGTACTTTGGTCAAACATTTTCCTCGTCAGTTTTTTATGCGTTGCCACCGGCCCATCCATCGATCACACGCCCCTGATTATCGGCTATTCAAATTTGTCGAGCCCCTGCCCCGTCAAACCATCCCGGTCACATCAGGGCACTGTTCCATTATTTGGCAGATACAAGTTCATTGCTGGCATCCAATCGACATCAACATTTATTGGTAGGCTTATTATTGGAGTTATTTTTCCATTGGCTTGTGTTTTTTCCCTGGCAGCTTGCAGTTTCAAATTCCATCAGTTGCATTGGATCGTAGACTGTCATTGATTAGCGACCTGGTTCTTTCCTCCATCGGCGTATATTGTCCCCTTTGTATCTGATCGTCCTCCCGACCTGTGCAATGATCATCGACGGTACAACTTCCTTTATTATTGGGTGAAAGACTATATGTTCAACGTACCTCTTTAGTCTTATCAACATCGGGGAAGACATTTTCACGGGCATTTATTTCCAAGCATTCATACATACTCCTTCGGCGATCAAATCTCTGGTTTTTTGGCACCATCGGCAGTCTCCTATTTGCCGACTGTGATTTTTGTAGAAGTCGAGGGTTTTATTGTATTTGGATGTGGCCTCTTACCTATCATATAGTCGGTACCACTCCCTTCGTCCGTAGGAGAGTTTGATCAAAAAAATTTCTTAGTAATCAGGTAGTCATTGGGCATCAAATTGACGTACGAAGCATTGACTTTGACAAATTTTGTGGGCATCATCACTATGCAAGGTGGTCACAGTACAACCAATGACTAACCCTTATCAAATAAACATTCACTCAATTCTCCATCGATCGTCATTACTGCATCCGTTGGCATAATCTAGCGTCAGATCTGCTCGACGGGTAGCATTCTTTGTTGGTGTATGTATTAAGCTTGCATTCATTGTTTTTCAGGGCTAGTGAGTGGATTGTTCCATCGCCAATGTCTTGGTCACTATCGTATCACAGTTCATTCGACATATTTGAGTTGGCGTACATATCAGCATCTTTTGGCATATTCTTCGTCAGATTTGTTTCGTTCTCTGTTGCCGGTACTTCAGTGGTTGTTATATGCAATTGCACTTTGGTTTATAAAGTTTTAATCAACATTCTATATAACTTTGGGTTTTTTTTTTTGGTTGACATATTTTAAAATCCGACCAAAGTTGGTGAATGGGGGGTGGCCTGCGGGTGGCGCAGCCACCGGGGCTCCACCCCCACTCCGCCCGCCCACCATCCATGGTGGTGTCGGTGCCTAAATAAACTTTTTTAAAACCTTTTATCATGTGGAGGTGATATGGGCGACCGGGGGCCAAATTTTTGCTCCTTGTTAGCATTTTTTTGACCTTGTTTAGTGTTGAAAGTCCCTCTTTTAGGGCTTTTTTTCGTTTTTGCATAACTTTCACTCCAGGTGGCAAAATTTTTGAAACAAGATATCGTCGGAAAGCTGGCATTGCGTATTTTCTAGTGATCTAGGTTTTTTTCAAAACATTTGTTGTTTGGTTGCATTTATAGCTTGTTGAAGTCAGATATTCATTTTTCACTCTTGAGCTCACAACTTTTGTACCATTCTTTCTATTTTTGCGATCTTTGTGTTGTTGGAAAGGTCTCTCCGAGCTCTTCAGAGTTACTCATGCACTTTTTCCAGATTTGGGCCTAGGTATAATTAATTCAAATTTTTGTGTTTTGACACTTTGGTTAATTACTTGGATATGTTGGCACTTGGAAACTTTTTGTTCACATGGGATGGCTTCATTTGGGTTGCTTTATATGCATTTCTTGTATTTTTTCCTTTTTGGGAATTTTGAGCATCATTTGTAAGCAAATTCTTATATGTAAACGCACTGAGATAAAGTGCCACACTATTGTACATGTATTTTGGGGATTTTGCACATAAGGTTGTGCCATATTTTGTACTCGCACTGTATTATAAAGTGTCATGGTGGGGTTGTGTAGAGATTTTTTATTTTCCATCACACCTTTTTCAAGTGAGAGTCCCTCCAAGACAACAAAGAATCCATGTGATTCTAGCCTCATGCATGTGTGATTTGTTTTGCACACCCTTTTTCAATTGCAGGGACATTCTTGTGCACTTTCAGACGATGTTTCTTCTCCTTCATGCACTATATGGTGAAACACAGAGTTTCAATGGATCTGTCAGACCTCTCCCAAGTTAGCATTATGGGGGGGTATTATACTGTTTGTGCTAATGCTTCCTTGGTTTCGCTTTGGAGTGAATTATGTATCTAGTATTTGTTCCTATGTACTAGGCGGATGCAACGACTGGTAACGCATGCATTTCGGTGAGATGGAGCATTTACCATATAGATATTCTTGCATTCCTATTTTGTGGAGGCAACCTTCCATCCTCAGTTGATCAATCAGTGTTCTTCAGACTATTGGCACCTGTATTTTCAACTTACATTGGTTGAGTAGTGTCGTTGAGGTCACTCGTATAGATTCATATGCCATCTGTATTTTTGATTGACAAATGTTATTGCCTTTATTTCCATCTGATCATTGCTCGAGTAGTGTCATTGCGGGAACTCATGTAGATTGTTGTCTTATTGATCCTGATCATCCTATTTTTAGAGGAGGTTCTTCAGTTTTAGCACTATAGCAATCATCTTTCAACAGTTGTTTGCAGCTTCTTCCTGCTTCAATGATGTTCTTCATGTTCTTGTGTTTCTCTCTTTTGGAGAGGAGTTTTTTCTGACATGGCTTTTCTCCTTTTCTTCGTTTGTGAGAGATTTTAGTTTTGTTTTGTACATGGGTACCTCATTAGGCCTTGTTGTTGGGACCCATCTTTTGCATCTTTTGCATTGGTTTGTTCCTCCCTAAGTTGCACTTAAGGGGGGGTGTTGGTGTGAATAAGTCTTGTACCTAGTTTATTCGTTTACTAGGGACTTAGGGGACTTAATTCACATGTTAAGTTTACTTAGGATATTAGTTGTCTTATCTAGACTTCTCACTTTCCTAGGTAGTTATGAGTTAGTTGTCTCATGTGATAGGATTAAGACACTTGTCATGATCTTGTCTTATCATATCTCTCATCCTTGCCTTTATAAGCAAGGCATCTCTAGCTTATTTGGCATTGCAACAATAGCATTGCACAATATTGTATAGTATTGCATAGATAATACTGCTTCATATTGCAATCCCTATTTGGTGGAATAACATCTTCCATTATTGCTTCTCTCTATTTCTTGTGAAGGTTATTTGGTGTTGTAGATTGAAGATCTTGGGTTGATCACTTCAACATAACCTTCACATGAAACTTGTCTAGAATATTCTACCAAGATCCCCTAGAAAGAGTACCAGAAGAAATAGGAATTCCAAGATAGGTTAAAGGGAGAGAACCAATCTGAAACCTCAAAATACGAGCAATCCTCTTAGGCAGCGGAGTATTGAAGAAGAAAAAGGAAGATTTATCTTCATTAATCCTTTGACCAAAAGCAACAACATAAGTATCCAAGGCCTTGCACAAATTAGTGTCTTCTATGACCTTAGCCACACCCATCAAAGTAGTATCATCCACAAATTACAAGTGAGATTGAGGAGGCAAACCATTTCCCCACCCCCAACCCTGAAGAAGACTTGACTGCACATTATGCTTTAACAATCTTCCCAGTCCTTCAACAAGGATAATAAATAAATAAGGAGAAAGAGAATCCCCTTGACGAAGGCCCCTAGGAGCACCAAAAAGAGAAGAAGGCTCACCATTTATCAGCATTGAAAAGGAAGTGGAGGTAACACAACTCATAACCCACTGGACCCATTCCTCAGCAAAACCAAAGGCAATAAGAACTTTACGCTAGAAGGACCACTTGACTCTATCATAGGCCTTTGCCATATCCAACTTGATGAACATAGCCTTTTCTTTGGAGGACACCATAGAATGAAGTATCAGTAGCAATGACGACTCCATCTAGAATTTTTTGATCCACCACAAAGCCACTTTGTTCCTCAAAGATAATCCATCTAAGCTAACACTTCAACCTTTTAGCTATCAGCTTGGAAATGATTTTATAAACCACATTGTAAAGGGAAATAGGCCTAAATTGACTTAGTTGATCTGCTCCCTCACATTTGGGAATGAGGGCGAGGAAAGTAGAGTTCAAAGCCCCCAACATCTGCTTATTCCTTTGAGACTCAAGAACCGAATCCAATAGGTCCAGCCTAATGATATCCCAAAATTCTTGAAAGAATTCAATTAGAAAGCCATTAGGCTATGGGGATTTCCCTTTCTTCATCTGAAAAACAATAGCCTCCAATTCATCAATCTAAATGTAGCTCAAAAGATGCTCATTCAGCGCCCTAGTAACCAAGGAAGGAATACAAGACAAAACTTGGTTTTCTTCCGCCAAGGCATATTGCAAATCCTCACTAAATAAAGAAGCAAAGAACTGCGAAGCTTCTCTGGACATATCATTCAAAGAGGAAAAATGTTCAACCCTGTCATTCACCAGAACAGGAATAGAATTACCATGTCTCTTGGCTTTCACTGAATTGAAGAAGAAAATAGTGTTTTTGTCCCCCTCTTGTAACCACTCAACACAAGCCTTTTGTTTCCAATAGATTTCCTCACGCGCAACTCACACTCTTCTAGAGATTTCAAAGCCCTTGCCTCTTTCTTGAGTAAATTTTTTGAAAGGACCACCTCCCTTATCTCTCAGGTAATGACATCCAATTCAACTTGAACATAATTCTTCGCATGAAAAATATTTCCAAAACATTGCCTGTTCCACTGTTTGAGCTGATACTTCACATATTGCAACCTTTTAGCAAAAGAATATGCCGTAGTGCCATAAGCAGGTCTCCCCATCCACCACCATTCAACCACATACTCCTGTAGAGAGGGATCCCTTAACCACATAAGCTGAAACCTGACAGAGGGGGACCGAGTAACACAAGCCAAAGAAGCAAATAATTTAATAGGCCAGTGATCAGAGCCCCACCAGTCTAGAATCTTAGAGCTAGTAGATCACAATCCTCTAATCTAGAAATAGGAAACCAAAAAGCAGTCAAGTCTCTCTGTAATAAAATTCTCCCCCAACCTCCTATTGTTCCAAGTAAATTGACCATTTTGGGGCTTGATGTCAACAAGAATTAAGGCATAAATGTTAACACGAAGTAGGAAAGTCAATGGCTCCAACCTCGCAATACCACCTTTCTTCTCATCTAACTCAATAATGGAGTTGAAATCACCAACAATAATCCAAGGCAAAAGAGGAGCAAGACTCCAAATAAAATTGATATGAGACCACAAGTGCTACTTACTTGGAAAATTAATAGGCACATAGATGTTTGACAGAAGAATAGTTTCCCCCGTCTCCAAGCTTGAAGCGACTGCAAAAATAAACGACTTAGAAGACATCCACCAAAGAGGACAAATCTTTAGAGGGTTCCATAAGCAAGCCACACCCCCAGCATTACCATGAGCCCCAATACACTGACATTCACCCTGTCTCCACAACTTCGGCATCAACCCCACCATATTCTAAATAAACAAGTTAGTCTCCTGTATAAAAAGAATATTAGGAGAATGAATTCTCACCAAATCACAAACAACCTTTTGTTGAGGGCCACTGTTCAAGCCCCTTACATTCCATGAGAGGATGATCATTTCAGAGGGTTAGAAAAATGAGAGTCCAGAGTCTTGAAAGATCTTGACTCCACCAAAGTCTCCCCCATCATCTTGATTTTATCTAAGTCCTTCTTTCTCCCCACCTTGGAGGACTTCCCAACAACCCCTTTTCTTTGATCTTTCTGAAGAAGTCCCAGAGAAGGAGAAGTATTATTTCCTTTTACCAAATCAGATCCAACTTTCACCAGTGGATGAGAAATCTCCCCCTCACCCATCTTCACATCTGCAAGGGTCTTAGGCTTCCCTAAAACCACCATATTGAGATCAGTCTCCATTTGCAAAGCACAAACCTCCTGAGAATTATGAATGTTATCTAGAATAAATCCCTCCTAAACCACTTCTAGAGCATCTTGATCCAAAGCCATCAAACCCAGGTTCACCTCCTGCTGATTGAGATCAACCAAAACCTCAAAGTGATTAAAGGTGTCACCTTCCATTCGATCCTTGAAAGTCCTTTTCTGACCATGATTTCTTTTATGAGTCTTAATAGGAATAAACCCCTTAGCACCTATAACATCACCTGGAATGGGAGCCTTGCCCTTATCAACTTTGGGAGGGTTGCGAGGAGGTTGAGAAGCTTGAGGCTCAAGGGATTTGGCCTCCAGGCATCTACATTGTTGATGTCCATATTCATGATAGAGACAACACCAAAAAGGAAAAGTCTCATAATCAAGTTGTTACACTCAAGAATATGACCCTACACAGATTTCAAGAGAATCCAGAAGAGGGTGACTCAAATCAATCTCAACACAAATGCGAGCAAAGGTCATAATTTTTCTATCCTATGTTTGCTAAGAAGGGCCCAACACAAATGCGAGCAAAGGTCATAATTTTTCTATCCCGTGTTTGTTGAGAAGGGCCCACTAGTTTCCCTAAGGATGAAGCAACCATGTGAAAAATGTCATTATGCCAACACTCCACTGGAAATTGGGGAAGAGACACCCAAACCGGTACTCGATTCAGAAGCTCCTCTAAGGGATTAAAACTAGCATGTTAGGGTTTAATAAATAAGCCAACTTGATTATGGAAGTAAGGCCCACCCTCAAAGACTTTGTTGCGATCAACCATGCAATTAAAAACAACCATGAAAAAACTGTTTGCCAACAACATTATTTCCATTTCATCCTCAGGAGACCATTTCTCCAAAAATTGGAGTGAAACCCACATTCCCATAAATTTGCAAATCAAAGCATGTTTTGAAAAGTACTCTATGTCCTCCACAATTGATTCTGGTTAAATCATTAGCATCGACATGTCTTTACTTCGTTCAAGGCAACCATTAATCTTTGGGATCTGAGGTCCACCCGCCGGAGCAAACCCACCACTCCCCAAATTATTAGAAAACATACTATTTTGAAAAACCCTCGTTGAGGGAGAAGAATTCGCTCCAACAATCGTACGAAAATCCAGAGACCCCTTGGCCCTCGAAGCTTCTCCTGGATCCATTGCCAAGAGAGCTTAAAAACACTACCCCAAACACACAGCTCGAAAGATTGAAGACAAACCAACGCCCAAAAATGGGGATGCCGATTCCACCAGAGTAGCCAAACAAGAGACTTTAGATGGCACATAGAAGGAAAAGAGCACAAATAAATGGAGAATCCCCCCCAATTGCACCAAACACCCCACCTCGTCACAAAAGCAAGTAAAGAGAGTCTGATTGCCACCCACACTCGAGCATGCACAGGAGAAGAACAACATGTAGCCGCGACCTAGTTATAGGCCGCGGGCATGCACACCCTAGTAGAGCTTTCTCGATGCCATCTTTTTAATTTGAAGAACTATTTTTATAAACATAAAATTATTTTATTTTATTTACTCAATTTTTATTTATTTTACATTATACTTATTTAAATTTATTTATTTATTTTTACATTGTTTGCTTTATTTTTATTTTTATTTTATTTAATTATATTATTTAAGAAGAACTATTAATTTTTTTGATTCCTAAGCTGTGGAAGAGGGCCCACTCCCTTTATTATAGCATAAAAAGAAATCACAATAAATCTACCACATAGATAAGAAGGCGCAAAGATGAAACAAGAGATTTTGGAAGGAAAGAAGATGCTAGGGAAGGCCTACAAAGAAGCTAAGGAATAAAGAAGAATTCCAATTACATAACAATCTGAAACAAGGAGCATAAAAAATGGCTCAAAACCCCATAAAAATAACTATGCCCTTCTATTGTTCCAAAGCAGGAGAGCATCCATGGTCCATTGTGAGCCCTCCTCCTCCACTTCCTTTCCTTCAATGTGAAGCTTCTTAGCCTCAGACTTCCTCCCCACCTTGCGCTTCGGGCCACAATCAGGTTTTAATTTACTGCTTGTTGTCTGAGAGATCCCAAGTTTCTGAGGTGACAAAGTTGTGATCAAAACAATCTTGATTCAAATCATCCAAATCGTCCATGAAAGGAAAAGTGCCATCAGACTCAAAGCAATCCTCCTCTGACCTAGGTGAGGAATCAGGTAAATTGTCATGGACAGGAGTGACAGGAAGAGAAGAGGGAACCAAAGGTTGCTCCGGATCTAGCCCTAAATCCAGGTGGGAATAAAAAAATTGGCCATGATTCCGCCAAATAAAATCAACATTTGGAGAACTAGCCTTCTTAACCCACTTTTTAAGGCCAACACACCTCACCCCAGCCTAACGTTGGAGAGAGCAAGCCTCAATTTTATGGCCTAACATATTGCAATGAAAGCAACAAAAAGACAAACCTTCTAAATCTAAAAAATGAGTCCAAATGCCATGAGAAGAATAGATCCGAATAGAATGTAAGGGTTAGAAAGATTTTTGAAAGTAGCCAGAGCAAAAGGATCCAAAATGGTAGGCACAACATCAGTCGTCACTCCAGTCGGAGCTAACCCCAAGGGATCGAAAGTCAAGGAAGGCTAAGGAGAAGCAAAGGGTGTTTGATTTTCCTGCGATGCCCTGGAACGAAGGGCATACCTTTTTTGCCCCTCCTCGAATGCAACACACCCACCACCCCTTCTCGAACCAAGCTATCGTTTGCATTTGCCCTTGCCTTGAGACTACACACCCCCCTTTTGCGATTTACCATCCCCACGCGTAGCCAAATCCTATTTGTAGTCGCATTGTGCACCGGGAGAGCCCTCACACATTTTCACCCCTATCCTCTAAAAAAAAGATTTTTTAAGAACTATTTTAGTTTTAGATATAAATGTTAATTTCACTTTAAATAAAATACCATTCATAATTTTATTTTTTCAAAGTAAAATGTCATTCATAATTTCAATAATTTAAAAAAAAAATTTACTTTGAAAAATATAATAAATATTATATATTTACTGTTATTTTTTAAAATATAAATTTAATTATAATATGTTTAAAAAATATATAATTTTGATTTTTGTTGAATTATACACTTTTATCGAGATAAGAATTTTGGTCAACAGCACGTAATTAAGGTTCTTAGGGTAGGTGCTAAACTACTCAAGTGCTAGCGCTTTCATCTATAGCAATGGTAACAGAATTCGTCTTACAGGAGAGGAACAGAGCCCGACCCGTCAATGATAAAACGTAACGGGAAATCTGAGCACTTAAAATCAGTTTGAAGCTTAATTAATGTAAGGAAACCCGAGAAGATGGGAGAGGCCCAGGCGTCCGGGTCGGCCTATTCACCTTACAGACTGCAATATACTCTGGCCGGCCATGGGGCCGCCGTGTCGTCGGTGGAATTTTCGAAAGATGGGCGGCTGGTGGGCAGCGGGTCGTTGGACAAGAGCATCCGCCTGTGGTCGTCCTCGACGGGCGCCTTTGAGCGCTCACTCCGCGGTCACACGGAGGGCATCTCGGACGTGGCTTGGTCCTCCGACTCGCGCTACATCTGCTCCGCTTCCGACGACAAAACCCTCAAGATTTGGGATGTACACACCGGCGACTGCGTTAAAACCCTCAAGGGCCACTCTAACTTTGTCTTCACCGTCAACTTCAACGACCATTCTAACCTCATCGTCTCTGGCAGTTTCGATGAGACCGTAAGGATATGGGACGTCAAGACCGGGAAATGCCTAAGGGTTATTCACGCGCATACCGGTCCCGTCACGGCTGCCGATTTTAACCGCGACGGCTCGCTGATTGTTTCCAGCAGTCATGATGGTTCGTGCAAGATATGGGATGCGTCCAATGGGAATTGCCTTAAGCCGCTCATTGATGACAAGACGCCTGCCGTTTCCTTTGTTAAGTTTTCGCCCAATGGCAAGTTTATTCTGGCTGCTACCCTTGATGATACACTGGTATGTTCTGTTTATTGCTTAATTTCGCTTTTGTATTTCTCAGAGACATCACCTTTCCAAGGCCATTGGGAACATTAATTGGGGCAGGGTATCTTATAGATCAACATTTTTAACAGTCATCTCAAGTTCTCAACACTGTGTAAGGATTTGAGTTTGTTTTCCAATCCATAAAAGTTTGCCCCATTAAACACTTCACTCATTTGCCCATTAAAAAGTTTACCCCATTAACTATCCCCATTTGGACACTTAATTTTAAGTGTAAAAGTTTGCTCTATTATCCTTTACTCCACATTCATTTGGACACTTAATATTATAAGAGACATGATATTTTTACAGTCATAAAAGTGAATGAGTTTTTTAACATCAAGGATCATACTATATAACCCATCATCATACTACATATTCTATTCATCCCAACGATGTAGTATGATACTAAACATTGATTGAAAAAACTCTTAGCACAGTTTTATCTAGAAGCATTCTCGAATTCACCTAGTTTTGTTTATAAAAGTTTTCCCTATTACACTGTACCCATTAGGACATTTAATTTTGCTTATAAAAGTCTTCCCTATTGGCCATTACACCATTCCCCTTTGGACTTAATTTTGCTTTTTTTAATTGTTGCTTGTACTCTTTTTATGCTTGTGGTGTTAATGTTTAACAGCGTCGGTTGATCCTTCCAGCTCATGTTCTTTGAGAAAGTATTAAATTGAATGTAGCCTTCGGCTATTCAATTTAATACTTATTATTTCGTGTCTTATAATCTGGCCGACATGTATAATTCAAAATCATAAAGGTTACCAAATTGCTAAGGCCGACTTCATTGAGAGTATATGAAACATTGTAAGAAGCCGACATTAAGAGGCATGGATAATATCTATCAAGGCCGACATGAAGGTTTAAAGTTAACATCTATTCTCTTGCATCTATATATTCACTTATTCGAGTAGGAAGAAAGATACATGAAATAGTTCAACACAGCCAATGATAAGTGCGTCACAGTCAATAATAAGTGCGATCACAGCCAGCGTATAGGTGCGAACTTGACAGAGGTTTCCCAGGTTCGGCGATATTGAGAAAAGTGCGAATACTTCTGAGAACAAGAAACAGTCAAGTGCGAACACACCTTAGAAGCAATCATTGAAGTTCGTCATTATCAAAGGTAAATATAACAGTGAACTGCGATCTGAACAGGTGCGAGCTACATCAAAGATCTGTGCAGACTCTGAAGATCCGAGCGCTCATTTACCAGTGATTAGTGCGAACTCTGTGTCTCATCTGTGCATTCTCCAGCTCGTTGTTTCCATTCAAGGTCGATCTATCAGTGACTGAATCTTGAAGTTACCAGTTCAGTGTTGTCAAAGTCTGAGAGGTTGAAGATCTACTGTATATTGTTAGTTCAATATTCTCAGGTGTGATCTAGAGCATTCAATCTGTTATTTCTTATTATTGGTCTTGTGTTAGACCTCATTGTAAGTTGTAAATCTACCACTGTTGCATCAAATAATAAGAGAGATCTTTGTTGCTGGGTTTTTCTCCCTCAAGAGGAGGGTTTTCCCAGGGTACATGCTGTGTCATTTTGTCTGATTTTGTTTTAATCTTCTGTGCATTTACTTCTGATCACATATTTTAACATGGTATCAGAGCGGGTCTGTGGAAAGATCCGATCAGATCTTGAAAAATAATTCGAAGTCAGATCTAACGTCTTCTACTTGAGCAAGTAGAGTACTTCTGTGCGGGATGCATTCTTTGGTCCTTCCATTTCAGAAAAGTCCAGTTTTGTCATCTACGAAAGGAGCGCATCATCTTGGCTCTCTTCATGAGTTTACTTGAGTCATATTGTTAGCAATCTGAGATCAGAGAGTTATATGCGGTGATCTCACCTTCCGGGATCTGTTATCTAAAAGCACATGATTATGGAAGTCAAGAGCTCAACTATGTCAGATTGTGCTGCCAAGGGTTGAAATCAAAAGGCTGCAATCAAATAGAGATAAGTATTTGGTTCCTTTCTTTGTTTATATTCCTTTATGTGAATCTCAGTTGTGCAGATCTGATAAAGTCTTTCGAGTGATGATCCTATCTATCTCTAACAATTTGGGTATTGCTAGTAAGCATGTTGCATAACCTAGTGGATTGCAGTTGGAAACGGAGTGCATTGTAAATTTGAGCAGTCATGGGCCTTGTTCAAATTTAACCTTGTCATGAGTCTGTGCTCGAGTCATGAAGGCTGTGGATTGATCTGAGTATAAGAACAACATACCGAGTTCAATAATTGCATTCATCAGAATATCAAGGAAGATAAGTATTCTGTGTTTTGTTGAAATCACCTTTCTAGTTTGAATTACAGTTACTTCAGTTAGTTGGATCTTAGGAAAGAGAGTTAGTGATTTCTCTTGAGTTGTGATCCTTTGAAGACTTCAAATTATCTATTGTGAATTGGTTCATGCTAATCATGTAGATCTCTGAGTGTGACTTTGAGATGAAAAAGAGAATTGCATTTTCGATTGTGATAGGTTGATCACAATGATGTCATTCTCTAATGCATGAACTGTGTTAGAGCCTTGAACTCTTGGAGAGAGTTGGTTCTACATGCTAACCGCTTAATGCATTCAAGAAATCTGTAGTTGTGCAGATTATTCCCTTGTTGTGCTGAGTTTGGCACTCTCGAGAGGAGTAAAAGATGAACGAAAGAGTTATATCAAAAAATTATATAAAGATAAGTTTCTTGATCTTTTGATATATTTCTCTTTCAGGTTGATTTATTTATTCATGTTCTAACATTGTGCATAAAATCTTATGTGTTCATGTTATAACCTGTGATTGTAAACTTTGTATGATTCCAGTCTTGTTATTTCTTTGGGTAATTACAAACTGTTAAGTAATCTCTCTCTAAAATGCTTGCAGGAGCAAGAAGGTGATGAGAAATTGCTTAATGATGAAAAGCTTGAGGCATCTTGTGAGGAAGTCATGCCGACCAAAGAAATAATCAAGCAGCCTTGGGACTGAGCTGGTGGCCAGAGGGAGCTCACTTCCAGAAGTCTCCTTTGCAATCTTTGGAGCAAGGATCAAGAGGGAGTCTTGTAACTCACTGAGAAGAAGTGAAGATTGTTGTATTGAAAGGCTCGGTGCTAAACCCTTAGAGGATCCCTTCAGTTGCTGAGATCATAATTGCTCAAGATTGTCTTCTGGATTTGTCATTGGTAGCCCCGCAAACCTATTCAGAATAGTGAGATCTGAGATGAGGTCGAGGAGGACTATTCTGAATTCTCTTCAGTACCAGAGGTGTGCACTGGAAAACATTTATCTAAGTCAAAGTGTTGCAGGCAATCTTGGACGAAGAGGTCAGAAGGTTGATGCAAGTGCCTGAAGATTTAGAGGGAGCCTGCTGAGCCTGAAGAAGATGGTAATCTTGCTGCAGCTAGTTCAGATTTGGTGGATCCTACGTTGTACAGACAGCTGATTGGATCCTTGATGTATCTAGTTAACACTAGACCTGATATTTGCTATGCAGTGAGTGCACTTAGCCAGTTTATGTGTGATCCGAGACAGATACATCTTGTTGCAGCCAAACATATCCTGAGATACTTGTGTGGCACAATTGGATATGGGTTGGGGTATACTTCAAATGCAGACTTGGAGTTACTTGGTTTCACTGATTCTGATTGGGAGTTGTGTCACAGATCGGAAAGCACCTCTGGCTATTGCTTGCTTGGTTGCTATGATTTCCTGGTGCAGCAGGAAATAGTCTTCTGTAGCATTGAGTACAGCAGAGGCCGAGTATATTGCAGCTTGCATGGCAACTCGAGAAGCAGTGTGGCTTCGTAAGCTCCTTGCAGGATTGTTTGGACAATCAATGGAGCCCACCATTATTCATTGTGATAATCAGAGTTGTGTGAAGCTCTCTGTCAATCCTGTGTTTCATGACAAACCAAGCATGTTGAGATCAAGTACCACTATATCAGAGATATGGTACTGCGAAAGGCTGTACAGTTGAGGTACATTAGCACTGATGAGCAGACGGCAGATATTCTCACCAAGCCTCTCGCCAGAGTAAAGTTCGTGTACTTTCGAGACAAGCTTGGTATGGTGGAGAATCCAGCCTTGACTGAGTATGAGTCTCAGTATCAGTGAGCCTTGCTTAATGAGTTCTTCTGTGAGAGAAGTTCGGTGAAATCCCTTGTTAATGCACTTTCTTCTGTGACGGAAGAATTTGAGGTGAAAGCCCTCGTTTCCACCCTCTGAGAGAGTCATGGTGGATGTCATGTGTGCGACTCCATGACATATCTTGTACTTGTGTTTCACCCTCTGAGAGAGTCATGGTGAAAGTCACTTGAGGTGACAACATCACGCAAGTGATGAACACTTGTACTTACTATTGCATCTTCTTCTGTGACGGAAGAATTTGAGGTGAAAGCCCTCGTTTCCACCCTCTGAGCTGAGTCATGGTGGATGTCATGTGTGTGACTCCATGACAACATCACGTGAGAGAGTCCGTGATGATCTTTTTGTACTTGTGTTTCACCCTCTGGGAGAGCCATGGTGAAAGTCACTTTGAGGTGACACCATCACGCAAGTGATGGACACTAGTACTTAACCATGTGATGGTTGATATCACATTGAGGTGATATATCTCTCTCTATATTTGATTGCAGGCAACAGTAGCAGATGAACTTCATGTAGAAATAATTTTCAGCTGGAAGATCTCTCCCTAGTTGAGAGGGAGTGTTAATGTTTAACAGCGTCGGTTGATCCTTCCAGCTCATGTTCTTTGAGAAAGTATTAAATTGAATGTAGCCTTCGGCTATTCAATTTAATACTTATTATTTCGTGTCTTATAATCTGGCCGACATGTATAATTCAAAATCATAAAGGTTACCAAATTGCTAAGGCCGACTTCATTGAGAGTATATGAAACATTGTAAGAAGCCGACATTAAGAGGCATGGATAATATCTATCAAGGCCGACATGAAGGTTTAAAGTTAACATCTATTCTCTTGCATCTATATATTCACTTATTCGAGTAGGAAGAAATATATATGAAATAGTTCAACACAGCCAATGATAAGTGCGTCACAGTCAATAATAAGTGCGATCACAGCCAGCGTATAGGTGCGAACTTGACAGAGGTTTCCCAGGTTCGGCGATATTGAGAAAAGTGCGAATACTTCTGAGAACAAGAAACAGTCAAGTGCAAACACACCTTAGAAGCAATCATTGAAGTTCGTCATTATCAAAGGTAAATATAACAGTGAACTGCGATCTGAACAGGTGCGAGCTACATCAAAGATCTGTGCAGACTCTGAAGATCCGAGCGCTCATTTACCAGTGATTAGTGCGAACTCTGTGTCTCATCTGTGCATTCTCCAGCTCGTTGTTTCCATTCAAGGTCGATCTATTAGTGACTGAATCTTGAAGTTACCAGTTCAGTGTTGTCAAAGTCTGAGAGGTTGAAGATCTACTGTATATTGTTAGTTCAATATTCTCAGGTGTGATCTAGAGCATTCAATCTGTTATTTCTTATTATTGGTCTTGTGTTAGACCTCATTGTAAGTTGTAAATCTACCACTGTTGCATCGAATAATAAGAGAGATCTTTGTTGCTGGGTTTTTCTCCCTCAAGAGGAGGGTTTTCCCAGGGTACTTGCTGTGTCATTTTGTCTGATTTTGTTTTAATCTTCTGTGCATTTACTTCTGATCACATATTTTAACATGTGGTACATGATTCATAAGGCAATATTCCAGGGTTGGATTTTCCATGACATTTTGCCCTTATCATATGATCCACGTTTTTTTTCTTTATATCATTTTCTGTCTTCCGGTATGTCAAATTCATTTCCCAAGCTGCCCGATCTTTCTATCTCTATAAACAGTATACCATGAAAAAGCTATAAGCTGATGCTAGAAGAAACATTCAAAGTGGTGGAAAGGAGATGCTGCTAAAACTAGTAGAAATGGGCCTCACAGAAGAGAAAGCGTTGAACAGTTATGCTCTTCCACAGCTTGGTTGATTGTAATAAATTCACCCAGGAGTCAGGAATCAAATTATTCACCACCATTCCCAGATTTTCTTTAACAAGGAAAACAAATGGTTCACTATCTAAGCAAATTTACCAGAAAAACATCCATACTGATCTTTATTTTTTCGCAGCATCACATCACCATCCTTCACAGAAGGTTGAAGTATTTAATTGCAAAAAATGCTTTCAGAATAGCAGATGAAAGTAATATTGAAAGACAGAAAATATATTTAACAAACGGTTTTCAGGAAGACTGACTACAATATGAAGCAGCTATCCAGGAAATTCAATCAAAAGTTTAGAAAAGATCAAAGCCTTGCTGGCAGTTGTTGTCATTGATGTTAACATTTGAGGAGAATTGTGTAAGATGGTTGGCAGTGGTTGTCATTGATGTCAACACTGTTTGTTGGTTGTCTTTGGTGTCAACACTTGAGGAGAATTGTGTAAGATGGTTGGCAGTGGCTGATGACAACACTTGATGAATTGTTTGTGGTTGTCATTGTTGTCTGCACTTGAGAAGTAAGGGAGATTGTTGGCATTTGATGTCTTTGATGTCAAGTACTTGGTGAGAGATTGTTGCAGTGTTTGTTGCTTAGCATTGGTTGTCATTGTTGATAACATTCATGATTGGATGTCATGCCTTGTTGAAGTTCATGGTTGGATGTCATGCCTTATCTGATGTTTGCTGAAGTTCATGGATGGATGTTATGCCTTGTTTGATGATAATCAAAGAAGTATTGAGTATAGTTGCTGTCAGCAAAGTTGATTTCATAATGATATATTAAGATGAGGATTAGAAGTGTTGTTGATAGTGGAGAAATGTTGCTGAAGGTCTATAGTATGTCTTATGATCTCTCTTGATGTTCTTCATGAAGCATGTGCTTCTGGAAGAAAGTTCTAGCCTCCGCAAGTTGGTTAAGTGTTCCTAGTTCAGGAAGCTGCATTGAAGTCTATTAGGGAGAATGCTCCGCATTCCTCCGTTGTTGAAGATATGGTCTTGCGGTTTGGGATTCAAAGTTAGTGTTTTGTGGATGTTGCACTCCTATCTTTTTAGGGCACCAGTGTTGCCGAAGAGATTTCTGTGAATTGCAGAAGGTTGGCAGTGTTGTTGGATGTCTAGACTGGTCCGAGAAATGCTCCACATTTCTCTGCATTGATGTCTTTGCTTTTGCGGTTTGGTGAATGTGTTCTCAACGCCTGTGCAGTATCTCAATTCCAATTTCATGTGTTGAAGTGCTCCACAAGTTGATTTGTTAATGTTATACCTCATGATTGAGCATTCTGTGTTTCTGGGATGAAGTATTATGTTCTTGTTTGGTTTGCCGTGGTTGCTAATGGCATGACAGTATGAAGAAGTTTCAGGAAGTGTTGTTGGATGTTTATGGAACATCCCCATGTGATTTACATGTTGTTGATTGGCCTCTTTGGTGCCGCATTGTGTCTTGAGTTGGCTTTTTGGGTTTTTTGTGGATATATGGCCGATAGGGCTTGTTCCTTAGTTTGTACCACGTGCTTGGGGGTCTGTGCCATCATTTGAAAATGTGTTAAGTTAGGTTTGGGTCCTAACCTATCTTGGTTAGAACTGCTTTGAGCAAATTCAATTGAAAGTATGTTTTTGGGTCGACTAGTTATGTGCTTCAAAGTTTCATCTACACATTTCCTTGATGCCGACTTAGATTGATGGGCGACAACGTGTGAATTGTTTTGGATCACATTGGAAGATGTAATAAGTTTATTTTTGGTCCTTTCTGTCCTCGGGATAGGATCACATTATGCTTTGGTGGCCGACTTGTTGAATTCATTGTTTATCTTCTTCTTGGCCGACCTAATTGAAGTTTTGAAGTGTTGTGGTGGATATAAACACAAGATCTTTTCGGATGCAACGATGTGTACAAGTGTGCGAACTAGAAAGTGTGGATTGTATTTGAAGATCTTGCAGAAGAAGTGAATGTGTGAAAGATAGAATTAGATGTGCTATAATGCCTCAGCCAACAGAGTGTTATGTTGACAAACATCGTAATCTTTCTCTAAATCTTTGTATCCTGCTCTGAGATACTGAATCTCATCAGGTCCTTGTATTTTGCACCTGAAGTTGTGTTTGCTTTAGTTGTGCAAGTCCTTTGTATCTTGCGCTGAGGTAGTGAGCCTTAGTTTGCAAGTTCTTTTTGGCAATGAGCCTTTATATTGTGAGTTAACTCTCATTGTGGTTTTTCCCTTATTGAGTTTTCCATGTAAATCTAGTGTTCTTCTGTGCATGTGTTTTTTTTGTTTTATCTTTCTTTGCTTTTGATCTGATTAGAAGTAGAATTGCTATATCTTTTATTGCTAAGGATTGCTAAAATTGTTGAAGATTCAAATTGCTATATCCTTATCTGTTACTCTTCTGTTTAAAGGTTTTGATCTGATAAAGAAGGTTGTGTTGTGCTGAAAGATTTAAGTTCCGCAAGGGATTAAGTTTTTGATAAGATTGATTCACCAAGATTTAAAGTTTTTGATTAAGTTTTTTGATAAGAAAGATTTAAAGGTTTTGATCTGATCATAATTTGAGTACTGGCGTTCATAGTATTTGATTGTTCTTGTGATCATCCTCACATTGTCAAAACAAGGAAATCTTTCAACAAAAGATCTAGAGAACACTATATGTATATCCTGTGTGACTGTTAAAATCATGGCTCAACTAAACATTCACACTCAATGACACAAGATTTGCATGGAAAAGGCTAATTTTGCTGGAAAACAAATTTGTGAGCATGTTCAAATTTGCCAAAGATTCTCTTCATCATATGTTGAGCACTGCTGTTCATCGTATTTGATTGTTGTTGAGATCATCCTCACAATAGCAAAATAAGGAAATCTTTTCAACTAAGATCCAAAAAACACTATGCGGATATCCAATGTAACTGTGTTAAAAGCTTGGCTCAAGAATTGTATGGAAAAGGCTAAAGTTTCTGATTAAAGATCCTTTCATGAAAATAAAAGTAAGGGAAACCATCAAGATTTGTAAACACCCCAACAACCTCAATAGGGATGAAGGCTGGGAACGTAATGATCCTTGGAAGCTCATCATTCACATGCTTAGTGGCCTAAATGAAAATAGTCAACAATCAGGAAATAATTGAATTTTGGAAAAATAATTAATGTCTGTGAAAATCATTAATTATCTTTGTTATGCGTTAACTATAATCTGCCACAGAGTAAAATGTGTTCCATCTGATTCTGTACTTGGAAATTGGAATTATCTACATAAGGAGCTCCTGCCTGTTACCTTATCATTCATCTTGATTATGGACCACTTGTGGTCCAAAATGTTAATCTAAATCTTTTTCAATGCAATTTTCTCCCACAAGAACCTGTTGTAAATATTATGGATTATGGAAGCATGGAATCTCTAATAATTATTTTCTTTTTAATTACTAAATTTATTATATCAAGTGGTAGTGTGATTTTTACATACTTACTTTGACCTAGGGGTATCTATGTTGTCAAATTAACCCAAGGTTTGCACCTTTGCTACCTAGGGTTGGTTGTCCTAATTTTATGTGCAATATTCTGTTGTCAATTTTACAGTCAACATGTCTTTCTCAATTAATTTTAATTTGGGTTTTTCTTGTGAAACATACTTCGACTATTTTGCTTTTGTGTTATTGTACTATGAAATTTCATGATGTTCGGATGCCTTGAACAGAATCATTTTCTTGAAGTTTGTTCTGCTGAAACACACATGTTCAGTCGGGCTCAGTTAATTAAAGTTTGTCCAATTTTGACAGGATTCATTAATGTGTAGACTTAAAATCTTGTCCTTGGGAATCCAATAAATGATCAGATTAGAAACAGAAGATTCCACACTAACCAGAGAGATGTGGGTTATTTAGGTTCGTTTTTGTGTTCTTTTGTAGCTTTACACACATGTGGGTCTGTTTTGGAAACACAATTCTTTTCCAGGCGATTTCTGAAAACAGCATTAACATTTTGAGCATTTACAAGTTTCAGGACTAAAACAGTAGGGTTCCCTGGAGTTTCCCACAATATTGTGTTTTTCCCTTTTTCATATCTTACAAAAATATGTTTTATTTGGATAGTAATATAAGCTATTTTTTTGCCATTTTTGAAACTGGTTATTTCAATTATTTTTCACCCATTGCATCTCCACTTTGAGGGTATTACATGTTTATCCATACAATGGAATTTGTCTCTTTATTCTTATCTGCTTGCTATTTCTTTCATGTGAACTATTGCATTTTAGACTGCCGGATCCAAACTTATTTTGTGTGTTTTTGGATTGTTAGCTGCTTCTGTTGTTTTCCAGATCTATATAAGGAGCAGGATATCAGGAATGCAAATTGTGCCTTCATCAACAGGATATATTCCCTGGTTATATATGGGCATGGAATTTGCTTGTTGATTTTGTGCAGTTTACAATCCAAATATGATATGTTCTTGATTTTCTTGAAGTTTAATTGAGCCTCTTTAAGATTGTCAAGGGTTTCCCATCTCCTCAATCAGAGTAGTTGGGCATGAACTGGTTTATTATCTACTCAACTTTATATAATTTGCAATGAGAATGTTGGCTTTCAAATTTGGAGGAAACTTTGTTGCTTTCTTGAGTGAGATGCTTTAAATCATGTCTCCTTTTGGTTAAACTTCGCAGACTTTTAACTATCACCATTTGATATGTGCAGAAGCTTTGGAACTATTCAACAGGGAAGTTTCTGAAAACATACAGTGGCCATGTCAACAGAGTATACTGTATGTCTTCAACATTTTCTGTGACAAATGGAAAATATATTGTTAGTGGCTCAGAAGATTATTGCGTATACCTGTGGGACCTTCAGGGTAAAAATATGGTTCAGAAGTTAGAAGGTCACAAAGACACTGTTATCTCAGTATCCTGTAATCGAAATGAAAACAAAATTGCTTCCGGTGCACTGGACAAGGACAGAACTGTAAAGCTTTGGGTTCAAGATTCAAACTGAAGCTGTGTAAAATATAAATTTTGGAAATACATGGAGATCAGGCCTGTGAGGAAATTATATGCGTTGCCAATGTTAGTGTGGAAGGCTTGATGTTGTATTTTCTGCAGCATCTGGCAAAATCAATGTAGTTCAATTGCTAAGCGGTAATATTAATTGTCATCTATGCCACTAGTCAAACAAGTCACATGAAAGTCACTTCTTGTGGTGTAATTGTCAGAATTTCGGTTAAGACAGCAAGGCCTCATGCTATGATCAGCAAAAAAGTCAAGGTTCAGATTCTTTAAACGTTTCAATCCTTACTATAAATTCTGTTTTTAGGCCACAGGTTATCATTTTGCTACCCTAGCTTATCCCTTATGCTGTGTACTCACAAATATATTTACTGTAATAATATTATAATCTTTATCTAATTTCTTAGGTATTTAGATGATTACTGTATCTGATTCTTTTCTCCTGAATTTTTATTGAAGCCCTGCTCTTTCTTTGAGAACCCTTTTTTTATATCATGGGAAACAGATGATAATCATGTCTTTATGGATTGCAGACTATATATATCTGTTTGATTGTGGACCTCAAATCAGTGATGATCTCTCTCTCTCCTAAAAAATGGTACCAACGAGATCACAGAATTTTTTACAAGTTTTATGGCATTTATTCAGCAACCATGTCAAACAAAAATCAAATAAGCTTGAAAATTACGAATGAGGAAGTAATATAGGAAAAGTGTCGTGGCCATTATACTGCTTTCTTATAGTGTTTAGAGAATTTGGGGAATTGGTTATTACTCAAATCAAATCCGATAAGTTGTTTCAAGCTATCCATAAACGTGGCCATTATACTGCTTTCTTATAGTGTTTAGAGAATTTGGGGAATTGGTTATTACTCAAATCAAATCCGATAAGTTGTTTCAAGCTATCCATAAACACTGCTCTTTACAACCTATTTATCTAGTTTGAATTTGAAAAGAGAGATTTTTGGCCATATTTTATGCTTCACAGAAACACAGAATAGGAAAAATATTTCATTTTGTTTTGATAATGATATCAACAAATGTAAGCATGAAGGTGAAATTATTCTTTTGGGTGATTTTGATTCTCAATTAACAGGCAAACAATCTTCCACTTTTGGAATTATATTAATTTCGATTGGCCAAAGGATTAAAACATTTTTTTCCAAAAACCTTTGAATGCCAACTAGAGAACAAGATTAGCTAAATATTAGTCAAGCAAAATAGTAATCAGGAGCACTATCATCTATGATGAATGAAATTATTGGCTCTACCTGCAATTTAATAGTAATCACAAATAGAGTTACAGAACTGTATGGTATGTTATTTCCTTGATTTGTTGTTTTATGAAATGCCATGGAAAATATTTAAACAAAAGGATTTAGAACCTTGTTTAATTTTTTTTCTTGTAGGAGCAGGTGGGACTTGAACTCGACACCTTTTTTTTGATGCTTACAGAGAAATCTCGACCGTTAGAACCTTGCTTTTAAGTTTCCCACGATACATTCTATTTGGTATAATAGTCCTTCATTAGAGGACGTTAATGAAACATATTTAACACCTTTTCCTCTCCACTTAATATGTCTAATTAGATTAGCAACCATTCTCATCTATCACTTACAATCTAAATTTTAGAGTAGAGTGAGTATACAACCAGAAAAATACTCTATAAATAAGCCCTAAGAAAAGTGCTTGTCTTTGCGAATACACACCAAAGCAGCCACTAAGTACATCTTGCATATAAAAAAGACAAAAAGCCTCAACCCGATCCTAGTGATTTTGTTTAGGTGCTTTTGGTGGATGTTGTGTGTGAATTTTATATATATTATTAAATTGTTAAAATTGCTCCAAATCTTTTTTTTTTTGGTGATATTCCAATGAAAGCTTTCATTGCAAGTATATTGTAATTATGATTTACTAAAAATAATACATTGGGTTTCTTTGGAGTGAGGTTTTTTTCTGGTGTTCCCCACATACATTTGTGTTAACTGTTATGGTATGTTGTATATTTTATATTTAAATGTATTTCTCCTTGTGTAATCATTAAAAGATTGAAATTTGCATAACATTCTTCTTAGAATATTAGTGTAGAAAGAATTTCTGCATACCTTGCTTCCTTTCAATTATTAGAAATAGCTATGCTAAGGCATATGTTAAATTCCCACCATTGTATTATGGAACGTGTATTCCCATAGCCCTAGTGAAGTGATGGGATTTTTGTCATGCCCCACCCTAAAAACGTGCAACCAACACCTAGCCTGGGTGAGGGAGAGCAGATGCAGCCATATGAATACATAGTGATGCCTTTATACCCAACGATTCCTTTATTACTTCCAGCGATTCCATAATTAATAGTGTTTTAAAGGAATTGAGGCATCGATTGGAAAGAGATTTCAGTAATTAACAATTAATGATATTTAAGGTAGCGGTTGAAAAGAAAATTAAATAACATCAAGGGAAAAAAAAAACACAACCTTTGTAAAAGGAGATGTCTATTCCAAAGGATGCCTCCTTTCATGAAGACATGAGGGTATATAAAGGAAGTCAAATCATTTGCAAGAGGCATCAAGGAATAAATAAATCAAGTTTGATTTGGAATTAATTGGTATGCCACATATTTGAATCCAATATTTATTAGTTTGTGAATTTAGTAAAGAACATATTTATTTATTTAATTAACTTGCTAATTCATCAAGAACCTTAGGATTAATAATTATTCATTTGATTTTTATAAAGTAATCATATTAGGAATTGACAAGGGAACATAATAGGGAGATGCAGGAGTATGGGTTCCCTCAATTAAGTAGACCACCAATTGAGTTGGATTGCTTGTGGGCCAAGGGGTCAAATTGACTTGGTTGGTTGTTTGGTGCTCTTTGGCTTAGTTGTGGAGGACAACTTCTTGGAGCCCCATTGTGCTTTTCCCCTCAAGTTCCTAATATGGTTGGCTATAGTGTGCATGTTATATTATCATTTTGTTTGATGATTATTTTCCTAAATTCAACTGCTATTGTATAATTTAGTGAAAGAATACTCTTGTAAATAAGTTGTATTATTGGATTTGTCAATTAAGGGAAAAAATCAGATACTCCCTCAACATGGGACATTACATATTGTGTGCAGGACCTAAATTGGGATTCATATATTATAAAGGGCATTTCAACTGGTAAATTTATAATCTTAAATGCTTTAAATTTCTTATTTTGGATTCTAATTGTGCCAATTTCGAAAAATCTAGGAATATCCCATCCCCAAAAGTGAGATAAAAGTTACACTTGAGGACATTTAGAGGATCGTGCATCTACCCACTAGAGGTAGATGTGTGGAGACACAACACACCATTAGTAGCATGATAGATATTTGTAAAAGTTGTGTACTAATTGAGCAAGGTGTAGGTGGGATAAGGCCCCTACAATAACATTGTAATTGGCAGTGCATTGTATGGAAACAAATGGTAATCTCTGATTGTGAGCACCCTCATTTTGCCAAATGGTAATGGTTTACCTATCATGTATGGTCTTGTTCAAGTTTGTCAAAACATAGAGGAGCACTATGGTCTCTTTGCTTTATGCAAATACATGTTTGTCCACCTTTATAATAATTTGCACTAATTTGTGGATAGTAGTGGTTCTAGTCTTAGCAACACATCCCTATTTCAAATATGAGAATATATGTAATTCCCACAATGCAAGTTTACCCTCAACCATGGTGATAACTATAGATTTTGCATTTTGATGGGACACGAGCTACATTTGTTGATGATGGGTAGGAATCTACAAGCATGGTGGTAGATGCTTAACTATCTCTCCCTAGTGAATATCAAATGGAGACCCTATAGTTAGCTATCGACAAACATGGATAATACATTCTAGTTGGGAAAGATCAAGTGGTCAAGGTGGGTTGTAGATAGGTAGGCTATAGTCATGGAGAGGCTCTAGTTTGAGAAAGTTCTTCAATAGTTTGGTGTTTAGCAATTGGTGTCACCAACACCCATTCTTTATATCTATGACACTAATGATCTCCATTTACGTGAGGGGAGAGAGGACCTCAATTGCATAGAAAGACCCCATAGATGGTAATGTGCATGATAACTTAGTGGAGCTTGTAAAGGGTGATGAGTTGACTTTCTTTAAGTTTTAACCATGGTGGGATGATGAGAGGCCTTCCTCATTCTATGCTCTAGATGCCTCTAACAATGAACCAATAGCCATAATGGGTTTGGTATATGATAGGGAGGGAATTCTTAGGCACCATTGAATATTATTCCATTGTAGTAGCATCCAATTGATGAGACATGGTACGAGGGTCATCTAGGTGTAATGTGGTTATTTTATCAAGTTAATTATAAGTATTTCATTATATCTACATGTGAATAATGATTATCATTTGATATGTAGTAGAGAATTGGTATGCCCTTATCTCTCTCACCATAGATCATCTCACTCAAGGCATCACATTTGTTCTAGTGGATATGTTACTCATGATCATTCTATGTGTACAAATTTGCACCATTATTCAATCCAATTAGCTAGTCTCCTGAAACAATATAAATGTAATTGCTTAGTGTGCCACATTATAAAGAGATATAAGGCCATCGATGAGTAGAAAATGCTACATGTAGACCAAGGTGCCATCTAAAGAGAATAACAGTTTGGAGGTGGAGTTGGCTTAGTGGGAGGAATAGAGATTGATGCATGCCCTCTCAAGTGATGTGGATGGCATTTATAACACATCTTTCAAATTTAAAAGTAGCCACTTAAGCTAGTAAGGAAAAAGTGGTGACACTCTAAGAGAACATTAAGTGACTAAGAGATGACCATGGTATCGCAAGAATAGTCACAATAGTGTTCAAGAACTAGGAAACATGGGATCTTGTAAAGGTGTGAAAGTAGGAACATGATGTGGGAGGGGTCCTCAAGATCATCTACCTCTAAGTGATATGCCATTATGATATTGATTCTTATTATATTGGTATTATCTTGTTTCTAATATTTGTCACATCCCCATAAAGACCACTTCATGTGGACATTCAATGGTCAATGATATAAATAAAAAACAAAAGAAAAGTCTCACCAAGGTTGTGACCTAGTGGGAAAGGGAGAGGACATTGATAGTGATATTTCCTTTTGTCCACTACTAGAGACAATTAGCATTGATTTGAGTATGAAATAGATGAAAGGAAAGGAGCATCTATGCCATTAAATGGGCATGGTGATCCTCCCTTTGTGGAGAATTTTTAGGTCAAGGGTTATTTGGGTGTGAAAAAACTCAGTCCCTCACCCATGACCTCATTAAAAGCGTTTTTTGGGTAGAAACATGGAGGAAGTAAAGGAGTTGAAGGGCATGGGAGATATGACCCTCACAACGTGAGAAGATAGTTTGAACTGTAAGGGAAGGGTGTAGGAAAAATGTGAGAAAAGGTGTGGAAAGGAAGGACAAAGGCATTGAAGTGGTGGTTGTGTGGAAGCATAGAAGGATGAGAATTGTTGGGGGGGGGGGGGGCAACAAAATCCCTCAAATAAACATGGTCTCATGGAATGCAAAAATTGCAAGATACTCTTGAAATAGATTCATTGAAAATGCTTTAGAAACTTTCAAGAAAATAGAACTGGTAGGTGAAAATGCCAAACTCCACAACCTTTGTCGGCATCCTCCTTGCCTATACTGCAATGACAATTTTTGAACATGTTATGATGCCTAGAGAAAAGGAATGAAAATAATTTTGAATAATATATGGAGAGTTAGGAAGTTTGACCAGAAGATTCATTTGGAGAAGACTTGTAACAACTAGATGTTGTTCTAGAGGGGCCAACTGAAGGTATATAAGAAGTGTATGCATGGTGTTGAACATGCCTTTATCTTTAATAATTTGCAGAGCCTGATTGTTGAATGTTCTCTTGGAGCCATCAAGATAACCTTGTAAGTTTTGCTTAATGTCAAGAAATTAACTATACCTACATCTTGATGTCACAATGAACAAAAGTTATCAATTTGATCAATAAATACATTATGGTTAAGAATGGCATAGGAGAATGCATTAGACATCTCTACTTTAAGCCAAGCGCAATTGTTAGAACTCAATGATAGACCTAAGCTAACAGGTTATGAAACCAAGAAAAACAAGACAAGACAAGACAATTGTTGTTTGCTAAACTAGTAAGAAGTATTTTTAAGTATGTTGGTTTTGGATTAGGAGGGTTTGGTAGTTTGAAATACAATTTAGTACATATTTAGATATATCTAAAAACCTTCTTGATATTTGCATACCTCATCAAGTTGATGTTAAAAAATAAAACCTCAATTGTTATGACTTAAGAGTTGATGGGTCGATAAACCTTGTTTCCATTTGGCATAAGTGATATTAGGGCTATCAATTTCTCTAGTAGAGGGTAGGAGCACAAAATTATCTTAGCTTGGTTATCTAAGGAATAACTATAGCATTAATATATATTACCTTGGAAATAGCTTGGGTTTAATTTAATTACCTAAGGATAAATATTGACATTATATTGATTTCAACCATGCATGATTAGCCATCAATTGGTGTCTAACATGAAAACTATGATGCATGGAAAATTAAACATGGCGTTGATTTTTATTAACTCTACAACTATTATTCATTAAGCCCTATCTAGTAGGACATAATCATGAGCTATGGCGAATATTGATTTGTACCATCTAATAATTGAAATTATATGGAAAAGAATATAATTATTCTTACTGAGGGTATGATGACTTAACATATATAGTGTTTTCACCAATCTTGAGTATGACTGTAATATTAATCATACTTAAAGCAAGTTTATAATTACTATTGTATGCCTCCTTATAGTTGTATAACTCACTATAGTTCATATGGTGTATTTATCTTGAAGAAACTATTTTTAAAGATTGACAATTGAATATGATATAAAGTTTCGTTTAATAAGTCATTTATGGACGAGTTTTAAAAATGAGTTCTCTATATTTAGTAATTATATCAAAGAACATGTATGATATGGTTGGAATCCTAACATGTTGGCATCTAGAATTACAAGAAATATTTAGTTATAATGTTAAGTGCAAAAATTATCTAGTTTGAGAACCAAGCTATTACAAGAATAATGGGTTACACCATGAGGTAAATGAAACTATAAGGTTAAGAATATTATTACTACTAATATTATGGAGTGTATAACTTTATATGAAGATACAATGAACATAGTGTTGCCAATTATCTCGAGTATGACTTGAACATTGAACATGCTTTGTTATTATTGACATGTATCTTTTGAGGTTCAAAAGGATTTTATGTGGCCTTGTTGATAGGGTGATGTCATATATTATTATGATACTTGATATCATTGAACCATACTGTAATGAGACTGCATTGGGAGCCTTATCAAGGCTTTTATATTATTGTTACATTGTATTGATATTGTGACTACTACTATCTAAGGATGTGCAATCTTTACCGATATTCTATTCTTAGATTGATTTTGAATTGCATGACACCTTGTACATATGTATTTTTAGATCTCCATGCTTGGAGAGATATATCGTGGATAATAACATTATTGATAAAACCTAGTCAATCCTTATTCTCCTACATAAGAGAATCTTAATGTGTATCGAACGTTGGTGTGCTTGGAAGGAAAAAATAATATTATTTTGCTAAGGTTTAATTAACTCATTTGGGTGGAAAATTGTAATACCCTTATTTATTAATTAGATGAGAGGTTTTTTGGGAAGGAATTCCATGTGTAGGTTCTTTGAGAGAGACCTTGTGTGGAGAACTACACGCAACTTCAATCTTGTTTGGAAGTGGGCATGTGGGCAATCCTTGGGAAAATCATGCCCCTATGACCTCAAGCCCTTAGGGGAAGGGTTTAGGGGATAACTCTAAGGTTTAGGGTTATTCCTAAACTTGTTTGAACTTCCATCTTTAGTAGGCTTTAGTCTAAGGATTTAATTTGCACTAGATGGTCATGAATGAATTAAAGAAACTTGATAACTTGTACCTAATAATGATGTAATAATTAGACTAATAGGATCTAATGAGGTGAACACTTAATTTTCTTTTGGGCTATTTTTGGTCCACTTGTAGTTGTGTGTCTAACTTTGGGTCGAGTTTGGGATGGAATTCCTGAAGATGACCTATGTCATATGTAGGCAACACCTATAAGTATTATTAGATAAGGTTGGATATTTTACCCTTGTATCTTTATAATAATAATGTGTTTTTGAATAGTGTGTTCCAGTCAACAATTGAATGAAGTGAGTGGATTTGACTACTTTATAGTCAATATTTATTTATGTGTACGTGTTAACTAGAGACCATCTCATGTGGTTTCAATATGATTCTTATTTGCTTGTAAAATTTAACTCCATATCTATAGGACTCTATGTATAGGCTCCTAAATCACTTGATTGTGATATACATATCTAGGTCCACTTGACTAGTACTTGTGAACCCAACCCTTGTGATGTGTAGACTATGTACATGACTATAAGACCACCCCCCCACAAGTTAGAACTAGGTTTGATACTAGAGCATTTAGTAGGTTGAAATTGGACTTTGCCAATGATGGATTCCTAGAGCTATTGTTGTATCTTATGGACTAGTCTCGACATTCACTAAATCATGGAGATGAAGGATTTCCATGGGCTATCCAATATTTGATAATAGAGTGATTGAGCTAGTTGTTACCATATCGTGTAGGTAATGAAAATAAGAGCTAACTGTTATATCATGAGGATTAACATGTAGTCACCTGTAATATAGAGGTGATCGATGCTACCCATATTGTGAATGAGTTAGTTGACAATATCACCAAGGTCACTAGGTGGTATATGCTAGAGATTACTCCTTCTTAGGTGGACAAACTTATCACCAATGGCCTAGGGGTGATACAATTTGGAATCCACTAGCTCAATAGTTCAATGGGTTGTGGAAATCTTATTAATGGCCTTATGTGATGCATTTGTTACACTTAATCCTTATCTAGTTATGATTGCAAGTAGTATGGGATGCTTGTCATCATCACGTTTGGTGCAAAATATCACGGGAAAGGATAGAACCCATAGTATGTAATGCATCGACATTCCTTTTTCTATCTAAGATGCACTAAATGGCAGGCATTAGTCACTCGTTGTGGATGTGTGAGTCACTCAATATGTATATGTTAGTCACTCACTATGCAATTGTGTAAATGACCTTGAGTATAGAGCACATCGTTATATTAGTGCCCTTGCCAATGATGGCATCAAGTAGTATGGGATGTTTGATTTTTTCCATCGATGGTTGTGGATTGGGAAAAGGATGGGACCCATGGTGTAGTATGGGATGCACTGACATTCCTTTTCTAGATGAGATATACTTACAAGCTTATGTGTTAGTAGACCAGGTAGTGGGATGATGCAACAATAGTTTGCATCCACTTCCATGGTGCCAATTATTCTTTATGTGAACATGTGATGTATGTGTGGATCATTCACATTGGATATATGTGATGCATGCTTAAGTTAGTCACCTTGTACTTGTGATGTGCATATGAATTAGTCATTGTTGTACCTATGATGTGTGTACAAGCTAGTCACTATTGTACTTGTGATGTGCGTATGAGATAATCACCATTGTACTTGTGATGTGTGTGTGAGCTAGTCATTATGGTACTTGTGATGTGTATGTGATCTAGTCACTATTGTACTTGTCATGTATGCTTGATCCACTCATTGTGTGAACTTGGAATTATGGAATGATACAAATCTTGTGTGAAATTATGGGTGTTTAGAAACTGATGATTGATATTGATTGGCATGTAACCAATGCTTGATGGAAATTTGTTATCATTCTAACATAATTGGACCAATAAAAAGAATAAACTTAACTAGCAATTGCACCTTGGTGTGCAATGGGTACGCCGAAGAGGTGTGGAAGGTCAATTAGGAAAAGAAAAGGTCTATTTTTTTTTTAATATATTTATGCAGTATGTAAAGTCAATTGGTAGGTCATTTAGAAAATGATGATGTTTGTGGAACAAAGGTCTCAATGGAGAAGTGATAGTTTCAATCAACTATGCATCCTCTTACAAGGATCCAAACATGATTGAAACAAAACCTTTGAATGAGGAAGATAATTAGACTCCATTACCCATTAGGCTCATGTTATGTTTGCAACATAGAGAGGGAGGGAGAGATAGGGATAGAAAGAGGCTGAGGTAGAGGGGGGAAGAGCAAGAGAGAGAGGAGGGTAAGAAGATAGAGGAAAAGATAGTGGGAGACATAAAGAATGAAGAGAGAGGACCTGAGAAAGAGATGGATATACAAAGAGGGAAGAAGGAGATAGAGAGACACACCCATATTAACAGAGAGAGATGGAGACGAAGAGATATAGAGAGATGTAGATAGATAGAGAGACCAAGAAGCATAGGAAGAGAGATAAGAGAGATAAAAGGAAATAGATATTGAGAGGAGATATTAATAGTTAAATTTGTATCTACAACATCTAACAAAATCCCCTTCCATTATGTTGTGATAGATGTCATACCCTATTATAGAGCTCCTATTTTGGCACAATTGAGGAGAAGACAAGAAAAGGTTTTTGAGATTGACTTTATACATGTTGATTGCATTTGCATGAAACATTCCAAGGATTAATCAACAAATTCATTATGTGCATATATTCTATGATCGTAGAAAGCCATGCCAACACATCTTTAGGGAATTCTACCAAATAATTTTCTTTGATAGAATTTGATCACTTTGAGTTTAGGTGCCAAGTGTCACCCATTAAATTGAAGATGAAAATGTTGATTGTTTGATTTCTCTCCAAGTATAAACCTTCATTACTTCTTACCCAAAAAATATGGATTCAAATAGAGATAGAGCATGAAGAAGAGAGAGAAAAGATATAGAGGGAAAGAGAGAAAAGTAGGAGAGAGGGGGTAAGAGAGAAAGTGAAAAGAGATAGAGACAAAGATATAAAGGAAATTAAATAGGGAGAGAGGGAGATAGAAAAGAAGAGAAAGAGATACATTTATAAAGAGAGGAATAGAGAAAGATAAATAGGGAGAGAGGGAGATAGAGCGGGAGAGAAAGAGATATTTATAGAGAGAGAGATAAATAGGGGGGGAGAGAGAGAGAGAGAGAGAGAGAGAGAGAGAGAGAGAGAGAGAGAGAGAGAGAGAGATGGAAAAATAAGAGATTTAAAGGGAAACAAAGACCGACTTTTGAGAAACTATTATGTGCCAACAATCCAAAGATGACACATGCCCATGAGATATATATATATATATATCCTTCTCCCTCTCCCTCAATTTTTATTTCCACACCAAAATTTTTAACTATAACATTTGACATGTCAATCACAATTGTAGTAATTGGTAAGTTGAAATTTCTATAGAAGAGAGGGTCAAGAAAGGAAGCCACTTGACTATATATTTTTTTTTCTACTTCTCTTGTTTACATTTTATTCTCACTTTTGGGTGTCTAAACATTTCATGTCATTACAAAAGGACAAATATTAGCTGGAACAGAATAATGACTCACAAGCTGAAACACGAGGGAGGAGCAGGCAACAAGAAAAGGGTAGAGAAAGCTTTCCATTTGTCTGCGTGGAAATAGTAACCCATATAATGCATTTCATCAGCTTCTCAAGATTACCGTCCATTTTCATGCTCTGTATGAAGGGTTGGGTGAAATACGATGAGAAAGGGGTCTCAGACTGTGCAAGCAAGTATTCTGTTCTCTGTTCTGGTCTCCAGTTGGAGTAAGAGTAAGTCACAGCGTGAGGAGTTGAAAGGGGTCTCGCACTGTGCAAGCAATTCAACATCCTCTTCCCATTCCTTTTTAGCTCATTCCATTTCCTCCACCTTATCCACCCCTGCTTCCACCTCATCCACCCCTGCCTCCACCTCATCCACTCTCTACAAGCCTAAATCTTACAAATACCTGCATTAACTTTTCCAGCTTGTTCAATCCACCATGGAGGTTTTGATTGGAAAATCTTATCAAATTCTTGATATCATATGCTGTAGGGAAATAGGTCCTAAATAGCTTGAAGAATTTAGTTGCATCTTGCGGTAGATTTTGGCTCTTGAGCAATTTCAATAGGTACCCAAAATCATATCCCCCGTGAAAAGTAATCCATTGCACATTCTCATTTAGCACCACCCCGACGACATGAAAAGCTCCGCAAAAACTCTGGAATCAATACCATCATGATGATTCCTCCCAAAATCAATACCACTCTGCTTAAGCAGCTTGATAGACTCAGGATTATGCACATCAAAATCGCAATTGAATTCCCTGAAATTAAACGCGATTTTTAGAAAAGTGGCGAACAAAACTGACAAAGGTTTTAACATATATGATTGCTTTGATCGTTGGAATTCGTTTTTAAGCATTGCACACCGTTGATGATAAAAAGGAGGTTGTCCATCTCAAATAAGGATACGTCTTTGGCGTAAATTAATATTCATGAATTATTAAAGATCAAAGATCTCTTATGAAAGGAGATGATGAATCCTCTCTATCATTGGTAAATGAACTACGAATCCTATTATTCCCAAAAGGGGATACACCGACAAGCTCTCACGAATGAACCCTTAAAGTTTAGGTATTTTTCTAGGGATGACCCTAACACTGGGAGCTTACCACTTTCAAGTGTAAGCATATAAGTGATGGAAAGGAGCTATCATCATGACTATGGTTGGAATTTTTTTGAATTCGATACTTCTAAGTTAAGATGAAAGGTGCTTGGTACTTTGAGTTAGAATTATAATAATGGTAAAAGAGAAAAAAAATTGTAGTAGCTAAGGGGTAGTTTTTACAATATTAGGCATTTGATCTCTCATGTGGTTAAATGTACTTGGATATTTTTATCACAGTATGGTAATTGATGTGACGATTTATGCCTTATTTATGTTTTCATGGTTTCTATATGTATATATGGTTTTATTTGTGTTCTTATGGATGTATGTATGTGAAATATTTATCATGAAAATGATCAATACACACATTTATCTTTGGTAATCAATAAGCACAAGAAGTCTTTTTGGAATTCTAAAATAATTCAATGAATGGACCAACAAGAATCCCATTATCATAAACACATGTAATTATAAACAATATGCCTCAGTATGGTTTACCTTAGACTCAAATTCAAGCTCTTTTCCTTTTTTTCTTTCTTTCTTTCTTCAAGCCATTGTGTTACTTATTTTACTTATTGAGGTTGATACCCCATTCCACGGGTCATATGTTTTTGTGTGGCTCTATGGCTCTATGCCAACCTTGCACAACTTTTTTCTATTAATTTATCTTTATATCCATCTTTATGCATGAGTTTTCTAGGACCATATAAATTAATTTTTGTGATGCAAGGGGAGAGGATGGTTCATTTGCAAAAATAGTGCTCCGAGGACTGTGATCATAGACTTATGAATTCCTTGTTATCATTATATGCATTGGATGTTTTTCATAAATGATTGAAACCATAGAAAGAGATGGTATGTTATAATTTTTAAGATCAACACAATATTCACCAAAACCACAAGGAATAAAAATAATATGGACCCTAATCATCGTCATCTAAAGTACTATAAAATTAGGAGGGCATCATTTATAATATTTGTATCCCATGGATAATTTATGTTTTAAAAATATTGAAACTATTCATTGTTTTACACATGTTGTATGGTAGAAGATAAATATATATTCTACAAAGCTTTCCTTTGTGACAAAAAAATTACACATCTACACTGTTAGTGCCCAAATTAGTAGGCTTCAATTTTGCAAAAGTGGTTAAATCCTTGTCCCTTTGTGCACTTTTGGCCTTGTTATTCCCATCATAGATAAATTATCTAAGATGTTTCCTAATGGGTCTCCCTTGGTCAAAGTTTTCATAGATGTTGTCCCATTCATCCCCTATGTGCCTAGTAATGTATTAGTAATTGCGGAAATCTAAGAAAATTCTAAGGGTGGAATGTTTTTTGGTCTTTTCTCCTTGTTTGTTGAACTTTTAGTCTTCTTAGGTTTCTCTTATCTAAGTACAATTTCATTCATCCTCTTGAAACCCCAATCCTTTGTGTTAATTCCTTTGTTGCATCAATGTTTCAAGACTTTACTTCTGTGGGTACCATTTCCTTGGCACCCCTGATCCACAAAATTTGATTTCCCCATCCTTGCCTTAAGTTTTCTTTTGGCATCAAAGTTTTGGCTTTTCTTTTCCCTAGGTACTAGGTGAGCCTTCCTCCCACTATCAAAAACCTTGACCATGAGCCTTCCTCCCACTATCAAGAGGAGTTTTAAAGGCAGGTGGGATTGAGGATTAGTTGTGGGATGCTGATTAGTGAATTGAGAAGTCAGTCGGGGCAGGCCAATCCAATGTATTTTATTCTCTGTTGAAGGCAGGTTATGGAATGGCTGCTTATCAGTCCAGGTCGAGTCCTCTCCTTTTGGCAGAGTATCGCCGTAGGAATCAAGGTTAAGGAATCCAATCTTTGTCAAGGTAGTTGATTAGTAGTGCATCTGTCTCTTTCGTTCCCCCCCATATAGTTGCATATCTTAGAGTTCATCGGGTCGTGAGCTTGAAAAGGCAGCTTCTTCAACAATATGCTGGTCCAGGGGAAGGTGCGACCACTCGATCAATAAATCCAGTTCCAGCAGTAGGCAGGTTAGGCTGGTCCGGGTTATTCACTGAGACAGTTCTGGTCGAGTTTCCCGAGATGGGTGGGGAACAAAGGAAGTCAGGGGTTTTGCAATATCTGGGATGCTGGGGGGGAGGAAGCAGGATCCTTCCTTGTTGGATGCCCGACAATCGGAGCAAAGGCAGGTCTTCCAGCAGGGGTGGTTCATCAAATCAGTCAACTGCTCCGGAGTTCTTCATCCGATCAACACTTGGGCCCCAGTGTATCTTTAGTGTGGATCCTCTGGGTTGAGGGATTAGGATGGCATTCAATACGGTTCTTCCTTTATAGGGGTCGAAGATGGACGGGCAGTCGTAGCTTCGGGTGGGAATGAGAAGAATGGTCGAGTGGCTCCCGCTCCTCTTCCCTCAAATGGTCAAGTCACTGAAGTCCATCAGAAGCAGAGGTGGGTCGAATGACTACTACTTCTTCATGGATGGCTTCCAGTTGAATTCATCAGTCTTCTTTCCTTTCCTCAGAAACTGGTTCCATCTTATTTGGGAACTCCTGAACCACTATAGATGTATCTGCCATCAGAAGAAAGAAGAGTATTTCAGAAGACGGATCACTCACTTGCCTTCCTTCCCTCTTAGGTTGTTCCATCTTACCCGACAATCTGTAACCCGGTTCTGGCCCTTTCCCATTCCTTGGACAAGGCGGTGAACCTCAAACACAGCTTCCAGGTCCTGGGAAGGAATTGATGCTTGAGAGGCTGGTGGGGAAGGGTTTATCCGAAGATCACTCGACTGGTTCCTGGTCCAGAAATACCTCTTTTCATTGGATCAGAAGGCCCCCACTCATTAGTAGTAGCTAGCCCGGTTTGTTGTCCAACCAATAGAGGCAGGTGGGGTTGATCAGGAGGGGAGGGGCATGAAATGTAGTTGATCTCAGTCGCCTTGCCAGATGAGGAGTATTGAAGAGTGTTATAGCAATTCTATGATTGAGGTTCCTCATTCTAGTTCATAAGGTCATGAAATATCTTGCCCGCTAGGGCAAGGACTGGCACGGGTGCTCCAGGAGGAGCTTCTCTCCCCGAGGGGGGGGGCGGGAGTGGTAGCAGGAAGCAAAAGCAGCAATTGATCAACCAACAGAAGATCCATCTTCTCGAGAATAATTCAATCAAATGTATCCTATCCCTCCAAATCTAGGGGTAGGGGATTCATCATCAAAGCAGCTGCTTCCGTCTCTCCCAGTCAACAACTCCTTATCTTTCATCTCCTCATCTGTCTCTCAGGGCTGGACCACGACCAGAAGTAGGTTTGAATGAGCTTTATGGGGAACTCAAAGCAACAGTTCGTCATCACTGGACCTGAGGTTGCGACATCATATCTCGCTAGGCCCAGGTCATGGAATATCCGGTTCATAGGGAGCCTGGCAGAGAATGAATCTTTATTCGGCAGGTCGCTTCTCCCAGATCCCAAGGTAGGGGTTTCATGAACTCTTCATTAGTATCTGTTGCAACAGGAGTGGGACCAATGCTTCTCTTCTTGCCGGGAGATGTGGTTCTATTCCGAGGATCCGACTTCGGCATGGGGAGATAAATGTAAACCATTTCATTGCGGTTCTGAGGCAGGAGGTTTCATTCTTTAGTCCCCGGTGGTTACTGGTTCCAGGCACCTTGGGGAAGGGGGAATTCAATAAACGGGGATCCAAGGGAATTGAGGCTTGGAAGGCTGGACTAGTTGCTGCTAAGCCCAGGCAGCGCCCCCAGGGGTGGGGAAAAAGGGAGGGGTAGGGGTGGACGAAAGAGTTGAAATCAGGGAGTTCACTGTTCCAAAATCTTATGCTTCCAACACTGCTATCCGTAGCTCTATCTGTATTATCCGTTGAAAGTGAGGAAACCGCTTCAAATAGTAGGGGCCGAGGGGGAAGGCTTGAGAGGCTGGACCACTACCTTCTTGTCTTTTCCTCTCCCTTATAGTCCCACCCAACCCTGGCCCATAGAATTTTAGGCGAGTGCAACACATGGTGGGGAGGGCGACAATGCTCGGGTAGGGGTTCATCGACGTTGAAGGTCGAACAACGGGTCGAAAAGAGGGAATTCGATCAGCAGTCGGTTGAGTTGCTGCTGACACGGGTGACAGGTAGGGTGCATCGACAATCAATGAACAAGAAATAATGTATTCTTTTCCCTGGTTCTGATCCCCCTTCCTTTCAGTCGAGTGTCTTTCATCTCCTCTTCCTTCCAGTCGAGTGCCTTTCATCTCCTTGATTCATCAATCGAGTGTCTTTCATCTCCTCAAACCGGGTCGACAGAGTTCATCGGGTTGTCAAATGAGCAATAATGAGAAAAGGAATTCAAATGTGGGTGGAGAAGGAGCCCCAAGTTAAAGCGGGGGGGAGGTTTCTTTCAATAATGGTTCTAAATGTAACATGCATTGGTACCCCTACCATTCTATAGGCCTACCAATTGTATCCTATGAACGGTGGGTTCGGTTGTTTTCAATATCGTCTCATCGCCCGTAGGGGCGGGTAGTTAGTAATATCGTCTCATCGCCCTTAGAATAGTAGGGAGAAATAAACTTTAGTTGAACTAAGAATTATAGGGCTCGATTCTATATGTAACATAGTATAGGCCCCACCACCCCGCAACCAAGAGTGTTACGTATAGATTCTCTACTCTCTCTACTCGCAAACCCATCTCCTCCACCATAGAATAGTAGGGACCCACCCCGGTCGCTTTCTATCTATAGTTGGGAGCAACCACATTACCAGTATCGAACTAAACCCACTTCCTCTTCTCTCTCTATCCCCTCGATTGGGGCCATCAAAGGAGATTGGGTTGACTATTCCAAGTCCCACCAACCCAATTCACCAACTTGACTCTTAACCAACTATTCCATTCCATTCCATTAGTCGGGAGGGAGCACCTGGCCCCTACTATTCTAAGGGGAATTTCCTTCTCCAGAAGTTGATGGAGCAGAAGTAGACTTACCTGCTTTCTCGGGTTTGGAACTTCCTTCCTTTCATCAGCACCGGGCTCAACAATTTTATTCCTACCAGGCTTAGTGGGCTTAGTAGTTCCTCCCGTTCATCGTCCGGCTTTGGTTTCGAAGAACCGGCTTTGGCCCTTTACCATCCGGCTTTGGTATATATGACCTTCGTGATCAAGATCTAGATTTTGACTTCAAGCCGATTAAGATTCCAATTAGCGAAATGCCCTTCGAGTGGGTGGGAGATTAAGCTCTTGATGACCCAGATGCTTTAGTCGCCTATAGATAAAGTAGGGGTAGTTGTTTCATTAGTTGAAGAACCTGTAGAAATTGCCCCCACTGACATAAGCATCCGAGCCCTTCCATTTCTAGAGCCAGAACCTTGTATTCCCATTTCCATTAGAGTTTTAAATTTTCCCTCCCTTAATAATTTTTTTCCTATTCCCCTCGATCTTCAAAACCATGAATCCTTCCACAATCCATTTTGCATCATACTTTTGACCTTACACTTATTTGGGTACCTAATATGCCTTGCTCTTGATCCTTAATCCCCCTGATTCTCGATTCTCGATTCCTTCTCTTCCCCGTCAAGCTTTATGCTAAAACCATTTCCCCAGTGTTAAGTCCTCCTCATGCCTAGGTTCCCACTATTTTCTCCTTCTCCAAGATCCTTTTGGATTCTTAGTTCCTTCATGCAAAATTGTCACCTCTTTCTTTTCCCCAATACTTGGTTCATTATAACTTCCGATTGTGATCTATCTCCTATTCCCCTTCGAACTTAAAACTTTCGAGGAACCTTAGAATGTGGTACCAATTTCTCAGTACCAAGTCTTCTTCGATCCCCACTCTTTGTGCTCAAAATTTCCTAGTAAAATTTTAGTTTTCCCCCCATAGTCTACTATCCATGTCCCTTTGGACCTTGAACTCCCAAAGGGACCTCTCACTCTCAAAAATTTTCCCTCATATTGTTGGAGATTGTTGTAGTGTTTTCATTGATGTTAATAGGGAGATTGTGGCACTATGTTGTCTTTAGTGTTGCCATTGATGTCAACCTATGTCAACCTCTAGTGTAGTGTTGAGAAGGTGTTGAAGAGGAGGAGATAGTTGGTTTTTTAGATGGGGAGATTGTTGCAATCTCTAGTGTGGTGTTGCTGAGAAGGTGTTGATGCAACTGGTTCACTTGGTTTCCAAGTGCTTTTGAGAAAATTTGAATAAGAAAGTGTACAAGTGTATATAGTTGTGTTCTGTGTTGTGCTCCACATTTCTTCATGGCTGAAGATATTCTTGTGTGGTTTGGATATGTTGATTAGAGGTGTTTAAAGATGTTATATCTAGAGTTTTAGGTTCTAGATCATGCGACAATGGAAGTTGTGTTTGACAGTGTGTTTTCAAGTGTGAAGAAGGTTGTCTGGGAGAAATGGAATTGCTTCACATTTCTTTGTGTTGAGGTTTCTTGTCTTGTAGATTTGGGAATGTGCTAGTATTTTTTGTATTTGGATTCTCTTGGAGTTTTGTGTGTCTAAGTGTACCGCAAGGTTGGTTAGTGAATTTGTATGCCTATGGCAGTGTTGTTGGTTGCACAGGATGATGGTGTTCTTGGTTGTAGGTGGTTGTGGCAGTATTGCTGAATATTCTGATGAAGTTGGAATATTCTTAGATGTTGTGGAGTTTTGTTGTGTGGTCTGCACGTTTCCAAACCTGGAGAGGCATATATGTGGTCGCTTGTTAGTGTTAGTATAGGTTTGGCCAACTTGGCATGCTAGCGCTAATTGCAAAAGTTCTTTGTTGTTTGTGGAAGCGTGGTGAAGCATATTGATCTAGATTCGGGTCCTAATTAACCCATGGCATGGTCTTCCTTCACTTCTTTCCACCGTGGAAGTGTTTGGTGGTGACCTATTTGTTGGTTGCATGTTTGAGGTGCATACATTTCATTGAGGCCGACCTAAACAAGATTGTTTGAGGTCATGGAGGATATAATATAAGAAAGGTTAATTGTTGGAGATTGTGTGGAAAGTGCGAGATGTGTCGTAAGATGCGAATGTGATCAAGTGTGGTGATCTGAGTGCAAGCTTAAACACCTAAGGCTACCAGATGCAGTGAGAAGAAGGTGTTTACATTTTCAATGTGCCTACAGTTGCTGGAGGCAGTGAGCTAAAGGTTGTGGATGGTGTTGTTGTGGTGGATCTTCCTATTGCTTTGAGATAGCGAATCTCCTTGTAATAGTCTTCTTCTATTCTTCTTTCTTTCGGACAGTGAGCCTTTCTTCTCTTTTGGGTAGTGAGCCCTTCTGGTAGTGAGCCTATTGTATTTGGTGTTGTTATTCATATATATGTGAGTTAATCCTCATTGTAGTTTTTCCCTAATTATGTTTTTCCACATAAATATGGTGTTCTTGTGTGTATGAATGTTATTGTGTTGATGTTTCATATGTTTACTTTCTATCGAGGATTAATAAGGATTTGAAAGTTAATAAGGATTTAAATATTTATGAGGGTTTGATATTTTAATGTACAACTAATTCACCCCCCCTCTCAGTTGTCCTATGTGTCTCTAAAAGTAAATCTAGTGTTCTCTTGTGTATGACTATTATTGCATAAGAAGTTTGCAGAGGAGATCAAGATGAGCCACAAAATTTTTGTGTGTGAATTTTCCATGGGTGATCAATATCATCCTAAGGTCTAGAAAGTTACTTCCACCCCCAATGTCCCCTCACTGGGGTTGGGTGACATGGGTTGTCCTGTTGTGGACTATAATTTTTTGAGAATTACTCTTCTTTGTATGAGAATTGTAATGTTTAATTGAGGAAATAATTCACGTTCTTCCTATTGTCTCCCTGCCCCCTCACATGAAAAATGGTTTATCCTTCTCTTTGAGTTTAGGGGACATTTCTAAACACATCCACATGAGGTTTGATTTGGAAAAACATTGTAATGCTAATTCTCTAAGTAATTTTGGATTTAAACCACCATAGGTGGTGATCTAGCTCCCTGAAGGCTCCTCACCTTAGCTTTGTCATCTCCTTGCATGGGGCTTTGTGGCTAGTTTTTTCCTCGTCTCTTGCTATTTCCTCTTATTTTTGGGTGTTGTATGGTGACTTTCTCGTTTCTTTGTATGGGATTGGGCCTATTGGTTTATAGCTCTGGTTAAAAGCATTTACCATAATAACAAATTTATAATATACATTTATTTTAATGAACCTAAATTTAGTAAAGGTGATTTTATATCCTTGCAATATTATATAAACACGTTTTTAATGTGCAAAGAATATAAGTGACAAATATTACGAGAGAAAAAATGTTATTATTATCTCAATATTGAGAATAAGTAACATGGACATTAAGGTGAAAAATAGAGCGATGAGTAGCAATGAAGCAGTGAGCAGGAAATGGTCGTGGTGGTATTTTTGAATCTGTTGAGGCAGAGGAGGATGGTGATAACAATGGGAATGGAGATTTGGAGTTTGCGGAAGGCACTTCTAGTTGTGGAAGGCTGTTTCTACTGGAGAACAGACTAGGCGGTGCAAAGAAGGGAGCACATGGAGGTGCACTACAGCGATAGAAAACTTTTTCTTCTGTTGTTTGCTCCTCAAGCAAAGTTAATGGTGATGATGGAGAAGGTGTGTGCTTTGTTTCTCTTGTGGGGGTTGTTGCTCTTTCTGAGGCTATGCATGTTGAGTTTTCCTTTGCTTCTGATATGGATTGCAATGAGGAAAATGCTTGGTGGGAGTTGGAAGACCTTGTTTCCCCTCCTATAGTATTTCTTGATGGGGATTCCTAGATGAGGAGGAGGTGTTCCTCATGGATCTCTTTCTAGAGGCTCAACAGAAGGAAAATAAGCTTTTTGAGGTACCGGTGGCTAAGGCCACTAATGGTGTGATGTTTCTAGGTTTGAGGAAAGGTTTCCTCTTTCCAACTATGGGGGCCTTGCTTTCTCATGCTCTGGATGAGTGCAGATCTCTACCATTGGTTGTTTCTTCTCTGGTTGCTACCCCTCTGTCGATTGTGTTTTCGGAGTCTGCGGCTCTTATGGCTGTTTCTCCTGTTCTTGCCCCTAGAGGGGTGGAAGTTGGTTTTTTTCATGCAGTTTCTAGATCTCTAATGGCTTTGGAGGCTCTTGCTTTGGAGGTATGCAATCCTTAGGCTTTGGTTGAAGAAGTTGTTGCTTCTGCTATGGTTGTTGCCCCTCTACCTACTGTCTTTCTTGAGTCTATTGCTCCTTTGGTTGTTGCTCTTGTTCTTACCCCTAGGGAATGACCCTGTGATGGGCCATTAGATGCTGCTACTCCTATCTAGGCTGAGGTTCAAGGGACCCATGGGGTCTCCTACCCCTCGCTTTGTATTCCTGATTCCATGGTAAAAAATGCTATTACTGCTATGGGAAATTCTCTTATTGGGAGGTTCTTAGGCCCTCGTCCAAATGTTGACTCTATTCGCAGCTGGGATCTTGTTAATTGGAAGGCTTTTGGTCTGTTGCAAGTGGCTGCAATGCCTAAAGGTTTTTTCCTTTTCTCCTTCCATCTCCTTGAGCAGAGTAAGGGTGCCTTAATTGGTGGGCCTTGGTTCTTAGGAAATTCTATCCTCCTTTTGAAAAGTTGGACTATTGGGTTTGCTGCTTCCAAGGAAAGCTTTGGATGGGCCCCTATTTGGATAAGACTCCCAACTCTTTCTTTGGAATTCTGGGATGAATAAATATTTCGTGGTATTAGTAATAGTCTTGGTTCTTTCTTAGCTATATATAGGTTCATGAAAAACAAGAAACACTTCATTTATGCAAGATTTTGTATGTGTGTTGAATTTGGAAAACTTCTACCAAATAAAGTTAAAATTCATTCTAACCTGGATGTTTGGGATCAGAGTATCCTCTTTGATTCTTCCTCTTTGGTGTGCTCTCATTGCCTTAGAGTTGGTCACTTTTACCACTCTTGTTAGGTCTTCAATCCCTTGAAGACTTGTCCTATTGGGGAGGCTTCAGGTTCCTCTGTTGTTAATCCAATTGATAAGATTGACTTGGTGAACCCCTTGGCTGGGGAGTTGGATGTGGAAGATCCTATTGATGTCCTAAGGGGAAGCCCCTTCAAGGATAAAATTTTCCTGTTCTTGTGAATGAGATTGATTCTTCTAAGAATCTTGTATTGAACCATTCTAATCAAGCTCTCCTTATGAGCTCTTTGGCTAGACACAACTTCAAACCTCCTTGATCAGTGAGGCTCTTTCTTTTGGTGTGGCCTCTCTCATCTTTTGGCCTGTTTTTCTCTTGGTTATTTTCTATCTAGGTGGTGGTTAACAATTTTTTTGTTGTTCTGCAATGCCTTTGTCATTTCTTTGCTTTTTGTGAGGGTTTCAGGTGCCCTTCAAAACCTGTTTCTACTGTTAGATGTTTCTTTGGAAAAGTTTGATACTTTGATGTTTGGATGTGCTCCTTTTCTTCACTTTGTACAAGGTTCTGGGCCCTTTCAAAATCCTACTTACTTTATAAAAAACATTGACATTATAATGGCGATTGAAATATTTAAACAAACTAATGTTAAACATGCAATATTTAAATTTGACATTGGTATATATTAGATTAGTAGGTGAAAAATTATAGTCAAATCTTTTAGTCTTTCTTCAATGAAAATGGATAAAAAATATTCGTATTAGATGTGTTACATGTTATGTAATTACGTCGATTGAGGCGTAACCTACAGTGGCAATAGACGGTGGAGTGAAATGGCGTGAGTATGTTAAAAGAAAATGTTAAATTAAATAATTAAATAGTTGACACATTAAATAATAATGAAAAGTTTTATAATTCGACAAAGTAAATATTAATAATAAAAGGACACATACATATAACATCAATTCATAACTTTCCAAATAAAAAATAAGTAAATAAATTGAGAGTGGAAGAAAGAGAGTGAGTAAATAATATTTACGGATTGAGAGCAAAAGAAAGGTGTAGTAAAAAATAATTATAGGAGGATATAGATCAAAAATCACAAGTCATATATGTATTAATTAATCTATGATAAATAATGCTATACTATGTTTATAGTATATAAAATATAATGAAAAAAATAAATAAAGAATGAACAATTAATATATTAATATAATTGATTTTTTTAGACTGCAGGAATTAGGTAGCCCCCTCCTATAAATTGTAGTGTGTTTGGTAAACTTTTTTCACGTGACACGTACCACAAGGATGAAGGGGAGACTAGACCTCGTGACCTCTTGCCTGCAACATGATGCTTTAGCCAATCGAGCTAGGCCCTCCGCCCCTAATATAATTGATTTTAATTAATAATAATTACAATAAGTAATTGATATTGATATTAACAAAAACATAGACATAAATATTAATGAAACACAAATAACCAAAAATAAAAATAGACTTAAAGTCACACAATTAACTAAGTAAGTGAAAATAAATATTTATAAGATTAAATACCAATAGATAAAGAAAAAAATACCAACAAATAAAGAAAAGGGGCTAACAAAGAAGGGTAAAAAGATCGATATTAGATATATATCTACTAGTGGCCAAACATGTATATTTAATATTAGATAAATATAATGAGTGATTAAATCTAAAATTAGATATGTATTGGAAATAAATTCAAGGTTTGGGGATTTCATAGAGGAGGAAAAAAAGAGGAGGGGGGAAACTAGGGAGAGAGAATGGTAGTCTAGGAAGGGGAGGACAAGCTAGGAAGGGGGGAGAAAAAGAGGAGGGAAGGATATGAAAAGAGGTGTAGAGACAAGGTAAAGGGTGAAGGGTGAAAGAGAAAGATTAATGAGGAGAAACATGTGTGAAATGAGGGATTTTAAGAGAGGTTGTCAAGTTGGGCTAACATGCCATTCATCATCCCTATTGAGGTTGGTGGCACGACTCTTGATGATGATGTCTTCTTGAAGTTTTCGCTTGAAGAAGTTATTTTCTTTAACCAAAACTTGGGTGGATTCAAGGAAGATGTGGTGTTTGGTGTTGTCGGGTATGATTAGCTTGCGCACTAACAATCCACAAATCAAAATGATTGATTCTTTCCAAGGCAATAATTGATATAGGACTGAGAGAAAGAGAATGCTTAACATTTATTGCTATATCACGTGTTAAATCCTTGGATGGACTTAGAATATCACCACCATTTTTATAAGATTGTTATGAAAAAATGAAAAAAAAGAAGCAACTCACTAAAAGGAGAGCTAAGGAAGAAAGATTCAAATATTTGGAAACACAATAATTTTATATAATGTATACATTATTAGATATTATTCTTCTATTAAACTCTAATTCCTTAGCATTGAGATTATATTTTTGGTTTAACATGAAATGTCTCATTCATTATCTTTTATTATGTTGATTGTGCATTTGAAAAGTGTGAAATGCTTCAAAAAAATTAATAAATGGGATTAATATGAAATGGTTCATTCATTATTCATAAAAGAATAATAATTTATTCAAACACAAGAAAAAGATGCTAAATTAATATTTTACATACCACACTGTGAATGCTACTATCATAGATACCTTAAATACATCTATCTAAAAGATGCCAAGAGATATCAGTCTTGAGGTGCCTATCTATTCTCAATAACAATTTAAATATAGGTGTTGGGTGCTGCCACAATAATGGGTTACACTTTTTGGGACATCCTGATTTTTGCCTGAAATCACATATTTTTAGAAAATACAATGATTTATGACTTTAAAGGTTCCATTTAAATTATTTTAATTAAAGAGGGATTGATCAAACCTTCTTATATCAAACCCCCTTGGATAGAACCTTGTTAGATTTAAACCATACCTATAATCGAGTCTCCTCTACACCTATCAAAATGTTGATAAAAAAATCACTTTTGATTTACATTTTGGGTGATCAAATAAATTCATTTAAAATTTATGTTTTGTAATCCTACAACCCTTATTATAAGCTTCCCAAAAAGTATAATTTTAAATATGTTTAATTTGATTATTATATTTATTTTTTATTTCTTGTGAATGTAGGATTTTCAATGAACATCAAGTTCTTTATTTCACACATACGAAAAAATAGAAAAATAGAGAAAAAATTCTAAAAAATACAAGTGCACTAGGTATTGATGTCCTTATTCCAACAAAAAGAATAAGTTAATTCAAATGAATACAAAAAAAGTTATGCAGGCCGAAGTACATCTACTGTCCAAATTATAATTACGTTGACTTGGAAAATTAATTAAAAAATATATATGTAACAAAAAATTATGAAAAAATACCCATTCCCTATATATTGGTGTGAAAAATTTGTATTTTAAAAATTAGAATTGTATCCTATCTATAAAAAAAGTTACGTGGGCCGAAGTAAACATCACTTTTTAAAAATGGTGATTAGTAGAAAAAATAAGTTATTAAAAATTACATAAAATGATTCACAATTTATTTTTTTAATTTTTTAAAAAAATATAATTAGAATCTACACAAAATATCTAACAAATAACTAGTTTGATTCATCTTCAAAACCTTAATGGTTTAGCTGCTACAGGTGTAAGATGTTGGAATATGTGCCTCAATCCTTACTAACATGGAACTCCTAAAGGGAAAAGTCGCTGTGACATTGTTCATGTCTAGGCGACTAACTATTCTAAATCTGCTTGATAGGTTCATATCGCTGTGATAGGGTTGATGTCTTGCCGACAAGTCTATCGCTGTGACTTTCTGTGTTCGGCGTGACCTTTTGGCGAATGGAGATCTCTAGGCGACAGTTTGATCTTATTGGGCTAACTCACAGGTGTCGAGGAGAGGTCCTAGTGAATGGTGAAAGTCTCACCAACAACATTTGGTCATCGGGGAAACACAAGGCTCTTGGGATGAAGTCCTGGCGAATAGAATGTCTCGCCGATGGGAGTATTCTCGTGGTGCCTTCGCAATGATAAAAGACTTCACTGAGAAGTCTTGGCGACTTGGATAAGTCACGCCGACAGTCATCGGTGTAGCTCTCGGCGCCCGGCGAAACGTCTTGGCGAAGTCAAATGTCTTGCCGACTCAGTAAGACATGGGCGTTTGATATGTGGTCTCGGCGAAAGACATAAGTCTTGCCGACTGGTGAATGCAGTGCTCGGGGTGACTTAAGACCTCGGTATAAGGTCTTGGTGAAGACGATAAGTCTCGCCGACTCATCAATGCTCATCGATGTAACATGAAGGTTCGGTGAGAGGTCTTGGTGAAGATCGATATGTCTTGTCGATGGAATGTCTAATCGATATGAGTCTCGCCAATAAGGGAAACTCTTGCTGGTAGGAACGAAATGGACATCGATGGTTTCGGTATGACATGTGACACTCATTATGTTGTCTTGTCGACTGTTGGAGACTTAAGCCGATATCGATAGAGAAACTTTGTGGCATCGGGGAGACACTGTTAATGTCTCACCGATATGCCAACAAAGTTTGATCGCCGTTGACTGTGTTACCATCCTATGTGGCATCTCGTGGACCAATCAGAGGAAGCGATTTCAAATGGGTGGCAGTTAGATTTTTGCAACTGTTGCGACGCTAGAGCTGAACAACATCCAGGGAAAAATCAATTGCTCGAAAGGAAACTGTCTATGATTGGCAATGGTAGATAAGGATGCACATAAGGTAAAAATCAAAATGGGATAAGATTTAAAGGATTGATTTTTATTTGAAACGAGGAGCGAGTTAAATTGTTGAGAGGATTTTTTGTAACAAGAAGAACAGTGAATGTAGCTACTGTGAACTAATACCAGAGAGCTGTATCTCTGATTGTATGTAATTGTTGTTACTGTAATACAAAGAGATTCAGTTTGGTGTGGTGGTTTTTTTCTCGAAAGGGTTTCCCACGTAAATTTGTTGTTCAGTTGTCTTTGTGTATTTTCTCTATTTCTGTAAATCTTTCATGTGTGTCTTAATTAGATTGTAATTTGAAAATTAAAAGCCCTGCATAGCATTCTTCCCTGTGGATTTGACATTAGGAAAGTGTTTCCACACCTCTGCTTTCCTTACAAGTGGTATCAGAGCCTGGCCAGTTGTGTTGTCCTTGTGAGAGGGTTGGGTTTTTTGTGTCAATCCTTTTCCAGTGAGAGTTTTGTAGAGGTCTGATAATTTAATTACAAATTAAGATGGCGAGCACATCCGAAAGGATGGATATAGAGAAATTCAATGGTAGCAATTTTGAGCTGTGGAAACTCAAAATGGAAGATCTATTGGTAAACCGAGATCTTTGGACTGCTGTGTCTGGAACAATGCCTCAAGGCATGAAGCAAGAGGATTGGGACCTAGCAGATAGAAAATCAAAAGGGTTGATAAGGCTCTGTTTGGCAGACTCTGTTCTTCTGAATGTGCATGAAGAAAATACTGGCATCTATTTATCAAGGCAATTCCTTGATGAACAAGCTGTTCTTGAGGAAGAAGCTATACTCTTTGAGAATGCAAGAGGGAGGATCTGTTGCTGATCACTTAAATGCTTTCAACATGTTGATTGCTCAGTTAACATCTGTTGGTGTGAAGATTGAAGATGAAGATAGCTGCATGTTGTTGTTATGTTCTTTGCCAGATTCTTGGGATCATCTGGTAATGGCTATTGGGAGTACGACATCCACTTTCAAGATGGAAGATGTTGTTGCTTCTTTGTTGTCAGAAGAGATGAGAAAATCTTCTGAGATGAAAAAGGGGGCTTTGGCTGTCAGAGGCAGATCAAAGGAGAAAGGCAAGAAGAAGGACAAGAAATCTAGATCGAAATCAGAAGGGAGATCAAAGTCTCCTGACAAGAAGTCCAAGGTGAAATGTTGGAATTGTGGGCAACCTGGTCATGTCCGAAGGGATTGCAAGGAGGAGAAAAAGAAGAACTCTTATGGAAATGATTCTTCTCAGAGTGATGCAGACGCCTTCATTGCAGCTTTGGCTGCACGAACATCAGATGATGTCTGGCTGATTGATTCTGGAGCATCTTTCCACATGACATCTCATAGAAATTGGTTCACGAAGTATGGAGAATATAGTGGTGGAAAGGTGTACTTGGCAAGTGATTCATCTTTGGAAATTGTTGGTCGTGGAAGAGTCAGAATTCAATTCCTTGATGGAAGAGTGAAGGGAATCAATGATGTGATGCATATACTAGGTCTGGCTCATAATTTACTTTCTGTAAGTAAGCTGAATGATATCGAAGTGCATGCCACGTTCTCTGGAAATGGATACAAGATGACTAGAGGCTCTATGGTGCTGGCTAGGGGTGCACGAATTGGTACCTTGTAAAAGCTGGATGCACAAGCTATTCAATGCAATAGTGTCTCTGTGAAGTCACTTAAGGCTACTTATGGAGATAAGAAGGAAAACATTCCTGATAGAGTAAATGCCATGGAGGTTAAACTTCCAGTAGAAAAGACTATGCTTTGGCATCATAGGCTAGGCCACATTGGTGAAAAAGGTTTAAAAACCTTGAAAAATAAAAACCTGGTAGAAGGGCTTGAAAATTGTAATCTTGAATTCAAATTTTGTGAACATTGCATATATGGTAAACAACATCGTGTTTCATTTTATTCCAGTCCTCACAAATCTTCTGGTTTGCTTGATTATATTCATTCTGATGTGTTTGGTCCAGTGAATGTTCCTTATCTATCTAAATTAAGATACTATGTGTTGTTTATTGATGACTATTCAAGAAGAACATTTGTATATTTTCTGAAAAGTAAATCAGAAGTGTTCAGTCGGTTTAAGGAATTTAAAAACCTTGTTGAAAATCGACTGGTAGAAAAATAAAATGCTTAAGGACTGACAATGGCGTGAGTTTTGTTCGATGAATTCAAAAGGTACTGTACAAATCATGGGATTAAAAGACATAAGACTACACCTTACACTCCACGCAAAATGGAGTTGTGAAAGGTTCAACATGACAGTAATGGAAAGAGCACGAAGTATGCTGAGCAGTGCTGGCTTGGATGAGAAGTTCTGGGCTGAAGCGGTCTCTACAACATGTTACTTGGTAAATCGTTCTCCTAACTCTGCTCTTGTTGAGAAGACGCCTTTGGAAGCATGGTCTGGAAGGAAGCCCTCTTTGAGACATATTCATGTCTTTGGCTGTGAGGCATATGCATATGTGCCATTTGAAAAAAGATCCAAGTTGGAAAACAAAGCTGTAAAGTGTATTTTTATAGGCTATAGTCTGACATAAAAGGATACAAGCTTTGGAATCCTGAGAATGAGAAGGTTTTCACAGGAGAAGCATTATCTTTCGTGAGTTGAAACCTTCTACATTAGATATGCAGTCAGAGAAGAAATCAGAAAATGAGAAGGATGTAGCAGAAATTCCTCAGACACCAGATAAAGAGGAATTGAAAAATCAAAATGTACCTGATACTAAGGAGAGCTCAAGTAGTTCTGAAAGTTTTGAAGAAGATGAAGAGCCATCTCAGCTTCAGCCTATGAGGAGGTCAACTCGTGAAAGAAAGCAACCTGATAGGTATGGGTTTTCTTTAATAGAGTCTACTTGTGCCTATGCTTTAATTTCTAGCACTGATTAACCTAGCACTGTGAAAGAGGCATTTAATATGTCTGATTCAAACTCTTGGTTGGAGGCCATGAATGAAGAAATGGCATCATTAGAAAAGAATGATACTTGGAGTTTGGTGCCATTTCCTAAAGGAAAAAAAGTTATGGGCTACAAATGGGTGTTTAAAAAGAAAATAGGTCTAGACGGTAGTGTGGAGAAATATAAAGCAAGGCTAGTTGCAAAAGGTTATTCCCAGGTAGAGGGAATTGATTATGGAGAAATATTTTCTCCTATAGCTAAGCTGACATCCATTAGATTTCTTTTGTCACTTGCATCAGCGTATGACTTAGAGATTGAACAGATGGATGTGAAGACAACATTTCTTCATGGTGATCTTGAAGAAGAAATTTATATGTCGGTCGAGCACTTTGTGGAAAAAGGTAAGGAAAGACTGGTTTGCAAGTTGAAGAAATCTCTCAGATGGTTTAAAAACAGTCTCCTAGAATGTGGTATCAAAATTTGACACTTTTGTTTTATCTTGGGATTTGTAAGATCAAAATGTGATCATTGTGTATATTACAAAGTTGAAAGTGATCAAGTCCTTATTATTGCTCTCTATGTTGATGATATGTCGCTCATAGGCAAGCTAATGATTTATGATCTTAAGTCTCAATTGTCTCAAAAGTTTGAAATGAAAGATCTTGGTGCAGCAGTGGTATATTCTAGGAATGGAAATAACCAGGACAAGAAAAAATAGAAAAAATTGGCTCAGTCGAAGTTATATCATGACCGTTTCTAGAGATTTTGTATGACTAAGTGCAAGCAGCTAGTTGTTCTAGTTACACAGGGAATGAAGCTATCTATTGAGGATTGTCCAAAATATCCTTTTGAGATGGAGGACATGACCAGTGTGCCTTATGCAAGTGCAGTTGGCAGCCTTATGTATGCAATGGTTTGTACAAGGCCAGACATTGCCCAAGCAGTGGGAGTTCTTAGTCGGTTTATGGAAAATCCTGGAAGGACACATTGGGATGCTGTGAAGAGAGTCTTTAGATATCTGAAGGGTACTTCAGACTATGCTTTGTGTTACCATGGTAACTTGGTTGAATCACAAAAGACTCTCGCTTCGTGGATTCTGATTGGGCAAGGGGGACATTGACAGTAAGATCCACTAGTGGATATATTTTCATGATGAATGGTGGTGCAGTTAGTTGGATGAGCAATCGGAAAGCTATAGTACAAAGGCAAAATACATGGCAGCTACACATGCCTGTAAAGAAGCAATCTGGTTAAAACGTTTGTGTTCTAACATTGGTTTTGATGCAGGAAAAATTACTATTTACTGTGACAGCCATAGTGCTATATGTTTGGCAAAGAATCCTACTTTCCATGCCAGGACGAAACATATAGATGTACAATATCACTTTGTACGAGATATGGTGGAGGATGGGAAGGTTTCTTTGGAGAAAGTGGATACTCTAGAGAATGTTGCAGATGCATTGACGAAGCCTGTGAGCACAGACAAGTTTAGGTGGTGTGCTAGTTCAATGGGCCTCTTGGCCCATGAGTTTCAGTAGTTTTATTATGCTCTGGAGGTGTCAGTAAGATCTTCGTCAAGTGGGAGCTTGTTGGAATATGTGCCTCAATCCTTACTGACATGGAACTCCTGAAGGGCAAAGTTGCTATGACATTGTTCATGTCTGGGCGACTAACTGTTCTAAATTTGCTTGATAGGTTCATATTGCTGTGACAGGGTTGATGTCTTTCCGACAAGTCTATCGCTGTGACTTTCTGTGTCCAACGTGACCTTTTGGAGAATGGAGATCTCTGGGCGACAGTTTGATCTTATCGGGCTAACTCATGGGTGTCAGGGAGAGGTCCCAGTGAATGGTGAAAGTCTCACCGACAACATCTGGTCATTGGGGAAACACAAGGCTCTCGGGATGAAGTCCTGGCGAATAGAATGTCTCGTCGACGGGAGTATTCTCATTGTGCCTTCACAGTGACAAAAGACTTCGCTGAGAAGCCTTGGCGACTTGGATAAGTCACGCCGACAATCGTCGGTGTAGCTCTCGGCGCCCGGAGAAACGTCTTGGCAAAGTCAAATGTAATGCCAACTTGGCAAGACATGGGCATTCAGTATGTGGTCTCGACGAAAGACATAAGTCTTGCCGACTAGTGAATGCAGCACTTAGGGTGACTTAAGACCTCGGTATAAGGTCTTGGCAAAGACGATAAGTCTCGTCGACTCGTCAATGCTCATCGATGTAAGATGAAGGTTCAGTGAGAGGTCTTGGTGAAGATCGGTATGTCTTGCCGATGGAATGTCTGATTGATATGACTTGTATGCATTCGATATGAGTCTCGCCGATAAGGGAAACTCTTGCTGATAGGAACGAAATGGACATCGATGGTTTTGGTATGACATGTGACACTCGTTATGTTGTCTTGTCGACTGTTGCAGACTTAAGCCAATATCGATAGAGAAACTTTGTGGCATCAGGGAGACACTATTAGTGTCTCACCGATATGCCAAGAAAGTTTGATCGCTGTTGACCGTGTTACCATCCTATGTGGTATCTCGTGGACCAATCAGAGGAAGCAATTTCAAATGGTTGGCAGTTAGATTTTTGCAACTATTGCGACGCTGGAGCTGAACAACATGCAGGGAAAAATCAATTGCTCAAAAGGAAACTGTCTATGATTGGCAATGGCGGATAAGGATGCACAAAAGGTAAAAATCAGAATGGGATAAGATTTAAAGGATTGATTCTGATTTGAAACGAGGAATGAGTCGAATTGTTGAGAGGATTTTTTGTAACAAAAAGAATAGTGAATGTAGCTACTGTGAACTAATACCAGAGAGCTATATCTCTGATTGTATGTAATTGTTGTTACTGTAATACAAAGAGATTCAGTTTGGTGTGGTGGGTTTTTTCCCGAAAGGGTTTCCCACGTAAATCTGTTGTTCAGTTGTCTTTGTGTATTTGCTCTATTTCTGTAAATCTTTCATGTGTGTCTTAATTAGATTGTAATTTAAAAATTAAAAGACCTGCATTACATTCTTCCCTGTGGATTTGACATTAGGAAAGTGTTTCTGCACCTCTGCTTTCCTTACATAAGAAAGTGAATGTCTGGTGAAAAATCCTGATTTTAATGTCAAGTTTGGCCAAAAACTGTAACCCATTATTGTGGGATCACCCTGCCTCAAAATTGATATCTCTTAACGTCTTTTAGATAGATGTATTTAAGATATCTATGCTAGTTTTTATGACTATCATATCTAAGGTTTTTCTGGTATTATCGAGATTGAGTGTATGAGAGTAAAATCCTTTAATTATTTTGGGAAACTTTTATAGTTGATTTGAAGCCTATAATTTTATATCTATTATATTGTAATACTACTTAACAATTTTCTATATTGATGTGTCTATAAACATTCATAAATAGATTATAGTTAAACACAAATGCAAACTATTTTTTAAATTATATTATGAATGGTTGATTTAATATGTGAGTGGGTAAACCCACAAAAGTGGTTTACAGTTCGAATGAGGAAGGAAAACTTGTAAAAAATGACCCCATGCCAAAATTTTTTATTTTGGGGGTTTAAATGAACTAGTTGGTTCGAACGAACCAAAAGAGGGTTCACTCGAACTAGGGTTCGGGCGAACCCATTTAATGCATGTATGGACTATTCGGCCAAAAAAACAAATGGAAACCCCTTTATGGAAGGGGGTTTGCTTGAACTCCCCCTGGTTCGAGTGAACCTCCCCTTTTCCTGATTTTTGACCTTGTTCACAAAAAAAATCAAAATTTTTGCACTTCGGAGCTCGGTTTGAAGATGAAAATGGTGGTTAATTCACAGACCCAACTGGAATTAGGTAGTCCTTGGAATGAGCTATCCAATGAATATAATTTTATTATTTTTTGGTTTTATTATGTATTTGTTTTTTTTTATTTATTAAACATAGGTTTTTCATCAAAAATCAAGCTCTCTGTTTTGCACGTGGAAAAATAGAAAATTATCAATTTTTTTTTTGAAAAATATAAGTGCACCAGATATTAAAGTCCCTTATCCAACAAAAAAAAAGAATTTCAATACATACAAAAAAAGTTATGCGTTATACGGTCATGCTATGTTTGAATTGTAATTGGTTTGACTTTGAAACTTGATTAAAGAAAAAATATTCAGTTCAAAAACTATCTAACCATGTGGAAGTATTAGATATAGGAGTTACAAATCTAAATTCGAAAGAATTAGAATTTTATCCTTCATGGAAAAAAAGTTATGCGCTATATGGTGAGCGTCACTTTTTAAAAATGTTGTTTTTTGAAAAAAACTAGTTTTTGAGGGAGATGGAAAAGGAAGTGCAATTTGATTCCAAATTTTTTGAAAAATATATATATAGAATCTGCAGACAAAATGTCACGAAACTCTAGTTTACATCATCTTCAAATTCCTCACGGTTTAGCCGCTATAGGTGCCCGAAAGTGAAGATTTAGTTTAAAAAAATATTTCAGTGTCCAGTTTGGCCAAAAATTGTAGACCACTATTGTGGGATCACCCGAGTTTTATTTTTGCTTAATTTTTTTCAAGGGTTTACTAGGGTTAAATCTCTTGTTATAGTATGAATGTGCCATTATTTATTTCTATTGCATTGGAGATTCTATTTATATTAAAAAATAAATATATATCACACTTTAAAAAAATACAATTGAAAAAAGACTCAATTTACAAGTCAAACAACTCCTTATATGGTGTAAACCAATCACTAAGGATGTGCTATCAAAAATTTCATACTTATGCATTGAGACTTAAATTTAATGTAGCAAAAAATACCACTATATATTTGAAACACAATGATAATTATTTTGATATTATTGTATCATACATGATACTTGGAAACACCAGGAAAATGACCAAAGATGTTAAATCTTGATTGTCATCTTAGTTTGATATTAAATTGTTTGGGGTTACAAACTTTATTCTAAATATGAAAATTAAAAGGGGTTGTTTAATCATGGCACTTTCATTGAATCAAAGAAATATGTTGACACTATCTTAAAGATGTTTAAAATCTAAGAATGAATCCCTCAATATTCTTATTCTTGTTGATTTAAAGTTATTTTTCAAACATCTCAAGAACAAGGATATTAATGACATGTCTCACGTTCCTTATGTAAGTGTTGTTGGAAGTCTGTATCATGCTTTGATTTGTAGTCAACTAGACATAACCCATGTAGTGGAAGTTTAGAGTAGACATGTGTCAAACCAAATAAATGAGAATTGGCATATGTATATTGTAAAGAGGGTCTTTAAAGTTTGTGTGACACTTCATATTTCTAATTTGCTGACAAGATAAACCAAAAAAAGTAATAGATGTACTAAGATTTGTAAATATTAATTGAGTTGGAAAATAGTAATTCTCAAATATCTACTAGTGGTTATGTTTTTTTAACTTGTTTGCTAGAATAGTTAGTTTAGATGCACAAGAGTTAGGTAATTGTTGCATTCTCAACAACAAAATCTAAGGATATGACAATCATTCAAGCATGCAAGGAGGCTACAAAGTTATATAGATTGCATTCAAATATTGGCTTCTTATAAAAAATATAAATATACTTACAAAGATTGTGTTTAAATATTGGTTTCTTATAAAAGAATATATATTGTGATAGTCAAAGTGAAATTTATTTAGCAAAAAACCCTACTAAGTATGGTAGGGAAATATATATTGATGCATGATATCATGTTGATAGACATAGTCAAAGACAAGAAGGTGTTGTTGAAGAAGGTTGATAACTTAGAGTAAGTAGCTAACCTGTGGACAAAGTCTATTAGTATTGAAAATTTTTCTTAGTGTAGGAAATCAATGCACATAACTATCTTTAGCAATTGATTTTATATATTTTGTGATTGTCTATGTAAATATTCAATAAGTGAGATTTTTTATAAAACCATTTAATAGTCGAATTAACTATATAAATGCTACTTTCTATTTAAAAAAATGTTCTTTTGAGTGTGTCATTATGATTTGGTTCTGTTAAATAAGTTTATCATTATTCTTCTCTTAAACATATACCCATAGTTTGTATTATTCTAAAAAGTGAGAGATTTGTTGAATATATTGTATATATTTTGCATGTTTTATGTTCCTTATATATTGTATACTACAAGATGATAGATCTGGAACTTTGCCTCAATTGAAGGGGTATAGATGACCAACAACCCCTATAAAAAATTAACCTTTATAGATAAATTTTCAACCTATAAATTTAAAAAACCATTTAATAGTTGAATTAACTATATAAATGCTACTTCCTATATAAAAAATTCTCATTCTGAGTGTGTCATTATAATTTGGTTCTACTAAATAAATTTATCGTTATTCTTCTCTTCAACATATACCCATAGTTTGTATTATTCTAATTATTAGATACATTATTTGCATTTACAATTACAAATTTATTTGTATTATTCTAAATATTGGACAAATTATACATATTTACAATTACGAATGAACCTACATAGATAAAGGTGCTACATACATCAATGGCATCTCTTCTTGCTTTTTCGAGAGACTTTTTTAACAGATTCTTACAGAAGTATAAAGTGTGAGCCTCTTAGGCTACAGCAGAAGTGGAAGATACTTTGATGGATTTGGCTATTCCAGTTGAACAACCATTTTTGTCATGTGCTCTGTAATTTTCTGCTTCACATTATGAATATCTTCCACCACATAATCAGCTCCCTCACTTTTCTTGCAGCTACCAACCTTCAAAATCATATATTGAATTCTATTAGAAAGCAGTTAGTTGAGGCAACAAAAAATGTACTACAGGCATTGATATAAAATTAGACTTCTAAATTCTATTTTTGTCTGGGAACTTACAAGAACTGTATTAAGGCCTGCTGCTTTTGCTCCTGCTATGTTTCTACGATTGTCATCAAAGAACAGCTGCAACATGGACTCAATAAGTACCATTGCGAAGATACTACCATGTATAAAAATTGACATGCAAATTTCTTCAAACTTACTGTTCTCTGAGGGTCTGAATTTGCAATGGCAATTGCCCGCTTAATGGCTTCAACTGATGGTTTGATGATAACAGGGGAAGTAAGAGGATTGCATTCCCCATCTTGTTGCTGGTAAGGATAATCCATATTAAGGTTCTCAAAGCAGATAACATCTTCAAAACAGTCCTCCAGGGATAATTTCTTCAGGATCTTGGTTGCATGAACTCTGTCTGAATTTGTGAATATCTGAAGAATAATTTGCATTGATGCTAAACATTAACGTTCCGCTTCATTTTTCTTTAAGTTTTTAGCTTTCACTTTAAAAAAATAATTGTAAGAAGTGGGTGTTGTTTAGAACCCTACAGGCGACACAATTCTTGGTGGTCTCTTTTTTCCTCGTTTTTAATAAGATTTGAGGAAATTAAAAACTCAATTTATGCATCTCTGTTGAAAACAGCAGTCCACTCCATGGCCTAGAGCTAAGGCAGAGCTATGAGAAGAAAAGAAAAGAAAAATCTCAATACATACCAATTTTCTTTGAGGCATGCTCAGCAAAATGTTCCTCAGAACCGGATCTGGCTTAATGACTTCATATGGCAATCTCCCATGAATAAAACTATACAATCACAAAAATGCATTTATAAGATATTTACAAGGAAAATCCAGAGAGTGTCGAATGTAATGGAAGCAGGGGAAAATTATTCAAAGTTGTGGATAAAAGAATTCAAAGAGCTGATTGCTAGGCCTAGCATTAAAATGTCAAAATAAAATCTATAATTTTATTCTTGGGAAGAAATATATTCAAGATTACTTAGGACACTCGACATGGGATTTTACAGAGTCCGGAAAAGAAAATTGCAATCTTGAAAAAGAAATCCCATAATAAGCATTAGTACCTGTGATATTCATCTGCATCAATTTCATACCCTAATGCCTGCAACGGAAAGTGAAATAATTCATGTCAGTCTAACAGCCTAAACAGTCCAAGGAATAATGCCTCTGTTCTGTTACAAATTTATATGTGAGCCTAAATGGAATTTTAACCCCTAAATTATGAGAGACACCAGAGATATCTGTGTGCTTTCCTTAATTAGAATTTTAATTCCATATGGTTAGGGACATAAACTTTCCTTTCTATAAATTGTTGTAAAAGAGTTTTTGATGAAAACCGTTTTCAACAGATTCAAAAAATTCACGTTCTTAGATCCTTGTATAAATAAAAAGGCTCTTTTATGTGATTCAATTCCAATCATTAGTCCTGATAATGGAATAAATGCGACCAGAAAATTATCTGTTCAGATATTTTTAATCCTTAAGCGTTTATACCAACAGTAAATTCTTCTGCCTTTCCAAAAACTCCATTTCTTTCTTCCCCTAAATATCAAATCTTTCTATTTATTTGAAATGGAAATAAGGAGAAGAAAGTCACTCGAAGGCCTGCCAGCGAGCTTCCATGAGTCTTGTAAAACCGGGAACGAAGCTCCGTGACAACATCGATGCTCAATGTAAGTTTTTTCGACAGAAACTCTGCAACACAGTCCACATCCATGCAATTAAGTAACACAATTCAATTCTAGAAAATTGAATTATAAATTTCTTGAGAATTTATATTGGAACTTTGAATTTAGTAACCTCCATACCATCAATATTCTTGCGGCATGCTGCGGCTATTCCTGTGCTCGAAGGATACAACGTATCGTCCAAATCTGCAAGTTCAATTCCCTTTCTCTAGTCAGCAACGAAATTGAAACCAATTTGTTTTCAACATTATTTAACAAGAATTACAGTCATAGTTAAGAATACCCTGCTTTTCGTTGACAAATCATAACATACCAAATAACAAGCAGTCGAATTGAGGCCTGTGCAACAATTTACCTCCTTCCATGGTGATAAAAGTTAGATTCTTTTTTAACAGAGCTTCAATTTTTTTTGCAGAAAACGGACATGGCAGATAAAAATGGATGGGGAGAGAAGAGGGATGCTCAGGCTTTATTCAATTTGGGAAGAGCAAGGGTAGGTGGCGATGACGAGTAAAGAAGAGCGTAACGCGTTTGCATATGTTTTAAAAGGAAAATTATTGAGTACCACCTTCTAGAGTGGGAAGTCTGTGTACGTGGACAAGCCTATGTCTTCCTATTTAGATATTTTTAGCCGATAGGCTCTTTATTGTGGGGTTTGCCCACCAGAAAAGTCTCACGCCTGAAAAATATCATGCCTAAGAAAAATCCCGTCCCTGAAAAATAATACCGAGCAGTTGAAACATTTAATATTTTCGTTTAAAAAGCTGCACACATCTGTCAGATCGAATCAAACAGTCGCCTCACGCATGAATTCTTCTCTCGAGCTCAAGAATCTACGTAGCCCTAAAACCCCGATATTTTCAGATCCCACATTTCGTTTACTGTGAATATATTGAAGCAGCAGGTGTGGGGGCATTGGTTTCAGCTTGCCTCATTTAAAAAAAAAAAATTGTTCCGGTGGGGTTTCGTAATGTTTTTCTGCAAACTCTTCCCATTTTTTTCATCGGTATCAGTGACAACATGACACAATTTGTGGCAAATCTTGAGGTAAGTCACTCTGAGTTTTATTTTTTTGGAACCTGTACGGGGTCGGGTCATTTTTTTGTGTTTTACTTCATTCTATTGTTATCTTTTAAATGCAGGTATTGGTTCTCACGCCGGAAAAAAACAACTTCTGAGAAATTGAAACACTCCTCGCCCTACGCTTGAAAATAAATTTTATCTCGCAGCCAATAGTTTTGTTCAAAAGGCTGCAAAAATATCGTCTCGGGCTCAAGAATAGAGTAGCCCTAAAATTGCAAAATTTTCAGATTGGCTTTCCATTTACTGCGAATAGATTGAGGCAGTAGCTAACGTGAGGATGGAACAATTGGTGGCTTGCTTGGATAGCTCTTATTTGGTTCTTAGTGATTATCTGTTGGTATGGGTACTAATCCATGCTCTATCCTGTTTGTCCAGTCTCTTTGTGCTTTCTTCCGTCAATCAATCCAAAATTTGGCCTTGACACCATCCTATACATCCCAATTCAATGTGCAGTAGATAAGATTCCGCTATTGTAACTTGAAGCACCAACTATGGCCCATAGTAAACCTTGATAAGGAACTGCAACGAAATAATGAGATGGATCATTGTAGTTTAGCATTTCTGTTCATAAGTTTCCCATAGAAATCATGTTGTTCCCTATACATCCAGCTCCCAAGTTCCAAAGCTGAAGATATTCTCCATATATCCTCCAAACCAGATTGTCCCCTGGGTCATGTTATAGCTCCCAAGTTTTAAATACCAGTTTCACCCATCGGTTTGAGAGAGATTCATTTTCATTCAATTAGGGGATGTTGCATGGTGTTTTAGGTGGCTTTCAACAGGAAATTGTATGACTCGCTTCATGCTCAGACCAAAGAATAGTGGTTTTCTGATTGGGAATAAATAATTGGCTTCAGTTTTAAAAAAAGCACACCTAATGGAGTTGCCTTAAGTATGAAAATGACAACCCTTCCAAGAAGCTATCATTTCCTTATTTCTTTTAAATTTGATTGTTCCAAAGGTAATCACTGCATCGCTCAACAAAAAGAGGAGCTCCAAAATAATGAGGAGTTAACCAATCGCAAATTCAGATTCCGCCAAATACATTTGTCATTGTTGGGCATTGTTAATAGAAACAGTGTTTGGAATCATTGTTATTAATGCTCTTCCTTAAAGTGTCATCATAAACATTCTCTTGATTTGTCTTGCTTTGTTGATAAATGCTTTGCCTGCTAGCACATTTTCATCTACAAGTTGCACTAGAGGTTTTTCTCCCTCCAAATGTTGTAAAGAGATATCTCGTTCCTTTTCCTTGCATGAGTGAATGTTCAACCTAGTAATTTTACCACTATAATGGACAGGAAAGATGATTCTTGGCCCTCTTGTCAAAGGCTTCTGGAGCCACTGAAGAAGCATATGAGCATCCGCTGATAACTAAAATTTTTGGAGTGCAAATGCAATTGAATATCCATTTATAGCAATCCACACTCAATCCAAGCTTGAGTAGAACCTTGATGGACGGTTCCCAATTAACCTGATCATAAGCTTTACTTATATCAAATTAATCAGCATTCCCTCTCTCCAGTTGGCCATGGTAGAGTTGTTCTGCTCATTCATATGAAATTTGAATAAACTTTAGGATTTATTTTCACTTGACAAATTTGTTTGGCCCTCACTATAATAGCATAGGGGCAGAGCAATTCAACCTAGTAATTCTGCCACTATAATGGATAGGAAAGATGATTCTTGGCCCTCTTGTCAAAGGCTTCTAGAGCCACTGAAGAACCTTTATCAAGGGTTCCCAATTAGTCTGATCCTAAGCTTTACTTATATCAAATTAATCAACATCCCCTCTCTCCAATTGGCCATGGTAGAGCTGTTATGCTCATTCATATGAAATTGGAATAAAATCTTTAGGATTTATTTTCACTTGACAAATCTGTTTGGTCCTTCACTACAATAGCATAGGGGCAGAGCAATTCAAGGGGAGCTGATAATTCATTATCTACTATGACATTTTCTCGAGTGTTTGCAGATCCATTAGGACAAATCTTGTGAATCTAGAGAGAAAAAACCTACATTCAAAAGGAAAAAGAGCCAAAGAAGAAAAAGATGTAGCGCATAGAATCTTAGGTAGAAGAGTAGGGTATAATTTATAAAGCAGTTTTTGAGCAAAAGTCTTAAAGACACAGTTTTGGCCTCAGTAACATCCATATTGTCTTAGATTTGTGCTCAAAGCAACATCCAAACCCTCTCAGAAAAGTTATCTCGGATAGAAAGGTAGAGCAAGTTTTATGAAAGGAGAATAAATTTTATAAATAGGTTTTTAGGAGGTAAAGGACGCAAATTTTATGAATAGGGAAATAAATGTTCTTCAGTAGTAGAGAAGGGTAGGTTTTAGGAAGGCAGTTTACATACAAAGTCTTAGGTTGTGTTTTGGACAAGATAACATCCATACTATCTTGGATTTGAACCTGAATCAACATCTACACTCTCAGGAAAATATTTTCTATAAGTGAAGGTTTAATTCTCTTTCCAGTTTCAAAAAAATTAGCTTAATATTTTCAACAGTGCTAGAGTTGATAGTTTCCATTTTTCACAATTTACGTTTTGTAGCATCGTTTTCAGTTTTATATCTTCATAGAAGATTCAGGAACAATTTGGTTTAGGTTCCAGTTTATCTTAAGTTTCAGACCTATGGTTTAAGGCAAAACAATTCCAGAATTTTCACAGCTTCAATTTTGGTCTATTTTCAGACCTGCAGATTGTAGCAGTGCAACCAGCTACAATTGGGATCACAACACTCTTATAATGAATTGAACTTAATTATATTTACTCCAGAACCCAGTTGAGCAACTAATGAATCTTTATCCTTGGAACATTTTTGCTTTTATTATATTGTTTTAATTTACTATTTTTTGCCACTGTACATAGGTGTGAGAATTGACTGCTTGCACATCTTCAGATGAGGTAAAACTTCTCCTAGACTTAGAGAAGACATAAAATGTTTAGCATGTTAAAATGATGTAAACTATGTTGCCTTTGGAAAGGGTTGTTGGAATTCTTCTCCGAACATCATGTGGTCAGAATTACCATGTCAAAGATTTTTAGATGATGCCACCTAATGAGTCCATGACTGACGGTCATTGTTAGTTGATTTGTTTCCTGGTATTGCTTTTTGAAAACATCATCAAATCAATTTGCTGATAGTAACAAATCCACGGCTGTAGTTTGAGTTTCAATTTAGCGGATAGGCTATATTTTTTGCTAGCTTCCAACTGGGAAGTTGTCTCACACCATAAAATTTGTCTGCTGTTCAGAAAACATTAACAGAAAATAGGACAGGAACATCTACAGTAAATGCATTCATATCACAAGATTTCCAAGTCTGCGATAAGATCAGATTTTAACTGCCAATCAATATTTTCAGGTTTAAATTTTCCCATCAAACAGCTCACTGTTTTTAGGTTTTCACTCGAAACAGGCCTCACGCCGGTAAACCTGTCTCATTGTCGGAAAACTTACCCAGAAAACAGGTCTTAGACGCTGGGAGATAGAATGCACTCAAAAGATTAAATGTATAATATATTTGCAGTAAATGCGCTCATATCATATGAAATCATATCTTCGAACCAAATCCCCTCTCTAAATATGCGATCAAATCAAATCGCAACCAATATTTTCAATTAAACTACCGGAAAAATCCTCGAGCAGCTCTTAAACATCGATATTTTTAGATTTCCTTTTCGCTTCTACAAATAGATTGACATAGCAGTAGTAGGGAGATTGGTTTTGGATCATCTTATTTTAAAGCAATTTCTACTTTTTTAGGGTTCCATAAATATTTTTCCTGCAAACTTTGTCCATTTTCTCAATTCAACTTCATTGACAACATTGACACAATTTGTCCAGAATCTTGAGGTAAGTCACTTGCCATGGTTTCAGTGAGTGTTTTTTTGGGAATCAGTATGCAGCCGGATCATTTTTGTTGTCATCTATATCATTCCAAAACAACTGCACTTTTATTTGTTAAATGAAGGCTTGCTTTGTTTGGAAATAAAGGCTTGTGGCACTGCAAAAATCTTTTTTGCATAAGTCATTTAATTTGGGGTTCACTTTCCATGGTCTCAGTGAGTTTTTTTTTTTATAATCTTCTATATAAAGATCAATATTTCACGAGTCTTAATTTTATCACTTATCCTAAGCTATCGTTTCAAATTTTCATCTATTGGCTAAGGATACTTTTCCTGATGTTCAGACTCAGACCAATGGCATGAAGCAAACAATTATTCACCTCAATAGAAGCATAGATGTTCTAGCAACACAAACTAAGAGGTCTTTTAGACCACTTTGGTGAAAGAGCTTCCTTAACTAACATAGAACTTGAGGAGGTTCCTCTTGGTAGGGAGTAATTATTGAGATTCAATCTTGTACATTGCACTGAGTTTAGTATTTAGCTTTTTATTTTTTATTACAAGTTTTTCGCTTTTACTTTGCTTTCTGCCTCTTGCAAATGTTTGGCTTTATCCGGTCAACATACGTCCTTGTTATTGTACATCTATTTATTCAAACTAATGAAGAGTGTAATCTTCAGTTTTAACAGACATCTCGTCTGTGTTTGTCTTTGCTGCTTGTGAATTCTATCTCTTACTTGGTTGTGGGTTTTGTGTTTGGAATTGTGCATAAGCAGTAAAATCTCAACAATTATATGGCGAATTGATCTATTGTGCTTCAATAAATGAATTGGATATTCTAACAACAACCAACCGTGTCTTTGAAAGTTCAACCTCTAATCATGTTTAAGACAAGAATTCTTTTCATATATCCAATAACCAACTGTGTCTTTGAAAATTCAACCTCTAATAATGTTTAAGACAAGAATTCTTCTCATTTCTCTGGATTTCAACCTTCTAAGATGCCTCTCTATCATTTTCCAGTTTGTTGTCAAGGCTAGGTAATCATTCTTGGTTTTCTACATTGGCTAAAAGGCTTGTTTAACTCATTATGAGAAAATGGGCTTAGCTCCTGCAATAAATTGTAGAGGCCAAATTGTAGTGCACATAATAGACTAAAAAAACTTTAAAGGACAAGGAGAAATAACTTTGTTGAAAAATATGTGGCGGCATTTCTACAAATATGTGAAGAAGATAAAACCCAAAATCAAATCATTTTACTCTCAATAGTAAAATCCACAGGGAAAGGATCTTCAATAGGGCAGTACAGTGTTTCTTTTATATTGTAGTCTCTCCCAATAAAGGAATCACTGCGCTGCAGAACATGAAATCCATACCCAAGCAGACTGTTTATTAGAAGAACTCTTAAAAATTGGGCACAATGCATCCATCCACACAATCAACACCTAGTGAGATACTCTGTCTCATAACCCAAGGTTTAAACATGTTTTTTATAGAAAATAAACAACACTTAATCCCCAATTGGCCAATTCCATTCTCCCTAACATTTTAAGGTCTGGAAAAAACAAAAAATAAAATTGATCTTCCATTGAACACAATGAAATGAACAACAATGGATAACTGAATATATTTGATGTGAATGGTGGACAAACAATTTATGAATTTGAACATAAAGCTTGTCAATCAATGATTTGACTAGACACGAACGTGGTCGGTGAGAAAGCAAATCATCATAAATGTCATAAAGTGGTAAGAAGGGTTGCATGATGCACTCATTAGCTGTCTGATTTCATACTACTACAACTACCAACTCTAATGGATTGGCCAGGCTTGTTATTTCAAGATCATTATCCTTACCGATTGATTTATTATTTGTTAAATGAGGAAAAAAATTCACATCAGAAAAAAACTGCCAAACAGTTGAATCTACTATATAATATTCTATCGGCGTAATCCTTGCATCTCCTCCCGGTGCAAGTGCTAGTTGTATAGATATTTTGAAAACTTTGAATTTTTTTTGATATATATTAAAAATTGTTAATGCGGGGGCGGTGAATTGCTGGTGGTAAATTTGTCACGGCGGTGAATTTTTCCGTCGGTGAATTGATTGCTGGCCGTAAATTTTCCTAGAGCCAAGATATGCATTATTTAGAGTAATTATATTTTGAATGGAAATATGCATGCGTGGACATGTCTATGTGTCTCTATTTAGATATTTTTGTCATTTATCTATCCTATCCCAACTCTTGTTTCTTAGGGAGTAATTGTCTTCATTCTTTTTTCCATTACAACTTTTGAAGGTGTGATTTCATCCCACCCACTTATTAGGTGAATTGTGTATTAAATATTACATGATATGCAACATATTTTCTTTCAAATTGTGGGGTTGATCAAGACCCTTTATTTACCTTATATAGTCATGTACCCACTTTTTGACAAAGAATTGATTTTTTTTTTATAAATATTGAAGTCCTTGTAATTTTATTTCCCCCATTATTTTATGATCTTAGGGTTAAATTTTGTTTTTACAATAGAAATGAATTATTCCTTTATGTTGTGATTTAATTCTCATGTATTGGTGTATTGTTAGGGTGTGCAAACTTAGGACCATTGTTAATTAGCATGTGTGAGGTTTTTTACAAGTTAAGGACTTGAAGTAATTTGATTATGCTTTCTTGGTGGTGAATTAGAGTAGGTTTATTGCTTGACTTTAGTTATGCATGTTGCATTTGGATACTTCTCAAGTGAGAAAGTGTCTTGGTGCCCAAAGGAAATATTAAGAAGTCTTGAAACCCTTTTAGGAAGAGTGTTGCATGGAAGACAATAGATTATGTTTATTTTTCAATTGTTCTACACTTGTAGCGTTAGGGTTTGTTAAGGAAAAATTAGGTGAAGATGATATGGATGTGAAGGGGTCATTAAAGTCCAAAGCATCTATTCGATGAGATTTTGTTAATGAATTTGTGAAGTGTGTCCCTAAAGTGGAACAATGGTTGTAGCTTCTCAAGTTAATGCTATCAAAGAAATTTGAAGGTCTACCACAAGTGCCTCCAAATAATGTAGTGGAGAGAAAAGGTGTGTTGTTGGGTGTTGGTTCTAGTGTACAAACAAAGTGTACATAGAAATGCTCGATGGTAATGGTGACAATGTTGATTAATTGAATTCTATAAAAAGTGAAGTGTAAATCCTACATGCATACTACATGTTGACATAGGAACTTTAGATGTTGGTGGGTCTTATGGTGACCCATGATAAGGGTCACCTTGAGTTCACTAGCAATCACACCATGCTAGTATTTTATAGTGAAAAGGTGCACAAGTTGAAGATAAAGGCAAATATGATAAATAGATCATGTTTCTTGTCATTGGACCTTGTCATGGAAGATAATGTTGTTTAGTATCGTAATGATATTGAGGTGGAAAAAGTAGTTGTGTTGGGTGGGGTGGAGTTTGTTGGAGTGGACAACTAGGGTGTTTGTCGGTAGTTGTTGTAGAGGGAACACTAGATTCTTTTGGTTATGTTTTCAGTAGTTTTAATGACTATAAAAGGTGGTGTTTGATCTTGGAGATTTTCAATTGATAGGTTTTTTGTCGAATCTTCTCCATGGTGTTTGGTACACCTCTCTATTTGTAATTATTGTCTTTCTAAATATGAAATTTTGTGATTTGTTCTTCTATCCCAATAGATACACCAACTAATAAATGTAATTTTTTTTAGATAAAGAGTTGGAATTGTTTAAGTTATTGAAATAAACACAAAATTTAAATAAATAAAATAATGGTACTTGGTTTTATATTTGCTAAATATTTGATTGTGATAAATATCACCCCATGAGTCACTAATGTGTTAAAATTTAGGACCAATGACACAAATCCTTTGGGAGAGAAAAAATATTATTAAAAACAAGAAATTTCTATAATTCATAATGATAACTTGCAAAGTTTTTGATTAAACTATGTGAGAAATTTTTCATCATCGATGCTTCAAATAACATTACATGATCCATCATCAATATGATGAGCAAGAGAAGACAATTTCCATGCACTAGATCTTAGTTCACATCAATGCCTAGAAAACTGTAAGTTGTACACAAATTTGAACCTTTCCTCTAAATCTATACCTCACCCATAAATTTGAACTACATTGAAATTGGTGTCAAAAAATTACTCACATTAATGTTTGGAACATATGTATGAAAAGGAGTGGTCTTGATAAATGCAAAATTTAGGAGTTTTCCATGATAATATTGTTCTTCTTTGATTAAACCTTTGTTATCGAGTTATCTATACAACACAATAACCAAAGATAGCGAGCAATATTTTAATATACCTAGAGTGCTTAGGGTAGAAGCACAAAGCTGAGTCCACTTTAGGTGGAAGTTTCAGCCTTAGTGAAAAATGCGAAATCAGGTTAATGGAACGGGATCCCATTTTTTAATAAATGAGATCCCATTTAGGTTTGGGGTCTCAAGCCAAAAAATGAAACATGATCCCTTTTTGACCTCCCGAGCTTGGCATTAGGAAACGAGATCCCGTTTCATGATGCTATTTATTTTTAAAAAAGTCGAACCCTATCTCATTTTCAAAGATGAAATCCTGGTTGAGGTAGGCAACCGCCAACGACATCGACGGCCCAACGACCATAGAGGTAGGCAATTCAACCCATTTTCTTACATTTACTTGTATTTTTGATGGTGAATAATCATTAATTTAGGATTTTTTATTCTCTGTAGTTTTCATGAATTTTACCTATCAAAAACCATGAAACCCTACAAAAACATCAAACAAAAAAATGAATCTAGTATAAACCAAAAAATTACATGAAACTCGATATATATATTTATGTATATATGTATATATGTATGTACATATGCATATGTATGTACATATGCATATATATGTATATATATGTATATATATGTATATATGCATATGTACATATGTATATATGTATATGTACATATATGCATATATGTATGTATGTATATATGTATGTGTATATTTGTCATCTCTAAAATATGAAATAAAAACCCTTAATTTTAACTATTTTGAAACCATTTGAAGACTTTTTCAAAATACATATACATAGATACATACATACATGTTCTTATATATATATATATACAAGCATACATACGTACATACACATATACACATACATACATACATACATACATTCTTAATTATATATATGTATATATACATACATATGTTTATGTATGTATATATATAAATATAATTAAGAATGTATGTATGTATGTATCATATGACTTACAACTCTTCAATTAGATCCATATTGAAGAGTGAAATCCCATGGGATGACATCCAATGTGTGAATCCATTCAATGCCCAAGATTACATGTCACGAAAAAATTGAAAGGAAAAAAACATGTTAGATTGTAGAGCACAATCCCCCATGGAAACCTTGAAATTTTGATATTTTTCTTACATGTGTCAATGTATCACTATTAGCAATCATCACTTTAAATTAGTTACATGGATATTGATAATGTACTTAGTTTTCTTTTCCACTCAAGGGTTAATGAACTTATGAATATTAAGCAACAATATTTGAAATGACTCAACACCTTCATGTAGTTAAGGAGAAGGATGTCCCTAATAATGTGCATGCACATAGATATTCTAGGAAATGGGTCATTGCCCGAATTGTTTTTGTATATCTTTTTGTCATTTCATTAAATTATTATTTTGTAAATATTAAAAACTTATAGGATAATGGTATACAATATTTGATTACATTATGAGATAGTTCATAGAAGCTCCACGTTTGATGTAGAATACATGTTTATAAATATATGTACATTTACATACATACATACATACATATAAACATACATGTACATACACATGTATGTGTATATATGTATATAAATAGTATATATATATATATCTGTGTGTGTAGGTATGCATGTACATATGTTTGTATATATATATATATATGTATGCAAGATTCTAGGTCACAATTGTTGAAAATTGAGGTGATTATGTAGCTTAATACTTTGTAAAACTTTATGATTACTGATCTAAATATGTATTCTTTGTGGGTGATTATCTGATTAATTCATTTTATCATTTGTAGAATGAAGACAAAAGGTTGTAGAAGAATTAGACAGGATATTAGACGATACACATTATATACCATGTAGAAACCCTTTCAGGAAAAAAATCCACCAAGAATCAATGTATTATTTAATCTCTGAAATAGATTACAATAATTCCAATCCTTGCTTGAGAATGCTTCTTTTGCCTTCACCAAATCTTCTTCACAACCTGCAATAAAACTAATACTAATTGTCTTCAACTTGCTTGAGATAAATAGGCAATATTCAACCTTGCAAACTCCAAAGAGTTACAATTACAAAGCTCAATCCCTATCTCACAAAAGGTATGTCTATCTCTTGCAAGTAGAGTTCTACTATGAAGAACAATGCCAAAACATGTGTTTCATCCATTTGGGCGTCCCAAACTGAAGTCACAATTGAACCTTGATTCCGTAGATATCTTCAAGGCTTATCCTCAAAGTAGGTGCCCAAGAGTGGGCCCACTTAACTCAGCCTTCTAAAATATCTTAACATGCAAAAGAGTTAACTCCAAGAAGCCAACTTGGGCGCCCAAGGTGGGTCCAAGTCATTCTCTATTAACTGAAACATATCTCTCCACCATTCATGCAAGAATGGCCATCCCCTATTAACTGAAGTTAGTCACATGTTATCTGTCATGCAACTCAAGTCATTAGTTATGCATTCCAAGTTAACCGAAGTCAACTAGCATTCAACTAAAACTAACTAAAGATAACTGAACCATAACTAAACTGAACTAAACTAAACTGAATAGAATTAAACTGATTCTGAACTGAACTGAACTGAACTGAACTGAATTGATCTGAATTGAACTAAATTGAACTTCATGCATGTAAACATCAATCCCTAACTCCTAGGATCTTTACATGCATTCAGAAGTGTTATCTTTTACTCCAAACAGTTAACTTAACTTAAGGTGGGTTCCACCTTCCATGTGGGTGCCCCCTGTGCTCCTATTATTTAGGAACTCATATTGGACGCTCTCACATGCTCCTAACATTTAGAATTAATTACAAATGTCAATTAACATGATTATTTCATTCAATATTAATCTATTTCTAATCCTAGTGTAAGAGAACACTTTCCAAGGACTTAGGAGATACATGAAATAAATAATGTTTAGGATTGCAATTAAATGGCATCCTATTTCCAACAACACTGCCTAGGGATGCTCCTACATTTAAATACATTGAAAGTATAACATGTAAAGACCACTAGATGCATGTTGAGTAGTAGACTATGTTAAAGATGTAGGACAACTAAGTGGGGGGGGTGAATCAGTTATCACATAATTCAAACTTAAAAACTCCAACACATCAATTCCACAACCACACTATTTGTTATAAAGTATGAGCATGAAACATAGATAACAAAAAGTAATTTAGCACAATAAACACCATATTTTTATGTGAAAAACCCAAGGAGGGAAAAACCACAGTGAGGATTAACTCACAATATAAAGTAGTTTCAAATTGAAAATAAAAAGGCTCACTACCAAGGGCTCACTACCCTGAAAGGACTCACTATCCAAATACAAAAGCTCACTACAAGAGAGGCTCACTACCTACAAAAAGATTGACAAAACAAAATTGGGCTTTACAACCAAAATGAACTGAGAATAGTGCACCTAACAAGTTTTGATAGAGTTCTGGTGATGCTCAATAGACTGATTCAACACAGTTCATCCTTTTCGCTCACTTCCAACTTTTCAATCACAATTGCTTCATTGATTTTGTGCATACACATACACTTGTATTTCTCTGTTTGTCTCACACACAAAACTATCCAACATATTCATTTATATACATGATCTTTTTTTCAAGCATCAATTAGGTCAACCTAATTAGATGCATTTCATATTTAACAAAAATACTAACTGTCGGCTCCACAAAATATTTCCAAGAAAGTAATTCAAACCTCCAGCACGCTACATTATGTCGGCAAAGACCTAAAATAGGTCACACATATATCCGCATAGCATGATTAATTCACCCTATCATAATTACCCCAAGAAGTCAGCCAGGAATAGACTTCAAAAAAATAAACATTCTGTTAGATGCCACTACGTTGTACGAGCATCGAAGCATGTAATATTTTGAACATGCATGCCTTCAATGACCACAAACAATTGCTTAAAACTGCAAGTATTAATTACCAACTGTGGAGAAATGCAGACTAGAATAGCAGAGAGTGTAGCTTGAATATCGATTTAGATACAAGATCAAAAATACCAGATCAAGCACAACATGGTGACATCAATGACAACACAAAACTATAGAGATAATCAATCTTCTTCGTTTTTCCAACAATCTCCCCCTTTGTCATTGATGGAAACATGTAAAAAAAACTTCTCCTTCAAACTCTCCCAACATTTCAAATCTCTTCACATACTCTAACTCTGCTCTAACTCTCTTCCCCTTTGACATCAATAGAAAAGGGCGACAAAAAAAAGATGTAAACAAGGTTTAAACATGGTGACATCAAAGATCAAAAGGATTTCAATTTATAAAAAACCTCCAACCATCCAAAATTTTCAAACATCAATTCAATTAACTTCTTTTTCTCCATTTTTTTTTCTTCTCCACAACAAAAACAACAGAAATTGAACACTCAAGATTCAAGTAAAAATGACACTCTTCACCTAAAACACTTTCTTGTATCTTTCCTCAAGAAATGGATGCAATTTCTTCAAGTTAAATGTAGTTGAATCCATTCTTGTGTAGATGCTTTCCAATAAGACCAACAACGTAAAAGAGAGTGACCAATATGAACACTATATTTCAACATCTTCTGCGTTAGTAAGTATTCCGAAAAGATGATCTAACCAGACCTCAACAATCTTCTTAAGGAGCTAGAAGGATTTCACTACATCATCTCTTTGTCTTTGTACAACAACTAGTTTAGCTTGTAATTCACCAACTCTCAATATTTGCTTCTCTTCTTTGTCTTCAAAAATGTCAAAATTCTTTATGATGCTGTTCACTTCAAATTCAATTGCTTCAATTCTACTTCTGAAGTTATCTACTGCAGCAGGCCACCGAAGACAATACTTGTAAATATCAGATATTTCTTTAATGCATTTATTTGTTTCCACGATTAGCTTAGATAATCTCTCCTTAGCTTTAACACACCTATTTTCAACCAAAGCTTCAAACTTACGTCCTTTCGAACCTTCAAGCAACATTCTTTCTTCAATAATCTCAACTAGATTTTCTAGCAAGGAATCAAAAACAACTGATACTCCAATACCTTTCTGAAGTAGATATTCTACCAAAGCATCATCAATCTTCAGTCTGTCAATAGGAGAGGCTGCACTCCATAATTCACCAATCTTCATCTTCCCCTTAACTATCATAGACTGGATGTCATCAAGGGATACTTTCTCCTTTTCTTTTGAAATGTCAATGATATCTTTAGTTATAACTTTTCTCTTCTTTGATTCTGGAGGGGAATCACTAATTACACCCTCCAATTCCTTTTTACTAGAGGAAGAGCCCACTTCAAACTGACTTGACACAGATATACCAGAGCAAAGATTTGTTTTCAAGGATGTGAAATAAGATTTGCACATACTTGCATTATCTGCCAGCCCTCCTAGGTACTTGTAGACCTATTTTCCAATAGGAATCCTAGATTCCCATACCACATTATCTTTTCCCAGTAGGGAACAAAAAAATGAAAACACCAAGCACACCAACAAAGATCCAAAATGAAAGGGATAACCCTCAATCACTGACATTCAAAAATTTTCAGAAAGATTCTTAAGCAACAAGCTACACAAATCAAATTTTTTGTTCTCCTTGACCATCATATGTGCAATATAAACAACAATAGCCGATGTGGAACCTTCATGATATTTAAAATAGATCTTGTAAGAAATGTCATACACAGCATACCTTACAGCCAAATCCTCTAGAGTGTTTATCAATAGGGCTCGTGGGTCTTTACTAATTCCAGTCAATTTCTCCACATCTTTGTACTTCACAGTTTTCTTTCCAGGAAGATCCCCAATACTGCATAAGCCAGTAATCATTTTGATTGCTTCCTTCGTAACTAGTAGGGTTTGTCCAATACAATATTTATGTTCTTGAAATGATTCAACAAGAACAAAATAAACTCTTTATCGATAACCCACAAAAATTCACTCCACAAATCCATACCTAGGGTTTTTATGTTCTGTAATTCAATTTCGTTTAGCCCTAGTTCCATTTCTTTCATCTTTCTATGATCAAATTCTTCTAACTCAACTCCTTTCAGCTTCAAAGGGATGACACCACTCAATTTTCTGTCCATTTCTATGCTTTCTTTAATTCATTAGTCAAAACTTCTTCATTTTTCTTCTTCCCCTTCTGGAAATAGAGAAACAGATTCCAGATTACCTGAGTCAATTTTTGAATTCCCTTCAGAATTGCTTCAAGCTCACATCAAGATTGCTTCAGAGCACCTTCCATGTTCTTCAAATGCTTAATTAATTGAGAAGACTCACAAACTTTAACTTATACACCATCGAATTTACCCTAAACGCATTAAATGCGGAAAACATCAAAAATTGCTAAAGCATCCTTCTCAACATAGAAAACCCTAATTCGGTCCACAAATCATCATGGCAGCATGTTTTCTTCTGGTTCTTTTTCCACAACATCTGATTCTTCATTCTTCGCATCTCATCCTCGTGCCAACCTCTGACACTCCATTCATTTAGGGGGTTTTCATAATTTTCTAATAATGCTCCCGCTAAGACCATGCTAGTTCTAATTCCTAGAGGATTCATCTGTATCGAATGCGGGCACAGATGCATCAATAGCTTCAGGTTTTTCTTCCTCTTTCTTCTTCCATATCTTATTCATCTCTTGCTTCATTTCTTCTTTGTTGACCTTCTTTTACTAGATCATTCTTCTCTACCGGAGGGAACTTCTTTCCTTTCTTTCTTTTGCAAACCTTTGAAACATGTTCTGGTTGATTACAATTATAACATATGACATTTTTCTGATTACTTTGACCTCCATTTCCTTTTGATCTACATTGATTTGCTCTACATCCAAATTTGTTACAGGCATAACAATAGCCATTAAAGAACTAATTAATTCTATCTTCATTAAATTTGTTCCTCATTACCTGATTTATTATTCTCACTTGAGATCTGCATTCAGTAGCTTTATGTCCAACCTTCTTACATTCAAAACATTGTCCAGTGAAGGGGCCGAAAAATTGATTATACCTACACTTGCATTTCGTTGCCTTGTGACCATATTTATTATAGAAGAAACAAATACCATTGAAAGAGGGATACCTTTGTGCATTAGGAAGTCTCACAAGTAGTCTCTTTGTAAAATTTATTGAATTTTTCTTCAGCATTCCTTTGTTCTGAATCATCTGATTGTCCTTAGAACTTTCACCTGTATCATTTCCTAGACCAGCTTTGTCTTTACTTGATTTTTTTCCAACAATCAATTCTCCAAGCTTATCAGAACTTTATTTGAAATTATTCTCACAGAGCTTTGCCTTTTCCAGTTCAATCCTCAAATTTACCACCTCCTGTTCAAGTTTAGAGCATTCATCAGTTTTGTTCTGCACCATTGTATTCATACATTCTTCAATTCTCTTCTTCTCTTCTATTGTCACTTTCAATCCAATTATTTCTTGTTTCAACTGCTTGCTCACTTCTCTATGTATTTCCTTGAATTTCTTTAATTATTCTTTCAGCTTCTGGACACATTCATTTGCTTCATCTAGATTCTCCTTCAGATCTATGTTTTCATTTTCAACTCTGTCTAGATCCTTAAGTTTAGTTTGTAGTTCTTCTTTATCATCCATCTGATCAACCATCATGACCCTCCTTAAGCGGTTAAGCTCTTCACCAAGAAACCAATGCTTTGATGCCAATTGTTAAAGATGTAGGACAACTGAGAGGGGGGGTGAATCAGTTGTCACATAATTCAAACTTAAAAACTCCAACACATATCAATTCCACAACCACACTATCTGTTATAAAGTATGAGCATGAAACCTAGATAACAGAAAGTAATTTAACACAATAAACACCAGATTTTTATGTGGAAAACCCAAGGAGGGAAAAACCATGGTGAGGATTAACTCACAATATAAAATAGTTTCAAACTAAAAATAAAAAGGTTCACTACCCTGAAAGGACTCACTTACCAAATATAAAAGCTCACTGCTTACAAGAGAGGCTCACTGCCTACAAAAATATTGACAAAAAAAAATTGGGCTTTACGGCCAAAATGAACTAAAGATAGTGTTGATGCAGTTCCAGTGATGCTTAATAGACTGATTAAACACACTTCATCCTTTTCACTCACTTCCAAATTTTCAATCACAACTGCTTCATTGATTTTGCACATACACATAGAATTCTATTTCTTTTTCTATCTCACACACAAAATTGTCCAACATATACATTTATATACCTGACCTTTTTTGCAAGCATCAATTAGGTCGACCTAATTAGATGCATTTCATATTTACCAAAAATACTAATTGTTGGCTCCACAAAATATTTCCAAGAAAGTAATTCAAACCTCCAACACACTACATTATGTCGGCAAAGACCTAAAATAGATCACACATATATCCACATAGCAAGATTAATTCACCTTATCACAATTACCCCAAGAAGTCGGCTAGGAATAGACTTGAAAAAGCAATAAACATTTTGTTAGATTTCACTACATTGTACAAGCACCAGAGCATGCAATATTCTGAACATGCATGCCTTCAACGACCATAAACAATTTTTCAAAACCACAAGCATTAATTACCAATTGTGGAGAAATGTGGACTAGAATACCTGTAGCTTGAATACCGGTTCAGATACCGAACCAAAAATATTGGATCAGGCACAACATGTTGACATTAATGACAACACAAAACTATAGAGATAGTCAATCTTCTTCATTTTTCCAACAGACTAAACTATAGACTAGAGCTTTCCCATTAAAGAAAGAAGACCAAAAGTATACTCATTAAACAACATGGTTTCCTACAAAATAACTACATCTTAAGGGGTCCTAATATGATCTATCTTAAGGGGATCAAAGAAGTTCTCAAAATTTGGTGAAGTTTCCCAAGGAAACCAAATTTTTAAACAATTATAATATACATGATATTTAGTTAAAAACCAACCTGGTTTCCTACAAAATAACCACATTTGTAAGGTAAGATATGCAGAAGTTAAAAACCACCTTCCTCTTGTTAGGGGTGTTAAGGCCTCAAAAATTTCAAGAGAGGCTTCTCATGGAAGGCGAGGATGAAGGCTTCTCATGATGAGATCGTGCAAGATTATAATATGAATGAGATTTCATGAGAGGCTGGTCAATTGAAACAAGAGTTATCTCAATCAACTGTTCCACAAGAAAATGTTGTCAGGTGTGAAGAAAATCAGTTTGCTAAATGATTCAATGCCATTACACAGTAAGGGTATAATTCAAAGGCTCTACGCATATTTTCCATCCCTTCATGAACACTACCTTTTTCACTAACTTGCAAGTCCATTATTCCAAGGTCCACCCAAGCTTCAACATTTTTAGGTTCTAACTATCATCACGCTCAAAATGAAGAACCCGAATGTTGTTTAAAACAATTCAATAAATGATTTTCTCTAAATATAGCTGCATTTCTATAAATTCAAGGGTAGACCATAGACAATATCCTAAATTATCAAAAGTGGGTTAATATAGGGAGAATGTAGTAGTATACATTACATAGAACATAATGATAAGTTCTAATTGTGGTTACTACAAAGCTTGTTATGTTTTAACTTGCTTCATAGATCCCCTTAAGCCATCCTATTACCCTAAACCCTAAATCCATCACTTTGTCCTAGGACCTTAATTCATAGACCCCCTTAAGCCATCCTATTACCCTAAACCCTAGACCCTAAATCCTAAAGCCATCATTTCAAGTCCTAGGACCTTAATGAAATTTGGTTGCCTTGGGCAACTTCACCAAATTTTATTTCCCTAAGCCATCATTTTGTCCTAGGACCTTAATTCATAGATCCCCTTAAGCCATCCTATTACCCTAAACCTTTTGATAACCCTTTTGATAACCCTTTAAATATTAACTTATAGTAAATACTAACTTCACCAAATTTTATTTCCTTAAGCCATCATTTTGTCCTAGGACCTTAATTTATAGATCCCCTTAAGCCATCCTATTACCCTAAACCTTTTGATAACCCTTTCAATAACCCTTTAAAATATTAACTTATAGTAAATACATAGAGTTTAGAAAGATAGTGCTTCATGTGATTTACTGTGTATTTAGTTTTACATTGATGTAAAAATAATTAGTTAAAGCTAGAAGCACTATCTTGCACTTCACGAAATATTATCCCCTTAAGCCATCAAATATTTTGTCCTAGGAGCTTATTACATAGATCCCCTTAAGCCATCCTATTACCCTAAACCCTAAACCCTAAAGCCATCATTTTGTCCTAGGACCTTAATTCATAGATCCCCTTAAGCCATCCTATTACCCTAAACCCTAAGCCCTAAACTTTAAACCCTAAACCCTAAAGCCATCATTTCAAGTCCTAGGACATTAATGAAATTTGTTTTCCTTGGGAAACTTCACCAAATTTTATTTCGTTAAGCCATCATTTTGTCCTAGGACCTTAATTTATAGATCCCCTTAAGCCATCCTATTACCCTAAACCCTTAACTATAAACTATAAACCCTAAACCCTAAAGCCATCATTTCAAGTCCTAAGACCTTAATGAAATTTGGTTGCCTTAGGAAACTTCACCAAATTTTATTTCCTTAAGTGGCCATCATTTTGTCCTAGCACCTTAATTCATAGATCCCCTTAAGCCATGCCTTAGACAATTAATGAGATTTCACAAATCACATTAACCTATATTTGTTTTTTCATTTACATGCATTAGACATAAATGAGCCTTACACATTTTTCATTTGTATTCAATTAGGTCATTTATATTGAATGGTTTAAGGGGATTTTTAAACATGTATCTTACATTTTGAAATTACAAATCTAATGCAGGTTCACTTATATCTTAGAGATCATGGATCAATTCAATATTGATGATATATGTAAACGACCTCCATGCCCTCCATCTCCACACCCTTCACCTCCACCTCCACCCACTTCACCTCGTAACCCCCCACCTCCACCACCCGAATCCGATGGTGCTCACTTGCAAGAATGAATTGATGTGAATGTTAGATCCATTTAGGATCAAATCAATGCTATTCAGAATGAAGAAGTATTCCACCACCTCTGAGGCATTTTGAATCTATGATGCAAAATATTGTTGATGTTGTTAGGTCCATTGATGTGGTCTTAGAGGAGTATCGATGATGGCTAGAGGAGAGGAGACAGTCTTATTCTGAAAAGGAAAACATAAAGAAATGAAGTAGTATAGATCCACAACACTTTATTTTAAGACAATGATCTTATTGAATTTTATTGAATTTTGTAGTTCACACTGACAATGATCTTATTTTTATAAATAATTTGACCTTGGATGGATATTTTATAAATAATTTGGTTGGATGGATTTTTTTGGTTGGACGGATCTATTAATTAATATTGTATTAACTTGTTAATTGGTGTTTTTATTGAATTTTAATTTTTAGAGGTGTATCTATGATGGATTACATTCACACATTTTGAACCTTGTTAGAAATGTTTTGATATAGTTAGTTTGTGATACTTAGAATTGTTTTGATATACTAAACCCTAAACCCATCATTCTTTCCTAGAATATGGCTTTGTTTTGATATTATTCAGTTTCCTTGAGCGACAACAATTAAATTTTATCCCCTTAAGACATCATTTTGTCCTAGGACCTTCATTCATAGATCCCCTTAAGCCATCCTACTACGACCCCTTAAGCCATCATACGAGGACCCCTTAAGCCATCACAATTTCTCCTAATAAAAAATATTAATGATGTAATTCTTAATGAGATTTCATATCACATTAATGAGCTTTTTGTGTATGTTTTAAGTTTATTTTTTAGTATGTGTACATGTATGAAAATTACATAGTAAGATCTTGCATTTTGAAATTTGTATGTATATGATTGAAAGTTAAATGATGTATGTATGTGTATGTACATGTATCCTAGATTTTTTACACTCATGTACATCAATGAATGTATGTATGTGTATGTGTATGAGATTTCATATCACATTAATGAGCTTTTTGTGTATGTTTTAAGTTTATTTTTAGTATGTGTACATGTATAAAAATTACATAGTTAGATCATACATTTTGAAATTTGTATGTATATGATCAAGTTAAATGATGTATGTATGTGTATGCACATGTATCCTAGATTTTTTATACTCATGTATGTTAATGATGTATGTGTGTGTGTGTATGTACGATAATGATGTATGTATGTGTATGCATGTTAATGATGTATGTATGTGTATGTATGTTAATTTTGTATAATTTTTGCAGGTTCATTTATATACATCATGGATAAATTTGAGATTAATGATATTCTTATTTATCCACCTATTCAGCCTCCCCCTCCACCTCCCCCTCCACCCCCTCCACCTCATAACCCCCCACATCCAGTACTGGGATCCAATGAGGCTCGCTTGCGAGCCCAGATCAATGATAATGTTATATCCATTAAAAACAAAATGAATTCTATTCAAGATGAAGCATTGGTTTCTCCACACTTGAGGATTTTTTCATTTGTGATGCAAAACATTGTCGATGCCATTAGGAATATTGATTCAAACTTAGATAGGTGTTAACGCCATTAGGAAGAGATGAGAAAATTTTATTCAGATGGTCTCTCCTACAAAGATACTTTGGACCTAAAAATAAAAAAATCACACCTTGCACCTTATTTTATCGTTCCTATCACTAATCAACCTATTCCTACAAATAAACCTACGATATCCATGAGGTGGTGTAGACATCCAAAAATGCTTCCATTTTTTTAGGAGTGATGGTGGATGGTATTTGACCATCCACCACCTGCTAATTTGGAGGTCCCTCTTTACTTTTTGAGGAAATTATATGCAGAGTTTGTTTTGGGACAAAAGCCCAATTATTTTGATTTTAAATCATTTTAGGGTGTTGGTGGTAGCATGCCACAACAAAGGTTAGAGGCACAGGTTGATTGCCAACACCCCGTGCATGCCTAACCACTTGTAGATCCTCCTGCTCCTGCCATTCCTGCACCCGTGCATCATCAAGCGATAGTATCTGCATTAGGATAATTGAGTACGCACGTAGGAAACCTTGATGGGCACACTTTAGCGATGACTATTGTAGTTAGAGATCACGACCATGGAGGATCAATATATGGAGTTGGTCCCAGTACCACTCCACGAGTGTCAACACCACACATATGTACTAGTTGTCATCAGGTATGTTATGGACCTGATCAGGATACACCCAATTCGGGTGGACATGGAGATTCTGGTGGAGAATCTGGTGGCATCAGTTCATATGTTGAATTCCTTACTGTAGAGCATCACCCTACATACCATTCAAGATAGGTATAAATATGCATGCACACTTTTTTAATAATCATATATATCAAAACAAATTGCAATGTTTTAACAATCAAATTGTTTGGTGTAGATGAAACTAAGCATAAGGGAATCATCTATTCCTTGAGTTTATATGTCGACACCAGTGCTAGTCAACAACCCTCATGGGGTACATTTTGATTTAAATCTTTTAAATAATATGAAATAATTTTTTAACTTAAATTTTTTAATTTGTAATTCAATCATGAACATATGTTTTAAATATTTATTTTGGTTCAAGGGAGTCAATCAAATTCAATGTCAGTTCCACCTGAGGGGTTGTTGCTCAACGCTCCTCCATTTTTGAGGGTCTCGCAAGAGGCGTAGGTACATGTATATTGTAAATTAAATTTAAATTTACTATATACTTACAATTTTGTATTTTGTATTTATTGTATGTCAACCGTGCATGTACAAGTAAATATTATAAGCGTTATGTCTATGTATGTAGGTTGACATTGTATAGGAGCGAATTTGCACCCCTTATGCAAAATCCTATTTTGCATACCCTCACCTTAGAAAATAAAACCCAAAGGTGAAATTCCACTTCACCCACCTGCCTTCCATCCACTTGGAGTTTGTCCTGTGTGTTGGTGAGATAATATTTATTAGGGACGTGAGCACGAAACGTGGACATCTGCATGGAACACTGTCATCCCTAACAGATTCCCACGTCTGAAGTTGGTAGAGATGTTACACTCCTCATTAGAGATTAATTGTAACGTTCCTCTGTTGACCAACCATCTTGAAAAAGGATTATTCCTTCTCATCCCACCTTCAAAAGCATTTGCTTCACACATCACTTCACTTCTTCACATTCTCAAGCATTTTTCACTTCATCTTTTCACACTTCCAACAATCTACACTAGTCCATTTGGGCATTGCAGCAACTAGAAACTCCATCAAATTCACTTTTGCACATGCCTCTCTACCACAAAATTTGTGAACTTGGGGTCTTGTGAGACCTTCCTTCATTACCGTTGCGGCTATGGTGACTTTTCCAAGTTTTTTGCTTACTTCTCCCTTCATTGGACTTGAGAGCCTTTGGGTGGAGGTGGTACCACTTCACATTCCTCCTTTTTGATTTGATAGAGTAACTTTATCTTTTGTAGTGTTCAATGTACTTCTTTCAATCTCCTTTATCATATTTTCTACTTTGTTGCTTTCTGGTTGTCCGTGGAGGTGGAAACACCAAAGCGGAGGTCTGATTGAGGCAAGCCCCTATACAACCTCAATAATTTTCCCCTTCTTTTTTGTGTTTATGTGAACGTGTGCATGGAGCTTGCTAGTGAACTAGCATTTCAGTGAGATAATATTCATCACCCTAGCTTTCATTTACTTGCTTTACCATCTCTGCATTTACTTTTCGTACCTTATCATTTTGTTCTTTTCATTAAAATCATCTAGCTAGGTTGTCAGTATGTTTTTGGTAGTTTTCTTACTGTACTTTGCATTTTCTGGCCATACGGATGCCAACGCACCAGAGAGATGACAATGCACCAAACTATCATCCCAAACTTGCGTTGCCATCCTTGGACAAAGAGCTATCTAAGGTGTAGTTCAGACTCCAAAAACCAGCTCATCTAGCCCCAAATAGAATTTCAGGTTTGTAGAGTGACAAAAGTACTTCATAGTGCTCTTCATTCTTGATCCTCACCCCAAAACACCCTTTAGAGTGAGGTAAGTTAGGGAATCCCTCCGCTCTCGGCTCTCTATGACCTAGAGCCTTGACGTGGTTGGTCCCCCTCTTACATTTTTGGTGAACCTGACATAAACAACATCTATCCATTTTCCTGTGTTGAGACTTTTCCCCTACATCTAGTGGTTGACGTAACCTTGAGTGTTGTGAAGGTTTATGAGCATCACAACCAAATCCACAACTTCTAGATACATTGTTAGGAGAAGCATATGACACTTATTGATGGAGAAGATGAAGATTACTTCTAGTTTCACCTCCAGTTTTTCCACTAGTATAGCTACTGACCGTACCACTGGTTTTCCTATGAATTATGCCGATGAGATGGGTTTCATGGAAGAAACCACTCGTGTGCCTACCCCTCCAGTGTCTCCTATGCCTTCGTCCGTAGACAAGGATGATGTTGTGCATATTCCTGTGGAAAACCTTATGACGCTTGATAATAGACTATTAGACCTTGTAAATCATTTGGAGAAAGTACTAAGCATGGCAAGAGCCGCTAAGCTTACTAGAAAGGTGAGACATTTATTAGGGAAGGATCGAACAGGCATAGAGTTTCTACAAGGCCTTACTGATCTAACTGAAGCTTATCTCCCTTCGTATAGGCCTAGATCAAGTACCACCCAAGGGGAAGTGCTCGATGCCTATGAAAGACAAATAGGAATTTCAATGCCTACCACGTCCATGTGCATGACTAAAATAGGTCCCTCGATCAGTGTCTCTTCTACTTCACAAAGTCCTGACACTCTTAAGGTGAGTAAAACACCCTTTGGGTTCAGTTTCACCCCTCCTACTACCCCTGACAGTGAGGGCTTCAGTGGAATGAGTGTAGGTGGATTTGGTAGCAAAGACGATACTGGAGGAGGAGGCTTTGGTGGAGGTCATGGTGGTGGTTTTAATAGTGGAGGTGGCTCTGATGGAGACCCTATTGGTGGTGGTGGCTCCGATTGTGGTCACAACGGTGGCTTTGGAGGTGGTTTTGGTGGTGGTGGCTTTGGAGATTCCACTGGTCCTTTGTCATCTTTTGACCCTGTTTTGAACGCCCTTCTTCAAAACATGGGTCGAATGCAAAACCAGTTGGTGAACCTTTCCCAAGCCTCTACCTAGCCTATATTTTAGCCTTTTTCTAACATAGCCCATTGTTGGTAGCAATCTTGAGTACTCCCTTACTGCAAGGAATGGAGATTCCTAAGTTTGGGGAGTATGGTGGAAAAGGGGACCCAAAAATGCATGTGTCTGCTTTTAATGCCATGTGTACAGACTTCTACCATCATGACGCATTAATGGAAAAATTATTTCCTTGATCTCTTAAGGATACAACACTCGAATGGTACTTTTCCTTGCCTGACAATTCCATATTTTCATTTGATCAACTTGTAAATCACTTTCTTTGATAGTTCCAAGCCAACATCGGACTAAAGATGACCTTTTTGGATCTCGTCCAATGTAAGCAAGGGAATAATGAGAAGATAACTGATTTCATAGCGTGATATCAAGCACTTTTTTCACAAATCTCATACCCGTTGCCCAATTCTGATGTACAGAAGGTGTTCATAGGAAACCTGCAGAGACCTTGGTAGTAAAATTTTTCCCTCATGAAATACCCTTCTTTTGTGCATTTGTGTGCTGTGTTATGAGAATATTAGCAGATGGTAGTTCAGTTCAGGGGATCCTCCTCGCACTCTTGCTTAGAAGGGAAATCTATCGTATCAATCTCAGATAAAGGTAAGGATGTTTTGAATGTAGTCATCATGACAAATGATAATGGCCTCAGATGCAACATAAAGTTTATAAAGTTAGTAGAATATTATTCTTCCATCTTGCAGAAGTTGTTGAAGGATAAGATCATAACCTTGGAAAACCCTCGACCTCTCAAGGAACCTTATCCTGATTGGTATGATGCAAATGCCTACCATCGGGTCAATCGACATGATACTGAACATTGTATGCACCTGCGTCACGAGATATAGGATCGCATCGATGATGGTACCATTCGTCTCGATGGAACGAAACAAAATGTGAATAAATTGGTGGCAAAAGCCAATAGTGAGTTGCAGATATACACGAACCTGTTTCTATCTCACTCTGCTAACTTAATTATTGACCCCTCTAATTCTTCTACATAGCCCTTGGCATACATTAACATGGTCACAATTACTCCTTCCCCGCAACCTATGAGTGGCTTGCCAGACGTGACATTCACCTTGTAGGACATGCCCTTGAACAACAAGCCCTCTCCCCTCTACATTCCCGCTCATCTCAATGGGAACATTGTGAGGAGGGTCTTAGTTGACCCCATGAGCCGAGTGAATGTTATTATAGAGGAGACACTATGGCTAAATTCATTACAAAGGGAGGAGTATGAAGAAACAAAGTCTACCAATCGTACACACAATGTCCTCTCTCTCAAGTTGTATGGCTCAATAACCCTTTCCATCCTAGTTGGACCTAGGGCTATGAACACAACCTTTGATGTTATCTCAGAATCTAATTTTTTCAAGGTGAAGTTAGGCATACCTTGGCTAGCTTCCATGAACAGAATCGCTTATGTCATTCATAAGTGTTTAAAATTCTCCCAAGAAGGTGTTGTTCACATTGTGCATGACACTGGATATCAATCATTGGTGTCCCATGGGGGCTATTCATTGGATCATTTTTGGCCCATCTCGGTCGGTTTGCTTCCCTTGAGAATGAGCCTACTTTACCGAAACTACTACTAGTATAGAAACAAAAATATGTGACTGGAAAACTACTAAATATTGCTTATAAATGATTAAATATGGTCGCGTGACCATTAGTAGTTTATTGCTAGTCATTTATAACACAACTGAATTGATGAATAAACCATTTTTAGTCATTCGGTTGATTGATTTGATCATTAATTTAATTGTTCGATTGATCAATTTGGTTGTTGGTTTAGTTGTCTGAGTGATCAACTTGCTCATTAATTTAGTTGTCTAATTGATTGATTTAGTTGTTGATGTATTTGTTAATTTGATTGATTTGGCAGTGTGTAATTTAGTCATTGAATGTTTTAAACTGGTCACTTATTCAATCATTTTTTTATTCACTGGTATATTTTGTCATTAATTTAGTCATTGATTGATGTTAACTAGTCACTTATTTAGTCATTTTTATTCAATTTTTTCTGTCCATTGGTAGTGTATTTAGTCATTAATTTTAATCATCATTTTGATCAATTTGGTAGTTTATTTAATTGTTTTTGCTCATTGATTTCTATCAACTGATATGTATATTGATACATTGTTTATTAATTGCATAATCATTATATTTATTCATAATTATTAACACTGATTTCTATCAGTTGGTAGTATATTTAGTCAATTGGTAGTTTATATATTTGTTTCTTTTCACTGATTTTTTCCTATAAGTGTTGGAAATGAGACAATGCTTTAATTGAGGTTTAAACATATAAAAACACATAAAAACATAATCAATCATTCATTTGCACATAATGAGATGACTATTAAGAAGGAAAAATACTAAAATTTTATTGAGTAACCGTGTTCTTACAATAGATACAAGACATAAATATGTCTTTGCTTTGAAAAATGTACTATTACAAAGTGTGTTTCGCAGCACTGTGATTGAGAAAATTGAGTTAGACTGCCTTATTTGCAACTGCACATACATGTATGTTGCACTCTCTGCAACTTTTCCTCTTCTCTACACCTCTTTATCTGCTTTGTATTTACTTCTTTTTCTGCACCCCTGTTCTCTATGTCTACTACTTACACAACAACATATCCCCTCTTCTATAATGCACCAGTTTGAATGAGCGGAACCCAAACAAAAAGAGAAAAACATAATAAAGGGGTTTTACATTACAGGTGCAGTAAGATAGAACATTCTATGTTCTATCCACAGAATGTACACCCAAATTAGATTTTCTAGTTTTATTTTGGGTTCAACTTATTCAAGCTCAGTACATTCTCTGTCTGGAACTTCACTCTCAACACTTTTCTATTGCTAACCCTTCTTTTTCTCTTCTACACTTACGGCTAGCTCTTTGTGATTTTTTTTCAAATATTTTAGTGGGAACCATATGAAGGTCCCTAGTTTCTCTTTCAGACAGACAACTCCATATATTTTGTTTGGATGAGGAAGGGGTATGCTACTTTAGACCTATAAAATATATACATTTTCATCTCCCGTTTCTTTCAATTTGACTCCATGTACAATAGATAGTGAGTGAATCTTCCCAATTCCCGCAACAACACCATTGCGTGGATCAAACACCTCAACTGTATCCCCTTCTTGGATTTTATCAATAAATTTATGCAAAAAACAAAAAAAATACACATTATATTAAGATATAAAACACATATTATATTATTTTTGACAGTTGTATGTAATGTCTTATGTCTTGGAAAAAAACCATTTTTGTATGTGCTTTTATAAAACACTATATTACAAGTAAGCTCTAAGATTCCATATGTAAGTTATATGTTCTCCCTTAATTCCATAATCTATGTATACTAGCTAATTACACTTCACTACTATTCTAATGTCCAGCTTTTATCAAATAGGTAATGATTACCCTTATTTACATAATAAAACAACCATTACTTATTTGAATAGTACTTACTTGCATGTGGTTTCATAGCACTCGCCTCGAGTTCAACGTGACTACCACTATGAATATCATATGCATGATAATTGAGTTCATCATCATAACCACTATCAACATCATTGCAGACATTAAGTTGTACAACTTTGCAGAGAGTTCTATTGATAGGGCCTTTTTCTTTTTGTCCTTTTTTCATATAATTTCTCTGCATCATGTGGTTTAATCATCATGCAAAAATTAATATAAGTCAAGTAAAGAATGCAAAAGCTATAATTTTTTGTCTAAAAGAGCATTTTAAGCATGAATAATGACAAAACATTAGGACAAATAATTCAAAACTATTATATTAATTACCTCAACTTTAGGACAACTAAGACAACTGTGTTGCACATTGTTGTCCACTTCATCACTATTAGTATCAACAGCTCTGTTGACACCATGAAGGAATTTTTGTTTTCCTATTGCTTTAAAAAAAATTCTCTACATGTGGTTTAACCATCGTGCAAAAAAATATACAAAGCATTCAATAGTCAAGTAAAGAATGCAAGTTATAAATTTGTCCAAAAGAACATTTTCTGGATCACTCCAACAATAAAGAAACTGGGTTGGATTCTCATATGCTCATATTTCAATAATCTACATATTAAGAGGCATTTGTACATATAACTTCCAAACAAGAAGAAATGAGATCAATAGAGTCTCTTACCTCATCTGAATCCATGGATTTATGCTCATTCCATGTAGAAACCATAGGGTTAATGGTTTCAACCAACTGCGTAACTTGCTAACTGAGACCTAATATGTAGCTCATTACCTTTTGGTACCCTAGTTCATATGAATTGACATGATCTACATAGGCTCCTACTGGGCATTGAATAGATGGCTGTGAAATCTCTATTGACGAACTAGATTTCAACTTCATCCTACTCTTAGATTTACTAGCATCTAGTGCTGCCATATAATTGACAATATCTTCTACTCCTGCTTCTCAATTACTATTTTCCACCTAAAATACAATGTCAATTTCAACCTATAGTCAATTCAATAAAAAATCAAAATAAATAACACAATGTCAATTGAACCAAAAAGCCATACACTTACTGCAAATTTTCCCATTTCGGCGTGCAACGCGCCTCGTCCAAATGTATATCCAAGCCTCACATTATCTCTTGTTCTCTTTCCTTTGTTACTCTTTACCAAATATTCTTTGGAATGCATACTTTCTCTCATTTCCTCCCACTCTTTGGGAGATAGACTGGAGTCAAACCTCTCTTTTCCCAACATGATTTTTTTTTGCAACTGTATCTATAATTGTTCATCAAAACTCTCATCCTTTGCTTGTAATATTTTCTAGAGATTTGTCCACCAGTAGTCTCAAAATAATTTTCCATTTTTTGTATAAAATTTTCCACAGCTTGTGGATCTTGCTTTGCAAAATTTGATTTGCAAATATCCAAATGGGCCCTACATCTTACACTTAACTTGGCGGCCCACTTTGAAGCATTTGGCCCAATGGGCTCACCATCTCTCGATACCTCAAGCAAGAATGGCTTCTTTCCTTCTAATTTTCTTTCTTTTGCATTCCTCTCAGTAGATTTGTACAAATCATGACTCAATCTTTGTCTTTTGACAAAAAACATCCACATCTATTAAATTACCACTACCGATATTTTTGGCTGATCCACTAGTTCCATCAAATGTTCTAGATGCAATAGGTGCACTCTGAGGAAAAACAAATGCAAGCGATCTCTCTTCATGACTTCCATTAACAGGAACTTCATGCTCCTTGGCCACATCAGGTGTGGCATGAGTAGGTAGATCAGTACTAGTCTCCATAGATTCCACATTATTAAACACATCTTTTAATGTTGAAAAAAGCATCTACAAACCTGTTGTTCCTTTACCCTAATGTTTTTCAATAATCTCTCTTAGACTTAGTCCTAAGAGATCATCACAACATTTCACATCACCATGTGCTATATCAGGTTGCACATCACCATGTTCTATGTCAAGTTGAACATCACCATGTGCTATATCAGGCTACACATCACCATGTGCTATATTAGGCTACACATCACCATGTGCTATACTAGGTTGCACATCATCACAACTATTGTTTTCACCAACTTGATTTGTTTAATCACAAAAGTGTTGCTTCTACAAGATGGCGACACTATATCTTTTTTTTCCTTTTGTTTTTTCTCCACATTTTCTTTGCACTCTTTTTGTTACCTATAAAACAAAAAATATATCATATTATGTCTTATATATATAAATATCTTGCCTATAAAATTTTATTAAACACTATTAAACAAATAATAAACTACTTAGTGGATTTACCACTTGCCTTTTGAAACCAAGACTCAAAAAATATTCATTATTCTTGGCCACTTTTTCAGTATGCGTGCACTCATATTTTGTCTTTAGAATTTGAACATTATGATCACTATCATTTAATTTGCACCTTACAGTCCTTGTCTTCATTTCCTGAAGTCCAAATAAACAATAATGTATAAATCAACAAAACTTTATTGAGTTCATAAGTTGATAACTGTTGACTTTCCAATCCGTTGATAACTACAAATGGAAACTTAAAATAGAATTTAGTTTACAGATTAAAAATAATTTGCAGTCAAAAACCAAGAAGATGTTTACAATTACAGGTATCAGACAAATTTTCCTTAGGGATATATTCACAAGAGAAGAACTCATAAAAACATAACACAAGTAGGATGAAAGAAAAACTTAGTCTAGTTCATCATGAGGTGTGTTAGAACCTTAAAAATTTTCCTAGTTCCATCATCACAATTAACCTTGAGCTCCATGATCCAAGCCTTGATCCTTATAATCCTTTTTATTTTTTACTGAACATATAATTTTTTTAGGTATGACTGACATTGAAAGACCTATAAAAAGCCAAAAAAAATCATCATATATATACTTAAGCAAAAACATGTCTAGCTAAAAACATTCCAAATCCCTTAACAATCTCTTACCGTGATCCCGCAGCAGTGATATGAACCCTTGGCGGGCTGGCGGTGTGTACCAAACAACATGAAGATGTTTACCACCATACTGTGAAATTATTATGATGAGGACATGTTGGGTTGTATGAGAGAATTTAAATACATCATAAATTACCATATCATGAGAAGGAAAAATGAAGGGTGTGATATAGCAGGAAATAACCCGCCATCCCGCGAGGAAGATCATAAAGGCATGCGGTAGGGCGGTATGAACCACTATATCACAGAAGGATGTGACGAAGCATGCAGTATGTTGGTAACCATTAATATAAACTGCAGTACCATGGGTTAAACAAGTCAAGCTTACGGTATAGAGGCAAGGATACCACTACCCCATGGTAAAATGGAAAGAAGCATGTGGTATAGCAGTTTATACCCCTCTATCCCATGGCAGTTATAGAAAGTGGTGTTGATAAAGAAATATTAAATGCATGAATCACATCAACCGTCCAATCTTGTAAAATGAATGGTGTATGTTCAAACTCAAACTACAAGCAAAATATTTGGCTTAAGGTTGATATTAATGTTGACATGACTAAGCTTAGAAGCCATTAAACCAAGAATTCAAGATTCTCTTTGCACTCATTTACAAAATTTATCATGCGGGGAGTTGGGAGTTTGAGGAGGTTAAGCTCTACAACCATCGTAACCCAAGTAAGTGCATATAACTCTTGTGAATTAAGTTTTACAAGTACAAGATTGTTTGGAATTTTTCATTTCAAAAGTATAGGAGAAGATAGTTAAACTATGAATTAAGTTTTACGAGTACAAGATTGTTTGGAATTATGCATTTTAGATACACTAGGAGAAGTAAGATAGTTAAACATCATGCCACCCAAGAAGAAAGAACCTGAAACTAAAAAGGACATCATACCGCCCAGGAAGAAAGATCCTCAAACTAAAAATGAAGAATCTAAGGTTAAAAAGAGGTCCTTACACTAGTCTATCATGGATATACTCCCTGAATCAATTGAGAGAGGATTTAAGAATTTTTTTAGTGATGTGGCTCATGGTTGTAGAGATGCCCTTATCCCTATCTTTGGGTGAGAATTGTTCTAGTACTTTTATGACAAAAGGGAGGGCAAGATTCTTGTGTCAAATCAATGCGCATTAGATTTGGCCAAGTTAATTGTCCACAATGTTTTTATAGATGCAAAGTTCATCAGAGTATTATCTTAGAGTTATCATCTTGCTAGTAGGTCTGTGAGATTTCCAGATGGTTCACCATTAGTTGTGTTGACTAAAGCGACCATCATTGAATGTTTTTACCTAAACAAACAAGCCCTGACTAAAATTGATTCACAAAGAAGTAAAGAAGAATATACTAGATTGAGGAAAACCCATAGAAGTGATGAAGTCCCCATTTACATGAAAAGGGGTGTGAACAACAAGGTGATTCCTATATCCCCTTCTACTACCGAACCATTTGAAGTCTCATATTTCCAATTCTATTTCAAGAAAACATACTTTGCTCTTTGTCAAGTACTTGGGATAGATGCAGAAGAGTGAATACCAGTCAGTTTAATGATGATGGCTATGAGGATCCAAAACCTTGAGATGAACATTGAATATGATTTTGCCTCATATCTTGAGAAAGCATTGCATGAAGCATTTCTGCAAGTTAAGGAAAATAGATCCCCCATAACATTCAAGCAATATTCTTTGTTGTGCCACCTGATATTATACCAGAATAAAGATAGATGGAGCAAAAGGATGTGTTTGGATCAGATTGACAAGCATGGGAATTTGCTGCCAGTGCAACTATGGTGTTATATATGGGACAACATATGTAAGAATTCAAATTATGTGATATTCCATGATGATTTTATGTACAAAATTATGAGAGTTCTTGGCCACCAACCACCAAGACTACACACACTTGTGCTACAATTGTTAAGACCTTTGGCTTTGAAACCTGAGCAAGGTCATACTCATAACTTCGATGATTGGTTTTTTCCACTAGATACCACAATAATCAGGATTTATGAATGCCCATAGGTCCCACATATAAGTTGCCAAAGTTTTTCCCCCTTTGATTATCCTTTTTAGAGTTCATGTGGCAGATTCTATGGATGGAAAAGGATGTCACGAGTAAACAAAAGAAGGGTACATTTCTACCCAATTTGACATGTTGGGAACTATTAATGGGATCTGATACACTTGAAGAGTTACACAATTATCTAAAATCAAGGTACTCTTTATAGTCTGGAAAGGAAAGAGATTTTGACCCTGAGAATCACATGAATTTTGTAAGATGAACAATCCTTACCAAAGCTATGGTTACTCACTAGATTGACTATGAAGAATATGTAATCAGAAATTGTTTCACTCCTCAATAGGTGTATGATAGGAGGAGAAAATGGGAACTTATGAAAAGGCTTGAGGAAGAAAGAAAGATGAAGCACAGTGATTTCTTGGGTTATTTCGTAGAGGAAGTAGATCCTATCAAGATGATTGATATGATAATTGATAAGTTTCATGAATTATATAAGACTACAGCAGATATGGGGTGACTTGCCAAATTGTGTCCCAAAAGGCTGAGTGGTATTGTAATTATAGAACCAACTTCAGATACTGTTTTGGTATGTCATTCTTCTCTAGGATCACCTCCTGAACAACTGCCTTGTAAAAAACAAAAGACACAAGAGATAGAGCCACTTGTTTCCTATGAAAAGGTTGGAGGTTGGAGATACAGAATAAGCGGTTAATGTGTTAAGGCATTTCAAGGATGATGTTGAAGGGGCCAACCTATGCATGAGGATGACAGGGTAGTTGTAGCTCGCAAGTTCTTGGAAGATGATGAATTTATCAAAACTCCTAAATTTAAAGACTTTTGGATTAAGATGAAAATGAGAGAGTTTGAAGCAAGGGTTGAAATAAATAAGATGGGAGCTAAGGAATTCCAATATGACCAGATAGTAGCCCAAACTTTTAATGAATTAAGGATTGATGATATTGATGTCAGCCCACAAGAGGCTAGAGAAATGATTTTGAAAAGTAATATACTTATTGTCCTTGGTATGGAATTAAATAAATTTTTTTTACTTGATAAAGTGAGAACACAAGAGGACCCAATGCTAATTGTTGAGTTTGACTCAGATGAAGGGGTAAGTGGCATAGGGTATAACCCTAAGATTGAAACCTTAGCATTATGGGCCAAACAAAAGAGTACACAAAAAAAAAGGTTACTATATGTAGTGCAGGAAATGAAAGGGATATCTATGGTGAAAAGATTAAAGGATACAGCTCTTCTAGAAGCTTCAACCATGAAAATGCATTCAGCTATGTTCACCCGAGCTACGGTTAAGGAGATGGAAGCTAGATTGGGAGAGTACGAAAAGGAACAATTAAAGTTTTTAAATGATGAAGTCAATAAATTGTTCATGGAAAATGTGAAGTTGAAGGAACAATTGAAAGGAGTAGGCCCTTGACAAAACAAGGAAATAATGTTATACCAGCATCCTCCTGCTCCACCAGTTGATATAGAAAGTGCTTCTATTGAACAAGTGATTATTCTTAGACAAGAGATTGAAGAGTTAAAAAAAGCCGAAAAATGAGGGTAAGGAAGGAGTGAATAAGCAAATCTACAATGTTAGAGAAGGTCCTCAAGCATAGGATAAATCTAATTGTGGATAAGTTGGAAAGTGTGTATGATTGCTACAACTCACTAACATAGGCAATTGTTCAGATGAAAACACATCTACCCATACTGGATCCCATTTTTAAGAATTGGTAGCCCATACACCACACATTGGTAACCTTGTGCAGAATCTTACAGAGGAGTAATGATGCTCCTGTAGCATTAAAACCTATAGAGTAGATGGAAAAAATAGTTATAGATGAATTCCAATATATACAAGAAGAGGACCAAAAGATCAGAACAAGAATAGATTCATTTCATACTCTGAATTAGTGATTTGTGCCAAAACTATTGAAATATGATGACTACTTGAAGGACCTCAAAGAATGGAAGAGTGAATTTAGCCAGATTGTTCCACAGTGCATCACTCGCATACAAAAGGATGGGTGAGTTGAGTCTTGATAGGTTCAACTTAATCATGGATGGAGTAATAGCATTGGATGATGGATATTCTAAGTTTATCATGGATGGCATGGCTTACTAGACATCCGATGGAAGATTCAACTTGCAAATATATTAAAAATTCAAGAATAAAAATGGCCACATGATTATATAGTGTATGAGTGGGAGCAGAGGTATATGGGTCCTCCCCCCGAACAGTAGGCCTTGGGGTTGTCATAGTGTAAGAACCACACATTCAAATACACTAATATGGAGAAAGGACCTTGAACAAATCTTCAATGATCACAGGTGCCTTATGAAGATTAATGGACTATGGTGTCATGAGTGCTACAGACTTCATTAGTTATCTACTTTCTTAGTTTTATGTTTTAAGAAAAACTAATGTTTAGTCTATTTTATACGAAGAGGCATGAATTTTGAAAATATGTCATATTTTGTAACAATCTGAAGCTTTTTGATTCTCTTATAAAAGAGAAACCAAGACCGAATTTTGATATCATCATCATAGGAATTTATAGAAATGTATATGAGGATACTTATGTTATATTGTAATATCTATTTGAAGCAATCAATGGAAAAGAAGATTTAATCTGGTGCTTGAATTCCAGTCTCAATTATTTGTTGATAATACTGTGTATGATTGGATTTTTTTATGTATTTTAGGTTGGAATATAGGGGTATATTATGAATTGATATCAATTATTTGTTCATAATCATCTAGATTGCTAATTACACTACATTGCACATCTTTCAAATTCAAAGCAATACTTCACATTGCATAACTAATAACTAGATGCTGATAGATGACAAAATTTCAATTACAATATAGTTTTTACAAAGTCAACCTAAGCAGTTATGCAATTAATTCAGATTACATAACTAATAACTAGGAGCAACTACCAATTGCATTTTCTTGTCATGGCATTCCATGAAACCATATTTCTTTAAGGCATTTTTTCAAACAGTTCACTGCCTTGTCTATGCTACCACATTTTTCATACATATTGTCTACCCAAGCATTTTATCAAATAGTTCACTTCCTTGTTGCTATGGCTAAAAGCCTAAAACAATTGATTTCAAACAAGCTATGGATGCTTGGAAAAAATCTATCAAAGCATAATAGTAAGCAATAACATAGACAAGGTAGTGAACTGGTTGAAAAAATGCCTCAAAGAAATGTGGTCTCATGGTGATGGAATGCAATGAAAATCCATAAAAATTCACTTTTCATGGCATTCGTCATTGCATTCCATCACCATGAGACCACATTTCTTTGAGGAATTTTTTCCAAAGTTCATTTCCTTGTCTATGCTACCACATTTTTCATACATGTCTACCAAAGCATTTTATCAAACAAATCACTACCTTGCTGCTATGGCTAAAAGCCTAAAAAATGTGATTTCAAACAAGCTATGGATGCTTGGAAAGAATCAATCAAAGCATAATAGTAAGCAACAAGCTATGGTCTCATGGTTTTTTTTTGGCATGAAAATCAACGTAATTTTATTTGCATTTTTTTGTAGGTTTTAAATGCATTTTTTTGGCAATTTTGCTATTTGAAATGTGGAAAAATCTATGTGGTTAGTTTTGTGCATTTTTTAATTGTAGGATTCTCACAATTAGTGAAAATGGTAGTGTTCATGAAGGAATGGAAAAGATGCATAGAGCCTTTGAATTATATCTGTACTGTGCGATGGTATTGAATCATTTAGCAAACCATTTTTTCTTCACATGGCAACATTTTCTTGTGGAATAGTTGATTGAGACAACTCTTGTTTCAACTCACCACCCTCTCATGAAATCTCATTCATATTATAATATTGCATGATCTTATCATAGTAAAGGTGATTATGACACCATTGGCTACTACTACATGGCATTAGTCAAGGAAAGCCGGAGGCCACAAGATTTTGTGGACAAGTTCAATTGAAGTTGGGAGATCTTAAGAGTTATCTCTCAAATTTTGAAAAGGTTTTGGAGGTCCACCCTAAGAAGTGTGAGAGATTAAAAGATGTAGGCCATACATATGCTCAGCAAGGAAAGGCAGAGAAGGCTTTGAAAATTTTAAGAAAGGAAACTCGCATAGATCCACATGATGCCCATGCATTTATTAAGATGGGTGAGTTATTAATATCGACAGACCCCAGTGCAGCCTTAGATTCTCTTAAGACAACAAAGTCTCTTCTAAAGAAGAGTAGAGAAGAAGTACCCATTGAATTATTACACAACATTGGGGTTCTTCATTTTGAGCGTGATGAACTAGAGTTGGCTCAACAAAATTTTATGGAGGCATTAGGAAATGGCGTTTGGGTTCAATCCATAAATAAAAGCCCCAGTACCAATTATGCAGTTTTTTTGTGCGCTTTAAGGATATGAAATTCTTCCATCAACTAGAAGAAGGTGGTGTTTCACTTGAGTTACCATGGGATAAAGTCACAACACTATTTAATCTTGCTAGGTTGTTTGAATAGCTACATGATACTAAAAAAGAAAATCTTTTATACATGCCAAAATTGTTCAAGTTTCTTGATTATATGGATGCATATCTACGTCTTGTAGCCATGGATCAAGCTCAAAATGAGATCCAACTAATCCTAGAATTGATTGTGGATGCACTTAAGGTGGATACAAACTCATCAAATTCTTTATGTATGCTTGGAAACATGGAACCGAAAATAGATGACTGGCTTAAAGCAAAAGAAACAATTAAAGTAGCATGCCAACTTGTCTTGGCTAATGAAGCAAAACGAAAAGTTGATGAAGAACGAAGGATTCAGATGGAAAGGAGAAAGCAAGAGGAAGAACTTCGATGGGTGATGCAACAAGAGGAGCAATTTGAACGTGTGAAGGAATTATGGAAGAGTAAGCGTAAGGATAGGGATGATGATGATGATGAGGCTAGTTAATCTAAGAAGAAACAAAAGAAGGAAAAGAAGAAAAATAAGAAGGATAAGGACCACAAGGCTTATGATTCTTATATGGAGGAACCTAATGTTTCCATGGAAGATGAGAAAAATTATATGAGTGATTAGGCACAAGATGATGCAAAAAATTCCCAAGATCTTGCAGTTGCAGGTCTTGAAGGCTTTGATGATGGTGAGACAAATTCTCTAGTTTCAACAAAATCATAAAGGAGACATGCATACTCTGATTCTAAAGATGATGAACCATTGTAGAAATAGAGTCAGAGAGAAGATGATCCATATGATGATGATGTCTAAGCTTGTTGAGCTTTAACCAAGCCTAGCTCCTATTTTCCAAAACAAAAAATCCCCAAGGCCCATGGGAAATGAATGATGAGCATTTGAGTTTCAACCTGGTTTAATATCAAAAAGGGGACATTGTATTGTTCAAGATTTTTTTAACAACATAATAATTTAATCCACCTATTTGGGACTGTAAAATAAAAATAGATGAATTAATCTATTTTCAATAATAGGTTCTTTTAATCTAGAATCTAATAGAAAGATAAAGCATAATACATTGAAGGACACATAAAATGTTCTAAAATAAAGACTAAAATAGGTTGCCCATAAAAAACAAGAAAGAGGAAAAATGAAAAGATAACATAGAAATGATTCATTTGATGGTTTTGATAAGATCTCATTTAACTATTTCAAATGGATTTGGAAGGGACAAAGCATATTTGATTGACTAAAATTTTGAGGTAACTTATCCATTGTCATTGTATGCATCATCTTCTCTTGGAACCTATTTCTACAATGCACCAAGCCTAGAATTTATTGGGGATGCACTTAAGGTGGATAAAAACTCATCAAATGCTTTATGTATGCTTGGCAACATGGAACCAAAAATAGATGATTGGCTTAAAGCAAAAGAAACAATTAAAGTAACATGCCAACTTGTCTTGGCTGATGAAGCAAAATGAAAAGCTGATGAAGAACGAAGGATTCATATGGAAATGAGAAAGCAAGAGGAAGAACTTCAGGGGGTGATTCAACAAGAGGAGCAATTTGAATTTGTGAAGGAATTAAAGAAGAGTAAGCGTAAGGAAAGGGATGATGATGATGATGATATTGGTCAGTCTGAGAAGAAACAAAAGAAGGAAAAGAAGAAAAAGAAGAAGGATAAGGGCCACAAGGCTTATGATTCTTATATGGAGGAACTTGATGTTTCCATGGAAGATGAAGCAAATTATGAGTGATAAGGCATAAGATGATGTAGAAAATGTCCAAGATATTCTTAAAGATGTAGGTCTAGAAGACTCTGATGATGGAAAGAAAAATTCTCCAATTTCAACAAAATCATGAAGGAGACATGCATACTCTGATTCTGAAGATGATGAACCATTGCAGAAACATAGTCTAAGAGAAGATGATCCATATGGTGATGATGTCTAGGCTTCTTGAGAGGAAAACTGAAAAGATAACATACAAATGATTCATTTGAGGTTTTTGATAAGATCTCATTTAACTATGTCAAATGGATTTGGAAGGGACAAAGCATATTTGATTGACTAAATTTTTGAGGTATCCTATCCATCGTCATTGTATGCATCATCTTCTCTTGGAATTTGTTGAAACTCAAATGTTCATCATTCATTTCCCATGGGAATTGGGGATTTTTCTCTTGGAAAATAGGAGCTATGTTTGGTTAAAGCTCAGGAAGCCTAGACATCATCATCATATGGATCATCTTCTCTTAGACTCTGTTTCTACAATGGTTCATCATCTTCAGAATCAGAGTATGCATGTATCCTTCGTGATTTTGTTTAAACTAGAGAATTTTTCTCGCCATCATCATAGTCTTCTAGACCTATAGCTGCAAGAAGATCTTTGGCATTTTCTACATCATCTTGTGCCTTATCACTCATATAATTTTCCTCATCTTCCATGGAAACATCAAGTTCCTCCATATAAGAATCATAAGCTTGTGGTCCTTATCCTTCTTCTTTTTGTTCTTTTCCTTCTTTTGTTTCTTCTCAAACTAACCAACCTCATCATTGTCACCATCCCTATCCTTACACTTACTCTTCCATAATTCCTTCACACATTCAAATTGCTCCTCTTGTTGCATCACTCGCCAAAGTTCTTCCTCTTACTTTCTCCTTTCCATCTGAATCCTTTGTTCTTCATCAACTTTTTGTTTTGCTTCATCAGCCAAGACAAGTTGGCATGCTACTTTAATTGTTTCTTTTGCTTTAAGCCAATCATTTGTTTTCAATTCCATGTTTCCAAGCATACATAAAGAATTTGATGAGTTTTTATCCACTTTAAGTGCATCCCCAATCAATTCTAGGCTTGGTGCATTGTAGAAACAAATTCCAAGAGAAGATCATGCATACAATGATGATGGATAAGCTACCTCAAAATTTTAGTCAATCAAATATGCTTTTTCCCTTCTAAATCCACTTGACATAGTTAAATGAGATCTTATCAAAAACCTCAAATGAATCACCAATATGCTATCTTTTCATTTTTTCTCTTTCTTGTTTTTCATGGGAAACCTATTTTAGTCTTTATTTTAGAACATTTTATGTGTCCTTCAATGTATTATGCTTTATCTTTCTATCAGATTCTAGATTAAAAGAACCTATAATTGAAAATGGATTAATTCATCTATTTTTATTTTACAATCCCAAATAGGTGGATTAAATTATTCTGTTGTTAAACAAATCTTATACAATGTAATGTCCCCTTTTCAAAATGAGACCAAGTTGAAACTCAAATGCTCATCGTTCATTTCCCATGGGATTTGGGGATATTACTCTTGGGGAATAGGAGTATAATAATAACTCAAGAGTATCTTAATGTCATAAAAGGGGCCACTTAAGTGTTGACACAGAGAACAAGAAATGTTTATGTTGCAAATGGGGCAACCATTGTGCTAGGTGAAAGGGGTCAATTTGATATTGCAAAGGAAATTTTTACATAGGTACAAGAAGTTGTTGCAGGAAACATCTTTGTTCAGATGCTTGATGTGTGGGTAAATATAGCACATGTTTACTTTGCACAAGGACGGTTTACACTTGCAGTGACAATGTTTATGCTGCAAATGGGACAACCATTGTAAAGTGTTGGCACAGAGACTAGGAAATGTTTATGCTACAAATGGGGCAACTATTGTGCTAGCTAAAAGGGGTCAATTTGATATTGCAAAGGAAATCTTTACACAGGTATAAGAAGCTACTACAGGAAACATCTTTGTTCATATGCCTAATGTGGGTAAATCTAAGACATGTTTACTTTGCACAAGGATAGTTTTCGTTTGCAGTGAAAATGTATCAAAATTGTTTGAGGAAATTCTATTTTGGCACTGACACCCAAATTTTATTATATTTAGCTCAAACACATTATGCAACAGAATAGTGGCAAGATTGTAAGAGAACATTATTAAGAGCAGTAGATTGTAATGAGCATTTTGAATTTGTGTTTAAAGTAATTAGGTTTTGAATTACCTCTAAATTTGCTGTAGAGGGCGTCCCCAACTCCAATTTCACTATAGAGGGCCTTGAAAAATTAAAATTCATTGCAACAAACTCTGAATTCCTTGACCTTGCCCACCTTTTCAAAAGTCTCCAGGTCCTCTCCAAATCCTTATCGCCTATGCAAGTAGCTGGTATAACTAATCAAAACTATTCATCCCAGGCTAACAAATGAAGCGAGATCAAGTGAGACGAATGAATATGCAATGAACAAGAAAAATGAATCTGCAATGAAAGTGAATAATCGTGCCAATACATTGCGTGCATGAATACATCATGCCAATAATTGGCCGAATTATTTTTCAAATTTTTTGTCTAATTTGGATTTGATGACTAACTATTTTGTCATTCTTATTTTTGTGACTAAATAATTTTTTAGTCAACAACCAAATTGGTCATTTATTTACTCATTTATAGCTAAGTTACAAAAAAATGAGTAGAATTAAGTCATTTTTAGTTGTTGTGACTAAAATTTTTAGTCACCTAGTCATTTATTTGCCAAATTCTACTAGTGTATGTGAAGTATAAGATCGGGCATAAAGGACAACCGAAAGTGACCCCTCCGGTAGTGTAGAAACAAGCTTCCCCCTCTTCTTGAAAGGGAAAGGAGAGGCCTGCCCACCATCAGGGTGCCCCTTTTGATCCTCTTTCTAAAGAAGAGTTTTGGATGTCTACTCCTGGATTCCACATGAGAAGTGCGATGGTACCTGCTTGGCACAAAGCTAAGATCAGGATATCAAATCTTCCTACTGTGCCTCTTGGTCCTTAGCCCTACTTGTATGGTAGGAGGAAGGGTCCATGTGGGGAATCCTCTATGTCTCAACCTTTGTGGCCTCCCACCACTCCTGCTCCTAAAGTAGTGAATAGGAAGAGGCTTGCTGCCAAGGCGCTAGAGCCAACTCCTCTCGTTGTTTCTCAACATCTTCCTCCTGCTCTTGTTCAAGAGTTTGTCCCTCCACCGAAGACAACTGTGATGGACACCCCTATGGCTGAGTAGGAGCCTTCAGTCCCTTCCTAGTACCTGGCCTCTAGCTCAAAGATGGTAAAAACTGCCTTGTGCATGAGCGCAAGTGCTAGCGAAAGGCATTGGCGGCTGAGCAAGACACTTTACAGACAAAGGAAGAGGAATTGACTGCCCCTGTTTTAGGGCCTCTTGATGCGTCCTCCTCTCTCCTTCCCTTTGCTTCCATTCAATCAAATCTAGTCCTACTTCTAGCTCCCCCTGTGAGTGTGAGTGCGCCTGATCCTAAAAGGGTGCAAGTGTTTATCACTCCTTCAGTCAAGCCGCCTCTTTTGATGTCCCTCCCAAACATCCCACCATTCCTTAAACCTGTGGACATGTGGAATACCTCGATGGTGTCTGCCATGGTTTTATCCTCCCCTTCCACACCTCTTGTCTCATCTGTGGGGAGTTCACATCCTTTGATGAAGCTGAAAGCAGAGGTTGGCCCTTCCAGCAATGGGGGACGTAAGAGGAGTCCACCCTCTTCAAAAGGTGGTCCGACATTAGCATGTGTCATCTTTGTGACGAAGCCAACTCTGGAGTCCCCTAAGTTTGTCACTATTCCCAAGTCACTCGGTGAGCCAAACAGTGAATCTTGGGTGTCACCATCCCCATCTGTTAAGGTAACACATGGCACTCCCGTGAAGTGCATGTTTAACTCTCTAAATGAAGTCTTGGCCTTGTTAGCAATCTTTGTAAAATTGTTGACCATTGCTCCACAAGAGCCTAGTGGAGAAGACCTTGCGAGGTCTTCTTCCTTAGCCCTTGTTGCGGGAGGGTCAGAAGCACCTCCCCTTAATAATCCACCACTGCAAGCTCATTCACCTTCCCCATACAATGATCTAGATTGGGAAGCAGACAATGTCTTGGTCGATGAGTGTTAGGGGGAGAAATCTTCTTTATCTTTAGACTAGGTGTGTGTGTGTTGTGATGTTTTCCCTCATGCTTGTGTTATGTGTTCTTGGATGACCCTTGTCACCCTTGTAGGTGCTTGGATACATGAGTGATTATGTGTCCTAAACTTCCTCTATTTGTTCCATCATTCTTCCTCTATTATGTGTTTTTATTTTCAAAAAATTGGGGACGATGCAAAGTGTTGGGGGCATTTAGGCTTCCCTTCCATGTTGACCCAATTTTTTAATTTTTACTTTGTCTTCTTGTGCATTCTTCACATAATCTAATATAGTAGGGGGTTGATGATAGTTCATCTATATACTATTACTATACTTATATATATTTATGAGTAAATCTAACCCTGAAATATCAGATCACCCCTATGTCTCTTGTTTGTGATGTTGCTATTTCTCTTTCACTCTTTTTTGTTTGATTTGTCCCTTGTGTGTGTGGCAATGCCACTTTCACAATGTTTCAATTTTTAGAAAACACATTCATAGCCAATGAATCTTTTCTCAAAAATCTTAGCAACCTTTTTCAAGAAATATCATTCTCAACTTGGACCCCTAACATAACATGTTTCCTTCATCATGGGTTCACAAAGAAAGAACTTGAGAACTTTCCTTCGAGGTGGGAGCAACTTTTCTTGCAAGAGTAGCCTCGACCTCCCCCTTGCGAGGGAGCATTTTCTTCCTTTCAAATTCTTTGATGGAGTGAACATATTTTGAAAGGATTCCTTGATGATGAAGTGTTTTTGTGAAAAAAACATTATCTCACTTTCAAAAAACATGTCCCTTGAGTGGACCCCTCTTCTTTTGAAGGGTTCTCGAGGGACCCCTTTGAAAGTCTTTTAGTTTGATTGTCTATTTGTGTGACTGTCCGCTTGTTTTCCTACATGGCTACTTTTTGTTTTCTGGCATGTTTTATCTGTGGATTAACCTGTTGCTTTGCAGGTGTGCCTATGAAGCCGCTTTCCAATCTGAATCTCTGAAGTCCCCTTAACTGGGCTTCCTTCATGAGAGAGTACTTGGGGGAATTCCTTCTTGCAGGTTTGTGGGCCTGTAAGGTGCTTACATCCTATGGGATTTGTCCATCGTTGGTCTGTGGGCCTTCAATGTACTTTGTGTAGCTTCATAGTTCTGCGGGGCTATGGAGTCATTTTGTTTGAAACTCCTCAGGAGAGAGTACCTGTGGAGTCCTTTTCCTTCCCTACACTTTCGAGTTCTCCAGATCGTGGTTTGCTTCCTCGATGGTTTAGGTATACATATCTAACTCTTCAATCTACTTTATTGAACACTCATTGATACTCATGCTTGCTACAGTGGGGGGAAAATGTATAGGAGAAAATCTGAACCCCTTGTGAAAATTCCCCTTTTGCATACCCCCACCTTAGAAAATCAAACCCAAAGAAGAAATTTCACATCACCCACCTGCCTTCCACCCACTTGGCGTTTGTCCTGTGTGTCGGTGAGAGAATATTTGTTGGGGACGTAAGTGCAGTGCACGTATTTCTGTGTGACATGCTACCATCCCTGACAGATTCCCATGTCTGAAGTTGGTAGAGACGTTACACTCGTCATTGGGGATGAATTGTAACATCCCTCTATCAACCAACTAGCCCAAAAATGACTTATTCCTTCTCATCCCACCTTCAAAAGAATTCGCTTCACACATCACTTCACTTCTTCACATTCTCAAGCATTTTTCACTTCATCTTTTCACACTTCCAACAATCTACACCATTCCATTTGAGCATTGCAGTAGATAGAAACTCCATCAAATTCACTTTTGCACATGCTGCTCTACCACAAAATTTGTGAGCTTGGAGTCTTGCAAGACCTCGCTTCATTAACATTGTGACTGTGGTGACTTTTCCAAGTTCATTGCTTGCATTCTCCCTTCATTGGCCTTGAGAGCCTTTGGGTGGAGGTGGAACCGTTTCACATTCCTCCCTTGTGATTTGATAGAGTAACTTTATCTTTTGTAGTGTTCAATGTACTTCTTTCAATCTCCTTTATCATATTTTCTACTTCGTTTCTTTTTGGCTGTTCGTGGAGGTGGAAACACTAAAGCAGAGGTCTGGCTGAGGCAGGCCCCTATACAACGATAATAATTTTTTCCCTTGTTTTTTTGTGTAGGTGAACGTGTGCATGGAGATCGCTGGTGAACTGGCGTTTCAGTGAGATAATATTCGTCATCCTAGATTTTATTTACTTGCTTTACCATCTCCACATTTACTTTTCGTACCATATCATTTTTTTTCTTTTCATTAAAATCAACTAGCGAGATTATTAGTAGGTTTTTGGTAGTTTTCTGACCGTACTTTGCATTTTTTGGTCATATGGATGCTAGCACACCACACTATCATCCTAGACCAGTATTGTCATCCTTGAACAAAGAGTCTTCTAAGGTACAGTTCATACTCCAAAAGATGGCTCGTCTAGCCCCAAATAGAATTTCAGGTCTGTAGAGTGACAAAAGTACTTCATATTGCTCTTCATTCTCGATCCTCACCCAAAACACCCTTTAGAGTGAGGTAAGTTAGGGAAACCCTCCGCTCTCGGCTCTTTGTGACCTAGAGCCTTGACGTAGTTGGTCCCCCTCTCTTATAGACAACAATGAGAATGGGGATCAAACACACAATTTATGTGGAGGCAACTCAGGAGGCATTTGAATTTCAAGTTGTTTAAAAACAATTCTACACAATGTGTGCACACATGAATATATATAAACCTAATTCAACTACACATGTGCTTTAAATTTGACCTTGTAGGACTTTGTTAGTGCCACTTTCTAGACTTAAGAGGTCACACCAACTCAACTAGGACACGTAGAGTAGCCTCATATGGTAATTTAAATTTTTGATTATATTTATTTAGTCAATTAAAAATTATACATTATGAATAACTTAAATTAAATTTAAAATTGAATATATATATATGCTCATACATACATTAAATTATTTTTCTTTTATAGCATGAGACATTTCTTGTAGCTGAGCATGTAGAGACAACTCCTGGAATAGAGGATGCACAACAACCTCTTATGATACAATTTAAATGTAATAAATTATTAATTAAATTGAATTAAATCATTTTTAATCGTCTTACATCTAATTTCAACTTTCTTTCTCTTGTATGTAGATTGATTCAGAGCATGTAGATATAGGTCTAGGTGCACTAGAGCATGTAGATCAGCCTCACACAGTAATTTAATTGTATGATAAATTATAAATTAATTTTCATTAAATCATTTTTAATCATTTTACATCTGATTTCATCTTACTTTCTCTTGTACAAAGTGATTCATGCCATCTAGGTAGTTCGCATGGTGTGGAGAGGTCTCCTTATTATAGAGATGATATGAGTTAGATCTTATTTCATGGGCTACATATATTGTTTCTCATGGACTTAATATATTGTTTCATGGACTTTATATTTCATGGGTTGTATTAGATCATGGACTTAATATATATCATTTCATGGAATTTATTTCATTTCAGTATTTTATGCTCTGTTATTGTTAAATAGTAATTTACACACATGTGCTGTAGACACGTAAAATGTACATACACTCGATCCTGATCTACTAACATCGCTTCATCCTGAATTATCCCTCTATCTAACCATTTAATCAAATAGCCTTATTTGATTAAATTCATCATAATTCCCCTTTTAATTAAATAAATCCCTCGATTTAATTAAATCATTGTCTCAGTGTAATTAGCTAGGTCACTTCATCTTCCTATCTTTGATTTAATTAAATAATCCATATTATTTGATTACATCTCTAAAGTTCATCTAATTAAATTAAATAAATCAAACATTTATCTAATTTAATCTAACATCACCCCCTTTGGTTAAATAAATCAAAAATATTTATTTAACTAAGTCTAAATCATTCTTTTTCTCATTTTAAGTTATTTAAATCCTAAAATCTAAGTCAAAATGGTCAAATCAACTAACATCATTTAAATTAATCAAATCATGATCAATGCTAATCCTAATCACTCAAATCCTCTAAATTTTGCAACTTGCACATGAAAATCAATTTAATTGTTTTATAAATCACCTATTTTCATTCAAAAAGGCATCCAAGTGGGAATATTCCTCAAATTTGAAATCTCCCCCCAAATTGACTTGTCCATCCAACAAACCATTTAAAGCTCTTACATTGTCTCTTACATGTCTCCCACTTGGCATTTAATTCATCTTTCATCCCCCCTAAACATGTCATCTCATCAAATTCAAATTTCAAACTTGCACATTGATCAAAATGTGCTCAAACTTCCTCCATTCAAATGTTGACAAGTGGCACCTTGCCATTGGTTGAATGTTAGTCCCACATTGTTTCATTTTTGGCATTCATCCATCTTAGCATTCTATAAATGAAGAGATCCTCTCCTCATTTGATCATCCTCAATTTGAGTAAAGTTACCATGCTCAAATCATTAGCAATCCTCATCAATTATCATTGAATCTTAGCTAGGTTATGCAGGTTTTTAGCTTGGAGCACTCAATCTTCATCAACAAAGTGGATCACTCATCAAATCTCTTCATCAAATCAACATTGCATCATTGGAGTTGGAAAAGGGCCAATTTTCACATCAAATTGGCACCAATTCCCTCAAGAGATTAGGAGTTTGTTGGCTTTAGAATAGGATTTGATATGCTTTGAAATCTCATTGTGTTCTTCATTTCATATTTTATCTCTTTTTCCATTCAAATGAGTTTCTTGAGGAATCCTTGTTCTTGCTTGCATTTGATCTCCTAATGTATTCATTTGTTTTGTTTTGCAAGTATTTGGATTAGGGTTCACATGTGCATTTATGCATTTTATGTGAAATTAATATGATATTGATAGGACATAAATTTGTACATTACAAAAAATTCATTGTCAAGACATTAATAGGACGTTAATGTGAAATTAAATACAAGTGTGAAATTAAAGTTGAAATTAATAAGACATTTAATTATTTGTACTTTACAAATTTAGTGATTCATAGTCAAGGCATTAACTTATCAAAGAAGTTCTAAAAAAATTACTTAAGGGGATCATATTTACTTCAAAGTACATGTCTCATATTCAATTGCAATTTATGTAATGTTAATTTAATTTATGTCATAATAGGATGTCTTAAGGGGTCCTAATAGGACTTCTTAAGGGGATCAAAGAATTCAAACTACATGTCTCATGTTAGATCACAATTGATATAATTAAGTATTAGACTTTAGGGTGACTCATCATAACTTCTTAATGGGTCCTAATAGGACGTCTTAATGGGATCAAATACTTCAAAGTACATGTCTCATATTTAATCACAATTGATGTAATGTTAATTTAATTTATGTCATAATAGGATGTCTTAAGGGGATCAAAGGAGTTCTCAAAATTTGGTGAAGTTTCCCAAGGCAGCCAAATTTAACAATAATACAATCAAATTTTAAGTAAATTCAAAGTAGCAAAACATGCACAACCTTCATTACAAAATGTATAGAATATTGATTTTGATATATAAAATTGTAGAGTATAATTCTATATGTACATGTATACAAATTTGTACAAAATGTGTAATTGTGTAATTGTGTATGTACATATATGCCAACTCAAAACAATGTTTACAAAATGTGGCTATGCCATCTCAAGAAAATCTGAAACTTATGGGGAATGTAGCAAGTCTTCATGCCACCTGATATCAAAATGATACAAGCAATATCAATATATCATCAAAACATGTATTTTAATTAATATAAAACTATCTATATACACAACTTGTACCTGTATTTACAAGTGCCTCATACATGTGTATAGGTTTAATCTGCATCCTCTCCTTTTTGTTTTAAAGTATGAGATCAATGTGATGATGGCTTAAGGATACAAAAAATGATAATAAATCAATTTTAACTATTTTAAATGTCCAAGCTATACAATATATAATAAAAACATGTATTTAAATATATTTTAACTAATAATTATCTATTTTTACCAAGTATTCCATGTTGTCTAGGTTGAATCGATACATAGACTCTCATTTTTGTCTCAAAGTATGTGATGATGGCCTAAGGATATAAAAGGACAATTTAAATCAATTTCAACTAATAACACATAAGAAATATCAAAACATATATTTAATGTATTTAAAAGAACAATATAAAACTAAAACTATATTTACTTGTATTTAATTATTCAATTGTAGCATCTGCATCCTCTCTTTTTTACAACACATCTATGATTGTCTCATGCTTTTCCATAGAAATTTTCCATAGCTTTTTATTTCCAGGTCTTCCACCATGCCTCACTAGTTTTATTATTTTTGCCACTGCCAAATGTGAGTAGTGTATAATCTTCTTATGTGTTTCATAATCTTCGAATCCAGGAAAACCATTCTTCCTTATTAGATATTTTCGTAGCCAAGTTCCAACAACCACCACCGAACCTATTGGATAATAATAGCCATCATCAAAGAAGTTCTCAAATTTTTCTTAAGGGGATGTCTTAAGGGGATCACCAAACCTGTTGGATAATGATAGCCATCATCATCTTCTCGAGGTTCTATTAACTTATGTTTAGTCTCCACACAACGATCCAATCAATATTATGTTTCCTTTTCATTATCCTCAGGTGCAACAACAACATACACATGTCCTACAAACAAAATTTGATTCAATAACTTGCACATCTCCATATAATTTGACCAATCTACATACATGCATTCATATGTATATAAATAAATAAAAGCACTAAAAAATAGTAATAAAGTGAAATAAATTGAATTAAATTACCTTCTTGTACAAGGTCTTAAACACGGTCATAATCGTCTGATATAAACACTTGATCATTGTCTTCAATTGTTGTTTCATATTGATCGTGTGTTTGTGCAAGTGTCAACAATCTTTGCTTCCACTCTTCAGGCCATTCTATATTCTCACATGCTTCCCAATCTCCTGAAATATTAAACTAACAAAAACATGCAAGCTCCCTTGTCCAAATAGTCCAATATTAAAACTATTATGTTGCCAATATTTTTCAATCTGCATCAGGAGTTGACCATTAAAACACCAAGATTGGTTGATTGGATCATTTTCTATACTTTCTCTTCTCTTTTCTGCTCTTACCAATGTTTTAGGATCCATTTTTATAATTTCACTAATATTGCTTGCCATTCTTTTATTCAAAGTTGTTTTATTAACTATAGTAGTTGTTATAACTCGTCTTGCTGCATTCGTATCTTTAGATCGACTATTCTTTCCAATTGACTCAATGGCACTAGCAACAATAGACATAGCTTTAATGATTGATCTTTTCTTCTTGGTTTAACAAAAATGCCTAACTTTTTCATTACTTTTCTCATTTTCTACATTCTCATTAATTGCATCATTAGTTGACATTGAAATGATAGTTTTTAACGATAAAAAAATTCTTTGTATAATCTATTAGCATGTGTTCTTATTTGTCTCTAAGAAATCTTACCAGGAAGATTATCCAAAACATCTCTTTTAATTTAAAAATATATATTTTCATTTTCAACATCACATCTTGGATTTTCATTTTCATTTTCAACTTCAAAATGATTTTCATTTTCATCTTCATTTTCATCAACAAAATGGTTTTCATTTTTATTTTCAATAAAAGGATTTTCATTTTCATTTTCAACAACAAAACGGTTTTCATTTTCATTTTCAATAAAAGGATTTTCATTTTTATTTTCAACAACAAAACTATTTTTATCTTGATTTTCAACAACAACAAAAAAATCATTTTCATTTTCAACAACAATTTGACTCAAATATTGAAATCTATGAATATTATTGATGTCAACATTGTTATATCCAACTTATTTTAAATCTCCCATTTCCATTTCATTCAAAGGTGGATTTGAAGATGTTCTTGGATTTGTGCCTATTGAAACATTCTCCATAGCATTGAAAGGGGGATTTGAAGACATACCAGAAGTAGTTTGTATAATTGTATTAGTTTCCACATTCACCTCTTACAAATTTGCATCGTCTACATCCATGGTCTCCTCATTGTTTTTATCTTCAATAGTTGTGGAATTGGATGTTTCAACATTGTTCATTGATCGAATCCTCATTCATCTATCTCTTTGTCTTTTTGCCTCCTCTCTTTTTAATTTAATTTCTTCAGGGGTCAATACCTTCCTATCTTTCATCTTATTGCAACATTGTGATCCCATGATTAAATTTTTTTGGAGTATGTACAAATGAATGTCAAAAACTTGAAAGCATTCCTCCTTTGTTCCTCCTTCAAAAAAGTAGCAATTGAACAAAAATCCACTCAAATAATGTCCCAATGATGCCTCCTTTCAAAATTGAAAAAAAATCCCAAGTTGAAGAGCCTCTACAAGACAAAAGTTGATAGAAAATGGGGAATATGTCGTTGTCAGTGGTACATAACAAGTTGTACACCTGAAGTGTACTTGTTTGACAGTAAAAATAAAAAATGGTCAAAAATAACTCAATCCCGTTTAATAAACGAGATCCCGCTCTATAAAACGAGATCTCGTTTAGTAAATAGGATCCTGTAGTAAACAGGATCTTGTTTACTAAATGGGATCTTGATCCCTTTTCAACGGACATAATAGTAAACGGGATCCTGTAGTAAACAAGATCTTGATTACTAAACGGGATCTCAATCCCTTTTCAACGGACATAATAGTAAATGGGATCCCATTTATAAACAAAATAGGATCTCGTTTAGTAAATGGGATCTTGTTTTGTAAAATTTTAATTTTTGGCTAGGTTTTTGCTTTGTTAATAGGTTCAAGAAAAGGGTTGGGGACCCAAACCTAGGCCTTGGACCTAGTTTGACCTGCAAGTTGAAGGTCCTGACAATGTCACAAGAAAATAGTGACTTTGGGCATATGTTTGAAGACCTTTTTTGTAGAACTTTTTGACGAAATTAAAGCCCATTATAGATGAGATAGTGTAGATTCCAAATATGTAAAAAAAAAATTACAATTAGATTATTTTTTCTATTTTTCAATTAATTTATGATGAAATAGGTCCATAAACTTGAATTATCAAGGTTTTTCAATACTTTAATCTTTTTATTAAAATAATTTTTTGAAAAACAAATTGTACGAAAGCGTACTTTAGACAATTCTTTTCAATTTTAAAAAAGTCAAAAAATGATAAGTTTAGGTCATCTTATGCGTGACGTACACGACGATTTTTCAAAACACCAAATATGATCAATAAAAAATTAATAAAAAAAAATTCAATAAAAAATTACAAAAAAATATGAAAGTGTGCTTCAGTGAGTTACAAATCTTTTCCCAAAAGGATTTAGAAAAATAAGATTATTTAGGTCAAAATATGGATGACGTACATGTGCATGGTATAGTAAAAAAAAGTGACTTTTAAAGAGTGGTTTTTGGAAATGCCTATTGAAAATAAATTTGTATCATTTGGGTATTGAAATAAATCACATATTTGGAAACTAGACTCCAAGTACTACATTTTATGATTACTGAATTTTTTTAAGATTCCATCTCTAAGTGCTTCAAATTTTAAGGTCAAATGTGACAAATTTTGAAAATCAGGGAAAACACTTGCAAGCCACTCAGCTTCTTGCCAGCACCCCTCATGCAATGTTGATTTCATGCTCTTGGGATAATTTAATATATAGTAAAGCTTTCATATTCAGTCCCCTTATTCCTATTCAATGAAAATAATGATTAGGATATGTATTTTTATATAAAACCCTATTATGCAATTTGAAATATTTAAATTTTTAGTTGGCTCATAATGACTATTTGGAAAGGAAGGAACACAATCAATTTCTAAATTTGAACTTAGAAGTTTGGAGGCCAAACCATGCAAAAAAAAATGACCCAAGGTGATAACTAACTATGATAATTACAAATGCCTAAATTGACCATTACATTTGGTATATTTATCCTAATCCATCTTATTCCCAATTCCCATATTAATTAAATAATAATTTTATTATTTAATTAGTTTTTCTATCCTAATTGTCATCCTAATCATTCCCTCTATTTCCCATACACTCCAATTCAAGATAAATAATTATTCCTAATTATTTACCCATCCTTATTCCCTCCTTATTTATTTAATTCCCTTCACATGCCCCATCCTCCACCATTTTCTATTAATGCCTAATCTTCAACTAATCCACCTCCCTAATCATGTGCACACACTTAATCCTTGATTAAGTGGGGTCAAGTATTCCCTCACCCACTTTGTCCTCCCTTCATAAATCCTCCCCCTTTTGGAAAAGACCCCATGTCCTTGGGCACATGGGTCTTTCTTCCAAAAGAATTCATTTATTCATATTACTCCCTCCCCTTTGGAGTGTGAGGACAAACTTTTCCTTTATGGCAAGATCTCCTTTTACACTCCAAAGTACCATCTCCCCTCTCATCTCCTCTCATGGTGCCACTTTGCACCATCCCATGAGTTGAGAGATCACCAAGATCATCTTAACAATTGATATCTCGATTCAATCTCAATCCTTCGTCCATTTTCCTCCAAACCTATATATCCAAACACTTGCCATTTTTCAAGAAATCACTCACCTTTGCATTGGATCACTATTATGCTACCAAAAATTTGAGTGAGCACACATTGAATCGACAATTGTGGGTAAATCTACACAATGAGGAGATTAACATAGTATTTTTAGTAAATTCTATGTTGGTTTGATCTTCATTCACCCTATTTGAGTGTTTGTTTGGTTTCATTGGTGTTATCATTCATATTGACATGATTTTCTCACACATAATAATAAATCAAAATTAGATCATTAAGATGTGCAAATGATAGAATAATATTAAAATTAAGTTATTTATCAACTTCACACAAAATATCATTGTGCACACTGATTATTACATTAAAGATAAATCTATTAAATAAATCTAAAACAAAAATAAAATATACAAAATACACATTTTTCACCTTTACAATTTAATAAGTTGATTTTTTTAGCCTAAGATTAAAAAATTATCTGATCAAAAATAAAATTATATAAATAATATTTTTACTAATATATAGCATAAATTATAAAAATAAATATTAAAATATTTCTTTATTTTATTATTAATAATAAAAATTTACAATTATAAATTTAAAATCATAATTATTTATTTTAATTAAGTTTATAATCATTTAAATTATAATCCATCACAAGTCAAGTACCTAATGTTTTATAAGTTTCATTTAAACATGTGGAATCTCAATTATTTTTACGTAGAACACTAAAGTAATTGTAAACAGACAAATTTTAAATTGGTTTTTCTTTGAAATGATTTGCATGTAAATGGTCTTCCAAAATATTTGCTTATTCTAGTGTGATACTTTGATATATTTTCTTCTTTAGAATTATATTTAATATAAATTGTTAGGTGTAGTTTTAATGAAAATATGCTAAAAAAAACTTAGGCTTTTAAAGAGAATTTTCTTCAAGTTTGCTTTTGTATATGATTTTTTTTTTCAATCTTAATTATGTTAAGTTAGATTTATACCATTATCTAGAGTGTATAAATATTTAGTTTATTTATAGTTTCATTATTTGAGTGGTCTATGATTTTAATAATAAGTTTGATGTTATTTTATTTGGTGATGTTGAATTTGTTTTTAATTGGTATAAATTTTTTAATCTTATTATTTATTGTGTGGGTTGTATCCCTAAAACAATATTTTTCACTTAGATTAAGAATTCTAGGGAATTTTATGTTGTCTGGGATTAGGAATTTATCTAAGGGACTTTTCTTGTTTATATTTCATAACTTTTAGTAGATTAATATGCTACTTAACTAGTCTAATTGTTGGTTCATGCAAACCACCTTGCTTGTTCTTTTCCACTAGATTAAATATTTTAAATTCTCTTGAGGAAATTATCTTAAGGTCCCTATGTAGGTTGAGCTTCGTAGACTCCCAAAACCCATGTGGGAATTCTTGGAGAAAACCATTTAGTGATTTATCATGAACCCAATTTATTTTACTACTCAACCTAATGTGAGGGTTCAAGTTTATGTGGACCTCATCTCTGACTTTAAAGAATATATATAGATTCAAGTTGGTGGCTTGTGATTTTCACAAAAGGTCGCTTATATTAACTTACCAATGCTTGTTTTTGTTTCCAAGATTCAAATCATAGTATAAAAGACTATTTCTTATGCTTAAACTAGATGTTAAGTTAGATACAAATTCCCCTACACCTCCAACAAAAGAGGTTTGATAGTCAACTATAGGTAGTAAAAAATATGTGGTTGTTAGACAACCTAAAGCCAATCACCCTCAACAAAAACCACCATATGTTTGTAAGCTTGATGCCACTCTAGTGGCCATAAACTATGTAGTGGTTTTGTTCTCTAGGAATTCATGTATTATCATCTCAACTTGTAGTTAGGTGATCCCACAATAGTGTGCCCCACTTTTGACCAAAGTAGGATATTGAAATCAACATTTTTTACAAAAAAATCATTTTCTAACACCTATAGCAACTAAATTGTTAAGAATTTGAAGATGATGTGAACTAGTGATTTTTGATATTTTGTCTATAAATGATAAATATATATTTTTAAAAAATTAAGAAATAATTTGTGTTTTTTTTTTACTTAACTTTTAATAACTTATTTTTTATAGTTAACGATATTTTAAAAAAGTGATGTTACTTCAATAGAGCATAAATTCATTTATAGAAATAATAAAATTATAATTTTTTAAACATAGATTCATAACACCAATATCTAGCACATATATTTTTTTCATAATTTTTGTTGCATAATTTTTTTTATAACTTCTTGCAGTGAGATTAACTATAATTCAAACATAGGTTCTTTGATAATGCATTTTTTTTTGTATGCATCCAAATTAAATTCTCTTTTTTTTTGTATAAATAAGAACATCAATACCTAATGCACATATATTTTTCAAAAAAATTATTATCTATTGTACTAATTTTTCATGTGGGTTGAACAAAGACCCTGATGATTGTTGAAAAACCTATGTTCACTAGAAAATAAAAAATAAATATAATAATTGATGAGCCATAGGAATGTCTAGTTTCTTTACTATAGTTTTATGTTTTTATCTCATTTCTGCTAAGCTTCAAAAGACATTACCAAACCTTTTTCATATACTTTAAGTATTTCAAATAATTTGAAGATTATATATATGATATTAGTGATTGTGTGTGTGAACTTTGAATGTCTACGAGTTTAGTAGAATTTCATGATTAATCATAGTTAATAACAATGAAAAATGTCTTAGGAAATAAGACTAACCCCTATAGTGAAGAACCTATCAATTTGCAACAAAAGGATGATAGGTCAACACAACTAGAGGATTCAATCTGCTATAGCATGTACATATTCCCAGAATGAGATGTAGATGATGATTTGAAGACGTGAACATGGATGGCCATGTGTTACTCCATATTTTCAATAAATTATAGAGGAAGAAGAAGTCTATTCTAATAAGTTTTGAAGTTATAATAAGGGTTTCCCTAATGGGAACGTTTCCAAGTTATAATGGTTATCTTAAATGGTGTAGAGTCCTTATTAAATTTCTACGCTCTTTCTCTCACTAGTTGGTATTTTATGTTATGATTAAAAGACTCAGTCCTCTTTCTATTTTCATGGGAGAGTCGACATTTGTTTTTAGTTTTTGAATAAGTGGACTCTCATAGACCTTATATAGGAGGGTACTCTGTCGAAAAGCTACACAACTAGATATTTGCATGAATTAGATTGAATTTGAGATTTTTGTTACATTATGTACAAAACTCTATGTATGATTGGAATATAATAAACTTTAGATATTTTAGTTGCATATTTTTTTGAGTTGAGTAATTGAAGAAGATATTGTGGGATGCAACAACTCAAGAAAGGTCCACTTGAGGTATTGTAGAACCCATGTTAGTTTAGATGATTAATTAGATTATGCATTGTAGTTTCTAAATTATAGTTTTCAATTTACATTACATTGAATGCTATATTGCAATTTTTAAATTGAAATCTCCAATTTATATTTTGTTCAATAGTATTGAGTGATTAGTTGAATTAGGATATGCTGCAACATAAATAGTTATCATTTACAATCCATGAATGATAGGTACCTGTAGCGGTTAACAATAACTAATAATTGCTTACCCTGTTCTTTAGATAGGAGTTACTTTTAGTTAGAAGCTTAAATTATAAGTTTATTCCTATTTAATCACCTTAGTCAGCGGATATAGGAAGTATAGGATTCTTGAATGCATATATAGTGTCAACATCATCTTAAGTCTATGACTCCCTAGTTGACAATTCAATGAAACCCCCTCTTGAACAATGGAATGATTAATTTGGGGATTCGTAGGTCCATTATGACACATGTATGATCATCTACATCAGCTAATTAGACATTAGGGGAAGCTCTCCATTTTTGGTGTCATTGTCAGGGATGGTGCAAAGTTCATAATTCCTATTTATGTTTTAAATTTACTCATTTCTTTCATAGATTAGTAATTTTTTTTATTTCTAGCATTAGGACCAATAGATACTCACAAATCAAACAAGAACTATCCACTAACATTCTGCAAGGACAACCAAATTTAAAGATCAAGAAACTATTGCATGTGGAGGTAGAGAGATGCTTTGCGAAGATTTATCTTCTCAACCCACAAAGAATTTGAAGATATTGGTACAAGTGAAGAACCAATAGAGGGAATCAACAATATAGAATCATCCCTCACACCAGTACCTACACTAGACTTAGGAAATACTCCCATAAGGCATCTTAAAACTATGACAAAGGAAGTAGTATAAAATCCAGTAGAACATGTTACATTGAGTTTCCAATAACAAACCAAGAAAGGGTCATTGCTCTCAAGAATGCAACCCACTCGACCTTACCAATTTTCTATGGATTGGTTACCAAAGACCCAAACACATAATTGTTTGAATTTGATTTTTTGTGTAGAAGTTATGATTATACAACATATGCTCATAAATTAAAACTCTTTCCAGCCACATTGAAAGATGTTGCTTTGTGATAATTTATGGGGTTAGGAAGGAATGTAGTACCCAATCGAGAGACAATGAAATCCAAATTATTGCAGAAGTACTGAGATTATTGTAGAGGGATAGACAGAAAGAGAGATGAAATATTTAGTATTTCAAAAAGGGAATATGAACTACTTGACAATTATGTGGAACGGTTTGAATCTTTTCTAAAGAAATCACAATAGAATAGGCTCTTTCCAAAGTCACTAAAGTTAGTATTTTTGTGAGTAGTAAATGAATACTACATGGATGCTTTAAACCTCATAGGGGTAGGGGATATTTCTTTATATCACCTTTTGAGGAGATCTACTAGGTATGTAGAAATTATTTACGGTCATCTATGAAGAAGACTAGGGTTGATAGAATTTTCTCTTTCGATAAAACATCCACTAGAGTCTCTAGGGTGAAACTTAGTAACCTTTTGTCCAATATGAAGGAGGACATAATCGACCACCTAGCTAACCAATTGGATACCTTGTACATCAAAAAGAAGAAAGAGGAAGCAAAGGAAACCCTTACTGAATATTGTACACATTACCTCCAGAAGAGGGTGAACTGTAAATGCAAGAAGCTTGCCAACATTTCTAAGGAGAAGCAAGGGAGACCTGAATTTTGAACCCTAGAGGATGAGGAAAGCCAAGTATTTTACATTGCCCAGTGAAATCCATGAAAATAAAGATAAGGTATGCCTCAAGATCCCTTGTCTTCTAATATATCATTTCTTGGGGGTAATATTGATGCAAGAGCATCCGAGGGTATCAATAATCAACATCAACAAAAAAAGAGTTTTATTTCATTATCTTTGTTTTGTGAAATAATTTTATTATTTGAATAAAATGCAATATTAAGGCTTAAATAATTTATATTAAATTATTAGTCTTATTTTATATTGCAAATTATGAGTGGGAGATAATGGTGGAGGCGACTTGGAAAATTTGAAAAATAATAATAAAAAAAGAGTTAAGTCTGGGCGTGGATTTTTGGGGAGTTACAAGTTTGTATGAACTCTTTGATTTCACCTCATTAAAGCATTCAAAAAATTGGGTGCCCAAAATGGTGATGATATATTTTTCTATTCTGGGGTCCTATGGAGTAGAGTGGAAAAATCAAAATTTTCTTCTTGAATTAGAAATTTTCAAAAGTGGGTTAAAAGATGCTTTTATCATTTAATATTTTCATTATTGCATTTTATTGAGCATCTTCTTAGATTGGGCATAGCATTTGGGAGTTACAGGAAAATGATGGAGGTCTTTCTTGAAAAGGCTTATTTTTTAGCAATTTTGAGGGGGTCTTGATGCCAAAAATTTGAAGAGCAAGGCTTGGGGCATAGCCATTGGAGATAAGACAAAAACACCATGAATTTGTAGAGTACTCTAGGCTTGTGCAACATTCCCATTAAGGTTTGACTAATTAATGGCGTTTTTCTAAACAATGACATGATTAGTGTAAAGCTGACAAGGAAGAAAGAGTAATTTTGCATTATTAACTAAAAATTTAAGATTTCAAACCCTAAATAGTTGTAGAATAAAAGAAACACGTATATCTTCTAAAATTAGCAAGAAAGGAGGAACCTGCAAGGCATCTGTAGCTTGGGTAGACTCAACCCTTGGCACATTTGGATTTCCTAGTACGTCTCTCCTACTCCCTTAACTCCTCTATTGTTCCTCTTCTTACCTCTCCCTTCTCTCACACCCTTTTCTTTCACCGTTAGCATTATTATTCCAAAAGGGGGGGTCATAGGGTTCTTATACATGGTGAGTTTCTTGTCCATTTTCCCCAAGTGCTAGACATTCTAGATGGCTCTAAAACATGGATCTCATACCCTTCTTAATGGAGCACTTGTGCCCTCAGTTGCATTCCCCTATCCTCATAAATGCAAGTTGTCTATGGTGTGCAAAGTTAAAAAATTAACCTTCCTCAAAAAATCATGACTCCTCCTTTCTTTATTTCTATTACTCATAATGTATAGTTTATTCCCTTGCTCTTATTTTCCTTATTTTAATTTGTATTCTTTTTTAATTCTTTTCTTATGCTTTTTTTTAATATGGAATATGTAGCAGAGCTACATGATTTATATTATAAGAAAAAAAAAATTACATCCTTTCTGCCCACAGAGATGTTGGGCGAGTTCAACTAACATAGAGTGCCTATAACCACCATTACAAAATTTGCCAAAATTTACCAAAATTTTGCCTTAGGTTGTAGACTTGTTTGCCAATTCTGTCAATGTATCACCAACCTCATGGCCCATACAAAAAATCAACCACCCCCCACCCATGCTCGATCATCGTTCTTCTTCATCATAAAACCTGGTGGATTCCACCAAGTCCGTAAACTCTCGACACCATTCCATGCCCACTACTTTGTTCAACCCCAGTTGCCTACATAGGAAGTTGTAGCTGATCATTTCCTAGTGCCTATGAAGTGACAAACCTTCTAATTTCAAGTCCATGATGAAGGGAATCCATTCCACCTCTATGCCTTGAAGGAACATCTTGTCGATGTCATCCAGCAACGAAATCCCCACTCCCAATTGTGCCACCACCACCACATCCACATCATCAAGGAGGATTGTTGCTTTGAAAACCATCCTTAGCAGCAGTAAGCACCACAATTTCAAAATATTTAGGTCTAGTAGTGATGCGAGGAAACAAGAGGCGATGTCGGAGTTTTCCCTTGTCCAGTTGTTTAAAAAACAAAACTTCTTTCCGATCACCATCCTCACGACCTCAAGAAATAAAATGTCTTTATTCAGGCATATCTTCTTGAGCCTCTGATTGGTAATGAAGCCTGTGATAGCTGATTGCTTTTTTTATTATCTTAGCTTAATCAGAGTATCCATCCTTTGAACACTACTAAGCGCTTCTTCCCTAAATATAGTCACTTTCCATTGAGACGTTCGAAGAGCCAACTAGCCTCATTAATTCTCTCTGCCTCCATTTCCACTACCACATATTTCCATACAATTCCTTGGAGGTGGAATTGAATTTCCTTAGGAGGGAGGTACTTCATCCTCCAAGTGTTTTCTATTAGAGAGGCATGGTCGTATTCTTTCATCATTACCATTCCATTCACAATTCCTCCTAAGTCGAATCCACCCATTCTGATGCCACCAAATCTTGCAAATGAAATTTGCAGCACCAAATTTGGAATTCATTAATGTTTGTGTCCCTGGTTGCATATTCAACTCATGCGATTGATCATATTCCCAACTCCAATGGTAAGAATGGAAGCCCTATTGTTAGGGCTTGTCAAATCTCCTTTCCTCAGGAATTATAACTATTGGAAATATGTGCCTCAAACTATACAGGCTGAAACCTCCATTAGAGACAAGTCGGTGTGACATCTTCATTGTCTGGCCGACTAGCAACTTGATTCATTCTGGTTTGTACAGGTCATTGTGACCTTGCAAATGTCTTGCCGAAAGATTGCATTGTGGAGTCTATCGCTGTGACATAGTGTATTCGTTATGACCTCATAGCGCTCGGGAGACCTCTGGCCGACAGGCCATTCAATCGTATTTCGAGGAGACTCTTGGCGACCATGGGCTTCAGGATAGCTAAGGGGTCTCGCTAAGAAGTCCCAGCGAACGAAGAAGGTCACGCCGACAGGGAAACATTCATACGTTCTTCAAAGTAACTCAAAAGTGGTCGGAGAAACGTCTTAGCGACTAAAGGTTGTCTTGCCGATAACTGATGGCTATCGGGGTAACTCAAGGATCCCGGGAAGACATCTCAGCGAACGTTGAAGGTCTCACTGACAGGAACATCTTTTGATGTCTTCGGTGTAATTCTTGGCGAATGTTTGTCATCGGTGGAACACGAAGGTCTCGGTAAGAAGTCCCAGCGACTTTGATGAGTCTTGCCGATGATGAAGAGTCTTCGGGGTAACATATGGAGACCAATATGTTCTCTCAGCAAAGGGAAATGTCTTGGTGATGGGTGAACACTTTGGGGTAACCTTTATGTCTCAGAGAAACCTCCTGGCGATATCGGTATGTCTTGCCGACTATCCTTTGGAGCTCGATATGACTTGTGTCTTCGGTATACCTTTGGTGACTCGCTATGATCTCCTGGCGAATGCGATAGGTCTGGGCGACTGCTTGGTGACTCGGTGTAACTCATGGAGCTCGATAGAACATCTTAGTGATAACAAAGTCTCTTGGCGACATCGATATGAAGTCTATGTGGCATCGGCAAGACATTGTTAGTGTCTCACCGAGATGCCAGTACATTGCGAATTCTGTTGACCGAGTAAGACTGTCCTATGTGGAGTCTCATGGACGAATAGGAGGAGCCAAATGGGAAAAATTGGAAGACAGTCAGTTGCGACGGTTCTGTGACGAAGTTCTACAGACAGAGTTCGACATGGATATACTATGTGATTACAGTTTGTAATCGGTTGGTTGAATCGACAGGTTGTTGAGTGATTGTATCAGTGGATGAATTCTATGGACTGTAACGTGAAGATTCCTGTACAAGAATGTTAATGGTGAATGCTGCTGTATAATGACACCAGAAAGATAAGTCTAGAATTTGTATGTAATTTCATTACTGTAATCCAAAGTGATTTCTCTTGGTGTGGTGGGTTTTTTCTCCCTTAAGGGTTTTCCCACGTATATCTGGAATTCATGTGTGATTGTCAAATACTCTGTTTCTGTTGTCTATTTCTTAGTGCATCTTAATTGGACTGTAATTGTAAATTTTAAAGTGTATCTACATTCTTTCCTGAGGTATTGACGTTAGGAGAATTGTTTTACACATCTGATTTTCCTTACAAGTGGTATCAGAGCCTGGCCAGTTGTGTTATCCTTGTGGGTACATTGGGTTTTTTGTGTCAATTCTGTTCAATGGGAGTCTTGTAGAGTTTGTCAATTTCTAATTACAGATTAAGATGGCTAGTACATCTTGGAAAGTTTGAAATAGAGAAATTCAATGGTAGTAACTTTGAGTTGTGGAAACTCAAGATGGAGGATCTTCTTGTTGACCGTGATCTTTGGATTGTTGTGGCTGGAGTGAGACCTACAGGCATGAAGCAAGAAGATTGGGACCTTGCAAATAGGAAGTCTAAGGGGCTGATAAGGCTCTGTTTGGCAGACTCAGTGCTTCTGAATGTGCATGAGGAGAAGACTGCATCTTCCTTGTGGAAGAGACTGGCGTCTATTTATCAGGGGAAGTCCTTGGTGAATAATATACTCTTTGAGAATGCAGGAAGGAGGGTCTGTAGCTGATCATTTGAACGCATTTAATATGCTGCTTGCTCAATTGACATATGTTGGTGTGAAGACTGAAGAAGAGGATCGTTGTATGCTTCTATTGTGTTCTTTGCTAGACTCATGGGATCATCTGATGATGGCGATTGGGAGTACAACATCCAGTTTCAAGATGGAAGATGTTGTTGCATCTTTGTTGTCAGAAGAGATGAGAAGGAAATCTTTTGAGATGGCGAAGGAAGCTCTTGCTGTTAGAGGAAGATTGAAAGAGAAGGGAAAGAAGAAGGACAAGAAATCAAAATCAAAATCAGAGAGGAGATCAAAGTCTCCTGCAAGAAGTCCAAGGTGAAGTGTTGGAACTGTGGGCAACCTGGTCATGTCTGAAAGGATTGTAAAGAGGAGAAAAGGAAGAAGAAGGGTTCTTCCGATAATGGTTCTTCTCATAGTGATGGTGATGCCTTCATTGCAGCCTTGGCTACACAGGCATCAGATGATGTCTGGTTGATTGATTCTGGAGCATCGTTCCACATGACATCTCATAGAGAATGGTTCACAAAGTATGAAGAATACGATGGTGGAAAGGTGTACCTAGGAAGTGATTCAACTTTGGAGATTGTTGGTCATGGAAGAGTCAGGATACAATTCCCTGATGGCAGAGTAAAGGGAATAAATAATGTTATGCACATACCAGGTCTGGCTCGAAATCTATTGTCTATAAGTATGCTAAATGATATTGGTGTACAAGTTACGTTCTTTGGAAATGGCTACAAGATGACTAGAGGTTCAATGGTGTTGGCTAGAGGTGCTCAAATTGGTACCTTGTACAAGCTGGATGCACAGGCTGTTCAATGTAACAGTGCCTCTAGAAAGTCACTAAAAGCTGCTCGTGGAGGTAAAGAGGGAAATATCCCTAATTTTGTAAACTCTATGGAAGTAAAACTTCCTGCAAAGAAGACTATGCTTTGGCATCATAGGTTAGGCCACATAGGAGAAAAAGGTTTAAAAACCTTGAAGAATAAAAACATGGTTGAGGGGCTCGAAGATTGTAATCTTGAATTTGAATTCTGTGAACACTGTATATATGGAAAGCAGCACCATGTTTCATTTTATTCCAGTCCCCATAAATCTTTTGGTTTGTTAGACTATATTCATTCAGATGTGTTTGGTCCAGTAGATGTTCCTTCTTTGTCTAAATAAAGATACTGCGTGTCGTTCATTGATGATTATTTAAGAAGAGCATTTGTTTATTTTTTGAAAAGTAAATCAGAAGTGTTCAGTCGATTTAAGGAATTTAAGAACCTTGTTGAAAATCAGATTGGTAGAAAAATAAAATGCTTAAGGATTGATAATGGCGGTGAATTTTGTTCTGATGAATTTGAAAGATACTGTAAAGACCATTGAATCAAAAGACATAAGACTACACCTTATACTCCACAACAGAATGGAGTTGCTGAAAGGTTCAATAGGATAGTGATGGAGAGAACACGAAGTATGCTCAGTAGTGCTGGCTTGGAGGAGAAATTCTGGGCTGAGGCTGTATCTACTGCATGTTATTTAATCAATCGGTCTCCAAATTCTGCTCTTGTTGAGAAAACACCTCTAGAAGCGTGGTCTGGTAAGAAGCCCTCACTTAGACATGTTCGTGTTTTTGGCTGTGAGGCATATGCTCATGTGCCGGATGTGAAAAGATCTAAATTGGAGAACAAGGTTGTCAAATGTATTTTCATAGGCTATAGCGCTGTCATATAAGGGTACAAGCTTTGGAATCCTGATACAGAGAAGGTTGTATACAACAGAAGTGTAATCTTTCGTGAGCTGAAACCTTCCTCTTTGGATCTACAGTCAAAGACAAAGTCAGATAACAATAAGGATGTAGCAATAATTCCTCCTACATCTGAGAAAGAGGAATTGGAAATTCAAAATGTACCTAAAACTGAGGAGAGCTCGAGCAGTTCTGAAAGTTCTAAAGAAGAAGAACCTCAGCCTCAGCAAGTGAGGAGGTCAACCCGAGAAAGAAAACAACCAGATAGGTATGGGTTCTCATTGATTGATTCTACTTGTACCTATGCTTTGGTTTCTAGTACTAATGAGCCTAGGACTATGAAAGAGGCATTTAAAATGTCTGATTCAGATTCTTGGTTGGAAGCCATGGAAGAAGAGATGGCATCTTTAGATAAGAATGAAACCTGGAGTCTGGTGCCCTTGCCTAAAGGCAGAAAGGCTGTTGGCTGCAAATGGGTATTTAAGAAAAAGATTGGTCTGGATGGCAGTGTAGAAAAGTACAAGGCAAGACTAGTTGCAAAGGGTTATTCCCAAGTAGAGGGAATCGATTATGGAGAAACATTTTCTCTTGTAGCAAAGCTAACATCTATCAGATTTCTTTTGTCACTTGCAGTAGCATATGACTTAGAGGTCGGACAGATGGATGTGAAGACAACATTTCTTCATGGTGATCTTGAAGAAGAAATCTATATGTCCCAGCCTGAGCACTTTGTTGAGAAAGGTAAAGAAAAACTGGTATGCAAATTAAAGAAGTCTCTCTATGGGTTAAAGCAGTCACCTAGAATGTGGTACCAAAAATTTGATACATTTGTATTATCTTTGGGATTTGTGAGATCAAAATATGATCACTGTGTATATTATAAAGCTGAAAGTGATCAAGTATTAGTTATTGCTCTCTATGTTGATGATATGTTGTTCATAGGTAATAGCAAGCTAATGATTTCTGATCTTAAGTCTCAGTTGTCTGCTAAGTTCGAAATGAAGGATCTTGGTGCAGCAAGGTATATTCTAGGGATGGAGATAACCAAGGACAAGAAGAATAGAAAGCTTTGGCTCAGTCAGAGTAAGTATATCAGGACTGTTCTTGAGAGATTTTGTATGAATGATTGAAAGCATTTAGTTGTTCTAGTCATGCAGGGAACGAAGCTATCTGTTGAGGACTGTCCAAAATCTCCTACTGAGTTGGAGGACATGACCAATGTACCTTATGCTAGTGCAGTAGGTAGTCTTATGTATGCATTGGTCTGTACAAGGCCAGACATTACCCAAGCAGTGGGAGTTCTTAGTTGATTTATGGCTAATCCAGGAAGAACGCATTGGGATGCTATGAAGAGAGTGTTTATATATTTGAAGGGTACTTCAGATTTTGCTTTTTGTTACCATGGGAATTTAGTTGAATCACAGAGGACTCTCAGCATTCGTGGTTATGTAGATTCTAATTGGGTAGGGGACATTGACAGCAGGAGATCCACCAGTTGATACATATTCATGATGAATGGTGGTGTAATGAGTTGGATGAGCAAGCGGCAGGCTGTAGTCGCTTTGTCCACTACGGAGGCTGAATACATGGCAGCTACACATGCTTGTAAAGAAGCAATTTGGTCGAAACGTTTGTGTTCTAACATTGGTTTTGATGTAGGTGAAATAACTATTTTATGTGACAGTCAGAGTGCAATTTGTCTGGCAAAGAATCCTACTTTCCATGCTAGGATGAAACATATTGATGTACAGTACCACTTTGTATGAGATATGGTTGAGGATGGAAAGGTCAGTTTGGAAAAAGGTTGATACTTTGGAGAATGTTGCAGATTCATTGATGAAGCCAATGAGCATAGATAAGTTCAGGTGGTGTGCCAATTCAATGGGCCTTAGTGCCCATGATTTCCAGTAAGTTATGATGTGCTTTGGAGGTGCCTGTATTATCTTCGTTAAGTGGGAGATTGTTGAAAATATGTGCCTTAAACTATACAGGCTGAAACCTCCATTAGAGACAAGTCGGTGTGACATCTTCATTGTCTGGCCAACTAGCAGCTTGATTCATTCTAGTTTGTACAGGTCATTGTGACCTTGCAAATGTCTTGCCGAAAGGTTGCATTGTGGAATCTATCACTGTGACATAGTGTATACGTTATGACCTCATAGTGCTCTGGAGACCTCTGGCCGATAAGCCATTCAATCATATTTTCGGGAGACTCTTGGCGACCATGGGCTTTGGGATAGCTAAGGGTTCTCACTAAGAAGTCCCAACGAACGGAGAAGGTCACGCCGATAGGGAAACATTCATATGTTCTTTGAAGTAACTCAAAAGTGGTCGGAGAAATGTCTTAGCGACTAAAGGTTGTCTTGCTGATAGTCGATGGCTATTGGGGTAACTCAAGGATCTCAGGAAGACATCTCAGTGAACGTTGAAGGTCTCACCGATAGGAACATCTTTTGATGTCTTTGGTGTAGCTCTTGGAAAAAATTTGTCATCGGTGGAACATGGAGGTCTCAGTAAGAAGTCCCAGCGACTTTGATGAGTCTTGCCGATGATGAAGAGTCTTCGGGGTAACATATGGAGACCAGTATGCTCTCTCAGTGAAGGGAAATGTCTTGGCGACGGGTGAACACTTCGGGGTAACCTTTATGTCTCGAAGAAACCTCTTGGCGATATCGGTATGTCTTGTCAACTATCCTTTGGAGCTCGATATGACTTGTGTCTTCGGTATACCTTTGGTGACTCGCTATGATCTACTGGCGAATGCAATAGGTCTAGGTGACTGCTTGGTGACTCGGTGTAACTCATGGAGCTTGATAGAACGTCTTAGCGATAACAGAGTCTCTTGGAGACATCGATATGAAGTCTATGTGGCATCGGCGAGACACTGTTAGTGTCTCACCGAGATGCCAGTACATTGCAAATTTTGTTGACCGAGTAAGACCGTCCTATGTGGAGTCTCGTGGATGAATAGGAGGAGCCGAATGGGAATAGTTGGAAGACAGTCAGTTGTGACGGTTCTGTGAGGAAGTTTTACAAACAGAGTTCGACATGGATATACTCTGTGATTACAGTTTGTAATTGGTTGGTTGAATCGACAGGTTGTTGAGTGATTGTATCAGTGGATGAATTCTGTGGACTGTAACGTGAAGATTCCTGTACAAGAATGTTAATGGTGAATGCTGTTGTATAATGACACTAGAAAGGTAATTCTAGAATTTGTATGTAATTTCATTACTGTAATACAAAGTGATTTCTCTTGGTGTGGTGGGTTTTTTCTCCCATAAGGGTTTTCCCACGTATATCTGGTGTTCATGTGTGATTGTCAAATACTCTGTTTCTGTTGTCTGTTTCTTAGTGCATCTTAATTGGACTATAATTGTAAATTTTAAAGTGTATCTACATTCTTTCCTGAGGTATTGACGTTAGGAGAATTGTTTTCCGCATTTGATTTTCCTTACAATAACAGCCATACGGGTGAGTTGCCTTGTCGGCAGGGATGATGTGATGATCGACGTCATCTTCTTGTAGCATGCCCATGTACCCAATCTGGCCACAAGGCACAAAACATTTTGCTCCAGTGGCACATCGGCAAATTGTTTTCTTATGTTTTATTTATTATTTTATTTTTATTTCCAAATAGTATGGTTTGGGTTTAAATTAATTAAATCTTATTTTATTTTATTTATATTCTCTTTGATTAACCTTATGACTCAACTCGAGAATATTCACAAAGGAATAAGAGGGTTAATTAATCTACTGGTGAGGAAAATAAGCTTATACAAATCAAGCCTTACTATTAGTGGTAGATAAACTCTTAATTTGGGTGGAGTAACTGGAGTGACTCGAATTCCAACTAATCAAAATAGGCTTCTGAGTTTAAGGTTCTTTCCCAGAATAGGTTTTCAGGTTTTCCTTTTGTTGCACCTTGAGCACCTACAAAACTCATCCACATTCTCACAAAATTGTTAGTACCTAGTTAGTCTGATAAACATATAGATATATCCATGCCAAAATTAAATAACACTATTAAATTCATAAATATCAATTATTTAATAGTTGTTTCAAATGGTCATTTAAATTGTTTAAATCTATTATATTAATGATTAAGTTCTTATGATCATCCAAAATAAGGGGTGTAATAATAGTTATAAGTTCAAGGTTTCACCTTCATCCAAATTACATCAAGACGATAGGCGATTAACACAAAATGAAGTCTAGTGTCTACAAGGGATGTGACATTTAGTTTGTACATATCCATGCCTAAGTGTCCACATTATGCATTCATGTCTACTAGGGAAGTTGTAAATCTAGCATATGACAAAATTTTATATCATTTATGTTGTGGAAGAGATTCATCCCTTGTTTTTCTTCTCCTTGCTGAAGGCTTGGGGAGGTTGCTCAGAAGAAATGTGGAGGTTGGTCTCATCCAGGGTTGGCAGTGGGGTGGTGACTTGCCTCCGCAGTCTCACCTGTAGTTTGTGGATGACACTACTCTGATGGGTATGGCTACAATGAGAGAAGCTGCTAATATTCACAGGGTGTTGGATGTTTACCTGATTTCCTCGAGTTAGTTGATTAATGAGGATAAGTCTTCCATCTTCTTTTTAATACCCCAGGCCCCATTCAATAGAGAATTGCTCAGACTTTGAGATTTCAGATTGGGACTTTCCCTTTGACCTATCTTGGTATCCCCATCTCAGTTGGTAGATTGCCCAAGGAGTCTTGGCAGAATATTTTGGATAAGTTTTGGGTGAAATTTAATCACTGGACTCATCGATGATTGTCCTTTGTTGGGTGTGTTCAACTAATCTTGTATGTGGTGCAAGCATTGCCCATTTATAGATGCATGCTCCAGGTTGCCTCGGTGAGCTTTGTTAAGGAGTTTGATTCGGTTACAAGAAATTTTTTATGGGTTGGTTGTTTGGTGTCTTCCAAATGGAGTTTGGTTAGATGGGAGGTTGTCTATAGCCCAAAGCAGTATGGTGGTCTTGGATTATGGTAGTCGGATTTGACTGGTGTGGCTCTGGCGGCAAAGTTGTATTGGTGATGGTGCATTGAGCAGGATAAGATTTGGGCCAGGATTCTTTCTCGGAAGTATTTCTCAGGGATCCCTCTGCTTGATCTCCCTCGATATCCCCTGGTGGGGAAAGGCTCGGTGATTTGGGACACTCTCAAGAAAGGGTCTAATCTTATTAAGGAGGGCTTATTTTGGATTTGTAGAAAGGGGACTGGGTTCTATATTTGGTCCAATTCTTGGGACAAATTTTTTCCCATAATCTCTCAGTTTCCCAATTTGTTGAATCTTTTCTAGTAGTTTCTTGAGGCTGGTTGGTCATGGGTGAGTGACTTTAAATCCTTCTCTTCTAGTGGGATGCTGGAGGTGGCAAGATGGAAGTCTCCTGATGCTTGGTCGGATGTTGGTTTGCAAGAGGACTGTGCTGAGCTACAAGGTATCCTTTCCAGTCAGTGGTGTAGTTCCCTCCATGATGAAGATGTACTAGCTTGGTCTCCCAATCCTAAGGGTGTCTATACTATTGCTTTTGGATATCAAGTGTTATTGTCTCATAGGATGGTTGGGGAGGAAGTGCAGTGGTGGAAGAGGGTATGGAACAAGTTCTCCTGGCCAAAGTGTAACTGCTTTGTCTGGATGTTGGCGTGGAATAAGTATTTGATCTGGGATAATATTTGGAAGAGAGGTTTCCAAGGCCCTTATATCTATGTTTTGTGTGGGGCTGCTAAGGAGGACTCTACTCACTTGTTTTTTCGGTGTCCTTTCACTCTGTAGCTTTGGAATTTTTGGTGGGGTGTTTGGCAGAGCCCTTGTGTTCATGCTTCCTCCTTGATTGATTTTTGGAATGGTTTGGGTAGGCCTCCCTCTTTGGCTTCCTTCTTGCAGGATGTGTGGTTTGTGGGGCCTATCTTCATGCTATGGAAGATTTGGTTAGAACAAAATTGACACATCTTTCATGGAGAGAAGAAGTTTGTGCAGCAGGTCTAGCAAAGAATATTGGGCATCATTCAGGAGACTGTGGAGGCTAAGTGTGATGTGAATTTTCCCTTGGAAAGAAAGGACGATGTGGTGGTGGAGAAATTGGGGATTCAGGGGTTATCTGCGACTTCTGCGTGTGTCAAGAGAGGACAAAAGGTAAAGCAGAAAATTCATAGGGTTGGTAGTTGGTAGCTCCCTCCTGATGGGATTCTAAAGATTAATACTGATGGATCCTCAAGGGGAAATCCTGGGCCTGCTGGTATTGGGGGGATTGGCAAGGATTCTTCGGGTTCGATGATCTTCTTCTTTTCGATACATGAAGGGATGCAGACTATCAACATTATGGAAGGGATGGCTATTCTCTATGCTTTAGAGAGGGCTCATGCTCTGGGGTGGAGAAAGATTATATGTGAGTCTGACTCCCAGGTCTTGATCAATTTGCTTATTGAGTGGAAAGTGGTGGGTGTCAATTGGCAATTGGCTATGATTGTGTAACAGATTTTGCAGGGTAGTTCATTGCTGGAAATGGTGTCCTTTGTTCATATTCCAAGGGAGTGGAATCAGGCTACTAATTGCTTGGCGAAATGGGCTTCTGAACATTTAATTGGTTGGAGACAAGGAGTGGGAGTTGGTTCCTCAGGTGCTTCGCCAAGATTTGGAGAGAATTCTTGCTAAAGATAGGGATGGAAATAGAGTTGGTTGATTCTTTTCTTATGTAATTGCTAGTTTCTGGGACTTCGGTCCTTTGCTTTCTTTGTAATGGTCCTTTCTAATTTTCAATAAATTTTTTACCCCTTTTTATTTAAAAAAAATTCATCCCTTGTTCCAAAATCTCTTATTTTAGCATAATCAAGGATGATGCTTGCAATGATTGTGGAACTTAGCTTTACACTTATCAATTATATTTTCTTGAAAGTTCCTAAAGTGTTTTCAACAAATAGATTTCATGAATTTATTGTAACCATTTCAGTTCATAAAACCATAGTTATTTAAGGTATTTCATACACCATTGTGTGCTCTCTCCTAGTTTCCCTACATCTGATATAGTTGCTACACCCTATAGACATCAAAGTTTAGACCAAAAGAACACTAGTATAGAAACAACAATAAACTACTAAAAAGGCTACTAAAAACTACTTATAAATGACTACAGTTGGTCACATGACCACTAGTAGTTTATTTCCAGTCATATATAATGTGACCAGATTGATGACTAAACCATTTTTTGTCATTTATTGGTTGTTTTGATTGATTGATTTGGTAGTATATTTAGTCGTTGATTTAGTTATTCATTGTTGTGATCTGGTCACTTATTTAGTCACTTTTTTTCCAATGATATATTTAGTCATTGATTGTTGTAATCTGGTCACTTATTTAGTCATTTTTTATTCATTGATATATTTAATTGGTCACTTATTTAGTTGTTGATTTAGTCATTGATTGTTGTAATCTAGTTAGTCATTTTTTTATTCACTGATATATTTAGTCATTGATTGTTGTTAACTAGTCACTTATTTAGTTGTTTTTATTCAGTGATTTTTGTGCATTGGTAGTGTATTTAGTCATTTTTATTCACTGATTTCACTGGTCATATATCTAGTCATATTTATTCTTTGTTCACTGATTTCTGTCAATTGGTAGTATATTTAGTTAATTTAATTATTAATTGATGTCAATTAGTAGTATATTTAGTCATTTTAATTGACTAATATTTGAGGATTTAAGCATAAAACATAGAAATGCACATCAATCATCAATTGCACACAATAAGACAACCATTGAGAAGGAAAAATTGGTGAACTTTATTAATAAAAGAAAGGAATTCTAGTTACAACTTACAAATAGAGTATTAGAATTGTTATTTTCAGTCACAAGATTGAAAATATGAGTTACAATATTGCAAGAAATGATTGCAAGAAAGAAACTTCTCCAAAAGACTTCTGCAATGATGGAAACGCATGCTTGAAGCCTTTCAATGCGAGCACATGCCCCTTTCATCTCTTAAAACTTCTACAACGTGGGGAATGTTCCTGGAGAGTGTAACATGTAGAATCTAAGGAGAGTGTTGATCGTGTACCATATATGAAGCTCTCTCCTTCAACGTAGTCAATAATAACCCTGCTAGAATATTTCCTCCTTTATATGCAACGTGCCATTTGATATGAGCAGCAGGGTGCTTCCTTTTCCACCATGAATGAAGTTGTGCCTCAATACAACCAACAAAATTAATATTAGTCTCAATTTAGAAAGAATAAAAGTGCATTGTATATTACAAGTTTACAAAAGAAAGTCCAAACACAGTAGAAAGATAAATCAATTAAAAAACTATAGCCTTGTCAACAAATTCCTTAAACAATGTGTTCAATATAGGCTTGGAATATGCATATTGAACCCTTGATTTCATAACCTTGTTCAAAATTTAAGAAAGGTGATACACTTAGATTATAGAATGAAGTTGACATATTATAGAATGAAGGCTATCAACACTAACCAGAATGGAACAACATTATCAACAGAAATTTCTTGGAAACCAAGCCCAAGAATGCCATCAGACTTGGACAAAAAATCTGTCAACCTTGGTTCATGTGTTGTCTCAATAAAGACCCACACCATTAAAGAATCCATTTATACATAAATTCAAAATTAAGTTGATGAGAAAAGATCTTTGATATCCAACTAGGAAGCCTTAACATCCAAAAATTAGTAGAACCTGATGTTTCACAACAAGTTTCCCAATTGTGACATCATCTTTACTTAAGAAACCAATATTGATCCACTGCCATATTGAATCTCACAGGATTCTCCTTCACAAACAAAAAATGATATATATTAAGTTTTTACCAACTTCCTTAATATCCCCATGTAAGCAAACTAAACTAAGTGAGGTTGAGGGTTTCAAGTAGAGTGCCATCTTCTCGGCATGTGCTTGACTTTGATGACTTGTATCTTGAATAAAAAATAGCAAGCTAGCTGCACTGTAAAATCATTGTTACAAAAATAACCACAAAATCCTCTTTAATTAAAATAATCCTTATAGATATTTCAATTAATTTCTAAGAGAGCTAATTTCACTATCCAAAAATCCATCAATCTATTTACTGTATATAATTTCCCAGAATTTAGAATTTAAATGTAATGAAACTAACATAATTACCAAAGATTTGACACCAAAATGTAGTACAAAATGAATTGTTTGACAAAATGCCTCAAAGAGATGTCATCTCATGGAATGAAATGATATGATTGCAAAATGTGCACAAAATGGATTTTGCAAGGAAGCTCTCAAAATATTTGAATTAATGAAGCACTTTGGAACACCGACATTGTAAGCTTTGCTTGTTGTCTAGATTCATGCATTCATGCAGGTTTAGTGGATGAGGGTTGCACATACTTCACACTTCAGTAACCCTTATTTCATTACATATATAGTTGATCATTAGGTGTGCATGGTTGACCTTCGTGCTCATGTTGGCTATCTTGAGGACACCCTAAACATTATTAGTGAGATGCCAGTTAAACCTTTGGTTCCTGTGGATCATATATGAATATAGGCTAATTATTCCAACAACAATGTTTTTTTAGTTGAATCCTAAAAATGTTGCAACTTATGTTCCTCTCTAAAACATCTGTGCAGAAGCAGGCAAGTGTGGTGAGGTTCAAATAGTAAGGGGATTGATGAAAGATAAAGGAATTAAAAAGACACTTGCATGTAGTTGGATTGAAGGGCATAAAATGGTACATGATTTTTTGTGTAGGAGATAGATCACATCCAAAAACATGGGAGATCTATGCAAAATTGGAGAAATTGGCTTGGAAAATGAAGGAAGTAGGGTATTTCTAGATTCAAGACTTTAACTCAATGTTGTGGAATAGAAGAAAAAGAATCATTTATCTGCCACCATAGTGAAAAGTTAGCAATTGCATTTGGTTTGTTAAACATGGCCCCTGTACAACTATTAGAGTTGTCAAGAACCTTCAAGTATGTTTTGATTTTCACACTGCAACTAAATTCATCTCCAAGATTGTTGCGAGAGAAATTGTTCTGAGAGATGTGAACCATTTCCATCATTTTAAATAGGTACAATGTTCTTGTGGAGAATATTGGTGATGCTAAATGAAACAATCTGAAAAATAGGCTTACATTATAATAATGTGCACTACATCAGATATCTAGTAATAATGAAGGGACATCCATCAAAGCATAACAACACGGATTTTTTTTTGTTATATGTTGTAGTTACAAATGCCTTGCTAGACATACATGAAAATGTGGAAGCAATATACATAAGGCAAGCAAATTGTTTCAAAAAAATACCTCAAAGAAATGTGATATTTCTTTTTATAGTTTAACCGTGATACCACACCGTTTTGACATGATCCTTGCAGTGATGCAGGATGTTACCACTACACCACACTGTTATTGCTCAACCTTCAGGGTAATACAGGATGTTACGGCTACACCACACCGTTATTGTTTGGCCTTTGCGGTAATGCAGGATGTTACCACTACACCACACCATGTCTTCTTAGCTCTTATGGGGATGTGGGAGAAGTATTTGAGTTACCGACATACCACATATTTATTGCTTGGCCTTTGTGGTAATGTGGGATGTTACTACTACACCGCATCGTGTCTTCTTGGCTCTTGCAGTATGGCGGTATTATGAAACTTGTCACAACAGTCTTATGAAACTTGTCACAACCATCTACTTCCTTGACACAACAGTCTTATGAAACTTTTCAATATTTATGGGCACCTTTTAAATTACATTCAGATCTATAAGGAAACTATCCTATAGGGATGACAGTCCCAAGAAACATGGAAATAGTTACACCAATAAATAGTTAACTAGAAACCATGGATTTTCAATACATAATGGAGAATATACAGAGAGTTAATTCAATGAGCAAGCATCCTTGGAGAATTGGCATCAAAAGTATGACAATCTAAGAGTTCGTAGTAGAAAATCATATACCCTCAAAGACCTAACAGTCATAATAGACCTAGTGATAGCTTTCAGAGGCATAAGAATAAATTCATAAGAGAATAGATGCAAGAGCATAAAAGACACTGAGATGGAAGGGTAGTTGGTAGAGTTAAAGAATTAGACCTGTAGTGAGAAGATAGGGAGAACAAAGTAATTTATAGTCAAGAGCATCATGGCAGTTTATCAAGTGACCATATTTGGGCAAGGAGAGAACTTAGTGACAAAATTACCATCAAAACAATAAGGATACTCAAAACCCTACCAAACCCTAGGGCCTTTTTCATCACCTTGTAGAGATCTCAAACATGCATGAAAATATTTCACAGAGACTAAAATCATCTCTATTTTTTATGATCACAAAAAGTAACAAAAAGTAATAAAAATTTAGATTTACAAGTGATGAAAAGAAGTACATGGAAAGTATATTACTGATTTAAAAAAAAAAAAAAAAAACTTAACCCTTAACTATCCAATACAATCCAACAAAATACAAATATACAATGAAATATTATGATTAACAAAATAATAATTTTAACTATTATCTTAAGGTAGAGAAAAAAAATTGTGCAAGTGAAAAATAACACCCTTAGATTATTCTAAACAAATAAATTTTCATTTACATCATTTTCAAGCAACAGTTTTTTAAATCCATCCAATTGTACAAAAATAAAATAAAATCTGCAACGATCTCAAAGATCTAAAGGTTTAAAAATATGATATTTTTAGATCTATTCTTGGGTGTATCCTGCAAACTTCATCATAGAAGGATGGGTCATCACCTCATTTAGACCTAGATGTGGAACTACCTTTGCTATTTCCATAGAATCCAAAATAGGCCTAACAAATGCTGAAAGAAATAACCCTATAAACTCGCAAAAAGAAAAGCTAAATCAGTAGTAATTTACTAATTTTCATTCAACTTCTTTGTAATCATTTTAAGTACCTGATTCTATTAATGTACTTTAAAGATTTATAATATGAAGTTTAGCTATTCAAATAGCTTAAATAATTTTAAGTTATTAAATTGATAAATAGGCTTTAGCAATTCAAAAAAAAAATCCACTTCTAAAATTTTAAATATCTTTACGGTATCTATTTACCATTGTTAGAGAGTTGCAAACTGTGAAATGTCCTTTGTCCTATAGGACTAAGAAAGGAAGAACACTGTCAAACAATGATTGAATCATAACAAACAGTCCAAAAACAATGAAATTTATTGTCAAATGATGACAAAGATATGTCCTCTAAGTCATTTGCACATGGTGATTGAGAACACAGTGAGTAAGAAGTAAAAGAGCACTGGATCATAGCACTGCAAAATGGTCATGAGTTATGCAATGAACTTCACTATTCTTTTGATCACAAAGGATATCGAGATAACAACCAACATATTGATGTGCACAAGGAATGTTCATGGAGTGAAAACTTCCTTACAAAGCAATTACCACAACAGAGTTTGAGGTGAATTGCACCTGCTATTTTATGTTGATATGGATATCTTCTAACCTGTAGTTAATTGTTGTAGCATAACAGATCCTAAATAGCTTTTCATATACCATTGATTCAAATTCTAAATTGATATACCTTATTGTAAGAGCAACTCACAAGGGGATTCTATACATAAGACACCATTGTTTCAAATTCAAAATTGTTGGCTCTTTCACAATTGTTTGCTTCATTTATTTGATCTAAGGCTTCCTATTGTATAGAAGATGCTCTCAAAATCACAGTAAAATCCTTTATTCCGGGATGAATTTTCAGAATCTTTCCCATCATAACAATGAACAAAAGCATCAGTCATTAACTTGAACTTTGCAAGAGTTTCATCAAATTCTACTTTTCCTCTCTCTTTTCCATTTTGGATTTTATTCTTGATTTCATCCATGAAGAACTCCTCAGCCTGCAGATCCTTCTATTAGCCATAACTTTACCAGGTGTCGAGGATAGCTTCAAATTTGGTAAGGCCGATGGTAAGGCCGAGTTTTGTCAATTGTTGCTTGGGTAAAAACTTGAAGCTATCCTCGACACCTGGTAAAGTTATGGCTAACAGAAGGATCTGCAGGCTGAGGAAGTTCTTCATGGATGAAATCGGGAATAAAATCCAGAATGGAAAAGAGAGAGGAAAAGTAGAATTTGATGAAACTCTTGCAAAGTTTAGGTTAATGAATGATGCTTTTGTTCATTGTTATGATGGGAAATATTTTGAACAATAATCCCGAATTAAAGGATTTTACTGTGATTTTGAGAGCATCTTCTATACAGCAGGTTGTCTTAGATCAAATAAATGAAGCAAACAATTGTGAAAGAGCCAACAATTTTGAATTTGAAATAATGGTGTCTTATGTATAGGCTCCCCATGTGATTTGCTCCTAGAATAAGGTATAGAAATTTAGAATTTGAAACTATGGTATATGAACAACTATTTAGCCTATCTGTTATGCTACAACAATTAACTACATGCTAGAACATATCCATATTAGCATAAAATACTAAGTGCAATTCACCTCAAACTCTGTTGTACCTGAGTATGATAGTACCCAAGCTTTTGGTGTTTCTAGACATAACCTATAGTGGAAAATTGTAGTCTCCATCTAAAGGAACCATCTTCAGAGATCTTCCCTGAAATGAGGGTTGAAAACATTAGAAGAAAAGCAATACCATAATTCTAAATTAACAATTTGTATCAATCCAAATGTCATAAAGTATAATTAAGAATACAAATTCTTACAATTGGACCTCAAATTGGACCAAGTAAATTTATGATTTTATCTTTAGAATATAGGAATTTTCTCTGTCGAAGCTTCACAAACTCAAATTGGACCGATAAAATTTATGATTTTATCTTTAAAATGTAGGAACTTCCTCTATCAGAGCTTCACTACCTCAAATTGGATCTAAAATTGATCCATCAGATTTATGAATTTATCTTTAGAATGTACAAACTTTCTCTACCAGATATTAAAAATCTCAGGTTGGATGTCCAATTGGACAAGTAGATTTATGATTTTATCTTTAGAATAAAGGAACTTCCTTTGTCAGATATTCATAAATTCCTACAGTTAGGTTTTGCTTCCTACCAAAAACATCTGGAAGTTTTTCACACTGGCTCAAGGTACTCTCCAACCTAGTTATGACACCGATAGAAATCCAATTTTTCTTGAACTGTCCAACCCAAACGTTGCGTCACAATATATTCTTCCTGTAGATAAAAATGCCACATATTAACCCCTTCTAAATAAAACTCAAAATCATCGTAAAACCATAATTAATAAATCATTTCAGCTTCATAAAGAATCTTATTTCATTTACTATAAAAAAAAAGTTGTATAAATCACAAAAAATCCATGAAGCAATCCACCCAAAGAGAAAATAACCAATGTAAGGATTTGAGAAATATAAGTCCAAAGGGTTGTGTTGTAACGGTAATGGAATCACGATAAGAGCACAACTGAGGAAAAAATTCTTGTGACTATATTTATGTGATCCATAACTCTATTGGACATGTGGCACAGTTGTGCTATAACAAATACAAGATGCATTCATGTGTGACCCAAGTTTAATGTGGCTATGTTGTGATAGAAATGGAGGCACTCATATAAGCATAATTCATGTACAAATCACTATCATCACAATTAGATGTCAATCATCATTAGGTGCATTCAGGTTGACTCAAGTTTAACATGTTATGATGTAATGATAGCATGATCCAAGAGCGATTACCTCTTGCTGCAATAAAGAGCCTATAACTCTGGTTGATATGCAAAGTGGTTGTGTTATATCAATTAGGTAGTGCATTCAAGCACAATCCATGTTCAATGGGCTATTCTAGAGAGATCAAGATTTTCTAAACCTTATGAATGTTACTTAAAAGTGTATAGCTTAAACTACAAACCAAGTTTGTTACATACTTGAATGCAATCTTGGGTTACCACAAACTATAATAATGTGATCTGCTAATAACCATTATGGAAAGTATTAAAGAATACCCATGTTATATAGGATACATTTCTTTGATCAGGTTTATATACCTTAATGGTCAAACACAAGCTTCCCACACACTCTAGGATACAATCCAAGATCATACCACAACCCTATCAAGACAACTAATTTTTTAACCCAATATTTAAGGTTGTTTTTTAATACCAACAAAAGCATTGGTGAGAGCATGACTAGGGTACAAACCCTAGACCTCCATAGAAACATAAACAATAACTCTAGCAGATTAATGAGGTTGCAATACCAGAATGATTGAGACATTGTAGCCAATAACAAAATCTTTCAATCTAAAGATTGTAGCCAATAACAAGCACACTATGTAGCTCAATGACATTTGTAAATGCAATCTATGGTAAGAAGAATGATAGTCACTTGGGGTGTGACATTCAAAAAGAGGTTGAGCAGTGACAAGATAATAAAGCTCAAACCTTGCATAGTAAAGTGGAGATTTTAATAGTGAGTTTCCTTACCCCCTTGTTGACCTTAAGGGTTTTTCAAATGCTTTTGGCAGTGTTAGACAAGGAAAAGGCAATCAGGGAATGATTGTCCAAATGAAGTAACAGTGGTAATCATAGATTCAATGTTTCTTCTTAGCCATTGTATAATGGAGGTAGTGGATTGCATGTTTGAGCAGTGTTTTGAGACTCATCAAAGATGGGAGAATAGTGAGTAATACCTTGTGGATTGTGAAGTAGTGACAATAAGGTTGAAGGATCTTAAGACCCACAATACCATGAAACAATGAGTCCCCTGTAGTAAGTAAGTAGACAACCTATAGGGCATAGTTTGATTTTATAGAAGGATGCTCATGAAAGGAATCTTCAAGTGACAGTGAGTGAGTTGTTTGAGATTGCAATTGAGGGTGCAATATCCACTCTTAAAGGCAGTTAGCAAAGCAGTAAATGTGCAAGAAAATCAAATCATACACAACAAACAATTCACAATGTTATCTTGCATAATGCCTTGAGTTTGAAGAAAAAAATCTAATTGTATCTTGATGAATGTAGTGACCTTAATGGTCAATCACTGGCAACCATGATTTTAAAACATGTTATTGTGCTTATAGAGGCAACATTTTAAGCAAGGCAGTGAGTGGTGGTTTGGAACAATGGAAAGTATGAAGGACTTTCTTTATATGCATACTATGCAGTCTAGCTTAAGACAACATTCTTAGAAGAGATTGAAGGTGGATTATGGAACTCAAGGGTTACCATGATAAGGATTAAAGCAAAGACTGGGATCTACTTAGAATCCACTGTCATGAAGATATTAAAGATGTCACATGAAAAACCCTAGCAACTGGAGTAATGAATACAGTGCCAAAGAGGACAGTGTGCTGGGGCAGATTTAGGAGATCTCCACATTATCTAATCATAGGAAAATACATAATTTATTTATTATTTTAAATTAAAATAAATCATTCTAGACCCTATATAGGATACATTGATACTTCAAAAGCATCTGAAGGAATTTTAGATTATGCAAATATATGTCAATTAAATACCTAGATTAAAAACAATAGCACAAATAATGTAACCCTTGTTGAGCGGAGCAGGAATGAGATAAGCAACAATGAATCCTATGCCTCCTGTCACACACATCTCCTTACTGTTCTATGTCATTCTTTACTGAAACACTTCTCCATTTTGGTGGGCTACGCCTAAAAATAAGGTTTCAACAAAAGGTTTTAGAGTATGTTTATTAAAATGAAAACTCTATTCTAGCGGGCTACACTTGAAAAATAAGATTTCGATGAAAGTTTTAGAGTATGTTTATTAAAGTTTTAGAGTATGTTTATTAAATTTTTAGAGTATTTTGGCGGGCTATATCATTGATTCCTTAAATGATTTATTCAAATTGATTGTGACTAAATAAATGACTAACTATTTAGTCATTTTTATTTGTGTTTCTAAATAATTTTTATTCAACAACCAAATTAGTCATTTATTTACTCATTTATAGTTGAGTTGCAAAAAATGAGTACAATTTAGTCATTTTTAGTTGTTGTGACAAAGTTTTAGTCACCTAGTCATTTATTTGCCAAATTCTAGTAGTGGAAGCCACAAAATTCTTTGTACACCTCCTCTTTCTTCTCTCCCTAGCCAATATGGTAGATATGCGGTTTGAAGCCCTCATATCTTCTTCTTTTTTCTTGTTAAAAGGCCAAGGACTAAGTATTTTGTATTAATATATAGAAGCAAAAAGTATAAAACTACCAAATTTATAATATTGGTATTATGCTATACAGAAACATTATGATACCAAAAACTTGTATACAGATCTGGAAACCTTTAAACAACTGATATACTAGAATATAAGATATATTCCATTATCAGATATATACTACATTATCGAAAATATAGCAATACATGTCAACCAAAATGACTAGCAATTGTTATACTATAGTCAAAAAATTGGACTGATATTTGGCATCATTCTTCCATGGAATTTTCATTTGCTTGCACTTGCTGGTGACTTGCATTCAAGTCCAACAGGTTTTCACCTTGCCCTTCCTCTAGCACAACTCTTTGTGGTGGTATAATTCTTGCCATTGCAACTTGCCTGCAACCATGTCTTGATTGGTGAGAAAGTATGGAAGACAAAACAACGATTCTTTTTTTATCATAGTTGCCATTTGGAAACCCAATTATTCAGAATGCATGTTTACTATCCTATATAGTAACCAAGGATCATCATCATGAAGACCCTTCTTTACTGCCTCAAAAAATGTTGCAAATCCCCATTTTTGTTTCAGGTAGCTCCTTGGAAAAATCCCTACTACATAACCTTTTCCTTTGTCAAAATTATACTGCTGAACACATTTGAGAAGATCATTCTCCCCAAGAAATTCTAGTAGGAAAGTCTCAATATACACTATTTTGAGGGATGTATATGACTGAAGAAGATCCATAGCATTTGAAAGAAAGATGGAGAGAAGATTCGTAGGAAACAATAATCTGGGGGAATTGGAAATTCGAAAAAACTATTTCATCCCTAATTACTATTTTTATGTGATGTAGAGCAGGGAGGCTACCTGTTTCCAATCACAAATTGAACTAAAATCAATCACTCTTTCAAACCTTACAACCTTATCTTACCAATCCTTCACCAACGCACCTAGTCCTCCTTGTAGGTCAACAGACCTAGTTTCCTAACCTCAACTTTCAGAATTTATTAACAACCTCTCCAACCAACAACCATTCCAAGCACCCATTAATGCATTCTTTAACATACTTCAAAACTTCATAGGACTCTTCTCGACCAACACCCTCAAAATCAAGAAACAGCGTTGTCCTAGACCCCAAATAGGTTAGTTTTACAAAGAAAGTACCATTTAAACATTCCACAAACCCCAAATCACTGTGGAAAGTCTTCAACCAGTCCCTAAAACCAATAAATCTCCAATTTTTATCATAGAATAAGCCCTCCAAATCACCTTTTCACCAAACCCTCACTTTACCCAAGTTTCTCAAGGGTTTATTGAAAATCTTTATTCCCAAGCTCTTAGCACCTCACAAATGCATCAAACACTCTTTGTATCACCTACACATGCTCAATCAATCATAAAAAATTTCTTCCCCCAAGAGTTACTACACTTACCTTCTCAAAACCCTCAAAATTCACCAAAATACCCAATTTTGACACTTAGGGCATCATGCCCAAATACACAATCAACACCCCCTACTCACAAACCCATTCAAAAAACCTAATTCCTAACTTATTGGGCCCATTCCATTTAGTTACATGGGTTACAGTCAATGGAATGGACCATATTCACTTGTTAAGCCTTCAAAACCACAAAAAATGAATGTACCTGCCAACAAAGAAAATCTTATAAAAAAACACAAAATTCTATTAAATTTGCTCAAACCATCACCAAGATGAAGTGGAAAAACTACCCCTTCAATCTCAGATCAATTCATATCTTTTGGAGCACGTACGAAACTGTATAGGCCTGGAGAAAACATAATTTCTGAAAGAAAACAAATAATTTAATGAAAAACAAAGGATTTCTTTATTGTTTCTCCTTCACAAAATTTCAACAACCTCCATCATCAAGTTATCCACATATTTAAACCCATAACCACCTATGACAATTCCTATAACTTAATTTTGAGTTCAAATGACCGCTGGACTTCTCTTAATTGCAATTTTTTGCACTTTTACAACTTTTGAATATGACAATATTGACAATTTTTGGAAAACTATAACAATATAACCTTAATGACTCCAAATAGACTAAAAAATTGCAATATGGCCTATTATGAACTTATTCAAGACTCAAAAACCCCTAAAACTATCAAAAGACTACATTTGACTTCACTTGACCATGTTTGCATAAAGTAAGTTTGGTGCCCCTGCACCATTATGCAATCCACAAGAGTTGGGAAAACCATATGAAATACCTGATACAACTCTTCATCAGTGACTTCCTCTCAAAATGGTAACTCGTGCCTCTTCACCTTCACAGGGATTCTGAAATTCTTTGTTTTGTACTCCATGGGAAGATCCACACCATAATTGTTGTTGATAGAAACCGTGCCTTCAATCTTCAAGCAACACCTTTGACCCCTTCCAAACAAAAAACTCAATATCTTGTAATTGAAACCAGACCTCCAAACTTCTTGCACCACCTTTTACCCCACCCAAACAAAGAAAATACAAGCAATGTGCACCAGTAAACACTTCCTTTTTGAAAACTACACTACAAATCTAGAAGCACATAGAAAACCCAACACAAAAAACCTATTCAAAAAAAGAATTTCACCCAAGAAAGACCCCAGAAAATCTTACATTAAACCCAACTTTGAATGCAATAACCAACACTTAAGTGAAGAGGAAAAGGATTTTGCTTTGACCCATTTGACACAAGAACTCTCACACCATTTACATAAGCTAAACTCCCAAGATACCATAAGACTCCATTTCTAGTTGCAACAATTAGAAAACCCATTGATGAATAGATAGAATTCACCAGGACGATTGCAAAATTGAAACAAAAATGATCTTTTAAAGAACGGTCAATGTACTAGAAACCAGAAAAATCATCATTACTTGGAATTGTATTTAATTGTCTCCAGATCGACTCCAAGGGGATAAAAGATTACACATGTATAAGTACTGCAAAAATTTCTTGAAACAGGGAAAACATCATTATGAATAAGCGTGGATGTTTATTTAAATACTTCCAACTATAAATTCGCACACTTCTTGAGACATAAAATGCTCGCAAACCTTGACACTTGTAGCACATGAAGATATATGAATTCTGCCTTTGGTACCATACGAGCTCAACCTCCAACATCCCTATGGTTGTGCCAACACACAAATAGAAATCTGCACTCCTGTATCAAAAGCCATCATTATGCAAAGTGGCAAAAAGTTTATACTTTACCTGGACATTTCACAAACGATTAATATAAAATAATTTGAGTATTACATCAATCACTTGATGTTAGCTTCGATCCCATATGCCACTTGACATTTATTTTAGTTAAACATTCTTGACCTCTTATGGAACATGAAGTCTTTCAAACCAATACAGTTTACCTTGTTCTCCACTTTCATTTTTAAAATCATCACTCTTTCTCGCTTTTCCACCCAACATAAAAAAAATGAAACATCCCTTAATATATATTTCCCCTGCTTTTTTCCAAAATTACTAGATCCTGTATTATTTGAGGAAAAGAAAATTCTTGAGGAGCAAAAATTTGTTCAATTTGACCTTGAGTGCATTTGATGTTTGCTAAAACATCAGCAACCTGATTCCCTTCTCTATAGATGTATTTCAATTGAAAATATTCAATCATGTCTATTAGGAGAAAAATTTGACCCATTACATAATTTATTTGCCAATTACTTGAGCCTCTAACTTTACATGCATTGATAACAAGCAATGAATCCTCTTCAATTACCAACTTTGTAATTTTATGTTGAATTGCCATTTGCAAACCATGTAAAAGAGCAAGCACTTTTGCTTGATTATTTGTACCATTTGATAGTCAAATTGACTTTGCATAGATTACATCTCCCACCTGATTCCTTAACACAACTCCTACACCTGAAATCCCAGGGTTGCCACGAGATGCTTCATCGAAGTTTAATTTTACAAAATCCTCATTTGGAGGCTGCCATATTACCTTTTTCCTATCAATTTTTGCTTTGATATTTAACATTTGGTAGCCACTGAAAGGAATAACCAGAGAATACCACTCCTTCAAATGCTTTGCATCCCATTTAGAGAAAATTGAACTTACACGTTTTGAATTTTGTACATATGCATTTGTTGTTTCACATATAGATTTGTCCAGTTTTGACAATACTGACTCTAAATTAGATTTTTCTTTTTGAAAAATCCTTTTGTTTCTTTCCCACTAAATACACCATACTATAGAAGAGGGTATAATTGACCATATGCTTGCAAAAAGAGATGATTTAAACAATACTGGCCAGCTTGTGAACATATCCCATAACTTTTGGGAAAAGGGGAAGACCATCCTATCTTGAGTTGCACAAAAGTACAACATGAATTTGCAAACAGACATTTCAAAAACAAGTGATCAACATCCTCCAACTCTAACTAACATAGAACACAATGAAAAGGAACAACAATTCCAAGTTTTACTAACCTTTCACTTGTTAAAATATTATGCTTCAATGCCATCCATGAAAAACAACCTACTTTTGGGAGAACCATTGGATTCCAACAAAATGTCAAGGCTCTTTGCTTGATACTACATTCATTAATCCCTTGTATCTCATCTTAACTGTATAATTACTTGATTTCGAAGGAGCCCAAATCAGTTTATCTTCATCCTTCCCAATGAAAACTATTCTATTACTTAAAAGCTTTTTACACTCTTCTTGCTAAGTCAAAGGAATAGTTGAATGTACCAATTTTTTCCAACATACTTTTCTTTTCTGAGCATCTATGTCCTGGATGTAGTCTTTCACTTTTAATCTCCAATTTTGAGTGGTATGAGCAATTGCTTCCTTGAAATCAAACGAAGTTTACAATGGAGGGAACCCATTCCATGAATCTTTCCAAAAAATTGCACTTCCACCATTATGAATCTCCCAAGATAAATACTAAACTATTAATTTTTTGCAATCTAACAAAAAATTACACATGAATGATCCATGGGGAGGATTAGAAATGGTGAAAACACGATTGGGAATACTACAGTCAAGGTATTTTTCTTGCAAGACCTTGCACCATTTAGCATGTGGTTTTGCATATATATTCCAAACCAACTTCGCTCCTAATGCCATATTCCTAGTAGATAAATTATGCACCCCTGCCCCACCCTTTAACTTTTCTTTACAAATGGTTTGAAGTGAAACCAATGGAATTTTCCTTTTTGAATCCATGTTACCTTTCCACAAAAAAGACTTGATAAGCTTTTCAATCTCAGAAACAACAGTCCTTGGTGCCTTTAACACTGCCATATAATAATTTGGGATAGAGGATAAAACTAATTTAATAAGTAAAATTTTGACAACAATAGACAACCATCTCCTTTCCACCATGCAATTCTAGACATAATACTCTGAATGAATTTATCCCAATATGAAACTTTGATTTTCCCAGCAAAGAAGGGAATTCCTAAGTATTTACAAGGCAATTTTGCAACCTAGAATCCCAATAACTAAATAATCTTATCCTTGAGAACTAAATTTGTGTTAAATATATATAACTTTGACTTAGTTGCATTAATCATTTGTTTCAAAGCCAAAGTGTACCTTTCTAAAATATGTTTAATCTACTTCACTACTAAGAGGGATGATATACCAAACAAAATGGTATCATTTGCAAATAGAGAGTGAGTTATTGTTATATTTGTATAAGGAAAATTGATACCTTTCCAAAGGCCTTGAATATGTGCCCTCTTCGTTGATCTACTTAATGCCTCTACTAATATGATGAAGAGAAAAGGAGATAAAGGATCTCCTTGTCTAACCCCTTGAGATGATTTTAAAAACCTGAAGGAGTTCCATTTACTAACACAAAAAGTATTGCACTAGCCAAGCATGAATAAATCCATTTGCACCACTTTGGATGAAATCCAAATTTCTTCAAAATCTGCATTAGAAATGACCAATCCACCCTATCGTAAGCCTTCATCATATCCAACTTGATGATCCATGACAACATAGAATGAGTAGATACAAAATACAATACTTCATGAGCAACCATTCTACTCTTCAGATACTATCCTTGGGATAATATGCACCAAACACAAATAAATTTCCTTTGTAAAAAATTATAAACTGTGTTACAAAGTGAAATGGGCTTGAAATATTAAAATGAAGGAGTATTAATCTTAGGAATCAATGCAATATGTGTTACATTAAATTGTTTTAACATCATCCCCAAACTTCTAGACTCTTCCAATGCTTTCAACAAATTTATAGCAATAAACTCCCAACAATTTTGGAAGAAGATATCTATAAAACCGTCTGGTCCTGGAGCCTTATCTGGAGGCATAGAAAACACTACTACTCTCAGTTCTTCTAAAGTAAAAGGATTTAACAATGCTTATTATCCTCCTCTGAAATCAATGTTGGGATCCCTTCTAGAAAATCTTCCCTCACTACCTCTTGTCTCTTTGTAGTAACACCTTGTGAAGAAAGCAGATTTGAAAAAAACTTAACACCAGGCTCTTTCTGAATATCCTCCTCTTTTGTCAAATTTTCACCCATAACAATATCCTCAATCGAGAAAACTGAATTCTTTACCTTCTTTATCTACGTAGGCCTATGAAAAAACTTTGTATTTTTATCACCCTCTTTAAGCCATAACTCTCAAGATTTTTGATGTCAATAAATTTCTTCACGAGCTTCCAGCTCTTCCCATTCTTCTTACAATATTTTTTGTAGATCATAAGATTGCGGGGTTAAACCATGCAATATGAATTCTAAATTTACAAGAGAAAGTTGTTTAAAAATATCCTCCTTTTGCTAAAAGATGTTCTTAAATACAGTGGCATTCCAGTGCTTGATTCTTCCCTTCACATGCCTTAGTTTACAACAAAATCTAAACATGAGAGTTCCTTCTACCACCGGGGAATGAATCCACCAATCTCTTAACGAGCCAAGGAAGTTAGAATGATGAAACCACATCCTCTCAAATTTGAAAGAAGTTTTAGAAATAGAAACCATCTTCTTCTTTTCAATACCAAAAGATTAAGGAAAATGATCTGAACCTATCCATGGAAAAATTTCTATCAAAAGTTCAAATTTTTCAATTAACTAGTTTGAAGATGCCAAAACCTTGTCCAACCTCATAGCAATCTGCAAGAAATCTTTTCGCTTATTTGTCTAGATATAATTCCCATTACCTAGTTGAATATCTACAAGTGCATTATTTTGAACAAAAGAATTAAAATCTTCAATTGTTTTTTGTGGAGGAATGATCCCTCCCTTCTTATCTTTCAAAGATAATATTGCATTAAAATCCCTCATTAAAATCACCTTTGTGCACCGGATTGATCACACACTTGTGACAATTCATCCCACAACTACTTCTTCCCAAATGTGGCATTTGGTGCATAAATGTTTAAGAGCCAAAACTGCAAATCAAACTCTTGCACTTTCAATAATTGCCAATTTTGAGCATTAGAAATAGATTCCACTGTAACTGATTGTGAATTCCACAAAGACACCATTCCCCCTAATGCCCCTTGCGCAACTGATTGAACTGATTTCCACCTAGACCATTTACTTATAACTGCCTCAAAAGTCACTTGAGATAATTTTGTTTCCTCTAAAAGAACATTATCTACCCCACAAGCATCAATCTGATGCTTAATACGGGCTCATTTTTTAGGGTCATTAATGCCCCTAACATTCCAGGATACTATTTTCATCCCTTACTCGGAGAGCTATTGGCTCCCCTCAATCATTTTTTGATACTTCCATCTATTGTTGATTGCCTCCTTGCTGCTATTTCCTCCTATAACTTCACAGCATTAGACTTTCTCCCACACTTACCAGGAGACTTTTGAGAAGAAGGAATTAAAGAAGGGGACTGTATTATTGACAATTGTTGTGAGAAATAAAATTCCTTCTTATCTTCAATTTTCATCCCAATTTTTGAATCTTTCACTAACAATGGCAAAGTTTTAGCCATATTTAACAAAATACTATTCTCTAGTGAGGTTTGAAATTTTGCATCTTTAGATACCACTTCGGATAGCACAATCTGATTTTCCATGTCCTCTACTATTTCATCAATAATAGAAGCACCTACCTTAGTTAACAAATTACTTGCTAACCCCTTCAAATTGCCCATATCTACTAAGGACTAAAACTCCATAAAATCAAAACTATCATTTTCACCCTTATTCGAAGGTTGTGTGGTGGTAATAGGTTTTAAATTTTCAAGTTACTTGTCAGAAGAATATACAAAATCTGCCCTTACACTCGATTCTCCCCAGATCAAGGTAGAAGAAATTGAATGCACTTGTTTCTTTGAAATAGTGAAGATAATGGGTTCATAGAGATTTAAAAGTTTTCCTTTAACAAACAATTGAAGGAGATCTACAGTAAGCCCATTTAAAAAAAGACAATAATTTTTTTTGAGTGACTTTTTCTTGTACATTGCCATTCTATCTTGTACAAAAAGACTCAAATTTTTTGAAGCCTAATGATGAGCAACTGCTTTGGAAGAGTGGCTAGACAAAACTGAAACAACATCTAAATTTTCCCCACATTCAAAGAGTGAAATATCCTGCCAATTCATTACCCCCTTCTTTAATGGACTAGAATGGAAAGCAAAGGCAGATGGAAAATCCATAGTTACAACATAACTAGGATTAGGACCATCCAATTTTTACTTTCCCTTATACATCCTACTTAAACCAACACCCTTCAAATTCCCATTACACTGAAGAGGTAAACTTGAAATATCTTCTTGAAACCCCTGATTTGAAACTACAGATGCATCTTGCACCATATCAAGAGAGTCAAAACTAAGACCAAGTACAGACATAAACTCCTCCTTCATTCCCCGTGTTTCCTTTAACATATCCTTGTGACCCCCAACAACAAAATCAAAATCTTGTGTAAAAATTTCATCAAGGGAAAAGGAACAGATACCTTTTTGGGAGAAAAAGGAACAACGCTACCCATTGTGTCAAAAACCTGACACAAACTTAAAGGATGCAAAAGAAAGTGGCATGAAGTACAAAATTTATGAGGTTCTTCAAAAACTACTTCTTGTTCCCACACCCCATTAGTAGATGAAATGCACAAAACACAGGGAAAGTGCTTTGTTACATCAAAAAGAACACACAACCTCACAGGAAATGTTGGATTCTTAAAAAAATTCAAATCATACCGAATAAAAATACCCAATTGATTTCCTAGAATTTCAATGAGATGGGTCTCTCTATACACAAGTGGTAAACCATGCAACTAAATCCAAAAAGGAAAAAATCTAACACTAGCCTGTGATGGTGAAAAATTTGGAGTCCATGGCATAGTATATACCCCAAATCCATCACATAACCATGATTTAACCCTATGAACTACATTTCTAGCTTCCTTAGTAGTAAAAATGACTACAAAGTACCCCTCCCCCTTATTTAGATAGAAAACCTGAGAAGAGCCTTCCCATTCTCGAAAAACCCAAGATTGCAAAAAATTCAAGTCAAGATAAAAATTCCAAAACTTATAGGTAAGCGCTAGTCCTTGAAGATCTTGGATTTGAGGCTGAAGCATCTCCTCCTTGAAAGACACCAAGACAGTTCCACCAAAGTATAATCCATTTTAAACTTAGGTTGCAAGAATTTCAAAGGAATATTCAAACCATAATCTGTCCTAATCACCTTGTTAACCTCAGTAATTTTACCCACCTGATCTAGATTACTATTATTAATAATAGGAATGGAATTAGGGAAAGTTGTAGGAGAAAGAGCATCAAAATTTTGAGAAGACAAAGGAATATTATTAGGAAACGTCACTTCATGTAGATGCTACCTATTTGGATTGAAGGGAGCTCCATCATTAACTGGGATGGATTTTGAAAAAGTAGCTGGAGGATTATGACCAAAGACAACTCCACCCATGATCGATGTGGAAAATCTTCATGGGATTCAGAATATGATACACAGATATCGAAAGGTAGCTAGGAAACCCTACTAAGGGATTTCTTAGAACGAGAAAGAGAACGAAAGGGAAAAGAAACATCTAGAGCAGCATAAGATCAATGCCTGAAAGGATGAGAAACTTCATTGGAATGCAAAGCATCCCTTTGACCAAAAACACCTTCCTTACTAAGAAAACCCTTTGAAGAACCATAAAAACCTCTTCTATCCTGTTGAAAAACATTTCATTGAAAAGATAACGTTGATCTACACCTATAAACATCAGAAACTCCTGAAAATCCATGCCTAGCTGCACGATTAATGCCATGAAAGCTCAAAAAATAACCATAACGACAATTTTTTGAAAAATTACCATTGGTGGAGAATGACACGTTTTGTTTTGTGCGGACCTCCATTTTCCAATTGCTAGCAAGAGACACTGCACAAATCACCTGGTTTTGTCATTGATGGCAACCCTAGTCAGTAATCCCATCTGCACCTTAGTATTTGCTTATATCGAAAGTCAGATTGAAGATATGTGTTAACTGTCAAAGCTAAAATAGGGCATCCGATAGAGTTGTGTACATTGAATCATTTGTAATTTACTGATATCATTTTGTGTTGTGGATCTCAGGGAAGGTCTTTTGATGTATGAACTATCTTATCTTTGAATCATAGGGATTTGCATTGATTGGTGTGCAAGTTAGAAGATCCAATCTATTGATTTTTAGTCTAACAGTGCATAAAGGTCAACTAGATGAGTGTAGTGTGTTGCGGATATTTGAGGCATAATTGTTTAAGGTGTTTCGAGTTTGAGACATGTTGTTTTGGGTCCTCACTATTTTTTGGCTGACATTGTTTGGTTGGTATTGATAATTATTTATGGATTGGGCCGACAATTTGTACACATTTCATATTTTGTCAAAGTTGACATGCAGTTGTTCTAATCTCTAGTTGCAGATATATATAATCAATTATTCATATCATTTTGGGATGTGATGAGATATGATGTGAGATTCAGAAGGATTATAGATCGATTGTGCACAATTTCACTTGAGAAGAACTAAGATTGGTAATTCAAATTAAAAGCAGACAGAGTTTCAAGAGCAGAATCAGACAGAATGTGAAGAATATTTTCAATGTGCTTAACTAGAACTATAATTAGGCATTAGCAGATGCTATCTCGTAGTTCATCCACTCCAGTTGTCTATATGTGACTGTAAGACAGTGAGCCTTCTTTTGGGTAGTAAGCCTTTCGTATTTGAGCAATGAGCTCTAGGCAGTGTGCCTGAATGCATGTGCATTCCCCATTTGTAAAAACTTATTTTGAGTATACTCATATTGTGGATTAACCTCCACTGTGGTTTTTCCCCTAACAGGGTTTCCATGTAAAAAATCCTTGTTTTATGGTGTTGTGGTTGGTTGTCTTGTGTTCTTGCATCTTTCTTTTGGTTCAATGCTATAAGTGGTTTAAAGATCAAGTTAATAAAGTTAAATTTTGCAGAACACTGATTCACCCCCCCTCTCAATGTTCCTTGATTCCAAAAATTGGTATCAGAGCCTAGTTCCTTGGAAGAATTTTAATAGCTTGGGGAAGATCCGGGAAGGTGATTCAATGGATTATGTTAGTCTTCATCAACTTTTGGTGGCACTAGATTATCTCAATCAGTCCAAATCTGAAGTCCAGGAATTGCAGGAAAGCCTCATGAATGCTGAGAAATTCATTCAATCATTGAAAGATCAAATCAAAAAATCCAAGGAAAAGAGAAAGGATTTCTATGACCAGCTCAAGCAGAAAGAGAGTAAAAGCATGGAAGATGATCACCTAAGTCAAGCCTTGAAGGAAAAGACAGAAGAATGTGAAAATCCCACCAGAGATAATGTTGTCCTAAAGCATGAGATGGAATCTATTGTGATGAGGATGACTAAGGAGATTGAAGATAAAAAGAAGAGTGAAGAGAATCTTACTCAGTCCTTGAAAGAAAGATCTAAGGAATGTAGTAGAATTAATGGTGGATTCAATTAGCTCGAGCTTGAATTGCAACAATTCAAAAACAATGAAGAAGAGCTTGAAAGACAGATTGTTATTCTCAGGGATGAACTTGCTACTACAAATGAATACAAGGAGAAGTTCAAGATTAGCTCAGCTAAGCTTGATGAACTAATTCAAAGTCAGAAGAATGGAAGTGACAAGCAAGGTCTTGGATATGAGAAAGGAGAAAGCTCTGGATCTAGTCAAAGGAAATTTAGGCCAGGAAATCAGACGAGCAAAGCTAGAAGGTATCTGGTAAGACAGCCCAATGCTCAAAAGTTCAATGGATATTGTTTTGTTTGCAATAAATTTGGTCATATGGCTGCTCAATGTAGAAGCATAATGAATTCAAGTGATCCATCATTCTTCATTCAGTGTTTCAATTGCAATAAGTATGGTCATAAGTCAATTGAATGCAAAAATATGTCCAATAACTCTTTCAATAGAAATGTCAGATGTTATGCCTGCAATAGATTTGGCCATATTGCTAACCAGTGCAGATTAAGAGAAAATCAATGGAATAATTGGTTTGGACAAAGAAATGTTGGGTTCTATAATTGTAACAAATCCGGTCACATTGCAAGATTTTGTAGAAGCAGGAAGGGTCTAGTAAACAAAGAGAAAAATATGCAGAAGGATGATAAGGGAAAAGGAAAAGTTACTGCGGATGAAATTAGGAATCAAATGAAGAAGACATGGGTGAAGAAGAGTGTTTCTGATGCAGGAAATGAATCCACACCAGAATCTGTCGCTAGAAATTCCTCCACGAATTAGTTTAAGGCCTCTGGCCTAGGGGGAGCTCTCAAGAAAATATTTTACCCCCCCTACCGGTAGTTTGTACAGGAATGTGACAAATTGCAACAATTGCATTAATGATCTACATATGTTTTGGGAACACTTGTGGAGGAAATTTATGCAAAATTGAAGGTCCACAGAAGAATTTTCTTTCACAGACTATGAAAACAAGGTATCCGAAAGACCTAGGGAAAAAGAATTTATTGCGATAAAAAGTTAGGTGTGTGAATGATAAAAAGGTTACTTATATTCCTCATTCGTCACATTGCATTTCGAGAAGAAGTTTGGAGAGCTTTGCAAGTGAATTTTGGTGAGATACAAGTCTAAAGGCGATTCGGCGAACAAAACCTAATTTCACGAAAGGTATTTATTTGCAAAACTTGTGAACTTGAAATTTCTATAAATGGTCGCTCCATTAGATGTTGATATTAAGGATAGAACCTGCCCAAAATTTAATTGGCACCCATTCAAATCCATTGAGACAGAACCATTAGGTGCATTTTCTTCCGTTCCGTATGGTGTTTTGCACATTGAAGATATTAGGGCATATATTCATGCAAATGTTGAGGAGTTAGGAAGCTCCTAGTTGTTAAATCTATACACAAATCATATTGTGGGAGAAGATCTCTATGTAAGGCCTGAATTTAAGACTTTGGAGAAGAAGAAATTCACACAAATTGTGAAGTTTCATGTGTTCGACGAAAATGAATGGGTTCGGTACATACTAAGTCGAGTGCATGTTGAGTTCATGTGGTTAAATCAGCCCTTCAAGATCACAAGAGAAGCTATAAGCATTGTTACTGGTCTAAATTCATCTGGTGGGTTGCCCACATTGAAATCTGTGAAGAACTAAACAATCACTGAGGCAACCAGTTTCAATTTCGACAAAAGAGCCATGACAATTAAGGACACCATTGAATTAGATGTAAAATTTTCTTCTATGGTTATTGGATATAAAATTTATCACTCCATTCGGGATAACTCTGTATCTAGTACTGCAATCTATGTAGATTATCAAATGATCAAGGAAAATGCAGAATATGACTTATGTGAGTTACTCAAGAGCCAACTAATTGAAAATCTTGGTAAAATCAAGGACAAGAAGTAATTTTTAAAGTATGGCAATCTGATGTTATGCCTATTCTTCTACTTCATGAATGAAGTTATGGGAGTTGGTAAAGTGCAATGGGAAGGTGACAAACTGGTAGCTGTTCAAATCAGAGACATCTTATATAGAATTGTTGATAGCAAAGCAAGAAAAATTGCTATCTGGGGTTACTTCAAAAGCTTTCAGAGTGAATGCAAGCTAGGGAAAGGATTCCTCAATCTATTGTAGAAAAATACAAGGACACTATTTACTTTATGGTTGACATTGATTAGTGTTTGATGGAAGCAGCAGAACCTAGAATAGTTTGGATAATGCCTATGGGATATGAGGTTGAAGAACACATTTTGGAGTTGTATGCCCAACACTTGTTGAGTAAACCTTAGGATCTGACAAAAGAAGGGTTTGGTACCTTTGAAGAGAAGAATATGCAAGTGCATGCAGAACTGAAGAAGCCAATGATAGTTTGGAAGATGAGAAAGGAAGTTGAAGCTTTTGCAGAGAGCATCGACATATCAGTTGAAGCAATGAGCGAAGATAGGAAGAAAAGAGAACAAGCTAAAGAAGGGGAGCCTACTAGAACCGAGTTAGCTAGTTTGGGAGCATCCTCTAGTAGATCTAGATCTACAAGTATCTATGCACCCTCATCTGGTCCCACAAAGAAATCAAGCCCAGTAAAAGCTCAAGTCAAGACATTCATAAGAGAAGGAAAGAGGAAGAAGGATAAAATCACAGGAATCTATGTTGTTGAAGATGATGAAGAAACTGAATCAGATGAAGAAGTAAGAGAAATCAAGCATAAGGGCACAAAGGCATCAAAAGTATCTAAGGACAAACCCTCTGGTGAAGAGAAAGCAAAGAAAAAGGTGAAAACTGATAGATCAAGTATGACTATAGAGGAAGTGGAAAAGGGTTTAATTAAGGATGGTAATCTCAAACCACTTTCTAAATGGTATGACACTTTTGATAGTATTGGTCAGAGAACTCTTGAAGAAGCCACAATAAAATATTTGAATATTTTCAATATGACTCTCGTAGAAATAATGTCATAGTTACCTAAAGGTTTATATGAATTCTTAGAAATGAGGAGAGTAAATGCAAGAGTTGAAGATGAACGAATGAGAGAACGCATACTTACCAATCTATGTCCGGTAATGTCAAAAGAAGAAATGAAGAAAATCCTCAATGATGCTAAAAGGGGTTTTAAGAGAAAAAAAAGGGTGAATAAGCTTATGATCAGGCAGACTGAGGAAGTAGCAAAAGACACTGAGAAAATTCTTAAGGCAGTTCTATTGAAGAACAAATATAACGTTGTTTTTGAAGAAACTCGTGATGAAGATGTTCCATCTAGTCCAAAAATTGAAGAAGGGAAAAAAGACACAATTGAGGAGACTTAGAATCCTCTAGATATGCAAGATATTGAAATTCCCATGGAGACTAAAGCTCCTAAAGATATGACAGTTGAAGAACTGGAGATTCCCAAATCCAAGCAAGAATCTATGATTGAAGGAAAGAAGGTTGAGGCAAAGGAGGTTGTCATGGAAACAAGAGACATTGCAAAGGCAGTAAAGAAGTTTTTAGAAGAACACCAAGAGGTGTTTGACCCTGAATTGGTTGAAGGTCCTATCAACTTGGCCACTCTATCTCCTATTCAGAAGTTGAAGGTAGCATCATTTGCTCAGGCCAAGGCAAGGGAGAAGTTATTGAAATCTCACATTGAGGACAGTGAGCTGCTAAGTCTTGCATCCGGTATCTTGGAGAAGATCATTCCCACACATGTCAAGGACTCATCCAATTATCCCTCTGGTCAACTGAAGAAACTTATCAACTTTGTAAGTACTCACTTTGAGTCTCTTGAAATGTCAGCCGAGGATAAGGTCCAGAAAGAATTTGATGCAAACAGGTTCAGTAGATTGAAGTGTATGATTGCTAATGATAAATCCTTATTAGCTACCTGTGAAAAGAACATTCAAGGTGCATTATCTAAGGGTGGAAATATCTACAATTTATGCTTATCCTTGTCATTGAGAAGAAAATTAAGGAATATGAGAAACAATTAGCAGATATTTCTCAAACCTTTGATCCTCTAACCATTTCTATGGGTAAGCAAGAAGGTCAAGTCATATCCCTGCTTGAAAAAATTAAAATTTTGAAGCATGAAAAAGACATAATTGTTGAAAGGGTATGTGAGCTCAGAGGACTAATTGGTCCTAAAATGGAGACAATGCTTAGTGCATTGAAGGAAGCATAGGATGCTATGGCTGTCAGTGATTCGACAAATCTTGAGTCAGCAGAGATGCAATCCTACTTTTTTTGTGGTCATATGACTATTTTGGAGAGTCTCAAAGAGGGTTGGGACACTAGTTTAAGCGTATTGAAGAACAATTTTGCAGACATATTCAAGACCATGTAAGTCATAAAAACATGCCTGTACATATATAGTTTGTTCATAGAAATTTTGTATGATTTTTGGTATGCGGATTCTCGTCTTTTCCATTGATGTCAAAGGGGGAGTGTGGGACAGTGAAAAATGTCATATTCATCTAAGGGGGAGTTGTGATTAATTTTTTTTTGAAGTTTTGAGGATTGCAGTGTATTCATGTTGGTACTGATTCTGACACTTAGTCATTTTTCACTAAGTGTTGCCATCAATGCCAAAGGGGGAGATTGTTGGCAAGAGACACTGCACAAATCATCTGGTGTTGTCATTGATGGAAACCCTAGTCAGTAATCCCATCCGCACCTCAATATTTGCTTATACCAGAAGTCAGATTGAAGATATGTGTTAACTGTCGAAGCTAAAATAGGGCATCTAACATAGTTGTGTACATTGAATCATATGTAATTTCCTAATATCATTTTGTTTTGTGGATCTTAGGGAAGGTATTTTGATGTATGGACTATCTTATCTTTGAATCATAGGGCTTTGCATTGATTTGTGTGCAAGTTAGAAGATTTGGTCTATTGATTTTTAGTATAACAATGCAGAAAGGTCAACTAGATGAGTGTAGCGTGTTGCAGATATTCGAGGAATAATTGTTTAAGGTGTTTTGAGTTTGAGACATGTTGTTTTGGGTCCTCACTATGTTTTGGCTAACATTGTTTGGTTGGTATTGATAATTATTTATGGATTGGGCCAATAGTTTATACACGTTTCATATTTTGTCAAAGCTGACATGCAGTTGTTCTAATCTCTAGTTGCGGATATATATAATCAATTATTCAGATCATTTTTGGATGTGATGCGATATGATGCGAGATTTAGAAGGATTATAGATCGATTGTGTGTAGTTTCACTTGAGTAGAACTAAGATTGGTAATTTGAATTAAAAGTAGATAAAGTTTCAAGAGTAGAATCAAACAAAATGTAAAGAATGTTTTCAATATTCTTAACCGGAACTATAATCATGAATTAGCAGATGTTATCTCATAGTTCATCCACTCCAGTTGTCTATATGTGACTGTAAGACAATGAGTCTTCTTTTGGGCAGTAAGCCTTTTGTATTTGAGCAGTGAGCTCTAGGCAGTGTGCTTGAATGCATGTGCATTCCTCATTTGTAAACACTTATTTTGAGTATACTCATATTGTAGATTAACCTCCACCATGGTTTTTCCCCTAACAGGGTTTCCACATAAAAATCCTTGTGTTATGGTGTTGTGGTTGATTTCCTTGTGTTCTTGCACCTTTCTTTTGGTTTGATGCTATAAGTGGTTTAAAGATCAAGTTAATAAAGTTAATTTTTGTAGAACACTGATTCACCCCCCCTCTCAGTGTTCCTTGATTCTAGCACCAATTCCTCCCCCAATCAAGTTCAAATGTTGCTCTTTCCCTCATATCTTCTTAAAATAATCAATTTTCTCTTTTTTCTCTCCCAAAATTTGTTACGAATTTTTCTTAGAAATATCATGAAATATGTTTATTCTTCAACCTTGTGCACCCATAATTAGGTTAAAGGATTGTGCGGCCAAGTTTAGCTTCCTCAAAGTTGTTTTTCATCATCCCCTCATCCTTCCTCTTTTGAAATTCCTCTATCCATTATACTTAGATGGAGGCCCATAACTTGTTCACAAGCTCTCATTGTGGTACAAGAAGGAAGGACACATTTAAAGGTTGTGGAGTTTAGAATTTATACTTGCCATTTGAATGCATTGATGGATGCCCACAATCTATTCTCTTGAATGTCATAATTTTTTCCCTCCTTTCACATGAAAAATGGATAAATATTGTAAGGGTGCCATGTCTCATTAAAGACACAACACCTTCTTCACCCCTAGTCACCATTCCCTCATTAAATGTGTGGTCTCCTTATCCTCATTTTTGAATGATATTTTAATTTTATCTATTTTTTATTTTCCCACAGTCACCCATCGTGTAAGTGGTTGATGTGTCATATCAACATAAAATACACACACAAATCTTGGATTTGTATATGTTCTTGTTGTAACCCTTGTGTGTTGTAAGTAAAGAAATAGAATAGTCAACCCCACATTATTGGTTGCATTGAAGAAGAAATATGTCACACAGTTTAAAAAATTATAACTAAGAAAAGGACTTCATTATAAGTTGAAGAACTCCCTATATGGCCTAAAGAAATAACTAAAAATGTGGTAGATCACAAGTTCAATACTTGTATGTAGAGACTTGGGCTTTTACAAAGCAAAAATTACCACTATATATATTTCAAACACAATGGAAATTATTCTGATATTATTGTATGATACATCTTATTATTTGGAAAAAAAAAAGAAAGAAAATGAACAAAGATGTAAAACCTCAATTGCCATCTTAGTTTCATATGAAAAATATTGGTATTGCAAACTTCATTTTTGATATAAAAATTAGAAGGGGTCATTCATACATAAACTCTTATTGAGTCAAAGAAATATGTTGAGACTATATTGAAGATGTTTGGAATCTAGGAATGAATCTCTCAATATTTTTACCCTTGTCGGCCAGTTTAAAGTTATCTATCAAACAACATCTCAAGAATAAGGATATTGATGACATGTCTCATATTCCTTATATGAGTATTGCTGGAAATTTATAAATTATGTTAGGATTTGTATTAGACTAGACATAACCCATGTAGTGGGAGTTTGTTATGAAATAACTTGCACAATAGGAGAATATGATATGAAATATGCTACAAATACTTGATAATAACTGAGAATAACAAGCCACTTCGAGGGGGAAAACCTCCAAATATCTCTAATGAGAACACACTTCACAACTTGATGATGAAATAAGACTCACAACCTCCTATATTTACCTATTTATGCCTAGGATATCACCTAGGCCGACTTAGACACACCTATATAAGTCTTAGGTCGACCTAAACAACTAAATAACAATATACTGATGATAATATGACTTAATAGAGAGTTAAGATAGCCATAAGCCGACTATTCATAACCCGATGTACACTAATATTAAGGGTGTAGCATGCCCCCCTTCTTCAAAGAGGCATTGTCCTCAATGCTAATCAAGTTTGGATTCTTTTGAATGAACTCCTCGTCCTCCCATGTGGCATCTTCAACTGGTAAATTCTTCCATTGGATGAGATACTTAGTGAGAGTTCTATTCCTCAGCTTCTTTGTGCATGTTTGACAAATGCACTCGGTTCCAAAATGATTCTTCCTTCTTCATCGAGCTCGGTAGTGTTGTTTGAGTGGGAATATTATGCCCAATTACCTTCTTCAAATAGGAAACACTAACTCGCTTGTATCTCTTTGCATGATTTGGTATGGACCATAATACCTTGGAGACAACTTATTATTCTTTTTTTGTTGCTTTAGTGAGATTTTCTCATAAGGCTACAATCTCAAGAAGACCCAATCCCAAACTTCAAAACCTCTTTCACTATGATGTTGGTCTGCTTGTTGTTTCATTCAATTTTGTGCTATGGCTAAATTCTCCTTGAGTCCTGAAAGTACTTTTTGTTGATGAAGCAAGTGGTCTTCTACTGCCTGAACTCTTGGTGACACCTTTATTGATGATGTGATGGAAGGAGGATGATATCCATAAAGTGCCAAAAATGGAGACATTTTTTATGAGCTATGAAAAGAAGTGTTATACCACCATTCTGCAAGTGGTAGCCAATCTACCCATTGAGATTGTTTCTTTGAAGTGAAACAACGTAGATATCCTTCCAAACACTTATTAACAACCTCATTTTTCCCATCTGATTGAGGGTGGTATGAAGAGCTATGAGCCAATTGAGTACCCAAATGTGAGAATAAATCTTTCCAAAAGTGACTAGTGAAGATAGGATCACGATCACTAACAATAATCTTAGGTGTACCATGTAGCTTTTGGATATTCTCCAAAAAAAAATTGCCACTGCACTTGCTGTAAAAGGATGTGATAATGCAATGAAATGTGCATATTTAGTGAGGCAATGAACTACTACCATGATGACATTATGACCTTTAGATTTGGGAAGCCCTATGATGAAGTCCATGGATACCTCTTCCCAACGCTGGCTAGGAATAGATAAGGGTTGCAAGAGACCTGGTGTCTTAATTGTCTCCCCTTTATTCCTTTGACAAACCAAACATTCAACCACAAATTTTTGAACATCACCTTTTAGCCCTTCCCAAAAAAAATCTTGCTTGACTCGATGATATGTCTTCAAAAATCCTAAATGACCACCCACTGGAGACTCATGCAACTCTGTGAAAATCTTGTGTTTAAGAGTGGAATTCTTGCAGAGATACAAACACTCTTTATACCAAAGAGTATCTCCCTTCCAAAAAAACTTATCTGAACTACTATGATCACTTTTTAATTGTTCGATGAGATTACTTGTCGCAACATCATTTTGCCACTCTGCTTTGGCTTCCTCCACCCAATTTGCTTGTAATATTGAAAGGGAACACAATAAGGCTTCATCTTTCTTATCCTTCCTTGAAAGTGCATCTGCTACAATATTTTCTTTCCCTTTCTTATATACAATCTCAAAGTCATATCCTAACATCTTAGTGAACCATTTTTGTTGCTCTTCAGAAGATAGTCTTTGTTCCAAAAAATATTTTAGGCTATCATGATTGTCTTAACCTTGAAGTGTCTACCCAATAGATAAGGCCTCCATTATTTAACTGCATGGAGTATTACTAGCATTTCCTTCTCATAAATAGGTTTTAGTTGATTCTTACCCTTTAATTGAAGACTCTCAAAAGCAATTGGTCGACCTTCTTGCATGAGCACTACTCCTATCCCATTTCCAGAAGCATCACATTCCACAATGAATTCCTTGATGAAGTCAGGAGTGGCAAGCACTGGAGTTGTACACATAGCCTCCTTCAATTTCTCAAATGTTGTATTGGTAGACTCATTCCAATGAAAAGAATCCTTCTTCAATAGAGTGGTGAGAGGTGTTGTTATACGACCATAATTCTTCACAAATCTTCTATAATACCCTGTCAATCCCAAGAAACCCCTCAGTTTCTTAATGGTTTTTGGAATAGGCCATTCCATGATAGCCTTAATTTTGTTAGGGTCCACCTTTACTCCTTCATGTGAAACTATGTGTCCCAAATACTCCACCTCCTTAAGACTAAAAGCACACTTGGATGGATTAGCATAGAGTTTATGATCTTCAAGTATTTGTAATGCTTGATCCACATGTTGCAAATGTTCTTCCCAAGTCTTGCTATAAATCAATATATCATCAAAGAATACTAACACAAACTTTCTCAAGAACTTCTTAAAAATGGAGTTCATCAAACTTTGGAATGTAGATGGTGCATTGGTAAGACCAAATGGCATCACCAAAAATTCATAATGACCCTCATGAGTTTGAAATGTTGTCTTAAAAATATCTTCCTCCTTAATCCAAATGTGGTGATAACCAGATCTAAGATCTAACTTGGTAAAATACATAGCTCCATTCAATTCATCTAGCAAATCATCAATGACTAGAATAGGAAACTTGTCTTTAATGGTGTACATCTTGAGCACTTTATAATCTGGACACATGCGCCAATTATCATCCTTCTTACGTACCATCACCACAGGCGATGAGTAAGCATTTTGGTTATGCCTGATAATTCCCGCCTCTAGCATCTCCTCAACATTTTTTTCTATCTCACTCTTTTGTATGTGTGGATACCTGTAAGGCCTGATGTTCGGTGGTTGGCTCCCTGGAACTAACTGTATGGCATGATCATGATCCCTCTTAGGAGGAAGTCCTTTAGGCATATCTCCAAGAACAACTAAGTGACGATCAATTATAGCTTGCAAATCTAGATGAGTAGGAGCATTAGATTGAGAGACTTCTAATGAACATAGCTGGGCCACAAATCCATCCACTCCTTTCTTAAGAAACTTTTGCATTTGATGAGAGCTTACCATTTGTGGGGATTTTTCCTTCAACCCCCTTAGCTCTACTACCCTTCCTTCTGATTGAAATCTCATGAATAGTTCTTGGAAGTTCATCTCAATCGTTCTCAATGTAGTAAGCCATTGTACTCCCAAAACAATATCTATTGCACCCATGGATATCACATACATTGGGGTATCAAGTTGATAATCTCCCATGGATAATTTAATGCTATGACACTTCCCTGAATAACTAACTGTATCGCCATCTGCAATCAAAACTTGAAACTCTGGAGCTGGATATATAAAACAATATAGACAAGTAGCTAACTTTTTGTTAATGAAATTATAAGTACTACCTGAGTCGATCAACACTGTTACCTTCTGCTTCTTTAAGAACCCCACCACCTTGAGATTTTGTGGAGCACTGAAACCTGAGAGTGCATGACAAGAAATGATTGGTTGAGAATCATGTGATTCCTCATTTGACTCCCTTTCATCCTCTAGTATGGGTTCCTCCTCTTCTTCCTCACTTGGACCTTCAATATAGAACAATTTCTTTTCACTACATTTATGTCCTCGACTGTATTTGCTATCACAATTGAAACACAACCCTTTTTCTCTTTTCTCCTCAATTTTTTGTGGAGTCAACCTAGTAGGTTGTGTTGAATATCCCTTCTCTCTTGTCACATTAGCCCCTTGATTCTTAGGAATCAAATACTTCTCCTCTACCCTACGTGCTAATATAAAAGACTCATTTATGGAGCTAGGGCTAAACATGCATACCTCATGTTGAACGTGATCCTTGAGACCCCCCAAGAATAAATCATTCAAGTTTTCCTTCGTAATTGTATCCACTCTTAAGGATAGATTTTGGAATTGCTGAATATAATCCTTAACTGATCCTATTTGTTGAAGTTTAGCCAGCTGGCTGAAGAAGTTGTCTGTCACGCTATTGCTATATTGTGCTTGGAGTTCCTCCGTAAAAATTGACCATGAGACAGTGAGCCCCTTTTTCCTTCTATGAGTGCAAATCTAATGATACCAAATGAATTGATCTGGTTCTAGATATAGGGAAGCCATTATGACCTTTTGTCCATTTGGGATTTGGTGTACTTCAAAAAAAATCTCCATTTGGTTTATCCATGTTAGAGGATCCTTGCCATCGAACTTGCGCATATCCACCTTTGGAAATAAATTCCTAGATCCCATAGGAGTACTAAATCTTGTGTCAATGTTAGCTGACCTAGAATTTTCACCTTGGTCGCTTGAGAACTCCTTTCTTGGTTCAACCATGTAGGTGCTTAACATGTTTCATATGCTCTTAGGTCACACATTTCCATCTTCATTGAGGAAATGTCTTCCTTGACCTTACTGATTTCCTCATTAGGATTAATATCCTCTATTGTTACCCCATCCTTATTGGGAGTCTTCCCCAGAGTGACAACATTCTTTTTGCCCCTTGTTGCAAGCCCCGTCATGATGGGAACCACTAATTTTGAAATAAATCACACAAATGAAACTTAAATTATCTAAATTTTTTACTGTAACTTACTAGGACCAAAATAACTCTCACCTAGAAAAATCTCTGAGAAATAAGTAGATTTACAGCGTTGAGAGTGATAATTGTGAAAATTTTATTTTTTCAATAACTTGCTTATTTCTGCTTTAATTCCTCCAAATTTTTTACTCTAATCTCCTTTAGTATTTCTTCAAAAACCCAATAAAAATCATACTCCAATTTGTCAATATGTGTGAGATATACAGATTCCAAAAAAAATTGTGTAGAAACCCTAATTCTGCAATAATTCGCTTAATTTTGCTCCAATTCTTCTGAAATATGGATTGTAGCTTCTTTAATATTTTCTTCAAAAACCCTGTAAAAATCAGAATTTTTTTTTGCCAAAATATGAAAGATATGCTCTTCCCAAAATCGCCTCCAAAATTGAGAAAAAAACTTGCCTCTATAGTGCCAAGATCATGCTCTAATACCACTTGTTATGAAATAACTTGCACAATAGGAGAATATGATATGAAATATGCTACAAATACTTGATAATAACTGAGAATAACAAGCCACTTCGAGGGGGAAAACCTCCAAATATCTCTAATGAGAACACACTTCACAACTTGATGATGAAATAAGACTCACAACCTCCTATATATACCTATTTATGCCTAGGATATCACCTAGGTTGACTTAGACACACCTATATAAGTCTTAGGCTGACCTAAACAACTAAATACCAATATACTAATGATAATATGACTTAATAGAGAGTTATGATAGCCACAAGTCGACTATTCATAACCCGATGTACACTAATATTAAGGGCATAGCAGAGTTTTGAGTAGATATGTGTCAAACCCATTGAATGAAAATTATATATTTAAAGTTTGTGTGGCACTTCATACTTTTTAATTTTTACAAAGGAAGACAAACTAAACAAAGTAATAGATGAGATAGTTTTTGTTAATATTGACTAAGTTGAAGATAATGATTGTCAAAGCTCTACAAATGATTATATTTTTAACTTGTTTGGTAGAATATTTAGTTAGATGAGCAAGAGGTGGGTAATTGTTGCACTCTCAACTACAAAAGCTATGTATATGGAAACAACTCACACATGCAAGGAGGCTATAAAGTTACAAAGATTGTGTTCAAATATTTGTTTCTTTTCACAATGTTATAAACATAGTTACAAAGATTATGTTTAAATATTGGTCTCTTATGGAAATAATATATATTGTGATAGTCAAAGTGGAACTCATTTAGTAGAAAAGCCTACCAATTATGGTAGGGAAAAATAAATTGATGTACAATATCATTTTGTTAGACATAGTTGAAGACAACATGGTATTGTTGAAGAATGTTGATACCTTAGAGAATGTAGCTAACTCATTGACAAATTTTGTTAGTATTGAGAAATTTTCTTAGTGTAGAAAATCAATGGGCATAACTATCTTTAGCAACTAATTTTATATATCTCATGATCTCCTATGCAAAATATTCAATAAATATGAATTTGTTGGATATATTGTACATACTTTGCATATTTTATGTCTTTTATACATTATACATTACATAACAATTTATGATTTTGGAACTTTGCCTCTATTGAAATGATATAAGAAATCAACAACCCCCTATAAAAAAATGAGAATAAAAACTCTGAATGAATTTTATAAATAATTTTTCAACTTATACATTTATACCTATTATATTATAAAAATCATTTTATTATTGAGTTAATATATAAATGCTACTTTCAATAAATAAAATCTTTTGTGCAATTATGATTTGCTTGTGCTACATAAATTTAGCATTATTCTCCTCTGCTACTTATAACCATTGTTCGTAATATTCTAATTACTTAACAAATTATTTGCATTTACAATTACAAATTAGTTTTTATTCAACATCAAGGGGGTAAATTTTTTATTAAATCAAGGACAAATTAGTTTTTATTATTATTTCAAATATTGGATAAATTATACACATTCACAATTACAAATGAACTTATGCTACATACATCATTGCGATCTCTTCTTGCCTTCAAGAGATCTTTTTTTAGTGACTGCTTAAGAAGTATAAATTGTGAGCCCCTTAGGCTACAAACAGAAGTGGGAGATACTTCAATGCATTTGGCTATTCCAGTTGAACAACCATTTTTGTCATGTACTCTCTAATTTTCTGTCTCACCCCAAATCTCATGAATGATGTGCTTTCACATTATGAATATCTTCCACCACATAATCAGCTCCCGCACTTTTCTCGGAGCTACCAACCTTAAAAATCATATGTTGAATTCTATTAGAAAGCAAAACTAATTGAGGCAACAATAAAATTATTGCAGGCATTTATGTAAAATTAGACTTATTTCTGAATTTTTTTTTTGTTTGGGAACTTACAAGGACTGTATTAATGCCTGCTGCTTTTGCTCCAGCTATGTTTCTACGATTGTCATCAAAGAACAGCTGCAACATGGACTCAATAAGTACCATTGCGAAGATACTACTATGTATAAAAATTGACATGCAAATTTCTTCAAACTTACTGTTCTCTGAGGGTCTGAATTTGCAATGGCAATTGCCCGCTTAAAGGCTTCAACTGACGGTTTGATGATAACAGGAGAAGTAAGAGGATTGCATTCCCCATCTTGTTGCTGGTAAGGATAATCCATATTAAGGCTCTCAAAGCAGATAACATCTTCAAAACAGTCCTCCAGGGATAATTTCTTCAGGATCTTGGTTGCATGAACTCTGTCTGAATTTGTGAATATCTGTAGAAAAAGCGGCATTGATGCTAAACATTAAAAAATATTGGTGAGAAGTGGGTGTGGTTAAGAACCGTACAGGTGACACAACTCTTGGTGGGCTCATTTTAAGAAGATTTGAAGAACTTAGAAATTCAGTTTATGCATCTCAGTTGAAAACAGCAGCCTGCTCCATGGTCTAGTGATTAGGCAGAACTATTGAGGCTATTTGAGCTTTTGATGGGTGTTCACATTTAGCAATCACAGACTTACGAGAAGAAAAGAAAAATGAAAACCTCAATACATACCAATTTTCTTTGAGGCATGCTCAGCAAAATTTTCCTCAGAACCGGATCTGGCTTAATGACTTCATATGGCAATCTCCCATGAACAAAACTATACATATAATCAGAAAAATAAATGTATAAGATTTTTACTGAGAAAAAACAAAGAGAGTATCAAATGTAATGGAAGCAGGGGAAAAGTTATTCAAACTTGAGGTTAGAAGAACTCAATCAGTTGATTGCTAGGCCTAGCATAAATGTGAAAAGGAATCTATACTTTTATTCTTTAAAAAAAATATATGCAAGTTTATACAGAGTCCAGGAAAGAAAATTGCGATCTTATAAAAGATATTAAGCATTAGTACCTGTGATATTCATCTGCATCAATTTCATACCCTAATGCCTGCAATGGAAAGTGAAATAATTCATGTCAGTCTAACAGCCTAAACAGCCCTAGGAACAATATTTCTGTTCTGTTACAAATTTATATGTGAGCCTCAATAGGATTTTAACCCCTAAATTATGAGAGACACCACAGATATCTGTTCTGTTCTTGATGGTTAGAGACAGAAACTTCCCTTTCTATAAATTGTTGTAAATGAGTTTTGGATGAAAACTATTTTGAACAGATTTTAAGAAAATTCACGTTCTTGAAAGCTTTGTATAAATAAAAAGGCTCTTATATTTTATTCAATTGAAATCATTAGTCCTGATAATGGAGGAAAAGCGACCAGAAAATTATATCTGTTCAGACATTTTTAATCCTTACACGTTTATACCAACAATTACATATCGGTAAAATACTAAATTCTTCTGCCTTTCCAAAAACTCCAATTCTATGTATTTCTATAGTTTTTTTCTTTCCCTAAATATCAAATCTATCTATTTATTTGAAATGGAAGTAAGGAGAAGAAACTCACTCGAAGGCCTGCCAGCGAGCTTCCATGAGTCTTGTAAAACCGGGAACGAAGCTCCGTGACAACATCGATGCTCAATGCAAGTTTTTTCGACAGAAACTCTGCAACACAGTCCAAATCCAAGCAATTTTAATTCGCACAATTCAATTATAGTAAATTGAATTAAAAATTTCTTTAAAATTTATATTCGAACTTTGAATTTAGTAGCCTCCTTACCATCAATGTTCTTGCGGCATGCCGTGGCTATTCCTGTGCTCGAAGGATACAACGTATCGTCCAAATCTGCCAAGTTAAATTCCATTTCTCTAATCAGCAACCGAATTCAACCAAATTTCTTTTCCGCATAATTTAACAAGAATTACACAATCAGAGTCAAGAATACCCTGCTTTTTGTTGAAAAACCATAACATACCAAATAGCAAGCAGTCGAATTGAGGCCTGTGCAACAAATTCCCTCCTTCCATGGTGATAAAGTTAAATTCTTTTCAACAGAGCTTCAAAAATTGTGCAGAAAATGGACAATGCAGAGCAAAAATGGATGGGGAGAAAAGAGGGGAGTTCTTAATTTATTCAAGTTGGAATGTTCGTTTATTGGTAATGGCAAGGAAGGACGAGCGCGACGCGGTTGCACGCGTTTGAAAAGGAAAATTATTGACTATAATATTTATCCACGTGAAGCATGTGTAGCTATGTGGACATATCTACCTTCTGCACTTTTCTAAGTGTTTATATGGTAATTTGAGTCGCTCAAAATTTTAAATTGGTTTATTTGTGAAATAAATATTTAATTAAATTAATTAAATAAAAATAATAAGAAGTTGATTAAGTTATTAGAATAAATGTATGAAATTTATGTACTTAAATAAAATTGTAGTATATAAATTTGATGAAGATTTGATTATAACTATAACATTTTATTTGTATGTCAAAAAATTACGTTTTTGTCACATCCTTTATTTTAGAAGAGTAGAAAAATAAATGAAAAATAAATTAAATTAAAAGGTGTCAATGATAGAGAGGGGAGTATGGTGCACGTATGGGCGCCTTGGCACATGGTATGGACATCCATAATTTCATAATTGACTTGATAGAGTATGGATGTCCATAAAAAAGATATGGGAAATTTTCATCAAGAAAGGTAGAGGGAGTAGTCGAATAGGAAGTTTGTGGCCCTTTTGGGGGGCTAATTTCTTCTAAAGGGCATGATTACAAGGGGAGGCATGCCATTTACATGCAAATGTTGCAGCCATTTCCAAATCCTAGTGCACCATATGGTAGCAGGTTCTTGAAAATGGGAAGCAACAATATTAGAGGAGGCACCAATCACAACACATGGAAAAGGGTGCATGCAACCAAGGATGGGAATGATGGAAAAGGAGGATGGTTTTACAAAAAAAAAGAAAGGCATCTAAGACAATGGTAGGAAATTTTCAGCACCTAAACTAGAAATATCTTCAATATTGTTATTGGGGCTAAGTACACTACTCCTTTGCAATTACTCTCCTAGAATAGTATTAAGTTTAAAGATATCCACTCTTGAAGTTGAAAATTAATTAACCTAGTCTAGTTATGGTATGTGGAGGTGATATTTTACCTATAGTTGTTGTCAACAAGGGGCTATCAAATGACAACTCAAATAAAAAAATAACAATCCCTCTTCCCCTACATATATGGTAAAATCGTATGCAAAATGTGAAAGCTTAGACAAGTCATGTTAGCTTATCTTATTCAATGCAAGATTACACATTTGCGTTGTAGAGCTACTATTCTTGCTATGGATGAGGAAGGTTATGAAACTAGCTCTTCTAACTGGAAAGAAGTAAAAAATACAATTGTCATCTTAGTCTGATCTGAAAAATATTGATGTTGCAAACTTTAGTTTAGATACAAAAATTAAAAAGGATTGTTTAAACATGAAACTTTCATTGAATCAAAGAAATATGTTTAGATTGTATTGAAGAGGTTTAAAATCTAAATCTCTCAATATTTTTATCCCTGTTGATTTAAAGTTATCTATCAAACAACATCCCAAGAACAAGGACATTAATGACATGTCTAATTTTCCTTATGCAAGTGTTGTTGGAAGTCTATATTATGTTATGATTTGTTCTAGACTAGACATAGCCCATGCAATCGAAGACTAGAGTAGACATGTGTCAAACCCAAGGAATGAGAATTGAAATTTATAGTTTGTAAAGAGGGTCTTTAAATTTTGTGTGGCACTTCATATTTATTAATTTGCTACAAAGGAAGACAAGCTGAAAAAAGTAATAGATAAACTAGATTTTCTTAATGTTGATGGAGTTGGAGATATGGTTGTCAAAAAACTACAAGTGGTTATGTTTTTAACTTGTTTGATAGAATAATTAGTAAGATGCACAACATGTGGGTAATTGTTGCACTCTCAACTATGAAAGTTAAGTATATGGCAATAACTCAAACATGCAAGAAACCTATAAAATTATAAAGATTGCATTCAAATATTGGTTTCTTATAAAAAGTTCTTATAAGCATTGTTAAATTTTCTTAATGTAAGAAATCAATGTACATAACTATCATTAGCAACTGTTTTTATATATCTCATAATCTCTTATGCAAAATATTTAGACGATTTGTTATATATATTTATATATTTTACGTGTTTTATATCCATTATACATAGTATACTACATGATGATTGATGAATTTAGAACTTTATTTCCATTGGAGGGGTATAAGGAACCAACACCCCCCTATAAAAGAATTTGAGAGTGAAAGCCTTTGAAATTAAAAACTCTTATAAATAATTTTTCAATCAATTATAATATAAAACCATTTAATAGTTGAATTAATAATATAAATGCTATTTTGACAAAATCTTTTATTATTTTGAATGTGCCATTTTACTACAGAAATTTATCATTACTCTCCTCTTCAACTTATATCCATAATTTGTATTATTCTAATTATTAGACAAACTATTTGCATTTACAATTAAAAATTGGCTTATATTATTCTAAATTTGAACAAATTGTACACATACGATTACAGATGAATCTACATAGATAAAGATGCTACATATATCAATGAGATCTCTTCTTGCTTTTCAGAGATCTTTTTTAACAGAAGTATAAGTGTGAGCCTCTTAGGCCACAACAGAAGTGGGGGATACTTCAATGGATTTGGCTATTTCAGTTGAACAACCATTTTTGTCATGTGCTCTGTAATTTTCTGTCTCACCCCAAATCTCATGGATGATGTGCTTCACATTATGAATATCTTCCACCACATAATCAGCTCCCTCACTTTTCTCGGAGCTACCAACCTTCAAAATCATATATTGAATTCTATTAGAAAGCAGTAAATTATTGTAGGCATTTAAGTAAAATTAGACTTAATTTCTAATTTCTTTTTTTTGGCTCAGAACTTACAAGGACTGTATTGAGGCCTGCTGCTTTTGCTCCTGCTATGTTTCTACGATTGTCATCGAAGAACAGCTGCAACATGGACTCAATAAGTATCATTGCGAAGATACTACTATGTATAAAAATTGACAACCAAATTTCTTCAAACTTACTGTTCTCTGAGGATCTGAATTTGCAATGGCAATTGCGCGCTTAATGGCTTCAACTGATGGTTTGATGATAACAGGAGAAGTAAGAGGATTGCATTCCCCATCTTGTTGCTGGTAAGGATAATCCATATTAAGGCTCTCAAAGCAGATAACATCTTCAAAACAGTCCTCCAGGGATAATTTCTTCAGGATCTTGGTTGCATGAACTCTGTCTGAATTTGTAAATATCTGTAGAAGTTGCATTAATGCTAAACATTAACGTTCTGCTTCATTTTCCTTTAGGTTTTTAGTATTCACATTAAAAAAATTTGTTGAGAAGTGGGTCTTGCTAAGAACCCTGCAGGCGACACAACTCCTGGTTGGCTCTTTCTTCCTCTTTTTTAAGAAGATTTTTGAGGAACTTAAAAATTCAATTTATGCATCTCAGTTGAAAACAGCAGTCCACTCCATGGTCTAGTGCTAAGGCAGAGCTATAGAGGTAATTTGAGCTTTTGATGGGTGTTCACATTTTGCAATCACAGACTCAAGACAAGACAAGAAAAACCTCAATACATACCAATTTTCTTTGAGGCATGCTCAGTAAAATGTTCCTCAGAACAGGATCTGGCTTAATGACTTCATATGGCAATCTCCCATGAACAAAACTATACAATCAGAAAAATCCATGTATAAGATTTTTATTGAGAAAAGACAACAGAGTATGAAATGTAATGGAAGCAGATGAAAGTTTTTCAAACTTGAGAATAGAAGAATTCAAACAGTCGATTGCTAGGCCTAGCATAAAAATGTCAAAAGGAAATCTATAAATTTGTTCTTGGAAAGAAATATAATCCAGATAATTCAGGACACTCGATATGAGATTTCACAGAGTCCGGGACAGAAAATTGCGGTCTTGGAAAAGAAATACCATGATAAGCATTAGTACCTGTGATATTCATCTGCGTCAATTTCATACCCTAATGCCTGCAATGGAAAGTAAAATAATTCATGTCAGTCTAACAGCCTAAACAGTCCAAGGAATAATATCTCTGTTCTGTTACAAATTTATATGTGAGCCTATATGGAATTTTAACCCCTAAATTGTGAGAGACACCACAGATACCCGTGTGATTTCCTTAATAATTAGAATTCCATATGGTTAAAGACAGAAACTCCCCTTTCTGTAAATTGTTGTAAAAGAGTTTTGGATGAAAACTATTTTTAACAGATTTTAAAAATTCACTTTCTTGAAGCCTTTGTATAAATAAAAAGGTTCTAATAATGGAGGAAATGCGACCAGAAAATTATATCTGATCAGACATTTTTAATCCTTAATCGTTTATACCGACAATTGCATATCGGTAAAACACAAAATTCTTCTTCCTTTTCAAAAGCTCATTTCTATTTATTTACATAATTTCTTTCTTCCCCTAAATATCAAATCTATCTATTTATTTGAAATGGAAAGAAGGAGAAGAAAGTCACTCGAAGGCCTGCAAGCGAGCTTCCATGAGTCTTGTAAAATCGGGAACGAAGCTGCGTCACAACGTCGATGCTCAAAGCAAGTTTTTTCGACAGAAACTCTGCAACACAGTACGAATCCGTGCAATTAATTCATACAATTCAATCTTACTAAATTGAATTGTAAATTTCTTGAGAATTTTGTATTGAAACTTTGAATTTAGTAGCCTCCATACCATCAATATTCTTGCGGCATGCTGTGGCTATTCCTGTGCTCGAAGGATACAACGTATCGTCCAAATCTGCCAAGTTAAATTCCCTTTCTCTAATCAGCAACGAAAATTATCCCAATTTGTTTTCCACATAATTTAACAAGAATTACAGAGTCATAGTCAAGAATACCCTGCTTTTTGCAGAAAAATCATAACATACCAAATAGCAAGCAGTCGAATTGAGGCCTGTGCAACAAATTCCCTCCTTCCATGGTGATAAAAGTTCAATTCTTCTTAACAGAGCTTCAAATCTTGTGTAGAAAATTGACGAGGCAGAGTAAAAATGGATGGAGAGGCAAGAGGGAAGCTGTCACTTTATACAACTTGGGAATGAGAAAAATTAGTTGGTGATGACGAGGAAAGAGGAGCGTGACGCGGTTGCATGTGTTCGACAGGAAAATTATTGAGTACTCCCTGTTCATGTGAAGCATGTGTATTTTCTGTACGATCCTGTCTTGATGGGGAATTATGCTTACGCGGACATCCCTATCTCTTTATTTAGAAATTTCTTGTTTATTAGTGTGTAATTTCCTTGTATTTTCTTTTTCATTAAGACTTTTTTTTTGAGTTGTGATTTTCTTGTGTCCACTTGGGGTATATTTTTACAATTTTGTCTTCATTGAAAAGTATGTATGCATGGACATGTCTATTTTTCTTTATTTAGAAATTTCGTTATCTTGTAAGTGGACATATCTATAGTTCTTATTCTTTAGAATGTAATTATTTTTATTTATTTTTTTCATTATAAACTTTTGGAGGTTTGATTTCCTTATCTACACTTTTTATTTGAAGCACACATATCTTTTGTACAATGTTGTCTTGAATAGAAAGCATGCCTACATGGACATGTTTATCTCTTTCTATTTATAAATTTTATTATCTTGTAAGTGGACATATCTATAGCTCTTGTTCTTAGGGTGTAATTGTCCTTGTATTTTTTTCATTATAGACTTTTAGAGGTTGGATTTCCTTACATGCCCTTTTTATGTGAGGCACACATATTTTTTGTATAATCTTGTCTTGATTGGAAGCATGGGTACATGGACATGTCTATCTATCTCTATCTATTTAGATATTTTTATTATCTTTCAAGTGGACATATATATAGCTCGTATTCCTTAGGGTATAATTGTCCTTTTTTTTATTACAGACTTTTGGAGGTGTGATTTCATTTCGTTGACTTTTTATGTGAATTGTATATCATATTATAGGATATGCACTATTCATCATTTAAAAAAAAACGTTTATATAATAATTTGAGTGACTCAAAATTTTAAAACGATTTGCATTTGAAAGAAATTAATAAACACTTTTATTAAAATATAAGATAAATTAATTAAATTATAATGAATAACAATTTGATTTTTGTAATGTCCCCTTTTTCAGTGTGATCATGTTTGATGGTGGTTAGCCTATTACTTAGACTCTCGTAGGCTAACAGGTTGGGTTAGAGGGTCAGTGGCATTATTTGATGGGTTTTATCGTTCTCATCCTTTGACTTCAGTGATTGGCTCACAACAGGCCTTAGCAATTCAGTGATTGACAGCTTCTGACGGCACATCAATACGACAGGTTATGAGCGAGATATTAATATTCTCGCGAAATTGAAGTGTTTTAACTTTATTTAATGGAATATTATAAAGTTGATTTGACTTTATAATAAAGAATTCACTTAAATTTATTTAAGTGGAAATTAAAACACTTTATCAAAAGGGGCGCCCATTTATTTATTCATTGACTATTGAAATGTTTAAATGTATTTTAAAGTGAAGTTGGCATCACTTTTTGGAGATGTGTGCCTTTTTGTGCATATAAGGCAGCCAAAGGAAATTACAACTCTATTATTGACTATTTGACATTTTCTCTTGGCTTTGGCTTTGCTTGCTTCTCTGAGACAAGGGTTTCAGGAGTTTGCTTATCTCTGGAGAACAAAACTCTTCATAGATCTATGATTGTGAGACTATGAAAGATCAGTTGAATGATTGCAACAGCTGGGGCTTCAATTCAGAAGTTTCTACAATGCTTAATCAAGGATTTTTGTGCATATTCAGTAGAGTTCTTCAATAAAAATACAGAAGGGTTTGTGAGACAGGCGCCTATCTTCATCTGGTGATTCATTCCTGTTATGGCGTTTCTTTCCTTATAGATGGCGTGGTTTCTTCTTAAAGGGCGTGGCTCTTAGATAAAGGGCGTTTGGAGTTTTTTGGGAGAAACGCCTTCCTTTTTGAGGGTTTTTCATCTCCTTCATTGGCGTCTAGCTTGTACCTTTCATTTGCTTCAGTTTTCAGGCTAGAGATTGCATTCAGTTGGATTCTACGCTTGAAATTGTCAGTTTTCATCATTCTCGACTGGCAAACTGGACTAATTTCTTATTAAAATAATCTGGAGCATTTCGGGTATGTCTGGAATTTGTAATCTCTTTGTTTTAGTTATTTAATACCTTCTGCACTTCCATTTGGTAAATTTAAGCTCAGATTTGAGTTCTATGAGCAATTATATGCTGCACCCCTTCTATTTCTCTCTAGAAACTTTCTTAAAAAACTCAAAAGAACACAAAAAGATAATTAAAACAACAGGGGTTTGAAGAGGAGCCAGTTGGGCTCATCACAATGGTATCAGAGATCAGATCCTACCAACCTATAGGGTTAGCAGTTTCTATGTGGTCACATCAGAACAGGTTTGACAGGTACTACTCACATAGGGTTTGAACAACAAAGTGGTTATCATGTCTTCTAAATTTGTTGATGAAGTAATGGTTGCTTATGAGGAATATATAGCATTTCCATATAAGATGTTATCACCGGGATCTCCAAAACGAATAGTATGGAGTACCGTTCATATTTGATAATGTTAAAATCCAAAGAAATACAAAATGTAGAGAGCATTTCAAATAATATTTAGCAGAAACCTATGCCATCACAGCAAAGATTAGCTCGTAGCTTGCAGCAGTCTGAAGACTCCATTTCAAGACAAAGCTCATCACAAAACAAAAAGAAATTGAGTTTCTTTGATGTGTTGGGGTTAAAAAGGGATCAATCAGTAGATCATGATCTTCAACCTATAGGTGGACATGGGATTGAAACTGAAGTGGTGAATGATAAGGGAATTGCACATCATGAAGCGGAAACCCAGAACATTGACACTTTCAACGCTTAAGAAGTTGTTATCAGATGTGATAACAAGTCTAATGTTCAAGACAACAGCCTTTCACTTGAGAAAAATGATGATTTGAAAGTCATGGCAAGTTTAGAAAATAGTGTGGAAGGTTCTCCTACTATTGGCACGCTAGATGAGGGTGTCATTAACGAGGAATGCATTGTTGATTCAAGTCACAACAAGTCTGATTTTGTATATCAGACCTTAGAAGATGTGAGCCAAACACAAGTTTTGTGTAATGGGTGGCTACAAAGAGCTAAAAAGGCAAAGATGTTGGCTGCCAATGCAAAATAGCATTGCAGGAAGTTAAGGAACGTTGCAGCCAACTCGATCGAGCAAAGAAACAAAGAGAGTCACATCTTCGATCTCTAATTCTTCCAAGGAAGGAATGTGTAGATGTAGAGCATGCAAAGGAGGAACGTTTTGAGATAAGCCAAAATGAAGAATATGCAGCTGTGTGGGATTCAAGAAATTCTTTTAGTATACACAACATACATCTTGCGTTTTTTGAGTTACCTCTAGTTGAGAGCCCAATAAAAGCTCACACACTTAGTGGACCAGCCACTAGGGTCATTGCTACACAGGAGTCTCGAGGAGAGTTCCAATATTTCCTCGTCACGAGAAAGCGGTATAGGGATGATACTCTATCATCCTATGAACCTATTGGTATCTTTTGCATCTCCATAGGTTGGCCTTACAGTTTGGAGGGTGTTGTTCTGTTTCATATCAGCAACCTAAAAGGAGCGATCACACATCATTTAGCAACTATGAGGGATAGACCGCACACCTATAGGAAGTCAGCAGAGGGTGGAGATTGTTATGGTGTTGCAGGCACTTCCAGTTATTCCTATCTCCTCAGAGCAGATGGATGTGAGTTTGGTTTGTAATTAAATTCAAATCTCATCGAATGTCTCTAACACTACCATTTGATGGTGTCCCATAAGGTCACCACTTCCATGGTGGAAAGTTGAGATTGGCGCCGTTTGTAAATACGGCCAAGATAAAGCGTGATACATTATACTTCATTAATTATTCTTTGGGATCCCGTGGAGGGCTGATTCTAAAGCAAGCTGAGATTGCCGCGGCCAGCACTCTCGCATAAAGCGATCAGAATGTCCCTCTTTCGCATACCGCGATGGTGGTTAGGCCTATTACCCAAACTCTCATAGGCTAACAAAGCCAAGCAGGGTCACGGCATTTATTTACTTGGTTTGTCATTCTCATCCTTTTGATCTCGATCGGCCAATGCCCGCGCCTCAGTTGGATTAATCCGGGCTTCCACTATTGACGCCACGACGTTATGGAGTTTTGATAAGCCACTATTCTGGCTGAAATTGAAGCGTTTTAACTTGATTTGAATGGAACAATATCTCTAAAGTTGATTTGACTTTATAATAAAAGAATTCATTTAGATTTATTTGAAGTGGAAATTGCCCAATTTATCGCTCCATTATTTCATTCCTACGACTATCAAAACGGTATTTTTAAAGCGTGAGGTACCGTACAACCTTTGGAGATGGCCGCTCTTTTGCGGCTATGCAACCCCAAAGCTTTGAAATTACAACTCCTTATTTATTTCACTATTTTAGAAGATTTTTCCTTGGTTTCTTTATTTTGCTTTGCTTCTCGAGATTAAGGGTTTCAAAAGAGAGTTTACTTATCTCTAGGAGAACGTAAGAAAACTCTCTACGACTGGCTATTGTGGGACCCATGACGTACTGAATGATTTATCACGGGTTTGCAATCTCGTAGTTTCACAAGTAGTTTAACGGTGGATTTTTGTGCATATTCAGTAGAGTTCTTCAATAAAATACAGGAGTGTTTGTGAGACAGGCGCCTATCTTCATCTGGTGATCATTCTTGTTATGGTCGTTCTTTCCTTACAGATGGCGTGTTTTCTTCTTGAAGGGCGTGGCTCTTAGATAAGGGGTGTTTGGAGTTTTCTGGGAGAAACGCCTTCTTTATTGAGGGTTTCTCATCTCCTTCATTGGCGTCTAGCTTGTTCCCTTCATTTGCTTCAGTTTTCAGGCTGGAGGTTGCATTCAGTTGAATTCTACGCTTGAAATTGTTAGTTTTCATCATTCTTGGCTGGCAAACTAGAATAATTTCTTATTAAAATAATCTAGAGCATTTCGGGTATGTCAGAAATTTGTAATCTCTTTGTTTCAGTTATTTAATACCTTCTGCACTTCCATTTGGTAAATTTAAGCTCAGTTCTGAGTTCTAAGGAGCTAAATTATTATATACATCCTCTATTCTCTTGTGAAACTTTCCTAAAACCTCAAAAAAGAAACGTAAAAGATGGTAGCTAATCAAAACATCAAGGGTTTGAAGAGGAGCCAGCTTTGGGTTCATCACGATTTTAACCAACAATATCGTAGCGTTCTTGGAATCGATGAGATAGGCTCTCTAACCCTAGCTGTCATGGGCTCTCTATCCTCCTCTTGTGATGGAGGTGGCGGGTCTAATGATCGTGATGACAGTTTTGTTGATGGTGACGAAGGCTCTATGGATGAAGATGGTGGCTCTATTGATGGTGACAAGGGTTTTGATGTTGGTGATAGTGACTATGGAGGGAGATGAAAATGTGAGCTTCCTTGCTCATGTTGGTTGGGTGATCAAAGGTGTTTTCGAGGAATATGGTTGGGCGCATGAAGTCATTGTGGAGGATTTGCAAACCCTAGTGGAGGATTTATCTCCCTATTCTTGTGTTGACAAATCTAACTCAGATTTGCTAAGGATGGTGTTTAGATATTGTTTTATTTTAGGAAAATGAGTAGATGAGTGATTTGTTGAAGAGGAGGATGAACTCGTGCTTGATATTATTTTTGAGGCTTGTTGGAAGGCGTGGGGGTGCAATTTTATTGGGAAGAATGTGGAGGATATCCCCAATGGTGATCCATTTTTAGGTTTGCATAAGGGTTTTCTTTCCCCCCATCTATTGAGAACATGTCTCTTATTAAGAAGGGTTTTGTTGTTTCCCCTTCTCCTTCTCTTGGTGTTGGTAAAGATTTAGTTCATACTAAGTTTATTTTTTAAGGTAATAGAGTGGAGGTTTCTTCCACTCTTATCGTTCCTACTTCCCCTAAGTTTTATGAGGAACTACATGGGGAGGTAGCTTGCATGTTGTAGAATGATGCATGATTGGATTTTGAAGGATGTGGTGCTCCTGAGGTTGTTACTTCTCTAAATTATGAGGTGATGGTCGATTCCCCTATGGCTATTGTTTCATCACCTCTTGTAGTTGTCCCTTCATTGACACCTAGGGTTTTGGAGGATCTTTGTGTGAAGGAGATCAAATTTATATTCCTAATTCTCTACTTGTTGAGTCAGTGAATTGGATTTTGAGTTCACTTGCTAGGAGATAATGTGGAAATCATCCTAATATTGATACTATCAAAAGATGGGTTCTTCAGGTTTGGAAACTAAGAGGCCAGGTTGAGGTAACTGCTATGTTGAACAATTATTTTATTTTTTCCTTTTCTAATATGGAGGATTGCACAAGGATTCTTATAAAGTAGAGAATGAATGGCCTTTGGTTTCTAGGAATGAATAGCCTTTGTCATATAAAGTGGTCTCCTATTTTAAACCTAATTAATGAATTCAAGTTTCCTATTTGGATTCACATGTTAGGGTTATTGTTGGAATATTGGAATGCAAATATTTTTATGGTCTTTTCCAATTCTTTTGGGAAATTTTGTGCTATTGACTCTATCACCAAATTCATCAAGTTTTTTGTTTGCTATATTTTGTGTGTTTGTGGAGAAGAACAAGGTGCTTCCTACTCACATTACCTTATCTTCCAAATATGATAATTGGGTTCAACAAATTGAATTTGAAAGCTCTCCTATTATTTGCAATTCTTGTGGTAAAGTGGGTCATGCTACTACCACTTGTTTGGCCAATAAAGAATACCATTTGTTCTATGGATTATCTTTGTCACAATAAAAAGAGATTGGGGGAGAAGGATCTTGGGACTAAGGTTAACAAAAAATATTTGGATCAATTCTTTAAACCACCTAGAATTTAGATAGGTTTTTTGTTGTCTTGTTGTAGTTCCTCTTGGTTGTTCCTTGTTGTTTTTTTGTGCGCCATACTCCATGTTTCTCTTTGTACAAGGTTCTAGGCCCTTTCAAAACCCTACTTACCTAATAAAAAACAATTTGATTTTAAAAAATATTAAAAGGTTAAAATCTATTAATATTGGTAAAAATAAAATAGGTCTTAGATAAGAAGAAGAATAAAGGAGAGCTTCCTTGGGAATTTTTTGTAAAATTGAATTTTGATTGTGCCAATTTGAGTAATTTAAGAGTAGGTTTCTTATTAAGAAATGAAGATGGTAGTTTTATTTATGCTAGCTTTTTTATCTAGAAATTAGATAAAACAATAAATCAAAGTGGGAAGGTGTTGTTGCAAGGATGGTTGTTGGATCTTGTTTATGTGTGCAACACCTAATAGTTGAGGTGATTAAGTGTTGGTATTTTTCTATTAATAAGGGAACATGCCTAAATTGGAAGCTAAACTAAGATGTAGAGGAAGTGGTAGTTTTGGATTTCAAATTTGTTGAGGTAAGATATCAACATTGTTGTTCAAAGGAAAATGATGGAATAGATATTCTTGCAAATTGTGTGGTTGATCAAGACCCTTCAATGACCTTATACAATCATTTACCCACTCCTTGGAAAAGAATTGAATCTTTTTTAATAGTTAAGCCCTTGCAATTTTATTCCCTCAATAATTTTATGACCTTAGGGTCTTTTTTTTACCATGGAAGTAGATTAATCCTTTATGTTGTGATTTAATTCTCAAATCAAGTGTGCAATTTGGGATCATAATTAATTAGCATTAAACTTGAACTTGGTGGTCATAGGTTTGTTGCTCTTAATGCATGAGTTTGGATTTCTCCTGATAGGTGTTTACATACTAGAAGTCTCAAAACCGTTTTAGGAAGATGTTCATGAGGAAAATTATAGAGTTCATTTTGGCCTTAATGTAAGGTGGTAGATTCTAGACTTGAATTTGGTGGTCTCATTAATTGGTTGAGTCCTCTCCTCCTCATGTCTTTTTTTTTCTACTTATATCATATACTTAGAAGAGATCAATATCAACCACCGTAAACATGCTCATCACATTCCCGCAAAGTGGATAGACTTCCTGAAACTTGCAAATTTGTATCACAACCAACGACCAATGCAACACCATTAAAATAGAACTCAACTCGGTTCCAATTACTAAATAATGAGCTTCATGGCACTGTGCAACATATAGATAAACGATTAGAAAACAATGGAAATATTTTCCTATCTCCCTATTTTCACCACTGGTTTCAACCGCCTGATTTTCTGAACGTGATTGATTAAGTGTAAGACTACTAATGGGGAAACTACTTATTAGAACTAAAACAATAGGGGCCCCAGGTTCTATGAAATGATGCACCTCAAAATTGCTTGAAGAGCCAGGGATGAAATCATTCTCGTTATGGGTAAGAGAGGGATCTAAGTTAAGTTCTACAAATTTTAAGAGACTAAACAAATAGATTTATAATCTCTTCTAATCCTTCTTCGTCGCAATCAAGGTTCAAACTTTTGTAGGAATCTCTCAGCACCTTAGATTAGCCATTCTTGGAATTTCTACACAAAATCATAGAACGAGCACGTCGCTTCACATTTGTCTATAAAGGTGTTGTCACCCCACAAATGAGGAAATGCTCTTAATGCCATGAGTTTGGTATTACTCCTGCATACGTGTTTACATTTCTAGAAGTCTCAAAATCTCTTTGGCCAATTCGTTTTATGCATATCCTTCAATCCTTGGTCAATTATCAGAGTTCATTTTGGCCTTAATGTAAGGTGGTAGATTCTAGACTTGAATTTGGTGGTCTCTTAATTGGTTGAGTCCTCTCCTCTCATGTCTTTTTTTTTCTACTTATATCATATACTTAGAAGAGATCAATATCAACCACCGTAAACATGCTCATCACATTCCCGCAAAGTGGATAGACTTCCTGAAACTTGCAAATTTGTATCACAACCAACGACCAATGCAACACCATTAAAATAGAACTCAACTCGGTTCCAATACTTAATAGCATGGCACTGTGCATGTATTCAAAACGATTAGAATGTTTTTCCTTCTCCCTATTCACTGGTTTCAACCGCCTGATTTTCACGTGAAGATGGATAGATTCCCTTTAGCCTGTTCTTCAGAGAAGTTCCAAGAGGTTCCAAAAGCTCTGGAAATTCCATTTCCTCAAGAGTATTAAGGATGTCTTCTGCATTAATTCCTTGTCTCTTCGACTCTTTGCATATCTCCTTTGCTATTGCAGAGAGGTAATGAATAAAAAGGGCGAGTGCTCTCAGGGAAGACAGTCGTTGAATGCCCATGTCCTTCTGGAGGGATCCTCCCAAAGACTTAACTCTCACCTTTCCAAAATTTCACCCATAGACCCAAAACAATAACGATTGCTCGAAGTCAGATAATTTATTGGCTTACGTGCAGGGAGCCACATTCCCATGTGGGGAATGCCAAAACATAGAGTTTGAACCCATGCTAACTTGGTGAGATGCCCGCAATCTCAAAAAGATTTTTGATAATCTTTGATTTTAGACTTTTTTTCCACGTTCACCTTATTGGTCGTGGCTAAACAAAATCCATTTTGTTATTTAGAAAATAAAACTTATATGAATAGGCATATCTATGTCGTCTCAATAATCAATAAGCTCTTCAATTGAGTTGAGCAAACATATCGATATATCATACCCCTCCATAAAAGGAGCCTTGTCAAAATAGTGGACTCAACGACTGGCTTAGTCGTTAAAAAGTATCACCAAATACAACACATATAAACGACAAATCATTCTGAAATTTAGGGTTGGTAACACAATCTTACACGATCGATGACATTGATCTTTTGTTGTCTCTTGGGTGTATTCACCCCTTAAAACAAACTCAAGGATGATCATCATAATGACTTCCTTTTGCAAGTAATCAGGCTATAATATTAGTTCCTCGACTTAATAAGCCAATTCAAACTATTAAAAAGAAAATAGAAAAAACGAACAACCAATTATGCAATTGATGTCATGCGTAAACTCGTTTACGCATTGAGTGACGAGTTTGACAAAAAGTTGTCTCAGTCAAAAACAACTAATGTTCAACCTTGACGATGTCACTATCCCCAAAACAACTAGGTTGACGTTAAGCAACTTGAAATAGACTTTAAACGACCTCGACAACTTGTCAAAGAATTAAACCTAGACCAAAAGGGTTGAGTAACACTTACCTGACTCAACTAGGTCCACCATTTGCACCAACATTAGACCTAAGATGGTGGCAACCTGTTATTTTCCTTGTATCTATACCCTTCTCTCTGATGATGCTCTCCCTCCCTTTCTCGGAGGGCGGAAACCTGTTTCCTAAATGCAACTTTCCCTCAACAACACAAGATGAGTGTATGATTAATCATTTCATAATCCTCATGAAATTATCACCTCTTGACAACTTTTAAACACGTGTCTTTTAGTCATGTAAAATAACTCATTAAAAATTATTTTTCCAACATTTTCCTAAAATAAATCATTAATCTTGCTAATTTCATATTACTTCCAAGTAAAAAGTAAAACATATTAAATAGGCATGTAACACCTCCAAAGAATATAAATAGAGAAAAGGTGTTTTGTTGTTTATGTCAAGCAAATTTTAAATTAATGTTAATTTATTTTTTGAGTTTTTCTTTGGAATTTATTTTGGATTTTGACATAATAAATTTTATGAAAATCAAAAAATAAAAAAACAAAATTAAAATCAAATAAAAAATAAAACCCAACCCAAACCCACTAGGGAGGTTATAGTGAAGATGGAAACACCCTACATTAACTAAGATCCTAATAAATTCTACATCAAATCGAGCTCTTGTTTTGTAAAAGGAAATGGGATCCCGATTTGTAAAAAAAATTCAATTTCAAATATGCACCACTAGGATTCAAAATATGAAATGAATTCCATTTTTTCAAAACAAATAAGCGATCTTGATCCTCATATTTATGACCCTAAATTTCTATGTAATCTTGATCTTCATATTTATGACCCTAAATTTATATGTAACCTTGATCTTCAAAGTCATGAATTTGAATTGTATTCTTGTATTTTAGAGACTTATTTTCTTACATATATATATATGAAGAGATCATCATTTAGAAGCTCTTTTGGGGTCGGGAAGGGGCGAGTTGGGGTGAGACGAGTCCCCTGGGGATGCACACAACTGCCCGCAAGCCACATGCATCAGATAAGTTCGAGCCTTGAAGTCAAACCCAAGACTTTAGGGAACAAACCCAAGACTCAAACCAACTACGCTACCCATACGAATTGTAGAGTTTATAATTTATATTATTTATTATGATCAAAACTTAATTGTGCTTTGATGAGATTGGAGATGCCATCAAAGATACACATACCTAGACATTTATCCTCATATATGTTTATATCGATGCAAAAGACTACTCTAGATGTTTAAAAATCAAATGGATATGTAAATAATCTACCTAATAACTTCTCCCTCTTATACACATGTGCATATAAGAAGGAGAGCTTCATTCAAATAGTATCTAACTCCCGTTCCAGATTGTGGAGGTATTTTAATATGATTTCAAAGGAAATATTAATGTTAGATCAAACTTTCAGTGCCTAAAGATTGTATATTTACCAAAATGTGAAAAACTATCATGGGGAAGCTATCAGCCAAACATAAAACAATAGGGGCACCAAGTTCTATGAAATCTGAGATAACCCCACCTCAAAATTGTTGAGACAATAACAAAGATAAGGGATGAAATCATTCTCAGTTATGGGTAAGAGAGGGATTTTATTCTTCATTTTTAACAATTAATAGATCAATATTTTTAAGGCTATGTAATTGGGTGGTAAAAAATTTCAATCATTTTTTCAACAGGTTGTTTTGTCTTTTTTTTGTCCAGTTCTTCATTATGCTCGATCAATATTCATAAATTTAGGCTTCGTAATCCATACCAAAAGGAACGGTTTTAGCAGTCTTCCCTTCCCCAAAAACATTCATGCCATAGAAGGAATTCCTATAGTTATGAGCACCCAAATCCCCATGAAACCAATCGTTCCTTTATTTTATCAAGGAAACACGTTTGAATATAAAAAATCTGGGTATGTTTGACGAATTTTGTAGAGATGCATTCTTTCATCACGTACCCCTCTATGATCCCACTACGAGAGGCTTAATTAATGGCCTTTATTGTTGCATCAAACATTCAAGGCAAGTGGCTTTTTTATTATTTTAATATTTACAATTAATTTAAAGAGCACATTCTCAAATTTAAATTTTTTTAACTTATTTATTAATTTTGCATTAAAATAAAATTTTAAAATCCAAAATCTTGATCCAATATTTTAGCCAATTAATTTTCACTATTTACTCTTTTATAAAAAAATAAATAAATAAAATAGTGCATGTTCACCATAACTAACCTTTTTTTAATTAATTGCTTTATCTTATTTTACTTAAATAAAATTTTAAATTTTGTAATTTTTAATATTTTAAACATTTTTACTAATTTATAAAAAATAAATTATAAATAATAATTTATAATTTATTTAATCAAAGCAAAACAATAAAACAAAATTAAAATAAATGATAAATATTAGCACTTTAATATTTAAAACCTTTTAATAATTTACTTCTATTCATGAAATTGTTAATAGTTTTGGTGGGTTCACTTTATATCTTTATTAAGGAATCTAAGTTTATTTATTTTTATTCATATCACTCACCTAAGGTAAGAATTTATATTACATGAGACAATAATTTAAGGAGCTCCCTCCCCCTTCCATTTCAATCACGATTCTCCCATAAGAATTTTAAGTTATTAAACTAACTAACTTAAGATTATCACATGATATGACTGCTAAATCAATGTTATTCTTTGTTTTAATAAGTAAGGGAGGTACTACTATTTGATTTATAAACCGCAGCCAACTACCAATGCAAAAGATTTCGTTATTGGAACACCATTATTTATTTTTATTCATATCTCACCTTTAAGGTAAGAATTTATATTACATGAGACAAAATTTAAGGAGCTCCTCCCCCTTCCATTTCCACGATTCTCCCTAAGATTTTAGTTTTAAACTAACTAACTTAAGATTATCACGTGATGCTTCCAATGCTATTCTTTGTTTTAATAAGGAGAGGTATCTACTATGGTTGATTTTAAACCGCAGCCAACACCAATGCAAAAGATTTCATCAGTTAACACCACACAACACATGTATACAATTTAGCATTGCAGCGAGAGGGTGAGGAACACAATATAATGGTTGTTCACAGAGGAGGCAATTTCATGGAATTTAACTAGTAAATTCTAAAAGGAGTCTTTGAATATGGCCTATGTTCTTATTATAAGAATGTGGTTGCAACTTGAGCGAACATATATGTGCTATTATCTATATGTGATAGCGATGTATGCTTACAATTTATAATTTAGACAAATAAAAAGCCTATATGTACTAGACGAAGGCTAATGAAACATTTACAAACTCAAATGCATGAAGAACTCAGTGCCGAGAAAGAGGTAGAGGGGTAGATAATGGCCACAGCCAAAAAACAAGATGTAAATCCCATCCAGAAATGGACACAGTATGAATCACAACATGTATTTGGAATACTTATATATATTACTGAATATATAGATTGAACTTAAACAGACCGTACACTCTATAGGCTGCAAATTTTACAATACCAGGGAGACCCACAATCTAATTGCCTAAATTGAAGACTTTATCACTAACTCAGGTGAAGTTACCTAAATAATACAGACTGCAATTAATAAATTCACTTAGCCAAGGTCATTGGCTAAAGTTTCTTTTGTATTCACTTCAAATGTGAAGTAACAACCCAATATTCGACAAATAGATTAACACCTATTATGATTACAAGCATCGGCGCCTCAATAGATAGTAACCAGAGCGGTGGTGCATGCAAAAGGGTCAAACAATTAAGGAATTAAGACCACCGCAGCTGATATAAAACTAATTTGGTATAATCAAAATCAACTACTAAGTACAACAAGAACACAAATGAAGGAGGCTATAAAGAAAAGAAGAATAGCTAATTAAAAATTTCATTCAAGCCATAGGAGAGTGCAGAATTGGGAGTACTCAAAGATGCCCTAGATCAAGAAGGAGAGCTTCATTCAAATAGTATCTTACTCCCGTTCCATATTGTGGAGATATTTTAATATGATTTCAAAGGAAATATTAGCTGTTAGATCAAACTTTCAGTGCCTAAAGATTGTGTATATATATACCAAAATGTGAAAAACTATCATGGGAAACTATCAGCCAAACATAAAACAACAGGGGTGACCAAGTTCTATGAAATCTGAGATAACCCCACCTCAAAATTGCTTTAGACAATAACAAAGATAAGGGATGAAATTATTCTTAGTTATGGGTAGTAGAGGGATATGAGTTATTCTACAAATTTAAGAGACTAACAATCTCAAGGCTGTGTACCTGGCGGTAGAGAGTCCACTTATGCCTTGGATGGTGATTTGAGATTGTTGTTTTCATAGGTCGTTCCTTAAGGTCTTCTCTTTCCACCATTGTTCATTATTCCATCAAATCCTTCATGGGATCGAATCTCGTACCATAGCCAAAAGGAACGGTTTAGCAATCTTCCCTTCCCCGAAAACATTCATGCCATAGAAGGAATTCCTATAGTCATGAGCACCCACAACCCCCATGAAACCAATCGTTTCCCTATCTTTTTCAAGGAAACGTGTTCAATCCTCAAAATCTGGGTATGCTTGACGAATTTTGTAGAGGTGTGTTCTCCTCATGCTTCCCCCCTCTGACCCCCACACTACGAGAGGCTTAATTAATGGCCTTTATTGTTGCATGCCAAATGTTCAAGGCAAGTGGGATTTTTCTTTCTTGTTTTTTTTTTTTGCACTATTGTCAGTTACAAAATTAAAGAGCACATTCTCACCTGTCGCGGCATGCATTAACTTATTTTTAGATCTTGTTTTAAAACTGCAAAAGAAAATCCAAAACTTATTGGTCCAAAATAGACTCCACTATCTTAGCCAATTAATTTTCCTATTTACTCTCCAATAAAACAGTCAATTCAAAAATAGTGCATGTTCACCATAACTAACCTTTCTATCTTTTAATTGCTTGTCTTGCCTTTTATCTTCATTTAAAATTAAATAAGTTAATTTTAATATTTTGTTTTCTTAAATATTTTCACTTTAATTTATTTAAACCAAATAAATTATAAATAATATTTTATTTAATCAAAAGCAGCAACAATAAAAGCAGAAATTAAAATCAAATGGTACCTACCTCCCGCGATCAAAAAACAACAGCGATATCCGCAGTGGGGAGGGGCACCTTTCACAGGACATAGCCTATACTTTTGTGTAGAGATGCTTACATAATCAATGTGCATGAGTGATTATATTATGAATCTTACGCATTCCTTTTTAGTTATCATTAATTAATGGAAAAGCATTTTGGTCTAAAAACACCCATCATACGAGGAAGTTTTACTTAAGTGATCGAGGTATCCAAATAATGCTTTATAATTGCTCAAGAAGAGAATGAATGAACCACATCAAAATTAAAAAGTAGAATGGCAATCATGAGATGGCCTTAAATACAAGCATTACAGTACTTATCAATTAAAGTCCTGAAGCCTCATCAAAATAAGTCGTTGAGTATGATGTCCCCATCACAAAATAAAATCTAAGATAAGTATACATTTAATATATTTATATATTCGTATTCAAATAGAGTAATCATTATAGAACATTTTCATTTAACTCATATATAAACATGACTAACTTGGGTACTGTTGGTGACAAATGAGAAGAAGAGATCCTAGAAGAAACTAAGATGTTTTTTGCTTGAGGACAAGCAAAGTTGGGAGGGGAGGACTGTCATGTCCCTGAAATTAGAACACTTTGAGATACAAATAAGTGAAAATGAATAACACAATACATATTAAAATTATAAAAGAAAATATTATCGTTTATAATTACAATCATAAGATAATATTGTAATTATAAATATATATTGACGATACACAATAAAATACATTAATATAAATTCTATCATAATTATCAAATAATTATTAAAGAGATAATATTATAAATATTAAAATATACATTTAAAGTAATAAATATAAATAATACTATAAATAAATATAAATAATATTACAAATAAATTAAAAATAAAATAGTAAAATATAGTACATATCAAAACAAAATAATAAAATATCATTAAGGAATGTTTAACTAAAAGTCATGTCCATTTGTGGGGTTATCTCTATTCAAAGAGATGACTCTCTTCATGGAGGTATAAGTGTGAATGAAATTAGAAATTAAGTGTTGAAAAGCAGGCAACAAACAAAGTAATGCAAAATACCACTAAGAACAACCTACACCTCAAGATTAGCCTAGTTGGAATCAACACAAAACAAAAACAACAAATGAAACCTTTTACCTTGTGTTGAATCGATCCTTTGGTTGGCCCTTCGATTTTCGGTGTTGTGTGCTCCTTGGATGGCAAGAGATGCAAGCTAGATGATGATATGAAGGTGAATGCAAGTGAGTGCAAGCATGAAAATGGCTGAGTATGGATTCTAGGAAAAATTTGCAAGAGTTTGGCTACAATGCATGATCTCTCCAAAATGAGAGAAAAGAGGGGGTATTTATAGGGATTTTGGAAATCCCTAGGGAAATGGGCCGGTCCAAGATTGAGCCACCAAGATTAAGATGTAAGGCTAAGGTGAGTTGAGAACTCACAAGCCCTCACATCTTGACATGTAACAAGTGAGATGGCAAAAGGGTGATGTTACATGAAGTGGAGCGATAGGACATGGCAATGGAGAGAAATTTTTGCTGCGAATGGGACAAAATCTCTCATAAAGGAGGTACTTGTCTTACATGTGGAGTGAGAGGACAAGTGGGGAATTAAAAATTCCTCAAATATTCTCATGGGGAAAGAGAGAGAGGAATTTAAAATTCCTTAGAAATGCATTGGGGATTAAATGTGAATTAAAATTCACATGGGGAATGGAGATGCCTTGTTCAAAAGAAAACTTTTAATATGAAGTTGACTAAGGACACATTCCATAAATGATATGGGGATTAGAGATGACCTAATTGGATGATTAAAGTTGTGCAAGTATTTGATTAGACTAATTAAGGACTCATTAGAGGCAAGTGGGAAATTATGGAGGATGGGACCCTAATGATGATTAGGGGTACACACATCTTAATCATAAATTAATTATGACTAAGAAAGAGGGTTAGACTGCTAAGAGGGATTAGAGGCCAACTTGCAAAAGTTGGAGGATGTGACAATGAGAGAAAAAATAGAGAATTTCAAAATAAACTAAAATTCTAAAAGATAATATGACTAAATTAAATAAAGTGGTACATTTATTTAATTTAGAGAGGAAATAGGAGAAAAGTATTTATTGAATTAAATACTTTAGAAAACCTTATGCAAGACACATATTAATTAAAATTGAATGAGTTTAATTAATATCGACAAAGAAGGATAATTTCAACAGGCAAAGGGATGATTAAGAATATGACTTTGACCATATTGAAGTGGTCAAATTTGGATGTTTACAATGAGGTGTAAAATGAGGAGTGGAGATAGGAAAATATATCATATACACATAATATTTTAAGAAGATATAAGAGTAAAAGGAATGAAGATGTAAAAAATGGAGATCTATCAATGAGGTGTGTAGAGAACAATAAAATAGAAATTAGAAAGGTTTGGAATTAGTTTTAAAAAGGCAACAATAATTTCAAAAGGTTGTGTCCTTTCTAATGAATGTCTCTTTTCAAAAAGCTACATCTTCTCATTTGAATGTGAAGATATAAAAAGGGAAAGAATGAGATATGTATAAGGAGGAAGAAGGAAATAGAGAATAGAATGGGAAACAAGAGATAAAATATAGACTGCAGATCATCTGAAATTTATAAAGATAGGTAGATGGAAAGTAGATAAGTATTTTATGAATATAAGGAGATAAGTATTTTATGAATTTAAATAATAAGTTAAATAAATGTTTGTACATTTAAATAATGATGTTGATAAATACATCATGGATTTAAATAATAGTCTAATTAATAGTAATTCATACATGATGCTATTTATTTAATGTTATTTATTTTATGAATTGCATGGGAAATAATAAATCATGCATGCTACTAGTTATCTTATAACATTGCTGATATGTTATGCTCCATTGACATTATTGAATGTAATTATATATATATATAATACAATTATGCAATAAAGATACTTGTAGCAATTATTGAGCCTTATAAATAAGTGTGATTATTTGATAGAAAAATGAATAAATTTATGAATGTCTTTATCCTATGATTGATCAGGAAAAGGAGAAAAAGAATGCAATATGAGCACTAGACCATCATAAAAGGATATCTTCAAGAAATCAAGGCAGATTTAGAGTAATCCCAAAATGGGGACATTACACTGAGGGACAGAGTGAGAGTGGGCAACCTAGTTTGGATCCAATAGTTTCTTCACTAAGTCGGGTGCGAGTAGTCCAAAATTAGTCCACAATTGTCACATAGAACCTCATCATGCCAATAAAGAATGTCAGTAAAATACCTGTACCATGCAACTTCTAAACATGTTAATGTCTCAGAATAGAGACGAAAATCCGAAAGTCCAAATAACAAAAAATAGCTTTACAAGAACACTCACAAGCCTCCTCAATAATAGCCTAAGGAGTAAAAAATATTGTCTTAGTCTGAAAAAATGTCATAAAATAGCCTACCCCCTTTCTCTAAGGTTTTGAACAGTCCAATTAGTCGGAACGTAACATGTCCAACACCCTGGCATATGATTTGGCAAATGCATATTCAATATTAATAGTCTTTGTGGCTGTTTGGATTAAAATTGTTCCCAAACTAATGTATAAGATCAATGATGTGCTTCATCCAAGAGTGGGGAAACCTTAACAAACAGCCTTAATAAAATAGTTAGCTAAAGGAAGGAAAAGAGAGTTCCCTCCATACTTCAGAAATTCAGCTTGAACACCTCACAAGCTACTGATTTGTTGGTGCAGAGTTTCTAAATTGCTCTCTTAATGTCTTTCGATGGGGGAAGACATAAACTGCAGGCTGATTGAGAATGCCATAAAAGCAGTAGGTGTAGGAGATCCAGGCTGTCATGTCCCTTTTTCAGAATTATAGCCATAGAGAACTCAGAAGACCTATAGCCAATCCTCATTTCCTGTATGCTAAAGGGTAAAGCAAGAGAAATGATTAATAATAATATTTTAAGTTGTGCCTAATAATTTTATATTTGAGGCAACTTAATAATATTATTATAATTAATTAAAAATTATTTTTAAACACTTAATATTAAAAAAAAAGTATTTTTACTTTTGGGAGGAAATTTAAATTGATGGGCACAAAATGGATAGCTATAAGAGAAGGGCAATTGGATCAAAGGAGATCATTTGTTTATTATTATTGCATTCATCTTTTTAGAATTTGGACATTATGTTCAATTTTCTTATTCAAGGATGAAAACCTTGGTTTGCATAGTCTACAAGGACGGAAATCCTCTTGGGCTCCATTATTGGTTTTGGAGGCAAAAACCCTCTAACTCCGTCTTGGGTGATTCCACTTGGGAATTGGATTCTGGACAAAAAGATTGACATTTTTAAAGCATATTGAAGATCTCAAGATTTCTGCTAGAGATTGAAGGATTTCTAAGATTTCAGCATAGTTGGGTTTTGAAGATAATTTCAGATGAATAAAGACTTCCCAGATTTCCATGTCATATTATTTGCTGTTGCAAAAGCAAGTCAGATCATATTTGGACAGGTGCAACATTCTCTATTCCAAATTTGGATATTGTGTTCAATTTTCTTATCTAAGGACGAAAACCCTTGGTCTACGGAGTGTTGGAGGACAAAAACCCTCTTGGCTTCTATCATTGGATTTAAGGACAAAAACTCTCTTGGGTCCCATCATCAGATTCGGAGACGAAAACCCTCAACTCCTTGGGTGATTCCACTTGAGAATTGCATTGTGGGAAAAAAGATTGACACTTTTTGAGCATATTGAAGATCACAAGATTCGAGACTGCAGGATTTCTAGGAGTTGCATCATCAGATTCGGAGACGAAAACCCTCAACTCCTTGGGTGATTCCACTTGAGAATTGTATTGTGGGCAAAAAGATTGACACTTTTTGAGCATATTGAAGATCACAAGATTCGAGACTGCAGGATTTCTAGGAGTTGAGAATAGTTGGGTTTTGAAGATAATTAAAATTTCAGATGAATAAAGACTTTCCAGATTTCCATGCCATATTATTTGCTGTTGCAACAGCACGTCAGATTATATTTGGACAAGCACAACATTCTGTATTGCAAACTAGGCCCATTCTGTGTGCTATACCAGTTTGCTGCCCAATCGCAGCCTTGGTTGCATATTATAAATCATTGAAGGAGGGACAATTGATTCTATAAGGTGCTTGCCGCAGAGTTCCATAAATCATCACACATCACTTTAGTCTATTTATCATTTTTACAACAGTGAACTCTTTGGTGTCAGGTCATTTGAGTGAGCCTATTCATAGAAGTTTGCAGCTTTGAGCCCAGTCCCAGTCATACCACATACATAAGGGTAGATCGCAGCATATCCTACAATCGTTTGGTGAAAACAAAGAAGCTGACACAATTATTATTAGAGGAATTGCATGCCTTTTACATATTATATCCTTCCCAATAATGCCACATGGTGTATTTTGCTGCTGCACCAAATATTGAAGGTGGACTTTCAGATCATACAGGGTGCTACACCTCTTGCTGCAGTTTGTAAGTTCAAATCATACATTTTAATACAATGGTGTTGAAATTTCAGTTTGCTGTTCATGCAACATCATTTATCCGCATGCAGAAATTGTTAAATCTGGATATTATGCTATGATAGGGAGTTTCAAATTATTATAGTTGTTGTAGCTATTTGTATTTCATATTTATTCAGTTTGTAAACAATTGGAAAATACAAAAGGCTCATGTGTTCTATAAAAAATTAGTTTGGGGACATTACACAATCTTTCAGGTCAATGTTTGAAGGAGTATTCCTTGGAATAAGAGTAAGCTAAAGGTCTTAGAGGAATTGTGGAGGGAATAGAGAAGCTCATGTCATCTAGACTCAAATTTCCAAATTCTTGAGTCAAAGGAGGAGAAGACAATCTCTATGTGTCTAGCATAAGGAATAAGAATCACAAACAAGGACAATGCTGTCTTTGATATAAATATTTGAACTCATCATCATATCAACAGTTCATAGGAAAGGAATCATTCATAGTAGAGGGAACCATGAAGAATGAGGAATAGGGTAGAGGGGTCCCTCCCAAAAGATACGAGACAAAAATTCATTCATCATAGAGATAGAAAAGAATAAAATCAAACACAAATTGGGAAAAGTGGGTCTCTAGTGAACCAAATATCAAAATGGATTATGGTGCAATTAAGCAACCAAGAGGAGGGTGCACAAGGGGAGGAGGGCCACATGGAGAGTGAAATTCAGCAAAGCATGATCAGCAAGTGGGAGTTAGAGTGAAGCAAGAAATTCTTGAATGGCAGTATCAAGGACCTATGGGAAAGAACATAACACACCATACTAACACCACCACTGTGTGGAAAGCAAGTAAATCTGCTAAAATATAGGAACCAGGGAAACCTTTTAAGAATGAGAAGGCCATGCAAATCACCCCAATGGAAACTCCCATAGAACATAACTGTTTTCATCCATGCAGAGCTCTACAAATGATTTTTTTTTGAGATCCAACTCTAAAGACAAAGGTCATCCTCTACAAGATAATTGAAAGATGTCTCATGGTGCCAATACAAGCATTACAATCTCCAAAAGAAATTACATCGAGGATCTCATGAAAGACATCAATTTGTATGAAGAAAGGTCATTGAATTGGTGGGAACTTACAAACCACAACAAAGACATCCAAAAGAGGGTGAAGACCTCTCTAAACCCAAAGCCACACATACCTATAATGCGTGTTAAAATAAAATAATGTCTCCTTGAACCAAACAGTATCATGAATGAAAAAAAGACACCCTGACCCACAAACAGCACATGATATAAGAGTGTAATGCTTTGGAGGAAGGATCACCTCAGGGCTCTCACAGGTCTCTATAAGGAAGATAAGGTCTCATGAAGCAACTACATCATGGATGATGCCCACAAAAGACCATGCAACACAATTTCAACACCAAAATTTAATAGAAATGTTGCCATCAACTACTAAGACCCAAGAATGCCATCATTTGGATGTTAGAAGTGGTGATCACCATGTCAAAGGAGAGTCACAAGTCACCACCCTATGATCATGGATAATTGCAAAATAAGTTCAAATTCCATTGTTAACTAATATGTGTTGATTAAAACTTGATTGTGCCACAATAAGATTAAAAACAACAAGCACATTGATACTCAATGATCATTATAAGTCACTTAATTTGATGCCCTTGGCAATTAAGCATGCATCCCAAAATTCCACACCTAAGGAATGCATTAATGGGATGCCAAAAGGTTTGGGTGCGGAACAGGGTCAAGAAGAAATCAAATCACCAAAAGAGTACCAAGGGAAGACCACACTCTCATGTTGCGATTTTTTTAAAAAGAAGTAATGTAATGTCCCTTTTTAGTATTTTTAAGAACCTTGCAGTTTTTCGAGGTTCCTATCTATGCTTGAGTCAAAAACTTGTCACTTTTTGATCACCGAAATCCTATGCGGGCAAGATGAGAGCATATGGTGAACAAGTAAAAGAGATCAATCTCTATGAACTCTCCTGATTTTATCAGTTAATATAATGTTACCACAATAAGCTGAATATTGTTTAATATAAACTTCTGATATAAACAGTTATACCTCTCACACACAAATCTAACACTGATCAAACTACAAATAACTGAATGTAAATTGCTGTCATTCCAAATATAGATGCAAGAAGATTAATGATTAAACCCTAACACCAATACTTAATTCAATACTGCAAAATATGACTGCGATGGGGCAACAACACCACAATGAAAAATATCATTACTAAAACACTAACAAACACATTTAAACGCTGAAACCTGATATATATTGATGCAGTAAGGGGAGGCCTGCAACTCACCAAACACAAATCCAAACAACTACAACAATTGTCAATTCACAATTTCATCAAGACCCCTTCATTCAGCAAGTTCACACTGTTTCCTTGTAGCAATCCAAACCCACTAAATCGGGTATCTTTACACAACCACTCCCTCTCAAACCAAAACTTGGCCAATTTCAGAAACCCATTTTGATGGTCAACAACATATCAATGATTCATCTAGGACTCCTTTGTAACAAATCATTCAAACCAGGCTTTTAACACCTTCTAGGGCTCAAATTAGCCCAATTTTCCAAAGAGACTACTCTCTAAACTTGTCCAAAACTCCTGAAACCTTGGGGCAGCAGTTTATACCTGTAAAAACTTCAAATTCCACCATTAGATTACAGAGATTCAATCATTTACTATCCAAACCTTAAAACCCTCTCCCTAGGCTTAGAAACCCTAGGTTATATCGAAAGTAGCAGTTCCCAATCAACCCACAACCTATCAACTGCTCAAATAGGTCTAAAATCATCTGCACAAGCTTAATTCAACATTAAACCACGCTGCCCAAGACCATTTCTCAGTTTGACTTACTAAAACCTCATATTTCATAAGGAAAACTCAAGTTTCCATCATAGGTTTTACACCCAACTTGCTACTTGGCCTCCCCTGCTCTAGTTCAACATTCTCCCACCAAAAACCTATTGTTTCCAATCCATCCCACTGAGTTACAAGCCTTACAGTAGGTGGGATGGAATTAATACATATTTGAACTTACAAAACTTACAAGAAACCCTGTTTCAGCCAGTTAGTAGAAAACTTCAATAAAATGCACAAAGTTCAATGATAATTCCTCAAAATGGATCCAAATGAGGGAAGACACAAGATACTATGCTAATCCACAAAGAAATGAATCAAAAAGATGTTGTACGAACCAGTGTAACGGGACTCACCAGGACTCAGCGAGTTCCGAGCCGAGCACCCCTGGCCGACTCCTGGGAGCCCGGGCTCGGACGCGACTGAGTCTTGCTGCGTCCTAGATGGACTCGCTGGACGCGCCACGTCCAGGAGAGTCCTGAGCCCTGGACGCGACCGGCGCAACAAAGGGCCAAAAGGCCAAAAAAACCATAAAATTAAAGTTAAACTTTGTTCTTTTTTTGCCTTATATTATCTCCCAAACCCTAAAAGCAACCTCATTTCATTCACTTGGCAAAATAGGAGGAGAAGAGAGAGCTATGAAGAAAAAGAAGAGATCATTGTAGGGCAACCAGCAAGCTGTTGAAGACAAATCCAGGCTCAGATATCATTTGGAAAGCTTCATACTAGCAAGAAGGTGCATTGAGAGCTCATTACCAGCGATTGGGAGGAGTTTGCATTGCATTCCAAGCTAGATTTAAGAGGTAAGTTTGATTTTAATTGGTTTTTTTGTGTTTTTTTAACAAATAATTCATTGTAATTTGTAAAATCATTGTTTTTTTGAGTTTGCATTTTTTTTTTTTAACCCTACTTGCAACTTAAATAATTTTAGAAACCCTACTTGTTATTGCAGCCACTTTCATTTGCAAATCAAACCATATTTTCACAATGTCTCAAACCCCAGGCAGAAAAGACCCTGCTTGGAAACATGCTGAAATATTTGCCGGAATGAAAAAAGGAGAGGCAAAATGTAAATATTGCAAAACAATATCTCATGGAGGAATAAACAGATTGAAATATCATATTGCACGCATACCCATCCATGATGCAATGGGCTGCACTAAAGCACCTGTTGAGGTTGTTCGTGAAGTGCAGGTGCAATTAGAAACATTTGAATTACAAAAAGAAATGAAAAAGAGGCAGAGGGAGGAGTTGGCGAGTGTTGGACAGCCACAACGACTTGGTGCTGTTGGAGATGCTTCTTCCATGTCTCCATACTGTCCTAGTGCTAGTGCTTCTGCTACTGCACCAGCTATGCGTACTACTACTAGTACTACTCCTAGTGCTGTTGGCATTGCTTCTGCTAGTGGTAGTGGGAGTGTTAGCATTGGCCCTAGAGTTTGTAAATCTAGGGTGGACTCATATTTTGTACCACGCACTACTCCCGGTTCCCAACCGTCGCTTGAGAGCATGGGTTGGAACAAAGACGTACATGATGCAACGAAGAAAACAATTGCAGACTTCTGGTACTATTGCACCATTCCCTTCCATGTAGCCAGGTAATTATTTTTCATTTAATTCTTTTAAAATTTATATTTAAATTTTAGAATCTAGAATCTAGATTTATCTAATTATCGAATTCAAATTTAAAGTTAAAAACTTAAAACTTTTCATTTTACAATACTTATCTAAGTAACTTATTAATTTATTTATGACATGTTTTAGGTCTCCTTTTTGGCAAAACATGGTTGATGCCATAACCATATGTGGGGCGGGGTTCAAAGCCCCTACTAAAGGTGAATTAAAGGGCCCACTTTTGACTCAAAAGGTGGAAGATGTAAAAGCACAATTAGAGGAGCAGCACTTGCAATGGAGGAGCTCGGGTTGCACCATCATGATTGATGGTTGGACCGATAGGAGAAATAGGACACTCCTTAATTTTCTAGTTTCCTCCGGAGGTAATTGTACTTCCCTCTATGCATTGAATAATTTGAAATTTGAATTTGATTTAGTGATTAATAATTTAATATGGCTGATTTATGTTTTTTAATTTATTGAATAATTGGTTTTAACTTTTGATTATTTTTTCAAGTGACACCGTCTTCATCAAATCCATTGATGCTTCCACCCAAATCAAAAATGCCACATACCTTTGCGAGGTTATAGAGGAGGTGATAGCTGAGGTGGGAGAAGAGAATGTAGTTCAAGTGGTGACAGATAATACAGCAAATTATGTTGCTGCTAGTAGATTATTGATGGAGAGACACCCTGCTATATTCTGGACTCCATGTGCCGCCCATTGCATTGACCTCATATTGGAAGATCTTGGGAAGCTCCCATGGATCAAAACATGTGTGGATTCCGCAAAAAACATTTGCAAATTTGTATACAATCACACATGGGTGCTTAACCTTATGAGGCAATACACGGGGTTGAGGGAGTTGGCTCGTCCTGGCATCACTAGGTTTGCAACTAATTTTATCACATTGCAATCCTTGATTCGGTCAAGGGCAACTTTAAGGCGCATGTTTGTTGGTGAGAAGTGGTCTTCCTCATCCTATGCTACAAGCACTGCAGGGATTGTCGTGGCTGATTGCATTTTTGATGAGCCAGGGTTTTGGACACCAACGGAGGAGATTGTGAAGGTAAAATTTAATTCTTCATTATGTTTTACTTTTAAGTTTTAATTTTTATTCATATTTTACTTTTATTTGTTTATTTTCGTTCACAACTTCACACTTACTTAAGTTAATGTTTCACAATGTTTGCACTTTGCAGTTTTGTTGGTTTAAATTACCATGCACCTGGAATCGTGTTATTTGAAACGGACAGCTATGCACAGTAAAACTGCTCTTCAAATTAGGAGGGAAAGCTCCCTCTTGCTGATGGTGTTGAAAGAAAGTAAACTAAGAACTAAGTTGCCTATCTTTTTTATCAGCTAGAGCACAAGGTTTATTAAACACAAACGCCGCAGCTGAGATTTTCTGATTTAAGAACTTCAACTACGACTAACTTAAGCTAAAGATGTTTCTAACTTCTCAAGTAATACGCAGAGCAAGAGAAACTAGAAATTAACAAGGTTGATCTTCTGACAAAATGCTTCAATAAACTTTTTCTCAACAAACATCTACACACTTCAATGTAAGCTGAAATCAAAATCATAAAGCATATATACCTAAAATAGCGAATCGAGACTTTTATACCAAGGCAAAAGAAAGGAGGCTCATGATTTTATTTATAACTTCTAGAACAAAAGATACTTCTAACATGCCTGGAACAAGAGCTTGCAGCTAAAGATGCTTGCAATCTTGTTCTTACACAATAGAAACAACAATTACAACAACTCCTTGTTGGCTAAAAGAGACTCAACAATTCGCTATCATAAAACAATTGAACAACACTTGAATAACAAATATAAGGCACAATAGGCTCAACGTTTTGTTATCACTAGCATGGTTAAAGAAACTAATGAGCAGGCTCTTATTTATAGACAAGCGGAGAGTAGGGAACTCTAAAATCTCCTTGCTTTCACAATCTAGGGCTTGCTGTTAAAGCAAACTTTATTCTAAATCTAGAAAGAAGATAACATCTAACACCTAAATGAGAAAAAGCTGAAGCGTAGCTATTACATTTATCTTCTTTCCTTCTCAAAAGAATGAGTAAAAATTAGGTTCCAGAATAGAAAAGCGGGGAGAAACTACGGAAGAAAGGTGCTTTAAAATTTCGATCACATCAGCTAGAAAGTTAGAAATTGTGTCGCCGATTCCGGTGCATCTATCCCATCAATAGCAAAATTGCGTTTTTCCAAGATATCCTCTCCATCTGCAATTGATCTTAGGAAATCTTCGACATCATTGGCCGCCTTTTCAAACTTTGTTGACATCATCGAAATATGACTCATTCTCCCACCAATTGGATTGTTGCTATCACAGCTACGAACAACACTCTGAAATTGAGCTTGCACTTCATCAAGCCCGACGTAGGAACCATCTTCAAGACTGTACCGAGAAGGAATCTCTGTGACAAACTCATTAATGAAAAGAAGAGCTTCGATAACCCTTTGTTTGTAGGCAATAAACTCTTCGGATATCCTCTCATAAGTTTTAACTTTGAAAACATGACGCTCTCTCCAAGCAAGGATCTGCCTCTTGTGTTATTTTGAAACTGCTGAACCATAGGCTGTCACTGATCAAGGTGGGCCAATCATAGAACTCGGTCTTCTTCATGATGTGGGGTATGGCGTAAAACATGCAACGCTGAAACTTGGTAGCATCTTTGATCCAGTTACCCTGTTGAGCAAGGTGATTATGATAGCAATCTCATCTTTGAACTCCCCTCGCCCGACGTTCTTAGGCAAAGTCTTATGCTTCTCCTTCATCCACCTTTGTGCAATCTTCTTGCTGTACTTGTCTTTGTGCATTTCCCATATCCTCTCACATTCACCCTTTGAGATAGTGACACTTTCAGGCCAAGGGGAATGGAAAAACACTTCTCGATCATATCAGGCTTCAAACTACAAATCAATCTGCCATCAACTGACTAAATCTCCCTTGTAGCGGGTTGTAATGCTTAATGCAAGCGATTACGAATTCGAGACTCTAAACTGTTATAGAAATAGACGCTGCTGCGAGGAGTCCAGAGTGTCCCAGGTTTCTGATTGAAGTGTTGCCTGCGCTCTCCAAGGCGTGTAGATCAAACACCGGCTTAATGTGATGCAAGTCCGTCTCAGTTGTTTTGATGTAATCATGATAGAGAGTTGTTTTAGTCTTGAATACATTGGGAGTGTACTCCATTTCAGAAACCTTGAAGAATGACTGTAAACTCGCCTAGGTTCAGACAAGTTTTGAACAACTTACTAATTTTAGAATGCTGATTTTTCTTCCTCCAACAGAAATTTTTTCTGAGATATGGGTTTTGCTCAAATTTACGTTGCAAGACAACAAATTTCGTTTTTGAAAATTTTGAATTTACACTGAAAAAGCAGCAAACCCTAGTTTCTTCATTTTTTCACGAAAAAAGTTGGCACCTGGGTTTTGTTCAGAATACAATTAGAAATGGACCCAGTTGATTAGATTTGCAAAATATTGATGGCTGATCGAAAAAGCAGCCAACCCTAAAATTTGAAATTTTCTTGAAAAAGCTCTGATATGGGTTTTCTTCAGAAGATTGATTTGAGAGGACCCAGATGATTGAAAATTGAATGCACTGAGGATTTCACTGACATGCAAATAAAAAGCAGCTGTTGCAACTTGATGAAGTTCTCAAAAATTTCTTCAAAAGAATGAGGTGAAAAGACCCAGATGACTGAAAATTTGAAAATCTTGGCCTTCTTGAAAAATTTGATCTTCTGGATTGAAAAAGCAAGGCCTTATGCTTGCTGGTCTAAAAAATTTGATGAATAACTAGCAAACATGAGTTCTTGAATTATGAGAAACTCTTCAAACTTGCTGCTCCAACTTTCTCCTTTGAATGCTACCTGCAAAAATGATGAAAATTACATTGAAGAGAGGTGTTAAATAGACTTAGGGTTTGAAATAGGTCTGCTTTCTTTTGCTTTTATCTTCAAAACCCTAAAATCAGCTTTTCAATGAACTTGGACGTCCTCATCCTCTTGCAATTTTGAATTTTTTTGAAAATCTTGCAAATTTCATTAAGGCATGAGAAGTTGGGCACCCTTCTTGGCTAGGGGCGCCCACTTCAAGCAATGTTAGTCATTTTTTTTTATATTTTCAACTTTTCACAACTTTGACCCCTACTTTGACCTCGATTTCCGACTTGCAGACTAATCTGATGAGCGAGCTAAATGATTCATCGCGGAGCCTTGACCCGTTCTAACAAGATTGTTATGGAGGCGTCTTGGGCTAAAAACTTCATTTCGACCTTCGAATTCATGGGAGCCTATTTCCTCCAGGGGCGCCCATTTTGTCCAGAGTTAACCATTATTATGATTTTTAATTTCTTCATTAATTCCTCTTCCACAGATGATCTTGTCAAATTTGGTGATCCGGGCATCGGATTGACTGATGGTTATGCTCGTTGCGAAGCTGAGGAGATATTAAGAGGGGTCTTCTGGGAGAGACTTCATCAAATAGTTGAGTTTGGGCCTTCAAAAGCTTGGGCACCCCTGGCAAGCTGGGGCGCCCAAACTCACCAAAGTTAGATTATTTTTCACTTCCTCATGTTTGCTTTTGAATTTCAATTCTTAGCTCTCATCAAACCCTCTATTCAGCTTCTCGTATCTGGCGACTGCAAACTCCGATTGACGCGCTGAATATCTCGCTGGAGAACCGGAGCAACTGTGAAGAAATCACGTTAGAGCTACATTTGCAAATTCATCTGTTTAGGCCCTTTAAAACTCGGGCGCCTCTTCTCTCCTGGGGCGCCAAAAACCTTCAGACTTAGCCATTTTCTTCCTCCTTTTATTTTCAAGTTCAAACCTCCATTCTTTATGTTCCACTTTGATCTGAATCTGCTGGAGATTGGGCAGTCGGATGCTCTGACGAAGACAGGCGTTGCGAAGCTGGCTGAATATTGAAGAGATTGAGCATATTCTCAAACCCTAACTATTGAGTTAGGTGCTTCAAAAAGTTGGGCGCCCTTCTTCACCAAGGGCGCCCAAAGTTCCTAGACTTAGTCAAATTTTGATAATTTTCATTCTTTTTCATTCTGACCTCTATTTGAACCCTCCCTGTTCAACTTTGAATCCCGGGCAACTGGATGATCCATTGACTGCACCGTTGGATTCGTTGCGGAGCTGGAAGAAAACAGAGCAACTTTAATTGGAGGCTCAAACCCTAATTCCAACATTTAATGCCCTAAAATGATGGGCTCCTATTCTCTCCTGGGGCGCCCATGACAACCAAAGAAAATTTTCACAGTCTTCACTTTCTTCTCCGTTCTTCGTGCTTGCTCACCAACTCGCCTTCTATTGAACGCCTGAGTGTTGAATGTGACGCCTAGCAACTGACTGACCTCCATTGATGACCTCGAAGCTCCTGATATGCTTCTGAAAAAGCAAAATAGACCCACTAGGGCAAAATTGATTATTTTGAGATTCTGACTGCACGAGCCTGATATGGAAGTATTTTGAGCCAATCAAAATCAGTTTGGACCCTATCGGACCAAATTTCTATTTTTAGAAAGTTTTGCCAATATCTGTTTCAAAAGAAACCAAGAAAAACCCATAAAAAGTTACTATTTTTAGAAAATTTCTAAAAATAGCAGTTTTCCTAAAAAGTAGGGATGAAAAAATGAGATCTGGGTTTTGTAGATTAGGTCGCTCTTAGCAGACCCAGATAGTCAAATTTTGAAAATTTTGCGTTTTAATCCCTCATGCAAGACATGCACACCCAAATTTTGACCTTTTTGACTGATTTAACAAGACTTCTACTCATTTCTTCAAAGTGTCTAAGTATAACAAAAATTTTAATTTTGGGGTACAACAAGTTTATTGAGCCCTTGGTAGTTCTCCTACAAGTTGTTGATGGGGAGAAGCCCGCAATGGGCTACATATATGAGGGCATGGATAGGGCCAAAGAGGCCATTAGATCCATCTATGGTAAAGTTGAGGAGAAGTATCGTCTCATTTGGGAGATCATTGATCAAAGATGGCACCACCAACTTCATAGGCCCATCCATGCAGTCGCATGTTTCCTAAATCCGGCCTTCCAATTCAACCGTGATCTATGTGCAAATAGAGAGATTCTTAGTGGGCTCTACTCGACAATAGAGCGGATGTTGCCTTCTGATACTACACAGATAGTGCACGAGATAGATGCCTTCACTAAGGCACAAGGAGACTTCTTTGCACGTCATTTGTGCAAAGAGAGTAGGACGACATTACTGCCAGGTAAAAATATATTTAAGGGCATAATTTTCATCTTTTTATATTATAATTTATTATTAAATGTTGAACTTGAAACTTGAAACTTGAAAATTAAAGTTGGAAATGAGATTGATTTTGTTTCTTTTTCTCATTTCAGATAATTGGTGGCATATGTTTGGTTCCGATACACCGAACCTTCAAAAAGTTGCCATTCATATATTGAGCCAGCCATGCAGTTCATCTGGTTGTGACCGCAATTGGAGTATGTTTGAGCACATACACTCCAAGAAGCGCAATAGACTGTCAGTGGAGAGGATGAATGATTTGGTTTATGTTCATTACAACCTTCACCTCAGATATAGGAATATATTTTACCATGACTCCACCCCAATCAGGCTAGAGGAGGTTGATCCACAGTTTGAGTGGATCACTAAGGCTATAGATGCAGTCTTTAGTGACGAGGACCTTGATTGGGTGGACCAGGCAGAGAGAGAGGCTGACATTGTAGCCATGGCTGAGGAGGAGGCTAGAGCACGAGGAGACACAGCTGCTGCTGGTGAGAGTGGCATGGAGACACAGGCAGAGACTATGGCTGCAGCTGCTACATCATCAAGGACCCTTAGAAGCCTTCGTAGGAAGGATGCTGGCTCCACTAAGCCATAGACTTGTGGCCATTTTTTTGATATTTCATATTTATATGGAGCATTTGATGTTATGGATTTCATATTCCATGAGTTTTGTATACATTTGACTATATTTATATATCTAAGTATGCTATTTACTTCAGCAGCTCAACTACAATTTGTGTACTTTATACTTATGTGATCGTTGTATACTTGTGTATGTGATCAAATTTGCTTCTATTTAATGATGTTATTGTGTCTTTAAGGTTTATTCAATAAAGGGTGCTTGAAACAAGTTTTAAATCCTTAAAAATCTCTAAATTTCTAGCGTGTTTTTCAACTTTTTTCATTTTGCCGAGTTTGTGCTGAGTCTGGACCGAGTCCCAGGTCGCGAGTCGAGTCATCCTAACCAAGTCCGAGCCGAGTCCGAGTCTCGTTACTATGGTACGAACTGTACAAACTGCTGTTACAACTGGCAAAACAAAAAATCTGGAAAAATCTGAGTTTTAATTGATCAAATCTTCTTCCAATCCAAAAAAATCAATCTTCATTCGAGTTTCTCAAGGCATTTTATAATGTTTCCATTCTAAAGTGACTTTCTAACTCCCTCCAACTGCTTTTTGAAGGCTTAAGACCGTTGGTCTTCACACTCAGCCTTTTTTACAATTTTTAAATTTTGCATTTTCCCATAAAAGCAATTTTCAACCTTTTGCATCTTTTTAATAACCCAAACCTCCTACACCTAAACATGACTCAAAATTGACTAAATACATCACAAAATGGTCTTATAGACCTTATTAGGACAAAATTCCTCCAAAAACTATAATCTAGACCTTATGACCTTAAATGTATTAACACCTTTATGGTACTCCTGCACCATATATGATGTCACCATAAACTGCTAAGAAAGACAATGTACAAACAATGATTAGAAACTAGCAATAGACTGCTATAACGCATGAAATAGATGATACAGTTGTCTGCAGAAGGTACAACCTGATCTTGGTAGGTACAGCTCTATCCAAGGGATGAATGGAGTCTAAATTTGTTGAATGCAAACAACAATGTATCTAATTTGTTATCAAAATGGTAGGGCACTGTAGTAGTGGCATTGTAGCTGTAGGTAGAGGATAGTAAAATAACAATGACGAATGTTGCATAGCAAAAGCAATGGAAACTATAGATATTTGGAACAACCTCCTCTTATTGAGACACACCAAACTGGAAACTAGAGGTAATCTGCAATCTTCTCTACCCAATAGTGATTCTTAAGTGAAACAGAAACTGTCTCAAAGAACAAAGGGTTTTCATCCTTTACTCCTGCCTAGAAACCAAGAGGGATTTTATCCTCTGAATCTCCACACTCCAAGAGTTATCATTCTTAGGAGAAATAGATGAACACAAGTGTTCAAGCTATCAAAAAGGGGTCTTTGATTTCATAAATTGAATGGACTCCTTATGAGTAATTGTATCTCTTTTATAGAGTATTTTTTGGCACCAATATTTTAAATTCCCTTTTCCCTCCAAAGTGCTCATCTAAAAACATTTTAATAAAATATTACAAAAGGCCTTATTATGTCCCATTTAGATGGACCACTTTATCTAAGTAATAATAACAGTTAAGTTATCATTTACAGTGTTCTTTAAATTATATTATTAATATTAAAATATTTCCTTAACTTTATCCCTTAGTCTATAGCAAATAAAGAAATGGATCCCGAATTAATTTAACTAGAAAAGTGGTCATGACAAGGAAAAACTCTAATCATTAAAAAAGTGTTGAAGGATTGTAATCAACAACAAATCTTTTGCATGTAATATCATGGTTGTTTAACAACCAACATGTGTTGTTCTTCACATTTTTGAAACATATTGATTTAAGTGAGATTAGGAATATACAATGCTTTAGTTTGCTGGTCATAACTTGAACAATGTTATTCCAGTCAAGTAGACAACATTTTTCAGCATGCAATTGTCATGTATTAGTAAAACATAAGTGCAAAGAAATGGAATTGGAGTAAATAGTATCCACTCCTCAAATGAATATTTGAAAGAACAACATGAGAAACCTTTAATTAGAATCCCTAGTAATCTGTATAAAGATAAAATTCATGTTTACCTATTGTACGATAAGTAGGCTTCACCAATTTTCCCAGCTAACTTGTTCCTCACTTTTCTAACAAGAACCTGCAGAGTTGTAGATTAGTGATTAAAAAATAAAAAATGAGATGGTGAAAAATATATTGAGTATAATAATCCTCCATTAAAATTAATATGATCTGTTTCAAGAGATTATAACCTTGACTTCATCAAGAGGACCAGCATCTGGATCTCGATTTCGATGAATTACAATTGCATTGTCACACTTGTTGATGAAATGAGAACTACCACTGATTTCATAGATATTAGGAGGACCACCATTCCAGTTGTGCAACTAATTACAAAACACATTTATTGTGTCAACTATAAATCAAATAACCTACCTCAAAGAAAAGCCTTTAGAAACTTTACTGTGTTTTCTCAAGATATATTTTTACAAAACTGATTATATAGTACATTAAAAATCTGCCAACTTAAACACAAACAACTACCCTGACAGAATGGACTAAGAAAAATTGATCTCAATATGATTGCTCAAGATACATACCTGTCTTGGGTGAGCAACAAACCAGACGTGGCAGTTATGGCTCTGAGCAAAGCGCTTCACCATTGTGAGCACCTCAGAGACATACTCAGTTTCTGTTCTGTAAAGGTGGCAAAAGTACCAAGCATTTTGTGTCATTTTCTCCTTCACTTTTTATTTTAGCCATAATATGACATCTTTGAAAGGAAATCATAAACATGTGATATATTTTTGTTCTTTATTTGTAGTTTTAACTTTTAAGCATAAACATCGCAAATTAAGCTTGGTATTCACAATTCAAAGGAAGTTGGTAGGTCAACTTATTATCGTAAGCTTTGCCTTTCCATTTTGTATGATGAACTTGATAGGCATGCATCTTATTGTACAATTCAAAATACATAGAAGGCCATTTCACCCTAAAACAAAAACAAAAAAAGAGAAAATGCCATTATAATATGTGATATAAAGTTTGTAAGTAAAAATGTAACTTTTGACTATGGTGTGAATCAAAGCATGGGTTTCCTAGTTGGTACACTTGAACATATGGAGTAGAGTGCTTAAGGTAAGGAGAAAGTAAGCAACTTGGGCAAATGAGAAAACATGCATCTGCATGTGTATGTGTATGAGAAAGATTCTTGGAATATAGAAACAGGGTTTTCTGGCTAGACCTAGCCTTAGAGACTCTTATATGTTTAAATATTATAGGTAACTCTTTCAACTATTGTCTATTTAACAATTAATCACCAAGATGTGAAAACCATCTTTCACAAGGTGTGTCTTCCAATGCCCATAACCATGCAATTTTCATATTCAAATATCTTTCCTAGGATATTGAGGGTAGATCAAGGTGTGACAGAATTGTTACTATAGGATGCAGTGGTGAATTCAACTAATTCAGGCAATGACCTAGAACAGGGAAATAGTATGCAACCATAAATGGTAGGGGTAGTATTTACATCATGAATACCATCCAATTTTTAATAGTCAAAGTCCTCAAGTCATGAGTGTTCAAATAAATAATATGAAACCTCACTATGCTAGTTAGGTTAAGGTTATTCAGGATCTAAAATTCTTAAAAGTGCTTCATGTATGCACGAAAACATTTGTATAACCATGCCCAATAGATAAGGTATATATCTGCTATGCATTTGCACCTTTCCTCAATCTTTTGGCTTTATTTTTATCACCATATTTTGTTAAACATGTAAGAGTACTAACTGACAATTTACTTTTAATAAAGCACCTCTAAAGTTTTTGGTTTTTCTTGTGAGTCATCATTTCAGGCTTATGGTGCTAAATTCAAGCATCAAAATCAACAATTCCATAAGCCCAAGTTCAAATATTATTCCAAAGCTATAAAGTTTCTATCAAATACAAAGACCAGGTCAATACTGCTTAGGATTGGTTATGGCTTTTTGGCATTAACTCCTAATATGCTATTCTGATAAGCCCAAAATTTCTTTGTTCTTCATTTGATTATCTCTACCATTGATCAGCTTTTTTTAATGCTTACCTTTTAATTTCTCAATGGATGCTTTGTGTCCCTTCACTGTCATCATTTGTGAGTACAAAACATAAAGGACAAAGCAATATGAATCATTGACAATTGATTGCCAATTGATTGACCCACAGCTCAAAATCATTTTCTATTGCCAATTGATTAACCTACAGCTAAAAATCATCTTCTATCCATTTATAATAGTAAATTTCTGCATGCACCTTTTCAGCCTTTGCATAAAGTGCAAAACTTCTTTAAAGCTCTCAGATGATCCATGCAATCTAAACCTCAACCCATGTCTGTTGTTGATCAAGATCTACATGTCAAACAGTTATCCCTTGATAAATGCTTTATGGCCCTTTGATTGTGAATAAATGTTGACCCACTTATCTAAGGACAAAATAACAATGACTGATTGATCTGATCTAATGGCTCTCATTTGTTCCCACTTTTACTTCCATGTGTTGTTTGCCTACGGAATGGGATTCAATTCTTATGTACTACTGGCAAACTGGTAATGTGCAGAACATAGGATAAAACAGTAAACTGAAAGATATCATATTTGAACTCTAGAAACTTTATTCATTCTCAGAAATATCATGTACAAAAGAGTATTAGCAGTGATTGACAATAAACATCGGCACCAAAAAACTCATTACATATCACTCCTAACTATCTCCCGACTATCCAACAGGCTACATATAACGTTTGGCGGTGGTTAGATAACCAACCGACACGACGCTTCATAACAACATTAACATTAACATTAATCTGAACATGCTTTCCCGAAAGTACATGACATTATTATTCTTTACTAATCTATAGTGTTATTAACAATTGGCCGACTACGACCAAGGCCGACTACGGCCGACAACAAGTAAAGATATACGACTAACATCATCCCCCCCAAAAAAGAAGTCGTCTTCCAGACGACATACATAGAGCAAGACAAGATCACTGAGAAGTAGGGGAAGGGAGTGCATCCCTGGATGCACGGATGACGTCAGAGTAGTAGAAGAATGCTCCGCTCGCAGGCGCCTCACTTCCTCCGTACGTGTGCGAAGCTGCCGATCTGCCAGTATCTCCCTTTCTCTCGTCGCCTTTACCATCCGGGCTGCCTCCATCAATTGGCTTTTTGCCTTCTCCGCCTCTGCACTCTTAGCCGCCAGCTCAACATCTTTTGCAGCCAACTGATCCTCCAAAGTTTTTACTCGCTGCTCCCATGCTGCCTCTCTCTGTTTTGCTTCCTCCTCCAAGGCTGCCACTCGAGGCTCCAAGACCTCCAATTGAGCTCCCCTCTCGCTGGCAAGCCAAGATTGTTCGGCCAAGTCATTCTGGATGCTCTTTATGGTAGCAGTGGACTCGTCCTTAACCCTCTGCAGGGGTCTATAGGTGTCCACTCGACGTGAGACCGCTACCTCTGTGGAAAATATTTGGCGCTTCATAAGCATAAAGACATCCCGAAAGGCAAGCTCTATGTAATATAAGCTCTCCAGAACCCCGGCGTCCCGCCCTACTAGTCTCGGCAGTCGACCCCGCTAGGCTCTCATCATTGCCGAAGTCTCTCCTGCTGGCCACCCCTCGCCGAATATCCGTGTGAACTCAGCCTCACACCCCATCTGTACAAATCCTCGGATGCGGTGAACCTCCTGGCCCACTAGAGGAGATCGGCCAATCCTGAGTTCCCTGGAAACCTGTCCCACTCGGATCATCAACCTGCCCATATGCTCGAGCTCCTGTATATATCGCTGCACCGTGCCTAGTGGGTCTGATGGATCTGGTTGTGACATTTCCACGACAAATCCCTCCGTGGAGTCACCCTCCTCGTTCTCATCATCAGGAGGTGTACCAGGTTCTGTCTCCTCCTGGGGCGGTTCGTCTTGTTCTTGGCCTGCTTGTTTCTCCTTTTCCGCTTGGGTTTCCGCGTCCAAGTCCTTGGCTATATATCCCCGTTTTACTCCTTCATAAGGGGCCACATAGTGCCAGTGTCCCCCCAATCGACGCCAAAGGGTAGGGGTTCCGAACACTGCATTGGTTAGGTGCTTGTGTATCCGTGGTACTGCAATTCCTTCTACTCGCTTGTCTGCCAACCTTTCCTCAATTATTTGATCTCGGCCCGATTCTGCCCAAACAGCATCTGCTACATATCCAGGACCTCCTAATCCCCAGTCTTGTTCCCTCGGCCCTTCACGTTGCACAGGCCAATCTTCCTTTGTGGCATAACCCAGCATATTGATGGCGATAGTATTCTTCTCTTTTCTCTCCTGATATGGCTTTAGCTTCGATCCGTTGATTGCCTTCGATATCAGTGACCCATCTAAATTTTCTAAGTTTATAGAACCATTGTCACCTACTTCCCGTACTCGGAACGGTCCCAACCAACGAACTTTAAACTTCCCTGGCTTGATCTCGTTACGGCCGTTATACTTCAGAACTAACTGTCCCGGTCGGAAATTCATTTGTCGGAGATGCTTGTCGTGCCAATATTTCCGTCGCCGTTGCATGTTCTCCGTCGCCCATTGTGCCATCACCCTTCGCTCGTCCAGCTTATTCAATTGGTACAGTCTTTCCTTTAAACTTTCAGTATCGCCCAACCGATTCTCCACGGCTATCCTCAGACTTGGTACCATATACTCCATCGGCATCACCGCCTCTTGACCGTACATCAATTGGAAAGGCGTGTGGCCCGTTGTTACCTTGTACGTTGTACGATATGCCCATAGGACGGCTGGTAACCTTTCTTCCCAGTCAGCTTCTTCCACGCCACATGATTTGTGAATCACTAATACGAGCACCTTGTTTGTAGACTCCGCCTGGCCATTAGCTCGCGAGTAGTACAGACTTGACAAGTTGTGAAAAATTCGGAACTCGGTCGTCATCAACCTGATAACATGATTAACGAAATGTCCTCCACGATCACTCGTGATCCGAATGGGGATGCCGTACCGTGTTACTATTTGCTCGTAGATGAATCTCGCCGTACTTTGTGCTGTATTGTCTGGCAACGCTCGAGCTTCCGCCCACTTCGTCAGATATTCTGTAGCGACCACAATATATCGACATCGATGCAAGTGACTCACCTTCAATGGTTCGATGAAGTCCAACCCCCATCGTTCGAATAATTCCTGTGGCTGTGAGGGATGCAGTGGCATGAAATCCCGCTTCAATGGTTTCCCGACCCTCTGGGAAGTGTCACAGCCTAACACCCACTCCTTAGCGTCAGTGTGCATCGTCGGCCACCATAGGCCCGCCAAGAGGATTTTCCTTGCTGTAGCATCTGGTCCCATATGGCCGCCAGCCAATCCTTCATGTGCCTCTTTTAGTACGCTGGGTATCTCTTCTTCTGTGACACATCTCCGGAGTATCTGATCAGGTCCCATTTTGTATAGCAAGCCATAGATCAACTGGAATGTCTTGCTCTTCAGGACGAGCTTCCTCCTTTCGGCTGGTGGCATTTCTTTCAGAAACGTGGATGTGGACAGATATTCTCCAATCTTCTCGTACCATGAGGGCAATATTGCAATCTGGAATAAATGTGCATCCGGGAAGTCTTCATTCACCCCTCCCTCAACGGGTTCGCCCGACCGGATTCTGGATAATTGATCGGCAATAACATGGCTCTTTCCCGGCCGTACGATGATGGTGAACGTAAATTCTTGCAACAAAAGTAACCATCTACTCACCCGTCCTTGGATAATCGGCTTGTTTACCAAGTACATCAAAGCTTGGTGATCCACATAGAAAGTGAACGGCGTGGCTAGGAGGTAATGCCTGAACTTCTGTATGGAGTAAACCATTCCTAGTGCCTCACGCTCGGTCGTACTGTAATTCCTCTCTGCTTTTGAAAGTAGCCGGCTGGCAAAGAATACTGGGTGATCCAACCCGTGTGCTCCCACTTGTGCTAGGGTTGCTCCGATGGCAAAATTAGAGGCGTCTACATGTACGTGGAACTCCCTATCCCAGTCTAGATACATCAATATGGGTGAGCTGATCAATCGATCCTTCAGTTCTCGGAATGCCTTCTCTTGTTCTTCGGCCCATGTAAATGGTTGGCCTTTCCTCGTCAGTAGGTCAAGAGGATACGACACTTGGGCAAAGTTTTTAATGAATCTCCGATAGTATCCCACATGCCCGAGGAAGGACTTTACACCAGTGACGTTCTCGGGAGCCTCCATCTGCACGATGACTCGCACCTTGTCAGGATCCGTTTTCAACCCAGCTTTGCACACAATGTGTCCGAGCAATTTCCCTTGCGGCACCATAAATCTGCATTTATTCGGATTCAAGGCAAGGCATGCTGCTCTACACCGTTCCATGCTAGATCCTCACTGACGGCCTGGTTCTTCAGATCAATGGTGTATTTCCTCCCCCGATTTTCTATTGAGAGTGTATTCCGCTTCTAGTTGTGGGTTGCCTTGGCAGCGATCAACCATCCCCGTCCCAAGAGTGCATCGTACGCTTTTTTCTCCATTGGGATGACTACAAAATTCAACAGAAACAGTTGCGTGCCGATCAAGACCTTTTGCTCCATTAGTGTACCCAACGGTCTGATGCCATGTTGATCTGCTCCGACGAGGTGGAATGTCGGGGGCCAAAGAGTCGGCTTACCCAGACACTTCCAGGTCTCTTCTGGCAGTACGTTTACTCCTGAACCACCGTCGACGATAGTGTTAGATAATTTCATGCCCAGGATTTCCATCTCGACGACGGCTAGTTTCCTCTCGATGCTTACTGCGAGTAGCATTGGGTCTGCAGTCTCAGCTACCACTTTTGGCGTACGTTCTGGTGAACTTTTCAGAAGATTTTCTTCAATAGCATTTGTAAGCGCTACTTTGAGATAAGGCATCGTTTGCAAGAGATCAGTTACCTTAATGGGTACGGTTGTGTGAAGCACCTGCCGTACGATATTCTTCTCCGACTCCGATTGTAGCAACGTACTGGTGGCTTTAAAGTTCTTGCCTTCATTCGCCATTGCCTCTTCTACTTTCGTCTTGGCTTCCCGAAGTCTTTCTTTCTCCGTACGAGGGTCTGGATAATTTTCCCTTTTTGACTGCGCTCTCGTAATCGCCAAGACTTCTTCGTCGGCTACTTCCAGCATATTGATACTTCCTTTCTGCTTCGGACAGTCGGTGTCTTCATGATCACCCGGTCCACACCACTTGCACAGTTTTCCCCCGTTGCCTTGGCCGCTCTGACAATCCCTCGCAAAGTGACCCCATTCATTACAGTTCCGGCACTGGATCATCAGTCGTCCTTTGCTATCGTACTGAATTTTGCTTCTCGGCATATTTCTCCGACTGTTGCGGTAACCTCCAGGGGATGCATTGTTGTTCTGTGGCTTTGGTGGCGTGGTTGGAGGGGTTGACTGTTCGCCTTGAGTGAAGAATACTTGCGAACTTTTGGTTTTTAAGTTGTATGGGCACTCCTTGACAGAGTGTCCCATAACCTGGCAGATGTCACAAAATAACTTTTTTGGGCAACTTGCCTTTGTGTGACCTTCCGTTTTACAGTCCGTACACCATAATTCATTGGCTTCTTTGGATCCTTCCTTGTCGGTCTTCAGTTCTTTCATTATCCGCATCATATCCCGCCGAAGGGCTTGTACGGTTGCCGATTCATCGTCACTTTCCTCGGCACTCTCGTCGTCATCCCTCTTCTTCCCCTTCGAGGAAGTCCTATTTTCACTTTCAATATCCATCACTCGATTGTATGCTTCGGTGTACGAGGATGGCGGTACTACTTTCATTTTTCGCCGAAGTGAGGGAATCAACCCTTCAATGAACCATCTTTTCTTTAAACCATCTACCGGCTATGCCTCCAACTTCCATATCAGGTCTTTCAACCTCCTGTTGTAGGTCCGTACGTTCTCGTGCTTTCCTTGTTTGGTATGATATATTTCTGTGACAATCTCACTATCGTCCCGTAGAATTTTGAACTCCTCTTGAAAATTTTGCTTCAGGACCCTCCATGTGGCTCTCTGCGCTTGGTCCAATTCCGAGTACCAATCAATGGCATTGTCTCTGAGTGTTGCCGGAAATGCCCGCAGCCACTGGTCGGGGTCATCCTACCCGCTGGCTATCCAGATAGTCTCGCATGTCTTGCAATGCCGTACGGGATCCTCAGAGCCATTCCCCATGAATTTCGGCAACTTTTTCCGATCCAGATGAGCCATCTTTACTGGTTGACCTCCTTGTGTTTTGGACCCGATTGGACTAGTGGATTCCTCGCTACGTCCCTGTGCGTCACTTGCACTCTTGGCCACGTACGAGTCACTCCCACGTCCTCCATCAGCGTCCTCAACACCGTGGGTCTCCTCAGGATCTCTCCGATGCTCTCTCTGCCTTGGGGTCTTAAGCTCTGGTCTTTCCCTCCTTAACTCGTCGTTGTCGTCCGAGAGGGACAACTCTCGAAATTGTCTGATGCTACTATTCAAATCATCTTCATTTTCATAGGGGTTATATCTTCCTGCATGTGGAGTGCTGAAAGGGTCTTCGTCCCTTCCTTCTATCAAACTGTGGTGTGCTCGTTCAATGGATGTGTCTATTCTTGTCAGATTTTCATATGTTCTTTTTATGCTCTGATTTATTTCAATTAAGTCTTCATCCAATTCCTTACCGACTTGCCTTAGTCGTCTTCGCCGATTTTCTTGTTCTTGTAGCCTGAGTGATCGCCGAACTTGCTCTTCCGAAGTCCCGTGCCCGTCAGGTACTCGATGCTTGTCTTTGTTCGGCCGTACAGGCATTTATTAGTTCAAGCGATCATTGCTAGTTTCCGGAAGTACGGCGCCGGCTAGTATCTCGTTCTTCCTCCTCACGTTTGGTTCTATCTTCACAACGTTGTACGATTTGCTGCCGTCGGCGCTCGTGATCTTCTTCTTCTCGCAAGTCTTGCAGGATAATGAAATGGCGGGCCAGCAACCTGGGCATGCGATTCAGGAGGTGGTTCACCTCATCGTTCACTTCCAACCGATCCCAGATGACTTCCTCAGGGATCTCCCGAATGTGGGATTCCCTACGCACGTGGTCACGTAGTGATATTTTCCACAAATTTACCAGATCTTTTGTCAATGAGTCTTCCCGTTCCTCATTAGCATTTACAGGTTCTTCCGCTGGTTGACCCATTACGCTGCCATGGTAGATGATGCCCTAGTCCGTTCAGGCAACGGCGCCAAATGTTTGCCTACGGAATGGGATTCAATTCTTATGTACTACTGGCAAACTGGTAACGTGCAGAACATAGGATAAAACAGTAAACTGAAAGATATCATATTTGAACTCTAGAAACTTTATTCATTCTCAGAAATATCATGTACAAAAGAGTATCAGCAGTGATTGACAATAAACATCGGCACCAAAAAACTCATTACATATCACTCCTAACTATCTCCCGACTATCCAACAAGCTACATATAACGTTCGGCGGTGGTTAGATAACCAACCGACACGACGCTTCATAACAACATTAACATTAACATTAATCTGAACATGCTTTCCCGAAAGTACATGACATTATTATTCTTTACTAATCTATAGTGTTATTAACAATTGGCCGACTACGGCCGACAACAAGTAAAGATATACGACTAACATGTGTCACCAAGTCACAACTTGCCATTCTCTCATTTGCTAACTTCATCTTGCCATTCTCTCACCCCTATGCACTAAACTCAAAAACTGCTTAACTCTTAATCACATTAGATCAATCAAAGGATTGTTATGCCACTTCTAACTACTTGCTTACCATTGGCCCTATTCTTTTGTGCTTAGCCTGAATCTAAATTTAAAGTTCACTGTGAAACATCATGATCCTCCAATCATTCGCATCAACAGCCCAAGTTGAAAGAAGACTTCTAAAGGTTTGCAGCCACCTTTCACAAAACACTTAATGAATTTCTTTTGAAAAGATATTAAATGCAGGGACCAAAGCAAGTAAATGGCCTGACAATTGATGTTGAACTGATGAGATTTAAACCCATTGTGAATGTCTCAAGGCAAAATAAGACACAAGCTCCTCAATGTCCATAATCATTACAAATGATCCTTTAGCAAGATATCGAGTGTAAAGAGCTTGATCTTTGGAGAAATTATCATTAAATCTAACAGAAAATTACATACGAAGTTGCAAAACATTATAATAACATGGAAGATCTGTTGATAGTAGAGATGTCTTACCCTATAGGCAACATGGTTATATTCAAACAGGAAAAGCCATGGGCACTTTAAGCACAAATGACTTATATTCAAAGGGGGAAAACCATGGGGAGAAAGGTTTCAAGGAAATCTACCCAACAGCATCAGTGAAGGTAGATAAAGGGAAAATGACAGTTGGTACCCCAACAACGATGAGAGAAGGTATTTTAGAAATGCCTTTAAAAATGGTTTTGATGCAAGAGTTGAGAAAGGAGCATACAAATTGTTCCATTAAATTTTAATGAAGAGAAATGCTTGGTCCCCAATGAGTACTGAATTGAGAGGTAAATCATGCACACCACTTCTCAGGATTGTATTGCTGCTATGGAATTTTTTGCTTGGGTATTGAACATATACAATAATGAGCATGATTACTATACCAATTCTAAAGTATATCACAGAATTTAAGGATTGTTTGGGTGCTTGTATCAGGTGAGGAAGGGATCAGTTCAAGATTGGGTTTTCATTGATAAAGCCAGGAGTTTGACTCTTAGCAGCTGTCATTCCATTTGCAGCACTATTCCTAGTATTTTATCTAATTTTTATTTCTATTCATTGGCTGATATTGAAGTTGTACTGATTATTGTTGTTGGGTAGATCATATGAATTTTAAATTCAATATCATTTCCAACATTAATAATCTCTAATGTAACTCTGTGTGGTTCTTTGTAAGAGCTGTTATAAATTCTATATTTTTTCTAGAACCCCCAAACACAATTTTCAATCATTTTCAGATATTTTAATTGCAATGTAGAGTTGTGTAGATTGCTACCAAAAACCATAATAATTTAATATTATTCATCTCCTTCCACCATATACTCTCACCCTACCCATTCTGAGATCTTGGTGATCAAAGGGTGTTAAAGATTCATGCATATTCTTTGTGTAATTCTTGAAAAATTAAAAAAAATATAGTCAGGGGCATTAGAGTGGTATCAAAATTGGTGATCTTGCCAGCCTATTAAGAAAGCTAACAATTTGATGCAAAGTTTACCAAAGACATGACAATGATAAAAAATTCAAATATTATCCAAGAGAAAGAAGAAAGGCTCAGTCACAAGAGCATCATAATACAGAAACTAAGTTACCGGGTTCTTCAGATTTGCCCCAAGAACCCGGTTGGGTACAGTTCGGGTACGGCTTGGGTACAGCTTGGGAACTTGGGTTTTTTGTGGGTTCTTCTGTGAAGGACCCACAAAGAACCCAGGTGCTTGGGTTCTCAGTGGATTCTTCTGTGAAGGATCCACAAAGAACTGAGGTGCTAGGTTCTTTGTGGGTTCTTCTATGAAGGACCCACAAAGAGCCCAGGCACCCAGGCAGTACAAATTTGATATTGTCTTGGCAGAACAAGAACTTATAACCGTTGTTTAAAAAAATTTAGGGCTATTGTTTCCAATTGAACATGTGTAGATAGCATTAATTGATCCTCATGAATGCATCATTCCATCATTTACTCTCTCATTTGACCAACGTTATTGTAGGAGGGGAAAATGACAATGTTTGAACTTTGGGCCAGCCCATAAATTTGACATCATTTGTGAATCAACACACCATATCTTCAACATTGACCCTCTACACCTGCATTGACCTTGTTTGATTGACTCTTCTTAAATGTGGTTATCTGACAATGTTGACCAAAGAGCTCCGCTATACTGACTATGTTGACCAAAAATCTCTGTTACATGGATAGCATTAACTTCTGTACCACTTACATCAACTATTTTGTTTGATGATTATGTTGCATTGAGTGCAATATTCTACTTTTCATTGAGTCATGATCAATATTGACCAAGAAACTAGTAAGGTATGCAGGCTTCTTTGAGTTTTTATTTTGTCTACTATATTTTTTAAGGAGAATCAATTACTGTACTTGTGAAGTGATCATTAATTGAACTGTTATAAGTTACTATGTCAAAATTATGTTGTATTCTATTTATTGGCAATTATGAGCATCACTATTCTTATAAATTTATAATTTTGAACATATATATATATGTATATATATATATATATATATATATATATATATATATATATATATATATATATATATATATATATATATATATATATTCCCGTACCTATACCCGTATCTGAACCCGTACCCGAACTGGCAACTTAGTGCAGAAATAGTGCATCTAGGTCTAGTGTAATGCCCCCGCAAATATATATCTAAGTGCCGAAGACTATTAAATTAAAATTAAAAGGCAAACTAATCGGGCAATTAGATTTGTGAAAGGATATAGACGGAAGGATGTGATTATGAAAGAAGACAAATTAATTGGTTAGAGTTGGATAGACAATATTAATCATCCAAAAGACACCTCCTTTCGCATAAAGAAGAGTAACTGAGGGAAGGAGGACAATAAAGGAAGAACAAAGATACCATAAGGGATAATATTAATGAAGTTAATTACACCAAACTACAACAAAGAGTCGAGTCCCTTAGCAAATGAGTAGGTTGAAAGGATATGTCTCTCAGTTCCACCGTGATATTAAGGGAGTACCATTCAAGGCAGAGGGATCATCATCAATTGTTGGGAAGACATACGAGGAGAGCACAACAAATCTGACACAACAAATCATTATATCAAGAATACATCCATAGTCAGAATTATACCAGAAATATATATACATACTTAGAAGTAAATCAGTTCTAAGCAGTTATTCATGTGTATTCTCTGCCAGCTACTGTTTACATATGTTTACTCCACTAATGGTAATTCAATACGCTACAGAAGTAAACTAGATACACAAAATCATTGAATATGTAAAAGCATTCACAGAACAGATGTATATGAAGCATTTGAGTCTTTATTCATGTACTTGCAGTATTACATCATCATATATCAACACTACTCCCGACTACAACCCACACAACAATATAAATAGTTAGTCGACGTCGGTTGAGGATACCAACCGTCGGCAACTATCAAGTACCAACTAATCTCGAGTACTAACTAATCCCGAGGACTAATCCCTCGAGTACTAACAAAACATTATTTATTTATTCCATTCGGTAATTAACTATCTAGCGGATTACATCATCCACCCCTCAGAAAAAGTCTTCCCATACGACAAATACAATACTGGAAGATCAATACAAAAAATTTCAGTGGGAAGAGGGTTGAGAGGACGTCCCTGGTGGCTGGGGAACTGATGAAGTGGTAACCGGAGTGGTCAGTTGTCGTAGTCGGTACACCTCCTCTATACGCTGCTGAAGGTGACGAGAGGCCTTCAATTCTTTCTCTCGAGTGGTCTTCACCAGGTGCACTGCCTCCTTCAAATTTTTATTGACCTTCTCCAGTTCCTTGTCTTTTCCTGCCAATTGTTGGGCCATTTCCTCCTCAAGCACTTTCATCCTCCTCTCCATATCCTGTATGGTTGTATCCCGGGCAATCACCACCCGCTTCTCTTCCTCCAATAGGCGAGTGAGCTCCTGTAGTTGTTTTTCAAAGGACTTTGCCTTGGCCTAGATTTTACGAGAAAGGATGATGGCTTGATCCACTTTCTTCAACATTTTGTTTAGATGGAGCTCATACTCTCGGCAAGCTAGAAATAATGTCTTGTATGTTGTCTCCATCTCAAATAACTGTGCCACCAGCTTGTCGTCTTTCCCATGCAAAACAGGCCTCTCTGGAAACCAAGCTGCCATCATTTCTGGCGTCTTCTTTGCCAGCCAATCACCAGCAAATATCCAATCGAACTCTACACTGCTCCCTGAGTTCATGAACTAAATGATCCGCTGTGCCTCCTGCTCAGCTATGGGTGAGTAATTCTGATGCAATGTCTTTGCAATGTCAAACACTTTTTTGATGACCAACGCAATAGGCTTGAGGCTATGGATGTACCTCTCGATTGTACCTATTGGGTCCTCTCGATCTGGCTTGGGGATTATCACAACAATCCCCTCTGATGCATCATTATCACTGGATTCGCTAGATTCTCCAACATTGCCTACGGCTGCCGGTATGGCCATCTGTGGTGTAACATGAGGCTCCTCATCTAACACAATATGAATCACGTGTGCCATCTCTCCCCCCTCCACTACTGGTTGCTCTACTACTGGCTGCGTATTCTCTGCTGCCACCATCAACTAAGTGCTCCCGGCTGGTGCAGCATCTCTCTCTACCTCCATCTCCATCAGACCTGGTGAGTGTATGGGGAAGATGTCTTCCTCTCGAATAGGGGTTCCCATTTGCCTCAACCATCCATCTACACCTTCTGTCTGAATTGTCTCTCCTGGTGATGTCGGTGCATCCGTCTCACCCATTATGCCATCTGGTGTTGTGTCCTCTACCGCCCCTCGTGGCGTCATCTCTCCTGCTGGTGCAACTGCTTCAACTGCGCCACCTTCTATAACCTCCTCATTTACCTCCTGTTCGGTTGGGGCTATCACTCGAGGATTAACATCTACTGAATACACTCCGACTGGTGAAGTACTATCGGCAGATGAGGGCATTGCTAACTGCTCATACTCTTCACTATCGGCCTGTTTCCTCTTCCTCTTCATCATCTTCGGTTCTTTTGTTGTGCTCCCAACATCCAAAGTCGTCCATCTGAAAACTGTAGGCCAAGAACTGTCATAATCCCTTGCTGGCTGAAATTTTCCCAATTTTCCCTCTGGCACTTGATTGTAGACGGCATCCAAAATAGAGCTATAAGTTGTTGGGTCATATAGAACGCCTTGTGTTTGCATTCTAGGAATTCTCTAATCCTTTTTGATAGATATAGTGCCCAATTGTAAACCTTTCCCCCACTCAGCCCGAACATGTACTCAACCATCCAGGTTGCGATATCAGAAGCTCGGTTGGCGCCTGTCAACTTGCATTTGATAAGATCCATAATGCACTTCCAATCACCATTCCCCAACATATTTTTCCGTAGTCCTCGGGCCCCTGCACTCCAAATCACTTCCTTTTCTTTGGCAGTGAAATCAGACCTGCAAATTATTTTGATAATCATCTCCTTTTGTTGCGCAGTCATTTTTGTAGTGGGCTTGGCAATCACCTGCCCAGATGTAGGTATGCCAAAAACTCTTCGGAAGTCTGAGGGATAAAAAGCCACCGTAACTGGAAACCCTTCATATTCAATTGTACTCCTGTGACTGTGTTGATTATAATTGGCAACAATATCTCTTAAATATCCTTCAAAATCCCTAGCATTAAAAAAAGGACACTCTGCTACCTTATCCACCTGTGTTGTCGCCAGTGCTCGCTTGATGGGATAGTCGGGCGCCATCTCCTGCCACCATGTCTTGCACTCTATGCCTGTGAGACTCTCCCACGTCAACGAATCTGCAATCACATTATCAGCTTTTCCCTTATCTGACTTGCCTCCAGTCACCTTGGGTTTCAATATTATTTTCCTTGCTTTCGTACTTGTGTTGGCATCCATTTTTCTGCTCCTGTAAGGATGCAACTGCCGAAGAATAACTTTTTTGGATAGGTGAAAACCCTTAACGACTTCCGCTACGGCAGTTATTTGTTTATGCCGAAGGCTCCAACCGATGAATGGTACAGACTTCTTCCTCCAGTTGTGAGATAGTACGGACTCCTCTTCCCACCGTACAGACTCCTCACTATGTCGTACGTATTTCTCCTTAACACAACGTATGACCTTCTTCCTAGCTCGTACGGCCTCTGCTCTATCCAAGCGTACAACTTCTTCTGCAACTCGTACGGCCTCTTCTTTGTGATACTATACGCCTCTTCCTTCAATTCGTACGGCTTCTCCTCTGCCAAAGTGTACGGCTCTTTCTTCAGGTCGTACGGCTTCTCTTCTGCCAAAGCGTACGGCTCCTCCTTCAAGTCGTATGTTACACCCCGATTGTATAGTTACTACTGCATAGGAAGCACATTGTAATGTTTGAATCTTTTAGATGAATAAAACAAATTGTTCTTGTGATCAATTGAATGAGTCCTAATGATTGTCTCATTTGTCTGATACTTCTATTGATGTAATTTTTGAATGAATGTAGCATATAAGTTTTGGAATAATGTTATTCTAACTTTTTATGATGTTTTATATATACTGCCTTGTTTTGAGCATATGACTCCCGTTGTCGTGTCATGATGTGCAGGAAACAGGTTCATACCTCCAGGCAGAGGAGAGATATCACTCGGGGAGGAACTTGGTCGGGTAAACAGTAACGAGTACCAATTGGGCATACACACACACATACTATAGATTGAGTAAGCTAAGTCATTTGTTGAGTTAAGGGTAAGTCATCCATAGGCTTGTTTATAAACATTAGGAGTCGTATCTACTTCTGAATGCATGAATAAGTGATGCTTTCCATTGTAACTATATGTGGGATAATGTTACTAGTTAGGAGGTGGGCCTGTGTGTGTATATATATATATATATACGGTATGTACAAGTGTCCATAAGTATATTCATGTCGATACAAACGTATGAGAGCAAATGGATATGCCATACGTGTGCATCGATATAAATACACTTATGAATACGTATACATAGAGGAAGTATACAAGTAAATATACATGTATACATACCCACAACCAACCTGTTATATATACGTGAATATGAATAAATATTATGTTGATATTACCTCGGAATCTACGTATACACATATATATACATATACATAAGTACGTACAATGTAAGTATGCTGACTGGCTCACAGTAATACGTACATTGTAATTTAAAATGTATATGTATATACATGTATATATGTAAAGGTAAATATATTTATATATTTAATATTATATCAAATATGTATATAATATAGTCTTTACAAAATATATATATATGTATATGAGATTATTTAAATTATTAAATTTAAATAATTATACATAGATATATATTTAATGTAAATTAAAACTATACTATATATATATTTTAATATAATAAAATAAATATATAGTATAGTTTTAATTTACATTATATATATATATCTATGTATAATTATTTAAATTTAATAATTTAAATAATCTCATATACATATATATATATTTTGTAAAGACTATATTATATACATATTTGATATAATATTAAATATATAAATATATTTACCTTTACATATATACATGTATATACATATACATTTTAAATTACAATGTAAGTATACTACGAGCCAGTCACCATACTTTCATTATACGTACTTATGTATATGTATATATATGTGTATACGTAGATTCCGAGGTAATATCAATATAATATTATTCATATTCACGTATATATACAGGTTGGTTGTGGGTATGTATACATGTATATTCACTTGTATACTTCCTCTATGTATACGTATTCATAAGTTTATTTATATCGATGCACACATATGGCATATCCATCTACTCTCATACGTTTGTATCGACATGAATATACTTATGGACACTTGTACATACCGTATATATATATATATATACATATACACAGGCCCACCTCCTAACTAGTAACATTATCCACATACAGTTACATGGAAGCATCACTTATTCATGCATTCAGAAGTAGATACGACTTAATGTTTATAAACAAGCCTATGGATGACTTACCCTTAACTCAACAAATGACTTAGCTTACTCAATCTATAGTATGTGTGTGTGTATGCCCAATTGGTACTCGTTACTGTTTACCCGACCAAGTTCCTCCCCGAGTGATATCTCTCCTCTGCCGGGAGGTATGAACCTGTTTCCTGCACATCATGACATGACAACGGGAGTCATATGCTCAAAACAAGGCAATATATATAAAACATCATAAAAAGTTAGAATAACATTATTCCAAAACTTATATGCTACATTCATTCAAAAATTACATCAATAGAAGTATCAGACAAATGAGACAATCATTAGGACATCATTCAATTGATCACAAGAACAATAAAAGCATATAAAAACATAACATACAAATTTATTCATCATTCTTGAATGCTTCAAGAATGTCAGGAAACTTCCGTTGGATCTCCTCATAGTCTTCCCAGGTAGCCGAGTCTTCAGCGTATTGGTCCCACTGGACTTTGCATTGAGAGACTTCTCTATTCCGTAAGCGTAGCTTGCGGACCTCAAGCACTTTAACGGGCTCGAGCGTTACTACCCCGGGATCCTTTACCTGTAAAGCAGCCCAATCAATAACATGGTTATCACCTGGTATATACTTCTTAAGGTAGGACACATGGAAGACATTATGCATTCGGGCAAGAGCAGGTGGTAATGTGATTCGATAGGCTACTGGGTTTACTTCTTCTAAAACCTCAAAGGGTCCAACATATCGTGGAGCTAATTTGGAAGACTTTCCAAATTTGATGGAGCTTTTATGAGGTTTAACTCTCAACAAAACTTTATCACCTATGGCAAAATTTCGGGGTACTCTCTTTGCATCAGCATAACTCTTTTGTCGGCTGTTAGCTTCGGCTAACCTTTGCTTTATAATCTTTACTTGCTCTTCCATTTCTGCTAACATTTCAGGTCCAAGACTTACTCGATCCTCAAGTTTATCCCAACTTATCGGAGTCCGACACTTTCGACCATATAAGGCTTCAAACGGAGCCATTTTAATTGCAGAATGGTATGAGTTATTATAGGAAAATTCGACTAAAGGTAAATAGTCTTCCCACTTATATTACTGATCCATGCAATATACTCGAAGTAGGTCTTCTAAAACTTGGTTTACTCTTTCAGTTTGCCCATTCGTTTCCGGATGATATGTTGAACTAATGTTCAGTTGAGTTCCAAGTGCAAAAAATAAGGTTTGCCAAAACCTAGAAGTGATTCTTGCATCCCTATCAGATATGATCTTTTCAGGTATTCCATGCAATCTGAATACTTCTTGCACAAATTTCCTTGCAATAACTGGTGCTCCATCAATCAGATTTCCAGGTATAAAGTGAGCCACTTTTGTCAGTCTATCAACTACCACTAATATGGTATTGTGCTTATTCCTTGACATAGGTAATCCTTGTACAAAATCCATACTTATCACTTGCCACTTCCATTCCAGAATGTCATGTGGGTATAGTAAGCCTGTTGGGTGATGATGCTCAGCTTTTACTCTCTGACATTCAAGGCATTTTGCTACATAATTAGCAGCATCTCCCTTCATTCCTTTCCAGAAATATAATGGCTTCACATCTGCCAACATTTTTGTTACTCCTGGATGACCAGAATATGGAGCTGCATGCACTTCTTTCCACACCAAATTTCTTAAGTTGCTTACGTTGGGCACATACATCCTTCCTTTGTACCTCAGCAATCCACTTGGTTCAAATTTGAAACCATCATACCTCGAATCTTGAGGGTTTTCCTTGAGTGCTTGTCTAACTTGCATGTAGTAATCATCCTCCGCACATTTCTGGAGCACTTGGTCTTTAAAATCAGTATGAATTGCAACAATAGAAGCTATATGACGTCTTCAACTTAATGCATCAACAACCCGGTTTTCTTTTCCCTTGATGGAGCTGATATTGAAGTCATAATCAGCGATCAACTCCAACCATCTTCTCTGTCTAGCATTTAGATTTGGTTGAGTAAAAAGGTACTTTAAACCATTATGATCAGTCCTCAACTCAAAGGGTTTCCCAAGCAAATAGTGTCTCCACATTCACAATGCATGAACGACAGCTGCCAACTCTAAGTCATGCGAAGCATAATTCATCTCATATGGCTTTAGCTTCCTTGACTCGTATTCAATTACTTGATTATCTTGCATAAGTACTCCTCCAAGTCCTCCGCAGGCATCAGTGACAACTATATATTTATTTTATTATATTAAAATATATATAGTATAGTTTTAGTATAGTATGAAAGACGATATTATCGAATCAAAAATAAATAAATTTATGAGACGTTTTCTCAAAAATAAATATTTCCTTCAAAAGTCGAACAACTCTTGGAAATTAAATATTGTGACTTCAAAATAAATCAAATAGTATTGGCAAAACCCCGCCATGCTTCAAATATTTCTTTTAATCTATATGGAAACTATGAAATGGAAAATAAAAAGGAAATAAAAGCTTCCCGTGAAAATGGCGCTTGTAGAAACGCGCAACCATCGCCAAGTTGACTGAACGCGGCTAAAATGAAGTTGATTGCAGCCAGAAAAATGGGAAAGGTGGACGACATTTGATGAGGGACTTTGTCTCTGCATAAATCTTCACTTATCTTTACCTGTTGAATCGCGCCTATACCTGTAGGTGTCACCTTTTTGAGAATTTGTCATGTGCAAAATGAACTTTCTTCATTGCTGTCATCAAATGAAGGTCGAAAACTTGTCTAAAAGGCGCCACATTTCTTGTTTGAACTATTCCAAACCCTGCAGGCAGCTTGGACGCCTTAGGAAGAGGAATTTGTTGAGTTTTGAAACACTATATAAAGGCTGCTATGCTTATTCTTCAATACACAAATTTAAAATTTTGCAAGTTCGATTTTGTTCTTTTCAAGAAGTTTATAAGTATTTTCTGAGTGAGTTTATTTTGCTGTGAATGTGCATTATTTGATGAGAGTGGATTTTATCCTGTTGTGAGTAAATTTTGTTCTGCTGTGAGAGCAACCATCAATTCTGGAAAGTAATATTTACTTGACAGAGAAATCACTTTTGTCATTCATCATCTCTGAGAGTAGTAAGTTGAGATTATCTCTATTTGTGTTAAGAGTCCAATTTCGGAGGTGGCTGGAAATCCTTTGACTGGAAGCTGAAGGTGTAGCAATTTCTCACTAGAGCAGCACCTGTGGATAGCTATTAACAGGCATGTTATCTCTTTTATTTTTCCATGTTTTGCTGCTCTGGTAATCAGAAGAAAGTCTGTTTTATACCCTCTGTTTGAAAATGAATAGGGAATAAAGATTGTTTATATGATATACTTTGGATTGAATATTTGAAGAATGATTTCAATTGCAAAGAATTAATTTAGGAAATAGAAAAGCAATTGCATGCTTTATACTATTAGCTTTGCATTCATTAGTAGACGGAATTACTGATGCATTGAAGAATAAATGGCATTATTTGTATTGACTCCATATAAGGAGTGTATGCTTGTGTATAGCTATTTAATACTAGGGAATGAATTGAGGGCATTTAATAAGTTACAGATCACAACTAGTTATAAATTAACTTAGTCAAGTTAATGAAGCTCCTAGGACGAGAGAGTATAAGGGAGATAGTTGTAAGTACTTGTTAGATTGATCTCCGTTCTAGTAGTTAGCTTGGAGTAGGACGTCTAGGGTACGAACTACCCCGAATAGACTAACCTACGCGTAGAGTAAGAAAGCCTCAAGTCAAATTGACCCTGGCTAGTGCATGTGATAGATGACCTATGTTCTTGATTGAATGTAAACACTTTGGCCAAAGTAGTGCTAGGAACAACTTACACTTAGTTGTGGTACTACATTGTCAGTTCACCGTGGTCCCGAAATACATACTAGTTCAAGAGTTGTCGTATGCACAAAACCTAGATATGTAGGAACACAACACTATGCCCAGTTGGTAATCATTAAAGGATACCCCACCAATCTCTTCTTCGAAGGGAGGGCCGTTCATTGTAAAATGATCGTGCAGGGGACCGCATTATAAGTCCGTGGTTGGCAGAAAAAAGCCCGAGTGATGTTTCTCCTCCTCAACAATCGGCCGATGATCCAAGATTTTACAGGACAGACTCCTGGACCTTCTTTCTTCTATTGGTGCCAAAAGCCTTCGGGCTATGTATGTATTTCATTCTTCTTTACTTTGTAGTTTCTTTTGGAATGAAATAGTTAAAATTGCAAATAGATATATCATGTTTATGTACTTGAAAGGAAAAATTTTATCATGGCATTGTTCTTATTTATTGTGGTTGAAATTAAAAGTTTTAAATTTGACGTACAAGTTTGGTCATCACATCGTACGGCCTCTTCTTCCAATCGTACGAACTGTCTTGATGATATGCGTACGGCCTTGGTATCCTTCTGTTGATGGTGTACTTGCTTCCTTACGGCAACCCTTCTCTTCAAGCATACGGCCCTTTCTTGCACTGGTACGGCCTTCACCCATACGGCCTCCAAGCATACGGATTTTCTTCCAAGTCGTACCACTTCTTTATAGCATACGACTTTCTCCAAACAAGATAACCATACAGACTTCCTTAGGCGTTTTCCCTTTTGCGTGACTCTGGCGAATGAACTTCTGGTCACCGTACGGTCTTGAGGCTTTGATATACGGGTTCCACCCTTTTCCTTCGCTCTTGGTGTTATGTGATGTCTAATTGTTCCCTGCCTTCTAGGATCCTTACGCGTGCGACTTGTAATATTCACTTGTTTTCACCGAACTCTTCTTGCTTTTGCCGTACGGTGCATAAGAGGGTGATATTTTATCCTTCTTAATCTTATTTTAATTGCCATCATTTTTCCCCCTTTACATTTTAATTTCCTTCCAATTCGTTTATTTTTCCTTTCTGATATTTTTTCTCTCTCCTCATTGTCTTCTAATTTCTCCTCCATATTTCTTTTATTTTTATTTTCTCTCTCCGTTCTCTTCCATTTTCCTTGTTTTTTATCCTTTGTTCTTCCATTCTTCTTCATATTTTGATTTCTTGTAGCTTCTCTCTCCATTTTTTATTTTTTAAAATCTTGTTTATTTTCTCTCTCATCTCCTCTCTTCTTTTTCAGGTTTTCTTTTTGTTCCCCGTACTCCTCCATCCTCTTTAACCTTCAATTCAGACGCATAGTGCCATTTGCACGTATGTGGGGGCCGCTTATAACATTCTTCTTCACAACATGATCCTACATACTGTATATCAAACCATTTATCAAGCAGTGGAGAAGGGCCAATACCTTTGAAATTGCCGCCAATATATCGTCTACCGTAACGCTGGTACCACGTAACCTCTGCGCCTTCTATAGTTGGTGGCCCGGCTGGGTTAGGTATTATTTTCCAGAGCCCCTCTTGTGTCACTATCCTTGGCACTTTCCTCTGTTATCGTCTTGACTGCTTAATTACATCTTCAGTGTACTCATCTACACTTGAAATGAACATATCTTTTGTCATTATTACTGTCTTTAAACAAGGAGTTGTTCATTTGAAGTAAGCCTCCCATTGCTCGCCGTTCCAATCATTTGCTTCATCATCAGCATCCTGAAGTTGACACATACTCCATTCATGGGCGAGTTGTTCCTCCTCTTTCTGCGCCTCGTTGTCTAATCCTTTCGCCAGGTATCTTCGCCTAAGACCTTCATACGGAGCTATGTAACACCAATGTCCACCCATTCTCCACCATAGTGCTGGTGTCCCGAATACCGCATTAGTCAGGTGCTTGTGCATCCAAGGCACAACAATACCTTCCACCCTTTTCTGCACCAATCTCTCTTCGATGATTTGATCTACGCCTGACTCCATCCAAACTCCTCCGGCTGCATAGCCAGGGCCTCCCGGACCCCAATCATATTCTTGCGGAGCCCAATCTTCTTTAGTAGCATAGCCCAACATATTGATGGCGATGGTGTTCTCTCTTTCCTGATACTGCTTCAACTTAGAACCGTTGATTGCTTCTGGTAGGGGTGACCCATCTAAATTCTCAAGTTTTATAGAGCCATTGTCATTGACTTCTCGAACTCGGAACGGTCCTAACCACCGAACTTTGAACTTCCCCGGCTTAATTTCGTTGCGGCCATTATATTTCAGAACTAACTGTCCTGGCCGGAAATTCATTCGCCGAAGGTGCTTATCGTGCCATACTTCCTTTGCCGCTGCATGTTCTCCGTCGCCCATTGTGCCATTATCCTTTGCTCATCCAGTTTATGAAGCTGGTATAGTCATTCTTTTAAACTTTCAGTATCACCCAGCCGATTCTCCACGGCTATCCTTAAGTTGGGTACCATGTACTCCATCGGCATCACTGCCTCTTGACCGTACATTAATTGGAAGGGCGTGTGGCCCGTGGTTACCTTGTACGTCGTACGGTATGCCCACAGGACGACTGGTAATCTCTCTTCCCAGTCAACTTCTTCTAAGCGACATGACTTGTGAATAACTGATACTAGCACTTTATTTGTAGACTCCGCCTGGCCGTTAGCTCGCGAGTAGTACAGACTTGATAGGTTGTGAAAGATCCGGAACTCCGTCATCATCAACCTAATGACATGATTGACAAAATGCCCTCCACGATCACTCGTGATCTGAATGGGAATGTCGTACCGTGTCACTATTTGCTCATAGATAAATCTTGTCGTACTCTGAGCTGTGTTGTCTAGCAATGCTCTAGCTTCAGCCCACTTCGTCAGATATTCAGTAGCAACCACAATGTATCGGCACCTATGCAATTGACTTACTTTCAGTGGTCCAATGAAGTCCAATCCCCATCATTCGAACAACTCTTGTGGTTGAGAGGGATGTAGTGGCATGAAGTCCCACTTTAATGGTTTCCCGACCCTCTAGCAGGTGTCACAGCCTAACACACACTCCCTGGCATCTGTGTGCATCATCGGCCACCATAGGCCTGCCAAAAGAATCTTTCTCGCTATAGCATCTAGTCCCATATGACTGCCAGCCAGACCTTCGTGTGCCTCCTTTAGTACGCCTGGTATCTCTTCTCCTATGACACATCTCCTAAGGATCTTATCAAGCTCCATCTTGTAAAGCAAGCCATTGATCAACTGGAACGTCTTACTTTTCAAGACAGGCTTTCTCCTTTCCGCTGGTGGCATTTCTTTCGGGAATGTGGATGTAGACAAATATTCCCCAATCTTTTCATACCACGAGGGTAACACTGCGATCTGAAATAAGTGTGCATCTGGAAAATCGTCATTCACCCCTCCCTCGGCAGGTTCGCCAGACCGGATTTTGGACAACTGATTAGCAATCACATGGCTCTTACCCGGTCGTATGATGATGGTAAATGTAAACTCTTGGAGAATTAATAGCCACCTGCTTACTCGCCCTTGAATGATTGGCTTGTTCCCTAAATACATTAAGGCTTGATGATCCACATAAAAGGTGAACGGCGTGGCTAGGAGATAGTGCCTGAACTTCTGTACGGAGTAAACCATTCCTAGTGCTTCATGCTCGGTCGTACTGTAATTCCTTTCAGCTCTTGAAAGTAGTCGACTGGCAAAGAATACCGGATGGTCCAACCCGTGTGCTCCCACTTGTGCCAGTGTTGCTCCAATGGCAAAATTAGAGGCATCCACATGTACATGAAACTCCTTATTCCAGTCTGGGTACGTTAGTATAGGTGAGTTGATCAATTGGTCCTTCAGTTCGTTGAATGCCTTCTCCTGTTCTTCAGCCCATATGAAGGGTTGTCCCTTCCTCGTCAGTAGGTCAAGAGGATATGACACTTACGCAAAATTTTTGATAAATCTCCAATAGTATCCCACATGCCCGAGGAAGGACTTCACACCAGTGACGTTCTCTGGAGCCTCCATCTGCACGATTACTCTCACCTTGTCAGGATCGATTTTCAATCCAGTCTTACACACAATGTGTCCTAGCAGCTTTCCTTGTGGCACCATAAATCTGCATTTCCTGGGATTCAAGGCCAGGCGGGTTGCTCTACATCTTTCCATGCACTCGCCTAAGGCTTTTAGATGCTTTTCTTTATCACTGTAAATTGACCAGTCATCGAGGAAAGCTTTAAAATTACCTGCAGACATTCTGTCAAAAATGTGGAGTATTATCCTTTGGAACGTGGCTGGCGCGTTGCACAACCCGAACGACATTTGGTTGTACGTGTACACCCCGTCCTCAACCATGAACGAGTCTTCAACTTATCTTCCTCTGCGATACTGATTTGGTTGTAGCCCGAAAATCCATCCAGGAACGAGTACATTTCATGTCCAGCAACTTCTTCGAGGATTGTGTCGGTGAAAGGAATAGGAAATGGGTCTTTGATGGTCACCGCATTCAAACTCCAAAAGTCAACACATATTCTAATCTGCTCTATTTCTTTCTTCAAGGATATGACAATCGGTGATACCCACTCGTTGAACTTCTTCGAGGATTGTGTCGGTGAAAGGAATAGGAAATGGGTCTTTGATGGTCACCGCATTCAAACTCCAAAAGTCAACACATATTCTAATCTGCTCTATTTCTTTCTTCAAGGATATGACAATCGGTGATACCCACTCGTTGACCTCCACTTTGAAAATGATGCCCGCTGCCAACATCTTCTCAATCTCCTCTTGCACTTTAGCGCCATAATTTTTATTCATTCTGTATGGTCTCTTCCGTACGGGCTGGGCTCCCGGTACGAGAGGGATCCTATGTACGCATAGCTCCAATGGTACACCTTTTAGATATTTATACGTCCAGGCAAAGGCATCTTTATACTCCATGAAGATTTTGAATGTTGTCGCCTTCAGTATAGGGTCACAATCATCACCCACAAGAATCTCCTTAGGTTTTTCTGGTTCCCCAAGGTTTACCTTCTTCAGCGTTGGCTCCTCATACTTGATGAGTTTATCCCGCTCAAACTTGTGTGCTGGCGTCTCGTCCAATTTTGCCGTACCTTCCTTATACTCACCGTACTCTGGAGGAAATGTTTCACTGGTCGAGCCTTTGTCTTCTTCCGCTTCCCCCTCCCTGACTTGTAGCATGTTGCAATCAGGGTGGAAGACTTCATAATCTTCCATCTGCCAGTGAAATAATCCGTTCAATGAACTAGTCTCGTCCTCCGAGCAACTCCCAATCTCCAGTACACCTTCCTCATTCGGCTCCATTAGCTTTCTTTCTTCATCAACATCTGATTCTCCTCCCGATTCGGATCCCGAAGACGCCAGATCTTCACTGACCGCCTGGTTCTTCAGATCAGTAGTATACTTCCTCCCCTGACTCTCGATTGAGAGCGTATTCTTCTTCCAGTTGTGGTTTTCCTTGGCAGCAATCTACCATCCCCATCCCAATAGTGCATCGTACGCCTTTTTCTCCAGTGGGATGACGACGAAATTTAGCAAAAAGAGCTGCATGCCGATCAAGACTTTTTGTGCCATTAGTGTACCAAGGGGTTTGATGCCATGCTGGTCTGCTCCTACGAGGTGGAATGTCGGGGGCCAGAGGGTCGGCTTACCCAAACACTTCCATGTTTCCTCTGGCAGTACGTTGACTCCCGAACCTCCGTCAACGATGGTGTTAGATAATTTCATTCCCAAAATTTCCATCTCGACGACGGCTGGTTTCCTCCCAATACTTACTGCGAGTAGCATTGGATCCGTGGTCTCTACTACTGGTTCTTGCATTTGGTCTCTGCTACTGGTTCAATAACATTTGTAAGTGCTACTCTCAGGTGAGGCATTGTTTGCAGAAGGTCAGTTACCTTGATTGGTACGGTTGTGTGAAGCACCTGTCGTACTATGTTCTTCTCAAACTCCAACTGCAACAAATACTGGTAGATTTAGAATTTCTCCATTCATTCACCATTGCCTCTTCTACTTTTGTCTTGGCTTCTCGGAGTCTTTCTTTCTCCGTACGAGGGTCCGGATAATTGGCCTTCTTCGACTGCGCCCTCGTGATTGCCAAGACTTCTTTGTCGGCTATCTCCAGCATGTTGATACCTTTCTGTTTTGGACAGTCGATGTCTTCATGATCACCCGGTCCACACCATTTGCATAGCTTTCCCTCGGTGCCTTGGCCACTCTGGCAATCCCTCGCAAAGTGACCCCATTCATTACACTTCCGGCATTGGATCATGGATCTACCTTTGCTGTCGTACTAAATTTTGCTCTTGGGTGTATTATTCCTCCGATTGTTACGGTAGCCTCCAGGGGATGCGTTGTTGCTCTGCGGTTTTGGCGCTGTGGTCGGAGGGGTTGACTGTTCTCCTTGTGTGAAAACACTTGCGAACTCCTTGTTTTCAAGTTGTACGAGCACTCCTTGACAGAGTGTCCCATAACTTGGCAGATGTCACAGAATAATTTTTTCGGGCAGTTCACCTTTGTATGACCTTACGTCTTGCATTCGGTACACCATAATTCATTTGCCTCCTTGGAACCTTCCTTGTCGGCTTTCAGTTCTTTCATCATTCGCATCATGTCCTGACGAAGAGCTTGTACAGTTGTTGATTCGTCTTCACTTTCCTCCGCACTCTCTTCGTCATCTTTCTTCTTCCCCTTCGAAGATGTCTTGTTCTCGCTTTCAATGTCCATCGCCCGATTATATGCTTCAGTATACGAGGATGGCGGTACCACTTTCATTTTTCTCCAAAGTGAGGGAATCAATCCTTTAATAAACCATCTTTTCTTTAGGCCATCTGCTGGCTGTGCCTCAAGCTTCCCTATCAAGTCTTTTAATTTCCGATTGTAGGTCCGCACACTCGTGCTTTCCCTATTTAGTATTGTATATCTCTGTGACAATCTCGCTATCGTCCCGTAGGAGTTTGAACTCCTCCTGGAAAGCTTGCTTCAATGCCCTCCATGTAGCTCTCTGTGCTTGGTCCAATTCAGCGTACCAATCAATGGCATTATCTCTGAGTGTTGCTGGAAATGCTTTTAGCCACTGGTCCGGATCATGATGTCCGCTGGCTATCCAGATAGTTTCACATGTCTTACAGTGTCGTACCGGATCTTCTGACCCATTCCCCATAAACTTCGGCAACTTCTGCCACTCTGGAGTAGCCATCTTTCCCCGCTGTACTCCTTCTATGTTGGACCCGATTAGACTGGTTTCCCCGCTACGTTCTGGTGCATCACTTGCACTCTTGGCCATGTACGAGTCACTCCCACGTCTTCCGTCAGCGTCCTCGACACCGTGAGTCTCCTGGGGTTCCCTCTGGTACTCTCTCTGCCTTGGGGTACTGAGCTCAAATCTTCCACTCGTCAGCCGTTCGTCGTCGTCCGAGAGGGACAACTCCTGAAAACATCTGATGCTACTACTCAATTCATCTTCGTTCTCATAAGGATCAGATCTTCCTATGTACGGAGTGTCGAAAGGTTTTCCGTCCCTTCCTTCTGTCAAACTTTGGTGCGCTCGTCCAATGGATGTGTCTAATCTTGTCAGATTTTCATATGTTCTTTTAATACTCTAATTTATTTCAATTAAATCCTCATCCAATTCCTTACCGGCTTGTTTCAGTCTTCTTCGCCGGTTTTCTTGTTCTTGCAGCCTGAGTGATCGCCAAACCTTTTCTTCCTGAGTCTCATGCTCATCAGGTACTCGATTCTTGTCTTTGTTCGGCCGTACGGGCATTTAAAATTTGTTCACGCGATCATTGCTGACTACTGAATGTATGTCTCCGGCTAGTGTCTCGTTCCTCTTCTTCTCGTTTGGTTCTCTCTTCGTAGCGTTGTAGTATTTGCTGCCTTCGGTGTTCCCGATCCTCTTCTTCTCGCAAGTCTTGCAGAATAATGAAATGACGGGCCAGCAATCTGGGCATACGATTCAGGAGGTGATTCACCTCGTCGTTCACTTCCAACCTATCCTAGATAACTTCCTCGAGGATCTCCCGTCTGTGGGATTACCTACATACATGATCTCGTAAAGATATCTTCCACAAATTGACAAGATCTTCAGTCAATAGGTCTTCTCGTTCCTCATTAGCATCTATAGGCTCTTCCGCCAGTTGACTCATTACGGCCATGACAAGTGATTCCCTAGTCCGCTCAGGCAACGGCGCCAAATGTTTACTCCACTAATGGTAATTCAATACGCTATAGAAGTAAACTAGATACACAATATCATTGAACGTGTAAAAGCATTCATAGAACAGATGTATATGAAGCATTCGAGTCTTTATTCATGTACTTGCAATATCACATCATCATATATCAACACTACTCCCGACTACAACCCACACAGCAATATAAATAGTTAGTCGGCGTCGGTTGAGGACACCAACCGTCGGCAACTGTCAAGTACCAACTAATCCCGAGTACTAATCCCTCGAGTACTAACTAATCCCGAGGACTAATCCCCCGAGTATTAACAAAACATTATTTATTTATTCCATTCATTAATTAACTATCTAGCGGATTACAACATATATGTGTATATGATTTATAAGATAATATTAATAAGCATAATTAATGTATTATTTCCTATGCTAGAGTTAGAATGTATTGAACTGTCTGCAATCCACTTGTGGGAAGGGCCTGGGGTGGAGTAGGTAAGCGAGGCTAGTAAGTCGTCATCCTAGAGTGTTTGTAATGGCTCCTAGGACTAGAGGGCACTTACCTAGAGAGCCGAGTAAACCACTTACAACCCCTACTCAATTCCATGAGCGGGCAAGTGTTTTCCAGGAGTTGAGGCTTGATGGGGAAAGTAGATACAAGTCGCTAAAGGGGAGGGTTGTGGTATACACCCTCTTAGGCTTGGCATATGGCTTCGGGCGGACCCATCATGTCCCTTCTCCCACAATTCTAATTTGTTTACTTTGTTAATAATCTATGAAATGCAATTGTCTAACCCTAACAATGTATACATATATATTTGCATATAGGGTTCATGTGGTGAATGCAAGATCCCAATCGAAAGTGATGCAGAGCAGGGTGAGAAAACACAAACTAACTCAATCTACCCTTTACCAAAGTCTCCAAACACCAAACAAGGTGAATTTGCACACAAACTACCTTTAAACTTAGTAGCATAGCAAACGGTGTTTTTCAAGAATAATTTTCAAACCTGACATCACCCCCAGAAACCAATTACAGATTTAGATACCCATTTTCCTCTTTCAAAACATATCTCAATTACTCATAGGGTTTCTTTGGAACATCACCCTCAAATCTTTGCTACTACACTAGGCTAATTAGGCTTGTATGATAAGGACACTATTGGTTCTACACACTCCCATCCTCCATTCTTCATATCAACACCTTAGACCAGTCAAATTAGGTCTGCACATGCTATTCCAACCCTTACAAATCAATTTCCAAGAGTTTTCTATCAAACCCTACCATCTATGCATCAAAATTGCTCAAAAACAAGTGCTTTCCAAAACAAGTGCTTTCCAGCCTAGGGCATCATCATATTTGCCCAAAACCTCCTCCCCTGCTCCTGCCAACCACATAAAAGAAAAACCTACACCTAAATCTGCCATTCCACCAAGTTAGAGCATTTTCTACCAGGTGGAATGGCTCACAAATCCATTTTTCTCCAATCAAACCCTCAAAATCAAGGTTTCAAGGCAGTTTTTTGTAATTTGGTTCTAAAACCCTCCAAACTCAATCAAATCAAACAAAATCAATTGGAAATGAAAGAAGATTAAGGCCAGCATCAATTCCAATTCAACTTAGATCATTAGCAACCTATACGGGGCCGTATAGACCTCTGTAGCAGCAAATACAATGAAAAAACGCAGGAAAAGTATAGTGTTTGATATTCAAATTCAAAATTACAAACTCCAAACTCCAACCTCCTTCCCAACGTACACAAATGCCTTTTAAACACACCCAAGCCTCCCCAACCGAAAAACAACTGACTTTTTACATTATTTTCACCTTTTGATCCTTCATATTCCCATTTTTTGCATTTTTGCAACATGACAGCATTTGCAAGAATTGACAACTTTTGCAAAATGTAACAATTTGGCCCCACCAACCTCCTAGCAACCTAACAAGGACTCAATACACATGTGACATGGTTAAAATGACCTTATTACAAGGGCAAACACAAACCAAAACCAAAAATGACAAAACTGCCTTATGGAGGCATGAAACCAACTAGGTGCTCCTGCACCAATTAATAATCTATGAAATGCAATTGTCTAACCCTAACAATGTATACAAATATATTTGCATATAGGGCTCATGTGGTGAATGCAAGATCCCAATCCAAGACTATTTCATTAAAAAAAATTATTTAATAAGGTGAAACGCTAACCCTAATTTGCTGCAATTTGTGATCAATAGGCAATTTCTAGGGAAAATCAAGGTAGGGGACATCACATCTAGAGATAGAAGTGTTTGAAATGGAAGGAAGAGATAAGAGTCATGTCAAATGTAGAAAAAGAGGATGCATAATCTAATGCCATTATCCAAGGCCAAGAATAGCTTGTTGGAAAGTTGGTGCTTTCATCTTCTTGGATAGGTCGGTGCCTGTCCAACCTGCCGCAGATTCGTGACATGGCTTAACTGCCTCCCGTGGATCTTGTAAAAATCTGGCATTTGTATCGAGTGTTAACAAATTGATCTTTCGGCGCAATGGAAAAGCCATTGCAACAAATGGTATCAAAGCGGGGTTCCTTCAAATTGAAAGCTTAATCGCTGGGAGGTAGATCCTAGTAGCACACATGGGTTCAAATGAAGGTCTTGCTACAAACAGAGCTCCTTTATTTGATGGTTCTAACTACGCTTTTTGGAGCATTCAAATGCGCACTTATTGATGTCTCTTGGATTTGATATATGGAAAGTTGTGGTGAATGGATACACAATTTCAACAACTCCTCCAACCGATGCAACTAGAAAGAGAGCTTTTCAAAATAATGCTAAAGCTATGAATGCTATCTTATATGGTTTGGCAGAAATTGAATTTGTGAAGGCTATGCATTGTGATACAGCTCATGATATTTGGGACAAACTTCAGAAAACTTATGAAGGAGATGTTGAAGTCAAGAATGCAAAGCTTCAAACATATAGTAGACAATTTGAGAGTCTTAAGATGAAAGAAGAAGAAAACGTTGCTGCATACTTTCTACATGTAGATGAAACTGTCAACACTATCAAAGGCTTAGGAGAGAAGATTGAGTCAATAGTTGTTCAGAAAATTTTAAGATCTCTTCCTTTGCGGTTTGATGCAAAGGTTTCAGCTATTGAGGATATCAAAGATCTTGACAAGTTGACAGTAGATGAGCTACATGGTATTCTCACAGCCTATGAGATGAGGACAATTCTTGATTCTTCATCCAAAAAGGAGGCAGCCTTCAAAGTTTCGAAAAAGAGAAAAGACAAGGAGCTTACAACTAGTGATAGTTCTAATCAAGACTCGGACACTGAAGAGGCACATTTCATGAGGAAGTTGAAGAAGGGTTCACGTAAATACAAAGGCAAGTTGTCTTTCAAATGCTTCAACTGTGGTAAGGTAGGACATTTTGCAGCCAAATGTCCATATGCAAAGTGTGAAGACAAAACCAATGAAAGGAAGCCCAAGTTCAACAAGAAGTATAAGGGAAAAGAGAAGAAGTTTCAAAAAATCAAGAAGAGCCTCTATACCAAGGATGAAATATGTTCATCAAATGACAGTGATGAAGAGTTTTCTGATGAAGAAATCTTATTCATGGCTAAAGAAGAAGAAATTGCCAAAAATGAAGAATGTGAAGATCATACTGATGAAGGAGAGGTGGACCTTGAAGAACTTATAAGTGCCCTAAGTGAAATCAAAAGACTTAGGAAGAAAAATCAGAACTTGAAGTTGCAGCTATAAATGGACAATGAATCAAAGGTCAAGGTATCTCAAGATCTTGAAGAAGCTAGAAGAATACAAGAAGAAATCAGAAATCAGGTTAAGCTCAAGGAAGAAAATTATGAAAGACTTGAAGCTAAAATTGTTTCACTTAGAAATTAAATAAATCATTGTTACAGTTGAATCATGAGAAGATAAATCAGAAAAGTTCTACATCATTGGACAAGATCATTAGCTCACAGAAATCTTCAACTAGTAAAGGTGGAGTTGGATTTGAAGAAGGTCAAAGTTCCAAGCCTCCAAAAGAAGACGAGCAAACAAGCAATTTTGATAGCACAAAATGTTCGCAACCAAAAATAAAAAATAGCACTTTCAAAAGACCTCAAATTTCAAGGCAACCTCACATGACCAGGTTTAACAATTTTTTCTTTTATGGGTATTGTTTTTCATGCAATTGTTTTGGTCACAAGGCAGCGAACTGTAGAGTTTATGCAAGAAATGATTTCAAATTTATGAATAGGAATTATTTTGCTCCTTTGATAAATTACAATGTTATATGTTATAAATGCAATAACTTTGGTCATACTGCAAAGATTTGTAGAAGCAATTTTGCAGAATCTTTCAAGCCAAGTTAAAACGAAAAGCAACAGGTGGCTGAAAAATAAGTTAATAAGAAGGTTTGGAGGAAGAAGTTGGGAATGATTTCACGCCATTCTTGAGAAGGTGTTTAGACTCAAGGGGAGCTTTCGTTGTCATATTTTACTAGCGAAGTTTCAGTTATGTAGGTTGTTCAGTTTGTCATTGATGTCAAAGGGGGAGTAGTGAGTCAAGGGGAGCAGTTTGGTTTCAGTATTGGTATTAGAGCGAGGTCACGGGTTCAAATCCCCTAGTCGCTAGGGGATTGTTGGAAAGTTGGTGCTTTCTAAAGGTTGGTGTCTTTGTCCCCTTGGATAGGTTGGTACTTGTCCAACCCACTGCGGATTACTGACATGGCTTAACTGCCTCCCATGGATCTTGTATAAATTTGGCATTTGTATCAGGCGTTAACAGGTTAATCTTTTGGCGCAACGACAAAGCCATTGCAACATAGTTGACCAATATGATGGACTAATTTCTATAGACAATGCAAAACTAGAGTATCCCTAGAGCAATCCATAATCATGTTCATGAAGGGAGTACTCCGACAAACAATAATAATAATAACAATAGGACTATATTGGTTCCATGATTAGACCTTTTCAATCCACTTTCCTACAAAGAGAAGGACCACCTGTGTTGGAAGAACAAAATCCAATTACAAATGATATTATAGCTTGTTACATTGAATATAGATCTCTTGCCCGACATTCAAGTAGAAATGTCCCTCACAAATTTCTGCAATTTGATGATGAGAAATGGGCCAAGAAATGAACAAAGGCCTATGTCATTTACCCTTTTCCAAAATTGTGGTGATAGTCAGATATTCATTTAAGTTGTCAAAGAAAAAACAACTTTATATTAAAAGATGACTTATACTATATTTTAAAGGAGAAAATTATTAAATAATTATAATAAGTTGTTGAAAAGTAAAAATTAAAAGACAACTTATATTTAATTATTTAAAAAGGTATTTTAAGTGTCACTAGACCCATTACGCAAAAAGGTGTTTAAAAAGGACACTTAGTTATATTTTTAAGCTTTGAGGAATATTTTCTAGAAAGAAATAAATATTATTTTATTTCCTCAAAATAAAGTTATAAATAAGAGGAATATTTTTGAGAAGCATCTACATGATTTTTGAAACATTTTCATTTTTCAAGAACGAACATACATTCTTCTTCTCCTCTAAAGAACAAACTCCCTCTAGATTTCTAAAGCTTTGAGGATGAAAACCAGCCTAGTTTTCAGTGCAGTTGCATACAAGGATTTACAGTGTGCTTCAACAGATCTTTTATTTTAGTGCTTCATTTTTTGGTGTGAGTTCCAAGTTTGCAAGGTAATGATATGTTATTTTATTGTTCTTTATCAATTGATTTTTGGTGTGATTAACTTCTTGTTGCTAGCTGTATCATTCTCAGATTATGACTGGCCATACAACCTCAATTTGGTTTGGTTGTGCATCGTTCTTAGCAAGCCACACAATTCAAAACCCTAGTTTAGTTGTACAATACCAATTTGATCAGATTCTATTTAAAATCAAATTTTATAGTTGCTGGTCTAAATGATTGTATTGTTGAAATGCTGACTGCATGTTTTTGAGGATTATTCCAACTTATATAGCCAGCCATACTTATTTCTGGGCCATACCTGTACTTACCATTCTAGCCCATACCTTGCATGTCTTGTTTGCTGATTGGCACCTAAGATTATAAGGCTCACCAAGTGATATTTTTGGCTTATTTGAGAATTTTCTGTTGCTGTTGATTGTTATTGCTGGTCATGCTAATCATAAACGCCATTCTAGTTGAAAAAAGGGATTTATGGAGTGTTGTACATCTTGGGTTATTAGTCTCGACTGCTGCAGCTAGTAATATTTAACCATTACAGGTAAGTAGACTGATTTGAGTGCTAAGTTTATGTATTGATCATGACTGCAAGCCATACTTTTTGGCTTGGACAAGGTTAACCCTGAGTTGGGTATTGCACATGAATTGTTTGTTGATGAGTATCTATGATTATTGCCCTATTTTTTATTGAATTTGCAGTTGTTTATTGAGTTGGGCAGCTTAACAACTCATGACATTATAGAAGGTAATTTTCTGAATTGCAGAAGAGCTTATTATCAATCCATACAATGGAGCAGATTGGTCGTACATCTGAAATATGTTGGAATATCTGCTGTTAAGGGGAGTGCCTAGGCACCGATGTAATCATCTATTTATGATTAGTCAAGTTATACCACCGTTTGAAGAGCAATCCTTCCTATGATGGATATTGTAATCGTTAATAGACTGTAGAGTACATCCTTGCAAGCAGTTTGAATGCTAGTCTAGGCCATACACATTGGAAATGAACATAATCTCAAAAAATATTAAGTTTGGATCTGCATGTTATTACCATCAACATATTTATCTTCAGCCAATCAAAATATTCCTACAGATATTATTTAATATTTTGAATATCTTTCTAAAGATTGAAATCTGTTTTTCTAGTTGAGTTTCAATGATTTTGTAAGCAATTATCATAAGCTGGTGTTATCATTTCAGTCATTTGTTCTTGAGCTTTCAATCTATGAAATCATTGTAAAATTGGACAGTTTACCACTAGTTATTTTATTTCAAAGATCATGAACAATATACTGTTGAATCTTGGTTTTCATTGTAATATATCCTGGTTAGTTTATCCATTGGATCCTAATTTAATTTTCAGTACATTTTTCGCCTTGCAAGTCGTGTATTGGAATTTCAATTGAATGAATTAGTCTACTATTTTGGCATTGATGCAATTCAACTTGCATTTAGCCAATTTGGTTTGATTAGAATTTGCATTCACTATCAACCAATTTGGCTTAATCAATTCTATGATTTGCTTATATTGTAAATTGGATGTTAGCCATCAAATATCTTTCAATAACAAAGTCACCTTTTCGAAGACTTAAGAAATGGGCAAATGAAAATTATGTCAAAAAAATCAAAACTCACCATAGTTGAAACTGCCAACCATTACACTAAAATGCTAGAGGAGAGGCTAGGACCATATGCCAGAAATAGCACTTACTAAAAATAAAAAATTGCTAAAAGTAGTAAGTGATTCAAATCTCCAAATTGGCTCAAACTAAGATGCACTAGAAGTTACTAAAAATAGTAAGTTACTAAAAATAGCCTTATTGCCGACCAAGACCCAAAAAAAACCCACAAAACCTCTTTGGCAATAACAGTATACACTTCTGAATATGCAGATACGAATCCTCCATGGATCATGGAATCCCTTTAACTCCTCCATTTCTCCTACAAGACTCTGGAAATAGGCTAACAGCCACTGAATAGTTCAGGATTGAGAAGGGGACATTACAGGAAGATAGGGAATACATCACATACAGGAGAAATAGAGTTGTAGTAAATTCTGATTTGGAAGAGGAAAACATGGGGGATAGCAATGAACCGCCAAATCATAGCACTACACAAATTTTAAATGACCTTGCAAGAAGGCAACAACAGTTGGTTCAGCTACTCACCCAATTTATGACAAACAATTAAGAGAATCAACACAATTCTGGTAATAATGGTTTTGAAGGATCAAATGGTAACAATGGGAATCTGTAATGTCCCCCTTTTGGAGGTAATTTGATTTAATTAATTTAATTAATTATGTTGTCTAAAATAAGGATTTTTCAAGAGGATGACTAATTAGTTATTTTAATTAAATCAATAAGTGGTATTAAGTTAATTAATTATAAGGTTATCAAATAAATCAAAATTATAAAATGACCTTATATTTAATTAATTTAATAAAGTGACTTGAATTTTAAATATATTATATAAAGTCACTTAAATAAAATAAAATAATATTCTAGAAGCTTATGGAGGAATTGGAGAAAAATAATAAATAGACATTGAGGGCTCATTTCATGGCAGGCAGATTTGATGTTTTTGTTGTTGACATTTCATCTTGTGGAGCCTAGGGTTTCTGCAAATTTGCTTCTTGTCATAGGAAACGAAAACTTCTTATTGATAGCAATTTTGAGGGTGTGAAATATCACCTGAATTATTGCAGCTGAGAGAGAGGTTACTTCAGACTTCTCATTTGCACAAAATTTGTGGCCTTTGGCCAATTTTGCTGAAGGCTCGATTGAAGACATTGGAGATATTATTGGAGCTTTGTATCATTCAATAATTTGACATGACAAGAGATCTTTGTGCACCTTCAGCTTAGTAGAGATTTTCTGATTTATATTTCAGTCTTAAGGACCAGCTTGGGAAGGCCACGACTTGCTTGTAAAAGGATCTGTTTTATATCAGAATTGCATTACAAAGTCTGCATTTGGAATAGAGTTTTATTTCAGCTTATTGAAGCAAATTATAGTACAATACAGTAGATTTGGAGATTTATGCATACTCAGATTTTGTCTTCAGACTTCACCATTTTTCAGCAACTATTCTATTGGAGGCATCCTTTGCATCAATTTTCATCATAGCTTTAAGGCACACTATTGAAGAAGGTTGTATGGGAGTTTGTAGGGAATTTTGAGGTTGCTGATATCATTTATTAGACATATATCTTCATATTGGAGGAGCCACGATTTTGTATATTTCACCCTTCTCTTGCCACGAATTGTCCTACTATCATAAGCGCAACCTTTGAGGAGTGGTGGAGATCATTTTTGTTATCATTTGGAGGCTTGAGGAGCTTGGTATAATTTTATATCTGCCTACTAGTGCAAAACAGGGGTGGCACTTTGAGGAGCTTCGATTTTGGCTTGGAGAGTCATCTTCTTGTTTTATATTGCTTGCTTCTTCACTCCTTGGTCAGGGCGATTTCTTCAATCAGGTTCTCATCGCATTTTCTTATTATATATTTGCATATGTTATTGGTATAAGAGGGCTGTAGTTGTACTCAGAAAATTACATTGGAAAATCATATGTGTAATGCCAAGAGTCTTGGCAAATTGGAAGAACATTGTAAGGCTCCATTCGATAGCAATAAAAAGGAGAATAGTTGCTGGTCTGAGAATTAATTATTGCATTTGAAGTTAGCATTGATAGTATGCATGGCAAGTGTTTGACATAATGTCTACTTGCTGTAGTTGCACATTGCATTCTTAGTTTCTCATGTTATTGCATTTGAAAAGTAAAAAGACATTCATTTTGCATCTACATTTGAAGATAGACTTTATAGCATCATTTTTCAAGCAATCTATTACTTGGTTATTCATTACTTTCAAGCAACAACAAACTGAAACATCATATCAGCAAGTGAAGAGTTTGCACACCAACCGTTTCACAAAATTCCAAAGGCAGCAAACAGGAGTTTTTGAGTCAGCTTGGGCTAGGCTCATTACAGAATCATGGTGAATTAACACTCATGTGCCTACCCATCATAACTCCAAGGCAGCAAGTAGAGTGACTCCTAGACCTCTTTTGCCTATTTTCTTGGAAGGACAGCAAGCTAGAAACCAGGGGCAGCAAGGGCAAAGTGAAGGATTTAGTAATTACTTGAGGGAGTACCAAACTCTGGGTTACAAATTTTATGCAGCCATGTCTTTACAGAAGTTTTGTACCATTAAGTACAAGAACAAACCAAGGGATAACAACAGGAGTCCTTAGAATCAGGATCTTCAACAGAAGGCTGGGAAGTTGTCTATACCCTTCTTTGATAGTTCTAACAAGTGCACGGCCAAGGCTTGGGTACAAAAGATGGATACATATTTCCAACTCAATCCTATGATGGAAACTGAAGCAATTAAGTATGCTACTTTGCACTTAGACGGAGAGGCCTACAAATGGTGGTACCATGGGTTGGTCACATTAGGGCATGTCGATATTACTTCATACTTGGATTTCACATAGAGGCTTACTGATCAATACGATAAGAAGGATCCAGAGCTACATTTCAGGGAGCTAGCACAGCTCAAGCAAGTTGGGACAGTGGATTCTTATATTTCAGAGTTCTAGGGGCTCTCAATCATGGTGACCGATGTTTTGGAGCACAAGTTAATTTCCCTTTTCATTGAAGGGTTGTCTGAACCACTTTGTGATTGGATTAAGGCCTTCAAGTCAGAGTCTCTACAAGATGCCATTACTAGGGCAAGAGACATGGAGAATTCAGCCCCAAAGAGAAAATTCCCATATAAACCTTTTCCTCCAAAGAAGGATAACAAACCTTTCAAAGAGAGTGGCCCAAGAGGAACACAAATGATAAGTTACGTACTGAGCTCAGTAGGAAGAAGTTGTGTTTCAGCTACAAGGAGCCATGGGAGCCATGTCACAGGTGTTTGGGGAAGGGGAAGGTACACTACATTGAGGTAGTCTCAGATAGGGGAAGGTACACTATGTTGTGGGTCAGCAAAGGGCCCGGGTTAGATGGTTACATTTGGGTGAGTATTGTATAATACCACCTATCACATATCCATTGAGATGTCACCCTTCAAAGCCTTGTATGGGTATGATGCTTATTAATTTATGGATATGGCATTTGGCGATAGTAGAGCAAGGCCAAGGACTAGATTAAGGAGAATACAACATGCTCAGAACCAACAGAAGATTTATGCTAGCAAACACAAGACAAAGTGTACCTTTGAGGTTGGTGACTTGGTCTACCTTGGCTTGCAGCCATACAAGCAATCATCATTTAAGAAGAGTGGTGCCAAGAAGTTGAGACAGAAGTTTTATGGCCCTTACAAAATCATCAACAGAGTGGGTGAGGTAGCTTATGAGCTCGAGCTACCAGAGGATAGTAGGATACACAATATTTTTCATGTGTCATGCCTCAAAAAGGCACTGGGACAGCGGGTGACAGTTTCAGTAGAGCTTTCTCTCCTTGATGAAGAAGGTAAATTGACTTTGGTTCCTAATTAGATTTTGTAGGTAAGCGAGAGGAAATTGAGGGATAAGAATATCAAGGAGTATTTGGTTAGATGGAGAGATTTGCCAAGGGAAGATGAAACTTGGGAAGGAGAGTAGATCCTTCAACATCCTAATCTGCAATTGCTTGTGGGAAAGCAATTTCGGGAAGGGAGGACTGTAATGTCCCCTTCCGATTAGCTGCTCCTGAGGTTGAATAGCTTATACGAATCCCATGCACTATTTTTAATTAAGGGAATCGATTATTAATTATTTAATATTATTTGTCCCAAAGTTAAATATTATGTCTAATATTATTTAATTAATATTCATTTATTAAGTGACTTAAGTGAAATGTTAATTTATAAAAAAAAGTCACTTTAATATTATATTTTCCCTGTGAAGTTCAAATATTTAAATTATTATGAGGGAAAATATTATTGAGGGCCAATTCACAGGAAGGTACAAAAATATATTTTGGAGGCTCATTTTTATAATCGGAGTTTATTATTTTCCTTCATAGTTGGTTGTGAAGCTGTAATGTCCCCTTTTTTAGCCAATGGCAGAGTTTGGTGGATTAGCCTATCATCGGGTCCTCGTAGGCTAATCTTGATGTTTACAGGGCCTTATGTGGGAGTTTCTAAGTTCTTTAGATGCTAGCTTATAGTGTTCTCTTCTCCAGTGTTGGGTGTTCTTCAGAGACGACCTTCCTCAGGTGTTTCAGGCTCCGTTTGCACTCACTTACTATTTTTGGTAAGTCTCTTGGGCATTTGGTCCAACCTTACTATTTATAGTAAGCCATCCGGATGAGCAACAGGATCAATGGGTAATCTCATGGTGTTGGAAGAATCAGTTATATATGAGTAATTATGGAGTTATGATTTATTGATTATTATTAAAGTGTTTACTTTAATAATAATTAAATATTAAAGTGAATATTAATAATGATGATTAATGACTTTATAATATATGATTTCATTTAAGTCATAAAGTCGTTATTAAAAAAAGCATAAAGGGGACACCACACGTGAGCATTAATAATATTTTATTATTGAGCAACAAAAGCAAATGATATTTTAATATTTAAAAAGATTAAAAAGCCAAGGAGGTCGTGGCTTTGAGGAAGAAGTATAAAAGCATCCAAAAAGCTCATATTCATCTATTCATACTTTGCAAATATTTGATTCTTTTTGCTGTGAAGAGAAATGAGGGTTTCAAGCTGGTTTTTGGTCTTGGGGAACGTAAACTCTCCCAAATTCAGCGATCTATAGGTGTGAAATACCACCCAAGGGATGCTCTTCAGGTGGCTTCATTTAGAAACTACAATTGTGCTTATTGGAGTTGATTTTTAGAGGTTCTTTCAAAAGATTATGTGCAGATCAAAAAATTGGTTGAAGAACAAACATTGCTGATCATAACTATTGCTGATTATACCTATCTTTGCTGGCATGTGTGGTTTTAAAAGAGACCATACCAATCTTCAGCAGACCGTACAAGTCATCAGCTAGCACGTGTGAACTTGAGAGGAAAACGCCTAGGGTTTGGGTTTCCAGACTTCATCAATCTTGGCGCCTAAAGAAATCAGACTTATGTGCAGCCAATTTGAGGCGAAGAAATCAGCCTATTGAGTGTGGTGTGCATTTCTAGGAGATTCCAATTTGCCGGTAAAAGTACTTTCAGAATTGCAACATTTTCATAATTGACCTTCGGGTATGATCTTATTGTAATTTCAAAGCAATAATAAATCTGAGTTGGTCAATTCATACATTTGCTTTCAATATTCCTTTATTTGCAATTTGTATATATCTCATTGCATTCCTGGCAAACTTCATTAAAAACTTCAAGATCACAAAAAAACTATAAAACTAAAACACAAACAGGCAGACAGAATTCAATAGCAAATATCCTATTAGGGGTAGGATATTTCAGAAGCTCTAGGAGCTTGACTATTGCAGGGTTTGGAGGTGAAACTATCCACCCTAGCCTATGGAGTTCAGATTAATTTCCAAATTTGTGAGTCTCCTCTGGAGACAAATTTGCAATGGCAACAATTATTACAATTCAATTCCCATACAAATTCCTTCCTCATTCAATTTGGTCGATTATAGCAGATTTAATATTGAAGGTCATTCAAGCTGGTCGATTATAGCAGATTTAATATTGAGAGTGGGATTGATTGCAAACTTAGAGGTGATCGTGTGTTTAATGCAATAGATTCCTTAATTTCATTTGAAGTCTAGAAATTAAGAACGGGCACAGTATTAAAGATTTGGTTGACAACATGCTTGCATTGTCAAACAAATAGAAATAAAACACAAAAAACTTCCTATCCGGGGTGAGGGTCATTACACAAACTTTTGGCAATTTTGAGTTGATATTACTTTCTACAAACAATAAGATTTTCCTACTATGAACGGCTTCCCCTTAATAAAACCATTCAATATGATTACAACATTGCATTTTAAAAATATATAATCAGCAATTAAGCAGTACAGCAAGAATGGTTCAGCCAACCAAAGTATGGCCAATAGTAACATAAAATGATTTTAACACTAAACACCACCAAAAAAAATATTCAAAAATCACCCAAACTAATATCATATATTAAATCTTAAAAACTTACTGAACAACTATAAAATACCAAGCTGGAAAGTCTACAAATTCCAAGCAAACTGAAATCTGAAAATTCTTCAATCTTTGACACAATTCTAAAAGTCTTTGATATGCTCCTAAAATTGATCTTTCTTCCCAAATGCAATTCCTAGATAGATTCATCTTTGTTGGATAAGAGGGTTTTCATCCCCACATCCAACCCAGAAATCAAAAGGGTTTTTGTCCCCAAATAAAATCTAGAAACCAAGAAGGTTTTCATCCTCTGATTTCATTACCAAGAGGTTTTTTGTCATCTAGCCAAAAGATGAACACCTCACTGTTCAAGAAAAGGGACTTTTTCCAACCAACAATGGATGATTTTCCTCAAGCCTAGCTCCTTTTATAATCACTTTTTTTCTATTTTTAGCCTCAAAAAGTCTCTAGAATTTTTTATTTTTATTATTAATGTTTCAATTTAGCCCCCTTGTCCTCACTACATCAAACTAGGCACTCTTTTAAAAAAAACTTTATAACATCACTTTGAGCTACTTTTTAATTTAATAATAAAATATAAGTTGTCTTTTATAAAACCAAAGTCACTTTTTTAGCCACTTAAATTAAACTATTAAATTATTCCTTGGTTTAAACTTAAAGGGGACATAACATATATGGTTTGTCCAGTTAAGAAAAGGAATAACAACCAGATCAAGGAGTAATGGAAAGGTGGCATTGTCCCCTTCATGAGGGTTCTTTGCTCACAACCAAATCAAAAGACTAAAGATAGATATTAGCCACTAATCTGAGTCGATGAAGAAGTGAAGGAAAACACCTAATCCAAAGCTAAGTAACCAATGGTTAACTCGGAAGGGTAACCACAAGCAGGCTCCAGTCCAACTTTAAAAAGCATCATCAAAAGCATATCTAGTTTATAAATATTTTTGATAAGTACTTGTTGATTCAAGTGAATTCTTTTAATACATATTCCTCAAGTGAAATTCAAGCTTACACAAGTAGTACTTTCAAAACCCAATGCCCCCAAATGCCCTAGGCTTTATTAACTTTGTTGCAAATTGTTTTAGAGGGGAATTAGGATCAAAGGGACCCTTAGCATATTTTTGCAATAGTTTGGAAGGGCAACTGATACTTCTATACTTTTATCTAGTGCATAATCAGATTTAATTTCAACTTCTTCAACCTGTTGAGGCTAAACCTTATCCTCACTCATGTTGTGAGAACTCATACTCATAGTGACATTGTAATAAACGATATAAAATTTATAAGTTTATAATTCTAAAATTAAAAGTCAAACTATGTGTAATGCGAGGGATTAAAACAAAAAGATTTTTCTTACTTCAGATCGCACAAACTATAGAAGTGGAGGATACACAAAAGTTATAATCCTAATTTCACAAAATAAAAAAATTGGACTTCTAAATTTTGAAAAATAAAAAATTGCAGCTTGCTGTTATATAATTAAAAAAGTTAAAATTTAATCATCATTCATTAATATTATTCATTTGCAAAACTAAAATATTAATTAATTTAAAATTTAAAATTGAAATTTGCAACAATGTAAACTAGTATTAGTAATGAAAGAATTAAATAAATCAATTAAAAAAATTAAAAAACCAATCATGGAAGAATTAGAAGCCTACCTTGAGGCTTGAATAATGCTTTGAATCCTTTGAGTCCATGGTGATTTGGCATCACTTTTCCTCTTTCTCTCCCTCAATCCTAATGCTTTCACTCTCACTCTTACAACTTGTTGAAATTTTGGACTGACTTGAAATAAGGCATAAAGACCTATTTGTAAGCCTTTTAGAGTGTTTAGGGTTTGGGTGGGGCCCATAGGCCATTAGGAATCAGACTTAGGGCACAAACTTATTAAAAAAAATAATATCAACTTTTTCATCTTTGTGCCGCTAGGGATGCCTAAGCATCCCTGAGATGTCCAAGGGACTCCTTGAATAATGCTTTGAATCCTTTGAGTCAATGGTGCATTGGTGTTACTCTTCTTCTTGCTCTTCCTCAATCCCAATGCTTTCATTCTCACACTTAAAACTTGTTGAAAATTTGAAGTGAGCTGAAATGAAGCTTGGAGGCCTATTTGTAACTTTTCTAGAGTGTTTAGGGTTTGGGTGGGGCTCGTAAGCCATTAGGGTTTGGGCTTAGAGCCTAGATCTCAAAAAAAAAATTGATTTTTTGAAAAAATAGCTTTTTCATCTCTACGCCATGAGGGATGTTTGGGCATCCCCAAGATGTTTGAGGAGCTCCTAGAAGTCCCTTGGACATCTCAAGGATATCCTAGCTTCCCCTAGAGGTCCCTTAAAAAGGGGATATCCCAAAAACGTATTTGAAATGTTGGCAATGGTGGTGGGATGGTGGGTGGGACATCCCCTCCAAGTCCCCATGTCCCAAAGGCGTCCCCATCTCGAAAAACTAGGGTTCTTGGGGGGGGTGGAGAGGGGGCAATGCATCACTATGGTACGCTAGTATTAAATTTGAAAAAACAAAGAGTACAGTATTGCACCAACATGTGAATACAATAGTTGATAGTATGACATGAATCTCACAATGATTCAAAATTATCATCAAATATTACAATTCCATGCAAGTTAACACAATTTATAATTTTGAGCCGCGTACTCTGCTAAATACTATTTCCCATCAGGGTACAACTATGGGTTTTGCGGCCTCGTCTTCTGTAGGGGTTTTGTCGCATACCCTTGGCAAATCCCTTGTCAGCCCCCCTTTGGGACTGGACTCCTTTTTTGAGAATGAGGATCCAGCTTCTTACGTGGACAAACTTGTGGGTAGAAGCGTGTTAACTATGGCTGCTCAGCGTACTTTGTCTGCCTCAGGGCGGTTATGGGTACCATTTTTGGACAACGCAAAATTTGAAAATAGCAAAGGAATGAAGCGAATCGGCCTGAAGCAATGGAGCTCAAGGACAGTTGGTGGAAATGGTGGAAGATCTTTAGGAGAACTGAAGCTTCATTGAAAAAGCTTAATCTACTTTTATGTTTCTTGCTAGAGACTTGGCTATTAGGCATTGGTGCCTCTTTTTGATCATTTTGTTTAAAAACTACTATATTCTATGTTTGGTTGTTAAGTCTATTATTGGCTCTTTGTGGCCTGAAACTTTAACTCTTCATTCTCTGTTATATACTGTTATCTGGTCTTTTGTTAGCTATGAACTTTGTTTGCTTTGTTTCATGGTTTGGTAATGAGGAACGGGTTAATGGCTTGTTTGGTAAGGTTAATCTTTGGAAACGACTATGGATTGGACTAATCGCTATTTTACTGTGGTGTTTTGCCGATGCTAATAGTTTGATTTTATTATGCTAAGGGGTATGAACAAAATATAAGCATCTTTCGTTATGTATCCTGTGTGATGTTTTTGTGGTTCTTAGTTGTTCTTTACTGGTTGTTGTTTGCTCCAGTCTGTTTTGACATCCTTCTTTGTAGGGGATTAGGGCCCCAACCCTACTTACTTAATCAAAAACAATTTATAGTTTTCTCTTCTCCATGTAAATCCTAGTGATGGTTGATGTCCTACTACTCTCAATTGGTTGTGGCTCCACCCTTGAACTACAATGACTCCTCAGACTCAACATCATCATCACCCATTATACAATGCAGCCCTATGCCTCCTACCTTTGCTCGTATTGCACCCTCCTCTAGTTGCCTTACAAAATCAACAACCTTGTCTTTTCTAAACATGGGGTCCTCATCATGCACAATCAAGTCATTATATGGATCAATCTCATCCAAGTTGATTGTCTTATGGCCATATAAGTCCTTAGCCTTTTTTGAGTGAAGGTTGTATTGTAGAAAGACAAGGTCATTGAGGCATTTTGGTGTCAACTTTTGCTTCTTCATCTGAATAGCATCAAGTAAGTTACAAACATAAGCACTACAAAGTTGAGACAAAATTCAAAGGGCTAGGTTTTGAAAAGTTAGGGTTTTCCGCCCCAATCTTCCCACCAATAAACTACAAAGAAGATATTCACAAGTCTGTAAGAAAGCAATCAATGCACATATCAAATATTTGAAGTGAAGAATGAGATTTTTTGTTCCATGTTGCTTTGATGGTTCTCCCTTAGATAACTACAGTGTTCCACGGGCCTGGGGGACGGGGAAACAGGGGGACGTCTGGGACGCGTTTCGGAGACGGGGGGACAAAGGGCCTAAGTTTGGGGACGGCGGGGAGACGGCGGGGGGGGCGGCGGCGGGGTGGTGGTGCTGATATAGTTATACATATACTTATAGTACTTGAAAAACTAGTTTTGAAAAGATGTATAACAGTATAACAGTATAAGAATTACATTTCAAATGAAACTATAGGAAATTACTCAAATTAGTAAAATTATAACATAGCAAAATTTGAAATACTAAATCTAAATACGAAGATATCTTGAATGCTAATTGCTAAATAAAATTTGACAAATGAAATTGTTAAATTGGAGATTTCTATTATATCGAAAATATGAATATCTGATGTCATATGAGATATCACAAAGTCTATAAAGATGATTACATGATTCATCATTACAATGAATAGTAAATGCCAAATGGCAAATAGTAAAACAGTAAACTAAATAGTAAATACAGATACTAATAGCAAAATGTCAAAACTCAAAATGTAGTGAATGGAGGCCTCTAATCATCAGCAAACTCCTCATCACTAGAACTGTTGGACTCCACAAGGTCAAGATCCCTCAAGCTCACACCAACCAGCCCTGCATCTGAAGTGGTAGGATCATCCTCATCAATCTGTGAAGGCTCCTCTAGCTCCACATCCCATCGTGCCACTAGACTCTCCTTGTACCCAACTGTCTTGCGGTCCATGAGACGCAAAGCATTGTGTACAGCCACAAGCTTCTCTGCTCTCTTAGAGGTAAGTTTGTTCCTCTTAAGAGAGTAGATGAAGCTATATGTAGACCAGTTCCTCTCAGCAACTGAAGAACTAGAAACCTGGGATAGCAGACAGATAGCTAGAGTGGTGGTCAAAGATTTTGGACCATGACAATTCCACCACAAAAGTGGGTCCTCCTGTGCCATAGATTCTATATCCATCTTTGCTGCATCTGAATAGCCTCTAAGAGTGGCGAATTTGGTCCACTCAGTGCGAATTGTGCCGACATCTCTAGAATCATACATCTTCTGTATGCACCTAAAGAAACCCGCCTTCACCTCATCATCCTGAATCGGTGTCACTCTACCCGGTCTAGCCTTGTACCACTTAGGATTCAAGGCAAAGGCAGCCATATGCAAAGGAGTGTTCAACTTGTCCCATCTACGCTGAATGATTGGCTGCATGTGCTCATTGTAGAATGCTAGAGAGGGGTCCTTCACTCGCACAGTAACCCTCATCTGGTCAAGCATAGAGTCGATGCACTCATACACCTCTCCAAGGTTAGGTGCATCCCCATCCCCATATTTGATAACCTGGAATACTGGAGAAATGATGGAGACAATGTATTTCGCATCAGTCCAAAACACATCACTCTTCACTATCTCCTTCACCCTTCTCCCTTGTGCTGTCTTGGCCTCGACCCACCTATTCCACTCATTAGTCATAACCATGAGTTGCAATGCCTCTTGCAACTCAATCATTCTCTCCAAGAGAATGAAATATGATGCATATCGGGTCTCCACCGGTTTCAAGAACTCCTTCACGAAGGTCCTAAAGAGTGCATGGGAAGTGTGGTGGTTGCAGATAAACATTTGCACATCTCTCGCATCGGTGACCACTCCTCTAATCTAATCAATCTTCCCCATGTCCTTGAGTGCATTGTTCATGGCATGCACAACATGGGGTCCACCAAATATGTCTATAGGCTGCCTCAATGAGTTTCCCTACTGCTCTACACACATGGGCTGCATCTGTGACTACTTGGACCACATTTTGTGGCCCAACCTCCTCAATAGCCTCCCTGAGGACATGAAACTGAAAATCAGCATCTTTGCGATGCCCTGTACAATCAACTGCTCTAAGGAAGTATGGGCCCTCTGCACATGTGACCATGATGTTGATGAGTGGACGATGGCTAATGTCGTCCACCCATCCATAACTATGTGCACCCAGATGCCACCCAACATGCCTTCATCTTCTCCATCAAAATATTGATCTTGGAATAGCACTTATCCAAGATCGAGGTCCTCATTTTCGTCTCACCTGGTGGCACATATGATGTTCCTCCCTTAGCCACCATAGCCATCATCTCCCTATAATAAGGAGACCGTGTAACATGAAATGGAATGCCATTGGCAAAGAAGAACTTGCCAATGGATTCATCTATCTCATCTCTCAGCTGCACATTAAACATATTAGCTATGGGGTTACTTTGTGATGTCTGCAACTTGCGTTTCCCTGTGGCTGTCCCCCTAGCGACACTAGAAGTGGAAGTGGATGAAGATCCAAACATCATTCCTCCCGTCTGAGAAGTATGTGGCACATGATGGGTTTGCTGAAGGGCTGCCCTAGCAGTCAAAGTAGTAGGGACTGAAATATTTGTGTCCTCTGGAATGCCCCAAAGCTTGTTAAACTCCATTCTATAATGTATATTTTGAGCCTCCTTCAAAAACTTACAAGGCTCCACACCTTTTCCTGTCCAAAAAAGAAAGTGTGCATTCACTCGAGTGATGCTACCAAACCAATTAGTCCCACAAATGTTGCACTTCCACTTCCTTGTTCCCCCACCTAAATGTGATCTGCCTTGTATTCTTGTAGCAAACTGTTTTAGAGGAGACTTCGGATCAAAAGGACCCCTAGCATACTCTGCCAACAATTCTGAAGGGCAGCCTGTACTAGCTGGTGCACTCGCCATGGAACTAGATTGGGCTATAGGATCAACCCCATGGTCATCCCCCTCATTCTCAAGTTCAAAATCTGAATCATGTTCACTATGAGAATGGATTTCCATCTCATCCCCACTCATTTCCTAGGTGCTCATTGTGAAAGTGACACTGCATTTCACAAAATTAAAATAAAATCAGCCTAGTTTAACAAATTGAAATACAAATTTGAAATTTTAATTTTGAAAACAAAATTTACAATTTATAATTTAAAATTTTTATATTATTTAAATATTAAATAATAAAATTTGATGTTGAATCTTGCGGGCAAAATGATGAAGATGAATGAATCATTCATCATTTTTCCCTCAAGATTCAACATCCAATCTGATTTTGAGATGAATAAGAAAAAAAAAACAAGTTTAATATTATATTTTTAAAATAAAAAACTTGATGTTGAATCTTGAGGGAAAAATGATGAATGATTCATCATCTTCATCATTTTTCCCTCAAGATTCAACATCAAATCTGATTTTGAGTCTTTGAGATGAATAAGAAAAGAAAAAAAACAAGTTTCACTTAGAAAATAAAACAAAAACAACAAGAAATCTGAAAAAAAACTTCAAAAACCCTACCTTGTGCTTGAAAAATCTCTTCAAAATGAAGTAGAATCCTCTTCCTCCTCTTCTTCTTGCTCCTTCTCACTCCTATCACACTTGCAATCTCTTTTTTCACTCCTTCAATCAAACTTCTTCACTGTTTTCCCTCCTCTTCAGCTGGCTGCAAAAAAATCAGTCTTTGTAAATGTGATTGAAATGATAAAATTAAGAGGTTTTGTGTTGTTTTGGAGGAAGAGGTGGGGCCCACGCCAAATTAGGGTAACCATAAAACAAATAAAAATAAAAATAAAAATTTATTTCTTGAGTTATGTCAGCCTATTGACTTGAGGCTTGACAGGAGATGGCTAGGCGTCTCCCAGCCTCACGAGAAACGCCTGGGCGTCTCCCCAAGAGACTTGGAGACCTGGAGACGTCTCTCAAGGAAACTTGAAGACGTCTCCACATCTCCAAGTCTCCTTGGGAGATGCGGAGACGTTTCCCCGTCTCCGGCGGAGCAACGATGGCGGGACGGGGAGAAACGCCAAGTACCCGTCTCCCCGTCCCCGAGACGTCCCCGTTTCCAAAACGCGACCAGATAGGGGAGGAAACACATTTCTGTGGAACACTGGATAACTAGTAGTGAAGAGAAGAGTGTCCCCTCAACATGTTTGTACATTTACCACTTTATAAAATTATGTCCCTAACATCAATCTTAGCATCCTCTTAATGCATGTTAAGAGACCCTCCATACCCTCCCCATCAACATCCCTTATGTCATTTAAGAAGAAAAAGTTGGGGTCGACATAGCACACCATTACATGAATGGGTTGGAGTTGACTGTTCCACCTTTGATCAATAAAGTGCTAAATGGATTCAAGTTTTTTTCTATCTCCCTTGTAATAGTTTCAGATGACATCCTTGGCCTTGCCCATGGCCTCATATAGGTACAAAACTAGATTTGCTCCCCGTCCACCAAGGGCAAAACTCTGATGAAATGCTCTAACACTTGTAAACAAATTAAATTCGCAATATAAAATAAAACAATAAAATTGAACAATATCTAGTAATGAGAATTTAAAAAAAGTGAAATTAATGGATGCAATTTAAAATTTAAGTAGAAGCTTTAACTTACCTTGATGATTTTGTTAGTGCTTGAAAAAAACATTATTAAAAATTATCTTTGTAGCTCTCCATCCATCTAATTCAAATAAGAAGAATCCACCCATTGTTGGCTCACACAAGCATCTGCTTCAGAAGTGGTAGAAAACCATAAATAATCTGCAATGTGAGGAAATTAGTGAGAAATTATGTGGCACCTCACACAAGCTCCTCCTCTATGTGATCTTTCATCAAAATAAGCACCCAAGGGTGACTGTTGATGTATTTGGTGATGATCATGGCATCTTCCATGCCAAAATTCCACTCACTCAAGTTTCCTTATGTCCTCCAATAGATGATCAAGACAATGGGTAGTGAAAATGGTCCAAAACGTGTTATGTGAACCCCCTCAAGTAGTCTCCCTACTGCCACATTCACTCTTGCAACATTTGTCACAACATGGAACACATTTTATATACCAATCTCTAATACAACCTCCTCCAACATTCAGCTTAGATTCTCACCATTCTTGACTTTGTTTGAGGCATTAGTGGACATCAAGAGCACCACCTCATCATTTGAAACCACTAAAGGTTGATTAAAAATGCAATTCCTTCTATTTATCCACTCATATGATAATATGGTGGATTCATAGTTACCCCAATATTTTTCTTGCTCTTCTACAATTATCCCTACATTTGCCACTACTTTTTGGCACAATGGCCCACATAAGTCATGTAGACTAAGCAATGCTCGAGTTTGTGACCAAATCCTTCCATGTGGGCTTCTTGCCACATTGAATGGAAGGTTGTTGTAGTACCAAAAATTCCAAAACTCATGCTTCTTGTTCCAACTTGTACCTTCAAGTGAAGACTGTGAACCTAGTGTGTTCCATAGAACAGAAAAAAACCTATGACTGCATTCGGATGGATCTTGATGAAGTGGACATACCACAAAATAACCCTTTAAATTTTTAAGTGCTAATTTGATTGTTAAAAGAATGGAAATTCCAAAAGATATATTTGCAGTTTCATAAGAGTGAAACCAAAATATTTATTTAGATTCACAAATTCAAATGTTTGTTGTTTGACAAAAATAGAATCATAGAATACCAGTTTTCAGACACAAACATTGGTCGAAATCCCTAGAACCCTACACAGTAATAAAAAGGGAAAATAGATTCCATGCTAGATATAAAATCTGTTAGCATGCTATTTGTAACAGAACCCATGATGCTTAATAACACTTGAAAACCTAACCTCATGAGCACCGGCAAAACCTTTTAATAATTGCATGCTTAAATACATCTTGCAAAACCAAGCAGCCTATACATTATCCTAGATTACTTTGGTAACAAAAGTCTATAGCTAAAACACCAGCATAAACAAATAAAAACATCTTTAGAAGATCTGAGATGCAGAAACAAACAAAAAAGTATATCACCTACTGTGAGGGAGCACGTTGGTGATCAAACTCATTGTATGGATCAAGCACTAAACCATGAATCCCATGCCTTAAGACTGCTGTCTTTGCAAGATCAATAGCCCACTTGATCGATGGGATAACATCATCTTCACACCTGTTGCCACCCCAATCCAACATGCCTTAAAACTACAGACATTGCACTAATAAAAATGTAAATTCAGAATTAAAAAAAGCATAAATACCCCAATCCAACATGCCTTAAAACTACAGACATTGCACTAATAAAAAAGTAAATTCAGAATTAGAAAAAGCATAAATACCCCAATCCAAAGAGCATTTCATTTGAGTGAATTCAACCTATCAAAATTGTTGTGTAGCTATCAAATTCAATAGCATAAAGCAAAGCAGAAACAAACAAGATTGCAACGAATTAAATATACTCTCCTACTCCGGAAGTAAAATTTAATCATTACCCACATATAACTAAGTAGTTGGATTAATCTAGTTGGCCCATCAGTGGACGACAGATAAGGCACTGGAAGTCAGAAACAATTATCCATGCCCTTGACATGGAATTGGCGATTTTTCAATTGCTTAGATTGATGAAGTTGCATTGCAGTGGTAAAACTTCAAGTTGCCTAATACCTTAAAGTTTCTCATTTCTAATTATTCAGTAACATATCCCTTGTACAATATCAGAAGCATAACCGATTAAGTTTGTTTAAGTTTTTTGTAAGAACTATTAATCTCTTTAAAGATTGAAAATCCTAAGAAACTGTTGTTTTAGTGTTTTAGCTTTAGTGTTAGTCAGGTTCTCTGCAGAACTATTAATTTCTTTGTAGCAGAAGATCCTATGAAGTTATTGTTTTAGTGTTTTAGCTTTCATGTTATTCACATTTTTAGCTTCTAGGGTTATTTTCCACCCTAGTACCATCCATTGTAACTTGATATATACCTTTGAGCCCCACTGACCTTCTCCAGTCACTCATGGACACTACTATATGCTACATTACCAATTCTATATGATCCCCTACCAAACCTAAACCAAAATGGTTATAGAACTGATCCAAGAATTAGTTTCTCATTGGTAATGTGCCAAGTTCTTCATAATCTATCATGTGCCTTTTTCAAGATTAGATCCATGGAGAAGACCTCTAGTCTATCACCATTTCCCAAAGGCTAATGGATAGAGCAAGGGAACTAAAAGTGATGATTTTTTAACTGGGCCCAATCAGTCTAGTTTCAATAGGGCTACTTTGAATATTATTTTTGATCCTATGTAATATTTAAAGTGTGTTTTTTACACTTTATTCAAAATTTAATTCAAAAAGGGGCCTTTAGATGCAATTTAAAAGTAACTTTGAAATCTCTGAAGGGAAAAAACCTGTGTTACACGGGGACGCATCCCCTGCCCCAAAACCCCCTGTACCCGTCCCCATTCGTCCCGAGGACAGGGGGACGCATCGGGGACAGTCCCCGGCCGTCCCCGAATTAGGAAAATTTACAGGAAATGGTAGGAAACGTTTCCTCCTGGCTGGGAACGGTCCCCCGTCCCCGGGTATGGCTGGAAACGTCCCCCGCCGTACCCGGGGACGGCTAACCATCCCCTGCATACATGGAGCCTCCAAAAATTAAAAAAATATAAAATTTTGTTTTTTTAAACATTTTATATTGCTGCTCAATGTTTTGCAGGGCCTTGGCTTTAGTTACCTGTTTTAATTTTATCACACATAGTTGATGAAATCTTGTGAGTAGAGAACCTTAAAGCAGCTGCTTTGAAATATTTCAATTGTTGGGTAATTTGCTTTCAAACTTTGAAATTCAGCAACGTCTGGAATTAGATTGACTCAGTGAAAAGTGAAATTATTTTTATGCATAGATTACTTGTCTTGCAAGGTGTTAGAATAAAAAACATATCATTTCTCCAACAGAGATAAGGTAAATCTGAACTTGACATTATCAGTCCTCTCAGTCAAAGCTACAGAAGATGGTTCTACTCGGATGTAAGAAAAACCTAAAAACCTTGAAGAATCCTCTAAAGATAGAAGATTTGGAAACATAACAAGTAAAATCAACAAAAATGGTTCTAATTATGTCTGCAAATAAGATTCAACGGGTGATATCAATTTAGGTGGGGTCTCTCAAAAATTCACAAATCAACCATTTGATGTCAATGTAAAATCCTCTTATGAAACATTTGGATATTGATAGACTATAGTTTTATTGATGTTTGATATTGCTATGATAAAATTTTTATAATGCTTTAATGACATCGATTATGTTGTTATACTACTACTCTCTCGATTTATTTATAAATTATATATTCATATGTTGTTATCAATTATTAATTTATTGACATATATCTCTCTCTTTCCCTCTCTCTGTCTATAATATATTAATAAATTTTGAAAATATATATCTATATATATATATATATATATATATATATATATGTATATGTCGCCATCCCCTACCGTCCCCTAAAATGGGCCCCTAGGAACGCCCCTAAATGCCCCAAGCCCCAAACCCGTCCCCCAAAAGGTCGTGGAACACAGGAAAAAACAAAATAGAGGGCCTGTAAAGTGTCTATAAAAAAGAAATCAAGACTCACATCAAATCATCACTTAATATTTTGCATTTTTCAATACTTTCCAGAGATTGAGCTTTGTGTTCATATTTCCATCCAAGGACGAAAACCTTTGGCATTTTGGAGATCTTGGAGGACGATTTTGAAGGTTGGATTTGAGGACACAAACCATCTTGTCCATAGCGGTGATTCCATCCAAAGCTCATATTTGTACTCAAAGAATTAAAGTCATTCTCAGCTTGCTACAATGTCACTATGGTGTCTCTACAGTGAGTTATTGAAGGTTTCAGCTTGTGGAGGATTGGATTGAGTTATATTTACAAGCAAATGTTGTGTTCATAATTTGGAGGGTTTCATTACTGCTTTTTAAAGTTTATTTGCTTCTGTTCATCATCATTTTATGCTAGATCTTGAGTGCTACATTCTCGAGGAGCTACCATCAACATTATTGCTGATTCCAGGGCTGCAAACTGGCTGCTCGCCTATAATTTAGTGCAGCTTTTGGGGACACCATCACCTTTGGGAAGATCCATATAGATTTTGGGTGATTTCAGAGGAATCGTATAGCATCATAATTCATTATTATTAATTGCAGTGTGGTGTGCCAACTTGGGAAGGGCAGATTTAATAGTAATTGTTGCTGTTCATATCATTTTCCAGCCGCTGATCTACATTTCCTACCCTAGCTGCAACTGTACAAGTTTGATCCATCATTGCCACATTGATTTGCAACTTGTAAAGCTGCTGTACCAGCATTCCAAGGTGCCATACAATCAGCAATTTGGCATATTTCAGTCATTGGCATCTTGTGAGTGGGTTCGACATTATTCTAATTCTGAAAACATTTTGTTTCCAACATTTGTAATCATTTCCAGCAGTTGCAATTAAATGAAATCAGCTTCTGAGGATTTCAAATTTGGTGTTTGATGTTAAATAATGCTGTCATAACTATTTCAATTCAGATCTAAGTGTTATTTCGCAACCTAGGGTGTATATCAGTCATAAACAAACAACTATATTTGATGAAAATTGACCTTAATAATTCAAACTTATCCATTATGATACATGTGAAATTGTATTTCAGAATTTGAGGGTTTGACAAGAAGATTCCAGCCACTTGTTTGAAATCTCATATCACTAAGAAGTTTCGAGTCACTTGTTTTCATTTTCAGTTTGCTGTTTTAGTTTTCATTTGTTTCAAAAAATTAGAAAATTTCCAGAAAAAATCTAAAAAGAAGAAATTACATAATCTGAGCCCTTCCCAGAAACACCCACAACATTTCAAGGACAAGCCCATGATAAGGTTCCTTTGAAAGTTAAAAATATAATATAAGATTTTTTTTTTTTTTTAATTAACATAACTAGAATCATAAAGATAACCACGATAATGGTCTTTTGAATGTTAAAAATATGTTTAAAAGATTAAAAGATAAACTAACTTAACTAGAATCATAAAGATAAACATATGATATTTTGAATAATTTATTTTTTTGTTTATTTTAATGTTGATTGTGCACATTGATATTATAGTTACCCCATTCGAAAGGTTAAGAGAAAACAAAATTGGTGGAAATAATAGATAGGGATACAGTCCTATTCAATAAGATGCAAGTAAGAAGTGGATCCCCACTCGGAAATTTTGTAAAATTGAATTTTGATGCGACCTATAGGGCCAACCTAGGTATTGTTGAAGGTAGTTTTTCTGTCAAAGATTTTAAAGGGAGCTTCGTGTATGGGGATTTTTCTTTTGGGGGATCAAAACCAATAATTAGGTAAAGTGAGGAGCTTTAGTGGTAGAGATGGTGGTTGCAACTTCTCAAAACATGAAAATCCTAATTGCGGAAGGGGGCTCCATGGTAGTGACAAAGTGGATGAGGGGTTAGGAATTGGTAAAAGAAATTGACAATTACCCTTTCAACATTGTAGGAGAAATTTGAACTCAATAGATGACTATTTGGCAAATTTTGGAGTGGATCAAGAACCTACTAAAACTATCTATAGCCATTTCTCAAACTCATGGGCTAATTTAGAGTGTCATTTAAATTGCCAGCCTCCTTCACTTGTAGCCAAGAAAGTTAATATGCTTGATGGAGTTTGGGTATAGTTATTGTCAAGAGCTTGCTGCTTCCTACCTGAGGGATTTTTGTTGTCCCTTGCTCTCATGGTAGAAATTCTCCCATGGTATACACATTACCTTTCCCCCCTAGTCATAGTTCACCAAATCACCAAGTACTCACACGTTTTTTCTAGTGACGATTTTTTGCCACTTTAACTCACAATGTCCAAATGTCAATTTTTTCAAAAAACTTGCTTAGTTTTTGTTGAATACTCAACAAGTCTGATAGTTTGACTCACCATGCCAACAATGAGGAAAAATCTGTGGATTAAACACTCCAAAAACTTTGTTTTTTCGCTTTATAAGCATTGTTTTTTGCCTTCTGACAATTATGAAAATGGTGTGTGCCATAAAGGTTTGTGTGGTTCCCATGAGCAGCATTGCCCCTCAACTTTGTTAGGTGCACTACCCCAAAACCTATGCAAGGGGCACTATCCGTTGACCCCACTAGAGGTGTTTCCCCAGGACGACCACCAAACTAATTTGATATATTTTGTAAGTATATTTTGCATAAAATTTATGTTTTTTTAAAAAATTTGTGTTATTTAAGTTGCAAAGTTTTCACCAAGTTGAAAATTTTTGGCTTGCCAAGTACTCTCTAAGTTCGAGTCTGCAAACTATGTCCTCAGTTATTAGATCACTTCAAATGGCAATGGGTGTAAATTTCTCCTTATTTACTTTCCCATGTGTGGCTATTTGTTTCATTTGTGCATTGTTAGGTGCTTCATTAATGTGTGTTGGATGCTTCTCTTATAAGGATTAAAGTTTTATTTTTCTAGCACAACATTGGTTGTGGCAATTTGTGGTAGGTTGGTTTGTAGGTGCATACAATGTATGGTGCTAGCGGAGGATTGTTAATAGAGTAGGTATTATGGCATCAAAGTTCAAGTCAAGAAGATCTCAAGACCCACTTAGGAAAGGTGTAATCATAGATAGCAGGTTTCCATTACTTTCTCCTACACTTCGTTGGCTACCCTAGGGTTCGTCAAGGCATTCGATAAGGGCAATTTGAGTTTGGTGGGTTTCCCCAAATTCAAGGCTAGCATTCAAAAAGATTTTGTGGAGAGATTGGCATCATCTATCCCTTTGGCTAACAAAAAGCTATGGCTCCTAAAGCTTCTTCTTCTTGACCATTTTGTGCGCTTTTCTGAAGCTCAATTAGAAATTCAAGCAAATACTATGGTGGAGCGAGGAGTGGGGTTCAATAGACGAGCCATGCCCTTACCTAGATTATGCAGAATGAATCGAAAGGAGTGATCTTATGCAATTAAAAAATAAACTAAGGTGTTGAGGGCATACTATATTGATGTGGGTTAAGTGCTTGTAAGTTTGAGGGTGACCCATCACAAGAGTCATCTTGAACTGCCAAATAATTATATCGTTCCAATCTTATGCACAAATTTTGTTACACAGGATTCACTCTCCTTCTCTAGATCCTAAGTGGACTAGGAATGTGTTGGGATTGAATGCAATAGAGATTCAAATGGTTGGTGAATCGAGTGGTGCTCAATTGTCTGATGTGTGTAATTGGGGTGTGTGCAGATGAGAGTCGCTAGTGGTTGTTGGTTCTTTGTGGTGTAATGTCCCTTACCCGGTTTGCCCTAGAATTTCGCTTGTAGATTAGGTTTAGGGTTTCTTCTTTTCAAATAAATGTTTTCTTTAATGAAATAATCTTGGTTTGAAATCTGCATCCATCATATTAACACATTTCCACATACACATATATTGTTAGCATTAATATCTAGATATCCATATATAAATATATCCATAAATGCAATCATGAAAACACATGAGGGATGGCATGGAAGGATCCGCCCGAAGCGTAATCCATAGTACAAAGGTGGTAACCTACAACCCTCCCCTCTTAGCGACTTGTATCTGCATTCTCTATCCTTGTGGATAGATCTGCCCGAAGTCCTTGGCTAAGTTCAAGGGGTTGTAGCCTACAACCTCCCACTCTAGGGGACTTGTAACTGCATTCTCCATCCATGACATCTCCTCAAAAAACATAACCTACTGGGGAAGCCCACGGATGAAATATGCTAACCAATTTTTTCGATGTTTTAACACAACACAACTAGAGATAGATAACTGGATTAGCGTTAGCATCAAACTGAAAACTGAACTTGAATTGAATAACTACTCAACGTCAAGAATGTGCACTCAAGATCCCACTAAGGGCGAGGTGCTAACATATGACGGAGTGAAGAAAGTTGAAACTATAAACAGATAGGCGGATAACCAGCCATGAGAAACATTTCCACACTACCACCAAACAGTGGGGGGAAAGAGAATACAATTTAAAGCACTTCGTCCGCTGCGGCGGGCATCCACAGAGTTGTGGGGATTCACCACTTTGAAGTGGGTATAAGAGAGTTACAAAACAGTTTGTCCACACTGGCGGTAAACCATCCAGGGGTAATTTAATGATAGAACAGAAAAGTAATTGCAGAACTAAAGATTGGTTGGATTAGTAATGCTTAATCTCAACCTTACAAGGTAAACTCTGCAAATTACAAATTACATTGATAAGGAATGAACCTTAGATATTAGCATGAACTTTTACAATGATATAACTCTCAAAAACTGAAGTAAATGATCATAAACTGGAAGTTGCAACAATCTGATATAAAAATCAGAATTCTGGAAATTCAACCAGCAAACTGTGAAATCATAAAAATGCTCATAAGTTGATCAATTTACCTCCGAATGATGTGAAATCAGTTGCAGATGTTTTCTAGAAGAGGGGCGCCCAAGATGCAAATCAGAAACCATCCAGAAAGACTCCCATTTATTTAGCACGCATCCCAATGCCCATCAAAATGGTACGGCCTCCTCAAGAAATCGATTTTGCAAGATAAAAATAAACACTTGGAATTAAATTCCAATACTTTGTGGAAAGTGGCGCCTTGAGTCAATAGATGGATTGCCAAAATACCCAGAACATATAAAAATTCACTCCAAAAGATATGAACAAAAATCAGATTCAGCTATGTAAAAACCAGGAAACCAGAACTGTGAAAAAACTCCAAAATCTTCAATCTTTGATGCTCAATCTGCTAGTCTGAAGTTGAGAAGCAGCAATGTAACCAACTAGGTGTTATATTGCAAACACGAAATTGGATGAAAAGGCTAGGAGGTAGACATCCTCGAAGCAATATGTCAATTGTCATTTCGACAGCATAACTTTAGCATAATTTTCATGGATCAAATGCTGGAGCAAAAGCCTTCAATAAATAAGAGCTCACCAAAACTCTTCAATTGCCTGAGAAGCAGCTCAAAAGACACAAGAGACCTTTCCCATTCCCAAAGACCAATCAACTTCTCAAGTGGCGTCCCAAAAGCCTCCAAGAATTTCACTTTATTCAAATAATATAAAAGTGGCGTCCACTTTTGCTCAAGGAATAAAGTTCTTAATAAAATTAATAAAGCTCTTTATGAAGGCGTACCCTTCATGGCCCCACTTTAAAAACAACTTAAGTTATCTCCTTAGGCCAAGGGGGTGTCAACAGTGAATTAAAACATAATGCCTTAATTAAATATTTTCCACCAAATAAAGCTCTCTGAAGACCAAGCCATAATAATAACAACTGCTCTAACTGAGAAGGGCTAAAAATGGACAACTGCAACTGCCACAATTAGCATTTACTAAAAATAGTAAATAACATGAAATGCCACAAAACTCCAAGCCAAGAAACCCTAATTTCACCTCATTCCAGTCTACGGGTTCCGGAATAGACTGATGAATTGCAAAGCTAATCACTGATGAGAAGGGGACATTACAGCAGAGCACTTAGTGGCCTAGACCTACCACCCCTCCATGGTCACAGTAGAATCTTAGGTGGGACCCCCACCCCTCCATGGACCAACCCTTGCTTGGGATTAACGAAACCTTAGGTGAACTTGCCACCCCTCCATGGCACCTCCCTGCCTAGGGTCCTAGGGGCGGAACCTTAAGTGAGGTTTTTTAGGCACCACATGCTTAGGCCCTTTCCCCCCTAGTAGGTTTACAAACACAGAGAAGACAATCTTTTAGCAATCAAAGACATTTTCATTTATTACTGATTTTTTAAGTCAATAACAACATCATTATCATCATGATAATACTAAAGAAAACACTACACCAATAATCAAAATAGCAATACCTCTTTCTTATATTCAAATATGCTAAATATTATTGCTAAGTGAGTACATCACCCGATTTGCTATGTCTTCCCATGTCTCCTTATTCCTTAATCACCTTTCTTCAACCTTACATTTGATTGATCATAGGATAAAAACATATATAAATAAATATTAACCTATTCATTTTTATATTAAGATCGTAATTACTTATAAGACTCAATAATTGTTGCAAGCGTCATTATTGCATAATCTAAATTATATATATATATATAAAAAATATATCTATTCTTTACTTATATCAATTAGTATCCGTATATATATGTTATATAATTTTCCTTATATTAGTATTCATATATATATTCTTTATTCATTTCATATTATTCATTATAAAATTTATCCATATTTATGCATATATACTTGTATACCTATTAAATAATATTTACATATCAAATGACTATATTCCAATGCACATCAGTCATAGATTATATCACTGTGCTGCTGTTGTGAATGCAGATCGCATTTCTCGATGTATTCTCCATTTCCTTCTATAATCTGCTGCTCCCTTTATCCTTCGATCTGTTCTCCTTATTATATCTTGATATTTTAATTGAAAGGATGTGACTCTCTTTAAGAGAGATGACGTTCCCCAATAGACAACCCTTTCCATAAAAGACAAAACTTTTTGTCCTTTCCTAAGTGCTGCTTTACTAGGACAATGGATGTTAATGTTTTCTTATATTATACAAATCGCTGCACTTTATATTTCTGCCTTATAAATCCATGAAATCGTTAGACGTAATCTTCATCAGATATAAATAACAGCATAATCTTTATCTATGGTAATTGGATTTATAATGTTATTTTAGTTGGTCTTTGATTATATATTTATTATTATTTTTTTATAAGTATATTATTTTATATTAATATGTTTTATATTAATATAGTCTATATTTATTGTTTTATTAGTTTTATGTACTTTATTTAATATTTATTATATTATAATGGTTATAATAGTATTTAAATTTGTATTTATTTTTACTATTTATATGGTTATTTATTATATTTATTTATTTGCTTGAGTTTTTAGTGTTGCAATTTCAGGGACATGACATTTGGTATGGTGGTATTGGTGTCTCAATGGCAGAAAATGGTTTATGGTCTATGCTTTTTGTTCTATCCTATGTGTTGGCCGGAAATTCAGCTCCCCCCCTTTTTGTGGCTCTAGCATGCAGTGTTGGTGAGACAAGAATAGTTAGTTGCAGGAGTCATTTTTGGTTATTTTGTCAAGTTGTCCTTTTAACCGTTAGGGTCTTTTTTATGATATTGTAATGCTCTTTATATAATATTTCCAAGCAAGGGAGGCCTCTAGAATCCCCCACTAAATTACCTAAATGAAACACTGGTATTATAGTTTATTTTTCTAATATATTCTATGTGTGTATATTCCCAAAAAAAAATGTGGTTGGGCTTCATCAAAAATTGTTTGTTCCCATATATGTACTTAGTATTGATGATTTAGGGCTTAACTGCTTAATTTTGACCCCTCTTGTATATCCCTAGTGTTCAATTCTTAAAAGTTTAATTTTCACAATGTAAGATCTTCTTACCCTAGTAGTTCTCTATTGCAACTAAATGGATTGTGCAATTCCCATTGTCATACATGGATGTTTATATAAATTCTTTCATTCATTTAGATAACAACCACTATAATTATTTGATCAAATTTTCACAAGTACTTGTAAAATTTAATTTTCACAATGTAGGATCTTCCTACCCCAATAGTTCCCTATTGTAACTAAATGTATTGTTCAATTCCCATTGTTATACATGGACATCTATATATGTTCTTTCATTCATTTAGATGATAACCACTATAATTATTTGATCGAATTTTCACAAGTACCTATAAAATTTACAACCCAATTGTACCTCTTCAATGTTTAATATCGTATAAAAGGTCGTAAGTATGATTAGGTCTGCATGTTTTCATCCTATAAAATACTGTTGCCTTGCAACTTATAGAGAGGTTGAGTTTCCATACATCAATGGAACTTCAAATTATATTTAGGATGTGCATTTTACATCCACAACTTAAAACAATTTTCTACATTAAGTATGCTATTTTAAATAAAGGTATTATGCATGGAGCTCAAGAAGTTCACGTTCATGTTGATGGTTTTAAAAATCATTACTATAGCCTGTAATGTCCCCATTTTTGGGTTCTCTTGCATTGCAATTGGCACTGAGCTTTTGGGTGTGTGTTAGCCTTATCAGAGGGGTTATTTGATGTTACCAATGAGCTTTGATGGTCTAGAGGACTCAGATGACACTTTTTGATGTTATTTCCGACTTCTAGTGTGTTCTCCAAAAATCTTGGAGAGAGTGTTTATTTATAGTAAGTCACCTAGTCGGATTCGTTTATCATCTTTCATCATCGATATAACTCTTGTGCAATCAGTTTTTTATTCTAATGCATTTCAACTGTTTCCGCAATTTGGATGCAATATTGAGCTATATTTAATTATTTTTACTTAGGTTGCTATTTTAAATAAAATATTTTAATGGGCACCTTAGTGTTATAATAAAATATTTTAATGGGCACCTTAGTGTTATAGCTTGTCAAAATCGGGATGGAAAGTTTTAAATGTTGGGATGCCGATAAAGTGACTTTGGGTGTCGAGAATAATTAAATAATGAAATAAACCACTTTTGGGGATATAAGGCTTATCTAATTAATAAAGTGATTTTATATTGTGTCTTCCGGAAAGTTTCAAAAAAAGGTTATAAAAGGGGATTTATTAGCTCATTTGGTATGATGCAAATTATAACTTTCTCTTTGACAAGACCCTTGTGGTTTGGGAGATTCTTGAGCACGAAAACCATCTTGGAGAAGATTAGCCTCGATGGTGAAATATCCTCCTTGGTTAATTTGTTGTGGCTCATTCAGAGGTATAGATTGCACGAAAAGAGATTTGTAGGTATAAATGGAATTTATTTTGATGATTAGTATTGAGTCTTCAAAGGTTTCAAAGTGTGTTAGTAGTGATTGCAGATGACTTCAAACTAGTTCTACCCTTCACATAGCGGGATGACCCCCTCTAAATGGACACCTAGGTTTATGTGATAGGTTTGGTGTTATGGGTATTGTTTTGGTTTCAACTTTCAGACTATAAAAACATTGCATAATGAACACCAATAGCAGTGATGAAAGTATGAACGAGGGCAGTGAAGAAAATGAAGTTCAAGGTCAAGTAAACAGAATATCAATAGACCCCTCTTCTCAATTTGAAAAGGTAAACTTAGCTTCTATTGGAAGTCCATGAGACTGTTTTGCATGCCCTGAACCCGATCTTCAAAAATTTGCAAAAGGCCCTTTCAACTCCAAAAAACCATTGCTTCAATTTGCCACCAATTTAACCATCAATAAGGGTAAAAATACAAGGGGCAGCAGGCATTGGCTATGTCATATTTGCAATACTAATTATCATGGGAGCTATGCTAGGGTTAGAAATCATCTATTGGGTGAGAGTGGACATCAAGTTAGAGTTTGGGAAGATATAACAATGGAGCATCAGGTTTTAATAGAAAAATTGGTTGGAGTGGGTGAGGACAAAATCATTGGTACTACTCACAATAAGAAACGGGCATCTGTTGATTTTCGTGACTATTCCAATTTATCAATTGGACAGGTGAAAGAGGGGAGAGGAAGGAAGGTGAAAAAAATACAATGATATGGTTAATGAATGTCCAAAAACGTGAGCAAGTCGATGATTTAGTGGCCAAATTTTTTTATGTTCATGCTATTCCATTTCATTTGGCAAGGTTACCTTATTTCAAAGCTATGTTGAGAGATGCACAGGCAATTGGACCCTCTTATGCTCCCCCTGGAGAACATAGATTGTGTACCTCCCTCCTTGACAAACAATATTCAAAGGTGGACATGTTGATGGAGGAGATGAGATAAACATGGATTAGGACTAGCTGTTCCATTGTCATGGATGGGTGTACTGATATTCTACATCGGCCACTCAATTTTATTGTTACATGCCCTACTGGTTCATACTTTCTTAGAGCTATTGATTGTTTTGGGAAACGTAAGGATGTTGATTACCAATTTGCCATTTTGAAGGAGCCCATAGAGAAGGTTGGGTCTTCTAATGTTGTGCAAGTTGTGACAAATTCAGCCCGTGTTTGCAAGCTAGCTGGTTTGATGGTTGAGAGTGCTTACAGACATTTTTTGAGCTCCATGCTATGTACATGCTTTGAATAACGCTTTGAAAGACATTGAAAAAATAGATTGGGTGAAGGTAGCAGTGGTTGAAGCTAGAGACATACAAATGTTTGTATGTATCCATCACACTTCACTTGCACTATTTCGGTCTTATTCAAAGAAGGAATTCCTCAAACCGGTTGAGACTAGATATGCTAGCTATTTTATTTTGTTGGAGAGGATGTTGGAGGTGCAGGATTCTCTACAATCCATGGTGGTTTGTGGAGAGTGGAAAAAGTGGCCTCAATCAAAGACAGAAGAAGGGAAGGTGGTGAGAGAAAGGGTGGTTAATGACACTTGGTGGTCCAATATCAAGTAAGAACAATTGTTTGAGTATGTACTTACTACTTTGTTTTACTTTTTACTTTTTAGTTTTAAATATTTTATTTTAAAATTTAAATTTTCATTATTAGAGCTAATAGTGTTCACGTCATAATATTGCTTGCAGATATATTTGCTTTATCATATCACCTATTGTGGGGGTAATCAGGTATGCGGATATAGACTCTCCTAGCCTTGGAGAGATTTATGAGACTTTTAATAGCATGCTTGATCAAATGAAGCAAGCAGTTTGTGACAAGGATCCTAAATTGCAATTCTATGAGCTTGAGCATATTAGGCCTATTGTCAAAAAGAGGTGGAACACAATGAACACCCCTCTTCATATGGCTGCCTATGCTCTTAATCCGAAATGGTATGCACCTAGACCTAGCCAAATACTTCCTTCTGAGGATGATGAGGTAATGAAGGGGCTTATGGCAGCCCTACGTACAATATATAGCACTAGGAGGCAACCATACTTCGAGAGTAATGGCTTCAATTTTCCCGATCTTCAAGGTCCCACATTCAACAAACTAGACGCTAGGACGGATAAGGCCACTATTGCACAAAAAAAAACCCATTGGATGGTGGAAATTTCATGGGAAGGACACACCACAGTTGAAGCAACTTGCTATTCATTTACTCTCACTGATTGCTAGTTCCTCTGCTACAAAGAGGAATTGGTCCACCTATGGCTTCATCCACTCAATTAAGAGGAATAGGCTTACCTCAAAACAAGCAGCAAAACTAGTTGTAGTTCATAGTGTCTTGAGACTTCAAGATCAATAGACTACTGAGTATCAACAGACTCCTGCAACACGTTGGGATGTTGATCCTGAAGATGTTAGGCAGATTGATGAGGAGGAGGTGCAACTAGGAATGCTTAGGCTTCCTTTGGATGATCCACTTTAGGCAGAGAGTGACAGTGACACGAATAGTTCTTTTGATATTGATAGCCCGAATGAGGCATAGTGTCATAGATTGTTGTATTTAAAGTTTGAGACTTTGGTCTTTGAGTTATTTAACTTTAGTTTTAAAACTTGAACAAAATGTTTTTATATTTAATAGTTAATATTGTTGACTTGTCATGAATCTCATCATCATGATTAAAGTTTAAGCTTTAAACTTATTGCTGTTTATACTTTATAGTTTGTACTGCTGTCATTATTTATGCACATATTGATATTGTTGCTATGATGATATCAGTTATTGACATATTTGATATTTCAGATTGCTCTCTTTCTCTCTCTATATATAATATATTTTTAAAAATTCATATATATATATATATACAATTGTGTGTGTGTGTATATTGAAATATTCATATATCGTCGTCCCCGAAAATCGGCGCCGTCCCTGAAATGTGTCCCCTACCATCCCCCCATTCCCGTCACTGAAATTCTGTGGAACATAGGTATTTTTGTTATATTGATATTTGTTTGTAAAAGGGTGCATTCTTGAGAAGCTCAAGTGTGAATTGAGGTCCAAAAACCCGTTACAGCAGTGTTAAAAACAAATGAAACTCTCATATTTTAATTAGCAACAGCTGGAGTCTTAATATTGCTTCCTCTAATGTTTATGCTTAACCAAATCACTTAATCTATGCTTTGTTTGAGATTTTGTTTTGGAAACAAATTGGCAAACTTTTCAAAAAAAAATCTAAGGGTGGTCTTACATAGCCTACATTTCTTAATTTGAATGGTCCAGTCCTAGATACTCCTAAGAATATGGAAACAAGTAAACATGAGTACTATGTTATCAATATAGCTTTTGTTTCATCAGATCACGATTTCTTTTTAGGACCCTAGGTTTGGTACAGCTTGTATAGTTCCATACAAAATAATCATAATAAAATATAATCAAAATCAAAGATAGTATATAACTTAATATGTGCAAAAGAATATCAAAACACTACTAATCATAGTTTGAAAACTCAAACTCGCCAATAACTTAGATGGCTAGAGAGAAATTTTGGTAAATTGCGAAAGTTGTTTGGGTTTTGGTTGAGGACACTGATTAGCTAGAGGTTTTTGGAGAGGAACTATGTTAAGAGTGGGTAAGATAGGGAGGAGGGGAGTAGCACAAGGAATGGCAATAGTTTTGGGTAGAAGGTATCAATGGTGAGATTGCCAACTAAGATAAGGATTCATAATCATAATAAGGGATAGTCACCACTCCATTATCATGAACAAAATCTGGTATCTGATGTTAATGCTATTTTTATTTATCAGAATTTGATACCATAGCATGCATACTCAACTCAGCAGACCAAAAAATTTCCAACTCAGAAAAACTTAACAAAGCTCAGCCACTTAAAAAGAATTAATTTTTTTTTTAATATATATAAACTTTATTCAGTATATAATTAAAAATGTATCAAGCAAGAAAGCACCCCTTGTGGGGTTGAGAGGTAGCTCCTCTCAGACAGTCCAAGGGTAGCAATGAAGGTCTTCGAGACCACACAAGTCTTCATGGCACATGCAATTTTGATCATTTTTAAAAGGAAAAAAACTGTGTATTTTCACTACAATCTGCACAAGAATACTAAAATACTGGAGTAATCTTTCCCCTTGGGCATGTAGGTCTTATAAAGGCAAAAGAAAGTGTGTTTTGAGTGTGAAATTTGTATTCTTTTCACATTTTTACACATCCAGAATTGTTTTTACACGAACCAAGTATGTCCAACAGACTTGCCAAGTACTCAGTTGCAACTGGAAGAGAACTTGGCAGCAGCTAGTCATGAGCTCTCTCTGAAAAAACTCAGCACAAAAAAAATATATATCTAGCAAATACTCAGTGAGTAGTAAAACTATAATTGATACAGAAGTACTTTTTGGATATGTATCTCAATATTGTTTCATGAGATAGAATATTGTATTTGCTTTCAATAGATAAACATATATTGATGTTGATTATATGTTGTTGATTTAATTATTTCTCCTCAATGCCAGAACTATTGATATCATTTGTGGATACACGATCAAGAAGGGACAAGAAAGAACCTCCCCAATATCGTGCAACAAGCCTGGGCAAAGGTGTAACAGATTCTTTGAACTACCCATGATCATCTGAAGTCTTGTGTTCGATTGTCTAAGTGTGTGTTGTACCCAAACCAAATTTTTTGCTTCATTAAGGCATTTTGCTTAAAAGAGTCTAAACCTTGTTAAAATGATGTCAAAACACTTTTTTTGGGCAAATCAAGTATGGACTTTGTGTCAGTTTGATGTCTAGGGGGTACTGGTGAAATTTCAAAAAATTGAAAATTAGGGATTTTTGTACCCCTGTTTCAGGGCCCAAAACCCTAAAAATTGAAACTTGTCAAAATTGACTTAAAATTGTTTTGATTGGCTTATTTTGCTTCACGATCGCAATGGTGAAGTTAGTTTCAGTTAAAACTCAGTTTAAGTCTGGTGGGTAGTTTTCACTTTTTCAGATGAAAAGTTGGGATTTCTGAGATTGTCAAAGGCAGATGGTCAGAGACCGGATGTTGAAATCTAAGCCTAAAATTGTCAAATGAAGAATCTATGGCGAGATAAGTGCAAAATAATGCTTTGTCTCGGAGGAGGTTTTTTGCTGGGATGAAAATCATCAAAAAAATTCTAAACTCTGGAGTACCAGAGCCCCTGGAGGCCAGGGGTGCCCTAGAGTTTAGAGGCTCAAATGTCAGTTTTGAGACTTGTCACTTCCAGGAAGACTTGTCAAGAATACTATCAGCTTCGCGATGAGCTATCTAGCCAACTTGAAAGATATGTCTAGCACCTGATACAAGAGATTCAGCGAGAAACGAGGATGAAGAAATGACTTAACACTGGAAGGTAAAGCGCAGCTTTTGTAAAGGGCACCCATCTTTCTGAGGGATCAGATGAAGGTTTTTGACCAAACGACACCTAGGATGTTTGTCTCACATTTGATCAGGCTTCGCAACACATCCGTCAGTGGGTGAATCTGAGTTGCTGAACTGCCGGAATCAGAGGTCAAACATGAGGTTAAATCTTGGTCAGAAAGACAAGGAAAAAGCAAAAGCGCCCCTAGAGGCCAGGGGCGCCCAAGGTTTTGGAGCCTTGAATGTTTGTTTTTCGGTGATCTTAGGTGTTCATCCTATCCATGTTACATCCATCTTTCCGTTGCATACCTCTCTCAGATCAAAAGACGAGTAGTCAGCCTGTAGCTGAAGTTTTAGTGGTATTTTCAGCCAGTTGGAAAAATGGCTATCTCTGGAACAAAAAGTGCCACTGGAGGCCAGGGCGCCCTTGATTTTGAGACATCAAATGTTGGAATTTGATGAAGTGTTGTCTTGAAGTTGTTGTGAGTAATGGAGCCAGCTCCGCAGTGAGCCAATTGTCTAGTCCTGAAACTTTGTTGAGCAGAAGTTACGAGGGAGGCAAGCTTACCTTCGTAAGGGATGAAGTTGATGAAAATATGGTTGTCTGAGAAAAAGCACAGTTTTGTAAAGGGCGCTTGGATTTTTAAGGCCTCAGATCTTAGTTTTCTGGATTGCAGTATCAAGGAGTGATTTGGTTAGAATTGGTCTTGCTTTGCAATGCAACTGTCAGCCAGTCAATTCATGATGGCATCCAATCAAAATCAGTGCTTGAACATAGGCTCCGAAGAGAGTCCAAAATCCAAATTTTCATTAAAAATGACTAAGTCTGGAAAAACACCTAAAGTCAAAGGTTGACTTATTAAACTCAAGATGAAGAGGCGCCCATTAAAGGTGGGATTTAAATATTATTTTAATCCTTAAATATTCGACTTAGAGGGGGACTATTTTAATTATTTAAAATGGACTATTTTTAGCATGCATGGTCAATTAACTGAATTGCATGTTGAGTTAACTGAATAAGTTAAAGGTGGCGCCCTTTTTAGAATAAACTAACATTTAGTTACCTTTTTTCAAGCCCCAATCAGATGAGCTCATATATTTTGAAGCCCAATCATAATTAAATTTAATATTTTTAGAGGTGGCGCCTTATTGCATGAGGATGGACGATTTAAAGCTTGAATTTATTTATTTAAGTCTTCAAAGTCGCCATTATTCTCATATCAGAGTTCGGTGAAAGGCGAATTTCTTGAGCAATTGAAGATTCAAAGGTGCTTTGAGTTCAATTTTTCAATGTCAGGTCCAAATTGCTCAGAAGATTAATTTTCCAAAGTTAGATTTTTTAGTGCATGCAGGTTTCATCAAATCTCAGTCAAGTGTTGGCGTTAAAATTCACACCTCTGGAATGCATATTTGAAATGGACATCTATGCACAGTAAAACTGCTCTTCAAATTAGGAGGGGAAGCTCCCTCTTGCTGATGGTGTTGAAAGAAAGTAAACAAAAAACTAAGTTGCCTATCTTTTTGATCAGCTAGAGCACAAGGTTTATAAAACACAAATGCCGCAGCTGAGATTTTCTATTTAAGAACTTTAACTACAACTAACTTAAGCTAAAGACATGTCTAACTTCTCAAGTAATACGCAGAGCAAGAGAAATTAGAAATGAACAAGGTTGATTCTCTGACAAAGGCTTAAGAGAACTCTTTCTCAACATACATCTACACACTTCAATGTAAGCTGAAATTAAGATCACAAAAGCATAACACAAATAACGGAAATCTGAGACGTTATACCAAGGAAAAGGAGGCTTATGATTTTATTTCTCAAACTTTTGGAACAAAAATTACTAAACACATGCCTGGAACAAGAGCTTGCAGCTAAAGAGGCTTGCAAAACTTGTTCTTACACAATAGGAACAGCAATTACAATAACTACTTGTTGGCTAAAAGAGACTCAACAATTCTCTATCATAAAACAATTGAACAACACTGAATAACAAATAGAAGTCACTTAGGCTCAGTGTTTTGTTATCACTAGCATGGTTAAAGAAAACTAATGAGCAAAGGCTCTTATTTATAGGCAAGCACAGGAGTAGGGAACCCTAAAATCTCCTTGCTTTTACAATCTAGGGCTTGCTCAGCAAGCAAGTTTTATTTCTAAATCTAGAAAGAAGATAACATCTAACACCTAAGAAAGCAGGAAAAGCGGGAAACGCCAACTATTACATTTATCTTCTTTCACTTCTTCAAAGAATGGATAAGAACTGCACCAAGAATAGAAAGAAAGTGGAAAGAAAGCTTCTAGATGAAAGCCATTTCAAATCTAAATCACATCCGCTAAAAAGCAGGAAACTGTGTCCCGGTTCGGTTCATCTATCCCATCAATAGCAAAGTTGTGTTTTCCCAAGATATCTTCTCCATTTGCAATTGATCTCAGGAAATCTTCGAGCTCATTGGCCGCCTTTTCACATCTTGCTGACATCATGGCAAGGTGATTCATTCTGCCACCAACTATATTGCTGCTATCACAACTACGAACAACACTCTAAAATTGAGTTTGCACTTCATCTCACCCGACATAGGAACCATCTTCGAGACTGTAACGTGTTGTACCCAAAACCAAAAATTTTGCTTCACTAAGGCATTTTGCTTAATTGAGTCTTAATCTTGTTAAAGTGATGTCAGAAGGTCATTTTTGGGCTTTTCAAATATGGAGTTGGTGTCAGTGTCATGTCATGCTGTTACTGAAGTAATTCAAGGAAAATGAAAATTTGGAGTAAAATCATCAAAATTTTATCTCTGGAGAGGGGAGCACATTTTCAAAAGGGCGCCCTATCTTTTAGGGGCTTAGATCCTGTTTTTAGGGTTTGTCACCTCCAGCAGACATTTGTCCGGCATCACGTCAGCTTCGCAGTGAGCTATCAAGTCTGTCAAACGGACCTGTTTCAAGCAAGTTGTGGAGGATACAGCGCAAAACGAGGCGAAAGCGAGAATTGGCTAACACTGGTAAAAAGAGCAGCTTTTGAAAAAGGCGCCCATCTTTTTGAGGTGTCGAATGAAGGTTTTTGGCTAAATGCCACCCAAGATGTTTATCTCACATTTGTTCGAGCTTTGCGACGCATCCATCAGTGGGTGAATCTGGGTTGCAGAAGTCAGTGAACCAGAGGTCAAACGTAGGGTCAAATCTTAGTTAGAATATCAAAGGAAAAAGCAAAAGAGCACATTTTCAGAAAGGCGCCTGAGCTTTTCAAGCCTTTAATACTTTCGTTTTGATGATATCAGATGTTCAATGTGTCTGTGTTATGTTCAGCTTTCCGTTGCCTGTCTCCGTCAGATCAGAAGATGTCTCAGCAGCTTGCAGTCGGAGTTTTTATGTTATTTTGATCATTTCCAGAAATGGCTAAGTCTGGAGGAAAAAGAGCAACTTTTGAAAAAGGCGCCCTTGATTTTCACCCCTCAGATGATGTTTTCTGGGGAAATGTGCCTTTGCAGCTGTCATGCAGAATGAGGTCAGCTCCGCAGTGAACCTGTGATCCAGTCCTGAAAATTGGTAAAACAGAAGTTATCAAGGATTTTGTTTTTTCCCTTCGTACGAGATCGAGATGTCAAAATTTGACTAAGTCTGAGAAAAAGCGCAGCTTTTGAAAAAGGCGCTTGGATTTTTGAGCCTTCAGATGTCAGTATTATGGTATGCAGTCTCAAGGTACCTTTTGATTAGTTTTTGTTCAGCTCTGTGATGCACCTGTCAGCCAGTCAATCGGAGAAGTCAGTCAACCAGGGTCAGAGGATGAACAGAGGTCCCGGCAGAGGTTTTAGCTTAAATTTTCATGAAATTTGGCTAAGTCTGGAATTCGCCTTAAGAGCTCAAAGTTGGATTTTCGAAAGAGAGTTGAATGGACACCTTAACTGGAGTTCTAACTACAGTTAGACTAAACGTTTTCTGGGTTGTCATCTTCAGTTCATATATTGGCATGTTGAGTGATCTTTTAGTTTGCATGTCAAGTTAACAACCTTGCATGTTGAGTTAACTTGATTGCATGTTGACTTAACTGAAGATTATTCTTGAAAGTCAACTTAAGTTCACATGCATGGCGAATTTGGTTGCAATTGTGAAGACTTTGTGAAGTTGGCGAATTCACCTTTTGTCAACTGAAGTTCTAAAAGGGACGGCATAAATGATGAAGCATAGTTTTGTGAAGCTGACGCATTTTACAAAGAATGATAACTTAAGTTCCAAAAGGGTCGTTATTTTTAGAATTGAAGCATAAGTGTGAAGTTGGCGCATTCATTCTATGTCAACTGAAGTCTTGAAAGGGTCGCTATATTTGGAATATTTAAAGCATAATATATGGCGAATTTCTTATTGTCAACTTTAGTTCTCAAAAGAGACGCTTTAGTTCTAAATTGTGAATTTAAAGCAAGTGTGAAGGATGGCAAACTTAATATGGATTGCTAACTAAAGTCAAATTCGCATGAAGTTGTTAACTGAAGATTGAAAAGGGAAACCCTAAAGCATGGCGATTTATTTAGCTTATCTTAGTTTCAGTTAACTGGAATGAGGTCCAATCACAAGCCAAGCGCATTTTTCAAGGATTCCATGCTTTATGCAAATTTCATAGATGAAAATCTATTTAACCAAGCAATGGCGTCCATTATTTCATCATCTTTAGCTTCGAAGTTTATATTCTTCTTGAGCGACCAGCAAGCTAAAGGTGCTAGAGGTGTCAGAATTCAGCGTTCTTCATAGCAACGAGTTCAGATTGTTCAGAGGAAGAAGATTCCAGACTTTATTTTCACTTTGCATGCAGGTTTCATCAAGTTCCAAAGAAGAGGTTGGCGATTTTTCAGAAGCAGACAAGCAAAACTTTCTATCTTCTGTCTTATTTCTTCTATTTCTCACCTTAGGTACTTTCTTCGCATGTCAAAGAAATTCAACACATATTCAGAATCTGATCATCTGGGTTCGCATACTTCAGCATTTGCAGCAAAACCCATGTCTTAGATTTTTTCGAGAAAATCGCCCCGTAGTCTTCATTCTGAAGCTCTGTGCTTTTTTCTAAGAATCTCTTTGCATGTGGGCTTGAAACACATTTTTTCGAGAATTCAGCTATCTGGGTTTGTTCAGAATTCCATTGTGCACAAAACCCATGTTCTAGAAAAACTTCGAAAATTTCTTTCGTGATAGGCTATTTTTAGCCTTGTCCAGAGGTTTTCAGAAAGTTCTTCAAGTATATTCGACTTTACAGTCAAAAGTTCTCATTTTCAAAAAGCAGTTCAATCTCATTGATTACAAGGCCAAATCGGCTCTTGCACATAATTTCATTAAAAACTTCAGATACAGACCTGAATCATGTTTATCCAGTGGTTAATCTGAGCAGTCTGGAGGGTGTTAGCAGCAACGCATTGAGAAATCTTGAGCGTTCCGGGTTGCTGGCAGCAGCATCCATTCCTGTTACTACTTTCGATCTTGAGTTCGTTCTTGCTTGCATCAAGCATTATGACTCATCTTCACATCAAATCATATCAGCAGATGGGAGGGTTGTTTGCAGTCTCAAACCAAAGGACATAGAGAAATGTTTTGCTATTCCTCCTCGTTCAGATAACTTTACTGTGGTTCTTGAAGCCTGTGAGAAGATATGGGATAGTGATCAACAATGTTCGCAGAGGAAGGTGGCTCAGAAATGGCTGAAAGTTCAGAAGACTAACATGCCTAAAAAGGTTGGTCGTGGTCAATTCAAAGACGAAGTTGTTGTTTTGATAACTTTGCTCAATCGAGTTACCGGTCAACAAGATGCTAGCACTTTCCGTTCATGGATGTTTTACCTAATTACCAGAATTCTTGATGGCACAGAACATTTTGACTGGGCTATGTTGATCAGTGATTGCTTACATCAGCAAATTACTAATTTTCTCAAGTATCATGAGTTTCATATGATATCATACTTGGTCTATTTGGTTGCATTCCAAGGCAGTTACAAGCATCTGAAGACTAATGGCACTCTCGGTGTTCAACGTGTTCACGAGTATTATCCTCAGTTAGAGTTTTCTCAATCCGAGCAGGACTTCCGGGCAGTGAACGATCACTTTTCTATGAGAACAGTTAGAGATCTTGACAATGAAATGCACATTCGTATTTCTGCCGAGGCAAAATCAGCAATGGACACTTGGGTGGATTGGTTTATCCAGTTCCCTACTTTCACATACATCCGGGTTTATGGATATGTTGGAGAACCCTTGATGTTGCCAAGGTATCCGTCAGACAAGATCATCTTCTTGGAGTTTCTCAGGCAGATGCAACATGTTCATTTCTTTCTTCGCAATCGTCATAAGATTGCGGCTAATTTTCCATTCACATTGGGAATCTTTACATGCAATGCGGCAACAGATGCCAAGCTTATGTCAACCGAGATAGAAAGGTTCAAGTTCAAGACTCATACTGAGAGGCGTTCTTATGATCCTCTCGGTCATTATGCAGACAGGTTGGAGCGAGGGATTGCACATAAGCCAGCACTTGAAGATTTTTAGGCTAATTGTGAAGATGAATTCGAGGTTCGTCGTCGTCACTATTGTAGACTCACTATCGGTCAACTCTCTGATTACCTATCAGAAGATGTTGATGGTCTATCAGATGATGATGGAGAAGTTCTTCTCAATTCATATGTCAAAGATCAAGTTGCTCGGCAGCCACTTCGCTCACCTGATTGGTATGCTAAGGAGAATACTTCTATCGAGGAGGTTTCCAGATCAGTTATCAAGACTAGCAAGTTGTTCCTGGAGAGTAAGCGGAAGCGGAAGTCAGTTCCTGTGACAGAGCCGCCAAAGGATTTCTCTTCGTTGCCTTCTACTTCTAGGGAAAGACCTCGAGTCAAGGCTATTGTGATACCTCCTGAAGGGGTTAGACTCAGTGGAAACACGGGGAAGAGAGCTACCGGTAAGAGGAAGCAAAAACAAGTTGAGAATGTTCCTGAGATTCCAGTAGAGACAGGTATTCAGGCTGAACCTCACGTTGAACCTCCTAGTCCGCCTCACATACAACCTATTGACATAGATTCTGAGCCCGAGACACCAGTTCAAGTGGGATCGGAGACAACTAAGCCGCCACAGGTTGATACATCCGGGACAGTCTCTCCTCGAATTGAAAATATTGTTCAGTCTTGTTGGCTCGAAAAGTCTTTGGGAAGACAGAGATGTGAACCTTCATACAACCTTGATTTATCTGAGTTCAGTGAACCTTATCAGAGAAGGTCGAACAAGAAGATCAAGAAACAGGTGCATATTGAGAAGACTCCAGAATCAGAGATTGTTATCGAGGTTGCCGTTCCTCCAGAGGGCAAAAGCTTAAGATGAAGTCGAAGTTGGTGATTTCACTTTTACTAAGGCAAATCTTGGCAAGACCACTCGAGAGACAGATGTGACTCTTCTTAAGATCGTCACTAATAATCTTGAAGAGCGAATCATGAAGGATGGAGAAGATAAGGCCTTGCTCAAGGCTGAAAATAGTCAACTTCGTCAATATATTTCTGATCTTGTTCATGGAAGTTCGAGGAGAGCGCCTGTTCTTCCTCAGAATACACCTGCAGAACAACAAAAGTGGATCAGTTAGTCAGTCATGGCAGACTTTTGGACAACTGGATTGAAGGTGTAGTTGCTACAGGTCAACGTCTTCTTGCAGATTTGTATCAGTTGAGGAGTGATGCACATAAACTCCGTCAGGGTATTCAGTTGCTTGAAATTGCGATTGCAGAGAGTTTGGCCAAGGATCGTGTTCTGGTGTCTCAGTTGTTAGTTGCATACGATGCCTTGGAGATTGATGAGGATCAGGAGAAATTTTTTACTTGGAGAGAGCAGCACCTTCTCAAAATGGAAATATGTGAGAAGATCTCTACCAAGTTATTTTCACTGAAAGATGATGTGGTTGGAGTGCTTGCACTTGTCAGTGGTTTTGTTGTTCAGATTCCGTGTCATTATCTTCTTGAAGATGGCACATATGTTGAGTTGAACAAAGTACAAGCTGAATTCGAGAAGCTGATTCGTGACAGCCTTGAAGGAGAACCAATGGCGCCTAAGTTAGAGAATATTTCAGTTATTGCAGCCAGTCTCAGAAAGGCGACTGAAGATTGTAAAGATGGCGTGCATACGATCAGGGAAAGTGGCAGAGAACTGAAGAAACAGACTGTTATTTTGAGCAGCATCAAAGTGCCAGATGACACAGAGATTGATGAGTTCTTGGTCGAAGTGTTAGACCGAGATGACATGGAGTGATCTGCCAGTTGGAACTTGTAGTTAATTTCGAGGGTTGAGTCATGAGCAGCAGTTAACTCGACTTTCAGTCTTGAGTTTACTTGCTGACTTAACACATGCTTATCTCATCCTTGGAATTATCATCACAGGAGTTAGGATTAGGGTTTCCAGTTAACTGAAGGTAGTGTCCAGTTAACTTTGCTTTAAATAAGGACGTCCATGCTTGCACGTGGTCCATCTAGGTTAAATGTATCGGTTAACTGATGGTAACTTTCCAGTTAACTGTATAGTTTACTTCATTAGGGTTTAATAATGAATCTTGCATGCATTTGCAAGACTGTAGTTGACTCAAGGTGATTTTAGGGTTACCTACACCTTGATGTATATAAATAAGAGCTTTTGCTCATTTGTAATTAACTTTTGCTTGAGAGAGAAATATATGTTGCGCCTACCTTGCCCTCAATATTACTCTTTTGGTATTTGTTCATGCGTCTTTGCTCTTATAGTCAATTGTTATGCCACATAGGGTTTCATGCGATTGTGATGGTGAATCCTTTTCATAGTTTAGATAAATCTGTTTTGTGCTTAATAAGCTTGTTCAGATTGAGATAATAGTTGTGCCTCCCTTGCCTTCAAGTAGAGAATCTGCACGTGTTTATCGTATGGTGTTGTGAACAATAAACTTATTCGGATTGAGATAATAGTTGTGCCACCTTGCCTTCAAGTAGATAATCCGTATTCAGTTTATCGTGTGATGTTATCAATAAACTTGTTTAGATTGAGCAAATAGATGTGCCACCTTGCCTTCAAGTTGAGAGTCTATACTTGTTTATCGTCTGATAGTCAAACCTTGCTCCGTTTCCTCATGCTCTGTTTTCTTGAGGAAACTGGATAGAATTTAAGTTATTAAGTTTAGTTGTAGTTAGTAGATCTGCAAAACCAGAAAAACTCAGCTCCAACGTATATAGTTTTCGAGAAAGCCTTGTACCTCTACAGCTGAAGCAAAAAGACAGGATTTAGTTTAGTTTATTTCCTTTGCAAGTACTTTTGTCAAGCACAACGAGGGAGCTTCCCCTCCTAATTTGAAGAGCACTCATTGCGTAGTGTGCATAGCTGTCCGTACCAACTCTTACTCCAGAGGTGCTAGTTGTTACGCCAACATAACGAGAAGGAATCTCTGTGACAAATTCATTGATGAAAAGAAGAGCCTCGATCACCCTTTGTCTGTAGGCAATAAACTCCTTGGATATCCTCTCGTAGGTTTTAACCTTGAAGACCTGACGCTCTCTCCAAGCAAGGATCTGCCTCTTGTGATCTTTTGAAGCCGCTAAACCATAGGCTGTATCTAAATCCGCAATGATGATCTCATGCCTTGGTTTTACTTCAGCCACTGATTGTTCAAACCCTTGGATACCTTGATGTAGCTCATGAGCGTTTTCTCTCAACTGAACCATCCATGCCAAGATCTCCTTTCCTCTGACAATGAAACTCTCGATCCACTCTTGAGTTTCCTTCCCACAAATAACCAGTTGTCTCAACTAATGATGATCAGCTGGTGTCTCTAAAACCTGGGGCAGCAACTGGGTCGCCTGTGATGAACCATGGACAAGGTTTGAAATATAAAGCCTAAGCTGTTGTATTTCAGCCTTGAGGGCTGCTTTGTCTTCTCCATCCTTGAGCACTCTTTCTTGAAGGCTTTCAGAGACAACTCTGAATAGACTGACATCTGCATATCTGGTGTTTTTACCAAGGTTAGCCTTAACCATCACGAAGTCGTCCATATCGACTTCATCTTTGTTCTTGTCCTCTGGGGGTATTGCAGTCTCCATGACTATCTCACCAACAGGATTCCTATCAAAGTGAACTTGCTTCTTTTTCTTTCTTCTTAGGAGGTTCCTGATAGATGTTATCAAGGTCGTCAAAATTCACCTGATATGAAGGTCTTCTTCTTACCCTTCCCAAGGAGCTTTCAAGCCAAGAAACAGTAGTATCTTTACTAACTTCTTTGGGAAATACAATTGCAACCTCTTCATCTTCTTCAATATCTAGGTCAATATGGATTGGTGAAGACCCTGTCAGTGGTATAGAATCATGTGCTATGGGCGCTTCTTCTATCTCCTTCTGAGGTATAGGCTCTTCTGGAGGAGCTTCTGCTTCAACCGTTGATGGCTCCTGTATGACTATACCTGAGAAGTCTAGCCTCCTTACATTTTTGGTTGACCTGCTGCCCTTCACACCATCTTGAGACTGACTTACGCCTTTCCCTTTTGATTGTGCTCTAGAAGAGGAGGGAAGTGATGACTGTACCCTTGGCAGCTTTGCTGCTAGTATGGACTTCTTCCTTTCGAGAACTAGGAAGACCTTGCTATGTTCGAGGACTTGCCTCGTCCTTTCTTCGACTAAGAGGGATTCCTTATTAGCCTAGTTGACTTGAGGAAGGGGTTGATCTTCAATTCTCTTTCGAGCATACATTGGGAGTAACACATCCTCATCATCATCTGACAATCCTTCGATATCCTCTGATAAGCAGTCTTTCATCTGGTGAAGAGTGAGCCTACTCTAACTGCGCCTCCACACCTCGAACTCATCTGTACAATTGGCCCAAAAATCTTCAAGGGCTGATATGTGAGCATAATTTCTCTCAAGTCGAGTAGCGTAGACGACATGAGGATCATATGATCGTCTCTCGCTGTAAGGCTTGAGACCAAGTTTGTCTAACTCATCTCCCATGGTTTTAGCATCTGTTGTTGTCTTGCATGTATAGATTCCCAGTACCAATGGAAAATTGAGGGCGGGTTTCTTTCTATTCCTCAAGAACACGTGGACATCATGTGCCTGCCTTAAGAACTCCATGAAGACTACTTCGTCTGATGGGTACCTTGGTAGCATGAGTGGAGCACCGAAATAGCTATAGACTCTAAGATAGGTGAAATCCTCAGTGCATTCTATTCTCGTCTTAGGTATTCTTCGCATGTCAAAGAAAACTACAGAATATTCAGAATCAGATCATCTGGGTTCACATACTTCAGCAATAGCAAGAAAACCCATGTCTTATATTTTTTGGAGAAAATTGCCCTGTAGCTTTTATTCTAAAGCTCTATGCTTTTTTCCGAGAATTCCTTTGCATGTGGGTCAAAAACACATCTTTTTCAAAATCGAGCTATCTAGATTGCCTTAGAATTCCATTGCCTACAAAACCCATGTTCCAAATTTTCTCGGGAAAAATTGCCCCGGGAAGCTCTAGAACCTCTACTTTTTCTCAACTGAAAAACCTCTGCATGCCTTGCTAAAACTTACTTTTTCGAATTTTTATTGATCCGGGTTTGCTTAGAATTCGATTCTCTACAAAACCCACATTTCAGAAAAATTCCGAAAAAAATTTCCGCAACGAGCTATTTTTAGCCTCATCAAGAGCTTTTTCAACTTTTTCCGAAAGTTGTCAGAATATAGTCGTGTTCACAGTCAACAGGCGGGTTTTTCATGATGTAATTCACCTAGACTGAATTCAAGACCAAATCGGTCTTAATTCATGATTTCGTCAGAATGACTGACACAGATTTGCATCAAGTGCATCTGGAGGGTTGATTCAGATATTTTGACAGGCATAGTCACCCAAGGTTCACATGGTTTCATACCTCGTATAGCTGATAGGCTTCAAAGGCCATTTTAGAGGGTTGGACACCTTTGGAATTTTGCGTGCGCAGTGAGTTCGCGTGTATTTCTCGCAACCAGAGTGTTCACGGTCAAGCTTCGCGCTTTCATCATGCAACACTCTTTCATTGAGAACAATCAAGAAAAGCATCAAAAGCGTCAAGCTGTAGAAGGAACAGAGGTCATCACTCCATTTATGGAGCCCCCAAAGTCACTTAGATCTCGTGCCATTATCTTCGTGAAGATGGTACCTACACTGATCTCGAGGCTGTGCAAACTCAGTTCCGGAAGCTTGTTCGTGATATCTTCATGGAGATCCTATGGCATCTAAGTTGGATCACATCTCAGTGATGACAACTAGTTTTCGAAAGGCAACTGAAGAGGTTAGAATATGCATGGGAGCGATTAGGGATGGTGAAAGAGAGTTGAGCAGGAAGATTATCATCGTGGATAGCGTCAAAGTCCCAGAGGATAAGGGAATCAACGAGTTCCTGGACGAGATGCTAGATCGTGATGATCTGGAGTGATCTGCCAGTTGGGACCTGCAGTTAGTTTCAAGGATAGGGTCAAGAGCAGCAATTAACTCGACTTTTAGTCTTGAGTTCTTCTTGCTGATTTCATGCATGCACATGTCTTCCTTGGAATTATCTTCGCAGGAGTTGGACTTTCATTTAGGGTTTTTGTTAACTGATGGTAGTTTTCCAGATAACTTGCTTTCAATAAGAACGTACATGCTTGCACATTGTCCATTTAGATTAGATGTTTCAGTTAACTGATGGTAGCTTTCCAGTTAACTGTATAGTTTGCTTTATTAGGGTTTAGCAATAAAATCTTGCATGCTTGCAAGATTGTAGTTGACTCAAAGTGATTTTAGGGTTCCCTACACCTTTTGGTGTCTATAAATAAGAGCTTTCGCTCATTTGTAATTAACTTTTGCATGAGAGAGTAATATATGTTGTGCCCACCTTGCCCGTAATATTGTTGATTGTGTATCTATTCACAAGTTTTTGCTATGATGATGAAGTGTTATGCCACTCGGGTTTCATGTTATTGTTATGGTGAAAGGTTATCTTAGTTAAATATAGTGGCTAGTTTGATCATAGATTGTATGCCTGTTTCGCCTATGCAATTTTCTGTCCTAATTGGCTATTCTTTGTTTGTTCTTAATAAGCCTATTCAAATGAGTGAATCGTTGTGCCACCTTACCCTCATGTTACAAATCTATACTTAAAGCTTATCATTTGATGTGTGTTAATAAACCTATTCAGCCAAGCAGATAGTTGTGCCACCTTGCCTTCATGTTGTGAATTTGCACCTGGTTTATCGTATATCTGTTGTTTCCAATAAACTTCTTCCCAGCCAAGCAAATAGTTGTGCCACCTTGCCTTCACGTTGTGAATCTATACCTGAAGTTTATCGTAAATACATTCTTGCTCCATTTCGTCATGCTCTATTTACTTGAGGAGACTAGATAGATTAAAAGATTTAGTTTAGTTGTAGTTAGTGATCTGTGTAACCAGAAAATCCTTAGCTGCAACGTTCATGGTTTTTCTTAACCTTGTGCCTCTTCCAGCTAAGAACAAAAAATAGGATTTAGTTTACTTTTCTTTTCCACACATTTCAGCACTACAAGGGAGCTTCCCCTCCTAATTTGAAGAGCACTCATTATGCAGTGTGCATAGCTGTCCGTACCAACTTGCACTCTAGAGGTGTTAGTTGTTACGCCAGCAGTGTGCATATGTGATATTGCCATCTTATCATCTTGTGTTCTTTAGTAAGCTTGCTTTATTATATCTATTAAGAAATTCAATGTTTTTCTCTATGATAAGTTAACCAAGGGTTCATATAGTTTTGTTTGACTATTAAGCGAGGGTGTAATACCCTAGCCATGATGAAAATAGACTCCACTCTCGCCCTGAATTGTCATCCTTTGATTGTGGCATGGTAACCTAATAGTGGGAGTCCAAGCTAGACTGGAATCATTCTTTGGCTTGCACTATAAGTGTTGAGTCTATGACGGTATTATGAAGAATATGGTTTCTTCAATTAAACTATTTGACCCTTGCCTTGGGCGTAGAATGGGTGGCGGTCTATGGTTGGGCTCATTTTATACAATATTGATGCACAAGCTCACCTTAGTTCCTTGGGATTGTTGTCATTACATAGGAAAGGACTCTAGGAACATGTTCTTAGGAATCACATTATTTTGTTGCAAATCTTATAGTGTTTAGTGTTATGTGGAAAAAGGGGATTGAATCAAGTTTGTTTCTTTTTATAGCAATCAGATGATTGCATAGATTGTTCATGTTGTACCTGATGTACTTGTAGATTTTGAGACTCAAGTTATATGCTATGCTCTCGTTCATTCATTATGATTGTTCTAACCCATATTCTATGCACATTAATGGTTGAATAAAAATATTATCTTTTCAGTGAACATGTTGTTGAAGGCATGAAGAATTCAAGTTATGCTTGCATTAATGATTTCTTCCAAGAACCTATGCTAGACTCCATATCAAGTTTTACTCAGGTGTTTGACTATGATGTCAAGAAATCATAATGGTCTGTCTGTTACTTAATGCTATACTTGTATACTATGAAACAGTGAACTGTTGCTATTTCCATAGGTTGATATTCTTCTGTAAGCTTGCACAGCTGAATTATAATATATAACTATCATTGCCATTCCTTAGCGTTACTGTTATAATTCAATATTTAGTAGTGAGAAAGGCATTGATGCAGAGATTTGAGAAACTTGTATGAATGATTGTAGATTAACTGATTGGGTAAATACGATGTATACTAAGTCATGGAAATTGAAATGATCCTTAAGTTACTCTTGATTCAATGTGAACTAGAATATACATTATTCTTCTGATAATTGTTTAGCAGTTAAGTTCCCTTGCTCAGTATATAGGAGTTCTTAGATGTAATGTATAAACAAGTATATGAGTAGTTAATTATAAACATGATAGTTGGACTTGAACTATTAAATCCTGGTTACTGTGATATTTGGCAAACCATGCTTCTATGGGAATAACCTAAGTATGGGCAGTTGATTATTGAAAGAGTTTTCTCTGTGAACATTTCCAAAGAAGGATATTATAATAATTTAGTTAGATGAATGAATAAAGTAGCTTATCAGTCACCTAGTAGAATTGAGCCCAAACCGTATCTGTCTATGTGCTCTAAGGCAACTAAGGAGGAATGTTTGGATTCAAGCCTTGGCAATACTTTAGTATGTTTCCTCTCTAATACTCTGTTACTGATGATCCAATAAATAAGGAAGCAAGGATGACAGTATTAAATCTCATATTTCTAATGAAGGAACTGATCACCTGATTAATGGAGATGAATAAATTAAAAATGTTCAAATATGAGAATCAAACCTTAAAAGTTAGTAAGGAATTCTAATTAGGTTTATTTTGATAATCTCTTAACCAGGTGAGGGTTTCTTCTTTCTGGTAGGACAAGTGGGTGTTGTCATTACTTAGTTCTACTTGGATGCAATGCCATCAAATAGCATCACCAAAAATTCAATCCTAGTTATGACATTTGGTTAGCACCATGATGGGGTAATTTCCATGAGGTTCAAATAACAGAACACTCAGGCATCAAATGCACTAATGAATGTCACAGCTCTAACCCTGACATTCAATGGAACAACAACTCAGTGTAGGATTTCAGTCATAGGGGGAAAAGGCATCTTCCATCCAGGTATGAAATGAAAATTGGTGCTATTATGAAATGAAAAGAATTAAATTTAAGTTATTATAAGAAAGAACGAAGAAAGCTGATGTGAATGTAAACTTCTAAGTCAATATAAGGTAAGTAATCTGTTTTGGGCCAAGTAACAAAGGAATTTTTCAGTCAGAATTTTTGTGTCTCTACATGAAATCCGGCTTGGGTTTGTTCAACCCAAGGGCATCCTAGAAAAGTCCTGAATCAACTAGGAGGAATTATATGACATCATGTGAGTTATTCTTTAGGACCAACTTGGATGGGAAGAATGAGGCATCCCAAGTTATCAATGAATATGCCATCAGTACAATGTAAAGCAACCCGAATGCCACATAGATTTCCTCTTGAAAATGATGATTAAATAAGAATTCCTATATTTCTTCATTGAAGGAACACTTTGTATCAACTAATCCATAAACCTGAGGCAGCTATGCCACACTCTAGTACATCATATATAGATTCTAAAATGGGACACTTCTACAACTACCTTTCCATGCATTTAATCACCTATACTAGTTTCTGATTTCCATGTCATATGGATTAAAGGACTAAAGAGAAATATTACAAATGCAGAAACAACTTGCATCATAGACACAGTGTAATGTCCCTTTCTCAGGCCTAATCAATTTGAAGACCATTAGCCTATTTCCTGAGTTCTCGTGGGCTAATTGGTAAGGCAAGGGGACTCCAAAGATCTTGGAGGATGCAGTTTCGGAGTTAGAAGGTTTTTTTTGTTGGCAATGAGCTCTGTGGGCAACGCTGATCTGAATGACACTATGTAAAGTGTTTTTTGACTTTTGGTGTGTTCTCCAAACTTCTTGGAGAGCATGTCTATGTCTAATAAGTAGCAAAATTGGCTTCTATCATTCACCTATTCCCTTAGTATCATATCGGCATGGTCAAATTTGGATTCCGATGTGTTTCAACACTTTTCACAACTTGGGTGAGTTATTCAGTTATTTAATTAATATTTCACTAATGTTGTCTAATGTTCAGAAATAATTAAAGAACAACTTAGTGTAATCGCTCGTTGGAAAGGTGATTAAATATTTGCACCTAATGAATTATTTAATTTAAAGCAAAAAGTGTTTTTCAAAAAAACAATGAAAACGCAAAAAAATGTTTTTCATAAAAAAGCAAAAAGGTGTTTTTTCGAATAAGTAACAAAAAGCAAAAAACAATTTTTTGAAAAAGCAGCAAAAAACAGAAAGCACTTCTCGAAAAAGCAACAAAAAAGGCTATAAAAGGAGATGCTGGGGGCTCATTTTGATATGCTGAAGAATGATAATGTTTTGTCGCTGAAATGGCTTTGGTTTTCTTCAATTTTTGAGGAAGAAATCCCTCATAGATTTCTAATTTCAGAATTGCAAGATATTCCCTAGCTAGATTGTGGTGTGATTCCACCAGGGAGTCACCATTGGAGCTACTTTGAAGTTTCAATTTTGGTTTTTCCGTATGAATATTTTGATGATGTAATAAGTCATTCAGAGCTATTTGGAAACATGGTTATAGCTTGCATTCATTTTGGGTGTGTGTGGGAGTGATTTGATGAAGATTTTTTAGTTGATATCTTGTTTCCCAAACTATAACAGCAAGGTTTCAAACTTCTTTCAGACCTGCACCAATCATCTATTTGCCAATCTTTGAGGTATATTTGTTAATTTCATCATGGGTGGTTAGTTCTTTGATGTTGTGATACATGTGGGGATGTTCTATCAATTTCTTTCATGACCAAACTTGTAACAGCAGATGCATATCTTGAATTTAGAAGTTTTCAAATGAGCTAACATTGTAACACTGAGTGGTAGTACCACCAATGAGTTGCTCATATTTTTTTGTTACTTACCCCACTGAATAAGTGGCTTATTGGTTCTCACTCACCACTGGAAAGCGGAAGAGTTGCTCTAGCTTATTGTATTCACTTATTGCTGAAAAGAGGGAGAGTTGCTCTTTCTTGTTGTATTCGCTCACCACTGAAAAGTGGAAGAGTTGGCTTTACATTTCCAATATTGTTTGCGCTTTCCCACTGAAAAGTGGAAGTGCTAAGCTAACCCCACCGGATGAGTGGATTACCTTCAGCCATTTCATTTCAAATATAATTGTAATCATGTACACTGTATGCTCTCACCTGGCCCACAATGGGAACGTGGTGATCGGAAAGTGGAAAGGAAGTGCTTGGCATTTCATTTTGTTTTGAGATAACAAGTTTTTTCAAAAAAAATTAAAGGTGATTAATAGTAATACAGTGGTATCGGAGTTGGAGATCTTGCTAGCTTGTGCCCTTAACACTTGTTGTGCAGCTGCAAATTCTCTGAGTGATAAAGAATTTCATTATTATAACATAGAGCAAAAGAGAAAAATATTCCAATTGAGGACAACTTTCCAGAAGTCCTAAGAGTATGTCAGATTCTAGCTTGTGACAGTGTTAGTTCATCAAAAGTTATGCCAGAAAAGGATAAGGGAACAGCCCAACCAAACAATCCAAATTCTAGAGCAAACAAAAAATTTGACACCATGCTTGACATGATGTCACAGTTGCTTGCCAAAATGAATCAAAATGGGCATCAAACACCCCATTTTCAGAATGGAGAAACTAGTACCTCAAACACAAATAATCCTAGAAGCAATAATGGACACACTAATGGTGTTTCTATTGGGTCTATCACTAGACCCCTTCAACCTACCTTCACTCATAGGGAGGAACCCCCACCTAAACAAGAAGCCTTGATTCCTATGGCAAAGTGAGGGATAGTTGTGTAGAGTATGTACCTCTTCCAGCTAAGATTAGGGACATTTTGTCTCTAGAGTAGTTCATGAATCAAAAGAAGAAAACAGGGAGTGGAAGGATCGAGAACAAAGGTTCTACCATGCAGAGGGATTACCAACAAGCCTTAGGAAAAGTGACTCTAACTTACTTTGATAGGAGTGACAAGTGCACTACCCAATCTTGGGTCCAGAAATTGGACAACTACTTGTTCCTAAGACCAATGCCAGAAGTGTATACCATCAAATGTGCTACCTTACACTTAGATGGAGCTGCCCATGAGTGGTGGTACCATGGCTTGGTCACACTTGGCCATAATCTGATTAACACTTATGATGAGTTTACAAACAAGCTCATTGAAAGATTTGACAAGAGTGATCCTAAGATGAAGTTTACAGAGCTTGCATAGTTGAGACAACATAGCTCTGTTGATGCCTACATTGTTGAATTTCAAAGGCTTTCCATCATGGAAAGAAGATTGGTGATCCTTTTTAGTGAAGGGCTAATGCAGCCATTGAGGGGATGGGTTAGGGTTTTTGACCCACCCACTCTCCAAGAGGCAATAAGGAAGGCAAGAAGCATGGAGCTTGCAGCCCCGAGAAACAAATTTCAGTCTAGGACCTTCCAAAATAAGGACAAGAAGCATTTTCATAAAGATGCTAATCATCCCAAGAGGTTTCCATCAAGAATGGATGATGACCTACAAAATGTGCTTAGAAGGAAAAAATTGTGCTTCACTTGCAAGGAGCCATGGGCCCCAAGCCATAAATGCTTTGAAAGGGGCAAAGTTCATCGTGTAGAGGTCTATTCAGCTAATGAATCAGCATCAAAAAAATCAAAACAGCAGTCCGATTTGGAAGATAAAGAAGAAGAAGAGTCATCTGAAGAGTCAGAAGAAGAGGAGAATGAGGGCACTCTTGCCCATCTTTCTATCTTTCAGAAAAACAAATCTTTCAATGTTCAAGGAGTCCTATGTGGGCAGCAAATTGTTGCTCTCATTGATACTGGAGCCACGCATAACTTCATCGATGAAGGTATTGTTGCCAAAAGAGGACTCAAAAATGAAGAATTTGAAGGCTTTAAGATGATGGTGGTTGATGGTTTTACACTCACATGCACAAGGAAGATACCTCATATGAGTATTCAGTTGGACAACTATGAAGTCAAGGATGACTTCTATGTTGTGAGTATTGGTGACACGGATGCAGTTCTTGGCATTCGTTGGTTGCATTCTTTGGGAGAGATCACATTGAACCTACAAACCATGGAGCTGAAATTCCAATCAAATGGGAAGAAGGTTGTGTTGAGAGAGATGTCTAACGGAGGCCCTCGCATTGTCTCCTTCAACCAAATGGAAACATTGATTTGGCATGACCAAGTGGAGTGGGCAGTAGAGTGTGTTATCATGCCCACCATTCCTCAAGAAGAGGAGAGGGATTACCATCCTGATGTGCAAGCTTTGCTTACTAAGCAAAGCAAGGTTTTCAGTGGCATACCACCTAGGAGACCTCTTCAAAGGAGGATTGAACACATGATATGGACATGCTCGTCATCACCACCCCATATCGACGTCCCAAGAGGAACAAGGATGAAATGGAAAAGGCCATCAAAGAACTCTTGGATATGGACAAATTCATCCAAGCAAGAGCTCTTTTGCATCATCAGTGGTTTTGGTGAAGAAAAAGGATGGAACTATCTGCATGTGCATAGATTATAGAGCCCTCCATAAGAAGACTATAAAAAATCAATACCCGGTACCAAGGAATGATGAGCTCATTGATGAGCTTTATGGAGCAATCTTCCTTCCAAAGATAGATTTGAGATCTGGTTATTATCAAATAAGAGTTCAACAGGAGGACATTGAAAAAATTGCCTTTAGAAGCCATTTTGGGCATTATAAATTCTTAATTATGTCTTTTGTCTTAACTAACACTCCTACAACATTTCAATCTTGTATGAATCAAGTGTTCAACAAGCAGCTATGGAAGTCTGTTCTACTATTTTTTGATGACATTTTGATCTTCAGCAAGACTTGGGAGGAGCACATGAAGCATTTAGAGGAAGTGTTGAGCATTCTTGAAGCTGAATCCTTGTTTGCAAAGGAATCCAAATACAAGTTTGGCATCACCGAACTCTTGTACCTTGGTCACGTGATTAGCTCAAAGGGGGTTAGTGTGGACCAAGAGAAGATTAAGGCCATTTTGGATTGGTCACCACCAGAAAACCTTACTGAATTGAAGGGTTATTTTGGTCTTTGTGGCTTCTATAGAAGGTTTGTGAAGCATTTTTCTCATTGGCTGCTCCTCTCACCAATCTCACAAAAATGGGATCATTTGTATGGTCTAGTGCAACACAGAAATCCTTTGATCAGTTCAAGAAAATCATGAGTACATGCCCTATTTTGGCCACACCCGATTTCTCCAAACCCTTTGAGCTTCAATGTGATGCTTCTAGAGAAGAGATAGGTGCTGTCCTAATGCAAAACAAGCACCCAATTGCATTTGAAAGTAGAAAGTTGAGGGGTATTGAAAAAAGTTACTCAATATATGATAAGGAGATGCTTGCTATAATGCACACTTTGGGAAAATTTAGGCAATATTTGGTTGGTGGCAAGTTCATTGTGAAAACCGATCATAATTAGTCTAACTAGTCTAGGTAATTACATCTAGGGATTGCAATTGTGCTACAAATTGGAGTTTCATTTGAGTTGTAAATATGAACATCTTTGCAGTGTTTTGAATGTATATTTTCATGTGATTTCTTTCAGTTTTGGTGTTATTGGAGTTTAATATAATAGGTGGGTGATTGGAGAAGTTATATTGCTACTGGGTTGTACCATTCCATTACAAGGCCATACCCCCATTGTTGGCTACTTTATGTGCTAATTTCTCGAGTTTAATTCCTTATATCTTATGTTGGAACCGCTTTTCATCCATCTTGCAGGCTGTTCAATGTTGAGGAGAGTTGATGTCCATTAAGTTGGCCATACCACTTGAATGTTGGGTCGTACACCCTATGGAGGGCATGGGAATGAACATGTTGAGTGCTTAGTTTTTGTGAGGATTTTTACTTGGTGTGGAGTCGCCCCAATCAGGTATCATATTCTATTCAGTATCTCGTTGGAGAAAGGGTTACATGGTGAGATAGATGAAAGTTATCGTTGTACTTGCCATAGCAGGAAGAAAAATTTCTTGTTTCAGACTTATTTATGTCTGATTTCTATATCAGACTAATATATCTATCCTTATTTCATGTTGGGACTTGTTTTGAAGTGATTTTTGGAGTATTTAAACAAGGTTGTAATCTAGGTATGTTTTCTACGCGTGTTGGTGAGATTTCCAAAGTGTTGTCTTGCTGCCCAGACATGTTGCAGCACCTTTTCCAGTGTATAACTGAAATATCCCGAGCTAATTTTCTATGCAAAAAAATTTCACTTTCACCAATTCAGGTGCACAAGAATTTCGTCAAACACTTGGCAGCAGACTGAACTGAGTTTGCATTTGTATTTGTTTTGATTAGTATGGTCAGAACTCAACATAATATTGCATTTCTCATTCCCAAATTTAAATATCATTTATTTACACTCAGGAATTTAGCATAGACAGAATACCCAGCAACAATATGTCTATAAATTATATTTTATCTCACAAGAATTCTGCACAGAAATTTCAGTCATCAACTATCTTATCAAACAAATACAATATTAACATTCAAGCTGACTTGGAGTCCAGCAGGAGGTGATAATTTGCCCATCTTTGAGCCTAAATTGAAATTTTGGCTAAGTTTGTAGAATTAGGGTTTGCGGTCTTCAAGCCAGTTTGGGGTTAATCTGAGTGAACCCATCAAGATCTGAATCCGGCATTGCAATCAGGGAGCTTCAGGCGGGTTCCCAGTAAATTTTCACAGAATTCTGACAACTTACTATTTTTAGTAAGTGCTCAATTTGGGACCTTTTTCTCAAGGTTTTTGGAATTCTGACTGCTACACCACGTTTGGAGCACTTCAAGGTACTTGCACATTTGAGCTGGATCAGACAACTTGCTATTTTTAGCAAGTCCAGGCTTCGAAGCCAATTTTGAGGGTTTCCATGTTGGAGTTTCCAATGCATGTATGGAGATTCTTTCTGGGTTTTTTCAAAACCTTCACGATGGTATAACATGCAAACTAAGATGCTGACTTTCAACAATTCAAGCTTCAGAGGCTATTTTTAGGGTTTCCATGCGAAGTTTTTTGGTGCATGTCTGGAGAATATTTCTCGATTTTCTGAGACCTACGCAATGATATAACATGCAAGATGAGATGATAAGTTTTAGCAATCTTGATTTCAAAGGCTATTTTTAGGGGTTTGCATGTAGGATTTTTCAGTACATGTTAGCATATTCTTCATGGGTTTTTCAAGAGCTACGCAACAAGGTAACATGCAAGCAGAGTTGATCACTTTTCAAAGACTTGCTATTTTTAGTCAGTACTCGCATGTTGACCAATTTACTGGGTTTTTCTGGGTTTTTTGAGATCTCTCGGGCAATGTGACATGCAAACCCATCCGGCAGTTGGTTGGTCACCTTCCAGGCACTTACTATTTTTAGCAGGATCACTCCAGCAGCCACCCAGCACTTTAGTATCACGAGCAAAGCGACATGCAACAGAAACGGGGTCAAATGGAGATCATTCGAGCTACATGCAAGACAAATTAGGGTTTCCAGCTTCGGGACTCAAAATGAGGGGTAAATCTCGAGAAGTTTGAAAACTGACTTATCCCATCACGATCAGCATCCTTCAAGCAATCAGCTGGTAAAATTTGAAGGCAATCTGAGCACTTACAATTTTTATTAAGTCACTTCTGGGGCAGGCTATAAATAGCAGGTCAGCGCAAGGCACCAGTGGGCAGGTCAGTCAACCCACGAGGACCCCATGGAGCAAATTTCACGACAAACGAAGTTACAGAAGTTCTAAAATCAAGTACTTACTATTTATAGTAAGTCACCTACAGGCTATAAATAGCAGGTCGACACAAGATGGCAGTGTGAACAGGACAGTTAGGTCACAAGGATCCAGTGGCACGAATTTCAAATCAAGCCAGGTTGCAGAAGTATAAGAACTAGGGTATTTACTAAAAATAGTAAACAGGGGCGAGCAAGCTGGAAAAATGGCTAAGTCATGAGAGAATTCCTCCTAGACCCCTAATATGCGCCCATGTTGGAGATGGGACTTGGATTTTTATCTAAGCATGAAGAATTCCTCCTCACCCAATGAAATGCGCCCTCAAGAGGTTGGAGTTGGATAAAATTTTCTAAGGCAAAGTAGAATAAGAGCTACGCCCAGAGAGGAAGAGTGAGGTGATGAAATATTTTTCAAAGGTATAAAATTCAAAAATTAAATGTACCCCTTCATCTGTGGACACATGAATTTGGCATTTCTAAGGGGAATTTTCTTCTGGGTATTGAATATTTTCAACAAAGGTGTGATTTTAAAATTTTCCACACCTTGGCAAGAATTTTAAGATGGAGATTTTTAATGAGTGCCTGTTCTAATGAAATTTCCTAGGTGAAATTTAAAATTTTCTAAGGCAAAGATACAAATATTTTTGAAAATAAAAATGCCTTGGCTGGTGAATTGAAGTTGGGTGCCTAGATGATTTTGATCAAATTTCTGATTAAAATAATTCTCCCGAGCCAGAGTTGGATGAAATATTAGAGTGAGCGCCTCAGCCAATGAAATGAAAAGGGGGTCATTAAATTTAATATTTTCAAAGCAAGTGATTTCAAAGTGCTAATGGAATGAAGTACGCCTAGACTAGTGAAGGGGAAATTTTGAAGTTCTAGAAGGTCAAATATTCCAGACGCCAGTTGACAAGTGATGCAGCTGCTAGAGGAGGGAAATTCGAATTCCTGCAGTGGAGGAGTGGAAATTTAATATCTCAGCCAAAATTAGCTTCTTCAAGAATTCGACTTGGCTATATGAGCTGTGAAGTTTAGTTATTTTCTCCATCAGCTAGCAGGGTCGACTTTGATGCTCTAGAGTGAAGAAGATTGCAGTGTGAAGAGAAATTGTTGCTGAAGCGAGCTTGGGCCGAAATTCTTCTAAGTGATGGAAGTTGTGTTGCTGCAGAGAAAATTTTCTAAGTGTTGAGAAGAAATTGACTTGGCTGAAATTGTTGAGGTTTGAAGTTGGAATTCAGTGCCGAAGCTTCTCAATTTGCTAGCAATCCCAGAATGATTTTATTTTTCTAAGTTAGATTTCTAATGACTATCTTTCGTTTTTGCAGAATGGTTGAAGTAAAAGCGACTGGCAAGGAGAACAATGCTGAATCCAGCAAGGCAAATGCGTCCAGACAAGCTATGATCAAGAAGTTGAGCAAGTCTTTCCTGCCGGAGTCTAAGTTCTCTTCAAAGCTAGGCAAGTTAAGTGATACAAACCTAGGGTCTTTCAATTTGGAGGCTTTCAGAAGGCGAATGTTGGGCATTGGAGGTCATCACCCATCAATTACTTCTCACAATATTGTCAAAAGTGGACTTTATGCAACTGTTGGTTTTCCACCAACAATTCAGTGCCTGGAGTTGATCATCGAATGTGCTAACTGCTACAACCAGATTAGAGGACTATTGTTGCACCTGACGACAAGTTGTTTGCCAACCTCACGCCTGAAGCCATTGGTGAAGCATTTGGAATTCCAGCCTATGAGAAGATAATTTACAAAACGAGAGAACAGACTGAGCAAATGTATGCTTCTACGTTTGATAGGTGTGCTGATATGACAAACTCCCGTTGTATGAACAAGCCTAAGCCAACTCAGACGAAGCTACCGAAGTAGATAATTTGAGAGGACTTAAAGCAAGAGTATTGTGATTTGATTATGATGCTCAGCAGAGTTGGAGGGTGCCCCCAGTCATTCATCTTTGAGCCTTGGATGTTTTACTACATCAACCTTGTGCTAGAAGGCAAGGAGCATATTGACTGGGCAGTGATGATCAGTGATAATTTGCATGAACAACTCCGAAACTTGAGGAGAACGAAGACATTTTACATGGGCTCATACATCATCTACATGCTGGCCCGAATGACAAAATACAAAGGGATATCATACAAGGAGTCGATTGGGTGTGGCTCGCAGCAATTCAAGATTCATGAGGCCTGTCCGCAGCTACATTTGACGAGCACATCTCACTACAAGAGAGTCAATGACGCCTTCACAATGCATATAATGAGGTCACTTCAGCAAAGAACTCATCACGGAATATCAAAGGAGGCTCAGGAGGTGATAGAGAGGTACAGATGTTGGTTTATCCAATTTCCGAAGTTTACTTATATCAGACTGCAAGGATTCTCTTCATATCCTTACAGATTATCTAGGTATCCTATGAACAGAATTCTGATGTTGGAAAGATCTAGGCAACTCATCGCCTACAACAAGGTTCAAAAGACGAAGAAGAAAGGAGGACTTGACTTCCCAATCATCATGGGAAATTCAAATGTAGTTTATTAAGCTCACTTTTGTACCCCACGCCTAGGAAAGTGAACTTAAAGTTGTTTTAAAAGAGGGGCTTGAACTTGGATGCCCAAAAGGAGGAGTTAAGCAAAATTAAAATGAAATTTAATTTCCCCAAGGACAGCGACCCTTTTGGAGGGAAAGACAATTCGAATTTGGAACCCTAGTTTCCATTTTTACCCCCTCAAAGCTCTCATTTGGTTATGTTGAAGATTTGATAACGAAGTGTTGCCGACATGATGCTGGAATTCTTCAAGGCATTGAGGACGAAAACCCTCAATGGTTGGTTCTAGTTTTGGAATTGAAAGATACTCCTTAGCTCAATTGGAGGAGCTTCATTTTAGGAGCTTCCATTGGGCTTATTGGTGATGTTTTCAGTTTTGAAGTTTGGTTGATGGATTGCTTTGATAATTTTTGGTATTGTTTGCAAATGGTTGAGTTATTTCAGTGCAGATTGGAGCATTTTGGAGTGTTGTTTCAGACTTTGTTGTTGCTGGTGCATACCTTTCCATAGCCTAGCTGCTTCACATTTCTGCTCGTGCTGTTTGGAGGGTGGAAGATCTTTTTGTGGGTATTGGACTAATGGATTGCTAGGCTTTGGGCGCCCCATTGCTCACAGTTGCAGATTTTTAGAAGGTGATTCTGATTTTTCCAAGCTGCTCGCCTCCCTAGCTAGGCTGTCCAGTTTGGCTTGGTGGCATTTTGATGTTCTTGCTGCTGTTTTCACATTTTAGGGTTGCAAACTTGTCTCCATATTGGCACCTAGCATAGCATTTGGCCTTGCAAGTGTTTGGGAGAGTATCTAAGGCATTTTGATGAAGTTATGTTCATTGGACGGATGCTGATTTGGTGTTTCCAGCCTGCTGTTCACTTTGTTTCAGACCTGAAACTTTGCATCAGACCTGTGGCAGCAAAGTTCTAGACCATCTTCAGTCATTTGGGGTCTTCATATTGAGGTACTATTGTGGTATTTTGTGGGGGAGTTCTCATATTCTCATTGTGGCATCATTTGGGAGAGTTATGCTTCAAGTTCTTATCATTTTCCTAGTATAACAGCAGTATATGATGTTCTGAAGCATTTTTCATATTAAGCTCATTGTAACACTTTTGGTAGTACCATTGGTGATTTGCTCTTGTATTTACATTGCTACTTACCCCAATGAATAAGTGGTGCTCTTGTTGAATAAGCAGTAGAGCTTTCTTACTTTCATGTCATTTCTTACCCCATTGAATAAGTGGTGCTCTCACTGAATAAGTGATTGAGCTTTCTTTATTTACTTTTATGTTAGAGCTGCTGAATAAGCGGAGGCTTTCTCTTGATTGGTCAGCTTGCAACCAAGTGATTTGCTTTGTTGTAATTCCAACTGAATAAGCGGATGGTTCATTTCATGCACTTGATTTACATACTTACCCACTGAAGAGTGGTTTGTTTAGAAGCATCAAGTTGTAACCTTACCATTGTATGCTCTCACCTTGCCCACATCAAGATCTAGGTGATCAGAAAGTGGAAGGGTGTTTACTTCAGTTGGTAATCCTTGATTGTTGGCTAATGTATTGTAACCTTACCACCATATGCTCACCTTGCCCACATCAAGATCTGGGTGATCACAAAGTGGAAGGAAGTTTACTTTAGTTGCTTATCATTGCTATATTTGCTAACATTGTCCAAGTTGCAAATTTGAAAATATTAAGGGCGGGTTATTACAAATAACATGGGGGTTAGGAAGATGGTAGTGATGGACTTGGGGAGCACCGGTAGCAGGAAAGGTAGAAGAGATGTGGGAGGAAACATTGGTAGAGGAAGGGATAGATAACAATGGAGAGGGGAGTGGTTGGAGTAAGAGTTGGTACAAAGGAAATAAAAGCAGCAGAAAAGGAAGCACAAGGAATCAAGGAGGGAGGAGAATAAGGGGCAGCCACATGAACTGTGGCCAATGCATTTATCAAGTATAGAAATGTGTATAGATATATGTTTTTATCAATATTGGGTATTATGAGAATAGTGGAATGTAATGTCCCCGTTTTTAGCTCTTCACTTTTCAGTGATTGGTAGCCTATTCCCAGTGTGCTGTCGGCTAGTCAGTGACAGAATTAGGGTTTCCGGTTGTTTGATGGGTTCTCTTGAAAATTCAGGGTTTTGCTTGTTGGAGTTTGGGTGTTTGGATTCTGGATTCCTTCTGGGTTTTCAAAGAGCTTCGCAGAGGTATGACTTGCAACTGCGTCGGGCAACCTTTCTGAACTTACTATTTTTAGTAAGTTATGACGGCTACATCTCGGAGTTTGGGATTTTGGATTGCGGATTCTTTCTAGGTTTTCAGAAAGCTTCGCAATGGTGTCGCATGCATTGCATTCTGAGCAACTTCTTGAATTTACTATTTTTAGTAAACTCTATTTTTAGCAGTGGTCTAGTCAGCACCAGCTCCGTCAACTTTCCTCTTCTGGCAGTTCATTGGGTAATTCTGATTTTTGGCTTAAGGGGTTCATTTTGGAGAAATAAGTATTTTAAAGACAATAATGTTTTATTTTATAAAATAACCCCTTGTCCTAGTAATATGACTTTAAGTTGTTTTAAAGAAGGGGACCTTGAGGGTTATTTTCTCATGAAGGACATATTGCGAATTTTTCTAAAGTCTAAATGCTCAAGTGAAGTTGGACGCCTTTTTTTATGAAGAGTTGATTTTAAATAAAGTCAAATTTAGCCTTGGAAAAGGGGGTCGCCCAAACTTGGAGGGAAAAGAAGTCAAATTCAAATATGGAATTAGGGCGCATCTTCTAGAAGTTTCTGGAGAGCCTTCTCAAGTCTATATAAGGAGGCAGTTGCTCTTCATTTCTCATCTTCTGTATACCATATTGTTATGCTGCTAGATTATTTTCAGGCAAGGAGCTTCGAGGAATGCATACCTCCTAGCAAGGGTCAGACTTCGTGTTTGAAAGACAACACCTAGCTGATATTGAGATTGCTTCTCACTCAGAGAATGCAAATGGAGCTTACTCGAGATTTTCTGATGTTTTTACAGTTTTTGTATTGCTGGTTGTAGTCACTGCTGAAAGTCATTTATGCCCATAAGTCATTGCACGATTTTTGTTTGGTTCTGGGTACTTTACATATGTCTTTCTCACCCTAGGGCGCCCCTCTCTGGTGAGTTTCAGATTTTATTTGCAGGTATTGGATTTTATCTTGTCAAATCGCCCTTTTTGAGGGTTTCTACATTGCTGAGTTGTATTGGGATTTGTGCAAAAATAAATAACATCCGTTTGCTGAAGTTTCATTGTTCTATCTTGGTCGCCATCATCTTAGGGTCATTATGCATCAAGTTTGAAGTCATTTGGTGAGGTATTGTGAGTTGTGTGAGCAATTTAGTGAGTTAAGGAGTTGTTGTTTATGCATTTTCAGTCTATGTTCAGTCATATCAGATTGTTAGAGTTTGCTTTAGGAGTTGGGTTTGAGTCGTGGAGTCATTTTGAGCATTGGAGATACATTTAACTTCATCGCAGCATTGATATATCACTAATTCAGTGTTCTTGGCAGGCAACTCTTCTTATTGTAAGGCTATTGCAGTAGTACTATTCAGCCCTTTCTATTTCTTGCTAAGTTACATTGTATTCCCACGGTTGTGGAAGAGACTGGCCCTTGTTCAGTCTATTTGTATTGCATTTAGTATCTCCGTCATATGATAGCGCCTTGCCCACCTCGGGTTTGGAATGCACATGCTTGGCGTTGAGTTTATTTTATGTATTGCATCATTTACAATAGATACTCCGCCATATGGTAGCATCCTACCCAACTTGGGTCGGAGAGCACATTCTTGGCGTTGAGATTTCCTTTAAGCATTGTGATACTTCAAGTTGCTACTGACGACCCTCTTGCAATATGACAGCATCATTCTTAGCTCAAGATTGAGTGCGCATTCTTGGCAAAGAGTTACTTCCCAATTGCTGGTTTTGATTTGAGCTGACCTTTAACGGGTTCTTGTTGTACTGGATTGTTCATTGTAAAATTTGAAAAAATTGGTCTGGTTCATTACATGGAAGCATAATAAGACACATAAACATCAATCAAGATACCACATGGACAAAGTATTTTGGGTGCACTAGGCATCTATAACCATAGAATCTTTATGGATGACTTCCTCATCACAATAAGGGGATGGCTCCCTTTTCATTTACGTGCTTAGGCCATGTAGTTTTTTAATACATCTGATTGGCTCACCTACCTTAGGTCCCCAAACTCTTGACTTGATCTCTTTAGTCCACAATTATATATCATAATATCCCAATGGTTCAAGATTTGGTCGAATCTTGGTAACATGTTTCCATTGTTAGCACATCAACATCCACTTTCCATCAGTGCCAAATCAATTTATCATTAATATTCTCACTCTATCCCCCCAAAATGATTTGGTGCTCTCAGCTCATCTTTAAAGCTGAACAATAATCTTACCATGTTAGAAAGCATCTGATTACCACTTAAAGGAAAATTGAAATATTATCCCTAGATTCCACTTAGTTCAGTTATTTCCTGCAGTGCATATGTAGGACATTCAAAAGAACTTGTCTACATAAATGGTTGACCCAAACTTCAATTTTGAATGACATCTACATATACAGAACAAGTTCCCAGCATTCTAATTACAAAATCAGGATTCTATCAGGAAACTACAGAATGATGCCCATAGTTGTTTCTAAGGTTAAAGAAATCAGTTCACTTCAAACACATGTGACAAATGTAAACATAGAATGAATGTTTAACATAATCACCAAGGAAGTCTGCAAAGTGAGCATAAGAAAATATCGCTAGGCCTAGTAATAGGTTGATTAAGAGTTCTAAGCTAAGTTATAAACAACTTGGATTTCAAACCTGCTATGTATGATATAAGTACAGCCAACCATTAACAGAATTGGGAACAGTACACAGCAAGAATTGGTTGCAAGGATTCTTGAAAGTGCTTATAAATACAGAGTCCAAACACAGCTATAATGGGCATAAGGTGGAAGAGAAAAGTTATCATTTTCACACTGCCCATTCCAAATGAGTACTTCTTTGAAGTGCACCATATAAGATTCTCTGAGGTTAAATAAAGAAAAAAGTCAATACTTTTTAGTAGAAAGAAATCAACTTGCCTTATTAGATAAAATGTTTCATTTAGCCACTGCTTCCCCTCCTCCAGTTCATCAGTATTAATTCGAGGTAGAGAATCCTCATATCTGGAAAAAACAAGGTTCATCAATCATACAAAGCATAGCAGGAATATTAGAATTTTAAATTAAATTAATACATCATAAAAAAAAAAGGCTCTAATTCAAGAGTCACTAATTAATCAAATCAATGCCAAATGCATAGAAATGACAAACAGTTATATCAGCAAAATAGTGGTGTACCAGTGCATGTAGAACAAAAAAGCACAAAAAAACTGTTTTCCTTGAAAAATAACAAAAACAAAATATTGAATTCATTAGACACAATAATCTAAGTGTAAAAAATAGATCATAAGAAGCCACTAAGCAATTAAAAATAACTTGACATAGTTACAAATGCTCCATTTGCATAGGATATTTTTCTGCAGTAAAACCATAATATAAGACTCAAGTTAGGCAATGCATCCAAAAGGTAGCCAAATTTATATCTCGTCCAGGTACAATGAATCCAAGCACAGACAGGGGTGGGGGGGCTAGCTCAATTGGCTAAAGCATCCTGTTGCAGGCAAGAGGTCACGAGGTCTAGTCTCCCCCAAACCCGTGGTACTGGAGGGTGTGTCGTGCCTGTGCCACCGGTCACGTGAAAAAAGTTTACCAGGCGCACTGCAGTTTATAGGGAGGCGGATACCCGACCGATTCCTACAGTCTAAAAAAAAAAAAAATCCAAGCACAGACTTGATTGGAATATGCATCTTAACCTGATACAATTTTAGATAGGATCCTGGACATTCTCATGGTGAATGTAATGTCCCCTTTTGCATGAGCATCAGAGTTCGGAGGATTAGCCTATTAGTTGACCCTCGTAGGCTAGTGTTCAGTGGTTAGAGGGTCCAGTGGGCGTTGATGAGCTCTTCAAGTGGCAGTTGACAGTGTTTGCCTCTCCAGATTGTTGGTATAATCTAAGGCTAAGCTATTTAGAGGTATTTGGTTCTGTTTTGAGGCACTTACTATTTATAGTAAGTCAGTTCAGTGTCAGTGGCCAACCTTTCTATTTTGGGAAAGGCATCTGGATGAGTAATGGTTTTTGTGGTTGACCACTTAGTTCTGACGGAATCGAGAAATAATGAGTATTTTTGGAGTTATGACATTTTAATTATTAATAAAGTAATACTTTATTAATAATTAATTAAAAATTGCACATTGTTAAATGTTATTTGACTTTATTATTAAAAGGGCTATTTAATGATTATAAAGTCAAGTTATATAAAGTGCATTTAAGTCAAATTATTAAGTGCATATTATGGGCACCTACTTGTGGAATAATATAAAGTTTCAATTTTAAGGGAGATATAAGTGATTATTAAAATATACTTTATATTATTTTGTTGTGCACCAAATGCAGGAAAAGTAAATGAAATTAAAGTGAAATTTAATGAGATGGAGCCAAATACAAATTGAATATTATATAAAGGCTTTTTGAAAAGGGATTTCATTCATTCTTTTGATCATTCAACACTTGTCCATTTTGAAGAAGCTTTGGCTTTGGAGAAGAAACCTAGGGTTTCGCTGTAAATTCAATCTTAGAGAACGTAGCCTCTCTTCGATTGTGCTACCTACAAGTGAGAAGATCAACTAGGGGTTGCAGGTTATAGGAAGCTTTATTCAGAAGTCTCATTGAGCTTCATTGGAGGAATTCTCAAAGTATTTCACAAGGGTTTATACACAGAAAATCGGAAGTCATTGAAGATAATTATTATTGCTCACCTTTATTGCAAATAGGAAGCTTTTATTCTTCTGCTACAGTGTCGCTGCAGTGACGCTACAGTAATATTCTGATATTCAAGGGTTTGAGTTTGAAGATATTGCAAAATTTCTGATTTTCCTTTGGCATTATCATTTGAGTCTGTGGTTGCATCGAATACCTCATTAATTTGTCATTTCAGCTGCCAAGAGGATTGTGGTTTCCTACAAAACCCTAGGCGCTGAATATTATGAATGTCTTGAACAAGGATGTGGGTTTGGAATGCGTATATTTACTGCCTGGGATGTTTGACAGTCGAAATATTTACATGGCTGAGTTTGTATGAGTTTCTAAGGGTTTGGCGTGAGGGTTTAGAAGTTTTGGGAGGCCGTAGCTATTGGTCTTTTAATCTGCTGTGAGATTTCTGAGGCGTGTGGAGGTATATATACCTTTTCTGGGTGCTGCTGTGCATTAGCAGCTGCTGGGCGTAGGGGTTTCTGAGCATTCCTTTGGTGCTGGGCATTTATCCTTGCTGCTACAGTCATTAATCTGCTGCTGCAATCACGTGGACCTCTGCTGTCAACTCATAATCATCTTTGGAGGCTATAACGGGTATTTCTAGTAATTCTATGTGCACATGTATGTCTGATGTAAACTCAGAGATTGCTGTCATATATTTCAGAATTCTGTTTGTGTGTAAATCTATTCATTGTATTGCTCAGAATTGAGTAGTCTTGTTACTGAAGTTTTTACTCAGCTATCAATGTTTGTATCATTATCTTATGTCATGGAATGAGGGATGAATACGTGATATTAATCTTGTCAAGCATTTCTTTTGTATTCATTATCTTTAATGCAATGCCAATGTTCAGAGCATGAAAAAAATGGAACTTCAAACAAACTGAAAAAAATATCAAGCAAAATCAGAAAATTAAATATCTTACCAGGGGTGGGATATTACAGTGAACTCATGCCTGCCACAAGCCCTGGCATCCTCAAAAACCACATTTGAAATGAAAAGAGTGAAACTTGAAAAGAGGAAAGGTGAGGGAGTTGGAGGACTGCAGTTGGTTTTTCTAAATTAAAATTTTAATGATAAGATTATCTTGTACAAAATTACAGGCCACACAAGTTTTGCTAAAACTAATAAATTCTTGTATTCTTCCAAGTCTAGTAATAGAGTTTGTAGAAACTATGATTATATTTTTGTTTCACATAGAGCTATAATTCTCAAATAAAGAAAGAATTGTATTAATGTCCACATATCTCCAAAAGTAGGTCAATCTCACACAAAAAGTACAATCAGAAAATAGTGAAATTCCAGAGTAGAAAGCCTTAAGTTATGAAAAGTTGTTAAACACTAATTACTAGATAAAACTATAAATGTTTATGCTCTTGAAATAACAATGTTATTACGAAACCGCACTTTCTTAACAGTACACTGTACTTGTCGCATACCAAAGCAAACCAGATGTTACTGCATGAGTGCCCAATTCATGACCTTTGAAAGATCAAATACTCAAATCCAAATTTTAATGTGCAAGAATTAAAATTCAATAAAAATAAAAGAAATACACCTAACATGTGGAACTACCGGACTTTCTCCTTCTTTACTATTTTCTCTTGTAAGTGCTTACTAGCCATGCGAAATTTTGGATTTGTAACAAACATGTGTTTACCTGCATAGTTCACTTAATGATCTGAATCAGACTGACACATCAATCGTCACAAGAAATAACATGCAAACAGAAGACGGATTTGGCTTTAAACCCACAATCTCAAATCAATAATTCAGCATCCTAATGATTGTGCAGAGGCTGAGGCCTTTATCCAAAAAGGGCGTCACAAGCAATAGCATGCAGACAGCAGACAGGTTTGGCTTTAAACCCACATTTTCAAGTAAAGAGTTCAGCATCCTAATGATTGTGCAGAGGCTGAAGCCTTTAACCTAAAAGGCCACCACCAGGTCTTTTAAAGCCTAAGATGAGCCCCTGCTCATGATGTGCAGGAGATTTCCATTGTTCACTTGGCTAATGCTTTGACGCTCAGCCAATGTTTTATCCCTCTACATCATTCAACCAGCAATTTCTTTAAAATTTTCCACTGGCAAGAAAAAACAATTCTTGCTTTGGTGCATAATATGCTACCTACACTGCCAAACACTCACCATCCAAATGCAATTTTATATGGCCCCATCTTTCTATTGCACCCTTAGACCACATTGTCATGCATTTTCACAAAAAAATTCAAATTTAAAACCCGAAAATTTAAAGTAAAACTTCAATTGCAGACTCAGAAGTAAGAATGGAATAAATTTCTAATCTATAAAAAGTCAAATCTGCTGATTTTTCACAAGGAATCAAAAAAACTGTTCATATATGTAAAATTGTGCAGGTGACTAACATATCAAGATTCTATCATTCTCTAAAACCACCCTAATTTGGCCCTAATTTGGCCCTAATTTGACAAAAACAAAGACCCGGGGTCTATCATTCACACCACAAGGCCTTCTCACAAGCATCTATTGCCAACACCAAACATGTCGTTGAATTTGCAATGAGGTGAAGAAAAATAGTTGCTTTGCTCAAAAAAACTAGATCCAATCTCAAGCAAGAAAAAGTGAAGCTGCACACCTTCAACCAAAAGACAAAATACAACACATTCAATATCCTTTAATCACCAAGCCTTCTCACACTTAAATAGTCATTTATGATCAAAGCTTGGCAAGCTTACCTGCTAAGCTTTGATACTATGTTTTAACATATATTAGGTTAGAATAATATCAAGCAAGCGGTGCCATGCAATAAAGAGTAGAAGTTGTCCAAAGCTTACTAGGTACTTGCATAGGTTAGTATTGCTAAGTAACCTGCTATGTTAAGCTATCTCGAGACTTTATCAATTACATATCATTTCGATAATGAAAAGGTATCATCAAAAGTGTGATATTTGATTATCAGCTTAGAATCATATTCATATTCACTTCTTTGGTATTGAATTGTCATTATTCTATGGTGCTTCATAGCTATTAGTTGCAGTCATAGAGGTCTTGTGCATATTACTGATTGCCCGTTATATTACTGTTATTGTAGTTGTTAATGTACCTTCTAACTTTAAGAACACTTCAGGCTCCATGCATGCTTACATTTGTCTGCCCGACATAGCAGCATAAGAACAATTGTATGTCATTATTTGTGGACAACAGTTTTGATTGTCAAGGCAGTGATAATATACCTACAAATAGGTGAACAACCAAGAAAAAGGTAAAATACAAGAAAAGATCCCTAAGGTTGTGGTAGAAAAGAAATTCTGCCAATATCAATATACATCAAATTCCTGTGCCAGAAGCAGAAGTTGACTCATTATCAGCACAAATCGCAAAATTACAAGTATCTCAAGTGAAAGCAAACATTTGAAAGGAAACCGCATCAGCTGCATGTTGGCATTACAATTTGCACCTCTGGAGTGCGTATTGGCAACGGACAGCTATGCACAGTATTAACTGCTCTTCAAATTAGGAGGGGAAGCTCCCTCTTTTGCTAATATGCGTAAAAAGTAAAGTATTTTAAATTCCTATCTTTTTGACTCAGCTGGTAGAGGCACAAGGTTATAAAACCAAGAACATTGCAGCTAAGGTTTTCTCTAGTTTCCTCAAATCTTAACTATAACTAGGCTAACACTAAAACTATCCTATCTCCTCTCGGAAAACAGAGCAAGAGGAATTAGGAGCAAGTGGGAATGGTTGATGATAAATCTCAGGATTCCCAAGGAGGTGGAACACCTATCTGAGGTGTAGGCTGAAATGAAGGTTATTGGAAACAACATCAAATGGCAAGCTAGTTCTCAGGATTTCCAAGGAGGTGGAACACCTATCCGAGGTGTAGGCTAAAAGTAGATTACTGGAAACAAACACTAAACGACAATCTTTATTTCTAAATTCCCAAGGAGGCGGAACACCTATCCGAGGTGTAGATATCAAAGAAGGATTATTAAAAACAACATCAAACGATAATCTCTATTTCTAAATTCCCAAGGAGGTGGAACACCTATCCGAGGTGTAGATATGAAAGAAAGATTATTTGAAACAAATAAATTTGGGACAGCAAATTGCGTAATGAGACATACACACAATGAACGATCAAACCAGCTTTATATTAAACAAAGTGAACCAATACAGAATAGCAATATTGCACGGCAAGGTGGGCACAACAATTTGTCATCATGGCAAAAGTTAAAATACAATGAGCAAGGGTGCTCTTATTTATAGAACCTCAAAGGAGTAGGGAACCCTAAAATCTCCTTGAGTTAACATTAGTCTTGCAAGCATACAAGTTTATTACTAAGTCTAAATGTATGCAACTTAACAGTTAACTAGAAAAACTACCTCAGTTAACTGATTCTAAACTAAACTAATTGGACCTCGCAACACGCAAGTCCTTATTGATATGAGAGTCAACTAATAATCAACATCAGTTAACTGAAATTTAACTAAACAAGAATTCCATATGTACATGGGTGATTCCAAAATAGACATGCAAAAGGTGGGACAACGAGTTAACTTAGAAAGAGGCATCAAGTTAACTATTGTGTCTAATGTCTATCTTGAAAAGGTGAGACGTGTTGACTACTGGTCATGATCTCGAGCAATCAACTCCTCCAAGAAGTTGTTAACTACCTCATCACTTGGAGATCTTCACATATCTCAACTGTCAATTTACAACTTGTCAACAACTTGAGCAATCATGGAAATATTTGCACACTTCAACTGGCAGTTCACTGATTAGTAATTTTGACAGCTTTGTAACTAGAGTGATGACCTTTGTTTCTTCTACAGCTTTACCCTTCTGACGCTTTTCTTGATTCTTCTCAATGGAAGAGTTTTGCATGATGAAACTGCAAAGTTTGACTGCGAACACTCTAGCTGTGAGAAATGCACACGAACTCGCTGCACACGCAAGGTTCCAACGGTCTTAACCCTTTCAACTGGCCTTGGAAGGCTATCAGCTATACGAGGTATGAGACCATGTGGATTTTGAGTGACTATGCCTGTCAAATTGTCTGAATCAACCCTCTGGATGCGCTTGATGCAAATCGGTGTCTGCTTTTCTTATGAAACCGTGAATCAAGACCGATTTGGTCTTGAATTCAGTCTGAGTGAATTGCATTCTGAAAAACTAGACTGTTGACTATAAACATGGATATGTTTTGATAGCTTTTCCGATGAGCTAAAAATAGCTTTTGATGAGGCTAAAAATAGCCTATCGAGGGGAATTTTACGAAAAATTATGAGACGTGGGTTTTGTAAGAATGTATTTCTAAGCAAACCCCCAACATCAGAAATTCGAAAAAATGCTTTTTTGCTTGGCATGCAAAGACTTTTCGAAAAAAGCAGTAGGGGGCAACGGGGCTTCAGAAGCTTTTTCTCCCTAAAAATTCTGACATATGGGTTTTGTAGCCGCCAATGTGCTGATCAAACCCAGATTCTTCGTTTTTCAAAATGTTGACTTTTTCACTGGCATGCAAAAGAATCTTCGAAAAAAAGCACAGTACTTCAAAAAGTGAGAAGTATCGGGGCAATTTTCTCGAAAAATTCTGGAACATGGGTTTTGTAGAGAACGTTGTACTGATCAAACCTAGATGGCCAGATTTGTGAAAAATTGTCATTTACTTGGACATGCGAGAGAAAACCTAAGACAAGGATAGAAGAAATGTGAAGGTGAGAAGATAGTTCTGCTCTATCAATCCTCAAGAAAAATGCCTCCTTCAATCCTCAATTTGATGAATTCCTAGCAAGAACGTGTTGGAAAAATGAAGCATGAATAATTATTCTTTCACAACCTGAACGAAGAACCTCAAAGAACACTAAAAATGGCCTCCGTTTGATCCTTAAAAGGTGTTGGAGAGAAAATAGCTGATTTTAGCTTCAACCTGCAAGAAATAATGAAGTTGTGACGCCTATGCTTGAATAAATAAGCATTTTGGAGGTGGTATTGCCAGTTAGGTAGGTGCTCCAACCCTAATTGAGTTAATCCTTGTGCATGCATTGCGAACTGAGCTTCTCCATTAATTTTGGACGCCATATGCAAGAGGTAGCATGCAAAAATTGCAACTGAAAGTTAAAATGTCAAACTTTGACTTTTGGCGCCTAAGCTTGAGAGAGTTAGAAAATTTTAAAAGATTTTCAACTTCCGTTGTGACAAAGTGCCTATGTTTGACCCTGAATTTTGGATGCCGGTTGATCTTGAAGCTTGGTGATGGATTCATCGTGTAGCTGGATCAAAGTCTTCGAAGATGTTGTTAATAGTTGTGAGTGCTAAAAACTAAATGTTGGACCAGTAATTTTTAATTTAAGGGACAACTTATTATAATATTATTTTATTTAATTAAAAGTGTTTTTAAACACTTAATTATTAAAAGTATTTTCAAATACTTTGGAGGGAAATTCTTAATCAAGGGCCCGATTTGTAAAAGTATAAAAGAGGGCGCCAAGCCTCATTTTTTATCTAGCATTCACTTTGGCAGTTCACTTTTCAGATTGAGCATTTTGTTCATTCTACACATCCAAGGACAAAACTCTTGGCTACTTTTAGAGATCTTTGAGGACAAAATCCTCTTAGATTTCCATTTTGAAATTGAGTTGAAAACCCCACTCCTCTAGCATTGGCAATTCCACACAAGAGTTGCATGGTGTTGTAATGTCCCCTTTTGTAGCGACTTCATTGAATGCTATTTCTGAGAGCTTAAGGGACAACAAGGGAGTTGTTTACTTAATTATTTATTATTGCCTTAAGTGTCAAGTTAATTTAAAAAGGTGATATTAAATAATTAATAAAACATAATCATAAAGTGACATAGATGAAATATTTAAATTATGACATTATATTGTCACTTTATATTGTTGAGGAAGAATTAAGTGAGGTTGATAAAGAATTGGAAGCTCATATTCGAATTTACCTTTTGAATGATCATTTTTCTTCACGTGAAGCTCAAGCCTCCTGGTTCGGCAGGAAAACCCTAGCCATTGTTTCAAGTGTGAAATAACACTCCTAGCGTGGCATGAACGCAGATCTGGAATGGAGAAACAAAGATAGCTCCTGATTTTCGCGTCATCCTTATGAGCATTTGGTGTTGCATTGGATTCGAGTTTGAGAAATATTCGAAGCTTTTTTTGAAGGTGTGTTTCGTGAGATACCTCAGGCGCATTTACAAGTAGGAGACCCTTGCCAAATCGGGCTTCTGAAGAATACAACCCGCCTAAGCAAAACGCGAAATCTGGGCAAGAAAAACGTCATCAACAGAGCTCATTTTGAAATTGTGGCTCCTTGCGAGTCCTAGTCTTGGCGTATGTCATTTTTTAACCCTAGGCGACCTTTGGGAAAGGTATTCAGCAAAGGTGGACGGGATTTCGGGTAAATCTGGGCAGTAGAAAGAAAAACGCGAGTCCTGTAGAGCTGGCTTCCAGCCACTTTCAAGCCAACAAAGGGCCTAAGTTGGGCCATTCATATATAGAATCCCAAGGCGCTTCTTTGGAGGCAGGAACGGGCTTTGGAGAGTCAAGTAGCGGCCCAAGGCAGGAAACGAATGTAAGAAGCTGAAACGGGTTTCTGCAGTAGTCTGAACGCCACATCAAGACAAGGAAGCTCTCTCAGGTCTGGGCACAAATTTCACATATATCTTGTTGTAATCTTGTCTGAGTCGTCACTTTTTGCTAGGAAATTGAGTGAATGTCCTGCTGTATGCAAATCTGGGACTGCTGTCCAAGTAAAACAGACTTTACTAAACTCATAAATTGTCATACCAATTGCTGTCATAACATTTCTGTAGAATCTGAATCATCTTGTGCAATGTTGACATTGGTATCATGATATAGAATCTGATACTAATTTCTGAGCAGATTTATTTTGTAACCCAGACATCTTTGAAGGTCAGAATATCCTATTATTGACTCTCAGATATATGTTTATACTTATGATGAACCTCAATCAATATATATATCCTGTTGAGCCCATTTAATATTCTTCTCCTCGCTGCTATCATTTCTGAGTGTTGTCAATATACCAATGTTCAAATAATTAGCTCCGGATAATATGCAACAGTTGGAAATATGGTACTGGGAATACTGTGGAAGTCCTTTATTCAATTATCAGATTTGTCCTTAGTTTTCAGTTGAAGTTCATTTTACATGCATGAGCATATTTAGTTTGTTAAACGAAGCATCTATCAAATTGAGCAAAACGCAAAAAGTTTACATTTTTCGGAAAGGAACTTTACAGGTGTGCTGATGTGATGTGTACTTTCAGGTTGGGCAATTATATTTGCAAGCAAATTGGGAGATTGGCATTTGGCAAGTCTCATTGTTGCATTTTCAGAATCTATTATTGCTGCTCGTCACTATTTTTGACTAGATCTAGAGCGCCATTTTGTGGAGGAGACTATCAGACCATTTCCAACTACCATCCAGCTCAAGATTGCTGATGTATCAGTGATTTCTGCACATTTAATTGCTGGTATTGACACAATAATTTGGAGTGCCTGCCCTAGGACTGATCCATACCATTTTTGGGAGGGTTTGGAGGTTCCAAACTACCATATTTATAACTGATATCAAACTTGTTTGTTACTCCTCCTTCACTAGAACTTCTTTTGTAGTTTGGATGGTAAGAAAGGACATTTACAGTATTGGCAGTTACTATCCCTTCTATTTTCAATGATATAATCTGCTATGGCACTTTTCACTGCAATAGCTATAGGCCCCAAGGACTTGAGGCTTGGAGGTCATCCCATCTCCATCCCCTTTTCTTTACAAGTTTTGAGGATGACATGCTTTTTTGGTACTTTCTGAGAACATCCTAGTGTCCTTTGGAAGTCCAAACATCCCATCACCATCCCCAGGACTTTAGGTCATCCCCCACATTAAACACATAAAAAAAACATGCTAAAAAGGTAAAAATCCATAAAAGTGGGGACCCACAATGCCCCCTAATCCTAAAAAACTTGTAAATTCCATAGCCATTGTTGTTTTGCATTCACCAAAAGAGAAGGAAAGGGACAAGAGTGAATAGAGGAAGATGAAGAGAAAGAAGAGTAGTTTCTGAGATATCAATCATTTCTTTTGGTATCTCCCAATATCAATCGTGTTTCATATTATGTCTATGATTATCAGTTTATCAAAACAATTATGGAATCCATGAATTGTTTTTGATTAATTAAGCAGGGTTAGGGCCCTGGTCCCTTACAAAAACAGCAAAACAGTCCAGAGCAAACAGCAGCTGGACAAGAACAGCAGAGAACAAAGGAGACAGCAAAAGGAAACAGCACAAAGTCTCCTTACCCCAAGCAAGAAAGAACAAACATCATCTAAACATCATGGGGATATAGCAAATAACCATAACCTAGTACCAGTACAAAATTTTAAAACCATAATATCATTGACCCAAATACTATCAAAATGAGGATAGACCAGTCATGAGTTCCCACATAGCACATTAACAAAATAACAGAGATTAATAAAGTTAAAGTTCAGGCTTAGAGCCAATAACAGTCTTAAAGTAACATTAAGGAAACCAAAAAAAAACAGTCCACCAAAGATGCATCCACAACTAAGAACCAAGTCCCAAACAAAAAGGAGATTAGAAGTCCACAATGAGACTCCCAGTCTTCTCAAGGTCTTCCACTGTTTCTTCCATGTTGTCCTTTATCTCTATCGTCCCATACCGATCAGCTTTATCTCTTCTTCCTTTTCTCTTTTGCCCCTTTCTAATCTTTCCCTGTCCCAATATGGTACCCATTACAACCCTTTTCATAATTCCATCCATAACTCTGCACATGTTCTTGATTGCCACCTCTGTAGTACTTGAATCCATGTTCTCAAGGTCTGCACATGTATTGGAATCCATGAATTGTTATTTTACTTAGTCCAATGTTTTTAAACTCAACAAGTACTTGAATGACTCACAAGTACTCACAAATTTTTGCAACTTGCAAGTAACTCATGAACGGTTCATAAGACAAGCTTGCTGTAAAAACTCTTTGAAGTAATGGCTAGTCACTCAGCAAGTCTTTGTTGAGAGTCATTGACATTCAGTAAGTCAGAGAGGATTACTCAACAGCTGAAAAAGTATTTCAAAACCCTCGTTAAAACCATTTATTTTTGTCATTTTTGTCTTCAACATATTTTTGTCATTTTTGTCTTCAACAATTTGCATCTCAGCAACATGAATTGATTGTTGACTAACAAGAATATTTTTATTGACAATTGGAATGCAATTTGAAATATATTTGTTCTGGTTTTCTCTTCTTTTTTCTTTTCCTATTTCAAGGTTCAAAACCTTGTTGGCATGTTGCTTATTTTCTTGTTTCCAATGTCTAGAATCGAAATTTTTTATAGTATACAATGTAAGGTGGAAAGAACCCTAGATGGAAGCAGCGCACAAGAGGTACAATCATAGGCACGGTGCCCTACAAGTATTGTGGGTTTAATATCAAAGTACATATCAATAGCTAGAAATCAGAAATACCGCCTTACTTGAATTGTTGGCTTGGATATTAAGTTGTGCAACCAAATGCAAGAAAAAGTGCAACAAGAAATGAATGCCTTATGTTCTAGTTGTGACAAGAAGAAAATTGAAACTAAGAGAATAGAGGAGGCATTTGCATCAACGATGAATTCCATGGCCACCTTGATTCATCACAAGATAATTTTCTTCACCGACAGGTTCATCATTCATCCACTCAAACTAAAGAGAGTTCAAGCCATATGAATCTCCCACCTAGCTTCTTTATTCCTATTAATGTTCTAGATGCACTAATGTGGGGGAATCCCATGTCAAGTAAGATTGAACAAAGTCCTAGGCCAAAAAGGAAGGCCAATAGGAAAAGAAGGCACTGGACTAAGGCACAAGTATCAAAGCAAACTGCAAAAGTGGCCAAGGAGCCAAATGACTAAAGCAAGAAAGTAATGTGCAAAGGGCACATGCGAGGGGGAGAAGCAATGTTGGGGAGAAACAAGGATAGCCAAGTGCAAGGACCAAAGGAAGCAAACACCAAACCCAAGGCAACTTGACAGATCATTGAACTAAGGTAATCGAACCAAAGCACCAATTGTGAGGCAATCAAATAAATGTGTTCAACCAAAGGTAATCAAGTAGGATGTTGAACCAAGAGGGAGTTCGTAAAAGTAGTGCAAGAAAGAGAAAAGCCTATAGAAAGGCCACTAGCACCAAAGGAAGAAAAACAACAAAAGTAGGGACAACATTGAGAAACACACGAAAGAGAGAAGCACCATAGGATATGTGAATAGGAGTGTGAAGGAGGCTGCAAAAGAGGCCAAAAAGAACAAGCATAAGCAATAAGGCATCCGGTCTGGAGGAAGAAGCAAACAAGGTTGGAAAGGGAGGAATGCACAATAGAGGGATGCCCAACAGAAAAGCATATGTGGGAAGGATGGAAGCAGAAGCAAAATAGTTACCTCAAGCCCAAACTTGACAAATAGAATAACAATGTCAAAGATTTCATCAACCTTGGGATTCCGTGATAGGCATCAAAGAGCATTCAAGGTGTGATGACCTACCACGACAAGCAAGGTACAAACCGCGGTGACATAACAATAATTCTAGTGGGCATAGCAACTATAAAACAAGATAGAAGCGAAGAAAAGGGTACCCTTCCACTAAGAAATGGGAGTCTACCAAGAGAAAGGGCCCCCTACGAGAGAAGGGGTCTTTACCTAAGAAACATGGAAGGACGAAAGTTGAACTAACCAAATGGTGGGACATTCAAATCAACCATGGGACAATTGCAACCATGACAAAGTGTTGTTTAGGAGACGGAAAATCAAATTTGAGCTACTCGCAGATGAGCCAACCAATCAAAGAGCCATGCTAGTAGGAGTTATCAACCAAGAGGGTCCTCATGAGGTGCGAAGTGAAGGTCAAAGTAATCTAACCATTGTAAGGTGATGAGCAACAAATGAATAGTGAGACAAAAAGCCACTTGCTAGTGGACCATGGGATAGGAGTCGAGGAGCTCACATAGGAGTGTGTGTAATAGGGCATCACACCATATGATGTAATCAATGTATACTTCCCAATGTTAATAAATGTATAAAAGAAATGTTTTAGCCATGCTTTGCTGCTTTGAATCTTTTGTAAAGTTGCACTGATGTGTATGAATGTGGGTATGTGTCCAAAGGCTACAAGATCAAGCACCCTTTAACCGAGACCCTAGCGTCAACACTGTTGGTTCCCAAATCTGCACCTCAATAAATCCTATAGATTTGCCAAGTCTTATTCTTGGAAACATTAAGAGATTTGGTCAACAAACAAGAGACAAGTTTCACACTCTTCTCCCCTACACTTTAGGCTCTACAAGACCTAGGGGGATTACCCTTAATGACCCTAAATATGATTATCACATAAAGATGTATCATAGTGCTTGGCAAATGATAAACTCCATAGAAATGGACAAGGATTCATATATTTGCAATGCATGAACAGCTCATTCCTTGTCATTCAAAACCCTAGTATGAAGTATGAAATAATTAAAAATAAGTTAAAAACTGGCTTTGGATTTGTCAAATTTTAAACAATTATGGAAGAGGGGACTGCAAAAGATTGATCGGTGCCTATCATGGGCTACAGAGTCATAATGTCATGCATTTTGCATCACAACATTCAAACATGTCTGATGGTCACATAAATCATTACCACGTTATGATAATGAAATCTACTAAAGCCTACAATGCAATTCTACTAAGTAATCCATTTGAAACTATAACATTCCCATTACTCAAAGGAAAGCATTTACAACATTCCTTGAATAGCAAGCAAACCATGAGAATAATTCAATGCAACAAATGTGCATGAAGAATTCAACAACCCTTGATCATATTATTTAAAGAACATTACATTTGAAAGTTGGAGACAATTGCAGTACAATATATATTTGTATAAACCACAAACCAAGACATAAGAATGTTGTCATGATTGACTTACAAACAAGGTCTCCACCCTAGAATAGAACTAAACAACCTCACCTTTACAAAACTCTCCAAATTCCAATCATCTTTGGCCTCATGGACCTTTCGAACCCTTTGAACCCCTTTTCTCTTTTCTCAACCCGTTCCTATTGATCGCATTTCTCCTTTTAAAGGCAAAGGATGAAGTCTAACAAACTGCCATTTTGTGCAACTGCTCGTAACAACTTGGAGTCTTCATCAGCATGTCATTTTCTTTCTGCAGTAGAATAAACATATTTGCAACTGCAACTTCACATGCATCCAATATTCGACTATAACTGAAGATTTCCCTTTGATGGTGCAAAAATGGAACACTTTATGCCTTAACCAGCGATCTAATATGGTCCTAGAACTTTGTCGGCAATGTGAACTAGATTTAGAACTAATGGTAACTTAGCATAGGAGATGGAATTAATTGGCAATTCTAAGGGTTCTTGGGACACCCGAAACCTCTGGCACTCTACATGTCTTCATCATTCCCTTTTACCTTTTTGATAATTCAAATGAATTAAGTTCAAATGGATGCTTCTTTTCTGCCAAATCACTTAAACTTACATTTTTACCCATGTGCATTAAATTTTGAAAAGACGCGATCACTTTGCTTCAGGTTTACCTTTGGTTCAGTTACAAGTGGTTTTCTCGCAAATACAAAACATTCACTTGCTACCACCATGAGGGATCTTCACCTACTACAGGCATGCAAGGAAGTACAAGTGAGCCAATTGTATTGAATCTTAATACACAAGTTTGGAACATTGCAGGCCATCGGCTTCCATCTAAACATTGCGGAACATCAACCTCCATTTGAACATTGCAGGGAACCGGTCGCCATCGCAACATGCAGGAAATCCATTGGCATCAAAACATGCGGGAAGTTTGGCTCCAACCGCCCACAAAATCCATCCTTAGTCAAATTTGAGCCTCAATAGGTCCATGCGAAACCTCCATTAACATCTACACATGCAAGAAAACCATCGGCAACTACACTTTACCCTTTTGAAATGATGTTTGGTTCACATGAAAACACCCACATTGTTAGTTGCCCATGAAATCCCTGCAAACCATCAACTTGTGGACTTTAACCTCTATCTAATTCATGCGAGAAGTTGGTCAGTGCAAATCAAAAAGAACACTTGGTATCGGTCGTGTGGGAAAACACTTAGGAACCTGTTGAAAGGAGTTGGACATGTTTAGACAATCAAGTCCACAAAAGGCCAACAACAAACAAAAAACCCGAACAATTATAACTTCAATTTTTTTCCAATCTTCACCAAATGTAAACTACAAATACCCATTTGGGCATTCTACAAAGTGGAAACCTCAAGTAACCGCCATACTTAGTCAATTTTGGTTTTTCAACATGGGGATTTAGGTTTGAACAATAGAATGAATTCAATGACTAAGAGCACATCCTAGACATAACAAACCCATGTAAATTATCTCAATCGATTATAATTAATGGGAAATAAAATGGGGGCATGAAAACCTGCAAGGCCCCACAAACACTATATCATCATTAGAGTAGATTTCTCATGAACTACGAGGAGATTGACACAAACATAGAGCTCCCCTAGTAGACCTTTTCCACAATGGTGAGCAATGTGTAGAAGACAATGTAGATGTCTTCCAATATTGTGGTTGTTGAGTAGAAGACATAGCAAGGAAGAAGAGGAGAAGAAGAAAGGTGTGATCAAGCGCACAAAAGACAACAATAGTAGGAGGTTGTAGTAGAGGAAAAAGGTGGGACAAGGAGGAAACCACAAGGAGGAAGCAAGGCCAAGGAGAGAGCCTAAAAGGGAGACCTTGAAAAAATCACCAATAAGAGATAGATGACAAAAGTGGTGAGGAGTTGTAGAGAAAAGTGCCAACAAATTGCTGAAACTAGAGGCAATTTGGCAAAATTGCTGAAACCAAGGCAATTGAACAAAAGCACTAGTCATTGAGGCAATTCAATAGAGTGTCAAACCCAAGGCAACTAGATAGATTCACTAGATTGAGATAGTCAAGCAATAGTGAAACCAGCACAACTGTAATGTCCCCTAATTGGGAATGCCTTGAATTTTCACTAAATCCTTAATTTTTAAATGAACAAATGGGTTAGAGAATACCTTTCACCTGATTGAAGCCCTGCACACAGATTAGAATCATTTACCACAGTCATACTGATTAGCAGATTATAATCATTTACCACAATAATACTAATTAGCCGATTAGATCAATTACAATAATAACTTAGCAAGTAGAGTATCATGATTAAACATCAGTAAATCCATAGTAAATTCGTTAATCCAGTTATTGCCTTATCCTAGGGATGCTCAACCATGGGAGAACATGGAAGAGAGTGACACGATGGGGTGTCCTTAGCCTCTCTAGGCCCAAAAGCAGTACCCTTTGAACTAAAAGGCAGTACCCCTTTGGCCTCATGTGGCCCGTGCCATTCATATGAGGTGGCCTACCTACTGAGGATTCTAATTTTGTTGTTATCCCCTCATCTTGCCATCTTTCCCCATTTCCTCATGATTGGTCTCCTTATATTGCTATACCATGATAGAAGGGTGAGATTACAACAAGTGCCTCGAAAATACCATCTCTCCTAGGCCCAAGGCACTGTACCATTGGTACCCCAAATGGATACCCCCTTGGCCTCCTTGGGACTACTTGGTCACCCATTATAGAACACATTGGTTCTCCCTTATAGGACGCATTGGTCCTCCGTTATAGGACACATTGGTTCTCCCTTAGAGGGCCCCTTCGTTGTATTCCTTTTTACAAATCTCCCTTCTTCTATCATGGTGAAAATATGTAATCAAATTCAGACTTGCAAATAATCATATCAGAAAAACATAATGCCATCATAAGAATTAATAATATACATGAATTATTGATCCTATTTAACAACACATTATATCATAATTATTCTACTATAAAGACATTACTCACAATGCTGCAGTCATAACCTAATTAATACAACTGAGATCTGCTGATCGATCTCCTTTCCTTTTTCCTCTAAACAAATGCCTTCCCCCCTCCTACAGAATCTGATTTTATATCCCCTACTTTGGAGAAGGGGTGCAATTACCCATGGAAAGTCATACACTTTATTTAGTGAGCATTTATTCCTCAATCGCTGCCATATGAATTGCTTCACTTTGGTATTAATTATATTTATTTGTATTAGGAATTGCTGCCTCTTAATTGCTGCTCCTTGTAATATTCTTAATAACCCATGTCTTTCCTATGTCATATGTGATGGTGCTGATGATAATGTATCTGATATTAAATGTTTCTTGCTAACACAATTTTATTATTATTTTTATATTAGTTTCTTTTAAATTGTCAGTATTGTTGTGACCTTTTCACACATCACCCCATTCAAAATGGGGACCCCCTAATTTTTGCTCCATTCAGGTCTTTTGGCTTTGGTTTTGGGTCTGTCTCTCTGACAGTTCTTTCTGTCTAGTAATGTACTTGCCATTTGACCTAGATTTGAATTTTGGCCAAGTCTGGAGGGCTTTCTGATGAATTAGGGTTTACAATCTTCAGGCTACTTTGAGGTCAAATTGAGTTGGCTAATCGAATTCTGAGTTTAGCACTGCTGTTAGGATGCTTCAAGCAAGCTCCCACTGAATTTTCACTGAATTCTGACAACTTGCTATTTTTACTAAGTGCCAATTTGGGGCCTCTTTTCTTGGGATTTTCAAATTCTGACTACACTGCACTTAGAACACTGTGAGCTACCTACTTGCAAAATTTGAGCTGAAACGGACAACTTACATTTTTTAGCAATTTTTCCTTTGGAGGCCATTTTTACGGTTTGCATGTTGGACTTTCAGATGCATGTCTGGAGATTCTTTGTGGGTTTTTCGAGACCTTCGCAGTGATATAACATGCAAGATGAGATGATGACTTCAACGATTCAAGCTTTTAAGGCTATTTTTAGGGTTTGCATGTAGGATTTTCCAGCATGTCAGATATTCTTTATGGGTTTTTCGGGAGCTTCGCAGTGATGTAACATGCAAACCAAGATTAGGACCTTTTTGCAGAGTTGTCTTCAGTGGCTATTTTTAGGGTTTGCATGCAAGATTTTTCAATGCATGTCAGCATATTCATCATGGGTTTTTCAAGAGCTATGCAGCAAGGTAAAATGCAAGCAGAGTTGACCACTTTTCAGGAACTTACTATTTTTAGCCAATGCCCGCATGCAATCCAGTTTGTTGGGTTTTTCTGGGTTTTGTGAGATCTCTCGAGCTGGGTGACATGCAAACTCATATGGCCGCTGATTGGTCACTTTTTCAGACACTTACTATTTTTAGCAAGATCACTCTGACAACTGCCCAGCACTTCAGCATCACGAATAGAGCAACATGCAACAGAAACGGGGTCAAACAGAGATTTTTTGAGCAACATGCAAGTCAAATTAGGGTTTCTAGCTTCGGGACCCAAAATGAGGGGTCAAACACCAGAATCTCCAATCACCGATGTATCCCATCGCGATCAGTATCTTTCAAGGAGTCCACTGGTAAAATTTGAAGGCAATCTGAGCACTTAATATTTATAGTAAGTCACTTCAGAAACATGGCTATAAATAGCAGGTCAGCACGAGGCACCAGTGTGAGCAAGTCAAGCAAGTGACGAGGACCCCATGGAGCGAATTTCAAATCAAACAGAGTTGCAGAGATTCGAAAATCAAGCACTTGCTATTTTTAGCAGGTCCATACAGAGGAATTAGGGTTTCCTATGAAGTAGGGAAAAACACAAGTTGCGCAAAAGCTTTGTCCAGTCACGATCAACATCCTTCAGACAATCTACACGCAAAATTTGAGGTCATTCTGAGCACTTACTATTTTTAGCAAATCACTAAAAATAACAGGTGCATGCAAACATCGGGTGCCAACAGCTCAGTCACGTCACGAGGATCAGAACAAAATGAAACTCAAGCCTTCCGGAGCTCGAAATCAACTTGAAATGCAAAGAATGCGAAGCTTTCTAAAAATAGCAAGTTAGGCAAAGCTGAGGGTAACATGAGCAATCCGCCCTAAGTCAGAGAAAAGGCTTGAAAATCATCCAGTTATGGTGAAACTAAAAGCTTGACCCCCCAAATGCACCTGAACAGCATGGAGCTGGATAAAAATTTGCTAAATCTAGAAAAATGGAAGCTCACAGGGATAAATGCGCCCAAGCTTGAGGAGATATGGCATGAAATTTGTTTAAGTTTGCTAAATTGGAAGTAGAAGACCCCAGATGCACCCAAGCCTGAAGAGTCATGGAGAAATCTTCTAAGGCATTGAAATTGGAAGCTCCTCTAGTCAAATGCGCCTTCACTTGGAGAGGGTGAGTTTAAAAATTGCCTAAGTCTAGAAAATTGAAAGTAGCTCCCCTCATATGCGCCCAGCATGACAAGGAGGTGAAAATTTTACTAAGTGCTTGAAACTGAAAGCTCCCCCCCTTGAATGCGCCCTAGCAACTTGAGATTAATGGAAAATTGTCTGAGTCTAGCAAAATGGATGCTTGACCCATCAAATGCGCCCTACCTTGAAGAGAGATGCTTGAAGAATTTTCTAAGTAACAAAATTGGAAGCAAGGACCCTAGAATGCGCCCAACTCATGAGGAAATTGAGTAAATTTGACTAAGGCATTTGAATTGAAAGCTCAGCCAAGCATATGTGCTCTTAACTTGAGGTTCACCATGTTGAATGCGCCCAAGGTATAGAGTGGCCTCACAAATTTCCTAAGGCATGGGAGCTGAAAGTATGACCCATCAAATGCGCCTTGAGCGGTTTGGAGAGACTTGAGATTTATCTAAGGCATTAAAATGGAAGTAACACCCCTTGAATGTGCCCTTGCAAGTTGAAGAGGCTAGAAAATTTTCTAAGGCATTGAAAGTGAAAGTTGCCCTTGCCAAATGTGCCTAAGTTGAGAAGAAGAGCTTAAAAAATTTCTAAGTCTTGAAACATGAAAGTAGAGGTCCCTAAATGCGCCTAAAGGAAAGAAGGTGACTCAAAATCTTTCTAAGGCATTGGAATTGAAGGTAAATACCCTCAAATGCGCTCAGCTTAAGAGGGGAGATGGAAAAAGTTTCTAAGTGGTGACAATTGAAAGTTGGACCCCTTGAATGCGCCCTAGTAAAGTGTTTGACTTAGAAATTTGGCTAAATGAAAGTCCAAGGTGGTATATGTGCCCTTGAAGAAAGAGATGCTTGAAAAAAATTCTAAGTGTTTAGAAGTTGAAGTGCCACCTCTTGAATGCGCCTTACCTTGAGAGAGGAGTCATAAAAATTCTAAGTCATGGAAATTGAAACCACAACACCCCAAATGCGCCCAGAGACAAGAGCAAGGTAAGAAATTTTTTGAGTCTTCAAAAATGAAACCTTAAGGGGTGAAATGCGCCTTAGCCTAGGGAGACATGAGATTTTTTTTTTAAGTGTTGGCAAATGGAAGTGGACTCTTCTAGGAATGCCCAAGTTGATGAGAGAGTGGTGGAATTTTATTACAAGCGTTGGAAATAAATGTTTGACCTAGAAAATATGCCTAAGACTGGAGGAGTGAAGGTGAGCCTTAATAAAAAAATTATTTTTCCAAGGTTGAAAAATTAAATGTCCCCCTTTGTGTTGACACGTGAATTTTTAAAGTTGAGAAATATTAACTAAGGGGGAAATTTTTTTAAAAAGTCTGGAGGGTCTTGAAAAATGTTTTGAGGGGAAAATAATTTCACCTTGTGATTTTAAAATGTTGGGGATTGTGACTGGTAAAATTTTTCTAAGGAAATAAAATATGGCTAAGTCTGAGGGTAGATAAAAAATTTCTAAGGTGAAGTACGCCTAGCATATTCAAATTGAAGTACGCCCTTGACAAGAATGGAGATATTTTTAAGTGCTGGAGTAATTTTAATGAATTTCCCAAAGATGTTTCAGTCAACTGAATGCCACATGCAGTCAACGTGGGAAATTTCGAAATTTTTTAGAAGGATGGAATCTCTTGCAATAGAAGATTCTATGACGACTCAGCATAACTTTTGTGACAACTCGCTAGTCATCTCTCCTGAATTAGAAAATTTCTAAGTAGTGGAGGAGTGAATTAAAAGCAACTACTAAACTGGGCACTATCTCTCAATTATATAAACTCTGAAGCCATTCTTTTTTTCTTCACCATTTGCAGAGCTGAAATTGTGAGAGTGTTGAAGCTGAAGTGAGTGCTGAATGAGTGAGGAATTTATGAGCTGAGTGAAATATTTTTTCCAAGTGCTGGAGTAATATTGCTGAAGGTTATAAACGTTGGAGTTTGAAGTTTGAATTTCAAAGTCAGAATCTCGATGTTTGGAGTTGGTAGTTTAGTGCTGAAGAGCTTTTATTTTCGAAGGCTAACTCCATATTTCCATCCATCTCGTGGTAATTTTATTTTCTTAGTTGGAATTGTAATGTTTGAATTTTATTTTGCAGATGGCTGAAGTTCAAAGGGGAGATGCTGCCAAAACAAGCAGAGCTGCAGGCAGAGCCGGAAATACAGAAGCGGGCAAAGAGAATGCCTCTAGGTAGGCAATCATCAAGCAACTGAAGAAATCTTTTCTTCTTGAGTCAAAGTTTGTCTCGAAGCTCGGAGGGTTGACTGACACCAACCTTGGTTCGTTCAACCTCGAGGCGTTCAAAAGGAGAATATACAGGCAGGTTGGTCATCATCCATCAAAGACATCGCACAACATCGTGAGAAGTGGATTGTATGCAGCTGCTGGTTTTCCACCAGCAATTCGATGTCCCAAGTTAATAATGGAGTGTGCAAATTATTATAGGCCAAACCAGCGAACGATTGTCTCTTCGGATGGCAAGTTGTTGGCTAACTTCACACCTGAGGCTATTGGAGAGGTGTTCGGGATTTCAACTGTGGAGAGAATGTTGTACAAGTCAAAAGAAAAGGTTGATAAAATGTACGCCTCATCTTTCGATAGGTGTGCAAAAAGAATTAATACATCATGGATGAGGAAGCCAAAACCTTCTGGCGCCAAGTTGCCTAAGCAAATTATCTCAGAGGAGCTGAAACAGGAATACTATGATTTAATCATGATGCTCAGCCGGGTGAATGGCAGCCCACAGGTGTATGCTTTTGAGCCTTGGATGTTCTTCTACATCAGCGTAGTGTTGGAGGGAAAAGAGTATGTAGATTGGGCAAGAATGATCAGCGACAATATAGATGAGCAATTCAGAAGTTTGAGGAGAACGAGGACATTTTATATGAGCTCGTATGTCATCTATATGCTGGCTCGAATGACGAAGTATAAAGGATTGACATACCAGGAGCCAATTGGATGCGGTCCCGGTCAATTTAAAATCCATGAGGCTTGCAAGCAGATGCATCTGACAAATACCTCCAACTTCAAGAGAGTGAACAATGCTTTCACTATGCACATCACAAGGACTCTTCAACGGAGAACACAACAAAGAATATCCAAAGATGCACAAAAGTTGATTGAAGAGTGCAGGTATTGGTTTATCCAGTTCCTGAAGTTCACTTACATAAGGTTGTCGGGGTTCCATTCATACAACTTCAAATTGCCAAGGTACCCCACGGACAGAATGGTAATGCTTGAAGTTTCTAGGCAACTCATTGCCTACGACAAAATCATAAGGAAAAAGAAGAAAGGAGGATTGCACTTCCCTATCGTTATGGGAAATTCACTTGAGGAGTGCCCATCTTTGCAAGTAGCCAAGGAAGCAAAGGAGGAATTACAATTCTATCACCTCACTCTCCACACCAGCCGACAGGACTTTGATCCTCACAGAAAGATTGGAGTAGTGCAGGGTGAAGAATATTGGCACAAGGCTCATGTTGAGGATTTTTGGGCAAATGCAGAAGATGAAGCTTAGATTAGAAGGAGGATGTTCTCTAGGTTACCTCTAAAATTGATCAAGGAATGCGAGGTTGTCCAAGTTCCAAACCAAGTGGATGAGGATGTCAATGTTGCACAACCCGATTATGAATCGGTGAGAGGCACGCCAGTCCCACCACCTGATTGGGCGGAACCAAAGATCACGGACTTGGACACATTGTCTATGTCAGTCTTAACATTCACAAGGAGCTGGGTGGATAGACATGTTCACAGGCTTAAAAGCAAATCAATTGCCCTCACATACAACCTCATGGGCGATCAAAGGCCACCGACATCAACAAGGAAGAGAAAACAGGCCGCCCAAGCTACAGAGCCACAGGAGGAGGAACCAGTTCAGCCAGAGCCTAAGAGGACGGAGGAAGCTTCACCTACACAGCTGTTGACTCACTCTTCCAGCGTACAAGAAGTTTCAATATTTGCAAGTCAGAGGGTTAGAATGAATGAAGAGCAAGAAATGGAGGAGGTCAATCAGCCATTGCCTAGGGAGCCCGATAGTCAGAGTGTTAATGCTCCTAGGAGTGCTAGCCAGCCGGATGAAGATGAGGAAACAGAAACGGACACTCACCTGGATCATGCAATTGAAGCAGCCTTTGAAGATGAAAATACTACAGAGCCTGAAGCTCGGGGTTTTGAGGAAGACAAGCAGCACATGGAGACAGATGAGCCTCAACCAAATGTTGTTGAAGAGGAGGTTCGTGAAGTAGAAGCAACGAAGGAGCAGCCACTTGTTGTCTGCAACGCTCAACAAGATGTTCCAAATTGGCTCACAAGTGCGATAAGGAGAGATCAAGAGGATGACACCGACCCAGCAATAGAGATGGAGGAGCTCCTTAATAGAATAAGCGGGTCACCTAAGAGGAAAAGAGCCAGAAAATACTCAAGGATTGAGACAGATGAATCTGGTTCCCGCACTCTTCATGTTGCAGTTCCGAGGGAAGAATGTGATCGAGATGAAGCAATGCCTGAAAATTACATGATCACTACAGTTGAACTAGGATGCCCTACAGAAGCTCAAGTGATTGAAGAAGCTGAAAACTCCTTTCAGGCATTTAAGGATAGACTACTTCGAAAGTGAGAAAAAAACAAGAGGCTGAAAAGGGAGCATAAGGCGTTAATTGGTTATGTACAACATCTAGCACGTCCATGTGCCCAGGAGAATCCAGCGGTAGAACTTCCAACCGAACTTCCACGAGAGTCAGTTAGCAGGCTCGAGGAAATGAAGAAAGCAATTCAGGAAGGAGACAAGTGGATTGGCGGTGTTCATGTTGAGGCTAAGAGATTCATTGAGGATCTTGTCTCCTCTTTCCAACATGCTTCCAGCATCCTCTCCCATTTGGAGAACATTGAACAGGCATGGAGTGATACTCACATTTTTCAAGACACGCCTAGCTGCTCTGATGCATATGCCAATGCAGACTTTGATTGAAGGGGGGGTAATTCAGGATGGAGATAGATATGATTTTCCCGGCTGGTATTCCGCAGCATTCACCGGCCGAGGTTTCTTTGACATGGCAGGGACAAAGTCAGTCAAGATTAGGAAGGCCATGGGAAACATTCAAGAGAGCATCTTCAACACACTCGAGGCATTGTTCGTAAAACGGCTAACCCCTAAGGAGGTGACAGTGGATGGTTTGAAGGATAGATTGCACCCATTCTTCTCTGAAATGAGAATGTTTGCTCAAGTTGACTTTGAGAATATCTCCACTTTCTCCGCCATTATTCAAAGTACTCAAGAATCCATCGAGGCCTGGCGAACATCTTGTATCCGGCAAGAGCAAATAATTGCCATCCTCGAGTATCAATTTAATCTTACTCCAGCCATTTCTGAGCAGGAAGTTGATGCAGTAAGGGCCCGGTTTGTCGCTTTCACAGTCAGAGAGAAGAACAATGGGAATAGGATCCTGGACAAGAATCTTCTGGAAGGGTAGTGGGCATTAATTTCCCATAGTGGTCAAAGGAGGAATCTGTCATTTTGTGCTCATTAATTGCACCACTCCACCTTCTAGCGGTTACTAGGGTAGAATCTAGTCCAGGGCATGTGTGGCTCGATCTGAACCGTCCATTGTAATTCAATCTGGACCGTCCATTGAGATTGGCCAGCTATATAAAGGGGCATCCCCCCCTCATTTGTAATTCATTAGAGATTAGATCATAGAATCATAGAGTAGAGAGACTGATAGTGGGATAGCTTAGCATTAGTTTGTTAGCATAGTTTGAAGGAGGAGGAAAGTTTTCCTCTGAAAGCTTTCTAAGAAATTGTTGTGAACACTCTCCCAATATAAAGAGTTATCATTGATGGTCTTGTTGATGTGTTTTTCGTGACCGCACCAACGCAGAATAAAGTCGCCAACGGCTACCCTATCCTCTCTTGATCAAAGTATCCAGCACGCTAAGATTGCGAGAGAGTTTGTGCGTTCAACTCCAAGGTTCTTTCAGTGTGAATAGGCTCAGTTGGCTTGATGTGATTTGCTGGTATTTCAAGGGGACTTACGGAATTGTTCTAAGGAGAAAGGAATTCAAATGCTCGAAGATTTGTCTATGAAGCGGGTTTCCTATTCTAACAAAGTAATAAATTTAAAGTGGTTGCGGGGTTTAGAAGTCTAAATCTATTCTAAGTGTGGGATATGGAGCTCAACTTCAGCAAACTTCAACCGGACTTCGCTTTGCCTCGCATCGGACAGCTTCCACGGAGTCGGTGCAATCTTCAAGGGAGATGACTAAAGATGTTCAAACCACCACTTGACATGAAGATACCATCACAACGATGCATACCATCATTCAAACTGTGATTGAAGTTAGGCCCATAATGTTTCCAGTTGACCACACAAGGCGAACACACCATCAGTGAGCCCGCTAGTGGTATGGATAAGCGAAGCTTGCTTAGATCAAACACCACATTCCACGGCTAACATCTACTTGCATCAAAATGAAATTGCGCTACTCACGCTACTTGAAGTAGAAGGGATGAAGAAACCCGCTAGCTATCCATAACAAAGACAATTTCACATCAATGAAAAGATCTTTTATTATGAAAGTTTTACACAACAATCTCTTGCAAAAGTTTTCAAAGGAAAACTTTCCTTCTTCTTCAACTACACTATCAATCTATACTAAGCTACTTCTAAGTTGTCCCTCTACTCTATGTCTACTGTCTAACTCTAAGCTAATGAGATACAAATGAGGAGGACTCCCCCTTTATATAGCTAGCCAAGTCCAACGGCTCAGATTACAATTGGCTAGGTGGCCCAGATCGTGCCACCTCAGCCCTAAACAAGATTCACCCTAAAAACCGCCACTACGAGGAGTGGGGTAATAAATGAGCCATTAATGTCCATCATCCTTTTAGAAGATTCCAACTTTGAAACACGTTCACACTGTTCTCGATCTTCTTCTAGACGTTGTTCTTCAACTTTGCTCGAGCTTCCATTCTTTTCTCCATCTTGAGTTTTGAAAACGTTTCTTCTCTGTCACTAAGTCTCAACACTTAGCCATTTTCGCAACTTTTCTTCCTTCAAAGTTGAAATGTCATCTTGGATCACTTAAGTCATCACCGCTTGGTCTCGACGTTCCTCCTGCAAAACAAGCAAGGAGAATAGTATTAGAACACTTTATAATATAAATTCACCTTACTCGATTTTCACGCTTTAACTTCCAAGAGTTCATCGTCTTTCTAGCCAACTTCGCGTTCAAATTCTTCATGCCTTAGCCAAATTTCCAACCCATCTTGTGTTCTGCTTGGCGCACTTTACTTTGATACTTCATCCAACTCAGGCTTGAGAAAAATGCCTTCATCAGGAATTTGATCAAAAATTATCTAGGCGGTCATTTTCAAATTCATCGACCAAGGCAATTTTATGTCAACAACACATTTTATTCCGTGCCTTAGAATTTTTTTTTAAATTTCCCCTTAGGAAATTCATTATTTGAGTGCCCATCATAAATCTCCATCCTGAAAGCCTTGGCAAAGTGCAGGAGACATTAAAATCCTTTCCTTGTTGACAATCTTCAATACCTAGAAGAAAATTTCCTCCAAAACGCAATGAACTCATGGGTATACAACGAACGGGTTCACTTAATTTTCTTGAATTTTGAACCTTGGAAAAATAATTTTTTTTAAACAAATTTAATCCCGTTCTCCACATCTGTGAACATTTCTTGTTGCTCTGACTTGAAAATATTTATTGTTCCTACACTGCCAATATCTTCTGACTTCATCACTGGCAAAATTCACTCGGACTTCAGGAAAATTCATCACTTCACCAAACTTAGGCGTTTTTCTCCTAAGGAAAATTTCTTTGCCTTAGAAATTTTTTGAATCACTCAGCACTCTTGAAAATTTTGCCTTGGGAAATTTTTGATTTCAATCAACTTTGCCTGTGGTGAGAAAAAAAAATCATCAACTTCACTTAGAAAATCTTCCTGCAAGCATATCACACTTAAATTCCAACGCCTGGCATGTTATTTTCCACTCAACACCCAGCATACTCAAATTCCCACGCCTTAGCAATATTTCACTTCTTAGCTTCACCTTTATCTCATTTACCACGCTTCACCTCATATTCATTTTAACATGGCGCATATTACATGTCATGGGGGATATGCCTTAAGTCCACGCCTTAGTTATTTCATCACTTGGTATTTTCAACGCCTAGCAACACTTACACCACCCTTTACCTCTGGCGCATTTCACACTTGAAGAGGACTTAGCTTCCAACGCCTAGCAATACTCACTTGTCTTCATCCATATTTGGGCGTATTCAAAAGGGAGAGAGAGAAGTCAACATCTTTTGTCTTCTTCCTAGCTTGCATGGCGCATTTGGAGGTTGATGAAGAATGGGCGCATTTTATATGTGCTGGAGGATGGAACTTCTTCCAACGCCTTTGACTCTTTGACCAGCTTTTCTAAACATGGCGCATTTCACCCCTTGAGAAGGATGGGCGCATTTAGCCTAGGGTGGAGGATATTCACTTAGAATATTTTCTATCATTAGCTTCAACACTTAGTGGGCGCATTTTATGCATGAAAGAGGATGGAATATTTGACTCTTTGACTTGCTTGACTTTCTTGAGAAGTGGGCCATTTTGGCCATTTGAGGAGGATGAAACATGTTAGAAACTTTTTCAAACACCTTGAATACTTGTTGGGCGCATTTGGAGGTGGCGAAGATTTAACAATGACTTAGAATATTTTTCATGCTTGGCTCGCCTCCAGAGAAGTGGGCGCATTTCACATGTGTTGGAGGATGAAAATTAACACTTAGAAATTTTTAAACTTTCTCCTTGAGGGTGGGCGCATTTTGCCTAGGCAGGTGGATGAAGTTTATACTTAGAAAAAATTTTCATGCTTCTTCATCAACTTGGGCGCATTTTCAAGTAGCTGCAGGATGAAGTTCTAGACTTAGAAATTTTCTCACCACTTGTGCTTGAGGGCTATTTTGCTATGTGAGGTGGATGAACATCAACACTTAGCCATTTTCCTCGTCCCTGCCAGTTTCTCCATGCCTTACTATAAATAGTAAGTCTCTTAATTTTACACTTCAAAGCTCAAATGATTTGAAATTTTGAACACTGGATCCTCATGACCTTATTAGCCCGTTGACACCGCTATTTCAAGTTGGCCTGCTATTTTTAGCCCATTTCTGAAGGTGGTTTGCTATTTATAGTAACAGCTGCTTCTGATATCTCCACAACTCGATTGACTTGAAATTTGAATGAGGCGCTCCTCACCACGCGACCTGCCTGCTGACATTGGTGCATGCAACTGATTTACTATTTTTAGCCTGTTTCCAAAATGACTTACTATAAATAGTAAGTGCTCCATTTGTCTTCAAATTTTACCAGCAAATAGCTTGAAGGATGCTGATCGCGGTGGTTTACACCGGTTTCTGAAAATTCTGACTTTTTACCCCTCTTTTCAGGTCCCGAAGCTGGAAACCCTAATTTGTTCTGCATGCACATCAAATGGTCTCCGTTTGTTCTCGTTTCTGATGCATTGCGATCAGCTCATGATTCTGAAGTGCTGGGAGGCGGCTGCTAGGATGTACCTGCTAAAAATAGTAAGTTCCTGAATGAGTGACCATCTTCGTTTGCATGTCACGTCACTGTGTAGCTCTCGAAAAACCCATAAAGAATATGCAGACATGCAAAGAAAACCTTGACATGCAAACCCTAAAAATAGCCTCGGAAAACTGAATTCTAAAAGTCGTTACCTCACTTTGCATGTTATATTGTCGCGAAGGTCTCTGAAAACCCAGAAGGAATCTTCCAACATGCACTGAAAAACTCTGCATATAACCCCTGAAATCTGCTCTGGAAGCTGAACTGCTAAAAATAGTAAGTTGTCTGTTTCAGCTCAAATTTTGCACGTGAGCAGCTTGATGCGTTCTGGATGCAGTGTGACGATTAAAACTCCGAAAGTGTCGAGAAAACGCCCTGAATTGCACACTTACTAAAAATAGTAAGTTGCCAGAATCCGATGAAACTTAGCTGAGAGCTTGATGGAAGCACACTGACAACAACGTTAGTCTCAGATTTCAATTTATTCACCTCATTGAGTTCAAATTGGCGTGAAGGAATCAAACCCTAATTTTAAAGACTTGGCCAAAAACCCAATTTACGTTCAAAGATGGGCACATCCCCAGATAGACAAAACGAGAGAGAGACAACAGCAAAAACAAACCAAAATCAAGCCAAAAGTTCAAGACAAAGCAAAAATTAGGGGGTCCCCATTTGCAATGGGGCGATGTGTGGAAAAGGTCACAACAGGTCTCATCTTGTGTTGTGAGTAGCTAGCCAGGTTTCTTCGTCCTTCTACTTCAAGTAGAATTTAAAGTAGAGTAATTTTCATTTTCATGCAAGTAGTTAGTTGTGGATTGCGGTGTTTGATCAAAACAGCTTCGTTTAATCCATACCACTAGCGAGTTTGTTGATGGTAAGTTTGCCTTGTGTGGTCGACTGGAATACTTTTTAAGCTTAACTTCGGTTATGATTCACGTATTGGCATGCGTCGTCATGATGGTGTCCTTGTGCTGAATTGTGATTTGAACATTTCTTGCTACCCCTTTGAAGATTGCACCGACTTTGCAGAAGCTGTCCAGCGCAAGGCGAAGCAAAGTCTGGTTGAAGCTTGTTGAAGTTAATCCCACGTCCCGCTTTAGGATAGAACTTAGATCTTCTAAACCCTGCACTCATTTAAATTCCGCACATTTATAGTTAGTATTAGGAAATTCGTACCTTATTGCCAAATCATCCGCATCGCGAGTCCCCTTTCTCTTTAGTCTGTTGTCCGCTACCAAATACTTGTGAACAATTGTGTAAGTCCCCTCGTGAAAACAGCAAATCACAACAAGCCAACTGAGTGTACTCCATTGCATTGAAGGAACCTTGGAGTTGAACGTATGATCTCTCTCACAATCTTAGCATACGGAATACTTTGATCAAGAGAGAATGGAGTAGCCGTTGGATACTTTATTCTACTGATTGGTGCGGTCACAAAAATCACATCAACAGGAATTGGCGATAGGAGGGCGAGCGTTAGGTTGTTCATTTTCACAAGTGGAGAAATTCAGCTGGACGGAACTAGTATAAAGTTTGAAATGCCAAATCAGAGATATGTTAGATGTCTCTTATGTCAAAAAATCCAAAAAAGGCGAAAAATTAAAGGAATTCCAAAATAAAAATAAAAAGCAGACGTGGAAAATCAAAAAGGAGATTTCCCAATGGATGGGCGTCCATTCCATATTTCTTGCCCTCAAGACAGTCTCGTGGATATTGCTCAAATACAAGAAAAATTGAATGCACAACTGCACCCCGGGAATTTGTCTAAGTTTGCGTTGCCAGGAAGATGTCGAATTCATGAGACCTCTCAGCACGAAGAAATCAGTTGCTTAACATTCCTCTCAAGGATAGAGCTTGTTCTCCAAGGGAAACTTTTCTTTTGGGATGTACCCAACCAAGAGTATTGGATGTCGAACCTGATGATTATAGCATTCCACAAGTTATGGATGAGGCCTTCACGAGATTCATACTTAGAATTCAAAATCAGATGGAACTAGGCAATGTCCGCTTCAGAGGTGTTTTGCTCTCGTTGGTGTCGGATTCACAACGCACAACATGTGAAGAAGCCATCAACTACGCCAGATGTCTCCTCGGATTACCAGTACTACCATATGGATTCTTCAAAGACAAAGGATGGATTGAATATCTCACAGGAACATTTTTAGCACCAAATGAAGGGTGTACCTCAACATCATCCAACAACAAGGGGAATAAGTCACAACAGGATGATGTGATCGAGCTTAGAGAGCAAGCAGATGAACATTGTTCCTACATCACGCTAGAACAAGAGGCTATTGGAGCAAAGATCAAAGAAGCAATGGGATATATCCAAGCAAGAGGAACCACCCAAGGCAACAGTCAACATATAGAAGTGAATGAGTGTACTCCATTGCATTGAAGGAACCTTGAAGTTGAACGTATGATCTCTCTCGCAATCTTAGCATACGGAATACTTTGATCAAGAGAGAATGGAGTAGCCATTGGATACTTTATTCTGCTGATTGGTGCAGTCACAAAAATCACATCAACAAGTATAAGATTGTAATATATTTATATATTACAATGATTAATGATATTTAAATTGTCAATATTATATTATATAATTATAATGTAATCTTACGATAATTATAATTGTAATAACATTAAATTGCTGGTATGTATTTTATTTATTTACTCTATTTATTTATTTGTATTTCAATGTTTTATATTTTAGTGTTGCAATTTCAGGGGCATGACAACAACTTCCAATGAGGGGCATTGGGTAGAAGGTGCAAAGATCTAAAATTCAATTCCCCATCAAAATATGATAGGAAGAGGACAAGGTGAATGAAAGCGCAAAAGCTCATGAGGCACAATGGAAAGCAGATATGCATCAAGAGTAACTCAAAGACCTATTGGGGGAAGAGCTCAAAAAGAGAAGACTATGTGGCAACACAACACCAAATGAAGGATGTCGAAGAATAGTGGAAAGGAGTATGAGAGCTAATTTCTCAATGACATAGAAATGCACAAGCAACATCAAAGGAGCAAGTGAAAGAGCAATGATTGCATCAATTAGGAGTGAAGGCAATGAGGGAGACAATCATCACCACTGAAAGTTAATGTGAGGAACAAGATCAACCCAAGACATAAAAGGATAAGAAACCAGCTATAGGATAGCAGACCTAGCAAGAAGCAATGGAGGTTACGTGCAACCCTCAAGATACATGAGGGCTCAAGGACCTCATGGCAAGAGACACTATTACACAAGGAATGAAGTAAGGAAGGAAGCAAGGAAGGCACTGAATACGCAAGAGAGTGTGTGTGAGGAATCCCAAAATGCAAAGACATGTCCTTATAGTGGCAAGCACAGAACTCAAGGGAGTCTCTAAGTGAAATGTGCAGATGAGAACCTAATAAGATCCACACATATAATAATGGAAATAGTATAATGCAGAATATAAATATCACACAACACAAGAGATGTTTGGGGGCCAATATGCCCTAATATCCTATATATGCCGAAATTGAGTAAACCCTTGAGGTAGGGTAAGAAGCCACTCCACACTATATCTCCAAGAGATCCCAAATACAATATGAACTTCACACATATCTTACAATGATAATCACCTTCTTTGTATAGACCTCCTCCTAATATTACAATGGAGGGGTAATCCTAATGAAGGCCTACTTAACTCCTGATATAATTAATTACACAAGTTATTCACATGACTCACTATAACTTACTTACGGGATGTGTGCCACATGTCGACACTCCATCCTTCTAAATACATTGTAATATCATATCCCTAGGTACATAACATGCCATCCATCCTTGAGATGTTTTGTCCTCAAAACATGAGAAGTTAAATATTATGACTATTGCAAGTTATTAGAAATATGATGACATGACCAATCATCTAACCATCCATAGTTGATCCTTGTTCCTTTTTCTTGATATTTCTTAGATCCCATCCTTGATCTGTATTGTTTTGTACCCATTTCATTCCATTCCTTGTCATAGTGAGTCCTCATTTGCTTCCCTTGATGTGTTTTTCGTAGCACTAACGGAATAAAGTTAAACTTCCTATTCTCTCTTGATCAAAGTATTCCGCACGCTAAGATTGCAAGAAAGTTCGTATGCTCAACTCCAAGGTTCCTTTAATGCTAATAGGCTCAGTTTGGCTCGATGTGATTTGCTGGTATTTCAAGGGGACTTACAGAATTGTTCGGCGGTTGACAGCAGACAGCTGACTAAGGGTTTTCATGTAATTCGAATGATTTGGCAGGTGAGCACGGGATTCCTAATACTAATCGGAAATGTGCGGAAAGTAAAAGGGGGTTTAGGGCCTAAGAAACTAACATTCTATTCTAAATGCAGGATATGTGGAGCTTCGTTTCAATAGACTTCAACCGGATTTCACCTAGCCTCCGTCGGACAGCCTCAGCAAAATCGGTGCAATCTTCAAGGGAAATAGCGAAAGATGTTCAAGTTATGACTTAACATGCATACACCATCACAACGACGCATATAAGCATATAAATCACAACCGAAGTTAAACACAAAATAATGTCCAGTTGACCACACAAGGCGAACTTATCATCAACAAGCCGCTAGTGGTATGGAGTAAAGCGAAGCTATCTCAATGAAACACCACACATCAAAGTAAGCTACTTGCATGAATTTAAACTACTTGGATACGAAAGGAAGAAGAAACCTTGCTAGCATTTCATGACAAGACGAATTTCATCATCAATGAAAAGATCTATTATCATAAAATGTGTTACACAACAATCTCCTCAAAAGTTTTCAAAGGGAAAACTTTCTCTCTTCTCCAAATTATGCAAAAATGCTCTACAATGCTACACTATCTAATTCTAATGCTAATACTCTCTCAATGTCTACTGTCTACTATCTAATCTAATGAATTACAAATGAGGGGGACTCCCCCTTTATATAGCTAGCCAAGTCCCAAAAGACGGCTAGGGTTACAATCAATACAGTGGCCAGAATCGTGCCACCTCAGCCCTAAATAATATTGCCCTAAAAACTGCCACAGAGGAGAGTGGGCTAATAAATGCGCCATAATGTCCACCATCATCCTTCTAGAAGATTCCATTTGTAGACGCGTTCACACTGTTCTCGATCCTCTTTCTTGGCGTTGTTCTTTGATTTCTTCCACTTGAGGGTCTTCATTCTTCTTTTCATCTTGAGCCTTGAAAATGTTTCTTCAACACTTAGCCATTTTCTTGCAGATTTTCCTCCTTCGAGATTGTAACTCATCTTCATCGTGCTTCCACTTCAAGTCATCGTGCTCGGCCTTGACGTTTCTCCTGCAAAACAAGCAAGGAGAGGGGTATTAGAATACTTCATGATATAAACTTAACTCACTTACCTGATTTTCATGCTCCAACTTTCAAGCGCTCATCGCCAACTTTGTGTTCAAGTTCATGCCTTAGACAAATTTCCATCCTTGAGAACTTCATTTCACCTGCTGGAGCTCTGATAACCTCGATTTTATTCATCTCTGGCTCATGAAAACTATCTTCACGAAGAATTGAAGCAAATTCACCTAGGCAGTTTCTTTCAAATTCATCGTCCGAGGATCTTACCTTGAAACACATTCTTTCTTCTGAGCTTTGCCCTTTAGAAAATTTTCTAAATTTCTAGTGAAAACTTATCAACCTCGCTCTACTTAAAATTCCTCATCCTTAATCCTCGGATAAGCCGTGGAAGACCTTAGAATCAACTTCCTATCGATAATCTTTCATACTCCGTAAGAAAATTTTCCTTAACGCAGATCAACCCATAAGTGCCCAACTTAACGGGGTTCATTCTATTTTCCTTTAATTTTGAACCTTTAGAAAATATTCTTTCATCAAATTTATTCTCGCTCAGATCCCTCCCGAGAATTTTGTTCGACTTGAAAATATTTTTCAACCTCGTATGAATCGGGCATTCTCCTTCCGACTTCACCTCCTCGCAATTCCTTGCTCACGCTCGTGAAAATCTTATCCTCGCGAGTCTAGGGCGATCTTCTAGAGGAGGGTGTCGATTTGTGCCTTAGAAATTGTTTTTGAATCACTTAGCATTTTGAAAATTTTTCCCTTAGAAAATTTACTCAACTCTGTCCACCTTGCCTGCGAGGGAAAATTTTAGTTCATCAACTTACTTAGAAATTTTTTCTTGAAGGCGCATCACACTTAATTTATTTTTCATCTGGCATGCATTATTCATCCTTTGTATTTTATTCTCCATAAAATTTCCAAGGCTCTAGCAATCATCTTCAACATCTTGGATTTTATTTCACACTTAGAAAATATCTTCACCACGCCTAGCATTATTCACTTATCAACTTTTACTATCTCTTTACATGGCGCATATCACACTTGGAGAGGAGTATTCAACTTCACCACGCCCAGCAATGTTTTATTTTCCATCAGCCACCACCTTACACACTTGGGCGCACATTATGCTTGTGGAAGAATAATATTTCTAACGCCTTCCTTATTTTGTCTTCACATGCCCCCTTTTGGGCGCATTTGGCCATGCAAGAAGGATAAAGTTTCCCACGCCCAGCCTTTTGACTTGTTGACCCCTTTTAAACATGGGCGCACTTAGGCATATGAGGTGGACGAGATTCTTGCACTTGGAAAATATTTTGCATGTCTTGCCTGGAGGTTGGCGCATATTAGCATGCATGAGGGATAAGACTTGTAACGCCCCTAATAGGAGCCCCTTTGACTTCCTCCCTTTTGTCCTTACATGGCTCATTTTGGGCGCATTTTGCCTATGGAGGAGGACGAGATTCTTTGACCTTGTTGACTTTCTCTCCCCTTGAGCGCATTTTGATGTGTCTAGTGGATGAACTCTCTCCAACGTCCTTGGGTGACTCTTCACCTCCCACTTTTTGTCTTGACTTGAGCTAGTTTGGGCGCATTTTGCCCATGGAGGAGGATGAAGATGTTTGACCCCTTTGACCAGCTTGTTGTTGGGCGCATTTTGAAGGGGGTGGAGGATAAACCTTGACACTTAGAAATTTTCCATGCTATCCACATCCCTTGGGCGCATTTTAGCCATGGTGGAGGATGAGAATCTTTTGACTTGTTGACTTTTTCTCTCCTTTTGGGCGCATTTCACCCCAGCTGCAGGATGGGCGCATTTGGAGGGGTGAGGAGGACAAGTTTAAGACTTAGAAAAATTTCCAGCTCTCATGCTTCAAGTTGGGCGCATTTTGGCATGGCTACTGGATAAAAATCATTGACTTCTCTTTGACTTTTGTACCTTGGGCGCATTTTGCCCCCTGAGCAGGATGAACGCCATACTTTGAAATTTTATGCCTCTTCATCAATCCTCACATTTTTCTTGCCGTGCCCGCAGACGGTTCCAGACTAGACAAATTTACCTTATCCTCGGCCACTTAATGGCCTCGCTATTTATAGTGTAAGTTCGAATTTGCGCCTCGTTTTGAAATGACTTGAAATTTTGAACGTAGCTTCCTTCATAATCTTATCAACCTCAAGCAAAGATCGCCATTTTAGTCACCCCGCTATTTATAGCCTGTTAAGGTGGCTTACTATAGCGCCAGTAAGCTCATGTTTCCGGGATAGCTCCCAAGCCCGGACGAGTTGAAATTCAAATGAGGCGATCTCACCACGTACCTTTTATCAATACATCGATGCATGCAACTCCGATTTAATATTTTAGTATCGTTTCAATTTGATCTTTACTATATTGCAGGTCGATTTGACCCGGAATTCTGCCTAACAGAGAAGTTTGAAGGATCACTGATCACATGGTTTATATCGTTTTCCGGCATTTCTGACTTTGATGCCTCTATTTTAGGCTCCGGGTTGAAACCCCTTTAAATTGTACCGCAAGCGTGATCAAAAGATCTCCTGCTTGCTCGCTTAAGGGTAATCAAGGACGCCTTCCATGATTCAATCATTGAAGCGGTTACGGACACACCGCTAAAAATAGCAAGTTCCTCATACCAGTGAGAATCCGTTGCATGTCACACCATCGCTGGCTTCCGCGAAAACTCCATCGTGAATCACCCGACATGCAAAAGAAACTACATGCAAAATCCCTAAAAATAGCCTCTTAGCGCTTAAATCCGAAGTGGTCGCCCGGACGGTGCATGTTATGCTCATCGCTGGATCACGAACGAATATCTGACTTACCACTCAAATTTGGCATGCAAGCAATCCGATATACTCTAATGCAAGCAGGATGATCGAATCCTCAAAAATAGCTTCCATTGTAAATTGCTCAATAGCGTAATTTACTTAAAATAGTAAGTACCTTGGAATCTGATGAAACCTGGCTGGAAACCTGCCGGATGTCTGCTGACAACAACATTAAGTTCAATTTTCAATTTTCTCACTTCATTTGCCCCTGAATTGGCTGAAAAGTTCAAAACCCCAATTTCTAGACTTGGCCAAAATTCTCTCACGCTATGGTTCAACGGCTGGGCCCATCCCGTAAAAGATGTAGATGTAACGAGACAACAGCTGAAAACAAAACCAACATCAAACCAAAAGCAAAGCTAAAATAGGGGTCCTCTATTTGCAATGGGGCTATGTGTGAAAAAACGCCACAACACTTCCCCAAGTAGCCATTACTTCTATGATACTACTGATTCCCAAGTAGCCATTACTTCTATGATACTGTTGATTGGTACAATTATTTCTTTGATTCCATGTAGGTCCATAGTAATTTCATTGTTGATTCCATATACTATCATGTATCCATGATAGTTTTCCTCCATGATTCTTTCCTCTCACAATGATGTGGATGCATATATATTGCACCCTTTGCTGACATTGGAACCTTCTTTGATTCTTCACCATTTCTTGCCACTTGTTTTAGTGATTCCTTAGTAGAATTATTTGTCTCTTCATTTTTCTAAACATCTTCATCCTCTTTCTTTTCCTCTAATTCATTGTTACAATCTTATGAGATTCTTGAACTTTCTCTTCCTTGACTTTCCTTTGGACTTCTTTATGTGTAATATCCTGTAATGTAATTTTTTTCCTTCTATACCAAAGCTTCATGAACTTCTTTTGCACATTGATATTTATTGTTCCCAAAGATTCTAACCAAGGATAAATTAGAACAATATCCACCCATCCATATCCAAAGCATGAAAGTTTGAATGCAAAACATACTTATCCATAGAGGAGCTTTAAATCTTCAAAATTTTGAAAATCCATACCTAATATTTGACTGTCCTTGATGTTCTTTGCTTGTACATGTAGCTTCTTAGCTAATTCCATGTTGATAAAGTTATACTTGCTGATAGGGTTTATAGAGACAATAACCTTTTCCTTTTGAATACACCCATGAAATTGAAGGATTGAATCTTCCTTCCTAGAGCTAAAGTGCATGTACTAGTATCATCTCCTTGTTCTTTTAAGTTTTCTCTTTTTAATTCTCCCTCTTCTTTTTCTTCTTCCTCCTCTTCTTCATTTTCTTCCCCCTCTTCTTCTTTTTCTTCTTTATTTGCTTCCTCCTCTTCTCCCTTTTCTTTATTTGCTTCCTCCTCTTCTTCTTCATTTTCTTCCTCCTCTTCTTTATTTTCTTCCTCCTCTTCTTCCTCTTCTTCATAATTTTCTTCATCTTCTTCCTCTTCTTCTTTTGGAGCCCATCTATCTAAGATATCTTGTTCTAGTTCATCCAAGGAAGAAATATCCTCATCCAATGGTCCATACCATTGTCTAGCTTTACCTCTTAAACAACAATGAAAGTATATTTTGCATACAAGAGATTTTCTATGAAATATTTTATATTTGTAACACCATTCTCATGTATCTCCAGTTCCATCAAAAGGAATAATCTCCATTGAAACTAGTGATTAAGAAAAAATGCTTTCACTAGATAACCATTCTATCAAATTCAATTGACCCAACTTTGATATGACCAATACATGATGAAGTCAGTCTCGAATTAAAAAAATGAAATTAATAAACCCCATTAATAGACCCCTAATAAATTTTGCTGCCCTTTCTAGAATTGTAAAAAAATTCAGAAAAATACTTTGATTTGCGGCCCAAAAAGCGAATTTATGAAAAGTCATAAAATTGCAATAACTTGGAAAATATCGATACTGTAGCTTCCTTATATTATCCTTCCACTTCAGTAAAAAAAATGCTGCAAAATTTGCAGCCGATTGAAAACTATAGTCAAATCTTCAAAAACTAGGGTTTCATCCACTTTTGCCCAAATCGATGCTCTGATACCACTTGATAAGAACCATACCTATAATAATGGAAATAATATAATGCAAAAGATAGATCTCACACAGCACAAGAGATGTTTGTGGGCCAATATGCCCTAATATCTAATATATGTCGAAGTAGAGTAAGCCCTTGAGGTAGGGTAACACCATATAATACTCCTTATGGAAGAAGCCACTCCATGTTATATCCCCAAGAAATCCCAAATACAAAATCATACTTCACACATATCTTACAATGATAATCACCTCCTTCATATAGACCTCCTCCTAATAATACAATGGAGGGGTAATCCTAATGAAGGCCAACTCAACTCCTGATATAATTAATTACACAAGTTATTCACATGACTCAATATAACTAACTTAAGGGACGTGTGCCACATGTCGGCATCTCCATCCATCTAAATACATTACAATATTATATCCCTAGGTACATAATAGAAGCATAGGATGAAGCCAAAGGAAGAGACTACACTTGATAAGGATAGTGGAATTGTGCATGGATGAAAGCTCAATTATTTAGAGATAAATCAAAAGAGCTTAGAGCAGGATCAACAAGCAAAAGAAGGGAAAAAAAAGACAACCACCATGTATTGACACCATAGTTTACATACTTGGAATCGGAGAGTACTCGGCAAGCCCAAAAATTGACTCGGGAAAAACTCAGCAAATACTCGACACATACTCGGCAAATGTGTGTGGATGTTTATGTATGTGTACACTCAGGACTGCACTATGCACACATACATATCTATAAACATACACAAGATGCCAAGTTTGCATGCATATACACACATAGACATATTTATACACACACAAACATGTCAAGGTTGTGGGTTTTTTGCAAGCTACTGGCGATTACTCAATAATTTGACAGGAGAAAATCCATCTGCATACTGCCCACGAGTAAAAGCAGAAATTACTCGGCATGCAAATTTTTTGGAGATTACTCGGCTACTTGGAGAGTAATCGGAGAGTATGTAAACTATGATTGACACAAGTGCCAATTTGAGGCAATCGTTCACAAAGAGTGAGAAGCAAAAAGGATGCCAGCAAGAAAGGCATCAAAAGCTGACATAAATAACTTGGAAAAGAGAGCTGGACCAAGGAAAGGATGGTCTGATCACATCGAAAAATTTGCTGACATTAAGCAGTCTGGAAAATTCACTAAACCAAGGCAATCAAGCAGATGCAACAACCAATGAGGTAATTTGATAAAGTGTCCAACCAGACGCATCTAAACAAATGCGCCAAAACCCAAAGGTAGTTTGATTCGAGGAAAGGAAACAACAAGAGTGAGATCATGAAAAAATATTGATTAGAGGTAGTCATACCAAGGACGATACAAGGCAAAAGGTGATTGCCAAAGCACTAATTTGAGGCAGTCACACCAAGGGAAGAGAACCCCAACCTTAGAAGAAGCCTAGGACAAGGCACTTGTAATCTCCCTTGTAGAGTTTACTTTGAATTTCGCCTTCAATCTTAAGATATCCAAGAATTAATGTTTTTAAGATAGGGTACAAATGATGCACTTTTGATCTATTTAAAGAGCAACTGATTAACACTAATATATTGATATGTTTATAATATGAATTCTGAATTAAGAAGTCTGATTCAGATATTAATTCAATAATGGAAATGTGCCAAGAAAATACAGCGCTGTTTCTGGTGTGTTAATTTAAAACCATGCGTTGCATAAGCAAGAGGTTAGACCTCTATTAGATTGCTGTTTCTGAAGTTATCTTTATACTCATGCAATTCTTTTGGGCGTTGTGTCTGATTATTGTCCAATTAATTATGCGTCCATCCAATAAGGTGGTCGTGGGCTCTTAGAAAGCACTCGATCTGATGTGTTAAATATATAATTCTGTAATGTTTGATGCCTCCTTGGATGAATAAGAATTTCCTTAAATAGCTTGCGACTAAGTGAGAAGTTGCATCCTTTCAAATGGTGATGTCCTTTGAATGGACATGTCCCTTGTTAACAAACCTTTTATCGCTGCTTTTGAGACTTATTTAATTTCTGATTTTATCACTTACTACTGCCCAATAATTATAATTGATGATTAGCTATCTCCTTTAACAAATCGATGCCTTTTCATAAGGAATCACAGCCATTAGTTTATGCCTTGTGCTGCACCTTTATTATCAATTGTTGCCCTTTAATTTTCCTTTTCTTGATATTTATTATATTGCTGCTTTACATAACTAAGATCGCTGTGTATTAGCTATTAAAATCAAATGCTGCAACATGTAATGGTATAATCGCTGATTAGCATTTTCTAATATTCAAATTGGATTTGGTACAATTATTGGTGCCCATAACGTCTTTGAAGCCATCTCTCTCTGTGATTTCTTTGGAGATCGAGTGGGTTAGTACGGCTCTAGGGAGAGTTGTTCCTAAAGCAAACAAGCCCAAAGGATTAGGCCGAAAGGGGGGAGCAATGAAAAGAACTAAGGGATTCATTTCCTTTCCTATACAAGGAATATGTTGCAGTGGCATCCTATAGAAAGTAAGAATAGTCACAATCATGCACCAACAAGAGCACAAGGAGGAGGTACTAGATGAAGGTGCAAGTGCTAGGGCAGAGCATAGAAGTGGCCAAGGAGAAATATGGTTAAAGCAAGAAAGCAATGCGCAAATGACACGCACAAGGAAAAGAAATAAATTAAGAGGAACAAGGATGACTATGAAAAAGGACCAAAGGAAGGAAACACCAAACCAAAAGGCACCTTGACAACTCGCCAAACTGAGGTAGTGTAATAAAAGCACTAATTGCGAGGTAGTTAGACAAACACGTCGAACTGATGGTTGTTAGGTAGAATGTCAAACCATGAGGGCATGCATAGAAGTAGCACAAAACAGAGGAAATCCTACAGAAAATCCTACAAGAACAATGTACTAAAATGGTATTTTATTAGTATAATCAGACTGAAACACAGCAGCATAATTCCACCATGAAGATACATACTTTACATCGAAGAAAGGTTTTCTTATATGCTTTTCAAGTAATTTCCTTGCATGATCTGCAACCTGCATAAAGGTACTCCAAAAAATAAGAATCTTTTTGCTTGATAGTTATTCAAACATTAAAAAAACTATATAAAATTTTATATAATCATGTTTACTAAAAAAATGAGAACATGGAACCCAAACCTTGTTTTCCATGGAACACAATGCAAACTTCCAACCTTGATGATGGTTCAAATTACACAAGAGAGCATCAATCCATTCACTTTTCCCTGAATTAGGAACTCCTGTGACAATGGTTAACTCCCCTGGAACCACCTACACAGAATTTAAATTAAAAGTACATTAAGACAATAGGTAAAACAGATTTGGTGATACAAAACGTCAGGGAACTCAAACAAACAACATTGTTAATAATGCTTGTCATTTCTTGAAGTTGAAATCAAGCATTTCCTGAAATAATAATAAAAGGCACCTAGCAAATATTATAATATATAAGGTAAAAAGAGTTTACACTAGGGAAATGAAAGTTGTTTAGAACTTCATATTTCAGGAGTTGGCATAATGAGGGAAAACACACTAAGAAGTATACTTCCAAACTACTACACAAGCATACATTGAGTCTCTCCATTCAAAGAAACAATCTTTGAACTTCATGTAGAGGTTAGCACCCCTTGGGACATTGAGAGTATCTCGAAAAGAATAAAGAATGATGTTGGAAAAGTGCTCAAGTTCAGAAGTAGAGATATCTACTTTCAAAGATTTGGCAAAGAAGAGCATTTATGTTCCCTTATATTTATTTTGACCTAAGTTACCAGTTTGGTTTTGGGTACACCAGTACAAAAAAAATTGGATTTTCTGTTCGTCCATACAGAAAACAAATAAAATCACACATACACACAAATATATATCGAGGATGATACTCTCAATAATTAAATTCAATTTTTCAAAGTTTACAAAGGATTACAAATACTTTATCTAGTAAAGCCAACAAGGACTTTCTCAGATATAAAAGAGACTTCTAAGTAGCCAAATCACATTGAAAGTGCAAGCTAAGAGCATGTGTCTCTTGAAATCTACAACTCTAGTTCTTTCGTTCCTGAATGCCAAATACTCTCTAACTCCTTATATTAATAGGAAGGATGCAAAAAGATCAACATAGAAAAACAAAAATGCTTGATCTATAGCAATCATTTGTAATGTCCCCATTTTGCCATACACTCTTCTTTTGGATTTAGCCTATTTAATAGAGGGCTTTGAAGTATAAAAAGGGTTTCCTCTTTATACTGCAGTTGGTTCAGAGGATGTTGTGCAGACTTACTATTTATAGCAGTTTGCTATTTTTAGCAAGTCTATCTTTTGGCAGTATCTATCTAGCAGCAATTCAATCCTTTGCAGTTCAGTGTTCAGTTTGGCTTTCTGATGGTTTTGAAGTTAACTTACTATTTTTGGCATTTACTATTTTTAGTAAGTTCATTTTTGGCAGAAGCATCATCAAACTTGGTTCAGTTTGGCATTTGTCAGTTTGCTATTTTTAGCAATTCATCGTTGCAGCTTGGGCATTGTATTTGGTTATCTCCTTGGACTGAGTTTTAGACTTAGTCAATTTTCATGTCTTGAAGTTGTACCCCACCTAGGCTTGATGACTTCAAGTTGTTTTAAAGAAGGGGCATAAAGGGGTCAAGTGAGCATTTAATTATTTAATAAATGCTTTATTGTTGCAATATGAAATGGATGCCTAAAGGGAAGTTGAATGATATTTTATTATTTCAAAAAGTAAAAGGCAAAAAGGTGGCGTCCCTTTTGGAAGTTGAATTGATTCAACTTCTTGGAATTTGAAGAGTTCTTGTTGCTTCATTTGCCAACTAAAGCTTATATATTGCTGCTGTTTGAAGAGCTGATTATCGAATGTTTATGCTAATGTTATGCTGTCAAAATGACAACTTGTTTAATACTTCGAGGGATGCTTACCTCCTAGTTCCAATCCAATTTCGTGTTTGAAAGACAACACCTAGTTGGTCTTTTTGCTGCTTCTCAATCAGACTAGCAGATTGTGCTTCAAAGTTGGTGAATTTTGGTGAGAATTTCAGTTTTAATGTTGCTGATGTATACACAGCTGAAGGTGTTTTTCATTTACAGCTTTTGATGTGAATTTATTTTGGTTATGGGTATTTGATCCTTGCAATTCTATGCTAATGGCGATCATATTTGGAGAATTTCAGAATTTAATTCCAAGTATTTGATTTTTAGCAAGAGAAATCGCCCCTCTTGAGGGCCGTACCATCTTGAGAGTGCTTTGGGATTCGTGCAAAATAATATCATGAGTTTTGATGCAGTTTTGTGGTTTGAGTTTGGGCGCCTATCCTCCAAAGAGACTTTGCATTTCGTTTCATTCAATTCAGAGGTATATTGAAGGAGTTGTGATCATTTTTATGAGTTTGCTGTTTGCTGATAGACATTTCCAGATTGCAGATTTTTATATCAGACTTGTTAGTTTTTGATATAATGCTGGTTTGAGCTTCAATTCTTCATCTTATATCATTGTAAATGTTAGAGGAAGTGATACTCTAACTGTTTAATGTTCTTGGAAGATTATCTATTCTATTTGCAGCTGTTCTTATTCTTTGTAAAGCTAGTTAGTAGTACTAACAGCTCTTCCTTTACTTGCTGCAATTTTATATCTGTTTTACACTCCCACAATTGAGTGGTTGAGTTTTAGAATAAACTTATATCTTGTTTGTAATTTCCCCCCACGTTATAAGTGGTTGTGTGGACAGTATTCCCCCCACGTTAATAAGTGGAAGAGTGGATTTAAAGGCTGGCTTGCTGCCTAATAATTGTTGTAAACTCACCCACTGAATAAGTGGAGTATTCCCACCGCTTGTGGATGCCTGCACCAGCAGATGAATTGTACTTTCAGCTCTATTTATGCCTAACGATCCTCTGACCATATGCTATCACCTCGCCCACATTGGGATCTTGGTGAACATTCTTGGTTAGAGTTATCTTCTTTGCTGGTTTACATTTTGGAGCTAACGCTAATCAGTGTTGGTTGCTGATTTGTGTGTTAAATTGGGAAAAAATTAAGGGAATATTTCATCATTTGAAGAGAACACACTAAGACAAGCATATGTACAAAAAATCCTTGAGAACAGGAAAAGAGAACAATTGCATAGATAGTGGTAGGGCCCACTATATTTTCACTAGTCCTAGGTCCTAAATTTATTTGCAACACTAATGACACATGGTAGTGGTCTTGTACTCCTATGTCCTTCCAGCCACAACTTTAGTGACATGCACTAAAGGCTTCTTGCCTCATTATTGTCATCATGACAAGCATGAAAGTAAAGTTTATTCTTCTAAAGATCCCATGTGCTACCTGGTCCCATTCTATTCGCTTGGCATGTCCATATGAAATGATTACTTCAAGTAGCCAATTCCAACTAAAAGGATAAAATTCAAGTCTTGGAAGATTATAATTTCAAGTTCTTGCAGATAGTAACTCAACCCTTCACTGGTATGGCTTGAGATTCCTAGTTTGATCTTATTAAAGATTTCCCACATTATTTTTCAAATTTCAAATACTATCTGCATGTACATAGACTTCAAATGCATATCGGTCAAAATTTAAACTACTAACAAAACCAATTCTTGAAACTTGTATTAGATTTCTCCTCAAATTTGGTGGCCAATAGATGACATATAATCTTCTTAAATAAAGATCAAAAGAGCAAAAACTTCTCATTTGTCTAGAAACAGGAGCATCAAAAAGACCAATTTCCTGTAGAATAAAATGATCGTATCTTTTGTCCTATGAATCAAACAATCTTAAATTGGGCTTTTCAATTCATCGAACCATTTATTTAAGTACCAGCTGTCCAATTGACTTTCTTTTATCTGTAGTGACGAAGTGGATTCATTCCCTGGTTTCTAAAATACACTGGTTGCTGCTGTGAATTCTCTCGTCAAAGCATTTGCAAAAAGATTGTCTTCTCCTATGAATTGGATAGTAAAAACATAACTTTGAAATTCAAAATACCACATTGCCATTCATCCTTATGTGACGTCATTGTCAGGTTTCCTTTTTAACAGGTTTCTCATTGCCTAGCTATCTATTTGAACTGTGAAATGTTTTGGCTTGAGGAATATTTTAAATTTCTCAAATCCTCTCTTGACTGCAAGCAAGTATTTCTTTTTCATATGTGTGGTAATTTTGTCCTAACTGTGAGAGCTTTCCTAATTTATATTCATATATTTCTTTCTTGTCATCTAGATATTCCTATGTAAAATTTTAGACCATCTTCAGTTCAAAAGCATCTATACACAAAACTAGTGGCATACTTGGGCGATGCATTTCTAGTGTAGGTAACCCTAAGCACTTCTTTTTTATCTGTTTGACTGATTCGATGGCTGCTTGATTCCATTGTGTCCACCTTTCTTGAAAATCTTTTAAATTTACTGTCTTACGGTTACCAACAATAAATCTTCATAGAATGGTGAAACAATATTTAGACATCCAAAATATCTTTAAATTTATTTTTTGTCTCCTAGCACATCTGGGAATTTGTGTATCCTGGTAAGGATATGTGGCTTCAACCTTCTTATCCCTTGGTCTAGGTTTAAGCTTAGAAAGTTTATATTGGTGTTGAAAAGCACACAGGAAATACTGAGAGGGGGATGAATCAGTACTTCAAACTTTTGCAAACTCAAAACAATCAAAATCAGCAATGTAAACTATAAGAGCAAGCATCAATAGAGAGAACACAAATTTTCATGTGGAAAACCCTTTCGGGTAAAAAACCATGGTAGATCAATAGCTTTCATTAACAATAATGGGCACCAACCAAGATTACAAGTGAGCACCAACTCTCCCTCGAAGCACCAACTCCAGTGTGAGCACCAACTCACTAAGAACTGCAACTTGGACTTTTCTAAACCAAACTCAGAGTAACAATCTGCACCTAAAAACTCTTCCTTCTGCTCAGAGTCTGAATAACAATTTGCATTTTAAATCCTTATGAAACCAGATTCAAAACATTCCCTTGAAAACAAATGCATCCACACCTTCAAAACTCGCTGAAGACATTCAACAAATCTTAAGACTCCATTCACACAACAAAATTACTCTTCCTGCACCTCTCCACACAGCCTGTGCCAAGCAATAGCAATTGCATTATTCACAACACAGCTAACACCAACAACAGGGCAAGTAACTTCACTCAGAAAAATTTGGACAACAACACTCCTAAAAGCAAATTGAATGACTTCCAAAATCACTTTTTCCACGAACATGCACACTCAGCCCATGTGAAAAAGAGATGATAGCAATTACTTTTTTTACTTCATCAACTTTCTCAAAGAAAGCTATTTAACACATATGAAGCAGCAAAACTTTTATATCTACGAATGCCTTATTTTTAACGCTGCCTCAAACAACCATATTATCAGACAAAATCAACCAAATATCATGGGCATGGCTTGGCTATAGATGGTCACATTTCACGGCTTCAACCTCAATGACTTTTGGACATACACACCGACCAGAAAGTAGCAATCTCAATATTACACATCGACCAAAAAGTGGTATCATCAATAGAAATCACCAAAAATATAGACAAAAGAAGATATTGATTTCCCTCTACATATCAATTAATACAGACGACACCACTCTCAGACAGATTAACATACTTGGTCTTCCTTAATGCAAACTATACTCAGAACAGAGAGTCATATTGATCAAGAGGCTAAGACACCCGTTGCAACGGCAATCACCAATCATACACAAAAATATAGAAATCAATTTTGTATTACTCTCACACAGTACACTCCTTATGCATTCCACTAGAATTGTGACAATCACATCATTATCACTTAGCCCGACTCCTTCAGATATGTCGCTCAACTTAGCATAGATACACATGCACATCAATGAATGCAGCCAGAGTAAATAAATCAAGTCGACACTGCCTCCAATATTGAAGGCATGAAGAAATCGCCATAAGGATAGCCCTCAACGAAGGCTGCATTAAAACCATCAATAAGCAAAGAGCCACCCACTATCACTGAACCAAGTCGTCGGCCAACAAAAAAACCATCGCACAAAATATCAATGAAGGCGTCAGACAACCTGTAACTGTCAGCACTAACGAAAAAAGGCGTTACAAGTGAAACGTATCACTGTCTTGACTCGACCAAGAATATCTTTGATATTAATGGTAGTAGTAGACATGAATAAAGAGCCTCCCTCAAACACCCCATGCAAACATTGACTTTCATATTGTGCGTCAGACCCCATAATACAGGGCATTACACATAAATTTGCCACTTCCTGACAATTCTGACTTGTCAAAAACAAGCCACCATGCCTTCTAAAGATTGCAATTATTAATGATATGATTCCTAGCATATAATCGCAGCCTTTGACCTTTTGACCATTCAAGTGTGATGTGGCACAATACGTAGAAGCTAACTTGGAGCTAACACAAAAAGTTGATAGAGTAAGCAGACAAGAAGCTCAAGCAAACAACCAAGTAGCTCAAGTAGGCAACTAAGTAGCTCAAGCAAGAAACCAAGAAGCTCAAGCAAGCCACCAAGTAGATCAAGCAAGCAACCAGGTAGCTCAACCTTTGACATCAATGACAAGATATTTCAACAATCTCCACCTTTCTCATTAATGGCAACACCTCTTGCAACCACAACCAATACTGCACCTGGCAACACCTCTGAAGCCCGAAATATTCTAAAACCAAAACTGAAACCAATACTGCTCCCCCTGACACACTACTCCCCGTTTGATATCAATGTCAAGATAGAGCAACTATTGACATGGCATAGAGAATGAATTTGCTAACCACATGACATTAAAACTAATGAAGATCTGATGAATAATCAACAACTTTGCAAGCTAAAAGATACTCAAATAACTCATTCCATTCTCTTTTCCAGAATTCCAAAAACATAAAAGGAATAACATGCAATGCTAAAACAACTCGCATAACTGAAACGGGGCTGATTAAATATAACAATGAAAGCTCTCCCTGAATCCAAACACCTTCTCATGGATGGAGTGAAGTTACTCCTAACTTCTCTTTTTCTACCTCTTTCTTCTTCCTCCAAACTTTCTTAACAACTTTTTTCTCAGTCACCTGTTGCTCTTTCTTTTTACCTTGCTTGAAAGAATCTACAAAATTTCTTCTACAAGTCTTGGCAGTATGACCAAAATTATTGCATTTGTAACATGTAACATTGTAATTTATTAAAGGAGCAAAAGACTTCCTATTCATAAATCTGAATTCATTTCTTGCTTAAACTCTACAGTCTATTGCCTTGTGTCCAAAACGATTGTAAGAGAAACAATAACCATATAAGAAAGAATTGTTAAACCTGATCATGCGATCTTGTCTTGAAATAGGTCTCCTGAAAGTGCCATTTCTGATTTTTGAATGTGAAACCTTTGAGCAATCAGCGTTGCCTTTTTGTTGTTCTTCATTTGTAGACATGGAACATTGACCTTTTTCAAAACCAACTCCACCTTTGTCACCTGAAGATTTTTGTACATTAACGATCTTTCCCAATGACAGAGAACTTTTCTCATTTATCTTCTCATTATTCAGTTGTGTCAATGATTTTTCTAAATTTCTATGTGAAACAATTTCAACTTCAAGCCTCTACATTCTCTTCTTTACTCCTTAACTGATTTCTAATTTCTTCCTCAATCCTCTTGGCCTCTTCGATTTGAACCTTCAAATCAATAATGAGTTTTCCAGCTTCTTCAAGTGCTTGAGATATCTTGACCTTTGAATCATTGTCTTCTTGTAACTGTGATTTCAACTTCTGATTTTTCTTTCTAAGTTTTCTGATTTCACTTAGAGCACTCACAAGTTCTGCTTCAAGATCAACTTCTCCTTCTTCATCAAATTGCTCATCTTCTATATCTTCATCTTCAATCTCAAGCATATTTACTTCTTCAGCCATAAATAAGATTTCATCTACTGAAGACACATCACTACCTTCTGTTGAACTATTGTGATCTTTTAAATAAAAACTTTTTGCAGATTTCTTAAATTTATTCTCCTTACCTTGATACCCCTTCTTGAAATGTTTTGATTTCTTTTCACAATCGCTGTCCTCATTCTTCTCATACGAGCATTTAGTTGCAAAGTGTCCCACCTTTCCGCAGTTCAAGAATTTGAAAGGAAACTTGCCTTTGTATTTTCCTAAAGCTTTCTTCAACTTCCTCATAAAATGTGCTTCTTCAGAATCAGAACTTTCACTGGTAGTAGGCTCCTTGTCTTTTCCCTTTCTAGAAACCTTAAACGCTGCCTCCTTTTTGACTAATTGATCAGGAGTAGTTCTCGTCTCATCGGCTGTAAGAATACCATGAAGCTCATCTACAATCGACTTGTCAAGCTCCTTCATCTCCTCAATAACTGAAACCTTTGCATCAAAATGCAAACGAAGAGACCTTAAGATTTTCTGAACAATTGTCTCCTCAACCTTCTCTCCTAAACCCTTAATTGTGTTGACAACTTCATCTACTCACAGAAAATAAGCAGCAACGTTTTCCTCTTCCTGCATCCTTAGACTCTCAAAATGTTTTCTATGAGTTTGAAGCTTTGCCTTCTTAACCTTATCATTTCCTTCATATGTTTTCAGAAATTTGTCCCAAATCTCATGAGTGGTATCACAATGCATAACCTTCACAAATTATGTTTCTGGCAAACCACATAAGATTGCATTCATAGCTCTTCCATTATTTTCAAAAGCTTTCTTTCCATTTGCATCGGATGGATGAGTTGATGAAATTGTATAACCAATCACTACACTTCTCCAAACATCAAAAACAAGTGACATCAGATAAGCACGCATTCGAACACTCCAGAATGCATAGTTGGAGCCACCAAATAAGGGAGCTCTGTTTGTAGCCAAACCCTCATGAGAACTCATGTGTGCAATCAAGATCTACCTCCAAGCATTTATGCCCTCAATCTGAAGGAACTTCGCTCTGATACCAATTGAGAGGGGGGTGAATCAGTATTTGAAACTTTTGCAAACTCAAAACAATCAGAATCAGCAATGTAAACTATAAGAGCAAGCATCAATAGAGAGAACACAATTTTTCACGTGGAAAACCCTTTCGGGTAAAAGACCACGACAGATGAATAGCTTTCATTAACAATAATGGGCACCAACCCAGATTACAAGAGAGCGTCAACTCATTGAGAGCACCAACTCTCCCTCGAAGCACCAACTCCGATCAACTGAAGCACCAACTCACTAGGAACTGCAACTTGGACTTTTCTAAATCAAACTCGGAGTGACAATTTGCACCTATAAACTCTTCCTTCTGCTCAAAGTCTGAATAACAATCTGCACTTTAAATCCTCATGAAACCAGATTCAAAACATTCCCTAGAAAACACACACATCCACACCTTCACAAATTTGTTGAAGGCATTCAACAAATCTTAAGACTCCATTCAGACAACAAAATTACTCTCGTTCCACCTCTCCACTCAGCTAGTGCCAAGCAATAGCAATTAGATTATTCACGACGCAACTAACACCAACAACAAGATAAATAACTTCAGTCAGAAAAATCTCGAGAACAACACTCCTAAAAGCAAATTGAATGACTTCCAAAATCACCTTTCCCGAGAACACACACACTCAACCTGTGTGAAAAAGAGATGATAGCAATTACTTTTTTTTACTTCAACGACTTTCTCAAAGAAAGCTATTTAACACATATGAAGCAGCAAAACATTTATATCTGCAAATGCCTTATTTTTAACGCTGCCTCAAACAACCATATTCTCAGACAGAATCAACCAAATATAATGGACATGGCTCGGTTGTAGATGGCCCCATTTTTTGCATCAACCGAATGTTCACATTTCACGGCTTCAACCTCAACGAGTTTTGCACATACACACCGACCAAAAAGTAGCAATCTCGATATTACACATCAACCAAAAAGTAGTAATCATCAATAGAAATCACCAAAAATATAGATAGCAAAAGATATTGATTTCCCTCTACATATTGATCATACAGACAGGGCACCACTCTCAGACAGATTAACATACTCAATCTTCCTTAATGCAGACTACACTTAGAACAAAGAGTCATATCAATCAAGAGACTAAGATACCAGCTGCAGCGACAATCACCCAAGCAATCATACACAAAAATAAAAAAATCAATTCTATATTACTCTCACATGGTACACTCCTTATGCATTCCGCTAGAATTGTGACAATCACATCATTATCACTCAGCCCAACTCCTTCAGATACAGCGCTCAACTTACATTTTGTGATGATGCCACTCAACTTAGCATAGATACACATGCACATCAATGAATGCGGCCAGAGTAAATAAATCAAGTCGACATTGCCTTCAATATCGAAGGCATGAAGAAATTGCCATAAGGATAGCCTTCCACGAAGGCTGCATTAAAACCATCAATAAGCAAAGAGCCAACAATATCACTGAAACAGGCCGTCGAACAATAGAGAAACCGTCGCACAAAATATCAATGAAGGTGTCAAAAAACCTGTAGCTGCCAGCACTAAGGGAAAAAGGCGTTATAAGTGAAACGTATCACTGTCTTGACTCAACCAGGAATATCTTTGATATTAAAGTCTGTAGTCGACATGAATAAAGAGCCGCCCTCAAACACCCCGTGGAAACATTGACTTTCATATTGTGCGTTGGACTCCATACTACAGGGCGTTACACATAAATTCGCCACTTCCTGACAATTCCGACTTGTCAAAACAAGCCACCATGCCTTCTAAAGATCGCAATTATTAATGATATGATTCCTAGCATATAATCGCAACCTTCAACCTTTTGACCATTCAAGTGTGATGTGGCACAACACGTAGAAGCTGACTTGGAGCTAACACTAAAAGCTGATAGAGTAAGCAGACAAGAAGCTCAATCAAACAACCAAGTAGCTCAAGCAAGCAACCAAGTAGCTCAAGCAAGCAACCAGGTAGCTCAACCTTTGACATCAATGACAAGATATTTCAACAGGTGCTACCAATCACCATCTTCTTTGCAAATAAACATATACCATGTTTTTTCACAATTTCAAACAAGAGTTCTAAATGCTCTACTTGAACATCAATAGAATTAGAGAAAACAACTATGTCATCAATGTAAATAGCACATAATTTCTTAAGATATTTAATAGCATTATCCATCCATCTTTGAAAATACACCAAAGTTGTGCTTAAACCAAAAAGCGTGCCATTCATATAATCCTTGCAGTACAAAAAATGGTATTATATACTTATTTGTTTTTTCGATCTTAATTTACCACAAACTAGATTTGGAGGCAAATTTAGGATGTACTTTCCAGTTTGTTGTTCTTCTGATTAGATCAGAACAAAATGGTACCAAACAATTGAAAAGAATAATTATATCATTTAGAGGCTAATAGTTATGAAAGATATTTTCTTACCTCTTCCCTCTTCTGCTCTTTTGTTCACAAAAAATATTGGACATGAGAATGGGCTATTTTTTTTATCTGATAAATTCCCCTTCTAATGTTTATCCCCCTCTGAAACTTCAGTTCGACCGAGCAGGTATGCAAGTTCATGAGGAATGTTAATGGCACACTTAAGTCTAATATTTATTTCATTCTTCTTGTGTTGCTGTCTGAATTTTTAGTGGATTCATGCTGCAACATTCTTTTGCAAATCTATCCCTAATCTAGGCAAATCTATCATCTTCTATCCTTTTGCCAATTTTGTATTAGAAGTTTGCTTTTTCTGTTCTTTCTGTTGTAATTTTAATTCATCATGTTATTTGAATTCTTTAGTCCAACCTTCTTATTCTTTTAGGCGTTCCAGCTTATGTTTAAAAAAATTTTGAGGATCAAAATCTTTATCTATTTTCCATCATTTCTTGAAGATATGTGAGTTTTATGTAGCACAAAAAACTCATATTTACAAAGAAAAATATGACCTAACAAAACATCACTAACAATGCCATTGAATTCAAGGAAATCTATGATAAATAATTGTCTCTCGGAAATGAAGTGGAAATGTTGAGCATATTTATCTATTTTGAGTGGCTCTCCTATAATAGAATGACTTTTTGCTATTTTTGTTCTTTCCTTCCAATACCTTTTAGGAAAAGTGTTGGATTTGACAAAAGATCTTGCAAAACCACAATCTACAAAAGCATTTGGACTATAAGGCTTATAGTCATGAAAGTCAAAACTTATTCTAACATATATACAATCACAGACAAAATAAGTTGTTGACGCAATCTTTTGTCCTACTCTTATTTCTAGATCTTTACATTCATCAGCTGCAAATAGAATTTGTTCTATCAAGGCTAGGATTTTTTCCCATATCATGACTTTGTTCCTTTTGGAGTAAAACTAGAATCCCAGTTTCTTCTATTTCATTTCTTATAGCATATAATTTTCTTAGAGTGATATTCAAATAAAAGGTTGTCAAATTATCACATGATTTCATTTTCTCTTCCTTTGCTTTTTCTTTCTTTCCCTTTCTCCTCTTCTGAGCTTGAATCCTGAAATTTTGTTTCTGATTACTCTTCTTTTGTTGAGATCATCTTTTTCTTAGTTTTCCTCCATGCCAGCTCTTTGTGTCCATGCTCAAACAGTTGATGTTCTTGATGTTTTAACTCCTTTCTGAGCTGCTCTCTTTCTGTTTTTCCTGCAATTTTCTAAGCTTGTCGATTGCCTGCTTTTCTTATTTCTTCTCTTGTTAGGGCATCCTTGTAAACATCTTTATTTTCTTAAAAAAAAAAATTTGTTCAATAACTTTAAGTTTGTCTTTAATAAACTGTTGATCATCTGAACTTTCAAATGAGTCCTTTCCCCTATGCCTAAACATTATTTCTCTCACTAACCTGTCTCTTATCTGTAATGGACACCCCTATTTTTTTTTTGAACTAACCCCTGCTGCTGGTTTGTTTGTTTTCCGTGAAATGTTCATGTTTGTTTCACAAGTGTATGCAGTTAAACATATGACAAGAGGAGATTGCATAGGAAATAAATAACACAAGATACAAACTTTCAAACAGACTGAAAATAAGCTACTTTAATATTCATTTTCTGTTTTTCTCATATCAGAAAATTACAAGTGAAATTAGAACCTGGAGTAAGAGATTGCAACCTTGACATGGCCTTTTAATCAGCAGCAAGAGGCTATTGAAAGCTTCAATCCAAACCCCAAGCAATGATGCTCCAACCATTGGCTTCTCCAACACCTAAGTCACTTGTTTCCAGCGCTCAAAGCTCCACTCTCAAACTCCACACGTGCTGGCCAGGGCAGGGAGTTTACTGCAGCAAGAGGCTGGCCTCTCTCAGAAGTTCGGCCCTCCTTTAAAAATCATTGCCACCTCTAAAAAATGCTTTCTTGTGCTTCATGGAATCGGCCTTGGATAGGCTTAAATATGAAATGATACCTAGAACCCAATTTTCAACTGATACTGAGCAATGAGCTAAAACGCAGGTTCAGGCCCATTAATCAAAACACACAGAAGCTGAAATAAATCACTCCCAAACCATCAAAACTCACACCAAAACTGAAAGCAGATGAAAACACACCAAAAACCTCTAAAAATACTGAAAGATTTTCATCATTTCTTCACCAATTATCGAACTCTTGAAGCCCCTTTGATCTCAACTGTGAACCAGCACCAATATCTGATTAGGGTGGATATTTCACCACCGAAACCAGCCAATACGATGGAGGGTTTTCGTCCTCATAACGCAGCCCAGGCAACCAAAAGACAATCCGGCAACATTTCAGTATGTCGTCAAAGTCTAGATATGAAAAATGAGAGCCAAACTCATATTATAAACAATTAGGGCGATGGAATTCAAAAGGCTTTTAATCTCAACATAAAAAACCAACGCCTTCTCCTCATGAAATATTTTAACATTTAAAATGTTTTATCTCCCCCTTTTGGCATCCACACTATGGGAGTCTTTTAAATATTAAATGAGCGTTTTTTTTTAAAATAACATTAAGTTGTTTCATTAGGAGCCTTGGTACATTTCAATGACCACTTTTCCCCTTTAAATAAAGTTCATAATTTAACTTTATATTTCAACTTTATAAAATCACTGAAATGGTCGAACAAGCAAATATTACTGCAACCTTTGGCTTCTCCAACTGAAAACTGGATAATAATGCTACTACAAGAACACTAGCCTGGGACCAACTTTCCCCCAAAGGGAACATACTAAAAATAGCACTGCTATAAATAGTAAGTATAAGTCAAATGCCCAAAATTGAGCGAAACTGAAGACCATTGAGGAAACTGTGACCAACTGAAGATGACAACATCGAGACCGATCACTGCTATAAATAGAAACCCCTCCGAAAAACCCAAAACTGGACATCAATGTCGGCAACTGAGTCCCCTAACCACATCAACTAGCCTACGGGAACTTTGGAATAGGCTAATTGAAAGACTGCATTGCTCAGGAGCGAGAAGGGGACATTATAGTCCGCCCTTCCCAAGATTGCTTACCCTCAAGCAATCGTAACTCAGGATGTTGCAATATCTACTCGCTTTCCCAAGTAGCATCCTCCACTGGAAAATTCTTCCATTTAATCAAATACTCCTTGACCACCCTTCTACGCAGTGTACGCTCTCTAACCTCCAATATAGCCTTAGGAATCAATATCAACTTGCCTTCCCCGTCCAAAGGAGGCAACTCTGTAGAAGGAACCACATTCCGACCAAGTGACTTCTTAAGGTGAGAGACATGAAAAACATTATGCACTTTGTTGTCCTTGGGTAGCTCCAGCTCATAGGCTACCTCTCCAACCCTCCTGATAACTCTGAAAGGACCATAGAACCGAGGCTTAAGCTTTTTTGACCCACTCTTCTTGAGAGTGGACTGACTATAGGGCTGCAACCATAAGTAAACCATGTCCCCAACCTCAAAAACACGCTCAACGCGGTGTTGATCAGCATATAACTTCTGTTGATTCTAAGCATGTTGTATATTCTCTCTCAGAGATCTCATGATATCCTGACTCTCCTGAAAAAGATCTTTGGCTCTAGGCACTCTACAATCTCCAAAAAGTAAATCAACGAAGCTAGGAGCTTCGTAATCATATAACGCCATGAATGGAGATATCCCTATAGACATATGAAAGGTAGAATTATAGCAGTACTCTCCTAGGTGCAGCCACTTAACCCACGCCTTCTACTACCCTGAAACATAGTTGCGTAGGTAACCTTCCACCCATTTGTTCACTACCTCAATTTTCCCATCAATCTGACGATGGTAGCTAGCACTAAAGGTCGGCTCCATACCGCATAATCTGAATAACTCTTGCCAAAATGTTGTACCCAAACCAAAAAAATTTGCTTCACTAAGGCATTTTGCTTAATTGAGTCTTAATCTTGTTAAAGTGATGTCAGAAGGTCATTTTTGGGCTTTTTAAATATGGAGTTTGTGTTAGTTTCATGTCAGTCTTTTACTGAGGAAATTCAAGAAAAGTGTAAATCTGAAGGAAAATCATCAAAATTTTCTATCTCTGAAGAGGGGAGCACATTTTCAAAAGGGCGCCCTATCTTTTAGGGGCTCAGATCTTGTTTTTAGGTTTTGTCACCTCCAGCAGGCATTTGTCCGACATCACGTCAACTTCGCAACGGGCTATTAAGCTTATCAAACGGACCTGTTTTCGGTGCAAGTTACGGAAGATATGGCGCCAAAACGAGAGAGGAAAGTCAAAATTGGCTAACCTGGAAAAAGAGCAGCTTTTTGAGAAAGGCGCCCATCTTTTTGAGGTGTCAAATGAAGGTTTTGACTAAATGCCACCCAAGATGTTTGTCTCACATTTGTTCAGGCTTCACGACGCATCCGTCAGTGGGTGAATCTGAGTTGCAGAAGTGCCTGAGCCGGAGGTCAAACATGGGGTCAAATCTTGGTCAAAATATCAAGGAATAAGCAAAAGAGCACTTTTTCAGAAAGGCGCTGAGCTTTTGAAGCCTTTAATGCCTTCTTTTTATGTTCTCGAATTTAGCTTCTCCGTGTTACATTCACTTTTCGTTGCTGTCCGTCAGATCGAAGATGATTCGGCTTGCGGTCAGAGTTTAGTATTATTTTGGTCAGTTCCGAAATGGCTAAGTCACGGAGGAAAAAGAGCAACTTTTCAAAAGTTGATTTTCACCCTGGATGATGTTTTAGGAGAAATGTGCCTTCTGCGGTTGTCATGTGGAATGATGTCGCTCTGCGATGAACACGTGATTCAGTCCACGAAACGGTCAATCAGAAGATATGAAGGACTTGTTTTTTCCCTTCATGCGAGATGGAGATGAGAAAATTTGACTAAGTCTGGAAAAAAGAGCAGCTTTTGAAAAAGGTGCTTGGATTTTTAACCCTTCAGATCTTAGTTTTATGATATTCAGTCTCAAGGTACCTTTTGATCAGTTTTTGTCCTGCTCTGCAATGCACCTGTCAGCCAGCCAATCGGTGAAGTCAGTCAGCCAGTGTCAGGGGATGAACAGAGGTCTCGAAGGAGGTTCAAATCCAAATTTTCATCAAAATTGGCTAAGTCTGGAAAACGCCTAGAGAGGTCAAAGTTAATTTTTCGAAAGAAGTTGATTGGTGCGCCCTAACTTGAGTTCTGACTTCAGTTAGACTGAACGATTTCTGGGTTGTCATCTCCAGTTCACATTTTGGCATGTTGAGTGTTCTTTCAATTTGCATGTTGAGTTAACTTGTTTGCATGTTCACTTAACTGAAGTGCATGTTTGAAAATCAACTTGAGTTTGAATGCATGGCGCATTAGTTGAAGTTGTGAAGATTTTGTGAAGTTGGCGCTTCACTTTGGGTTGTCAACTTCAATTTCTAAAAGGGACGCTTTAGTTCTAAAAGCATGAATTTAAAGCATGTGAAGTATGGCGAATTCAATATCAATTGTCAACTGAAGCTTAATTCGCATAATGCTTTAAATAGATTTGACAACTGAAGTCTTAATAAGGCGACTTTAGTTCTAAAGCATGGTGCTTTATTTAGCTCATTTTAGTCTTCAGTTAACTAAATTGAGGTTCAATCATAAGCCAAGCGCAATTTTCAAGGTTGCATGCATTTCTTACGAATTTTGGTGATGAAACTCTATTTATTCAAGTTTAGGCGTCCATTATTTCCTCATCACAAGCTTAGAAATATACATTCTTCTTGAGTGAGCAGCAATTTAAAGGTGCTACAGGTGTCAGAATTCAGCGTTCTTCAAAGCAACGGATTCAGATTGTTCAGAGGAAGAAGATTCCAGACTTTGTTTTCAGTTTGCATGCAGGGTTCATCGAATTCAAAAACAAAGATAGGCGAATTCTACAGAAGCAGAGCAAATAAAACATTCTTTCTTCTGTCTTATTTCTTCTATTTCTCATCTTAGGTACTTTATTCGCATGTCAAAGAAATTCAGCATATTTTTAGAGTTTGATCATTTGGGTTCACATACTTCGGTATGTTCAGCAAAACCCATGTCTTAAATTTTTTTCAAGAAAATTGCCCCGTAGTCTTCATTCTGAAGCTCTGTGCTTTTTTCTGAGAATCTCTTTGCATGTGGGCCTAAAACACATTATTTTGAGAATCAAACTATCTAGGTTGTCTTAGAATTTGATTCTACACAAAACCTACATTTCAGAAAAATTTCGAAAAAATTTTCCGCCATAGGCTATTTTTAGCCTTGTCCAGAGATTTTCAGTTTTTCCAGAAAGTTGTTCAAGTATATTCGACTTTACAGTCAAAAGTCTTCATTTTCAAAATGCAGTTCAATCTCATTGATTATAAGACCAAATCGGTTCTTATACATGATTTTGTCAGAACTTCAGATACAGACTTAAATCATGTTTATCTAGTGGTTAATTTGAGCAGTTTGGAGGGTGTTAGCAGCAATTCATTGAGAAATCTTGAACGTTCTGGATTGCTGGAAGCGACATCTATTCCTGTTACCACTTTTGATCTTGAGTTCGTTCTTGCTTGCATCAAGCATTATGACTCATCTTCACAACAAATCAGGTCAGCTGATGGGAGGATTATCTGCATTCTTAAACCGAAGGATATAGAAAAATGTTTTGCTATTCCTCCTCGTTTAGATAATTTCACTGTGGTTATTGAGGCCTGTGAGAAGATATGGGATGGAGATCAAGAACGTTCACAAAGAAAGGTGGCTCAGAGATGGCTGAAAGTTCAAAAGACTAATATGACTAAAAAGGTTGGTCGTGGTGAATTCAAGGATGAGGTTGTTGTTTTGATAACTTTGCTCAATCGAGTTATGGGTCAAGAGGATGCTAGCACTTTCCGATCATGGATGTTTTACCTTATTTCCAAAATTCTTGATGGCACAGAACATTTTGACTGGGCTATGTTGATTAGTGATTGCCTACATCAACAGATTTCTGATTTTCTCAAGTTTCATGAGTTTCATATGATATCCTACTTGGTCTAGTTAGTTGCATTTCAAGGCAGCTACAGGCATCTAAAAACTAATGGCACTCTTGGTGTTCAACGTGTTCATGAGTACTATTCGGTTAGGTTTTCATCCCGAACAAAAGATTTTAGAAGCGTGGGCAAGTCACTTTTCTTAAGCCGATTAGAGATCTTGACAATGAAATGCACATCAGGTATTCTGCAGAGGCAAAATCAACTTAATGGAGACTTGGGCGGATTGGTCTATCCAATTCCCTACTTTCACATACATCCGGGTTTATGGATATGTTGGAGAGCCTCTGATGTTGCCAAGGTATGTTTCAGACAAGATCATCTTCATGGAGTTTCTCAGACAGATGCAACATGTTCATTTCTTTCTTCGCAGACGTCATAAGACTACGGCTACTTTTCCATTTGGATTGGGAATTTTCACATGCAGGACTGCAACAGATGCCAAGCATATGTCAACCGAGATGGAAAGATTCAAACTCAAAACTCATACTAAGAGGCGTTCCTATGATCCTTTGGGTCATTATGCAGCCAGGTTAGAGTGAGGGATTGCACATAAGCCAGCACTTAAAAATTTCTGGGCTAATTGTGAAGATGAATTCGAGGTTCGTCGTCGTCACTATTGTAGGCTTACTATCGCTCAGCTCTCTGATTACTTATTAGAGGATGTTGATGGTTTATCAGATGATGATGGAGAAGTTCTTCTCAATTCATATGTCAAAGATCAAATTGCTCGGCAGCCACTTCGCTCACCAGATTGGTATGCTAAAGAGAATACTTCTATTGAGGAGGTATCTGGGTGAAAGTTTATCTAAGACGACAGTTCTTGGAAGTAGCAGTGAAAGTGGGTCCACATTGTGAGCCGCCCGAGGAAAAGTACCTTCATTGCCTTCACTTCTAGGTCAAGACCTGCAGGGTCAGGCTATTGTGTCCTCTAAAGGGAGGTTAAGGCACAGAGTGGGGAAACCCTTGGGAAGAGAACTACTAGTAAAAGGAAGCAGAAGCAAGTTGAGAACGTACCTGAGATTCCAGTAGAGACAGTCATTCAGGTTGAGCCTCGTGTTTCACCTCCTAGTTCACCACATGTGCAACCTATTGACATAGATTCAGAGCCTAAGATACCAATTTGAGTAGGATCGGAGACAACTAAACCGCCACAGGTTGATACATCAGGGACAGTCTCTCCTCAAATTGATAATATTGTAAAATCTTGTTGGCTCGAGAGGTCTTTGGGGAGACAGAGGCGAGAACCTTCATATAATCTTGATTTATCTGAGTTCGGTGAGCCTTATCAGAGAAGGTCGAACAAGAAGATCAAGAAGCAGGTGCATATTGAAAAGACTTTGGAATCAGAGATTGTTATAGAAGTTGCTATTCCTCCAGAGGGTAAGAGCTTAGATGAGGTTGAAGTCGGTGACTTTACTTTCACTAAGGAAAATCTTGGTAGGACCACTCGAGAAACAGACATGAGCCTTCTTAAGATTGTCACCAATAATCTTGAAGAACGCATCACGAAGGATGGAGAGGATAAGGCATTGCTTAAGGCTAAGAACAGTCAACTTCGTCAGTATATCTCTGATCTTGTTCACGAAAATTCAAGTAGAGCGCCTGTTCTTCCTCAGAATACACTTGCAGAACAACGAAAGCTGGATCAGTTAATCAGTCATGGCAGACTTTTGGATAACTGGATTGAAAGCTTAGTCGTTACAAGTCAACGTCTTCTTGTGGATTTGTATCAGTTAAGGAGTGACGCACATAAACTTCGTCAAGGTATTCAGTTGCTCGAGATTTCAGTTGCAGAGAGTTTAGCCAAGGATCGAGTTCTTGTGTCTCAGTTGTCTGTTGCATATGATGCCTTGGAGATTGATGAAGATCAAGAGAAAGTTTTTACTTGGACGGAGCAGCACCTTTTCAAAATGGAGATATGTGAAAAGATCTCTACCAAGTTGTTTTCACTGAAAGATAATGTTGTTGGAGCTCTTCCACTTGTTAGTGGTTTTGTTGTTCAGATTCCGTGTCATTACCTTCTTGAAGATGGCACATATATTGCACTAAATGAAGTACAAGCTGAGTTCGAAAAGCTGATTCGTGATAGCCTTGAGGGAGATCCTATGGCGGCTAAGTTGGAGAATATTTCAGTTATTTCAGCTAGTTTCAGAAAGGCGACTGAAGATGTCAGAGAATGCATGCATACAATCAAGGAAAGTGACAGAGAACTGAAGAAACAGATTATTGCTTTGGACGGCATCAAAGTGCCAGAAGACAGAGTAATTGATGAGTTCCTGGACGAGGTGTTGAACCGAGATGGCTTTGAGTGATCCTCGCCTGGGCCCTGCTACCACTCCTTCGAGGGATTGATCAAGAGCGTTAGCTAACTCGATCTTCAGCCTTTGGAGTTCACTTGGGTCAATTCTATACATGCTTTATCTCTTCTTTGGGGATTATCTTCTACGAGTTAGGGTTAGGTTTCCGCTAAACCAAGGTAAAGTGCCCGCTAATCTTGCTTGAAATAAGGACTGCATGCTTGCACATTGTCCATTTAGGTTAGATGTTCTGCTAACCGATGGTAGTTTTCCAGCTTAACCAGATAGTTTGCTTTTATTAGGGTTTAGTACAAATCTTGCATGCATTGCAAGACTCCAGTTGACTCCTCAAGGTGATTTTAGGGTTCCCACCTTTGATGTCTATAAACAAGAGCTTTGCTCATTTGTAATTAACTTTTGCATGTATAGCATACATACAGCCTACCTCTGTCTGTAGTATTGCTATTTTGTATCCTCGTCACAAACTTTTGCACGAGAGGGGAATATATGTCAGGCTTCCACCTTGCCCTCAATATTGTTTGCTTACATTTTGCACTGCTCATGCTGCATTTACTTTCATTGTGATGAATTGTTATGCCACATAGAGGGTTTCATGCAATTATAATGGTGAATTCTTTCCTTAGTTAGATCAAATCTGTTTTGTGAATAATAAACTTGTTTAGATTGAGCTGATAGATGTGCCACCTTGCCTTCAAGTTGAGAATCTATACTTGTTTATCGTCAGATAGTCATCCCTGCTCCATTTTCTCATGCTCTGTTTTTTTGAGGAAACTGGATAGATTTTAAGTAATTAGCATAGTTGTAGTTAGTAGTCTACGAAACCAGAAAATACTCAGCTGCAACGTATATAGTTTTCGAGAAAGCCTTGTACCTCTACAGCTGAAACAAGAAGACAGGATATAGTTTAGTTTACTTTCCTTTCAAAGCACTTTTTTCAAGCACAACGAGGGAGCTTCCCCTCCTAATTTGAAGAGCACTCATTGCGTAGTGTGCATAGCTGTCCGCACCAACTCTTACTCCAGAGGTGCTAGTTGTTACGCCAACACAAAACAAGCTCATAAACTTGTTGTCCTTATCACTGACAATGGTCCTGGGTGTCCCGTGAAGCCTGAATACCTCTCTGAAAAATAAATCTACCACCTGCACTACTGAAAACCCTGCCGATATAGCGAAAAAGTGAGAAAATTTTGTCAATCTATCAACCACCACATATATATTGTCCTTCCCTTGCACCTTCGGAAGCCCTGTGATAAAGTCCATTGATAAGCTTTCCCATTTCTGAGTAGGAATGGGAAGTGGCTGCAGTAAACTAGTAGGATAAGTATGCTCGTTTCTATTTTGTTGGCATACTTGGCACTCACGGACATATCATAAAATGTCATCCTTCATTCCCCTCCATGAGAATCTCTCACGGATCTTCCTATAACTCTTATAATATCCTGGATGACTTGCCATGGGGGTGTCATGAAAAGCCTTAAAAGCATGCTCTCTCACCTTAGAATCATTAGTCAACCATATTCTATCCTTGTAATATATGAGACCATCCTTCACCTGGTATTTATCATCCTGTAAAGACCCGTCTAGAATGTTATTTGCAAGTGCATTCTTAGCATAATCAGCCTCAATCTTCTCTTTCCAATCTGCTGCTATGACTAAAATAGCACTCAAATGTGGTCTCCTAGACAAAGCATCTGCAACTACATTCCTTTTTCCTTTGACATATTCAATGTCAAAGTCATACCCCTGAAGTTTGCTCACCCACTTTTGTTGTCTCTCATTGAGATCATTCTAATTAAGAAAATACTTAAGGCTGTTATAATCTGTCTTCACTACAAATCTGCCCACAAGGTACTATCTAAACTTGGCAAGTACATGCATGATTGCCAACATCTACTTGTCATAAATGGAGTAAGCACTCTCTCCTCCTCTCAACTTCCTGCTCTCGAAAGCTATAGGATGTTTATTTTGTGTGAGAACTGCACCTATGCCTTCACCTAAGGCATCACACTCAAGCTCGAAGGGCTTGATGAAATCTGGAATGGCTAAGACTGGGCACATGCTCATCAAATGATTGGTGCGCTGATTCGGACCATACACACACCCCCTTTTTGGTTAAATTAGTAAGTGGGGCAGCCAACTGTGAGAACCCCCTAACAAACCTTCTATAGAAGCCACATAGCACGAAAAATCCCTTCAACTGTGTGAGGTTTGTAGGTGGAGGCCAATCAAGAATAGCCTTGATCTTCTCAAGATCAACACTAACTCCCTTTGAGCTGTTGATGTGCCCAAGATACAATAATTCAGTCATGCCAAAATCACACTTAAACTCCTTGGCAAACAAAGATTCACTCTCCAAAATACCCACAACGTCATCTAAATGCCTCAAGTGCTCCTCCCATGTTCTACTATAAATAAGGATATCGTCAAAGAAAATAAAAAAAAACCTACACAACTGTTGTTTGAAGACTCTGTTCATGCAAGACTAGAATTTAGCAGGAGCATTTGTCAACCCGAATGGCATAACAAGAAACTCAAAATGTTCATAATGACACCTGAAAGCTGTTTTCTCAATGTCCTCCTCTCTAACTCTGATTTGATGATATCCAGACCTCAAGTCTATCTTAGAAAAATACACTGTTCCATGTAGCTCATCAATGAGCTCATCAATCCGTGGGATGGGATATCTATTTTTAATTGTCTTCTTATTGAGTTCCCTATAATCTATGCACATGCGCATAGTCCCATCCTTCTTCACTAACACCACTGAAGATGCAAATGGACTCTTGCTCATTTTAATATGCCCCATTTCCAAAAGCTCCTTGATTTTTTTTCTATCTCATCTTTATGTCTCTTTGAGTGCCTGTATGGTGTACTGATTACTGCTTTAGTGCCCTCCTCTAGCTCAATGTTGTACTCTATACCCCTGTCAGGTGGCCTCCCAGGAGGTATGCTTCCAAATACCTTGCTTCGCTTAGTAAGCAAACCCTGTATGTCAGGCGGATATGATCATTTCTGCTCCTCTGTAACTACAGGCATGACTATACATTTGGCTGCCCACTTCACCTGTTCATGTCTAAAAAGCCTTTCTATATGCTTACAAGAAACAACTCAAGGCCCTCCATTAGATATCCCTCTCAACACCACATTCTTACCATCCAATTTGAATTTCAGCTCTAAGGTCTGAAAATTGAGAGCGATCTTTCCTAATGAACGTAACCACTAGATGCCCATCACTACATCAGTATCCCCACTACCAACCACATAGAAGTCATCCCTAAACTCGTGGTTACCCAATTGGATGTTGAGTTGTGGAATCATTCGAGTGCAATTAATGGTGAAGCCATCTGCAACCATCACCCCGAAACCATCAACCTCCTGTGTTTGTAATCCCTTACGTGCAACAAGTCCCTCGTCAATGAAATTATGTGTGGCACCCGAATCAATCAAAGCTATCATTCACTGCCCCTTAAGGACTCCTCTAATGCGTAAGGACTCATTCTTTTGAAAACTATATAACTGGGCAAGATTACACTCCTTTGGTTCCTCTTTTTCAACCTCTTTTGGTGGCTCTTCATTCTCTTTATCATCAAAATCTGATTGCTGTTCTGAGAAATCAGAACCACTTTCCTCAGCTGAATAGTATTCTATTTGATGTATTATGGCCCATTTTACACATACATGATCCTTAGACCACTTATCTCTACACTTGAAGCATAAGCCTTTCTTCCTAAGGTCATTAAGTGTGTCTCCATCCAACCTTGTGACTACCTTTTTCTGTTGTGTAGTATCCTTAGTGTGAGGTCTTTTATCTTTTTTGTGAATAAAGGGTTTGGACTGAATTTTTGCTTTAGGAGTAGCCCACTCCATACTCCTTGCTTTCTTCATAGCATCCTGCAAAGTTGGTGGGTCAAAAGGCTTAATCCATCCCTTGAGTGGTTCCATAAGACCCTCACTAAATAAGACCACCACTCGTCTCTCTTTGATACCTGTAACCATCACTGAAAGCCTCTGAGATTCAACTATATATGCCTCTACTGTACCATACTGTCTAAACTGGGCCAGCTCTCTGAAATGAGACTCTGGATCTTTTTTATCAAATCTTTCAACGAGTCTAGTGGTGAACTCATCATATGTAGTGATAGACCGATGGCCCAAGGTGACCAGGCCATGGTACCACCACTCATGTGCTACCCCATCCAAGTGTAACGTGGCAAACTTAATTGCCTCTTCCTCTGCCATGAGTCTAAAGGATAGATAATTGTCAAGCTTTTGTATCCAAGCCTTAGCTGAACAACCATCACCCCCATCAAAATGTGCAAGAGTCACCTTGTTGATGGCATGTTGTAAGTCCCTTTCTACTGTTGGTCCTCTCCGATCATATATACTCCCATTGCCATTCCTTTTTCTTTTCATGTCCATGAATTCATTATAAGATAAGTCATTCTTAATATCATCAGCGAGTGAGTTATACTTGGCATGGTTATGTCTTAGGCTATCCATGAATGACATAGAATCTTCAGGATTGGATTGAGGTGTCTCTGGAATTAAGAAAGTGGGCCTAAATGGCCTAGATGAGATGAATGTGTTAACTAAAGTTCGTTGTCCCCCATTACCACTTTGCTGATTTGAGGCACTCTGCTCTCCTGTATGCCCTGTATTATCTTGTGGATTGTTTTGCACCACTACATTTTGCCAAATTTTCCCAATCATTTGAGACATCATATCCATCATTGCATCTAATTTCCTCTCAAACCTTCCTCCAGGACTCGGTGTTCTTGCTCTCCCTTTCCCTCTATCATCCCTGTTACCCCAAGATCTCTCCTCACCACCAAATCTTCTCTCCTCACCACCACGATTATCTAGCTGCATTTATGTTTCCTGATAAGTCTCCCAATGAGCTCTTAATACACCTAATATTGTCTGACCTTCCGTAATAGGTGGGGGCTGCCAATTACCTTTTCTTATTTCTCTTTGAATATACCTCTGTTCTCTTGCGCTCATAGAATTTCAGTGCTATTTTCAATGTCTACACAAGATGGCAGAAAGGATTTGGCTCTGATACCACTATAATGGGCACCCCGGTTTTTTTTTTTGAAATAACCCCTGCTGTTGGTTTGTTTGTTTTCTGTGAAATAGTTATGTTTGTTTCACAAGTGTATGCAATTGAACATATCACAAGAGGAGATTGCATAGGAAAGAAATAACACAAGATACAAACCTTCAAACAGACTGAAAATAAACTGCTTTAGTATTCATTTTCTGTTTTTTCATATCAGAAAATTACAAGTGAAATTAGAACCTGGTATAAGAGATTGCAACCTTGACATGGCCTTTTAATCAGCAACAAGAGGCTATTGAAAGCTTCGATCCAAACCCCAAGCAATGATGCTCCAACCACTGGCTTCTCCAATGCCTAAGTCACTCGTTTCCAGCGCTCAAAGCTCCACTCTCAAACTCCACACGTGCTGGCCAGGGCAGGGAGTTTACTGCAGCAAGAGGGTGGCCTCTCTCAGAAGTTCAACCCTCCTTTAAAAATCATTGCCACCTCTAAAAAATCCTTTCTTGTGCTTTATGGAATCGGCCTTGGATAGGCTTAAATATGAAACAATACCCAGAACCCAATCTTCAACTAATACTGAGCAATGAGCTAAAATGCATGTTCAGGTCCATTAATCAAAACACACAAAAGCTGAAATAAATCACTCCCAAACCATAAAAACTCACACCAAAACTAAAAGCAGATGAAAGCACACCAAAAACCTCTAAAAATACTAAAAGATTTTCATCACTTCTTCACCAATAATCGAATTCTTGAAGCCCCTTTGATCTCAATAGTGAACCAGCACCAATATCTGATTAGGGTGGATATTTCACCACCGAAACCAACCAATACGATGGAGGGTTTTCGTCCTCACAATGCAGCCCAAGCAACCAGAAGACAATCCGGCAACATTTCAGTATATCGTCAAAGTCAAGATATGAAAAATGAGAGCCAAACTCATATTATAAACAATTAGGGAGATGGGCTTCAAAAGGCTTTTAATTTCAACATAAAAAACCAACGCCTTCTCCTCATGAAATATTTTAACATTTAAAATGTTTTATCTCCTTTTGGCGTCCACACTATGGGAGTCTTTTATATATTAAATAAGCTTTTTCTTTAAAAACAACTTTAAGTTGTTTCATTAGGCGCCTTGGTACATTTCAATGACCACTTTTCTCCTTTAAATAAAGTTTATATTTTAACTTTATAAAATCACTGAAGTGATTGAACAAGCAAATATTACTGCAACCTTAGGCTCGCCAACTAAAAACTGGATAATAATGTTGCTGCAAGAACATTGGCCTAGGACCAACTTTCCCCCAAAGGTGACTTACTAAAAATAGCACTGCTATAAATAGTAAGTATAAGCCAAATACCAAAAATTGAGCAAAATTGAAGACCAATGAAGAAACTGTGACCAACTAAAGATGGCAACATCGAGACCGACTACTGCTATAAATAGAAACCCCTCTGAAAACCCCAAAACTGGACATCAATGTCGGCAACTGAGTCCCCTAACCACATCAACTAGCCTACGGGAACTCTGGAATAGGCTAATTGAAACAATGCACTGCTCAGGAGCGAGAAGGGGACATTACATTGTCATTGCACATTTTTCTGAAATTTCAACTAGCTCATAATATTGTTCGTTTGGATTTTGAGTTGCTTGTGATGTTGGAGTGACATCCTACCACACTTGTGCTTGAGGGTACTGGGCGAAAGCTTTGGAGGAAAAAATATTTTGTTTTCCCAAGCAATCAATGGCATAATGAGGGCCATTGCAAATATAGCAACAAACATGAAAAGGGATTTTATGATGTGTAGACCTCTTTTTTAACACAAGGCAGGGATATATAGCCAGGTTTTCTAAACTAGCATTTATGATTGCAAATGGCTTTGTATTTTTTGGAAGACTTTTGTCAATGCTATGGTTTATGGCCTTGGGCTCTAGTTTGTTGGTTTTTCTCGACATGGTTTGGAGAAGACCATTTTGAAATTGGTTTGGATGCAGATTTATGAGAATTTATGCAATGGTAATTGGGTTTGGAACATCCCAAATCTTCATAAACAAGAGTTGTTTTGCAAAATCCTTTAAAATTGCACAAGGAATTACATTCATCACTATTGCTTCTTAACAAGCATTTGATGCATTTCTTTTTGAGTTTCTGACTATGCTTTTTACTTTTGCTAATATGTAATCTCTTATTGGCCTAGCCTCTTTTTCTATGTGGTTTTCTACTCATTCACCTAGTCTACATGGTAAAGATAACAAAAAATGTATATTAAGAGCAGCATCTTTCAACTCTTCTACTCTATAAGCATAATTCTTGTATATGAGACAATATTCATTAAATTTTAATAGATAACATAAATGAAGGGTATAAAGAATACCTCTAGCTTCCTTTCCTTTGTCTTCTCTTTCTATATAGAATTGTGCCAGCAATTCTAGCTTTAATTGGATAGGGCCAAACTAGGCAATGTACTCTCTCCCAATTCTATTTCATGATACCTTGACCATAGATCAATCTTAAAGAAGTACATTACCCTGTGAAGCTCATCTATCAACTCATAGATCCTAGGAATGGGATAGCAGTTCTTGATTGTTTCCTTGTTGAGGGCTCTGTAATCAATGCATATCCCCATAGTACCATCCTTCTTCTTGACCAATACCAAAGAACAAGAAAATGGGCTAAAGCTAGGTTGAATGTGTCCCATATCCAACAACTTCTTAATCACCTTCTCAATCTCTTCCTTGTACCTCCTAGAATGATGACAAGGTGTAACAATGACCGGTTTTGCTCCTTCCTCCAACTCAATTACATGTTGAAAACCTCTATCCAATGGAAACCCTAAAGGAATATAGTTGAACACCTTGCTATACTTATCCAAGATAGATTCAAAGTGAACATGATAAGATCTCCCATCCTTGGATGTACCTATGTTTGTAATCAAACACTTTGATGCCCAATCCACTTGGTCTCTACGAAAAATCCCTCTCCATTCTTTTTTCCAAAACAATCCTAGGTGCCCCATTAGATAGGCCTCGAAGAACCACCTCCTTTCCTTCAAATTTGAATTTCAATTCCATAGTCTAATAGTTTTGCGTAAACTCACCAAGTGAATGCAACAATTGCACACCCAAAACTATATTTGTTTCACCAATGCCAACCACATAAAAGTCATCCTGCACTCTATGTCTCCATAGAGTCATCTCAAGATGCTAAATCCTTTTATTGCATGGAACAATAAACCCATCAGCCACTACAACATTGAAATTTGAATCCCTCAAAATCATTTGTGTTGGCATATAGTTGGCATTGATGTCAAAAGTGCAAATCATGCAAGGGAGATTGTTAGCATAATGATTGTGTTTCTTGAGAGCTTTTGAGATAGGTATTTTGCAAGTCATGATGTCAATGGAGATGTCTGCATTCATTGGTTCATGCTCTCGGTCTAGGGTATATCAATTAAACCCTACATGTGTAGGAGTTTACAGTCACAGTGTTCATATAGTTTTTATTCTATCGGTGACTTGGTATTCTAGGTTGTAGTTCACATAAGTAATATCTTATGTCATTCATCCCATGGAGGTGACCGGCCCCTTTGCCTAGCGATTTAAGGTTAATACATTTCCATCAGTTCGGCGGAAAAAGGTTTATTTCTTAAGTCGCGGGATTCTGAATTTCTCTAGCCTATGTCGCGGGTTTCTAGAATTTCGTAACCTCCCGACTTAGTGACTTAGCGAATGGAGCGATAAGGAGTAAGCAAAGCTTTATTGGCGAGTCGTGGGTTTTTAGAATTTCATAACCTCCGACAAGAGGTTCTGAAGTTCGTGTTTGTAGTGACATTGCGATCTTGCTTGATGAATGGTGAAGATTGATCAATGTTGATCGAACGGTGCACGATGCATGAATGGTGGGACCTACAAAGGTTGCACAAGAGGACGTATGCCATGAACGGCAAAGATTGAATGAGAAAGATTTGACGGTGCCTGCAGTGTATCTGGTGTGACCCAATAGGATGGTGACGAAGGCAGACTGTGACGAAGGCGACAAGTGGCAAAGAGCGATTGCTCAATATATCAACTCACATCGTTGTTGTGAGTTGTGTAGCAATGATGTGGATGACATGGCAATAGCCCATAGACCTCGCAAGGTTTGTGTGGGCCCGTTGTCAGAGCTCGCGGGATAGTGGGCTTTGGACGCATGTCTTGGTGGACCCCATATATGGGAAGCGGTGTATGAAGGATAAGATCAAAGGAGGAGATTTAAATGATTTCTTATCGGATGGTCATAATTTAAAGTTGCGACAGTAAATGGAAAGTGCAGGATCAAGGCACGAAAGAAGAGGATTAATGGCCAGAATTCAAAGATAGAAATTTGAAACAACTACGACGGTGTGAATAAGGGTTTCAACTAGTAACCGACATGGCAATGAGAATTAAATGCTCTATCTGTTTCAACAACAATTGTAATGAGATTTGATGCACAGGGCGATGGTTCAGATGATCGCAGAGACAAGAATCAAGATCAGATCGAATGAATAGAAGGGTGCATTGAATGCATAATCAGATTTTAGAGTTCGACAGAGAGAATGAGGAAGATTCTCTGTAACCAAATTAAATGTTGGACGGCTCGATTCAAGATATGGCGATATCTGGTAAACCCTTTCAAATGTCTTAATTATGAGCTAGACAAATGTGTGTGGCTCGAGGAAAGGAAGCTTGCTAGTGAAGTTTGCAAGCGAAGGAAACCCTAGTAGAAGATTTGAGAAGATCTTAATGGTGGTAAGAATCTCGAGGTAGAGTTTAAAGAAGAAAAAGAAGACAATCACAGAATTGTAATAGGTTGGTAATCTGCAAGAAGTGAAGTAGAGAGAGAGAGAGAGAGTTACAAGTGCAGATAGTGAATGCACATATGTGTGTAACCTAGACACAACACAGACTATCATCTAGGTTTTGTATTCAAGGGAGTGTTGTTGAGAGTACAGCTGTAGCAGCAGTAGCGTAAGTTGCAGGGTGTGCAACAATTCATTGAATGTAATAGTGCATTTTCAGGTTGAGTAGAACTTAATTGTATGCACATATGAACTTGTAATTTTGTTGAGGTTGTAGCCTCATTGAACTGAGTTGTAGCTCAGACTAGGTAATTGTAGTCTCCTTGGAGTTGTAGCTTCTAAATTAGGGAGTTGAAGCTTCCTTGGGTTGCAGCCCTAAACTTTTTAACAATGATTTCATTTGTGACGCTGGATTTGAGCAGTAGACTCAAGCAGCTTTTGTCACTGTGGTTTTTCACATCTTGGGTTTTCCACATATATCTGGTGTTATGAGTTGTTGTTTCATGTGCATGTGATTGTTATATTGGTTTATGTTTTTAATCTACACATCTAGGTTCTAAGGTTGACTCTGCAAATAGGTTTCAAGTCTAAAAGTTTTTATATCTACTGATTCAGCCTCCTCTTTGTCCTCAATCCTATCACAGTCATTAAGCAATCATCGATGAAGTTGTGATTAGCCCCACTATCAATCAAAGATGTCACTTTGTGTCCCTATAAGACTCCTTTGATTCGAAAAGGATGATACCTAGGTGCTTCTAAAAGTGTAGCAAGTGTGCCCCCTAATGACTCTTCTCTTCCCTTGCCCTCATGTACCACCTCATCAACTACATCCTCAGTTTTAGGTTCTTCTACCTCTGAATCCTCATCGAACATCACCTCTATGTACTGTACTTGTGTCTTTCCCAAGCATCTATGACTTGGCTCCCAAGGCTCTCTACAAGAAAAACATATATTTTTCCTTTGGAGCTCATTTTTGGACTCTTCCATCTTGCCTGGCTTAGACGATAGTGTCTTAGGCTGAGGGAAAACCTTATGAAAGGGTCTCTTATGCTGTCCTATTGGTGCAGCTTTAGCGTAGAACTTATTCTTAGTCATTAAATCTTCCAAATTTAGCATTCTCTTGATGGAATCTTGTAGGATACTAGGTCAAAAGCTTTGACCAAAACCCTGAGTGGCTCAACTAGTCCATCTACCAATAAGACAATGAGACACCTCTATATCACATCCAATACCATAACTACCACTCAATGGAATTTTTCTCTGTACTCATCCATTGTGCCATGCTATCTCAACTGGGCCAACTCCCTGAAATGTATCTTGGGGTCCTTCAAATCAAATTTGTCCATAAGTCTTTGTGTAAATTCCTTGTTCCACGGGGACGCATCCCCCCTTGAAAACCAGGTGTTTTGGGGATGGGGACATCCCCGAGATGTGAGGACACCGAGGAGACATCCCCCCACCACATTGCTACCGCCACCAAGACAGTTGGGACGCCATTAGGATGTTCCCGGGATGGCCAAGTGTCCCTCGACTATCCCGACGACGCCCAAAAGTCTCTCACGGCAATCAGGTTAAAAGCAACAAAAAAAATTAAAAATTAAAAATTCTTGAAATTAGAGCCCAAGGCTGAACCCTAATGGCCAATGGGCCCCACCAATGCTTCATAAACTCTATAAAACACTCCAAATTCCTCATTTTTACTCTCAATTTGATTTAAACAACTAGGGGTGAGAAGGAAATTTACTCTCTCTGAAAAACAAAAATGGTTGCAAAATAAGAACAATAGAATTGGATAGAAATTGGGAAAAGAAATGGAACTGATCGGGAAAGGACAACAGAACCAGAGCAATTTCATCAAGATAGCATTGGATTCTAGGTTTTTAATCACTATTTTCATGAAATTTTACTTCAGATGTGTGTGTAAATGAATTATCTCTGTTTGTCATCGGAAAACATTTAAATTTCCATTCAGACAAATATTACCTTGAAAATATGTATTATTTTGCTGTAGAAAATCCAATTAGACTATGTTATTTTTGTTATATGTATATATATACATACATATAAATATTTCTTTCTAGGTATATATATATATATATATATATATATATATATATATATATATACATATGTGTATATCTTTCTGAATATATATACATATACATATATAAATATATAAATGTATATACATTGCTGCTCAATATTTTAAAATCAATGTCTAAATGGAGAAATCGCAGTTTTATGCATTTAATTGTTAAAATTTTATATAAAAAAAAAATATATGATAAGTAAATAGAAGCAGCCTGTGGCTGCATATAAAGAAGGCTGTGGAGAGGACGCTGCCCTCCCCACAGGGGCTGTGTCCATGAGGGAGCAGCCGCCCCCTCACCCCACACCAAGTTTGCAAAACTTAAACTTTTATTTATTTTCAAAACTTAAATTCTGTTCAAAACAAGTTTCCCAGGCCGTCGACCCCTCTATATTCCCTTTGCATACAATAAAACTTGGATCTTTGGAGAATTATGTCCAACTTGGTGTATACTCTGCAGATTGAATAATTAGATTTGCTAAAAATCGTTGGCTGTGAGGCTGCAATCATGTTTATATATATATATATATATAATTATATTCATATTTATATTTATATGAATGTGACTGTATCTAAGTAAATTGACATATGAATAATTCTGTATTTGCTGTGTAAATTTTTTATCATAAATGTTTGTGTAAATTGTGAGTTTTTACTTCTAATTTAAAATAGATATTTTCCTGAATATATATCCACACCATGTGGAATACATATTATATGATGCATATATATTTTGTAGAATTTGCCTTAAATCTGTACAAACATATATGAAAGCCTATGTAATTCTTTTGGCAGAGTAATCTGTTGTTGATGATAGATATATATTTATATGTATTTTTCAGAAATGCAATTATTTCTGCCTGTAGAAAGATAAGTTTTGAATCTGTAAATACTCTTGTTTGTTTTATTTTGTGAATATATATATATAAACATAAGTCTGTTATCTCATAGGATAAATCCTCTGAAGTGGAATTGATTAGTAGGAATTTTTGTATGTAAATTGGAAGATACATATATACATTTTTAAGCCATTTAAAATGGGAATATCAGTGAATTGAATTAATTGAATTAATTATTGGATAAAAATTAAATTCACATATATCTTAATTCTTTATAGTTTATTTCATTTGCAAATATAGATGGTATTACCGAAAGAGTTTAATGATTAATAAGTGCTTGTAATTTTAGCATACGTATGAGATCCTATGTTATATTTATTTCTGAGACCACTTCCGGGACAGGATGTTGAATGTGGGCTTCCAGAGACGATAGTTTACCTTTTCAAAACTATCATTTTATTCTTTTATTTGCTTGGCCAAGCTAGATGCACCATTGAAAAAGATGGATTAAAAAGCCTAGAATTTATATATATTGTTATCACGGAATCTAGCAGCGCTCGTTCCACGGATAACCCCCTATAAAACTTGTCTGTTTCCTAGGTTCGTGAAGTTCAAGCAAGCAGAACGAGGTGATTTTCAATCCATCTCGAAATGTGTTCCAAAGCCTCAAACAGTCAATTTGAGCATCCCCCTATGTTTGCCTCGCAAAGACCTTCGAAACGAGCTCCTTTGCGAAGTCTCACTATTCATACTTAGTCAAATTGTGAAATATGCAGTTGCACCCAAAAAGTGCGCTCCTGCTCACAGCCAAAAATTGGCTAAGTGTTAAAAGTGCAGGGGCGCCAAAAATCAGCGCCCTTGCATAAAAGTGATTTTTCAAAAATGTGCAGAAGCGCTAAAAAAGTGCGCTCTTACACATTGTTGCCAGATTAAGCCAATTTTTGACTATGGCGTTATTTTTAGCACCCTTGCACTTTTCTTCCAGACTTGGCCAATTTTTTACTATGGCATTATTTTTAGCACCTTTGCACTTTTTCCAGACTTAGTCATTTTTTGTGCAATGGTGCTGAATTTTAGCACCTTTGCACTTTTTTTCTATGGCCAGACTTACCAATTTTTTACTATGGCATTTTTTACTATGGCATTATTTTTAGCACCTTTGCACTTTTTCCAGACTTAGTCATTTTTTGTAAAATGGTGGTGAATTTTAGCACCTTTACACTTTTGGCAGTTTTTAACTTAGTCTCTTCAAACTTGCTCTATTTCCATTTCGGACCCCGTTTCTTCGCTCCCACATTGTTTTCCATGCCTAGTTGCCCGTTTCATGCTTGCTCAACATCGTTTCTCGCTTCACGCTTCCCAATGCTACTTTTTCTGCTAACGCCTATTGATTCACCATCCTTGCAGTTTCTCTCCAGATTTCATCAAGTGATCCTAAAGGTGACATCTTCTGATGCAATGAACTATCCCAGATCTACAAAGAAGTCGTTATGCAACAAGTTGAGGATGACAGTTTTTCCCAAAGCATCAATACATATCATTTACGATATACGGCTGACAATTGATAATTTCAAGACGCATTTTTGCGAGTGCAAGAAAATCCATTCATTTGCCAAAAGGTCGATCACAAGAGCTCACACCCTTGTAGATTACACAGTCGGCCCAGATGATGTATTCATACAAGAGACCAAGAAGAAGTATGAAGACTCCGCGCCCAAAGCAAGGAACCATGAAGATTCTTGATCTCCGATGTTGAACATTTTGATGCTTCCCTTTATGCATCTTGTAAATAGTTTTTGACATCTTAAATGTCTTTTCTCAAAGTGTAATTGCACCAAAATTATGAGATGTAATTTCTTGAAGACAAATTACATTTTGACTTAGTCAAAATTTAGGTGAGATTTTCCAAAATTAACTCACCTAACTTTCCTAGATTTACTCTTCCCTCTCTTTTATAAATATGAGGGATTTCTATTGTAAAGTGGATCTTTTAGTATTTTGCAACAAAGTGCTGCCCTTTTTGAAACAAATTGTGAAACTTTGTGTTCATACTTTGAGAAAAAAATCAGATCAATAAAGAAGAAGATTGCAAACCAAACTTTGTGTTGGATTCGATAGTCTTGTGAATTGATCTCTTTTGGTGGTAATTAGTAAGTGATATCTGAAAGACTCTAAGCAATTCATGTAAACTTTGTGTTACATCTTTTACTTAGATTTACATTTGTGTTTTGTTTAACTATGGTTGGATGATCTACAAGACTTTGCGCTTGTAACTGTTCATGCTCTTTGGATATTTTGGTTGGATGATCTACAAGACTTTGCGCTTGTAATTGTTCATGTTGTTCGAGGAATTGCTGCATCTAAGAAGACTTTGTGCTTCTAATGCGACAAACGATACATCTATCACAAATCCACCATTGATAACGCTACGAAACGACTTTGTGCCTTCGTAAGCTTTCCCCTTTATTTTACTTGTTTATTGTTAATTACTTATGGTATCTCTACGCTTTGCTTTGACAAGATAGAGGTATTGGTATTACTGCTAGTTGATCGTTCAAAGTTATTAAGAATTGAGAACTTCCAACAGTGAAGCATTGTAAACATCTTCTCTGAAAAAAGAGAGGATGAATGTAACACAACCCCCCCACTTCGTAAGTATTGTGTACATTGTGTAATTGCTTTATTTGTTTTACCATCGCTTCCGTCAGCAGTAAGAAGGGCGCCTCCCCTTTTCTGAGAGGAGAGATTCATATCTCACATAGCTGTGGCTGAAGTCCTAGTTGTGTAATCTATCGAAAAGTTGATTACATAATTTTCACCCAACATATATATATGTCTCTGCCACATCCTAATAGCGAGTAATATGTCATTCTAGTGTTAGGAATTGCATTTAGGCTACAGGCTTGCATCGAGAGTTCCCTCCTGCTTCTCCGTTCCACGTTGCGAGGCTCCTCGCGCAGGGTCGGAGTTTTCTTTGTAAGAGACCTTGTGTCTCTCAACCCCATCTGATGCCAAATAATGCAATTGATTTTTTTGTGTTTGCTGGTTTTTTGAAGGTTTTGTATTTTTTTGTGTTTTTTGCTTGAAATGACGTGCGAATTTGCATAAAATAATTCTAAAATATGTAGAAAATACAAGAATACAATTTATGAAACAAACAACCTCTAAACTAAAGGCGAATGGCTTAATTATAATAGATAAATGATTTCAATGTTGAAACAATAACATGCAAACAAAAAGGCAAGCTATTTTATTAGAGAACCTGAATGAGCTTGCAACCGCTTGAATAAGAACATATAATGGTACGACTGTATGAAAATTGATGATCTCCCTATGTAAAATCAATGCTGGGAGCTCCTTTGACCTAGGCGCCATTGATTCTGAAGGTAGACGCTGAAAAGGCAAAGCGATTTGCCTTGAATGAAAAGTACGCCCTAGCAGCTGAAAGGTACGGCCTGTAGCCAGCAGTTATTGCATCAGTACAACCTTGAAATGAGTGCCAAATGATGAATGATGAACAGCCACTACAAGAATTCTCTTCTGGAGCGAATCGATCCAACTTCTGACTGAAACCCCACCAATAAGCTCTGATATGACCTCTGGATGAAGCCACACTGATTAGAAATCTTCAGTTGATCTTTCACAACCTCAGTATGCCTGATTCTGAAGAGGGAACGTTCTCCAAAATCTGAAAATAATATGAATTTACAGAAACCCTTGTTTCACAAACCCCAATGTTCTTAGAGAGAATAATAGACAAATTAGAATAATCAACAATAGAGTTTGATTTGTCCTTTGTGAAATAAATACTCTCTTCAACAAGCTCGACCCTCCAAAAAGCAATTAAATAAACATTTAATGATATTAAATTCACCCCTTAAGGACTTTAGAAAATTAATCATTAAAATGGCATCCTTTTTTTCTCCATGAGTAATTAATACTCACTAATTAATAATCGCCCCATTCTATTATAAAGTTATTTTATACTTTATAATAGTCCTTTAATAAATAATATTTTATTATTTGACTTTATAATATAAAGTCACAATAATAATTATTCAAATATCATTAAATGCTCAAATATGCTTCATTTTGCTCATCCAACTGCCAAAATGGGTCGAAACTGAGAATACCAGCTGAGCCAAGTGCCCTGCCAAAAATAGTAAACCCTGATGACCTAACTTACTATAAATAGTAAGTGCCTAAATAACACTCTGTAAGCATCTGCAAAGGCCCAAACCTGAATCAAACTGTGGAGTAATGTCCCCAAACTCTAGATAACTGCAATGGAAGACCCTCTAATCACAATTGTCAGCCTACGAGGGTCAAAATGATAGGCTAACCCCTCAATTATCTAAACTGCCTAGGAAGGGGACATTACAGTCCGCCCTCCCTGAAATTGCTTGTCCTCAAGCAATCTCAGCTCTGGATGCTGCAAAATCTCCTCTAACTACCATGTAGCATCCTCTATCGGCAAGTCTCTCCATTTTATCAAATACTCTCTGATGACCCGTCTTCGTAGGTGTCTCTCTGACATCGAGGATGGCCTCAGGCACTAGAATCAATTTCCCCTCATCATCAAGGGGTGGCAATACTGGAGAGGGAATCACATGCTAACCTAACACTTTCTTTAGGCGCGAAACATGAAACACATTGTGAACCCTACTATCCGTCGGTAGATCCAACTCATATGCAACCTCACCCACTCATCTGATAACTCAGAATGGACCATAGTAACGAGGTTTAAACTTCTTTGCACCACTCTTCCGCAGAGTAGACTGTCTGTAAGGCTGTAACATGAGATACACCATGTCACCCACTGCGAAGGAACGCTCAACCCTTTTTTGATCACCATACTGCTTCTACTGATTTGGTGCCCGCTAAATGTTGTCTCTGAGAGACCTCATAATATCCTGCTAATCCCGTAAAATATCTCCTGCATTGGGCACTCTGCTGTCGCTCAGCACCAAATCCAAAAAGTTGGGCGCCTCATACCCATATAATGCAATGAATGGTGTCATTTGGATGGTCATGTGGTGAGTAGAGTTATAACAATACTCACAGAGATATATCCACCTCACCCAAGTTCTTTGTTGTCCAACTACATAGTTACGCAGATATCCTTTCACCCACTTATTGACGATCTTCGTCTACCCATATGTCTGTGGATGGTAGCTAGTACTAGGTGTCAGTTCGGTTTCGCATAGCCTGAACAACTCCTACCAAAAGTTGCTCATGAACCAACTATCTCTATCGTTGACTATAGTCCGAGGCAAACCATGTAATTTGAATACCTCTCTGAAAAAGAGCTATGCAATCTGTGATGCCGTGAATGTAATAGTAATCGGGAAAAAGTGTGCATATTTTGTCAATCGATCAACAACTATGTAAATACAATCCTTCCCTTGGGCTTTCAGCAAGCCCGTGATAAAGTCCATTGATAAACATTCCCACTTCCTGTTTGGAATCGAAAGTGGCTGAAGCAAGCCAGCAGGATGAGTGTGTTCATGTTTGTTCTACTGACAAACAGGGCATTCTCTCACATACTGAAGAACGTCAATCTTAAGTCCTTTCCAAGTAAACCGTTCCCGAACCAGCTTATATGTTTTGAAATAACTGGAATGGCCTACCATAGGAAAATCATGAAAGGCTTTCAGAACTGTATTCTTCAACTCTGAATCTGGAACCAGAAAAATCTGCCCTTTGTAAATGATCAAGTCATTCACAACGGTGTATCTACTATCCTGCTTTGTCCCATCCACAATGCCAGAAGCCCATGGGTTCTTGGCATACTCTGCAATAATCCGGTGCCTCCAGTCTTTTGAAATTTGTGCCATAGCATTCAACTGGGGTCTGTGAGACAATGCATCAGCTACAATATTCTGCTTCCCCTTAATAAAGGTGCTATCAAAATCATACGATTGCAGTTTTCTGACCCACTTTTGTTGTCTTTCATTTAAGTCTCGTTGTCCAAGGAAGTGTTTCAGGCTATTATGGTTTGTACGCACACTGAATTTACTGCCCACCAGATATTTCCTTAACTTAGCCAAAGCATGCATAATGGCTAACATTTCCTTGTCGTAGATGTTGTAACCCCTCTCTGGTCCCTAAGCTTCCTACTCTTGAAAGTAATAGGGTGTGTCTCCTGCATCAATATGGCACCAATGCCTTCCCCTAAGGCATCACAATACAACTCAAAAGATTTCGTGAAGTCTGGTAGTGCTAGAACTGGACACGAAGTCATAATCACCTTAAACCTGTCGAAGCACTCCTAAACCTGTGGTGACCACACAAATGCCCCCTTCTTTGTCAAATCAGTGAGGGGTGCTACATGACGAGAGAAACCACTAACAAACCGCCTGTAGAAAGCACACAACCCAATGAATCCTCTGAGTTGGGTAAGGTTCTCTGGTATTGGCCACTCTACAATAGCTCGGACCTTTTCAGGGTCCATACTAACTCCCTTGGCACTGATGATGTGACCAAGATATAACAACTCAGACATGCCTAGCTCACATTTGGACTCCTTGGCATACAAGGACTCCCTAGCCAAAATGCTCAGAACTGTATCCAGGTGAGCTAAATGCTCCTCCCATGATCTGTTGTACACCAGAATATCATCGTAGAAGACCAAAACATATCTCCGTAGCTGAGAACTGAAAACCCTGTTCATCATGGCCTAAAAGGTAGCAGGGGCGTTGGTTAAACCAAACAGCATAACCAAGAACTCGAAGTGACCGCAATGGCATCTGAAAGCGGTTTTCTCTATGTCCTGCTCTCTCATCCGAATCTGATGGTACCCGGACCTCAAGTCAATCTTCGTGAAGAAGATAGCACCGTGCAACTCATCAATCAACTCATCTATGCAGGGTATAGGGTACCTATTTTTTATTGTTCTCTTATTAAGCTAGCGGTAATCTATACACATCCTGAGTGACCCATCCTTTTTCTTCACTAATACTACCGATGAAGCAAAAGGTGACTTGCTAGATCTGATATACCCCATAGCCAACAACTCACTGATTGTTTTCTCTATTTCACCCTTGAGGCGTTTCGGATGTCTGTATGGTGTGATCATAATGGGCTTTGCGCCCTCCTCCAGCTCGATAATGTGCTCAATGCCTCTGTCTGGAGATCTACCAAGTGGAATATCACTAAACACTTTAGAGTGTTTAGTTCTCAATTCCTAAATGTCAAGATGATACTCAATCTTCTGCTGCTCCTATTGTGCTAGTAACAACATACACTCGGCAGCCCAATCCACCATATCATGACGAATGAGCCTCTCCATCCATTTGAATGATACCACTCTCAAATTACTTTCTCTAATGGCCTTAATCACATGAGGCTTCCCATTAACTTTGAACTTCATCTCCATGTCTCGAAGATTGAGTGTGAACTCACCCAAATCATGAAGCCAAGCCATCCCAAGTACTACATTCATATCTCCCATACTCACAACATAAAAATCAGCCTTGAATTCATAGTTGTTGAGCCGCATCGGAAGATCTGATATTTTCCTGTCACATTTGAGGGTGTACCCATCAGCCACCTTAACTCGAATACCCTCAAACTCCTTTGTCTGTATACCACGCCTCTCTACCAAACGTGCATCTATAAAGTTATGCGTTGCACCAGTGTCAAGTAGAGTAATAACTTTCTGACCAGCTAGGAGCCCACGAAGCCTGAAAGATCCATCTCTCTAAAGACTAGTCAAATGTGCCTCCTGTACCTTCTTTTCTCCTTCATTTCCACTATCATTTTCAGAACTCTCATCATCTGAATGCTCTGAATCAGCTTGCTGGTCTGACAGATCAGATTGCTCTTCCCCTTCATAAAACCATTCCATTTCGTTACTTTTTGCCTTACGACGAAGAGGACATACATGTTTTTCATCATAGGGGGCCTTGCACCAAAAACATAACTTTTTCTTTTGCAAATCGTTCAAAGTTTCTTTGTCAAAAGGTGGTGCATTCCTTCTCTTTGGATCAGGTGGATCCTTCTTCTTATCAAACGATCTGTTAGGCCTTGAATATGATGATGAACCCAAATTAAACTTGCTGCAAGGTGCTACAAGTTCCATACTGCATGTCTTCCGCATCGCCTCCTGGAGAGTAGGGGGATCAAATGCTTTGACCCAACCTCTCATAGGCTCGTACAATCCCTCAACAAACAAAATGACAAGTCTCCTCTCTAATATACCTGTCACCATAACTGAAACCTTTTGGAATTCACTGATGTATGTATCCAGACTGCCTGATTGCTTGAGCTGAGCTAGCTCTCTGAAGTAAAGTTTTGGATCCTTCTTGTCAAAACGCTCAATGAGCCTGTTCATGAACTCCTGATAGGTGGTAACCATGTGATGACCCAGTGTATACATGTCGTGATGCCACCAATCCATCAAGATGCAGCGTAGCAAATTTAATGGCCTCATCCTCCTGCATAGGTCTCAAAGATAGGTAATTGTCTAACTTTTGTGCCCAAGACCTCGCTGAACTCTTATCTAAGCCATCAAAATAAGGCAAGATAATCTTGCTCACTGCATGTTGAAGATCCCGATTCACCTGTGGTGGTGGTGGCTGGTACTGGGGAATTCTGCGCTCAAATCTACCTCCACCTCTGGGTCTATGCACATCCATGAACTCATGAAAAGACAAAGACTGCCTAATCTCAGGAGCCAATGTCGAATACTCCCCAAAATATCTGGTCACCTTTGCCACTAACGTAACATGTTGTGCCTGAAACTCTGGCTAATGACCTTGTTGTTCTGCCTCAAGAACTGGAGGGGCCTCCCTGGTAATAAAAGTAGGTTGTTCAGGCCTACGCTCAGGTATACTGAATGATGACTGCTGCTGTACTGAAGCCTATGGCTGGTCTACTCCTACAGTCCCACTCGTCTACCCTATATGAAAGACATGCTGGTGTGGAGTATACTGCCTCATCGTTCCTATCAGCTGAGACATCATATCCATCATGTTGTCATGTCTTCTCCTGAACTTCGTCTTTGAACTCTCCCCTCTAGCATGTTCCTTTCCTGAATCTCTAGGTGTCTCCTTCAACACCTCTTTGTCTGCCATTAGTGTGGTGATACTGTTCTCACTACTGCTAGAACTAGATCTATGTATGACTAGAACCCCTGAAGCTGTTTCACCTTCCGGAACTGGTGGACCTGTCCAATCTTCTTTGCCTGTTCCTCTTCCCTTAGTGTAAAATATAATGTCTCTACTCATGAAAAATCATCTGAAAAAGCACAAGATGGCAGGAAAACTGTGCTCTGATACCACTGTAAAAGACCTGGTGTCTCTCAACCCCATCTGATGCCAAATAATACAATTGATTTTTTTGTGTTTGCTGGTTTTTTGAAGGTTTTGTATTTTTTGTGTTTTTTGCCTGAAATGAGCTTGTGCGAATTTGCATAAAATAATTCTAAAACATGTAGAAAGTACACGAATACAATTTCTGAAACAAACAACCTCTAAACTGAAGGCGAATAGCTTAATTATAATAGATAAATGATTTCAATGTTGAAACATTAACATGCAAACAAAAAGGCAAGCTATTTTGTTAGAGAACCTGAATGAGCTTGCAGCCGCTTGAATAAGAACATATAATGGTATGGCTGTATGAAAATTGATGATCTCCCTATGTAAAATCAACGCTGGGAGCTCCTTTGACCTAGGCGCCACTAATTCTAAAGGTAGACGCTAAAAAGGCAAAGCGATTTTCCTTAAATGAAAAGTACGACCTAGCAGCTAAAAGGTACAGCCTGTAACCAGCAATTATTGCAGCCGTACAACCTTGAAATGAGTGCCAGATGATGAATGATGAACAACCACTACAAGAATTCTCTTCTGGAGAGAATCAATCCAACTTCTGGATGAAACCCCACCAATAAGCTCTGATATGACCTCTGGATGAAGTCACACCGATTAGCAATCTTCAATTGATCTTTCACAACCTCAGTATACCTAATTCTGAAGAGGGAACGTTCTCCAAAATCTGAAAATGATATGAATTTGCAAAAACCCTTGTTTCACAAACCCCAATGTTCTTAGAGAGAATAACAGACAAATTAGAATAATCAACAATAGAGTTCGATTTGTCCTTTGTGAAATAAATACTCTCTTCAACAAGCTCGACCCTCCAAAAAGCAATTAAATAAACATTTAATGATATTAAATTCGCCCCTTAAAGACTTTAGAAAATTAATCATTAAAATGGCGTCCTTTTTTTCTCCATGAGTAATTAATACTGATTAATTAATAAACACCCCATTCTATTATAAAGTTATTTTATACTTTATAATAGTCCTTTAATAAACAATATTTTATTATTTGACTTTATAATATAAAGTCACAATAATAATTATTCAAATATCATTAAATGCTCAAATATCCTTCATTTTGCTCATCCAACTGCCAAACTAGGTTGAAATTGAGAATACCAGCTGAGCCAGGTGCCCTGCCAAAAATAGTAAACCCTGATGACCTGACTTACTATAAATAGTAAATGCCTGAGTAACACTCTGTAAGCATTTGCAAAGGCCCAAACCTTAATCAAACTATGAAGTAATGTCCCCAAACTCTAGATAACTGCAATGGAAGACCCTCTAAGCACAATTGTCAGCCTACAAGGGTCAAAATGATAGGCTAACCCCTCAATCATCTGAACTACCTAGGAAGGGGACATTACATTCTTCGAGCTAGGAAGAAATCTGGGGAAGTATTATGCTTCGTGGTTGGGCGGAAAAGGCGCCTGGACCCACTCTTGGTCTCGGCTTTGCGGAAGACAAAGCAATGTCCTGGCAGTCGAGCACCGAGGATTCCTCATCATATGGATATTTATACACATTTCTTATACTTCTTTGTATGGCTAGCATGTACACTTGTAAATGTAAACTTTCTATCATGGATGTAATTATTGATGTAAACTTATTTCGTAGCATTGAAATAGATGCTTTGTAACACCTTATTGGTGTATGTGATTGTAATTCGATATTGTAATTGCCTTAGAGCATTTCTTCATATATTTTATTTTAATATATTTTGTTTCATTATCCGTATTTGGAAATGTGTTTTGATTTTCGAATTAATATGTTTAGTAAGTGGGATTGACGTCCTTTACACCTTTCTGCTTCGAGCAATCGGTGTCTTCGTGATCACCAGGACCACACCATTTACACAGCCTTCCACCCACACCTTGACCACTTTGGCAATCCCTGGCAAAGTGACCCCATTCGTTGCACTTTTGACACTGGATCATCGATCTACCTTTGTTGTTGTACTGGATTTTGCTTCTTGGCGTACTATTATTACTTCTTTGATTATTGCGATAGCCACCAGGGGATGCGTTGTTTTGAGGTTTTGACGGTGTGGTCGGAGGGGTTGACTATTCCCCTTGTGCAAAAAACACTTGCGAACTCTGTGTTTTTAGGTTGTGCAAGCACTCGTTGACGAAGTGTCCCATAACTTGGCAAATGTCACAAAACATTTTTTTTGGACAATGTGTTTTTAGGTTGTACGAGAACTCCTTGACGAAGTGTTTTTTGGTTTTTTTAGGTTGTACGGGCACTCCTGTTTTGCATTTGGTACACCACAATTCGTTCGCCTCTGACCCTTCTTTGTCAGCTTTCAATTCCTTCATCATTCTCAGCATATCTCAACGGAGAGCATGTACAGTTTTTCACTCGTCTTCGCCCTCCCCTGTACTTTCATCGTCATCTTTCTTTTTTCCTCGCGAAGATGTCTTGTTTTCGCTCTCAATGTCCATCGCACAGCTATATGCTTCAGTGTACGAGGATGGAGGTACCACCTTCATTTTCTTCTGGAGGGAACGAAGTAGTCCTTCAATGAACCACCTCTTCTTTAGACCGTCCGCCAGTTGTGCCTCCAGTTTCCCCAACAAGTCTTTTAGTCTCCAGTTATAGGTACGCACACTCGTGCTTTCCTTGCTTGGTATTGTAGATTTCTGCTACAATCTCACTGTCATCCCTCAGGAGTTTGAACTCATCTTGGAATGCTTGCTTGAGTAATCTCCATGATGCCCTGTGTACTTGGACCAATTTTGTGTACCAATCGATGGTGTTGTCTCTTAGCATTGCTCGAAATGCTTTCAGCCAATAGTCTGGATCATCCTGTCAGTTGGCTACCCAAATTGCTTCGCATGTTTTGCAATGTCGTAATGGATCTTCTGACTCGTTCCCCATAAATTTTGGCAACTTCTGCCTCTCGGCTAGCGAAGTCACCATCCTTCCCCGATGCCCTCCTTGTGTGTTGGACCTAACTGGACTAGTTCTCCCACTATGTGTCGGTGTGTCACTTGCACTCTCGGCCACGTAGGAGTCTCTCCCACATCTTCGTTCCAGTACTCCCTCTGCCCTGGGCTCTTAGGCTCAGATCTTCCAGTCCTCAACCCTTCATCGTCGTCCGATATGGACAACTCCCGAATGTGTCAAATACTACTATCGAGATCTTCACTTAATTCATTTTTATTGTCATAAATTTTGTATCTTTCTCCATACGGTGTACTGAAGGGTCCTTCATCCCTTTCCTCGACCAAACTTTGGTGTGCTCTTATGATAGATCAGTCTATTCCATCCAAGTTCTAGTGTGCTCTTGTAATGGATTGATTTATTTCAGTTATATCTTCATGGATTTCTCTGTCAATTTCCTTTAGCCTTCATCGTCTATTTTCTTGCTCCTGTAGCCTAAGTGATCGCCGAACCTTCTCTTCCTGAGTTTTGTGCTCGATTGGTACTCGGTTCTTATCTTTGTTAGGCCATATGGGCATTAAAGGTTGGTTACGCGATCATTGGTTGCCAAAAGTACGTCTCCGGCTTGTATCCCGTTCTTCCTCTTCCTACTTGGTTCTTTCCTCATACCGCTGGGGTATCTGTTGCCTTCGGCATTCTTGGTCGCTCTTCGCCCGAAGATCCTGCAAGATGATAAAGTGGCAGGCCAACAATCTTGGCAGACGGTTGAGGAGATGGTCAACCTCGTCGATGCTTGCAGCCTATCTCAGATGACTACCTGAGGGATCTCTCACCTAAGAGCTTCCCTCCGTACATGATCCCTTAGCGATATATCCCACAGGTTCACCAAATCCTATGTCAAATCATCTTCCCGTTCTTCATTTGCTTTCACAGGCTCTTCTGCCGATCAACCCATTACGACACCATGTTGCTACCGGGTGACTTCCTAAGTACGCTTAGGCAACAATGCCAAATGTTTACTCACGGAATGAATTCCAACATACGCAAGGAGTAAACGAGAATAACTTATAGAACATAACACCGTACTAGAATATAATGCATGAAATCATCACATTTGTCTTTATTCATCGAACATATGCCAGTATAAGTATAATATGAACAATCATAGCAATAGTCTGTGTTTTCTGACTACATGACTCAAGTACATATAGTACGCAGGTGGTGGTTGAGAAACCAACCGTCATGTCCCTTCACTACAACTAATTACTTTGTCAAGAACTTAATTGATATGTAGGAGGTATTTTCCACAGCGTGTCAAATTATGATATTGCTATCAAGATTCAACCATGTAGTTTTCGAGTCAAATTCATTGACCCATGTTTCATGAGTAGTGGTTCACAAGAACTTAATTCCCGAGACAACCAACTAACATAACAAGTACATAGAAAATATTAGCATTAACTAAAGTCTTATTTATTTATGAATCACTAACTAAAGTCTTATTTACTTATGACTCACGGCCGACCAAGTACACTCTCAGCTGACTACAGCAGTAGTAGATGGACATTCATGGAATGATGCCCTTCCTACCATATCCTTCTCAGCTTCTTCCCATCTCAGCTAATGGAAATGACCAAAGCTAGGAGGGGAAGATGCTAATTATAACAGCATCAATTGTACAAGTGCCCCGCCATTATTGGAGAAACGTGTTTCTAGCAGGAAGGCATGGGGCATTTTATTTGTTTCTTTTGTGAAATGTGACAACAAAAAAAATTAGAGTGCTTAGTAAAAGCAGAAAAAAGAAAAATTTAAAAATAAAGAAAGCTTTTTTTTTATTGCAGTTTCTGCCTGCACCCAGAGCAGACCAAACCATTAATCCAAACCTGGATCTGGAGGCTATTCTGCGCAAACCAGTAACCTAGTTCTTTTCTACTTTTCCCATGGTTATCTTCTCTATAGACAAATGAGTGTGCAGGAGCAGTTCACCTTTGCTCAACTAAAGCTCTTTACAATCTTAGAGAATCTAGTAGTTGGGCAAGACTATGGTAATGAATTGTGCCATAAGATTACCATTTTATAAGAGAAGATCGAGGGAGGATGAATTACTGAAGATAAAATTACCATTGAGTGATTGGCTCCTCCTAAAGGATTACTCAGCATATGAATCAAAATGGGATAGTTCAACAAAAAACAAACTCTAGCTAAAGAGATAAATTTCTTGCACTTAGTTGTCTTTTTCACCTTTTTCTTTGTTGGCTGTCATTATCTTCACATCTGAACTCTCAGCATTTATGATTCAGAATGGTACCAAAATAATGGTAGAGAGTGCATTTTCAAATTCTAAGAGGTTCAAAATTTAAGCATACATTCCAAAATCAAAGACAATACACTTTTGGATGTCAACAGCACCTTCAAAATGTCAACTACAAAATCTCAAGGATACCAGACTAAAGTAGCAAGGCTATCCACATAAGAAGGATGACAAATCCATATCAAACATCCAGACCATCCACAAAAAGCAAGGATGGTGTCTAGAATTCATATTCTCTACAAATCAAAACATGGTAACTCCAATCATAGAGTAAATAGTGCAATCCATCAAAAACATATTGAGTATGGATAAATGTAAATAGTGAAACAGGATTTTTGAGCCATTACGTATCTCCTTACATAATCTTTTAGATAAGAAAATAGTTATATAGTAATAATGAGAGAACTATTTAAGTCCTTTTTGAATGCGATCACTTTTCAACATATTTAAAATGTTCATCTAAACCATGATTAACCACACTCAATGTACATTCATGAGTAGGTCATTCTTAGACTGGCATTTATGTTTGAAAAAAACAGCTCAGTGTCAAGTTAAACTCCAAAGCAATTGAGGTTATTTGAGCCATTAAGCAGCTCCCTGAATTTAAGCTTTAATCTTATATCTATGCTTTAAGCTCTTTGAAACTCTAGGCTTTTTCCTTGTGGTTAAGGGCTAATTTCTGGGGATAGAACTGAATGCTGTATAATTCCAAATTTAATTCAAAGTAGCCAAATAAAAGAACTGGAATAATCCTTTTTATCAAAATAATATCAGAATACAAATTGCCTTAAACTGAAGGAAGAGAACATATTAAAGAAGCAGAAGCATACTTGATATAAGTTATCCAACTTGGCCCATCCAGTTGACATGCTGAGCTCATTTCCCATACAATGTTGATAGTAAGAATTTATCTCATTGAAGTAATAACTGAACTTAAACAATCCACGAATTGGATATAGCTCAGCATGTTTAATAACTTCCTTCAAAGCTTGAGGTCCTAAATGCATCAATACCTGCACGCCAGATCCCAGATGTAGATTTGTTAACTCCTTAAACCAATAAATAATAATTTCCATGTAAAGGGGTTTATGTACCTAATTAATGTCCCTTTGTTTTCCACTTACATGTGCATTGCCACATAATTTATAGCATCAAAAACAAGCAGAACAAGGTAACTTGAAATTTCAAATCTAACTTGAATGAAATAAATTGAATTGGAAATAACTGAATCATGTAAAACAGATAAGACAAACCCTGAGATAAAGAAAACATGAACTAGTAATATGAAAGTCAAACGAGAATATCATGTGCTTTGAATTAATCAAATCCAACAAACCCATTGAAATCCAAAATGTCATAATTATTGATAAGAAGAAACTCTATAAATACTCCAAATAATTAAATTTACATAAGGCTCATGAATTTCAAATTTTCTTCACATCGAACCCATCTTTAATAATACTTTCTAGAAACATAGCTCAAATTACTAGTGATCAATGAACAGATATTTCCATAGTTCCAATAAGACATCTTAATTACATTCCACCCATCTAGCATGTATTTAAAGTATGTAGCTTTAAACATTACCAATACAAAATCTGGAAATAGTGTAACTGTAGCAGTCATCCCATTCTATGGTTATGATTTTGCATAACTGCAATAAATGTTTCTTTGGTTATATTGAGTTCAGAGTTGGGTTTTATGTATTGTCCCCTTTTTTTGACCCATTCCAACATCTTTGGAAACTCCAACTTCCTTGGAGAGTTCCTACTTTTTCAAAAAGGAATTCTGATAGTGGCAATGATCTCAAGAGAACAAGATGGATCCAATGGTACTTTTTGGATGCAGTTTCAACATTCTGGAAGCTCTCCACACTTCTTGGAGAAGATTGCTATTTTTGGAAAGCACCAATTTTCATAAAGATTGATATCCTAAGAATGTAAGTTTATGTTGACATAATCAAAATTCACATTTGGGCTACTTTAATACTTTCCGTAACTTTGAGTAGATGTGCAGAAAATAAGTATAATAATTAAATGTTTTAGTTGTCAAAAATTAAAAATAAAAGACAACTTACATTTAATTATATAAAAAGGAGACATTAAGTGAGTTAAGGCTTCAAAAAAGTAAATTATGAAATAAAGGTCACTTAATGAGGTGAAAAAATATAATTTCTAGAAAGTTCTTGAGGGGGTTATAAAAGGAGGTTGTGAGGAGATAATTTCTCATTCTTGGTATTCGCATTTTATTGAAATCCAGTCGTGGAGGTTGAGCAGGTTTGTTCAACAACAACCCTAAGGCAAAGATTGGTTTTAGGGAAGGATTTCTCCCTAGCCAATGCAGAGGTGGATTCATACAAAATTCACAAGTAAGCCTAATGTTTGGAGATTGTGGAGTTTGAGCTAAAGAGTAAAAATCAAGTCCAGATTTGAAATGGTTAAATTGTAATTGAAGATTTTAATTTAGTGAGAACTTTTGTTGCAATTAATTGAAATATTGGTATATAGCAATTTTTTCCCATATTTTGAAGTGAAAGATATCATGAAATTTTATTTGTGAAAGAGTTAAACCCTAGCTGTGAACAATCATAAAAATATTCACATACTATTGACCTAAACCTGCCGTACCATTTATGGTATGATTGGCAAGGAAAGTTGGTCGTACCACTACACTAAGTAGAAGGCAGTCGTACCATACATCTTTAGAGAGAGGTGATTGAGATTTCAGAAGGAATAAGGGGGATTGATGCCTTTGTCCTCGTCTTTAGAGACTTTCAAGTTGGCCACCACCCTTAAGGTAAAGTTTAGCAAGTATTAAAAGGGAAGTAATGAGAGTTTGGTGATCTCGTGGGGTTTTGGAAGGAAGTCATTTCTTATTTAGAGTTTGTGAAGACCTCCACTTTGGCAATTTGACTATTGGCATCAATTTGGGAGATACAAGGAATCTATTACTGCTGTAGCAGGTGTAATGGAGGGCAGAATATCTATACATACCAATGCTGTTCAAAACTTCAAGGCATTAATAATTGTCATAGCTGTACCTGCATTCTTAAAAGTGTTCGTACTCAAACCAACATCATCCATAGCCTTATAAGCTATAGCTTAAAGGTCAGGAAATTAATTCTCCTTTTTATATATGTATTTCTGAATTTACATCATCATACTGTGTGGTATCAACCTTGAATTTATATGTATTAATTAGAAATATAGGCATTAGTAATTCAATATTATTCTCTGAGATTTGAGTAACAATTTGATTGTAAAATGGATGCATGACAATTGTTTGTCAAAATGACTATGATATTAATTGATAGTTATAACTATTCATAATCATTAAATTAAGAAATTCCAATGTTGCACCAAGTGTTTGATGAAATGTCTGTGTGCAAAAAATGAAACAATTACAAATTTGTTAAAATGTATATCATAATTATTGATGAGAAGAAACTCTATAAATACTCAAAATAATTAGATTTTCAATGTACGAAAGGCTTATTAATTTCAAATCTTCACAAATTGAACCCATCTTTTATAATATTTTCTGGTTACATAGCTCAAATTACTAATGATCAATGAACAAATATTTTCACAATTCCAATAAGACATCTTAATTACATTCCACATATGTGGCATGCATTTAATGTATGTACATTTTGTAAGATCCTAGCTCACTATGGATAAAAAAAATTCCGATATTTGGCAGGTTGACCTAAGTTACCGGAATCGCTCATATGCCCTGCCGATTCTGGGTACTGGTACATATCCGAATCAGATACGTGTAAAAACCCTATGGAATCGGCCAGGGTACTGCATTTTTTAATCCTGAAATGTATTTTAAAAAATAGACGTATCCCGACGTTTTTCCAATTGACGTGTTGTGTTTGACTGATTCCAAAAGTCTTGACGCAGATTTCAAAGTTTTTATCAACTTTTTCAATAGGTTGCTGAGCGAAATTGGAGTACATACTCCTTTATCCACTCAGTGAAACGCAACCAATTGGCAGCAAGTAAGGCGGAAGAGCTTGTTTATGTGCATTCCAACTTGCACCTTCTTACTCATAAAAAGAATGAGTATAAGGAAGGAGGCATCACTATTATGCAATAAACCCTTCACAAATCTGAGAAAAACAAGATTGCAAAAGAAAACTTTTTAACCTAAGAAAGTATGCAAAGTGTTTGACAAAATGTGTATGAAGAGGAATGCATGATTTTGGTTTGGTTATAGAGGGGTTTTTACAGACTGTCAGAGGTCAAAAAGTGCAGCGTTAAGATGTGAAGACAGTCAATAAAAGAGATGGGTTCTAAGTCCTAAAGACAAGCTCAGTTCACAATGTCAAAAGCCTGCTATAATAGGATATGGGGTTATGACAATGAAGAGATGTGAGGAGATTCAAGTCATGATAACAGGTCATGAAGAAATGAATATGGTGAACCCAAATGTCAAGTTACAAGAAGAAAGTTGTCAGTGGAGTGGTTAATGACTATGTCCCAACATTTGGATAATTTCAAGCAAGAAATTCGAATTTTTCCGAATTTCAAACATACATAAAATTTGTTAAAATTCGACAAAAAAATCATATGAAAAAAACACAATTTTTCATTAAAATATATTTTGGAAAAGTGTTATTTAAGGTTTTCGAAAACAATTTTTAGGGTTTTCAACCTATTTTTGCTATAAAAGACTGCTCACAGATCGTTTTAAGCACACCATCTGTTTATGGTTTATATTTTATAAATGTGTCAATCTTTTTATGATGATTTCAAATATATTTAGCAATGTAATACTATTTTGATAATTTTGTGTATATATTACTTATATTCAAAAAAGAAAAAATTTATATAAGGCGAATTTAAGGCCGATTTTCTTTTTCAAATTTTTTACCCTTGTTGAATTTCATCCGAATTTTATTGTTGCCAAATTCAAACTCGGATTCGAACCTTGTGACATAGCTTAATGACAGAGGTTGGAGTTAAGATAAGGTCGTAAAAGACCCTGTCAAAGTGTCATGACCTGTTATTTGAGTTTTGAGATGCATCGGTGTGCTTGGCCAAATCCTTTTAAGCCCTAGATATTATTGTCAAAATGGACAAAAAGGAATGGACAAAGGATACAGTTATGAAAGAACATAAAACCTTATGTAAAAGATAAAAAATCTGACAGGGTACAATCACTTCATGAAGAGCACAGAGGACTTGTGAGAGTGTAGCCATGGAGAGATGAAAAGGTGGTATAACTAAGGTCTGATTTGATAAATAGTTAACAGGATCAAAAGTGTGAGAAAGGAAATCATCTTTGTCTTTTTCTCTTGAAAAGCACTATCAAATTACAAAGGCGTTGTCAAGTAAATACAGAAGACAGTGATCTTGTTTGTTAAGGACAGAGATGACAGGCCTAATAGCAGACTAAAGTTTAAACATGATAGAGACCTAGTAAGGAAGCCAACGGACATGGTGATGAAAATATGGGATAGGAAGGCTACAAATGGATGACACATGTGGCAAAATCTTAGTTCTGGAGGATCTCCCACACCACTAGGAGGGTTCCGATCATTTCAAACTCTCATTCACATCTGCCCTTAAAACATGCAACTGAGGTTATGGCAGTTTGGAGAGATAGAGGTCAGTTATGAACAGATGAAGGAATATAGGAGGCAGTTGAGCAAGTCATAACACATTCCCAAGCATCTAGGAGCCTTCTCAGATGGATAAAGTTAAAAGCAATCAATGATACTTCAACCACCACCATCAAGGAGCAGTTTCTAAGGAGAAAAAATAGGGAGATGGTCAGCTGGGCGCCCAAGGAAGGAGTTGACCTAGAAAACAAGGCAAGATACATGTCTTTCATTCCTCATAGCATGTTCCTAGTTGATAGGAAGCTGTTGGACAGCTAATAGGGACGCCTAGGGACAGTTTAGACTCAGTTCTTGCAAAACTTTTGCTAAGTATTATAGCTTCTGCAAGCCCTTTCCAGCAGAAAGGATTGTATTGTAACTCAGATCTTCAGTCCTTGAGACTGAAAACATGTAACACTTCAATTTTCAAAGCAATGTAAGTCAATTTTCAGGCATATACTATTGTAAAGGAACCTTATATCAATAAAGTTCAGTGATTTTACCTTCTCTATGGCTGTTTCATTGTGTGCAACATGTTGATTGATGAAAGTTATGTGATCTTCTTGTGAGTCCTCAAACTTTTTGTCTCATTTCAACACCTTTAAACAAAAAGTAAACAAATTTATGCCGGTTGCAAGTTATGTGTTGATATAAACAATTGCTAGTTGTGATAAAATTGCATTTTCCTTCTCAGAACTGTGAAAACTCAAACTTTCGTGCAAAACACTAAACATTTGTGAGTCAAAACAGTAGTATAGTTCTCAAAAACATTTTGATGCATCACCTCATTAGAGCTCAGGTTTCATTTCAAGTCATTTCCTGCCCCTTTTCTCAGCAAAACAGCAGTAGTTTAAGTTTAGTTAAGGTGAGGTGTCAAAGGAACCAGCCCTCTCTGAGAACTCACTCCAACCTACAGGCAATCCACAAGTCCTGGGGTGTTTCCATGCTTGTCAACTAAGGACAGAGCTTGAATATCCCTCTCTCAATGGTGCAACTTGGCATTGACAACAATAACATAGTTGCAGAATTTAACAAGCAGGTAGAGAGGACACAAGGAAATCATTTATAGTTATGGGACTTAGACCAGTTCAACATATAGTTAATTGTATTTACTGTATCATTACAATATTGCTCTAAATCAGGTATTCATTTGTCCCTTTAAGACACATCCACATATAATATGTACATTAGAGAAGCATGAGATAAGACACTCTGCATCAGAGAATATACCTCATTTGCATCTTTGCATAGCTCATCTTGTGTTTTCCGAGGCCATGTTACTCGCCAACACCTGACATCCTAAATGAAGGCCACTGTAAGTCATAACAAAATAAATGAAGATGCATAAAAGAGTTAAAAATCTTCAGAAATACATCTGAGAATGGGCCAAAGGAGGAGCATGGGACCTTTCTTGCCCAAGACGTCGAGCCAGCTCTGCAGCAAGAGCCTGACCAGGTTCATCTGCATCTGTCACTAGAATAATACGCCTTGCCTGCAGGCAAAAATAATTCATTGTTAGCTTCCTTTAAAAGTGATGACCAGATTAATATTATATGTTTTAAACATGCAAGGTTTCAGAACCTTCATGACTTTCAAAAATCATATATTACCATTCCAGTCCCAAACTTTACATACTGGCAAAGCAACAAAGAAGAGAGACTGCTTTTCAGCAGAATAAAAACTGTACAAAAGGAGGGGAATTTTCTTACTTCCACAATAGACTTTCTTGAAGTTACCTGATCAAAGTATTCTTGATATTTCCACAGATACTCATATTTCTTGTCCTACAATATTCACACAACTAAAGCTGTAATTGTCCATGTTAGTGAAATTCAAAATTTTCATTAAACTGAATGAAAATAATTATGAAATGGAATAAAAACAGCAGTAAAATTAATCTCCACACTTGCAATTGCTCATCCTTCCTGATTATTTTAAAATGTTTACAAGGCGAAATCACAATCACATTGTTTGGCTCATGTGGATAGTCAGAATAAATAATAAACTTGACTAGAGGAATGGAGTCCATTTTCAGATGTATATAATTAATACTAATGATTTCCAATCAATGATTTCTTTGAACAAAGCTTTTTGGCATGTAAAATCTGGAAGCAGGCAGGAAATCAAGGACTTCAATTTACTTGGAGAGATCTTGAAAATTTCTTGTACAGTGATTAAATTATGAATACCAGATAGAACTTTCAGAGAGAAAATCGAAAAACTACACTAAAAGCATACAGATAGACCATACTATACTTTGCATCTATTATATATAATATTTTATTTGCCTTCATTTCCTTTTTATCCTTTCTAACTGATGTCCTATCATATGGTAGTTTCATACGTACTGCTGACTGCTGAAATTTGAACTTCAACATGACCTGTCTGTATCATGCCATCACATGGTTACCTTGCAAAAAAGGTTCCCACTTTAATTAAAGACCTGTCCTTAGTCATTATATTGTACATAACAAGTTGAACCCCATGACAAACGAAGCCAGCTATGTATTGTACAAGTGTAATATATAAAGAATAGACCCAACTAAACTTCGTTAATACTGGTATTTTGCCTTAATTACTATCCTGACAGAGCTATCTCAGCTGAGGGATGCAAAATTTATTATTGAACTTTGCAGAATCTTCCCTGGCTAGATTGAGTTCTTGGTTGAATGGGAAACCAATCAAACAATCCAGCTACCTTGCAGCATACCTGGTTTGATTGTTGCAAAGACATTTGATTTTATTGTGACCAATCTCTAGGACATTTTGTAAATTCCGAGAGATTGGCTAAGATTTTGGACTAAGTTTGAGGATCTGGAGCATGCTTTCAAGCCACCTCCAATTAGAATTTGTTACCTGTAAGGCATGTAGTTGTGTGAAGCCCTGATGGGCACAATTCTGCCCATTGACTTACACCACCATTTCCATTCAACTCTTTCCATGTTTAATCGAGGGAAAGTAATTCCTTCAACTTAATCTAATCTAATTAAGATTTAGATAGATATGTTGTTCCATCTCATAAAACCAGTCCATGGCTTCATGAGGATCTTTGCCATTGTACTTAGGAATGCCGATCTTGGCATTCTTTTTATGACTGTAAGGACTGCAACGCTCACTTGTATCTATATGCAGAAATGTACTCCAATCTTGTTCACATCACTTACATTTTGATCTTGACTTGAATCATAATGCAAGAGGTTAGTGTAGTTGTGAAGAGAATTGGTTTGGGCTGTTTGGCTATGAGTACTTAAAATTTGAAGAAACTAATTCAGCTTGTAATAGTAGTCACTTCCAGTCTTCTATGCATGTTGTTACTTACTGTGGGCAATCTTGCTGGCCATTAGTTTTTTATGCCCTATGAACTGGATGCATAAAGTGTTCAAGTGCTGCTGCAACTGGGAATCTGTGATCTTTTCTCTTTGCTCCATTTTCTGTGTATTTTGTACACATTTATATATTTTATCAATCTTTATTATTTTTTTTTGTTTTTTTTTTAGATCATTCATTTCCTCTACAGCAACTATTTTTCAAGCAATATTAATTCAGTTTCTAAAAGTCTTCTTTTTCTTTCTTTTCTATCTTTTTCTTTTTTAACATATCTTTAAATCCTTTTTTCCCTAATTTTTAATTGCTTTTATAACTGTATCATGATCTTGTCTAATAAAGTTAAAAGATTCAGGTTTATATTTATAAAACATATTATGGCTGTAGCTATCACATCTATCCAATCCTAACATATGCAGCAAAGCCTTTAATGGCCTTGCACAGATCACCGCAGACCAAGAGCAATGCAGTCTGCAGGCCACCATGGATTCTTCTAACAGAAGAAGCAGGTCCTCAGCATCTTTCATGAAAACACCTTTTCATAGCACACATCAAAGGAATACTCAGCCCCTTCCAAATCTAAAATGAATCACTTATTTTTTCTAATCAAACAGCCTGCACAGAATGTCAGTAACTTTCTACTTGTGCAGGTTTTGTTGTACCCCTACGAATTCTTTTAGTGACAAGCTCCTTTGTACACACTTCATCATGTCCACCCATCAAATTTTACAGACTAAAGCTGGCTGTCATGATTGTACCCTTGTTGCTTGTCTGTTTCGATTGAGGTTTGTTGTTTCTAAGGGATGAATGGGCAGTTTGCTATATATCTTGTCTTATGAAGAAGATTAGGAAAATTCCTGTACAAGGCTTAACGTCAAACTGTGTGTCAGTCTAAGGGACACTGCAATGCAAAGGAATCTTTCACAAGTTGATCCAGGTGGATGGAAGGTGACTAAGTACTTTTTGTGACTTGACCTCTAGACGAGCACACTTCCAAAGGGTTTGCCATGACAGAGGGCAGTGTAAGCACGCCTATGAAAGTCTTAAGTGTCAAGTGTGTAGTTGGAGCACACTTAAGAGAGATTTGTATCCTTCGAGTGACAAATGCAACAAAATTGAGTGTCCAACTGATAGTTAACATTCTTAGGTGGCACAAATGGAGTAGATGCAAATCTATGAGACACTTTAAGTGGCAAGAACAACCAAGAAGCATGCCTAGAAGAGTGTCTTGTCATCCTTAAAGTGACAAGAATGACACAAGCATGCGCTTAGACAATCAGTGCCATGGTTAAGTGAAAAGAATGCACCGAGAGCACGCCAAACAGGTTATAACCAGCATTTAAGTGACATAGTAGCCAAAATGTGTACCCAAAAGAAAAATGACACCTAGACAATAGATGTTAGATTTCAAGTAAGGGTGAAACAATGGCACACCTAGAAGGGAATTACCAGCCTTTAGTGGCAGGTGTGAGGCAAAAGCGTGCCTAGGTGTGTGAGGACAGTCTAAGAAGGCATGAATGACTGAAAAGTGTGCCTGCAAGTGGGTTATCATTGAGCACCTTGAGGAGAAAAGCCAAGGTTTAATGACAAAGACACCTAAAAGGCACTGTTAAGGACTTGCTAAGTGGTGTGACCAAAATGCCTGCCTAGAGTGAGATTACAACCCTTCAAGTGCCAAAGACAATCATGAACTGCGCCAAAAAGAGATTTTTCCATGAATTAAGTGGCATAGGAGCAGAAGAAGCATGCCTAAGTCAGTTTCTGTCATTATTGAGTGACTGAAGCCTTTAAAAAGTCTGCTTGAACTGTTTTTGACAAGTTTGACTCATTAGAGTGACAAAAATGTGTGCCCAAGTTGTTTCCCTATGGCTTAAGTGGCCACAATAGTCATGATAAGTGCTTGAACTGGTTTGTGGTGAAAACCTAAGACATGCAGCAGAATTGAAGCATTCAAAGGTACGATTCAACATTAGGGTATGCTGTGCAGCTAGGCTCCCAGCCTCACTAATGTCAAGAACAGTTTTTTCAGTTGCTTATACCAGCAGCAGTTTGTGTATCTATAATTGCAACTTATACTTATTCATAATGCCTCCGATTTCATGCATATATCAGAAGTTGGGCAGTCTAAATGCAGGATTTTTTGTCCTTGGAACACCATACCCTTTGATAATTAAATGACAAAGAAGAAAAGCAAACAAGGAGAACATTGATGTCAGCTTTGCAGTGTTGCCATTTGTCTGATTTGCTATACCTGTCACTTCATTATCAATCAGTTGGTTATCAGCATTCAGCAAAACCTTCATCAGATTTGTGAGTGAAACCCTAGCATTGGCAAGTGACACTTTTCAACCATCTAGTGAAGATTGAACAGCAACCTTTCAGCTTTATTCTTTGCAGATTTTGGTCAACTTTTGTGTCTTTTGACGATTTCATCAAATTCTTGTGCTAGATTTTCTTATAACTTCATTCAAGCAATGCAACCATAGTTTTCAGTTTTGTTGAAACCTTGGGCAAAGGTTTTCTATTTTGCTAATTGGAACAAACCATAGTTGAAAAACTCGCAGCCTACTAGCAAGCCAAAAGCCCTAGCGAGTTACTCACCAGCAATTTTTTGAAAAACTCACCTAAACAAGTATAACTTCAGAATTTTCACCTAATAGTAAAAATTTTATATGATTTTTAAAACATTTTTTTAAACAAAAAAGCGCCAAACACCTAATTTTGCCCTTAAGTGGTAAAATTGTGAAAATGAATAGCGCGATGATGGTTTGTGAAGGTTTCAATAGCATTGCATCCAGACCCCCATGAGGGAGGTTGCCCCTCGACCCCATTGGGCTCTCCACTCCCAAACCCCCACTAGTTATTGGGATCTCTTGTCACATAGAAAACTTGATTACAATGAGGGGGTGACGAGGAATCGAGATATAAATCTTATGTACATTGACTTAGACATTATTATCACACAACTTGCCACAAATCTATTTAGATGAGGCAACTTCTACATATGGCATGGCCAGTGGAAGTGGCATTGTAACTCATTTAGAGGTTGAACTCGTCTTTTGGTCAATGCTATGTATGAAACTCTAATTTTCATTTGTATATGATGGAAATCAATAATATGTTCTACAAATTTAGTAATATGTGTGTTTTTGAAGAACATTTTAAAAAGTTCGATTAAATTGCCAAGTTATTACCGAGTTTTTGCCAAGTCACAAGTTTTTAAAAAATTGTCCTGTCGAGTAATTGTCAAGTCAGAGTTCTACAATTATGGAACAAACAATAGGGTTAGCGAAATCATCCTCAAAAGAGACCTAGGGTTTAAAACACTAGATTTTTTCTTGTTTCCACAAAAGGCTTCAGATTTGAGTCACCAAGATTGATTGGTGAAGTCATCAAGGGGTCGACAATATTTACAAATCTATCAAAAGTAGGACCCACGGTTTCAGGTTCTTAAGAAGATTTGTCAAGTTTCAAAGTAGGGGTTGCATAAGAATTGCAGAGTGTTATGCATCAGACTACTATTTTCAGCCACAGCTATTTTTTAAGGCGGTTACTCTTTTGAAGGTTTTATTCTTGGACAAATGGCTGAGGGCCTATTTTAAGTTTCCTTTAGTTAGATTTTATTTATTCTTTGTTTGAGCTAGTTTTTGCTTTAAAGTTCATTCTTTCCTGCTTTCAGTGGCTTTAACATTTTTGACAGAAAACCATGTGTAAGCTTTTGATTCTTTGAACCATCATTTCAAATCACACTCCATGATCCATCATCTTACACAGTTTTCTACTAGAAGCTCTTTAATTAACTATAATGGACTGTGGAAATATCATCTCTTTGATTTAAACATTTTGCTTTAAAATCATTGATTTTTGGCTATGTTACCGGATTCGCTCCTACAAGCTCCGGGTTCGATTCGGGTTCGATTCGAGTCCGGAATTCGGGTCCAGTCCGGGCAAATTCGTTGTGGGTCCGTTTTTTTGACTGTGGGTTCGGCCAGGGTTCGGACCCCTGACTATGGGTCCAGATAGGGTTTGAAAATTTCGAACCCGGGTTCTATTCCGCACCCAGGCGCGTTTTTTCACATTTTTTTTCATTTTTTTAATACTCTTTTGACTCTTTTTTGACTTTTAATGACTTTTTTATTCTTTCTAACCCTAATACTTGCCTCAAAAACATGAAATAGGTAAAGTGATACTCATTTACCAATTTGTGAATGAGAAAAAAGGATTTTTTCCCTCCATTGCTGAACTTTCTCTTTTGCTTGCACAAGCTGGAATAGACTTGAAGGCTGATCGTAGATTGTTCAAAGTTGATTGTTGTGCTATTCCTAAGCACTTGCAAGTGTCTATTCGTTGCTAAGAAGATCGTAGAGCAAGATTTCTTCAAAAGAGGTAGGTTTTTTGAAGTTTTTTGATTATTTTTTTTACATTTTTTTTCACAAGTGAACTTCAACTCTTTTGTTTTGTTTTTTAGTTATTGTTTTGTTTTACTTTTCATTCTTCTAAATGTCTATAACACATGTTCAATTTTTTCATTTTTTTGAAATTAATTAAGTCTTTTAGTTTCAAATTCAATGAATCAATACCAAAATTTCAATATGTTATGCCTTAGGTATGCACTATTCCGTATTACAATGGCAACCGATACCTCCTCAAGCTCAATCCAATCTCGTTTCAAAACAAACCCAGCCTCTCCCCTTTGGAAATATGTAGAAATGGTTCAGCAACTTCCAGGTGGTGGAGGATATGTTTGGATTTGTAGTCATTGCAATGTTCAATATTCGAGCTCATACAGTCAAGTAAAAGGGCACTTGTGCGGATCCCTGAAACAGGCATCAAAAATTGTCCAGGTGAAAACAACAATGGCATTCCAAAAAATATAGTGTTGAAATATATTGCTGAGCAAGAAAAGGCAGACCAAAAAACAACTAGTGGTAAAACAAGCCATCCTTTGAAGAAAGGATCTCGATCCATGAAACCCCCTACACCACATTCTTATTTTCCACCTACAGAAAGCCATCCATTTATGGACATCCCTCAAGAGCAAACCATGCCCGCTTCAAATAAAAGATCTAAGGGACCGTTGGAAGCTCCATTTCAGAATGAGGCAAGAGAGATTGTTGATCAAGACATAGCAAGATGTGTCTATGCCAATGGATTGGCATTCAATGTTGTTTGTTCACCATATTGGCAACAAATGGTGAAATCTATTAATGAGGCTCCAAAGGGGTATAAGGGCCCAGGTTTTGAGAAGGTGCGTTGCACCTTATTGGAGAAAGAGGTGAAACATGTAGCAATCTCTTTGAAGCCCATAAGGGATTCGTGGATCGAAACAGGGGTGACCATAGTTTCTGATGGATAGAAAGATGCAAGAAATCACCCATTGATCAATGTTATTGCTGTGTCCCCTAAAGGGGCAATGTTTTTGGGAGCAGTGGATTGTGAAGGACAGGGGAAAGATGATCCATTTAATGCTGACATCCTTTGCCAAGCTATTGAAGAAGTGGGCCATCAAAATGTTGTGCAAGTTGTAACCCACAATGCCAAAAATTGTAGGGCTGCTGGGTTATTGGTTGAGGAGAAGTATCCACACATTTTTTGGACACCTTGTGCTATCCACTCCCTCAATCTAATGCTACAAAAAATTGGATCCAAAATTGAGTGGATCAAATGTATGCCAAGGGCGAAGACATCCAAATGTTTGTCACCAACCACCATATGACACAAGGAATATTTAGACAATTCTCAAAATTGGAGTTGTTGAAGGTAAGTTAATTCTCAATATTTTAAATTTTTGAATTTTCTTTTAATTTTAATTTTTAAATTTTGATTTTGTAAATTTAAATTATATTTTAATTTTAATTTTGATTTTCAAACAAGTTGTCTGAGACCGTTTTCCTCCAACACAATTGTGTTGATAACGATTTATAAAGGTTCGTGAGGCACTATGTGCCATGGTAATCAGCCCTAATTGGGTTGTATGGAGGCAATCTAGCAATGAAAGGGCAAATAGGATCAAGCAAAGGATCCTAGATGATGGTTGGTGGGATCGTGTTGAGTATCTCGTCAGTTTCACCGAGCCCATACTGAGCATGATCCGTTACACTGACTTGGATAGACCTTGTTTGGGCGAAGTATATGATGGTATCGACTCAATGATTGAGAAGATGAGATCCATCATCAATGCAAAAGAGGAAGATCCTGAAGAAAAATTCTTCAAAGAGCTACAGGAAATCATGGTTGATAGATGGAACAAAATGACCACTCCCTTGCATCTTCTCGCTTTTGCATTGAGTCCCAAATATTATAGTCCCTGAGATACTTTCTACTTCATCAAGAGTTGCTCCATATAGGGATGGTGAAGTGGCCAAGGGTACAAGGCAGCAATTGTAGAATCTTCACCGATCGTGACCAACGGATCGAAAGTGAGGGCTGAGTTCATGGCTTTTGCATGCTCTGTAGTGTTGATCAGAATATGGATGCTCTTCGAGACAAGTGTAGGGTGGATGCTTATAGTTGGTGGTACTTCCATGGGCAAGAATACATGCACCTCCAACCTATTGCAATAAAAGTTTTATCCCAAGTAAGTTTTATATTTGTAATTTTAATTTTAATTAATAATTTTGTTTAGTTAAATTTTGTAACTCTTAACTATTTATTAATTTAATTTGGTCCTAATAGGTTGCTAGTTCATCCTCTTCTCGAGAGGAATTGGAGCACATACCCTTCATCCACTCAATAAAACGCAATAGGCTACATTCAAAAAAGGCTGAGGACTTGGTGTATGTGCATTCAAACTTGCGCCTCCTTACACACAAACATAGTTCCTACAAAGAAGGAGACACAAGGAGGTGGGATATTGAGCCAAAGCAGCTTGACTTGGATGCTTCCACAAGTCACTTAGCTGCACTTGATATTGATGATCACTATTAGCCTAAAGCAGCTACTGAGCATGAGAACGGTAGTGTTAGTGCTAGTGGCAGTGCTTGTGCAAGTGCCACTAATGCTATTTGTGCTTCTCCACAAAATGTAGCATCTAATGATGCTGATGATGCTGCTTTTTTTTATGACCCATATGATTCAGATTGATCAATGATCAATAATTATTAATGGCTGATTGTAAACACTTGACATTTTTATGTTTGAAGTTTGAACTTTAATTTATAATTCTATATCATGACATTTGACTTTTGAGTATAAAGTGGTGGTCTATTTTTGCTATGTTATTTGACTATTAATATGGTGGTGTATTCTGAACTTAATTACTGCTGCAAATATGTATATATTTCTAATTTTTATATGTTTTTGTATTACCGAACCCAACCCCAAAAAAAAAAATTTCCGAACCCGCGAACCGGGTTCTCAAACCCGAACCCGAACCCAAAACCGAACCAGTAACTTAGATTTTTGGGATAAACAATTTATTGTCCTGAATCTCAAAAACTGAGTATTTTGTGACCTTATAAATAAGTGTTTGAAGCACAAGAATTCATAACAATAGTTGCCACTACACTTATGCTACTGATATTTTATTCAATTTGTTATCTTTGTGTTTGCATTCCTATAGTTTGTAATTTCATTAATTGAAGTGAAAGTAGATTATAGCATGAAGATTTGTGTTGGGGATATCTACATGTCTTGGTAGTATCTTTGCATGTAACATAGCTGTTGAATTCCTAGAATAGTGTGATGTTATTTGTCCAAGAAGTTGTTCAATTCCTAGAATTGTGTGATATTATTTGTCCACATAGTTATTCTTTTCCAAATCTTGTATGCACTGAACAATTGGTCTTTGATTAAACAAATAGGAAGATGGTGTTCATGCACTTAAAATTAGATGATTCCATTCATAAAGTCTCTAGAATCTTGCTTGTCAGACAAGTGTTGTTACCAATCCTGTGCTTGTACCAAAGGCAAAAAGACGAGCAAGCAGTTGTTTCATTATTGCAAAACCCACTAGAAAAAATATTGTTAAGAGTAAATAACTATATATTTTGACTATAACTTAGTGTCACAGGTTAGTTTGGATCTCAGGGAGCTTCCTATTGTAATTTGAAGAGAAGTTTTATCTCACAGACTAATCTGGTTTGAGTTGTCTCGAAAAAATCAAATCAAATGAAATCATGCTTTTGATAGGCTGCAAAGCCAATTATGATCTCTACGGTCTTGAGAACCATCTCCTACCATCATAGATCTATATGACTCTTCTTACATATCCCACTTTGAAATATCCCCAATGGGGATCTGCCTTAAATTTCTGATTTTTATTTCTGCTCAAACCCTAATTCTGATTTCCGGATTTTATTTTCTGATTTCAAACAAAATATCACAGTGAACATACAAGTGCCCAAACATGACAAATGATGCTACCAATTGACATTCATATCAAACATGAAATCCACCATGAAAAACACAAGATAGGGCATCCAAATGCAACATACAGGTCTGATTTTCTGTACATAACTTTTGCTGCTACAAAACTGAATATTCTGGACTGATTTTACAAAGAACTCAAGGGCTCAAACATGCCAAACATATACCCAGATTTCTGCTCTACAAACTGGATCTGAAACTATGATTATACATAGTAACATACCAAATATATGCAAATTAGTCATCAAATATCAAACCCTAGATGGGCGAAATTCCTCCTTGGTAAGTGCTTAGGGTTTGCTGTTCCAAATATGCTCCAAATAATGCAAAATCACCCTCCAACGGTGGGTGCTGAGGTCTGTTCCAAGTGACACTCCAAATTAGGGAAAAACTCTAATGTAATCTGCTCACAAAATGCCACAATAATTCTGCTCCAAATCTGACCTGCAAATCTGATTATGCAATGATGCTCCAACCTCCAAATGTCTCCAATTAAGTGCAAATAGAACTCCGTTATGAGTCCTCCACAAGATGAGCTAGGTTTTCATCCAACTCACTGTATTCACAAGGCTTTTCGTCCTTGGAATTAAACCCAACCAAAGTTGCAACCAAAGAGAAGAATCTCCAAATGAAAATATGATATGAATGGATACCAAATGACTTGCACTTTACTTTCTTTTATAGCCCTCCCAAAATAACCTTAACAAGGTCGACCTCCTTTAATTTTTTTTTATTTTTTTATTTTTTATAGTTTATATTTTATATTTTTTTTATTTATTTAAAATACTATTATTTAATTAAAATATGAAAACTAGTATTCAAAAGCACTTTTTCCCGCCCTTGCAAAATTTGAATTTCAAATCAAATTGGGGACAGGACACACTTTTCCCATTCTTAATTGTTTCTTTGTAGATTTATTCACGATCTTCTGATAAGATAGTGACTATGATATGGCAGGACATCATTTATGTAGATGTCAAGGGATGTATATAAAGAGACGCAACCACTGATTGGTTAAAACTTAATACCAATATAATGCCTATAACACCTTGTTGTAATTGAATTTATTCAAGCGAAATTCTTCTGCTTAACAATCTTAGCCATTATTAATTATGAACATAGTTCCTGTGGTTACCTTATAGTTAATGAATATAAATATATGTCATCAAAATTCAATATTCAAGGGGATTCCGTGGCAGGACAAACCTTTTCTGGAGGTGGTAAATCTTTTACTGAAACCTTGGATGGAGCACCATCGGGTACACTGATGCAATTTTTGTACCCAGCTTCTTCCATGGAAAGTTTATCTATTTCCCCTTCAACCTACATAGAATCCAGCTTATTGACCAGAAAAGACTATCAACAAGAATTTCAAAGAATCAAATTAAAACTGAACTAGTACAATTATGATGTCTTGTGCTCCCTTGATATCATCCAGCCCATAAGGAATCTTTTCACCAAGCTTTTCCTGCACATAGAACAGAAAATAGAAGTTTCCAATTGGTCATTGTAACTCAATTGTGGGCATTCAGTGACTCAGAAATGAGCATTTCATTGAGAAGAACGAAACAATAGATGAGATGTAAGGAAGTTGAATTGCAATCAAGTAACTTCTTAGTACTGACATTCATTATCTACTTTTTTCACAACTAGAGATGCATTGCAAGCTCAGAAATAACCTGCCAAAAACGCTTCCGTAAATCCCGGTACTTACAGTTGACAATCATTCCATTCTTTTTATATGTAAATGCAATTGCGGGCTGTAGAAAAACAATATGTAAGTTTCATGTATGCCAAACTAGGAAATTACACAATACAAATTCAACTGTTAAAGCTCAAATTCAGCCAGAGTTCACTCAACCTTATTAAAACGTGAAATCTGCATCACCCCATTCCTCCTCAGTGTTTGCAAAGAAATACCACGCTCTGCAAAGTATTGACAAATCTGCAATGAGAAATACAACTTTCACAGTAATTATGTTACACCTAAGAAAAATCTCCATAAGATGCATCTATAAGAAATGCATGATGTGGTAGTTACCATAAAAAAAACTGCAAAAAATAAAAGAAAATGCCTCTAGTTCCATTGGTCCATAAAAAGTTAGCCTGGACAAATTACATGCAAAAACAAGACTAAAAGTACAATATTTTTAACATACAAACAGAACAATTATTACTTATTGTACAATATTCTTGGGAAACTATCCGAAAAGAATTATTTATGCTTGTATAGGATTGATTAAGGATCGCTTCAATTTAAATTCAAAATACCTCTTAGCATCATATAATAAACACAACCACCATAAAAATTAAAAATACCACTTCAATATCAATTAGTCAAAATTGAATGTCATGATAAATATTCATTGTTACATACTAAAATAATAATATCAAAGCCCTGTGGGGGGGATTAATTTGTTACTCCCTTATAACCATAGTAGTGACTAAAATCCATTTTAATTTATTTTGAAAAGCTTATTCAAATTATAAAGAAAGTGAGTTGTTAGGCCACATCACCAAGAATATGCCTAGCATAATGTTTATTCCCTCACCTAATAGCTCATTCGAAGATGAGAAGGGTGTTTCAACAAAGCAAACCCCATATATGTGGATCCCCTTCCTCAATCGCAGGTATGTGAATTTGAATGCACTGCACTTGGTTGAAAGGCCAAACCATCAATTCAACTCACAATCAAGGGTTATATAATTGCTAGTGCAGGGGCATTCAAGCTTACCACTACCTGCTGACATTTTGGTCTTTTTCTTCTGATTTTTGTGTCTGTTGCAGGTCTGTTTGTTGTTCCTTGTTTTTGCTCTTCTTGTTGCTGAGTGTTTTCTTTCTTCTGTTTGTAGCTGATTTCCATACTTCATTCTTTCCAACACCAAATTCTTTGGTTATTTCTCTCAAAGTTGTGATAGTTCCAAGGTGACCTTATGCAAGCACCTAAATATAGATTTCTGCACCTATTCTTGGTCTTATGTACAACAGTTATCACCTATTGCAGGCATAGTTGTAATGTCCCCTAATTGGGAATGCCCTCAATTTTCCCTAAATCCTTAATTTTTAAATAAACAAATGGGTTAGAGAATAGCTTTCACCTGATTGAAGCCCTGCACACAAATTAGAAACCATTTACCAAATCACACTGATTAGCAGATTATAACCATTTACCACAATAATAATTATTAGCGGATTATCATAATAAAATATTAGTAAACTCATGGCCAAATTACTAATTCAATCACAAAGCATTTAATGTCCTTGGAGGGCTCAACCATAGGAGAGCATGGGAGAACGTGACTTGATGGGGTGCGTAGGACCCTCTAGGGCCCAAGAGCGGATATACGATCCCCCTTGGCCTCATGTGGCCCATGCCATCCATATGAGGTGGTCTACCTAGGAGGTGTCCCCTTTCGCTATCCCCTCATCTTGCCAACCATTTCCCTCTCTCTATGGTTTGACCTCTTGTGCTGATTCACTGTGATGGAGAGGTGAGATTACAATGGGTGCCCTGAAAATGCCATCTCTCCTATGCCCAAAATGTTGTACCCTTGGTACCCCCTTGGCCTCATTGGGACTACTTGGTCCCCCATCTCAAGGTGGCGTACCTAGGAGAGTGCCCCATCACCGTTCCCCTTTTGTAATCTCAACCTCCTCTATCATGGCTAAAACATTCAAGACATATGGCAAACAAATATTAATCATATTTACTGATATAAGGAAACAGTCATAACAGCAATGCATCATTAGTACCTTGATCTTCTAATCAAACAATCGCAATCAAATATATTAAATGATGCTACAACTACATTATTGTAAATCAGATTTCATACCACTGATTCAAGAAATCAGACTGTTGTGCACATGCCAATTTATCATTTATTTCCAATTTAGAGGGTGAAGTCCTCTATTTCCTTTTATTTAATTTTTCCCTATAGATGATCACTGGTATGTATATTCTTCTCCTTCAATCGATTCATCATGAATATTCAAAATATAATGCTTAAAGAGAAACAAATAGATTAGATCAAATAAATAATTATGAATAAAGATTAATAATTGCTGAAAGCATCATTATTGCATAATCGTAAGTTTATATATATATATATATATTCCCATGATCATTTTTTATATGAACTTATCTGATTATGTCTGTTGCTGCACTCAAAGATATGTTCCAGACTTCTCATTTTTCCTTCCTCCATCCTTCATGTTGCTGCTTGTCTGAATACAAACTTATTTCTAATTTATTTCTATTCCATGCTTATCTCTGCTGTTCTCTATTTTCTTCCTTATTTCTCTTATCGATTTATCATTGGTCTGTATATATCTTCTTTGAGATCTGTATATTTCTCTTTTTTGATCTCCTGATGTATCTGATATTTATTTATTTTTACACCCTCCTTCATTTATACCTTCATACTCTTCTTAAAAGAGTGTGATTTCCTTTTAGAGACACCACTCGTCACTATGGACATGCCATCTCATAATGAATTCCTTTCTTTTAATTAATCACTACTCCTTTTTATCGCTGCCTTTAAACTAATTTCTGTCTCCTCTTTAAATGTAATTGCTGCCTTTTGAATTCGCTGCCCCTCTTCAGAAATGAAATTGCAGCCATTAGGAAATGTAGTATTTGTTAAATTAAAACCCGATCATTGCCTTAAGTGATTAGTCAGCACTGCTATTCTGAATCTGATCGCTGCCCTTTGTGGGGCCCTTAATTACCATTATAATAATTTGAATATATATATATATATAGTAATAATAATATTTAAATTGTTTATGTTTATATTTGATAATTATAATTATAATACTTTCTTATGATAATTATAATTATAATAATATTAAATTGCTAATATTTCTTTTTATATTTTTAATATGTATTCTGTTGTTTATTTTATTTATTTATTTACCTTTCAATGTTTAGTGTTGCAATTTCAGGGGCATGACAATGGGGCATGTTATTACTGGTCACTGCTTGTGAATCAGTCTTGTGTACATGGCTTTGGGCCTGCCTGGCTGGTGGCTACAGAAATGGTGGGACTTAAAAAGCTAGTTTCAATTCTGGGCGGCTTTCCCTTATGCAACCACTACAACCATCTACTCCTAGGCAGATGTTTCTATTGCAAATAAATGAGTACGTGCTACTCTGGATTATCACGCCTAATCAATAAAAAGTTAACTTTTGGGTGTATTCCATGACATCAAACAGCAAGTGCAGGGCATTCAGAACTGTGGGAAGTACTGATAGAGAAAAGTTGAACACCTACAGCAAAAGCTGTTGTCAAAAAATAACAAGGGGCTGGCTGTAACCAGGCAATGCCAGAACACTAATAATTTCTAGTTACTGCAGAAGGAGTGGACTGTATGTATGTACCCATTCTCAACAGAGTATGATGATTTAATGACTGATTTATTGTCATACGATACATTTTGTTTTCCACTGCTATTTTTCAGGATTTATTACTGTTAATACAAACTGCTCTAATAACCACCTTTTTTTTCCAAATTTGATTAGCTCAACTGTAAACAAAATGCATAACAACTTCTTTTCCACTTTCTAATCACCCAGATCCCAGAATGAGCAAGGTCAGAGCATATGGTGTCAGGATTACAATTAAACTGAGATCCCTTGGAATGTATTGTCATTGATGTCAAAGGTGGACAAGGTTGTAATTGATGTCAAAGAGTTTGTTGTGGAGATTGTCAAAGTCATTGATGTCAAAGCAAAAGACCACACGACCAATACTCATATCAAATTCCATTGTTCAAATATATTAAATTAAAGAACTAAAGAAAAGTTTTTGATCCTTATATGCTTGAAGAAAATATAAAAACGAAGAAATTAAATGAAATATCATCCTCATCCAAGAGCAGATTAGAATAGCAGTAAATGATATGGAGCAGCAATTATAATTAATATGAAGGAAGTGGTTAATAAGAAGGGATTAAGATTCATAAAAAGCAGCAACTACACTATGTGGCTGACTTCCTTAAAGGAAGTTTAAAATTAAATACATAAAATTAATTATTACCTATGGGACCAACCCCTAAGAAGTGCACCCCCATGTAAGACAAAATCATCCCATTTAAAAATATAATGAAAAGGCATGTATTAACAAAGAGTTGTGTCCAATGAGTGAAGTCGCCTCTCTTTGCAAGAGGTGTGAAGAAGATATGAATAGATGGAGGATTGGGAGTCAAAAGCAACAAGCAATTCAATGAATATTTTTCAGAGTATAAGGTAAAAGAAGAGCAGAAATATGAAGAGTAAATCTGAATTATATTGAAGATATTTGTGTGATGAAAAGAAAGAATTTATGCTAGTACAATGAATTAATGATATTCAGATTTGAAGGAAGAGATTTGTGATTGAATTGGATTTTTCAGGATTGTAAAAAGATTTAGAGTTTGGATCAGATTTGTGTTAAAAACTACATCAGCCATTGAAGAATTAATAGGTTGGAGCCTATCAATTAGAGGTTGGAGCCTCTTGCTAGGTTGGAGCTCAGTTTGTGTGGGGGTTCAAGCCTGCAATAGGTGGGAGCCTTTATTTCTGTTGAGTAGTCATTGGAGTCTCTAGTAGGTTGAAGCCTACAAGAAGAAGATAGAAGTTATATATATATATATATATAAAATTGTGCCATGGTTTTCCGTAAGAGATGGTTACCCCAACTCTACTATGACCAAAAACTCACGGATTTTCAGAGTTTGAGAAAAGGTAATATGTCAGTCAATGAGTATTGGGAGAAGTTTACCCGGCTTTTGCATTATGTTCCTATATACCAAAATGATGAACGCTTCCGCATAAGAAAGTTTATCATGGGACTTAACAGTCAGATCGGAGGAGAGGTGGATATGCACGGTCCAACAACAATGGATCTTGTATATGAGAAAGCGGTTAAACAGGAGCAAAAGCTCAAGGCTATCTCCACTCGTCAGGAAAGCAAAGACCGTAAGAAGGTTGCAGAAGTTCCAGACAAGCCAACTCCAAAGAAGTTGGAAGTTGTGGCAAATGCACCAAGGCAAGGGGAAAAAGCATCCCGTAATAGTGGGAAAGAACCAAGAAGGGAGCGTAAAAGGAATGGTTCCAATGGTGGTAATACCAACAATACTAGTGAAAATCAACAAGTCTGGAGAACCCGCAAGGAAGAGAGGACCGGCTACTGGATGTTTTACATGTGGAAGAGACCACTATGTTAATCAATGTCCTAATAAAGCTTACAAGTCACGATCTTATGGTAATCCACTACCTACCCAGCAAGCAATGTTCCAACAAAAGATGCATGCAGCTATGGATGATCGTCAGGCGGAGTATCAAGTGACTCCAATTGAAACTCCAGGTATTTTGTTTGGCTTTACCCATTTCAATATTTATAGATACTGGTGCAACTAAGAATTTCATTTCACCTAGAATAGCTAAGCAATTATCTAGGAAGGTTGGATACATGGCAATGTTTTGGGATGTACAGTATACAAACCAGACAAGAGCAAAGGTGGAACAATATTTGTTCGAGGCTAGGTTAGGGCTACCTTGTTTTTCTACAGAAGTGAACCTATATGTCGCACTCTTAGGATCCTATGATGTTATCTTAGGTATGAATTGGCTATGGAGACATAGTGCTAAGGTCGATTGTCTTGTGAAAACTGTAGAATGCCTAGATGATCTTGGTAATCAAGTGAAGTTTCAGGGATACCTAGAGAGGTCAAGATTCGTCAATCTCGGCAATGCAACTGTTAAGAGCTAAGAAGAAAGGGTGCAAACTCTTTGCTGTCAAGATAGAGGAACTTGAAGAGAATCTTGATAACTTAGAATCACAAAGCTTCCAAGAGATGGAAGATGGTGAAATGGATGAAACAAGAATGACGGATATGGAGAAGTAACCTATTCTGAGAAAGTTTTCGGATGTGTTTCCAGATGAGTTACCTGGGTTGCCACCAAAAAGGATATTTGACTTCTCTATAGATATAGTACCAGGGTCTAAACCTATTTCCAAGGTGCCCTATAGGATGACCACAACCGAGCTAATGGAGCTTAAGGCGCAATTGGATGAATTGTTGTCGAAAGGGTTAATAAGACCTAGTGTGTCGCCTTGGGGAGCACCAGTCATCTTTGTGAAAACGAAGGTTGGTACTTCGTGTTAGTTTTATGATCAGATATAATGCACAGAAAATTAATTCAAAATCAGACACAATAACACAGCAGATACCCTGGGAAAACCCTCCTCTTGAGGGAGAAAAACCCAGCAACAATATATCACTTATATATTGAATCAACACAATAATGATCTCCTTACAAGAGGCCCATATGAAGGCCTAAATACATGCACCAAAGAGTGATGCAACACAGCAATACAAAGAGACAATATGCTGAAGAAAACTCAGCCACTAATAATATCGATCTGCCTTGAGAAGAACTCGCACTTGAGATGAAGGACGAACTAATTATGAGACTATGAATAAATGATAGCAAAAAGAGAAACATCATCTATATATACAATATGAAAGGAGACGTGGCCCTTCAAGAACACAAGTCAGCCTCTCATAGAAAGATGTGCTCCTCCATAAAAGTCGCGTCCAGGAAAATAGTCGGCCTCTTCATTAATTCATGCCACTTCATAATTAATTATAATAACCAATGAATGTGTCTCTTCAAAAATCGATATCATATAAATTAAATAGCCATAGGCTATAATTTAATTTATCTCAAATGTAGTAAGGGAGATCTCTGGAAGAAGACCACGACGCTGCCATAAAACATCAACACTCCCTCTCGGCTAAGGAGGATTCTTCCAGCTGCACAAGACATATCACCTCATCGTGCTGTCTACCACAATGGCTACAACCACATGTGGAAAAAGAAAGATATCACCTTATCGTGACATCAACCATTATGGCTACAACCATGTATGGTATGTACAAGTGTTCATCACTTGCGTGATGTTGTCACCTCAACATGACGTTCACCATGGCTCTCCCAGAGGGTGAAACACAAGTACAAGAAAATCATCACGGACTCTCTCACGCGATGCTGTCATGGAGTCACACACATGACATCCACCATGGTTCTCCCAGAGGGTGGAAACAAGGGCTTTCACCTCAAATCTCAAAAGGAGAAATGCATTAAACAAGGGCTTACACCTCAAATCTCTCTCAAAGAGAAATGCATTAAAGAGGATCACGATCTGAGACTCCTTCTCAGCTAGGGTTGTATTCTCCACCATACCAAGCTTATCTCAAAAGTACACAAACTTTATCTGGAAGAGAGGCTTGGTGAGAATGTATGTCGTCTGCTCATCAATGTTGATATACCTCAATTGTATAGCTTTCCTCAATACCATATCTCTGATATAATGGTATTTGATCTCAACATGCTTGGTTCTGTCATGAAACACAGGATTGACAGAAAGCTTCACACAGCTCTGTTATCACAATGAATGATAGTAGGCTCCATTGATTGTCCAAACAATCCTGCAAGGAGCTTACGAAGCCACACTACTTCTCGAGCTGCCACACAAGCTGCAATATATTCTGCCTCTGATGTACTCAATGCTACAGATGACTGCTTCCTGCTACACCAGGAAATCATAGCAGATCCCAAACTGAAGCAACATCCAAAGGTGCTCTTTCGATCAGTGACACACCCTACCCAATCAGAATCAGTATAGCCATGCAACTCTAGATCCACACCTGAAGAATATCTCAATCCATATCCAGCTGTGCCTCGCAAGTATCTCAAGATATGTTTTGTTGCAACAAGATGTATCTGCCTCGACTCACACATGACCTGACTAAGTGCACTCACTGCATAGAAGATATCTGGTCTAGTGTTGACTAGATACATCAAGGATCCAATCAACTGCCTGTACATCGTGGGATCCACCACGTCTGAACTAGCTGCAGCCTCCTTCAACTTATGTAGGTTGGTCTCCATAGGTGTAGACATGGATTTGCAATCCATCGTACCAAACCTCTTAAGTATATCAATGGTGTACTTCCCTTGACTTAGAACATCTCATCTGGCTTCTGCCAAACTTCTAAGCCAAGGAAGTAATGCATGAGCCCAAGGTCCTTCATTTCAAACTCAAAAGCCAACTCCTTCTTGCATTTGAGAATGAAGTGATCTTCTCCAGTAAGAATCAAATCATCAACATACAAAACCAGAATCAATGCATCACCATCAATTACCTTAAAATATAGATTTGAGTCAGCATCATTCTTAGAGAATCCCAAGCTTGACAAGTAATGATCAATCCTTTCGTACCATGCACGAGGAGCCTACTTAAGACCATACAAGGCCTTCTTTAGCCTGCAAACATGAGACTCTTTCCCATGTACCTCAAATCCATCAGGTTGCTCGATATAAACTTCTTCTTCGATCACACCATTCAGGAAAGCCGTCTTCACATCCATCTGATGAATCTTCCATCCTCTAGATGCAGCAATGGTAATGATGGTTCTGACAGAAGTATAGGGAGCAACTAGAGCAAATGTTTCTTCATAGTCAACTCCCTCTTTTTGTGAAAACCCTCTAGCCACGAATCTTGCCTTGTACTTCTCAATGCTCCCATCAGCCGCATGCTTGATCTTGAAAAGCCATTTTGAAGATACCACAAATTTGCCTTCGAGTCTAGGAACGATGTGCCAAACATCATTCTTGAGAACTAACTGATACTCCTCTGTCATAGCATTTCTCCAAACCTGTTGACTAGAAGCTTCCTCAACACTAGAAGGCTCGGACTCAATAATCTAACTCATCAAAGCAACATAATTGGAGAACTTATGCAGTCTCTTACTTTCTCTGAAGGTACATCTTGGAGCTGCAAACCTTCCTGCCTCCTGCATTGCCTAGCCCATAGAGGTCTCTTTTTCCCAATCACAATATCGGTAGACCCATCAATAGGTCCCAAGGGTTCAACTGGATCATTATCTTCCTTCGGTTCTGAAGTCTCCCTCTAAATCTCAGGAGTATGGTCAACTTCCATATCCTGAGGAGACTCTTCATTATCAATCTCCATATGAGTACCCTTGGATCTCTTGTATGCAACATCTTCCTCAAATGTGACATCCCTACTGTTCTCGATCAACTTCTGACCTGGAATGTAGATTCTGTAGGCTTTTGATGCCTCACTGTAACCTACAAATATCCCCTTCTTGCCAGAAGGTTCCAACTTTGTTCTCTTTTCCTTCGGAATATGAACATAAACTGGACATCCAAAGATCCTCAAATGATTCACCTTTGGCTTCTTCCCAGTAAAAGCTTCTTTAGGAGTCATGTTCTCCAGGATCCGGTGAGGACTTCTATTCTGAACATAGACTGCCGTCCTAGATGCTTTTGCCCATAGGAAGGTTTGTAGATCCTAATCATGAATCATGGCTTTTGTTACTTCCACAATCGATATGTTCTTTCTTTCTGCAACACCGTTCTATTGAGGATTATAAGGAACATTGAATTCCCTCTTAATCCCAGCTTCAATGCAATAGTTTTGAAAGCTGTCGGAGGTATACTCTCCTCCATTATCGGATCTCAGGACTTTGATCTTCTTCCCGGACAAATTCTCCACCTGAGCTTTGAATTCCTTGAACCTTTCTAATACTTCCTAAAATTCTTTAGATTTCAAGAAATAAATCCAAGTCTTTCTAGAGTAGTCATCAATAAAAAGAATGTAATACAAGAAACCACTCGAAGAAACAACAAACATTGGACCACATAAATAAGAATGAATGAGATCTAGAATACATTTGGATCTATTTTCTCTACTATGAAATGGACCTTTAGTATTCTTACCCATAGCGCAACCTCGGCGAATACCTTCATGCTCCTGGTTGAACTTTGGAAGGCCCGTGACCATCTTCTCCATGATAGGTAGAGCTCGCAAGTGAAGGTGAGCCAATCTTCAATGCCAAAGATCACACAAGCTTGAAGAATCATGTACTAATGCCTGAAGTGGACGAGTGCATAGCCTGTAGAGACTCTCATGTCTAACTCCAATCACTTGAGCAGTTTTGAAGTTGGAGTTCTTCGTCCACACAAGAACTTTGCCCTTAGAGAATGCAACTCGGTAACCCTTGTCTTCCAAGGCTGAAATGGAAACAAGGTTTCGCTTGATGCCTGGAACATATAGAACATCGCACAACTAAAGGGTAATGTCAGAATCCAAGTGGAGAGTGGAGCTCCCAATTCCTTTCATCGAGTAACTAGCATCATCTCCAATAATGACTTGTTCACTAGAATCTCTCTCCACCAAATTTGTTAGATGCTCCTTGAATCTGGTAATGTGGCGAGATGCACCACTATCAATCAACCAAGTGTTGGTGTCGGTAGTTACATTGCTTGACAATGCCGAATAGAATAAGTACTCACATGAATCCTTCTGCGGGGAGACATCATCAACATCTGCAATGGTGGCATGCTGCTTAGGCCTGGTTGATGCTTGGCAAAGTGACCATACTTGTCACATCTAAAGCATTGGACTTTGGAGAGGTCCCTCTTCTTCTTGAATGCGGGAGCACCATCAGCTCCATTATCTCTACTCCTCTTGAAGTATCCTTTCTTCCCATTTTTGCCTTTCTTCTTCAATGATTGAGAGGCGAGAACATGAATGTCTTCATTGGTAGGGCTTTGACCAACTCCTCTAGCAGTCAATCTAGACTCCTCTTGAATGCAATCCGCTCTCAATCGATCAAACTTGGGAAGCATTGATCTTGCACTGATTTCTTGAATGTAGGACTCCCATGATGAAGGAAGACCATTAAGAGATAGCATGGTCAAGTCCTTGTCATCTATCACATGACCAATTGTAGAGAGCTGATCTCTCAACTCCGAAATTTTCATGAAGCAATAACCGTTTCTCCTTTCACCATCTTCACATGATGTAGTTTTGCTTCAATGCAAGAGTCCAGCTGGTGTTGTTGATTTCGTACATCTCCTCCAAGGTTTTTAACATGTCTCTTGTCGTCTTCAACTTGGAGACAATAGGAACAATATGATCCTTCACGAAATCAACTAACATCTTCTTTGCCTTGATATCTTTCTTTCTCCATTGAACTTTCTCTTCCTCATCCGTACGTTCGGGAACTTTGCTCTCCATGAACTCAACCAATTCGTTTTCCTCCAAGGAGAGCATAATTTTGAATCTCCATGAAATGAAGTTTGATGCTCCTTCAAGTCTATCCTCAATCTTAAGACTATTCACCATCTTGACGAAGAGATAGAGATAGACAATAATGAGAAAGAGAAAAGAGTATCGCTGTAATAATAAATCTGATCACGATCTTCTTCACACCCGCTCTAATACCATGTTAGTTTTATGATCAGATATAATGCACAGAAAATTAATTCAAAATCAGACACAATAACACAGCAGATACCCTGGGAAAACCCTCCTCTTGAGGGAGAAAAACCCAGCAACAATATATCACTTATATATTGAATCAACACAATAATGATCTCCTTACAAGAGGCCCATATGAAGGCCTAAATACATGCACCAAAGAGTGATGCAACATAGCTATACAAAGAGACAATATGCTGAAGAAAACTCAGCCACTAATAATATTGATCTGCCTTGAGAAGAACTCGCACTTGAGATGAAGGACGAACTGATTATGAGACTATGAATGAATGATAGCAAAGAGAAACATCATCTATATATACAATATGAAAGGAGACGTGACCCTTCAAGAACACAAGGCAGCCTCTCATAGAAAGATGCGCTCCTCCATAAAAGTCGCGTCCAAGAAGATAGTCGGCCTCATTAGCAAATCGGGCCTCTTCATTAATTCGTGCCACTTCATAATTAATTATAATAACCAATGAATGTGTCTCTTCAAAAATCGATATCATATAAATTAAATAGCCATAGGCTATAATTTAATTTATCTCAAATGTAGTAAGGGAGATCTCTAGAAGAAGACCACGGCGCTGCCATAAAACATCAACACTTTGCGTTTGTGCATCAACTATCATATGCTTAACAAAGCTATGGTAAAGAACAAGTATCCATTGCCACGCATTGATGATCTATTTGATCAAATGAAGGGAGTTACCATATTCTCTAAGATAGATCTGAGATCTAGATACCACCAATTGAGGATTAAGGATGAAGACATCTTTAAAACTGCGTTTAGAACTAGATATGGACACTACGAGTTTATAGTTTTACCCTTTGGTTTAACAAATGCACCTGCAGCATTTATGAATCTGATGAATAGTGTATTTAGGGATTGCCTAGATAAATTTGTTTTGGTTTTCCTAGATGACATCCTAATCTATTCTAAGGATGAGAAGGATCATTGCAAACATTTAGAGATAGTCCTACAACATTTAAGAGAACATAAGTTGTATGGTAAACTCTTTAAGTGTACCTTCTTTTACAGAAGAGTGCATTATCTTGGACATGTGATCTCAGCAGATGGAATCTTTGTAGATCCAGCTAAGAACAAAGTGGTATTTGAATGGCCAGAACCCAAGAATGTGTCTAAGGTAAGAAGTTTCATGGGTCTAGCAAGGTATTATAGAAATTTTGTTGCAAACTTTTCCAAGATCGCTTTACCAATTACTTCTTTAAAAAAGAAAGGGAAGAAATTTGAGTGGACTGACAAGTGTCAAGTAGCCTTTGAACTATTCAAAGAGAAGTTGACTACTACACCGATCTTGAAAGTCCCAGATCTTGAAGGTAACTTTACTATTATCACGGATGCATCCAAGGAGGGTTTAGGGGGTGTGTTAATGCAAGATGGGCAAGTAATTGCTTACGAATCAAGGAAGCTAAAACCTTATGAGCAAAATTATGCATCGCATGATTTGGAGTTAGCAGTTGTGGTTCACGCATTGCAAATGTGGAGGCATTACTTGTTAGGGAAACCTTTTGAGATGAGAACTGGTCATAATGGGTTAAAGTACCTTTTCACTCAACCTAATCTGAATGCTAGATAGAGAAGATGGTTAGAGTTAATAGCTGACTATGACTTCAATATCAGTTATATAAAAGGGAAAGAAAATCGGGTTGTCAATGCCTTGAGTCGAAGATGTCATATTGCTTCAATAGTGACGATTCAAACCGACTTTAGAGGACAAGTGTTGCAAAAATGCAAAGAGGATGAGTATTACTTGCAAGTCAAGCAAGCATTCACTAGCAATCCGCAAGATTCTAGGTATGAGGGTTTTCATTTTGAACCTAATGGATTACTTAGATATAAGGGGAGAATATATGTACCTGACGTAGGTGAGTTAAGAAATCTGGTATGGAAAAAGTACATGAAGCACCTTACTCTGGACACCCTGGAGTGACAAAAATGATGGCAGATGTGAAGCCGTTATATTTTTGGAAGGGAATGAAAGGAGATGCTGCTAGATTTGTAGCTAGGTGTCTTGAATGTCAAAGAGTGGAAGCGGAACATCATCATCCTGCAGGCTTGTTATACCCACATGACATACCAGAGAGGAAATGGCAAGTCATAAGTATGGACTTTGTGCAAGGATTGCCTATGTCAAGAAATAAGCACAATGCCATTCTTGTGGTTGTAGATAAGCTTACAAAGGTAGCACATTTCATACCTGGGAATCTAACTGATGGAGCACCTGTCATAGCAAGGAAATTTGTGCAAGAAGTGTTTAGGTTGCATGGGATTCCTGAGAAGATTATCTCAGATAGGGATGCATGAGTCACTTCTAGGTTTTGGCAAACCGTGTTTTTTGCACTAGGGACTCAATTGAATATTAGCTCGGCATATCATCCAGAAATGGATGGACAAACTGAAAGGGTGAATCAAGTATTGGAAGACCTACTTAGAATGCATTGCATGGATCAATTGTACAAGTGGGAAGACTACTTGCCCTTAGTAAAATTTGCTTACAACAATTCTTATCATTCCGCAATAAAGATGGCTCCTTTCGAAGCGTTATATGGTCGAAAGTGTCGAATTCCTATAAGTTGGGATAAACTTGAGGATAGAGTGAGTCTTGGGCCAAAGATGTTGGCTGAAATGGAAGAGCAAGTAAGAATTGTTAAGCAAAGGTTAGTTGAAGCTAACGACCGACAGAAAAGCTATGTTGATGCTAAGAGAGTGCCCCAAAATTTTTCCGTAAGTGACAAAGTGTTGTTGAGAGTTAAACCTCACAAGAGCTCCATTAAATTTGGGAAGTCTTCCAAGTTAGCCCCGCATTATGTAGGACCTTTTGAGATTCTAGAGGAAGTGAATCTGGTAGCTTATCGAATTGCATTGCCACCAAGTCTTGCCAGAATGCATAATGTCTTCCATGTGTCCTACCTAAAGAAGTATATACCCAGTGATAATCATGTGATTGATTGGACTACTTTACAGGTACAGGACCCCAGAGTGGTAACACTCGAGCCCGTCAAGGTGCTCGGAACACGTAAGCTTCGCTTGCGTAACAAGGAAGTCTTGCAATGCAAACTCTAGTGGGACCAATATGCGAAAGACTCAGCCACTTGGGAGGACTACACTAAGATTCAGCAAAAGTTTCCTCGTGTTATAGATGTATTTAAAACAATATGTTGTTTGTTTTGTTTTATGTTGCTATATAAAATCATCGGGGACAATGATTCACAAGGGGGGGAGTATGTTACACCCCAATTATGTAATTACTATTTACTATTACTATGTAGGGTAAATGTGAATGTAATATGAATTCTGAAGATGAATAAATTATGCTTGCACTTTGTTATCAAATGAATTATGAATGAATGTTATTTCATTTAATGAAATGTAAAGAAATGCATATATGTGAAATGGATGGTTATTGAATTAATATTCTAACTTTGGAGATGTATTATGTGTAGTGCATATTTTGCTGAATAGCTAACTACCTTGGGCATATGTTAGTGGATGCAGGTATTTGTTCAATTCCTCCAAGCGGAGGGGAAGTATCACTTAGGAGAAGATCTTGGTCGGGTAACTAGTAACGTAACCTACCTGAGCTTACACACACTCACAGTAGTATGGTTGAGTCAAGTTATTTATGAAGGAAGATGGTAAGTCATCCTTAGTTGATGTGTCTGCATTAGTAAGAGTCTTGTTTACTATTGAGTGCATTAGTGGGTGATGTTTATCTATTTGAGCTTGTGAGTTCTTTCCTTTATTACTATGCTCCTATCGATGAGTAGGACATACGTGGAATATGTATATGTACATATATGCAAGTCGATGATAGACCATACACATGAAGGAATGCGTACATGAGTGTACATAGGTAGACGTACCTATGCACACTTATGGACGAATTGCTTATGCGCATGGAACTATCAAATGGACCTTACGACATGTATATGTATATGTATAGATATATCACACGAAGGCACTTATCAATACAATAGTAATTGTGTATGACATTGGTGTGTAATCGAGGGTGTGTGTGTGTGTGTGTGTATTTATATATATATATATATATGTATATATGTATCAATACACACGTGTGAAAGGAAAATGGGTATGCCCATACGAATGTATCGATATATGTATACATACGTATGCATGTACATAGAGGAATATATATGAATATATATATATGTACACAATCGATATAATTGTTATTACTATGTTAATGACATCTTGTTTGTATTCATTTGTATATCAAATGTATACATACTTTATTGGCATAAGATATATATAAATATATATTAACATATATATATATACATATACATATACATACATACATACATACTTACATACATACATACATACATACATACATATATATATACATATACATATACATACATACATACATACATACTTACATACATACATACATACATACATATATATATTCAATCAATTGCTCGGAAATCGATTAACTTATAAAAGCTTTAAGGCCAATTTATTAACTTAATCATAGGCCGAGTATATGATATATGTTGGCTGTATATAAAGGCCGAATGTTACACATGTTGGCAACATATAAAGGATGAGTTATATGCAACATAATTCACAGCCATTAAGTCGATATGAGGATTGAGACTTGGTCTACGCCTTATGTTGGAATATCTTTGACTTAATAACTGCAAAACACCTTATCATAAGAGTAAATATCAACAACAAATAAATGCATGCAAGGATAAGTTACAGCAAGTTGATGAACTAGTCAAACTAATTTATGAGATAAATCGACTCACCATGGACTTAGTCAACTATTTGCAAGTGTTGTAATTTGAAGATAGACTGATTAAAATGAGTTTAAGCCGCGCCAACTTATGAGGAACAGGCTGCTTGCTTGGCACCATGTTGAGAAGTCATGTTTGCTGTAGTTGTTCATTTTGAAGGCAATTTGAATATCACCTTTCTATCATGTTCTGATTTGAAATGGTCTTATGCTGCTGTCAACTAATGAGGTCGACTTGTAGCTTTATTTTGCTAAGTATACTCTTATTTGTGCACCACCTTTTAGCTAAGTTGAGTGAGTTGTTATGCATGGAGTTTGCTGTCAATACGCATGCCATTTTTGTAGGATGAGAAGTCTTTTTTCTTCTGTATAAATAGTGGAGTTGAACTCTCATTTGGGATGCATTGTGCTCAGCATTTCATACACTTTTGCTCTGCATTTCTTATTTGCATTATTCTGCTATATTTTGAGAGAGAGCTTTGAGTATTTGTGAGAGTATTAGCATATTGAGAGAAGTATATTATCAACTTGAGAGATAAAAGTTTATTGTGGCATCACTGAAGAGATCAAAGCTAGACCAGTTACTGTTTTGGAAACCTGAGTTGCAGCCAGTAGATTGGATAAGCGAATATAGGCATGAGGATAATCTTCCTTTATTTGTCTTAGCTTTTGAAAGATTGTTTCATGATTGCTTTAATTAGTCTATTACTGAGTAGCCGGATACGCCCCTGCCCCTCCCTGGGCACGCATATCCCCGTATCAGATACGGATACTTGTGCTATACGCCATGGATACACGTTGGATATTGTACCCACACGTGCCCAAAAAACCTTGATTTTCTAGCCGTGCCGGATACTATGTGATTTGATTTTTAAAAAAGTTGACATGAATCTTCCAAAATATTATCTTGAAAAAACTTCAATCATGCAATTTTTTGTTTTGTTTTGTATAAATAAAACCTACACCAAATGAGGAAGACAAATGAAATGTTTTTCTATTTCAGCAACCCATTTTTCTAAGTCTTCTTCCCATACAACTCCACTATTTTTTTGGTGTTTTTATTTTTACAAATTTAAAAAAGTTAATTGTTTATAACTTTATATTTATATTTAATATTTATATTATATTGTTTAAATGTTAGATATTTTTTAAAAAATAAAATTTATTCTTTAAATATAAATAAAATTTATTTATTCTTTACTAAATTATTAATATTTAAATTTTAATATTATTTTAATTTGTATTTTCTTATTTGCTTTTAAAGTAATGAAAATCTCCTCTAATAACTTAAAAAATATGTGTATGTTTTTTTTATGAATGTCGTATCCAACCATATCCATATTGGGGGTCTTAAAAAATGGCCGTATCCGTATCCGATACTGTATCCATATCTGTATCTGTCTCCGTGTCCATGCAACTTTGGTCTATTGTGAATACTTGCATTTAGGAGAAAATAGTAATGCTTTGAAAAAGAATTAGAAGTTGCTTTATACTGTTTTGTGAAGTGCTTGTAGTTACTCCATAATAGGAGGATCTTGTTTGTCATAAGTATTAACATACTAAATATGATTTAACAAGGGTAGCTTAAGAGTTACTCACAACTAAGTTATTTGATTTAACTAAGATAGCTAGTGGAATACTCCTAGGATTGTTTGTCCAATAAGGGAGGGAGCTTGTACATTTACTTTGTAAAGTAGATATATCCTAAGTTTGTAGCAATGGTGATAGGCTATCTCTGGGGTTCAAGATTACTCATTGGAGGAAATACCTATGCATAGATTATAGTGGCCTTAAGTCAAATCAAGCTTGAGTAGTGTAAGTGAATAGAATGACCTTCACTCGAAGTAATAAGTGAGAACACTTTGGCCAAAGTAGTGTGATTGTCTCTAGCTGCACTATCATTTCACCGTGATCCAGTTATTGCATGCTAGTCCTAGATTGTGAGTTTACAAGTTCTAGTCATGTAGGACATAGCACTAAGCTCAGTTGGTTGTCAATACCTAGTTACTCTACCAATCCCTTCGTCGAAGGGTAGGGCCATCTATCGAATGATAGATGTGCGGGGGACCGCATAAAAGCGCTTGAGTGATGCTTCTCCTCCTCAGTGGGCGACAGAAGACCAAGATTTGAAAGGAGGATCCTGGACCATCTATAACTATTTGTTCCAAAGCTCGGTTGAGCCATGTATGCACTTGTGCACAATCTTAAAATATTGAAATTTGTGAAATTATTATATTAAAATGGAATCCTTATTGTATATTGTTATGGTATCTTTGTTCATTTGTTCTCATTAAAGAAAATAATTTTTTTATTGAAATGGCTTGTTACATAGCTTATTTACTCGCTCAGTGAAAACTTAGGAAAAATTTACTTCAGTGAACGATTGGCATGTTACAGCCAGAAAGATTCCTACTATCAGAGAATAAAGATTATGTTTGTAGATCAAAGAAGGCACTCTAGGGGTTGAAACAAGCCCCCAGAGCATGGTATGCTAGACTTGACAAACATCTACAACAACAAGGGTTCAAGAAGGGAGTTGCGGATAGCAACTTATATTAAAACCGTAAGCAATGATCAATTGATTGTGGTGGTTTATGTTGATGACATCATTTTTGGAGGAAGCAATGACAACATGTGTCAAGAATTTGCAATGGAGATGCAAAAGGAATTTGAGATGTCTATGCTAGGTGAATTATTTTTCCTTCTTGGTTTGCAAATATCACAATCAAAGAAGGCAATATTTATTTCACAAACCAAGTATGTAAAAGAGATGTTGAAAAAGTTCGAGATGGAAGATTGTAATCTTGTGAGTACCCCCATGGTAACAGGATGTAAGTTAAGTACAGATGATGAGTCATCTAAGCAAACCAAACACTTTATAAATCAATGATTGGAAGTCTTTTATATTTGACAGCTTCAAGGTTGAATATTACGCAAGCAATTGGTATGGTAGCAAAATTTCAAGCTACACCAAAGGAAACACATGTTCAAGCAGTGAAACAGATATTCAAATACTTGAAGGGAACATTGGAGTTTGGTCTATGGTATCCAAGTGGAAATGACTTTACTCAAGTAGCATACACAGATGCGGATTTGGCAAGCAAAGTTGATGATAGGAATAGTACAAGTGGAGGAGCGTTCTTTCTTGGTAACAACCTTGTATCATGCATGAGCAAGAAGCAAGCATCAATTTCCTTTTCTACCGCAAAGGCAGAATATATTGTAGTAGCATCATGTTTCACTCAAGTGTTGTGGATGAGGCAAACATTAAAGGACATCAAAGTAGAATATGATCATCCTATCACCATATTTTGTGACAATACAAGCACAATTAATATCTTGAAGAATCCAGTGATGCATTCAAGGACTAAGCATATTCCCATAAAGTATCACTTTTTGAGAGAGCAGGTGGCAGAGGAACAAGTTAAGTTGGAATATATTCCTACAAAGGAAGAGATTGCCGACATATTTACAAAGCCACTTCCGAAGGACACATTTGAGTACTTAAGGGAAAAGTTGGGAGTAGTCCCATATTTAGAGGGAGCTACCCACGACATTATCTTGTAGCTCCATGGAAGATAAAATTCAGAAATAGATGGAAGATCCTTTTCCATTGATATCAAAGGGGGAGAGTTAGAGCAAGGGGGAGACTGAAAAAGGGGGAGTAGTACAGCCAGGGGGAGAAATATCGAAAAGAAGAGTTATATTCATAGTTGGATTGCCATCAATGACAAAGGGAGAGATTGTTAGAATGTATTGTCATTGATGTCAAAGGTGGACAAGGTTATAATCGATGTCAAAGAGCTTGTCATGAAGATTGTCAAAGTCATTGATGTCAAAACAAATGAACGAATTTATTATCATTGATGTTGAGAGGGAAATCAATCTCAAAAGACCACACGACCAATACTCATATCAAATTCCATTGTTCAAAGATATTAAATTAAAGAACTAAAGACAAGTTTTTGATCCTTATGTGCCTGAAGAAAATATAAAAAATGAAGGAATTAAATGAAATATCATCCTCATCCAAGAGCAGATTAGAATAACGTTAAGGAATCAATGTTGTGTTGTGCATTAATCAGAGGAACGAATGTTCCTTAAATAAATTACAAAATACGATGTTTCTAAAAGAAACAATCGTTTACAAAGGACGAAGTTAGAAACATCAATGAGATGATCATTAACGTCAAAAATAGAAAGATATTATTTTAATACCCTCCCTTAATGGTCATCATTCTAACTACCGAGATAACAAGAAGGGTGCCCCCTTCGTCTCAGAACGTTGCTGCAACAAAAAACAAGAGCCTGCCACTGACTTTGCCACTTGAGAGGAGTCTGCCACCAACCCTCCCAGAAACTGCAGAACTTCTGGAAATAACAACACCAACCGTCCAACCTGAAGTTGGAAAACTGTCCCTCCCTGTAACCAGAGACATACCGAGAACAGCTGCTATGATTTTGAGGAAAAATCAGCAAACCCTCCAATCTTCTGCAGATGAGCATGACGCCCCAGAACAGACTGCAAGAAGCCAGATGTGCAGATGTTCGCCCTAGCTGCGACCAAAAAACGGACTGCACCAAACCACGATTTTTGAGGAAAAAATCGTTAAACCCAAGATTACAAATCATCGTTTTTTCGGAAAAAACGGTAAAAACCAGAGAGCCCTCCTGAATGACAGAAACCCTGACAAGGGTATACAGGAGAAAAACTCGTAATTTTTGAGGACAAAATTATAAACCCTCCCGGAACCCAGAAGACAGATTTTTTTTTCTTTTACGGGACAAAAAATATTTAAAAACCCAGAACATCGATTGTCGGCTTCAAAACAGAGGGTCTGGAACCCTAGCCGCCAAAACAAAGCTGCACAAAAATCGAGGCACAGAAAACGAAGCACCCAGAAAAATTTGAGACCAACCCAGTTGAGTTCTCGAAAAACCCACCAAGAATCTGCAATCAAAAAATTTATCCGACTTGAAACTGAGGCACAAATTTCGAGACACGAACTTCGAGACGCCCAGAAAAATCTGCGACCGACCCATTTGAGATCGCGGAAAACCCAGAAGGAATCTGCAATGAAAAATAATTTTCGCCTTGGAACAGAGGGTAAAAACCCTAGACGAACTTGGCAGAAACCCTAGCCGCCATGGATGCACAAAAAAGTTGCAGAAAATTCTGAAAATCTTCGTACCCAGTTGCGAAAACCCTAGACGCGGATCTGAGAGGTCAAAAACGACCTGGTGAAAGCAGAAAATGGACGCTAGAGGTGAAACCCGCCCAGATTGCAGCAGAAAATTCGCGGCTAAAAATCAGAGGTCGCGCCAGCATCAAAACGCGTTTACAGAAGAAAAGACGCGTGTGCCAGAAGAGATCACGAAAAAGAAACGCGACTTAAAGAGCTTAAAATCGCGCCAAAAGCCAGTAAAAAAACGCGCGTAGGTTTGCTTAAAACGCGGCCAACACAAACGCGATTTTTGCAAAAAGACGCGACCATGAAAAATGTCCACGAAAATTTGCGAAGAAGAAACGCGCGGCCAAAAACCAGAAATGCGTGGCTAGACAAGAGCTGAACAAGAAACAGATCTCACGCGAAAAAAACGCGGATTACAGACCAGAAGAGAACCACGAATTTTTTATTTTTTATTTTTTTCAAACAAAGAGCCACGAAATTTTCAGAAACCCTCCATGATTTTTGCCTCTTATATGCAAATTGCGATTTTTCAATGAGTGAAAACTCACGAAAATCGTAAATCAGAAACCCTCAAATCTCAAACTGCAGGACCAGGAGAAAAATAATTTCGAAAAAAATAAAAATTTTCAATATTCAGAAAAATTCCGTACGAATTTTTATTGAAAATTTTTCGAAAATAGATTCCTGCTCTGATACCATGTTACAGAATCGATGTTGTGTTGTGCATTAATCAGAGGAACGAATGTTCCTTAAATAGATTACAAAATACGATGTTTCTAAAAGAAACAATCGTTTACAAAGGACGAAGTTAGAAACATCAATGAGATGATCATTAACGTCAAAAATAGAAAGATATTATTTTAATAATAACAGCAAATGATATGGAGCAGCAATTATAATTAATATGAAGGCAGTGGTTAATAAGAAGGCATTAAGATTCATAAAAAGCAACGACTACACTATGTGGCCGACTTCCTTAAAGGAAGTTTAAAATTAAATAAATAAAATTAATTATTACCTATGAGAACAACCCCCTAAGAAGTGTGACCCCGTGTAAGACAAAATCGTCCCATTTAAAAATATAAAGAAAAGGCATGTATTAACAAAGAGTTGTGTCCAATGAGTGAAGTCGCCTCTCTTTGGAAGAGGTGTGAAGAACATATAAATAGATGGAGGATTGGGAGTCAAAAGCAACAAGCAATTCAATGAATATTTTTCTGAGTATAAGGTAAAAGAAGAGCAGAAATATGAAGAGTAAATCTGATTTATATTGAAGATATCTGTGTGATGAAAAGAAAGAATTTATGCTAGTACGATGAATTAATGATATTCAGATTTGAAGGAAGAGATTTGTGATTGAATTAGATTTTTGAGGATTGTAAAAAGATTTAGAGTTTGGATCAGATTTGTGTGAAAGACTGCATCAGCCATTGAAGAGTTAATAGGTTGGAGCCTATCAATTAGAATTTGAAGCCACTTGCTAGGTTGGAGCTCAGTTTGTGTGGGGTTAAGAAAGAAGTTATATACATATAAGCAAAATTGTGTCATGGTTTTCTCTCGAAAGGGTTTCCACATAAGTCGTGTGTTCTCATTATGTACTTAATTTCTAGATCTTGCATATGTGTAGCTGATGTAATTAATTGAATTTGAAAAGTAAAGGATTATTAGATACTGATTCACCCCCCGCCCCGTCCCTTAGTATCACCGCGTGCTCAACAAAATCAATTGCTGAAAGGAAGCATCAAGCAGCAAGCTGGCCAAACCACTTATCCAAAGGGATGTGTATGCAATACAAAAAGGTAAACATCCGCTTATCCAATGGAAATTACAATGATACTTCCACTTTTCAGTGAGGAAGCGTATACAATATTTGAAAATACTAAAACATGCTTCTTCCATTTTCCAGTGGTGAGTGATCACAAGGCCACTTGTTCAATGGGGTCAGTATCAACAATAATCCAATGCACTCATTAGGAGTACTACCAACCAATATTACAATATAGAATACAATTGAGTAATAGCTTTTGATGGTATAACCATCAGAACCTTAACAATCAAGAAATAGTGGTACAATGGAACATCAAATTGGAAACATGTATTTTGATGATTGTCACTTCTATTGTTCAAGTGATAACTACAACAATGCATAGAAAATATTTGTGTTGATGAAGAGACAAATCAAGGCTTTCAAACATGCTAGCTAATTCAATAGCCAAGTAAAGTTGACTAATCATACGTCACAAAACCTTTTTTTGTTTCAAATGATTTCCATTCATTGGTGGGATTGATCCGCTTCTATATCAGAAGTACTATGGCCATCCAAAATAATCTAGATTCACACCATTGAGTTATATTCGAATATCTCTCATCTTGAAAGGATGTTTTCCAAAGAATATCTTCATTGTAAAATTTTCAGCACTAGTGGATATCAAGTTTCTCGTGTCATAATTTCATCATCATGTTCAAAACAGAAAATTTGAGAAAAGACTTGACAGTGAAAACCTTTGGGCATCATTAGACAGTAGGTGGCCTAAAAGCTTGATGTTTGGTGGACCACCTATTAAAAAGAAATTCTACTTGTGAAAACCTTCGAGCACTACTAGGCACCAAATGGTTTGAATACCAAGTATTTAGTCTACCACTATTGAAAATAAGAAAAAAGAAAAACATATAAAGCAATACAAAGAATGCAATAAATTGTTTCCAGATGATTATGGGTAGACTTAGTTTTTGTTTGTACGATGACCATTAAGGGAAGGTATTAAAATATTAAATGTAATATTATTGGTCATCTTAGCTTTAGTTAGCTTTTAGTAACTTTAGTTACGCTTTAGCTGTTTTAGTATCTTTCAGTTTTTTGTTTTAGTTTGCTTTAGTTTACGATTGTTTCTTTTTAGAAACATCGTCTTGTAAAATTCTTTATAAGGAGCTTTCGTCTCCTTTTGTAAATCATGCAATTATGAATATCAATTATCTTTTCAGGGAACGTACTTGGAAACATGGGATAGTAGAGTACAACATATGGAGTGCTAATTTGCAACTATTGTGAGACAAATATAAGAGGAATAAATCACCTCAATATCACCTTGCATGGAGCTTGAGAATGGGGTGAAAGCTTAACTTGCAACTTATGGTCAAAAGAAAGCAAAGAAAAAGAAGATGGCAAAGGCATTGGCAAGTATTAGTTCTATACGGTTAGATGGAGATATGGGGGCCTCTATTAGTGCTTCTTCCATTGGAACACAAATATGGGGATTAGGCAATGTGGGCAGCCATAGATCCAACCTTTTTGGTCCTCATAACATTCATGGTGTGCAACCTTTGTTGGAAGGTACTACGTGGAATAGAGAATTGCAATATGAGGCCAAGTTGGCATGTGCCAATTTTTGGTACTACAATGTAATGAGTATTTATTGGGAAAAATTGATCACTACAATAAACGTAGTAGGTAAAGGGTTCAAGGCACCAAGACATTATGAATTGAGTTACCCACTATTGCAAGATACAGTCAATAACACAAATCTGCCACTATATGATCAAAAAATAATTTGGAGAGAGAAGGGTTGCAGCAAGGCCATCCAGTTCAAGGACACCTACGACAGTCCTTTTTGAGCTTTAGTCATAGAAGAAATTTATAGTTTATGAACATTAAAACTTTAATTTGTAATTTTTATTTATATTGAAATTTGAAGTTGATATGTAATGAACTCATTTTTTGGTTTATGATGTGTATTGAACTCTAATTTTGATCTATATATGAATAAAATCAGTAATATGTTCCCTAAAACCAATAGTGTGCATATTTTTGAAGAATTGTTTTACAAATTTATGTGTTTTTTTAATGTTCAAAAAAATTGTCGAATTTTTGTTGAGTCCGAGTTTTTGAAAATTTTGGGTCAACCGAATTGAGTATGAATTTTTTCAACTATGCTTTCAACATGCATAGGATCTACTACCTTGGCTACATTGTTGACAGTAACAATATACATGTCAACCCACAAAAGATCTAAGTCATTAGAGACTAGTCAAATCCAAGGAATTTCAAAAGTTTCAAGAATTTTTTGGGCCTAGCCAACTTTACCGAAGGTTCCTATTCAAGATCTCGCACACAATATGACCTCTCAACCAAGAAATAGAAGGCAAGCTAAGGCAAAGTTTGTGTGGATTGAGGCAAAACAATAAACATTTTCACAACTTAAGCAAAGGCTTTATTTGGCACCAAAACTTATTTTCCCAAATCTAAAACTGTCTTTTGAGATTGAAACAAATGCCTCAAAGTATGCACTTGGCACAATCCTCACTTTAACATGGCCACCTAGTCTACTACCAAAGTGTGACCTTCTCTAACACAATATGCAAGCATCTCGCATATGGCAAAGACCTTTACAAGCATCTCGCATGTGGCAAAGACATATATACTCTTGCAGCCATACAAGTAGTGGAAGTATTATATCCAAGGCAGGGGGGCCATCATTCATATGCATCATCAACATCAATAATGGTACCCATACCTAAAATAATTCCACCTCAACAATAGGGGGCTCTATTAGTGCTTCTTCCATTGGACCACGGATATAGAGATTAAGCAATGTGGACAATCATAGATCTAGTTCTTTGTTCCTCATAACATTCATAGTGCACAACCTTTGTCAAAAGGTGCTAAGTGAAATAGGGAACTGAAACATGAGGCCAAGTTGGGATGTGCTAAGTTTTGGTACTACAAAAACATTCCATTTAATGTTGTGACAAGTCTTTATTGGAAGAAGCTGGTCACTGCATTGACCATGGCAAGGAAAGGGTTCAAGGCACCAAGCCGTTATGAATTGAATTAACCATTATTGCAAGATGTAGTCACTAACACAAATCTGCTACCATATAAACAAAAAATAATTTGGAAAAAGAAGGGTTGTAGCATGGCCATCCAATTTGAGGACACCTACACCACGGCAGCCCTTTTTGAGCTTTAGTTATAGAAGAAATTTATATATTATGAACATTGAAACTTTTATTTGTAACTTTTATTTATATTGAAACTTGAAGTTGATATGTATTGAAATTGTGTTTTGGTCTATGATGTATAATGAACTCTAATTTTTATCTATAAATGAACAAAATCAGTAATATATTCCCTAAATTCAGTAGTATGCACATTTTTGAAGAATTGTTTTACAAATTTGTGTTTTTTAATGTTCAAAAAATTTGTCAAGTTTTTGCTGAGTCTAAGTTTTTGAAAATTTTGGATCAGCCGAATTATTATTGAGTACAAATTTTTCAACTATGCTCTCAACATTCATAGGATCTAGTACCTTGGCTACATTGTTGACAGTAGCAATATACATGTCAACCCAAAGAAGATCTAAGTCATTAGAGACTAGTCAAATCCAAGAAGCTTCACAAGTCTCAAGAATTTATTAGGCCTAGGCAACTTTACCAAAGGTTCCTATTTGAGTTCTTGCATCATATGGCCTCTCAACCAAGAAATACAAGGCAGGCTAAGGTAAAGTTTGTGTGGACTGAGGCAAAACAACAAACATTTTCACAACTTAAGCAAAGGCTTTGTTTGGCACAAAAACTTATTTTAAATAGTTTTCAGTTTTTGTATTGAAAAGTTATATCATAAATGTGAATTCAAATCAAACATTCAAAGTTCAATGCATACATTTCTCCTACAAAGATTCCTCATTATATACACTTTCAGTTACAATGAGATCCTATTTTGTTCAGCAATTTTAGCAACTGTTAATTCTGTTTGGTTTAGTTCAATTTCTGTTTTTTATGGTACGTTAAGTTCCATAGCTGGTTTATTGTCCCCTAAATTACAAACTTAATTCAGATCACTGCCTTGCTATAATTACACCTGTAGACATACTTAACATTTGATGTCTAGGAAATACTAATGAAACGGGTAAATAATGATTACAGCAAACTAAACATTGCAATAACTTGATTGTGTTGTTCAAGGCTTCTCATTGGCCTATGTTTGAAAAAGAAGCATGTTACCAAGCAAAATAAATTATTTAGGACAAGACAATATATCAGCGTACCATTCCTCAAACTTATTACAGTAGTTTAATTCCTAAAGTATTAGATTAAGAACAGCAGGATACACTTTCAAACAAAAATATGTGAAGCACTCATGTTCTCCATCATTCAAATATTAAGTTGACAAGAATAAATTTGTTAGAATGGAGAAATGATTTCTGGATGCACTAACCTCCACAGAAACTTGCTCTAAATGCAGATTCATTTCGGTGAACTGCTGTCTAGCCTTAACTCCACAACTTGAGGTACAACTTGCAGTGTCTAAATGTGAGGATGAAATTGCTGGCATACAAGCACTCTACAGCCCAAGAGAAGAATTTGGATAAAGAAATTTAGATTGGTAGATTCTTTATTTATCTGATAACAGAAAAATACAAAATAGATCTCACAGGAAACTTTCTTAAATTACAATCAAGCAAGTAATACCACATTCCAAGTGATTCCATTACCACACCTCTATCATACTACTCGAGCTACAATTAGCTCTATAGCGCAGCCACCAAGCCAAATCTCTGCAACAGTTTTCATCTATAAGAGACTGGACATGGTGAAACACTACAAAGGCATTGACTAAGTCCAAGAACTATTCTTCAAATCATATTAAGGATTCAGTATTCACCCATATTGAGGTATAAAAAGTGAATGATTCCTTCCCCCTGCATTTCCTCCTCCAAACTGTAACAACATTACAAAAAAGCAAGTTTGTCAAACATTGTGCGAAACCAAAACTCAAAATTGTGTATGCATGCACATGTTATGTCTGTGTGTGCATGACTATTAGTGTGTATGTGTCTATGTGTGTGTGACTTAGTGTTTATGTTTGTGTGTGTGCATGTGTATGTATACTTCTCTATAATTGTGTGTGAAACTATGCATACAATACTTGACACGTGTTTTTATGTGTATGCGCCTACATGTACATATGTATATGTATTGGGAATAGTTCTGTAATGATCAACTTTCAAACTCGAAATAGAACACAACAAAGAAATGTACCCTTCAGAGATCAAACCATTTAAGCAAAGTAGTCCCCATTTGTCTCGGACAAAAAGAAAAGTACAAAGCACTTAAATCCAATTCATATAAGTAAATAACCATATGTAAAAAATCAGTGGGGGAAGAGTGTATTCTACAACCTACATAAATAAGTAAAATTGACCCCAAAATATAATAAGCCCACTCATAAAAATATGGAGATAACATACCGAGAAAACATAATGCATTCATATGAACATAACTAACCAAAAACATTTAAATTTTATAATGATGAAGATAACAGACATTTTGATTATGAAAAAGAAGAGTTGCCCACATTGTCAAAGAATACGAACATTCTTGGAAAGCATCAATTTCAAAGGGTAGAAAAATAGGAGATCCCTACCATGGGGTCATAATTTATGTAAATCTGCAAGGAGGGATCCTAAAGGGCAATTCAAATCTGTCTTTGGTTAATTTTAGACACCAAATATCCATGCTACACATTTATCCTTTATTGCTAAGTCTAATGCATGCCACACAATAATCTTGATATGTATATCATATATGTAATTGCCAGTCTCACCAATATGAATAACGATATTTAAAAAAATATGTAGGCTGAATCCATATTCTTGCATGTGTGTGTCTAACCCACATATACATGAAATTATGCATATGGAAGAATACATAAGCATGTAAAATTATACAAATGTAAGTATGAACATTCATCACCATGTAAGTCTATGTCTGCATGCATTGTCTATGCGTTCCCTCCACATGGATAGATATGCCAAGCATTCATATGGAATACACATTTGTGCATGTATTTGGAATTTTGGATACACAAAAACAATGTATTCACACGTACATCCATGTGAGCCAATCTGCTAATGGGCAAATGTGATATTTTATGTTCATTAAGACACATATGTGTAATTATGCCTACTAACATGCATTTATGTGTATATATACGCAAAATACACATGCATGTACAAGAATGTGTTAATATACTGATATATGATTCCCCCATAAACACAATCATCAAAAATGTTTCCCCGGTAGTGTTTGTGATTAAGATTGATCTGCAACTTCTTTAGTTGCTTGCATATACTCCTTAGTCTTAACAAGTTCCATTTATTTTTTTTGATCCCCATCTATTTCATTGAGTGCAGAGAGAAAGGCTAGCTACATGACTAGACAATTGCAAGTAAGCACACGCAAGATAAACAACTGTGGTTCATGAACGTGAAAATAGTTTGAGTGCACTAGCGTGAACCCATGTCACACAATGCCAATTGCATCTAGGGAAGTAAAAAAAATAGTTTATGAGGCAATGCTAGTGTTGGTTAAAAAGTAGGGCAGAAACTCATAATTGATTGGTTGGGGAAGTAATGTGCCTAAGATTGGTTGAACTATGGGTTTCTTTTAGTGTAGGAAATCCACTGTGTATATTACAGGAATGGTTACTTTAGAAGTATATATGATCATATGATATGCAGCATTTATTTAATATAGTTAGATTTTGAATCAGAGTTAGATGAAATGTCAGTGCAGTTTAGGAGCAGAAGACGTCTCAAAATTCAGAAAGTAGTAATTTAGGACTTTGCAGTATATGCATACATATACATATCTTTTTTTAAGAACAGCAAGTGATAGTGGAAGGGAGATTCTAAAAATGCGCATTTGCTCATGCACTGTCTGGACTGGACAAAACAGAAATATATTTACTCTGATATCCCAAGCAGTTTCAAAAGCCCAAATGGAGAAACAAGCAATAACTTGACAGCATTTACCTACAACTTAAAAGCATACAGCTGTACAATGATCATGTAACTGCAGCAACTGCAGAATGAGAGCACACAACTCTTAACACTTTTTCATCAATGATTAAGTGTATGACTGTATAAAACTGGAAAATGAGAGTATACACCTGTAGAATGAGCATGTGCATGACTATTAACTGTAGAATGAAACAGCTGAAGAATGAGATCATACATTGAATCTTTGGAAACAAAGATGTGGAAGAATTTCTTTGACTTTGACAGAAATTAATGTTAAGTAAGCATTGTACCAAGACTCTTCTGGCTTGATAGGAGCAGTCAGCAGTAGTTTGATTTCATTCATTACCAGTTTTGATGAGAACTGGTTTCTCTCAGCCCGCTTGACACTTGATATTGGCAGGAAATTGTTCTGTGCTGTTGAAAAGTTTAAGCTACCTAACAATGTACTGCCTGAATGCTTCATTCACTAGCACATCAGCCACATGATTGGGGTGCTGCTTTTGGTGCATTATTTGAATGGCTTATAACCAAAGTGACTGTCTGAATTGTTACTGGCTCCATTATCCAACTGCGAGATTGTTTTCTATCTGTTTTAACTTTTATGTTTGATGGGAACCTGATACCTTTGTTTGATTTATTTTAAAATGAGATTTATAACAATCTGTGAGCTGCCTTCAATCAGTTGTCAGTTCATCTCATTCTGTTTTGCTAACTGAACTCCAACAAATAGGACCAATAGCTCAGGCACATTATTTGATGCTATTCCAATGTCCTGTAGTAGCCTAGGATAGATTTGCCTATTCCAATGGTTCTTGATCACCTAGGATGAGTTCACCCTTAGAATTTCTAATTATTCTACCATCCCCACTTTCCATGGGTTCTGCTTGGAAGCTCCATCCAAATTGAGCTTGTACTGTTTAGGAAAGAGATGGTTCCATGCAATAGCTAGGCCTACTTGTAGCCAATAAGCATTACAATGGAAAGGAATATTCCAATTGTTTGCTAAACTGCAGTCAATTGTAATCATGGATTCCACACAATTCATAAGTTTTGGGTAGTTTGTGATGTACTTTGCAGTTGGGCATTTAATCTATCAGATAACCAATCCTTTTTTTTCCAAGTTGTTTCTCCAATGTCCAGGCATTGTGGTATTCCCACACATGACAGAATAAACCTAAAAGCCATTTTGTGCATATCTGCTAGTAATTTCATCTCACTTTGTAAGCCCTTATGAGTGTGATCCATGGTGGCCAAAGATCCTGGTTCTCATGAGTCTAAGACCAAATACTATTGCTATTCCATTCCATACTGAATAGGCATAAGAAATATACACAAAGAAAAGATGGGGTATAAATAGAGCATTCTGCACACAGTGGATCCAATCTATCCCTACTTCTGAAGATTGTCAATTGTAAGTAGCTATCTATGCATAAGCAACCAAAAAAAAGTACATCATATTAAGCCCCAATTTGCAAGACCATATTCTTGTCCGCTCATCTTCCTGGCTTGTAGGTCAAACTTCGCAGCACTTAAAGTGTCAAATGTTTAAGTCACTATGAAACACCCTTCATTAGTGTGTGCCATATCATCCTATCTCCTTTATGTGATAGAAAAAGTTATCAATAATGAAGACTTTTAATAAGGAGAGGTTTGAATTGTATGATGTAGCCAAATTTTTTGGGTAGAATACGTCTACAATATGTAGACCAATATAAATAATAAACATAAACAAGGTGAAGAGGAAAGAAATACTTCATCACGGGGAATTGGTTAGCACAATGACCTCCTCCTTTAACCAAAGCTTCCACATAACAAGGTTCAATGGCTTTAGATGAAACTTTGGAAGGGAATAGATAGCCTAGCAAATCGTGTAGGTGCTTGTTTCTAAGTCTTTGATCTTGCTCTGGAGCAAATACTCAAGTCCTTCCACTAGTGTGTTCCTTTAGGTGAAGTATTTGTCCTCGACCCCTGATGACATGAGTATTTGCATATGTATAGACATAGCTACATACCTATGGTGCATGTGCATATGTATCTATATCCACAAATATGTGATGTGTGTATAGATACATATAGACATGCACCTATTTGTATGTCCATATATGCAATGTTTCTCTAAGTTTTGGGGACAAGAGGGATGGCAAAAAATTCTGAATTTTGAGATGGCAAAGAGTGACCTATTAAAATAATAGTTATTTTTTTAAAATACAAATAAATCAAAAAAACCTAAAAATAACATAACCAAACTAAAAGAAGCTGATATTTTAAGTTATCGAATCAGGTACAGGTACATGGGTATAATATACCGGCACATATATATATATATATATATATGCAGCCTAAAAACATTATTAAGTTTAGATTTTTGGAATGCTACATACTGTGCACATGCTAAACAAAACCATTACAGATTTCAAATTTTAAAATATAATTATTATATACTAATTTAAATTCAATTATTCAATATCAAAAGGATCAACTTGAATGTCATGATAGATAATCATTGTTCAATATTAAAATAATACAATTATCAATCACTAATTAGCATCATATGGGTCATCAACAAGACCAAAATCATCATCAACATTAACATTAGATGATGCAAGTAGATTAGGAAAACCACATGGACCCCCATTGTGTAATGTCCCCTTCTCAAGCCTAGTCAACTTTTGCAACAATTAGCCTATTCCTGAGTTCCCATAAGCTAATTGGCAATGGTTAGGGGACTCCAAGGTTCTTGGAGAGCTCAATAGCAGGGTTTCTCAACATCTAGTGGTGTGTTAGCATTCTGTTGATACTTGAGATGGTGGTGGTGTTCTCTGTTGCATTTTTGGCCATCTGGGTTGTTATCCACATTTCTTGGAGAACAAGGCTATTTTTAGTAAGTGTTTGTTTTGGCATTCGACATCTTCCCTCATCATCAATAGCTTCATGGTGCGATCAGTTTCCATTTCAGATGTCTCATCAGTGCTTTTCATAAGATGGTTGGAATTATTTTAATATTTACACTAAAGTTATAAAGTAATGTTTTAATATTACTTTAGTGTTAAATATTATAAAGTGAAAAGGTTATTTCCCCACGTTGGATGCCTAAGGGAAAAGGGAACTTAAAGTTTTTTTTTTTTACAAGTGTTTTTCGGGAAAAAGCAAAAAATAGTGTTCCTTTTTCGAAAAAGCAATGAAAAAGCAAAAGGCGGTTTTTCGAAAAAGCTATAAAGGGAGGTGTGGGGCTCTCTTGCGTGGCTGGGAGTCAGAAAGAGTTAACAACCCATTTTTTTTTAACTTTTTCTTTCATTTTAACACTCACATTTGTGAAATACAGGTCTACAAATTGAATTGGAGTTGAAAGAAGCCAGGATTATATGAAAACATTTATATCTTATGATGCTGTTATACATTGAAACTATGAGTATTTAATGACTATGAATGATTAAATTTCAATTATTGAGTGTTTGATGATCATAATTCATATGACGTGTAATCTTTGAATTATGAGTGTTTGATAATCAAATTACGCTCTTATGTTCTCTAAATGCATTAATTTGTAATTTTGTTCTTGTTTTTTTGTAAAACTACAGTTTTTTTTTTTTGCTGAGTCCTAGCCGAGTTTTTTCCCGAGTCCATGCCGAGTCCCAAGTCTGAGTCACATTTTTGGGTTGCCGAGTCCGAGTTTGCAAACTGTGGATCACACTATGTCTCGCATGAAGAAGATCCCACAATTGAGGCTCCTATTGAACCACTACGAAAGCTCCTATTTGTGCAATCAGTTTTCGTTTCGGATGTCTTGTCAGTGCTTTCCATAAGATGGTTGGAATTATTTTAATATTTATACTAATGTTATAAAGTAATGTTTTAAGACTACTTTAGTGTTAAGTATTATAAAGTGAAAAGGTTATTTCCCCATGTTAGATGCCTAGGGGAAAAGGAGACTTAAAAGTTTTTTTTTTAGAACGCTTTTTTGAGAAAAAGCAAAAAAGTGTTTTTTCAAAAAAGCAAGAAAACGTTTTTTCGAAAAATCTGTGCGAAAGCTATAAAGGGAGGTGTGGGGCTCTCGTTTGCATTATTGAAGTTTGCACACATAACCAGATGCTGCCAGAATGAACCTGAGTTCTTCTATAAGTTGATCAAGGATGAAAACCCTCATCAATCTACTCTAGTTTTGGTGGTGAAAGACCCATCCTAACTAGTTGGGTATTTTCATTTAGGAAACACACAGGTTTTTCAAGGAATTTTGCTATTTTCAGTGATTTACTATAAAGATTTATGAAGTTTTTTGAAGTGCTTTATTGCTATGGATAAGTGCTAAGATTTGGAGTTCTTTTGGAGTGTTAGTAGTTCGTCTATCAAGTTCTTCTCAATACCAGGCTGTACCTCTTTCTAGCAGGCCGTACCCTTCCATTTTGAATGCCTGGGCTGCTCCAAGGGAGTTTGTGAAATGGGTATTATTGCTGAGTCTTCTCTATAGTTGGGTGACCCTCTTGGCAGGTATTAGATGTTGTAAAAAACCACCAATTATTTTATAGGAAAATCGCCCCTCTCCTAGTGAGCCGTACAGGTTTTGGAGGACTATACATTGGCTTGTTTCAGTTTAATGGCATAAAAAAGGGCTGCAAATCATCCCTGAGTGGCACTGGGTATAGCTGAAGCAGATTACAGACTTGAAAGGTTTGGTTGGAGCTAAGATAAGCAATTATGAATTAGTTTTAGGGACGCCCTGTGTGAAATCAGCACCTCTGTGATAACCTTCAATCAAGCATAAATCACTAGTTCCTTGGGTGAATATTAATATGTAGCTGGGAATGATATATACATTCAGGCCTGGACCATTCCAAAGTACCAAATAAATCACTAGTTCCTTGGGTGAATATTAATAAGCAGCTGGGAATGATATACATTCAGGCCTGGACCATTCCAAAGTACTTAAAGTCACCTACAGGTGATAATCAAACATGATACCTCCATTTCAAAAGTGTTGAAGGTCTGCTACAGGTGTTAAATCAGATCTGCAACCTCTGTTACAGTCATACAGACCTGCTGCAGCATTTTCAACCTCATGAACTAACTGATATCTGTCTATAATGACTCACCATCGATGCTGATAAGGAGGTATTTATCTATTGAATGTTCAGTGACTCATATGTTAGTCCAATAGACTTATTATGGAGTATTCCTTTAATTTTGATAATGTAACCAGCAATGCAAATAAACCGATTTTGTTATCAGTAGCCATTTAAATGAGTTTTCTCAACTCCTTTCTAGGTTATGATATTTGTGGTCAAGCATAAGGGTATTGTGGCAGAGTTGATAATAGATTTTGGTGATTCCTTATTGGGGATTATTCATTTGCATGAGTTGTTGTTCGGAATCAATTGGAAAAAAAGCAAGCAAAAATTAGGGGGTGTTCTTAAACATTGCCACTCGGACTTAAAGTATATTGGCTACTCGACTCATCAAAAACTGAAAATTGTGCAACAAAAGAAAGATCTAAGTCAATTCGCTCTAGCTCTACATCCCACAACTTTGTCACCTCTTCCTTGTACTCATCATTTTTGTGAGTCAAAAGGTGCAAATTGGAATGCATGTAAACTAGCTTCTTTGCTTTACTTGATGCCAAAGAATTGCAAAGGACTAAGTGGATGAAGGAGTATGTACTCTGATTCCGTTCAGATGAAGAAGAACTAGCAACCTATTGAACCAAAGGGAGCTCTCATTAGAGTTGTTATATTAACAAATTGTAAATCAAACTTCATATTTGAAAATAGTAATTTTTAAATGAAAAAATCAAATGTAGAGAGTGGGTAAAAATTCATAAACTTACTTGCGGTAAAATTTTGATTGAAATAACTTGGAGGTATGGCAATTTGTAGCCATAGAGGAACCACCAAGAGTGAGCATCCTTCCTATACTTGTTGTTAGGAATATTACATCATTAGGTTTGTTTGTTAAAATATCATGTATTGGTTACACGAATATTTTTTTGTATTGAGTTTTTAAAACAACTCATATTTAGAGTAGTTATTGTAGGTATAGAAATCATCCTATAACATAGGATACGAGAAATCTTATAAATATGTATTGAATGAATGTGAGATATAGAAGCAATGTTATTTTTTATAAAAAAAATTATGTTTGACTTATATGGCTCTGCCCATATCTCTTATACTTGTCACAAAGAGCGAAAACACTTTGACCAATGGAGGCTACAAATCAACAAACTCACTTGTAACTGCATCTTCCATATTTCTTATACTTGTCACAAAGAGGGAAGAGTTTAGTAAGCGCTTTCCTAAACCCTTTCCTAACTTGTGTATCATCGTATGGTAGCACCCTTGTTGGCATAGCACGGAGATATTCGCTATAATAGTTGAGAGTCAACGAGAAGGCAAGAAGATGGAGTGGGGTGGTCATTTTTTTCCACCACTCAACACAAATTGATTACACATCTTTGAAGAAGGTTTGTTCAAGATCTTGCTCTTTTGCATTTATGATGGATTTCATCTTCTCAATAATCAAGTCAATGCCATCGTAAACCTCTCCCAAGCATGGCTTACCCATGTCAGGAAAGTGAATCATACTCATGATGGGCTTGGTGAAACTAAGAAGATATTCAACACAATCCCACCAAGTGTCATCATTTGTTTTACATTTGCTGCCCTCTCAATTTTGGATTGGCTCCATATGGACCATGATTGGCTAATGACCATATCAAAAAGCACCTCTTGCACCTTCACAAGTCGTCTCAAGATGATTCTGTTGGATGCAAATCTAGTCTCAACAACCTAATTGAAAATAAAATATTAAAAAATTAAAAACAATGAAGAATGTCTACTTCAAATTTTTTTAAAAGTTACTAAAGTAAAACATAAAATTTAAGACTTACATTGTTTAAATTACCTTCAATAGCTCTAGTCGTGACAATGATCCAAAAATTGAACATGGTGGTTTGTGATGAACATTTGGATCTCTTCAACCTTAGCATAGACTTGTTTGATCCAATCTATTTTCGCACCCAACTTCTATAGCATGAGGTTGAGCAAGTGCACAACACAAGGTGTCCAAAATACATGTGAGAACCATGTTTCAACCAACATACCAGCCACTTTGCAATTCTTTGCATTGTCCATTATGACTTGGACAGCATTTAGAGGACCCACTTCTTGAATGCACTACATAAGGATGTCAGCAATAAATTGTGCATCCTTTACTTGCCCCTCACAATCCACAACTTTCAGAAACATTGCCCCTTTAGGGCATGCTGCAATCAGATTGATTAATGACCTATTTTTTACATCCTTCCATCCATCAAAAATGATAGACATGTATGTTTCTTTCCATGAGGCCCTAATGAGAGCCAATAAAGTTTCTATATGTACCCTTTTGGAGATGACCTATTTAAATAGGCCTGCCCCTGCTGACCTAAAAAAGGGGTGTTTCTTAACACCATTTAATAATATATTTATATATATATAAGAATAAATAAATAGACATTTTAATTAAATATTTAAATAAATAAATAAATTTGAAATTTTTAATTTAGGTGCCTAAATAAATTTGAAGATTAAATTGTTGGTGCCCTTTTGAGACCACACGCCTCATTTAGGGGTCTATAAAATGGGATCTGAGCGCCAAGGACAACACCAAGTTTGAGCAACAGATCTGGACAGAAGATTTTCCGACCCTAGGTGACAAGTAAACAGTTGAGAAGATACTGCAGAAACTCCATCCACCTGAAGCGATCTACCCTTAGATCTAGAGGGTATCTCCCCCCTAAGTTGTTGGTAACTCTCTATTAGAGCTATAGTCCTGGATGCACTTATGAAATAAAATTGGCATGAGATTACTTGTTCATTCCCAGATCTGAAACTGTTAACAGTAGTTCGATTTTTTAATGCATTTGATGGATGAAATTGCCACAGTCTAATACTTCTTTCAAATCTACAATTTTTGTGAAACCCTAACTCAACAGATTTTAAGTTGGTGAAACCCTAGGGTTATTACAATGTCTCATCACATAGGATGACGACACTTGTCATGATATAATCCCTTTATCATTTAGGATTTGCTCTTATAAAGCACTCTCCTTCATTGTAGCTATATGCAAGCTTTTCATTTTGTAACTTCTTTCTTGTTGAAGAACTAGCAAATCTTTGCTTGCAACTCTCCTGTGTGGAAGGTGATCTCATTTGCTATTTGATTTTGTGTCTTATGTTTTTCACAATTCTAACACCAAATGGAGCAGCTAGTCCAATCTTTAAAAAAGGAAACATCCCCTCCAAGTACCCAAGTCCACAGGACATCATCTAGACCCTAAGGATATGTCCCCATGGAGCACTGTTATAGACATAATATGAAACATGATATTTTTTGGGAGATGACCAAAAAAAAATCTTGCATCATGACTGGTACATAGCTACATTGAGCAACAAGCTCTAAAATAAGAGTCACCATCTAATTGATATCTCAAAAACTACTATACTTCCTCTTCCTCTCCATTTCCTCTTCCTCTTCTCTTTAGATTATTGCAAATAATCAATCTGCATGGGTTTTATATGTTTATTGGGGTTGGGAGACCTTGGTGGGGCCCCCTTTTATGGTTTTATTTGGATTGGAATTTTTTTGGCTTTTTTTGCTTTTGATGTGGTCAACAGTTAGGGGATCTTCAGAGGGCAAGGGGAAGACCCCATAAAGACCAAAAACTGAGGCATGTCCTCATTTTAAGATACATCTCAAGAACATCCCCTAACTTTCAAAGAAAAGGTGGACTAGGAGGAGACATACTCTTCAAGTTCCCAAGTCCCCAAGACATCACCCAAACTTGAGTACTTTTATCTATGGAACACCATATATGTGTATGGGTGTATAATTATACATATGTATAAGTCAACAGGATAGTGGTACATATACACATGCGCATATATATAATGCAAGGATACACATCAATATATCTAAGCCACTAGGATAGTGGCACAAGTAATAGTACATGTAAAGGAGTTGGATGATTTTTTGGGGGACCAAGTTTGGCGGAGCTTGGATACATCCATATAAACAATAATAAAAATATAAACAAAATTAAACCATTTTATTGATTTACATAAAATGAACCAAAATAAAGCAAAAACATTACTGACAATTCAAAATTAAAAATATCAAATGAGTCATAACATATGATGTCACATAGGTATATTCAAAATAGGAAAGTAGTCAAGGGTCATGGTTGAAACCAAGAACTATTTGAACAAATAATATATTGCTTTGAGAGCATCCAAATCAGTACTTGGTTCATTAAAACCTGATGTATCATAACTAGTGAAGGCAACACTTCCACTAGCTTCGGTATGTGGCTCTTGCATAAGAGTTAGTTGTGTGTTTGTTGGTATTGGTTTATGATTGTTTTTGCTTTCTATGTTTTTATTATGATTATTTTTCACAGTCACGTATAGCCCGAGCAACCTAAGTCTTGCCCAGGTATGTCCTAAATACAACACCCAGTGAGGGACTAAGATAATAGGACCCAAGAGGTACCTAGAACAGTACTAGTGCCAAATCTATACCACTGAGTACAAGGGCCTCCAAGGAAGTACTTGGTAACATAGATATAAATAGATATATAAACACACTATATATCCATAGTGTCTACGAGTGGGGCAAAAGGGTTCTCGTAGAGAAGAGGGTTCACTCTTGTGGGAGTTAATCTAGATCAATTCCTTGAAGGGCATGGAAGGTGGATCCCTCATCTAGAGAACTATGTGTAAGTAAAAAATAAACATTTATGTATCTGTAATGATACACTAGATTAAAAGTCGTGTCTAGGAAGAGTCATTCTTTGAACACTTTTACTAGTTTGAGAGAATTAGCCTATGTTGGAAGGTGAATTTGAACCTTATCAATAAGAAGTGCCACTTAGTTTAGATATTTTCCTCAAAGAAAAATGCATCGAGCTACACCAATTGATTGTATCAAGCAACTCTAAGAAAATAAAAATAAAAAAATTAATGGAGATCTACAACTTGGCGAATAAGGTTGAATTTAGGTCTCAACACTAACTCTCTACTGGGTTTCCCTAATGCACTTTCTTCATTGCTAGGCATACACGCTAGCATTTCCTCTTGATTGGGAATCATAACATAATTTGTAGCATCAAGAGAGCTCAACATAGTATCAAAGGCACACATCTTTTACATCTATGGTAGGAGTGCATTCATCATTTGTGGCCTATAGAAAGGGTAAATCATTCATAAAAATATACGAGTAAGAAATATGGTGATTGTAATGTCCCCAATTTTGGTCACTTCAACATTGTAGTTAGTTTTGGCGTTCTCGGTGACCGTCAGACATGCCAAAGGGGATGTTTGATGTTGGCGATGAGCTCAAATGGTCTAGAGGACGCTTATGCCACTTTCCAAAGTGAATTTCAACTTTTGGCGTGTTCTCCAAGATTCTTGGAGAGAGCGGCTATATATAGTAAGTCACCTAGTTGGACCCGATTTTCATTATTCATCATCGAAATTATTCCAATGCAATCAAATTTCGATTCCAATGCTTTTCGACAACTTTTGTAACTCAAGTGTATTATTGGCTTTTATTTAATCATTTTACAAAGGTTGCTTAATTTTATTAAAATAATTTAATGAGCACCTTAGTATAATAGCTCATCAAAAAGAGGATTAAAAGTTATAAATTATGGATGCATAATATTGGGACCTTGTGTATCAAATATTATCATTATTTTGATCAATGTTCCACGGAGTTTCTTGATGTGGAGACGGGGGGACGGGGGACAGGTTTCGGGGATGGGGGGACAGAGGGCCTAAGTTGGGGGCGACGGGGGGACAGTGGCGTGGGGGTGGCAGGGGAGCAATGCTAAAATACATATAGCACTTGAAAAATTAGTTATAAAAAGATGTATAACTATAGAACCCTAAGGTATAAGTAAAGTTTAAAGTTTAAACACATTGCAATTATTTCATTGAACTAGTGTACATTGAAAATCAAAATATAGACATTGGAACAAGAACTATAAGTTTCAAAATTTGAATTTCATAATCATGATTCATAATTACAATCAACAATGTTCAAACTTCAAACTTCAAAAACAAAATAGTAATACTAATGACTCATGACTCATGAGTCAATGGCTAATGGCCTAATGCCTCTAATCTTCCCCAAGCTCCATGTCAATCTCCTCATCACTTGAACTGTTGGACCCCACATGCTCAAGCTCATCTAAAACAATACCAACCAGCCCTCTCTGTGTAGCATCATCATCTATTTGCGTTGGCTCTTCAGGCTCTACATCCCATCCGACTGCTAGACTCTCCTTGTATGTAGTTGTGTTGTGGTCAATGAGACACAAGGCACTATGTACAACCACAAGCTTCTCTATCCTCCTAGAAGTAAGCCTGCTCCTCTTAACGGAGTGGATGAAGCTATAAGTAGACCAGTTCCTCTCAGCAGCAAAAGAACTAGTAACTTGCGACAGCAAAAGAATGGCTAGAGTAGTAGTCAAAGATCTAGGCCCATGCACAGTCCACCACAACTTGGGGTCCTCCTATGACATAGTCTCCAAATCTATCTTGGCCGCCTCTAAATATCCCCAAAGAGTGGCAAATTTTGTCCACTCAGTACGAATCAAGCTGGCCTCTACAAGATCATACATTTTCTCAATGGCCTTCATGAACCCTTCCTTCACTTCAGCATCCTCTAGGTGTAATTCTGTCAGGCCTTTGCACGTACCACTTTGGGTTCAATACATAGGCAGCCATGTGTAAGGGAGTGTTGAGCTTCTCCCATCTACGTTGAATGATTGGATGAATATGCTCAATGTAGAATTGCATTGTGGGGTCCTCTCACACAACAGCCTGTAATATCCCTTGAGAATTTTGGCCTTAAATTGCTGGTTGGAGCTCAAGGAATATTGTCAAACACTTTGCATACAAAGTTTGAACTTGCTGTTGTAAACTCTTTTGGTGATTTTTGTGTTGTTAGAGTGCATATGCATTCATGAAAACTTGAACTAAGATGTGCAATTGACTGATATAAAATGAGTATGCAAAGCAACCATTCATTTAAGACTTTCCAATGCAACTATATGACTGAAATGAAATGGAATATGCACCTACAGCAAAAGAGACATTACTACAAACAATTGGCATGCTTTCTAAATGACTTCTCAAATAGTATGTTGACTGAAAATGCATCTACAGCTGCTAGTCATTTAGTCAAACACTTGGCGTGCATCCTAACTATGCAAATGAGCATCTTCAACAAGGAGGTATTTTTACAAACAAATCATATGCAGCTCCAAACTCCTTTATTGCAGCCTTCAAACTGATTATATTGACTGAAAATGCATAGGCATTATTACAAATAGTTGGCATACAAACTTATTATGACTGAAACTAATACTCCTATGAAGCTACAGCAATAATGCATTAAGACAAACAGTTGTCTTGCATACTAAACTCATTACAATGCTGATATGAATAATACAACATCAATATTGTCAACAAGATGTTGGCAATGGACTGATTACAATAGAGATACAATGCTATCTATGACAATGCTAACTAATGAAGAACCTGATATAATCGTTGGCTGCACTTTAACCCTCCAAAATCTTCCTTGTTGCTGATCAACCTCTTCACAAAAATGCAGCACCTCAAGTGAACAATCTGCCCACACTGAAAATGATGATGACTGAGCACTCTAACTGCAGCAATATCCCACGATTCTTCCTCAACCATGCAGCGCTTCACCTAGGAATTATTCCAGGATTTTTGGTATGCAAAATCGATGAATGCAAATAAATAGTGTGACTCCAATGTGCTGCGATTACAAGCTGCTATCGTCCCTAATGTGCCACGATTTTCTTCACAAAAATCTGAATGTAGTCATGTGTCAAAATCGACCCCAATATAAATAAATCGTTGCAAGCTCAAGTCTGAAAAATATCTTCAATGCTATCTCCAAATCGAATTACTCCAATAGCTGCAACAATACATCAGTTGTTGCAAAACCCTTATTCAAGAAAGTACAATAACACATCAGCTATTGTACTCAAATAAATTCCACAATGAAGCACAAATGGAAAGATTGAAATATCTTCCCCAATCTCCAGCTAGGCTTGATATTTCACAAACGAAACTGGGACTCTAGAGTCTTCAAACCCTCGAGCCAAAGCATTCAAGCTCTCTTTCTACCACGCAGGTATGTAAGAAGTAATAAAATCCAAGTGTGCTTGAATAACTAGCAATGAGTTTTTTATATACTTTTTCTAACCCAACTCCAAGAAGCTTCTAGAAAATAATATTATTTTATTACTTAAGTGACTATGATATAATATTTATTTTAAGTCACTTTATTAAATTAATTAAATATAAGAAACGTTGGAAAACCAAACCAAATGTTGGAAAACCAAACGCTGGAAAACCAAACCAGATGCTGGAAAACCATATGTTGGAAAACCAAACCAAACGCTGGAAAACCAAATGTTGGAAAACCAAACCAGACGCTGGAAAACCAAACCTGACGCTGGGAAACCAAACCTTACAAATAATTAACTTAATGATTTCTCCTTATTGCTCCAAATTGGGGACATGACACAGCCTTCATTTGATCAAGCATAGAATCAACGCACTCATATACCTCGCCAAGGGAAGGTGCATTAGAATCCCCAAGTCTAATAACTGTGAAGACCGGAGTAATGATGGAGACAATATATTTGGCATCAGCCCAAAATACATCATTCTTCACCACCTCCTTAACCCTTAACCCCTGTTGTGTCTTTGACTCAAGCCTCCATTCTGTTGTCATTACCATTAGTTGCAATGCCTCTTGCAACTCAAGCACCCTCTCCAAGAGAATAAAGTATGATGCATACCGAGTCTCTATAGGTTTCAGGAGTTCCTTCTTGGAGAAGGACCTAAAAAGTGCATGTGAAGTATGGTGGTTGCAAATAAACATCTGCACATCTCTAGCATCACTGACAATTGTTTTGATCCAGTTGATTTTACCCATGTCCTTAAGTGCATTATTCATAGCATGCACACAAGGAGTCCTCCAAATATGTCTATAGGCTGTCTCAATCAACTTCCCTACAGCCCTACACACATGGGCCGCATCTGTCACTACTTGCACCACATTTTGTGGCCCAACCTCCTCTATAGCATCCTTGAGGATCTAGAACTAATAATGAGCATCCTTGCTATGCCCTGAACAATCAATAGCCCTAAGGAAATAAGGGCCCATTGTAGATGTAACCATGATATTGATGAGTGGACGATGCCTAATGTCCATCCACCCATCCATGACTATGCTTGATCCACTTGTGACTCAGGTTCTCTTCATCTTCTCCATCAAAATATTAATCTCGGAATAGTTTTGATCCAAGATTGTTGTCCTCAATTTAGTCTCCCCTGGTGGCACATATGATGGTCCTACCCTTATTATCTTTGACACAACTTCCTTACAATAAGGAGAGCGAGCCACATGGAATGGAATGCCATTGGCAAAGAAAAATTTTCCAATGGCATCATCTGCCTCATCCTTTGCTTGCACATTGAATAAATCTGCCAATGGTTGTGAAGATGTCATCTTACATTTCCCCTTAGGCTCTGCTGCATTTGAACTAAATGAATTCAGTGGCCTTAGACTCTGCAAAGTAGAAGTAGAAACTGCTGAAATCTGATCACCCATACTCCTTTGCGGCAAAGTAGCAGATATAGGTACTTCATCCTCATTACAACCCCATAATTTTAATATTTTGAACCTATACTTCAAGTTCCCTGCCACCTTTTTGCATACATCTACACCTTTGCCTCGAACAAGAAGGAAGTAAGCATTAGTTCTAGTAATGCTGCCATACCATTCAAGATTACACATGTGGCACTTCCACTTTCTAGTGCCCCTAGTTGTCCCAAGCTTTGTTACTACCTTAGATGCAAATTGTTTTAATGGTGATTTTGGATCAAAGGGGCCCTTGGCCCATTTTTCGAGGAGTTGTGAAGTGTAGCTATAATATTTGAGCCATGTTCAACCCCCCCCAACTCCTATTTAAAATTTAGGATCGTCAGATGGTTCATTTTCACTTTGAATTTTTGCTTCAACCTCTTGACCCTCATCCTCACTTTTGCTGTAAGAACTCATTATGATAATGATGCTACACAAAACAATGTTAAAAAAAAAAATCAAAAAACCTACAATGTTAAAAAAAAAATCATTTACAAAACTGAAAACAATTTAAAGCATAGACAATGCACAATAGTATCCCTGAAAGAAATGTGGTCTCATGGATTGCACTATTGCAGGATATGCACAAAATGGATTTGTAATTTTGTTGAAAAGGCTTTAGAAACTTTCAAGCAAATGCAATTGGCAAGTGTAAAGTATAACTATAAAGCTAGATTCCACAAACTTTGCCAGCATCCTCCCTCCCTGTAATAAAATGGGCGCTTTGGAACAAGGTATGTACATCCATCAAAGCATAACAGAAGGCGGATTTTTGTCATATATTATGGTTGAAAATGCTCTAGTAGATATGTATGCAAAATGTGGAAGCACGGGCAAGGCACGTGAACTGTTTGACTGAATGCCTCAAAGAGATGTCATCTCATGGAATACAATGATTGTGGGCTTTGCAGAAGCCAGAAAATTTGTTGAAAAGGCTTTAGAAATTTTCAAACAAATGCAATTGGCAGGAATAAAAAATTCTTTGCCAAAGTCCTCCCTACCTGTGCCAAAATGGAAGCTTTGGGACAGGCTATGGACATGCACCAAAGCATAATGAAAATGAAAAAAAAAAAAAAACTAAATACCTGTTTGTCAACGCCCTCAATCTTGTAGAAATCGTGCTTGGTATGGAGGTTGTTAGCAATGCCAGTAGCGCCTCCCACGACCAACGACCTCCCCAGTCCCTCACGCACGCACGGCTCAGCCTCTCAGGTAAAATTAAAACTAAAATGTCAAATGATTAATGTTGGGGTCAATTTAGGGTTTTCACTTAGCAATTTATGCTTTTACTTTTGTTTTTTTTTTTCAAATCATTAAATTTTTTGCTTTTTCGTGGGAAACGCCTGGGAGTTTCCTGGGGGTCAAGGGACAATTGGGAGTCTCGAGGACATCCCAGAGTCCCCTTTTGGTGTCTCCTCCCCAGAAACGGCAAGGAAACATCCCCTTCAACAAAGAAACGGCCAGGAAACGACAGGGAAATGCGGAGGCAGCAAAGGGACGGCGAGGGGACATTCCCTAGGCGTCCCCATGTCTCGAGGACGTCCCCATCTCGGGTGCACCAAGTTTTTCGAGGGGTACACATCCCTATGGAACACTGATTTTGATAAAAGGGTCTTTTGGAGCAAAAAGGAGCTTTTAATTAAAAAGTGAATTTTAAATTGTATCTTCTGGAAGGTTTGGCGAGAAAAGTATATAAGGAGGTTTTGTGAGTTCATTTGCATTATGTAGATTATTTGATTTTCTTTTGTGAAACCCTTGTGGTTCTATGGGATTGAACTTGGTTCATTTCAACCTTCTTGAGAATGAAAACCTTCTTGAGAATGAAAACCCTCTTGGAGAATATTAACGATGGTGAAAGATCTTCCCTGGTTGATTGTTGATAGATTCATCCTAAATATATGCCGGTGCTTCATTGTCGTGATTTATGGAAAGGAATTGCAAGTATAATTGAAGATCAAATTGTGAAGTCTTGCAAACAAGACAAATTATTGAAGATATTTGCAGACAAGAAGGGGACACCAACAGTGAGAAGCCTATGGAGTATATTCATCATATTTGATGTTGGGCGTGGGAATACCATTGGGTTTACCATTGAGTTTGGGAAGTTTGTTGTTGCAATAAGTTAGAATTTTTTCATAATGTGGGACGCCACTTTGGGAAGAGTTTGGGGCTGCGAACTGTATAAGTTATTTGCTGCTGTCAAAGGCAATCCACAACAATCAAAACTTTTGTGCATCAACTCTTCAATGTTTTCTTAATCTCTACTCAGTTGTGGGTCACATAAAAGGTCAGGAATATATTGATACTTTGTCTATGTATTGACCTTGCTGCTGTTAGTTATACTCAAATATATATATTTATCTTTGTATTTCATTGATAGGGGAAATCAGCCAACTGTTTGTTTTAATGACTATCAATTTCATGAGAATTTGGGTATCAAAAATGAATGTTTGGTAATCTGGTCATCAAAACAGTTCAACCACATTACAAACAGCTCAGAAACTATTACAGAGAGTGTGCATTCCAAGTGTTTGACGAAATGTCTACACCCACAGAAAAATTAAGTGCAAAAACAGGGTAGGGTTCTTACAGCAGTATTAGAGCATGCATGATTGTTTATGACATTTGCAAAAAAATAGAAATACTCCCATAAAAGTTATTACAGTGATCTTTGGGAATATGGTTAGACTTGCACCTACAGAATGTACAGATTGTAATTTTTCCAATGACTTGAAGATTCACAAATTACTTAAGCAAATCTTCTGAGTGGTGCAAAAGGGCAACTTATTGTGTACCTGTAGACAGAGACATTTCTGATGCTGACCACGTAGTGCATGTGATCGAGGAATTGTATTCAACATTTTCAATTTCTTTTGTAAAGAATCCAATTGAGCATCTCCGTTTCTGCTGTCTCCATTGCCTGGTACATAGACCCAGAGTAAGAAACCATCAATAACAAAATGGTCCGGTACAAAACACTTTCAAATTCAAAACCAAGCCCGAAGAAGGTTTGGCTAAATATTTAGTTTCTTCTTTCATGGCAGCAAAAGGCCATTTCCTAGTGTCAAAATAAAATATGGTGACATTTGCAGTAACAGAGACACGCACAACTTCTTTAATAATCTTAAAAGCAATATCAATAGCTATGAATTCAGATGGGAAAACTTAGTGGGGTTTCATAGTTGAAGGTCTAATTTTAAACTCTGGAAGGCGTGATAAAGTGTTTAAATGAGCAAAATGAGCTTCATTGGTAAAACCAAGTGTTTAAATTTAGTAAAATGACCTTCCAACAAAGAGAAGCTCCTAATTCAAACCGAGATATTCTGAAGTGATTAAACTGAGTAAACCGAAGTCAAGCACTAAAACCAAGTAAGTGTTAAGGTCCAAGTTCAAACCCCAGGAGACATGGTAAAATGCTGAGTGCTTACCCAACCCAAACCTATGAAGACCCAGTGCATGTCCCTCTAAAGTTTTACTGAAGTGATACCCAAAAAGAATTATTCGCCTAATTTTTAAAAATGTATGCAAGTGCAATGTGAAATTGACTACCGAGAGTGAAGAGTGGGACGGTTGAAGTGAAGGGTCTTAAAGATATTCCGGTGGCATTCATTTTTTGATTGGCCGTCCTTTGTAAAATCATGGGGCCTCGCGAACTCACGTTTAACCTTTGCATCCGCGCTTTCTACTATGCAACTGCATTACTAAACACCGTCAACAAAAAATCAAACTAAACTGAAAATATACAATATCAAATTAATGAATTCAACACATACATATGTTGACAAGAATCGTTTATGATGACATATAGCTGCTGGTGCGAATTGTTTGCCTCGTCTATTCTAATTTCAATCTGGTTCAAGCGAAAAGGTAAAAACTCGCGCCCAGCATTTCAGAGAATACCATGTTTAAGTCGGAGTCGGGGACTCGTCTATGGTCTTGATAAGCAAATTCGGACCATTTACTAGCGCTTCACAAAGCATTATTGTTGGTTATCTAGCATAAGGTTATTTTTGCATCGCCAACCAAACCAAAACTCGACCGCACGCGTTTCCGCAAAGTATGGATGTTTACAGTTTATAAGGATTTATGGGGTCCATTAGAATTTAACCCTAGAGAATTTGGACGATTGATAATAGAATTGGAGAGAGACGCAAACGGAAGAGGATTAAGAAAACCATAGGGAAAAAGGTTTTATGGTCAGGCAATACTATTATTGCAATGAGTTTTGTTTTTCTTAGTTAATTAGTTATTAACAAGTGACTTTTAATCTTTTGTTTTTCTTAGTTAATTAGTTATTAACAAGTGACTTTTAATCAATCAAAAATAATAATTTTTTTTTAAAAAGTTTAAATCAATTTTGTAAAGTGAATTTGTAAAATATTTAATTTGATAAATTATAAAAATTATTTTCCAATGATTGTGGCTAAAAAGTTTTGTGTGTTATTGGAGGATTTTTAGGAAAAGTGAAAATAAACTATTATTTTGCCTTGAGAACTAAAAAGTTTTGTGTGTTATTGGAGGATTTTTAGGAAAAGTGAAAATAAACTATTATTTTGCCTAGTTTTGAGAACTAAGAACTATTATTTTGCCTAGAACTAAAAACTATTATTCAACTAAGAACTATATTATTTTGCCTACTTTTGAGAACTAAGAATTATTATTTGACTACATTCAACCATTGTTAACCAATGAGAGCTCAAACATTTTTTCTATTTGATTTTTTTTTATCTATTATATAACAAAACAAATTTCAAAATTCAATTATTTTCAATCTAATTGGTAGACAAATTTCACCCGATATAAGTGATTAATGCGCTTCCATTACTTCCATTTAACATTTTTTTTTGCCACAACTTGTTTATTAAAATTATTTTTTAAATAAAATTGGTGTCTTAACATCTTTTACATTAATTTTTCAATAATACGTAGATTAGTTATAAAAACTATAGGCACACATTTTGTTAACTAGTTATTAATAACTTTGATTTAAACAAATGAGAATTCATTTTTATTTTCTAGTTGATAAATATTTGAATAATTGTAAAGTAAACAAATATCAAAAATTAATTTTTTGAAATGTAATTGGCTCAAAACTTTTGAGCTATAAGGGCGGATTTTCACGAGCATAAACTAATCTAATTTTTCTAAGGCACTTTTTACCACAAAATATTTTTCCACCACAGTTAAACTATTATTCAAAGGATTTAATAGAAGTATTTTTCATTTGACAATTAATTATTTTTATACATTCTAAATATTTATTTACTTTTATTTCTTAAAATATAATTAATAAATTATTATATAGTATATGAAAAAATTAAAAATATATACTATATAATATACAACATTTAATACATAATTTAATATATTATTAGTATATTATATTATAAAATTATTTTTAATATATTATATATTCTATATAATATGAAACATATATAACATATATAATTTAATATATTAGATAATAATTTTATAATATTATATTATAATTTTTAATAATGTGATATATTATTTTTTAATAGTTTAATATATATTGGATTATATATTATATTAAATTAACATCTAATATATTAAATTAATTTTGTGATGAGAAACATTGTTATCTTGATTTTTTATTTATATTTATAATAAATTTATTTATTTTATATTAAAAAATTATTGATTCAAATAATTCATATGTTTACTTTAAATATAAAATTATAATAATGAAGAAGTTGAAATTTTTTACTTTTGTTTATTTTTAAATTTATTAATTATATTTGAAAACTTTAATATTAAAATATCAAATTGTTTTAATAAATATAATAAAATCAACCTCTTTAAATTGCAATACCAAACTTAACTTTACATTATAAAACTATTTATTTATACAGAAATATATTATAAGAGTATTGTAACTTTGTAATGTGAAATTCACAAACTACAAGTAAATATTATAAAATATTTAAATAATGTAAAGGATGTTGATTCTTTGAAAAAATATATATTTTAAAATATTTGGAGTAAGTTTATTATTTTAAAAGGTAATTAGCATCATCTTTTTTAGACTAAAGGATGTTTCAATTCTACTAATGTGATTTAATTTTTAAATTAAAAATTAAATAAATAATTTTATGTTGTATAAAATGTAAATATTATATAATATTCACAACTAGATCATGACAATATTCTCATTATTTTCATTGAAAGAAATTATATCGTTCATTGAACAAAAAATAACCATGAAAATAATCTAGATGCAACAAATGTGCATGGACAGCTTTACAACCTCGATTGTATTACTAAAAGAAATATCCCACTATAAATTGGAGACAATATAGATTGCAACATGTATTCATTTAAGCTACAATAAAAGTTTCATTTAAGTTACAATTGAAGTACACAATGTAGTTATAGGAAATTGAACAATCTCAGACACTATTTCCTATATCAAATTAGAGAAATTCATATCCCTATGCCTCTTCTTTAGAGTTTCAAAAGTCATAACCCTTTTAAATGACAAAGAGATTAAATTTTAAAGAGGGATATATCCAGATTAAGACACATTTGACACTTGAGACTAGTTGAACCCTCAAATTTGTAACAAATTGGCATCTAGAATATACCCTTTTCACCCTTACCCTTAATGCAAACCTTTTACCTGCCTGTAAAAATGCTTTTACCAATCACATTTTACTTACAAGTGAAAAAAATTTACCCCCAAACATTTTACCCACATACTAGTATTTAAAATAATACATTGAACTCAATATTTTTTAACTAGCATTTTATTTATTAAACCTTGAAAATCCTCTTTGAAATTAGTTTTGACATTTTGTCTAACATTTTCTACCTTATGCAACAAACTCATCTTCTTTGTCAATGCTTAAAATGCCTTAATTTCATGGACTTTCAGCTGACCTTGCAAATGTAAATGCTTCTCAACCCCCTTCTGCTTTCCTAGATCAAATGACTGCTTTCCAACTCAGCGAGGACCCTGGCCAATCATATGCATATTGCGAGGAAATAAGCCATTGCGGGTTTGTTTCATTTAAAATCCTTATAGTTGCGATGCAATGATCTTCTTACACTTTGGGGAGTCAAAAGATGGCACACTGTAAGGTTTGGAATTTCTAAACAACAAGTGAATAACTGCCCTCAACACCAACAAAGAGTAGTTAATAATTTTCAATAATATAAAATAATTATTATTTAATTTATAGTCATATTTGTCATTTTTAGTTGCTACCATTGAAAATATAATCTTATGACCTTCATTGTATTTCATGTACCTATGGTGAGATCTATGATCTAAAAGTAAATTTTGATCCCATGAGAATTACACATTGTAGGTATGTTTTACCTCACGAAATACAATGAGACCCATTAGATGATATTTAGATCAATGGTGGTAACTAAATATTAGAATCTTTATTTAATTTAAATGGAAGGATTCGCCATGGTAATTCATAAATTTTTCCATTATTTTCCAAGATTTACCAAGATTTTCTACAAAATCTAGCATATACATATTATTATAGTTTATATACTTGATAATTAATCCAAAATTTGAAATAATAAGAATATAATATTCTACTATTTATACTCTTATATATATTCAAACAAAGAAGATATTTTCTCAAAACTAAATTGATTAAGAGTATGTAACGCCCCGCCGTGTGAACCCCAAAGGACAATTAAACAATAATTACTGCACATTTTTTTTATTTTTTAAAAAGTTAACATAACATACATGTAATACACATTAAGTCATGACATGAATTTTATTTAATTAGATTCACTAACACATACATCCCTTGGGGTACACAAGGAGTCATTACGCGACTTAGATCCACACAACGACAATAAAGAATAAAATCCAAAGATATAATCCATTACAAAGTAAACATTAACAAATATAACACATACATGATAAATCATTGATAAGAAACCATCTGTGTACGTAAATACAACATATACATGATTAACTCAACACATTGAATAACAACCGCCATGGCCAATAGCCACACAAGGTTTAACGTTACATTACAATACAATGTTCAAGAGGTACAATGATACAAAAGTGTTTCTAAATATGAACGGAAACCATACAACAAGATAACATGATACAAATGAACAGATGAATACAAAGTATCATAATTGGCCCCAAAACAAATACAACTCTGGAGTCGCCGCAACAGCACCAATCTGCACCTCTCGATCCTTGACTGGGGCCCAATGGGGTGGTTAGCACGTTCCACCCGACCACGTGGTCTGAAGACCCACCCCCCGTGCTAAGGAGCTGACAAGAAAGAGACCTCAACCAAGAACATCCAAATAGGGAACCACAAGACTCAACGTCATACAAAAGTATCATAAAACTCAAGGATTACAATGACATAATCAACAACATCCAAGAGTCAACATACATAATAAGTTAAATTCATAAATCTCATCACATAAATCCAAGCAATGATGAGTAAAACAAGTAACCAAAGGATGATCATGAAACACTTCCAAATCAAACTGAATTAATAAACATAATACAATTCCAAATTGCAATTAAACAATACAATAACATCACATCACAGTACCATAAGAGTACAAGGTCATAAGTCAAATATCAATGAGATCATACAAGACCACAAAGTACACCAAAGATGTATTAAGGAAATACTCCATAAATCAATATAAGTCCATTCAACCACAATCTAAACCAACTCCCATAACATACTTCCAGAGGAACACAATAAAGTAAAACACCTGGGCAACTAGGGGAGAGTGTCATCGCATAGTCCTACATGGCTATCCTGCTCTTTCCTCCCAACCGGAGGCGTCGGTCCCATCTATGGCTATCGTGTGCCCTTCCCTCCCAACCCGAGGCGGGCCATAGGGTGATCTCCTGGAGCCGTAACCTCTGTGAAGACGAGGTCACGACCTTGTCGACCACGGCCTTTCTCCCATTAGTCCCAAGCACTACCGAAGACGAGAGGCATCCATTTTTTTAAATCTTATACTGAGATTACTACCCAACCCTCCTAAGTTAATTATTAGGTTTCTTGATTAATACTAACCTTACCTGGGTTATCCCGGCCCTTCCTTAATGGGGCTCCGTCCCCTAGAGAGCCACTCTCCCTAGAGACCCAACAACATCAAACCAAAAAAAAACAAGGGTTGTACAACATAACAAGAACATTAGATCACAACAGAAAAGCATGTGAGGCATTACCCATCCCGCTATAAACACATAATCAGAGTCTCAACAATTCTCGTACAACCCTTTTCAGAATCATGATACCAAAACACTTCCCACATCAAGGGCACATAAAGAGAGAACATTAACTGACAATTCATCTCAAGCCTCTGGAAGCCAAAAAGAATGAAAACCCACAAACGAGGGTAAAATGAAGCAACGAGAGTTTTTCCCCAATAATTCCAACACAAGGATAAAATTTCCCTCAAATATGAGATTAACTCAGAAAAGCCACACAAAGAAAGTTTCATAAAACCCCATCCACAACTCAATCAACCCTAAAACACAATTACAATCCACATATCAACAATGGTGTCACCTTGAAAGAGATTCACAAAAGAAAAATCAATTTTTAATTTAATAATAATCACTCCAAATCCAAAAGCCTCCAACTAGGCATTCCACGGGAGACCTCAATTTTCTCCTCACAAGAACCCCTTATAGTGGCACGTAAATCACACTCATAAAATCAGCCACATGGAAACAATAATTATCTATTCACATCCTCAATTAAAAGAACCAACCTACTCAACAACAAAACAATTACAAACTCAACAACACAAAGTTTCCCAACATTCTCAAAGACATGACTATAAGAGAGTTATCCCATAAATTTCTTCATTTCAAAATCACACTAGAGCATGACTCATTACATAGAATCTCGAGATGATGTTAATCACAAAAGACAAGTGAAAAAAAATAATAAGAGTGACATCAAAAATGAAATCTTCTATAACACCCCGCCGTGTGAACCCCAAAGGACAATTAAACCATAATTACTGCACAATTTTTTTATTTTTTTTTTAAAGTAAACATAACATACATGTAATACACATTAAGTCATGACATGAATTTCATTTAAGTAGATTCATTAGCACATACATCCCTTGGGGTACACGAGGAGTCATTACGAGACTTAGATCCACACAACGATAATAAAGAATAAAAACCAAAAATATAATCCATAACAAAGTAAATGTTAACAAATATAACACATACATGATAATCATTGATAAGAAACCATTTGAGTAAGTACAACATATACATAGTTAACTCAACACAAAGAATAACAACTGCCATGGCCAATAACCACACCGAGTTTAACATTACATTACAGTACAATGTTTAAGAAGTACAATGATACAAAAGTGTTTCCAATCATGAACGGAAACCATACAACAAGATAACATGATGCACAATATCAAAACTGGCTCCAAGGCAGATACAACTCTGGAGTCACCGCAACAACACCCATCCGCACCTCTCAATCCTTGACTGGGGACCCAATGGGGTGCTTAGCACGTTCCACCCGACCATGTGAGTCCGAAGACCCACCCCCCATGCTAGGAGCTAACAAGAAAGAGACCTCAACCAAGAACATCCAAATAGGGAACCACAAGACTCAACACCAAACAAAAGTATCATAAAACTCAAGGATTACAATGACATAATCAACAACATCCAAGAGTCAACAAAATAACTTAAAATCATGAATCTTATTACATAAATCAAAGCAATGATCAGTAAACAAGTAACCAAAGGATGATCATGAAACACTTCCAAATCAAACTAAATTAATAAACATAATACAATTCCAAATTGCAATTAAATAACACAATAACATCATATCACAGTATCATAAGATATAAGATCGTAAATCAAATATAAATGAGATCATACAAGACCACAAAACATACTAAAGATGTATGAAAACAATAATCATAAATCAATTTAAATCAATTCAAACAACAATCTAAACCAACTTCCATAACCTACTTACAGAGGAACACAATAAAGTAAAACACATGGGCAAATAGGGGAGAGTGTCATCGCATAGTCCTACATGGGTTATCCTGTGCTCTTCCTCCCAACTAGAGGCGCTGGCCCCCATCTATGGCTATCCTGTGCCCTTCCTCCCAACTGGAGGCGCCGGTCCATAGGGTGACTCATGCGGAGCCGTAGACCTCTCGTGAAGACAAGGTCACGACCTTGCCAACCACGGCCTTCTTAGCCTTCCATTAGTCTGCGGAAGCACTAATGAAGACGAGGCATCCATTTTTAAATCTTCTAATGATATTACTACCCAACCCACCTAAGTTAATTATTAGGTTTTCACTTGTTTACTAACTCACTCGTGGGTTATCCTGAGCCCTTCCCCTTAAACGGGGCGCCAACCCCCACGAGGAGCCACTCTCCCTAGAGACCCAACAACATAAAAACCAAGGGTTGTACCATCATAATTTGAACAAAGAATCACAACATAAAAGTATGCGAGGCATTACCCATCTCGCTAACAAGTACAAAATCAGAGTCTCAACAATTCTCGTACAACCCTTTCAAAATCCAGATACCAAAACACTTGCCACCTCAAGGGCACATAAGAGAAAGAACATCAACTGACAATCATCTCAAGCCTCTGGAAGCCAAAAGAATGAAAACCCACAAACAAGGGTAAAAATGAAGCAACACAAGCTTTTCCCTAATAATTCCAACACAAGGATAAAATTTCCTCAACTATGAGAGTAACTCAGAAAAGCCATAAAAGGGAAAGATTCATCAAGACCCATCCACAAGCAACAATGGTGTCACCTCAAATAGGGAAACGCAAAAGAAAATCAACCTTTAAACAAAATCACTTAATAAAACCAAAAGCCACCAACTAGGTATTCCATGGGAGACCTCAATTTTCTCCTCACAAGAACCCCCTTATAGTGGTACGCAAATCACCTTCATAAAATCAACAACATAGCAATGACAACAATAATTGCAAGGCCACAAGAACTATTTTCAATTCAAATATAATGAGTGAATAAATTGAAATAAGATCAACAACTCCATCCAAACTACATAATCAACTTCGATACAAAATAAATCAAAAATTCAAGAAGATCAACCATCCACAACTCATAAACCAAAACACGAGTTCCCAATTACATTGCAACACAAATTAAATGACAAAGGATTCCTTGAATCAAAATTAATCTCCAAAGGCATTCATACCAATACGGAAATGTCCAAAACCAATCCTTCAATAACAGAGGTAAAAGCATGCAACCAGGCATCCAAGGGACCAAATTAAAGAACACCTTAAATACTCAACCACTCACAACTCCACCAAACATTCGCATAATAAACAACAACCAAAAATTCAAACAAGAACAATATTTAATAGCCAATCAATTAACAACCAGAACTAAATGACTTTACAACTTACCCATCTAAATTACCCAATTAACTAAAACAATTTATGATAATCATCACAAGTATTCTAAAAGACTTACCCATAAAGAGAACTTACAAACCAACCATTAAATGAATATAAAGGAAGTCAATTTTTAAAAGATTAAAATTCCATTTCACCAATAAACTATCCAATTCGAAAATACCCTAATCAATCTCTAACTATACCCATACATTTAAATTTCCCCTTTCATTTATCAACATAATTGAAAACTACTTAATAATTGGGTAGTTACTCATTATCATTTCCTAACTACTTATGTTCAAAACATCATTTCCACTCTCCTTTCATCATACTAAATTAAGACTCACTTCCAATATTTAAAGTAATTGCGTAAACCACTTAAGACCATTTGTTATACTTTAAAATGATAATAATAACAATACTCTAAATACTTAAACTACATATTAGAACTTACCACCTTAAAATCTTAAATCTATCTAAATAAATTTACACACATAGATACCTTTTAAAACCACTACGTATATATATATTTTAATTCTTTTAAGGAGGGAATGTAAAAAGAGAATAGATCTGTTCTAAGAATCTGACAAGTCTACAAGACTCAACCTCATAAAACGATAACTTATTTAATTCCAAAATAATTTCCATAACAAATTCCATTCCCAAAATATTCACATTAAAACAAGAATTAAATAAACAACGCTGTCCTATATTCATAAATTGATTTTTTTTCTACTAAATTATCCTCTCAAGTTTGTAATTTAACAAATCAATAATAATGATAAACAAAAGATTTCTTTCTATTTTATTATTTCCACTATAACTAAATTCTATTTTATTTTAACGAGAAAAAGAAACAGAATATTTACTAACTAAATTAAATGGTTACAACAACAGTTGAATCGGTGCAATCTGGATAAATGAGTTAATAAGTATATATATACAAATATAAATATATATATACGTACATATATATATATATATATATATATATATACATATATATATATATATATTTATTTATAAAAGTAAATTTCGCAATGCATAAATGGAATATATTTATAAAAGTAAATTTCGCATAGTGAATAAAAATCGAAATTCGCGTTTTAAAAGAATTTTAAATACATACAATTTAAATGGGAAATTTTAATCCCAACAAAAGGGGCACGGGGGAATACGCCCGGCCGTGGGCAATCTACGGACTGTCGTGGACAGTCCGCAGACTGTCACGGTACCGGTCGGCGGTGTGGTGGGTACGGCCGAGGCCGAACCACCATACAGCCAATATATATATATATAATGCCAAAACATGTGAACAGTGCCGATGGAATTAAATTAATGGGTTTCAATAAATTTTGATCTTCATTCAATATTTTAACATATAAATAAATATATGTGTATATATATATGTTTATTTATATATATATCTAATATATATATATACATATATATATATACCTATACACAGGAATCTGAACATTTTGAAATCACTGTTCTCTGAACAGGAGAAATATTTTGTAACCTATAGGCATATCGAAAATATCATCATAATCCCAAAAATTAATTGGAAGAAAGTTGTTCTTATATATATATATATTTATTTTTTTTTAAAAAGAAGAGAAACGAAACACAAAAATACTGCTCATTTCCAGATTTCAAATAAAATCCCTTCCCAATAACCAACAGCCCAGAATCCCCACATAAATTTCATTTTAATAAATAACCATTGATTAAACAATAATCCAAAAGATTTCTTTCCACAAACTTATGATTTCCAACCCTAAATGAAAATTTCATTCACAGAGAAACAATTCCTATTTTAACAGAGAATAAATAATTAAAAGAAAAGAACATGGCGTCCTATGACTGAAAAAGACTTGCAGAAGCTTAATCCCTCTCGCAGAACCAATTCCTCGCTGCCGATTGTTCCCAACAACAGATTTCCCCAGATTCTCCTTCAAACCCAACCTTCTTCTTTTATGATTTCTCCAGCAAACAGAACAAGAATGCAGTGTTGAAAATAATTTTTCTCCAGAATTCCAACAACTCCCCTCAAACAAAGAAAACCCCTTATTAAAATCCATGCCCAGGAAACCCTTTCAATTTCCTCTTCCCGAGAATACCAGAGGTCACATTTCAAGAAATAAATCAACATGATATTTAATCCTTAATTCCTTTTGTTGCCTTTTTATATATATTTATGTTTCATTTTCTTTTATCGTGCATTTGATTAGAACTAAATAAATTTAAATCCACAAAATGAACCTATATATATATATTCATCATCTCCACAATATTTTATTAAATAATTACTTTCATATTAAAATAATTAAAATTAACCATTTGAAAGATTCAAAATAAATGTAATACTTTTACCACTACTACTAATATTTATCTATTGCTTTATTTATTTATTTTTCATATTCTCCAGTTCTCTTCGTCTTCCAAATGCTCTATAGGTGTAGTTTCATTTCTTGCTTTAAAAACACTCCAACTTCCTATCTCCTTAACCATTTAAATTTCTTATTATAATAATTATCTTTTCAAGATTATTTTGTTCATAATTATTATTAACTTCAATTTAACACAACAATTTAAATCAATTTATCTAATAATATCACTTTTACTTTTAACGAATTAGTTTAATTTGATCATTTGTTCTAAAACATTTGATTTAATTTAAATTGATTATTACTTTAATTTCTAATCATATTTTAAATAACCTTGCAAATCACTTATGATTTGATTAATTATTTAAACATGACAACAAACATATGATATCTTTCACCCAATCAAATAACACAGTAATCAATGAAGCACACATAGATACTCACACAAAAGTTCAGAACAACCGACACGAAGGGGCACTACATCTTCAAACTTAAATAGAGCTAACATTATCAATCAATACAAAAAAACAAATCAGCCAATAGGGCATCTAAAGGAAACCTCCATATTCTCCTTACAAGATACCCTTACCAGTTGGCAAATAAACATCCTTCAATGAGGTTAACAATCATGAGAACAATAGCAATAAATCGAGCACAACTTGAGATGAAAATCAATCCACTCAATCATTAAGAAAGAGACAACATTTTCACTTTTCACATCACTCTCTATCCTAGCCACATAATTCATTTGGAAGGAAAACTAACTATAAAATTAATAACATACCCATGATACCAATACTCCAAGCATATATGTTCACAAAGTATCAACACTGAACAATTAAATGTATAATCCTTCACAATCTGCTCTATTCAATATTTCAACCATAAACTATAACTCCTTTTAAGACTCAAAGTATACCGATTAACTTCCTATCATTAACTTAATGAAGAAAAATTATCCCATAGCTTGTTTAGCATCAATTATTTCATCTAAAAACATGTTGCAAAAGTTATTATTTTCTCTATTCATTTTGATCATTTACTAACTCTATGTTTTACCAAATCTTTTATTCTTTTCTAAAACTAAGGTACACATAAATGTATGCATTTAATAGGCATTTTGCTGTTAGAAATACAGTGTTTCAACTCTAAATGTTGTAACTATGACAGGTTGCCAAGTATATTAGGAAGTGGATATTGGACTTTGGAATTATCGCCATCTACTTGCATTATTATCAAATCCCAAATGTAATCCACAAGGCTGAAAGGTAGGAGAAAGGAGAGGTGTAAATACGTGACTTATGAGAAAGAGAAATAATGTATAACTTATTTTTTTTTGAACTTGACGCATTTCTGTTTGATGGCAAGCTTCTAGAGACGCGCACCAGTTTGAAGTTTATAAATTAATCTTCAGCACGATCAACATAAGCTCTCTATTATGTTAGTAATTGACAATATTTTATTTTCAAGTGCTGGAATTGCGACAGATTGTCAGAAGAACAAGCAAGATATTTAAATCTTTAACATTTCCTATTAAGTTCAAGAGCTGCAAATGAGACAGGTTGACAATGAAATCAGAGAGATTATTTAAACCTTAAAACTTATTCTGAACGCTTGATCTAGACAATGAACTATTTGTCAGGATGCCAGAGAGGAAAGTTATGATTGCAGGATATGCACAAATGGTATATCATGGGCATAATTTAGAAACTCTCAAATAAGATGCGATAGGTAGGTGCGAGGCAAATCATGGAGCGGTGTCCAATTCAATGCTTTAATTGCATGAAACTTTATCTGATTGTATATCGACCTACAGGGCCAGAAAATGCAACTAGAGTTAGCTCGAGAGAATACACTAATGTTACGTCCTCATTTGATACCAATGACAAAGATGAGAGGGTGACATTAAAACCAAGGCTGAGGTAATTGGAAAATGGACTGTAGTTAAAACCTTGTTTCCTAAACATGAATTCCATTTCCCAGTAATCAAACCGATTGCATGTGAGTGCAGATTAAACGAATAAATTAATATGCTCAAAAACAAAATAATATCGATGTTGGGGATGATTTAAATAGCACGCAAGAGGGCGTAGGACCTTCGGCACATCCATCTGACCACCGGTGAGTGAATATCTAAGCGATATCTAATGATTTCATTGCGGGTCCATCCTAATTGATTTTGAATAAGAAGGATCAATATCCGGTTTCAAGCAACATGCATGATGGTTAAAAGCAAGGACGCATTGTATCCATAACAGGTTTTTACTGTATTCAGCCTTAAGAAAGAAATGGCTTCTATAGGGAAATATTACTCCACATTCAATGACTTTTAGAGTGGCGTTTAGAACTAGCCATCGAATACTCAGCAAATTACCACATAAATTAAAGAGCAACTGCCCATTGTATGCACATATATATCACCCGATTATTTTACTATTTGGCTGATGCGTAATACACTTCAACTACACATTTCTATAGTCTCAAAGCATGTTTTGACACACCAATTCCATAGATATTAACAACCTTCAGAAATAGATTCATAACATTTACTAGAGTACCGAGTACCATCTACAATCCACCTATAATTGTTATTATACGAAAACTTACAATTAAAACAGAAAAAGAAAAGCAGTGCAACTATTAAATGTTACAGACACAATCTAGTAAGATAATAGCAATAAAACCTCTTTGATGCGCTTGACAGAATAGGAATCTTGACACACAGCTCTTCCCACATTCCAACTTCCACGCCCTCCCTCCATTTCTCCCCTGATAAGCTATTATACAGGACTTTTCATTCCGTCTTCCCGTTTTTCTTGTTTTAAAACACTTCAGCTTCCTATCTCCTTATCCAATCCGTATTCACTATTCTCCCCCCGACTTGCATGATAGAATCTTCCTAAAAAAAGATTGCATTTACCCCCTTGCAAGGCGGTTACAAAACCGTTACATGAAAAAAAAAAACTATATTTAGATCTTGCCGAAAACTGACTTAATAATGCATTGTTTATATTTAAGAAGCAACACCACAAATTAGCCTACTTTCATCTATGAGACATGCAAATCATTCAAGGCAAGTGGACTTTCCTCCATTGTCAATTACAAAAGCACCCAATGCATGCTCTTTATTTTCTCTTTTTTTTTTTTTAACCTCACTTTCAAATCTTATCTTTAAGATTTATTGACACCACATTGTTTACCATATTAACATTATTATCTTCACAAGATAATTAACTTATCAATTATAATTAGGTACCAAACTTTTAATGGCTTTTCTCACTTTTAAGTACAATTTTAATATTTAATCCTCTCTAATATTTTCTCACTTTTAAATTTATTAATTGAATTTAATCATTAAATGATAATTATCTTTCCTCATCTAATCCGTTTACTTTAAATAACTAACTCCCAATGATAATTCAATTAATGTTTATTATTGAATCTAATTCTTTATTTAATTCCAAATAAAACAACTAACCTTGTAATTAAATTAACTTTATTAATCAAAGCCAAGCATATTATTAGTGTTATCTCATAACCTTAAAATTAAATTAAATAATAAAATCACCACATCATCATGACACTACCAAACAACTAATAACACTTTTAACAAATGAAAATGACATGACCAACCAACAACAACTTACTTGACATCAACGACGACCGAAACAGAGGGCACTACAGAGTAACCTACCTAATTAGTGTCTTAGTCATATAGTTAATAAATCGAATACATAAAATATAATCTCTTGCATCCACCTAATCAAAATACAAAGAAAAATATAACATAGTCTAGGAGCTTCAAAAATGGGATGTGACAAATTCATCTTTATTGGTGAGTTGAAAGGATATTTAAATATGCCTTATTTTATCCTAGAACAAAGTCCATCACTATTTAAGCATTATTTATATGATTATATTAATTTTTAAATAACACACATTCATCTTTGACAAAACAAAACAGTGAGTGGATTTACATGTTGATGGGATCTTATGCTTTTTTTGAGGTCAGTAATAGCTCTATGATATCTAAAAATATCATGAAGAATAATAAACCAATTTCCTTGATGTCACTTTTGATTTTTTTGGTTTTATGCTTATTTATTTTGTTTAAGACAACTTGCTTGTTTGCTCTAGTGGAGAATTTGAATGAAAACTTGCTTTTTATGTACCTATTATTTATTTGTTTTATAAACATTGTTACTAAAACTTACCAAACACAACAAATTAAAACAAAACTATTCTAGAACTTTTTGGCAGGAACTTCGCTTTGCAGCTCTTGTTTATATAACTTTCATCATTATTGCACAAAACTATTATATAAATTTTATGTTTAAATAATAATTATTTAATTCTTTCATATACTTATTCTATGTAATCATTTCATTTTATTTATATTTTATTTAATATAAAATAATTTAAAAAATTCTTTTTTAAATTGATATTATATAGTCAATAAATATTATTTAATATAATATAATAAATTTATAGTGTATTATACATATTATTATGTAACATAATTATTAAATAAATTTTATATTTATATAATTATCATTTTTTCTTTTAATTATATTATACTATCATTTGAGTTTTTTTTATATTTATAATATCTTTATAATACATTTTATTCTATTAATATAGACATGCATTATCATACAATTTACATTATAATGTTAATTATTTATATAATTTTAATAAAAATTAACATTAATGTGACATTTTTGAATAATATTATGTTAATATTATTTTTAGAATAGTTTTGTTTGTATTTGTTGTGTTTTAGGAACAATTGGTTAGGATAAAGTAGTTATCACCTAAATTTAGGAGTTTTATCATTAATAGAGTCAACTTTGTCTTCCATTAGAAAATGACCCTTATAACAAAAGAATTTTGCTCACTTCAAAATTCTGAGATGCTCTGGTTGTGCTTTTAGGCCATGAAGAAAGCACAATTTACATGTTGCTAGCATTATGTAAATATTAATGAGTTCAAAGATTTCCTTAACCATTCAGCATATATGATAAAAAATCCTCTTTAAAAAAGCAAACATCTTTATAACTTCCATTGTATGTAGAGTCATGTATAACCAACCTGCTTAAATGTTATAGTTTTCTACACAAATGAAAGTGAAAGCATAAAGTCCTAAGTCCTCTTATAGGTGCCTAATGTCTCCAAGAAATGCCTTTCGATAGAAAATGATCTTTTTATCCCATTCAATAATAGATAATTCATTTATAAGCCTCATAAAACCTATAATGTGAAGTGTATTGCAAAAGGCCTAGATCAAACATCAAAAATCTCAATTGAACCCATATGCTTACAATTTTTTGTTTCTGGATTTTGATTGCATTTGAATTTTTTGCATCGATGTTTCGGATCACACTCCATGATAGCATTAATTGAACCCATATGCCTATTTTTTTGATTGTAGAGTAGTGGACAAAAGCATTGCAATAGTCATTGGACCAAGACTTCAAGGTAGAGGATTAATTGTTAAAGCTATTCTTGAAGCCTCTTCATAGGAAACATGACTGACTAATTGGTATTCTCTTTTAGCACTAGGATCCTGCAAAAGTGGAAGCAATAGTTTTAATTTGCTATATATTAACCATCTTTTACTTACAATTTTTTTTTGGAAAAGGCAGTTAGAAGGTGCCATACCTCTACTACATTTAAGCCAAGATCAATTAGTATTGCACTAGGTTTTAGCCAATCACCATTAAACAAATTTGGCACACCTGCTACAGCAACAAGAATATCTGCTTCATGAGTAAAATCTGTAGGAAATTCTTTCTGTTTTGAGTAGCTATGGTCTACATAATTTTTTTGTGGAAACATGGTTTAAAAATTTAAATTAATACTTAAGTAAAGATTGTCTACTATGTTTCAAATTTCAGAGCTATTCAATAGAATATGGCCCATATTCTGACATGTCAAACACTTTTGTAATACCCCTCATGTTGTTTGGACTTGATACTTCTGTGGTTTTGATTGATTCTTTGTGACTATGATTGTTATTACTTATTGTTTGGTGTGTGTGGATGCATAGTTTAGTTGATTGCTACATTTGACATTATTATTATGATAATTTATGATACTTTGTGTGGTGTTGGATTATTTGATTATGCAATGGTTTTTCCTTAGTATTATAGATGTCAATGTGATGATTCTAGAATGATGTTAATTGGATTCAGTATTATATTATGATGCAGTAGATAAGTAATCATGTTATCATATGATCAGTTTGTTTAGAATGTTATTTCATCATTGATATTGTAAGTGTTAGAATAGATGTGGTGAGAGGACAATGTAGCACCACTCGTTTACGAGTGCCCTGCTATGTTGTAATTCCTTCTCATGATATCATGTTTTCAATTATATATACATGTGTTACTTGACGTTTATTTGGATGCAAGATTTGCAGGAATAAAGTCTCGACTCCACCTGCTTTGGCAGGATAGGGCAAGCATTAATTTAACCCAATGGGTAAAATGTTGAAAAAGGGAGTTGATTTGGAAGTATCCCCATCCCAAGTCCGTCGTCCTGTTTTAAGTTGTTGTGTTATGACTGAAGTTTTGTCCTTGTTGTGTAGTTTGATTGTTGAGTATTTATTTTATGGTTAGTGTTTATTTAATTAATCTTATTTTATAAGATAATTAATTAACATTGCATTGTTACTTGATTTAATTGTGAATTAGAAAAATGTTAAATTTAAATATATTGTAAATTAAAAAGTATTTAATCAATTAAAGTGCAAGAAATTAAATTAAATTAATATTGATGAGGATAATTAAATATTATCTTTTTATTAATATTAAATTAGAAAATCTTGTGTGGATACTGTTTTGAGAAAATAAATTATTTTTAATTAAAATGGTAGATAAGTCTGAGCTTTTAAAAGATGGAAAAAGGACCAATAAGGGAAGAGGATTTTTGAGAAAAGAAAAGTGAAGAGCTTTATTGATTTTTATTTATTATTTTATTATTTGGAGAGAGTTATTCACACACAGAAGATTTTTCTGTTGTTTTTGAATATGTAAAAGAAAAGAAAAGGAAATAGTTTGTTGGTGCTTCTGGGTAAAATAATTGTTTTGAAGAAAGATAGATTAGAAAAGAGAGTTGTAGGAGGAAATCGAGAGGAGGCTACAGAAGGGATTCTTCTTCGAACGAACCTGACTTTAGGTTTTTTTTATTCTTTTAATTTATTATTATCTTATTGTTGTGTTTTGAAAAATTTATTGAAAGAAGTTATGCGATTTGAAATTCGTTCGTATGAAACCCTTGAATCTTTTGTGAAAATTTTTGGTAAAACCTTCTTAAAGTTCTTCAATATAATTTAGTTCTGAAATTTATTGTTTGAAATAAAAATAATTTAGAATTGAACGTTGGATTTACTAATCATATTATTGTTCTGAATGTCTGGTTAAACATATATATATACACTTATATATGTATATAAATATATTTAAACAAAACTAAATATACTTATTTATCATTATTTTGTTTGAACTATTTGAATGAATCTACATTTATATTACAAATTTGTATTGAGAATACTGAATAAATTATATTTTAATTAATTATGTGTTATTTGCATGTTCTTTTGTATTCTTTTGGTATACATACGAATTAAAACTCAATATAAGGAAAAATAATACTTAAAAATAATTGGGCAAATTTTAGTTATTATGGAAATCAGATTTCTTTTAAAGTGTGAATTATATATATATATAATATATATAATATATATACAAAATATATAAATTAAAAAATATATATTAAATATTTTTATTGGGTCGGAGGCCCACCACCACCACGGCCACATGGGGGTGCCACCAGAGTACCACCGAACACTTTTGCGGCCACCACAGTGTGGTACTGTCAGGCATTAAAGTTTCTTTTTGTGTTTTATTTTGATTTAATTCGCTTTATTTATATATATATATATATTTATTTATATATATATATTTATATATATTTATAAAATTAAAATTTTGCAATATGATTTTATTAATTTTATTAAATGATTATTTTTATTTAAATGAATATATATATGTAATAGATTTGTTTCGTTGTGAATGTGAATTTAATATGATAAGTTTAGGGAAATTTTCAAAATTACAATGTAATCAAAGGAGTTTAAGTTAAACTATGTTTCTAATTAAATTGAATTGCCTCAAGTAAACAATTTATTTATTTGATGAAATTTATTGTGTGTTGAAATGATTTTTGTGGCATTGTGAATGTATTGGTTATTCTCGAGGTCATTCATTTAATTAATGTTGGTTTTCTTCTTTTTGGGTTTATGTCATGTGGGAAAACCCTAGAGTCAATGTATCATGCTATAAGAACTTAAGTTATGGTTTAGGAATTTCCAGAGGCAGGGTTACTGATGTGTGATTGTGATCTCGTATTTTTGATGCTTGGTCTATGTTTTGACCACGGTTATGATTGAGATTGCTCTTGGATTGTACCGTTTGTGGATATGTTTCATATGTTATGGTGAGATGGTTATGCCTCAAAAATGATCCAGTTGATTGGTTCAATGTTCTTGTTGATACAATCCTTTTTGTGTTGGGTATTTTGTGTTGAGTGTTTAGAGAGAGTGGCTCTAGTGGGGGCCGGTGCACAAAGGGGCTGTCATGGTAACCCACGTAGAGTTAGATTAATCAGTGATAACCTAAGTAATTAACCACGGGTGGGGATTAAACATTAACAAGATAATTGTGATGCCTCGTCCGCCTGTTAGTGCTATCATAGACTAAAGGGGACCGAGAAGGCCGTGGTTGGCAAGATCGCTGCCTTGTCTTCATGAAAGGTTAATGATTCTACATGAGTAACCCTATGGAGCGGTGCCTTGAGATAAGCTATCAGGAGAACCATAGATGGAGGCGGCACCTTAACTTGGTTTTCTGGAGAATCCATGTAGAGATGGAGGTGGCACCTTGTGATAGGATGTTTGGATAATCCATGTTAAGCCATGCGATGACACTCTCCTCTAACATTTTGTTTGTGTTGTTTTATTGAAGTCCTCTGGAAGTAGTCCTTTGATATTGTGTCTTGAGAGTTATTGATGATGTATTTTTCATGAGTTACTGTTGTATCATCTGTAAAGTGATTTAATGTTAAGGTTTGAAAGGGGTCCATTGTTATGTCATATGGTGATTTGTTGTTGTTTAGTCTTCAGTGTTGTCTAGTGTTATTATGTTATTTGTATGGGGTTAGTCATTGTTATTGTTAGATGTGATTGGTCAGGGATCCTTCCTTGTTAACTCCCAACACGAGGGTGGTTGGGTGGAACGTACTTCGCACCCCGTTGGGTTCCCCTTTGGATGCAGTTGTTTCTTTCATTGTAGAGTTTTGCAGGTGTAGTTGATCTAGTGTTCTTATGTACCAGATGGATGTTTACACCTCAAATGTAATGTATTCATTGATGTATCGTCTCCCACGTGTGTTGGGATGACCTTGATGTAATTTGTATAGGTGGTTATTGAGATGTATTTTCGGATAGTTGTATTGTACTATCTTATGGATGTAATGTATATTCAGGCCATGTATTTATTTAGTACTATCACTTGTAATAGTTGGTTATGTTATGTTGTATCCATCGAAATATGTAACACTTTATATCTTTATAATTTTATTTGTTGTCATATGTACATATGGTATTAATACAGTTATTGTTAATGGATATTTTAAATGAAGATATGAGAATGAATGGTTTTACATAACTGTTTAATCTATTATTTTGTTATGGGTTAGTGTAGTAATGTCCTCGTGTACCCCAAGGGATTAGTTGTGCAACTTAGAACATTGTTATGTTGAAATACTTATGTACATTTATTATGTTCTTTTAAAAAAAAAATTGTTGCGTCTTTATTAGTTCCTTTGGGGTTTGCGCAGCAGGGTGTTACAACTACTTTTTTAAGAAGAGAAAATGTAGTCCATCCTTAATCAATGTGTATTTATTTATAGACTAAACATCTATACTTATAAATTTATAGATATGTGTTTTTCCAGATCCTTTTTCACTTCAAAATAAAGATTATGATATTTCTTGTAGAGTATGTAAAAATTGATCTATGAAAATTCAGATCTACCCATTTTGTCTGAAAAAAATGGTTTTTAAGACATTTAACTGTTATTGTTGTTGTCCCTTACCTTCAAAATAAAGTGTAAGCTGAAAGTCTAGCACAACTATTTCCCAAGAAAAAGTTTTTAGTATTTTAAATAACCATATAGAATTTAAAATTATCCTTTGTAGCTCAAATTTTATGCTACTCTTTGGATTGCAAATATTTTACCCTTAAAGAACCTACTCTTCATGTGAAATTTTTTACTCAATATTATGGTGGACACATCAGATACTTCAACCATAATTATTCAAATTATTTTATTCCTTTCAAGGTAACCACAAAATGCTCATGCATTTCTATGATAGTATAGTTATAAGCCTACTATCTAGAATCACAATTTCGTACTACAGAGTGTGAACTAATTTTTGTCTAGGGTATTAATTGTTTAACTTAGACATTGATGTGTATAACCTTAGCTTCCATATCTGCTTGTCTCATTTGAATTTTTGTCCACGTCACTATCTCTGGATAAGTCATAACCAAATTCTAAGGTCATCTCTAGATGGGCATGCTCTCTGCCAGATATGATGAACTAGGGCATGAGTGCACTAAATGTGTTACATATCCATCAATGTTTTATTTGAATGATAAGAAAAACTTTAGGAAATCGTAGATATAAAGAGAAAGATTAAATAAAAGCTAAATGAGATACACTCTTGATAATCTTTGTTTGGGATTTTCACTGCTATTGGGTTCTATGTTATATTCTTTTCAAAATTGGAAGATTTTTTGTTATGATCAATTGGAATAGACTCTACAAGAAATAGATAAATATATTGTCTTGTGTAAGAAGCCCACGAACATAAATAATAACTTGTTGATAAATCACAAGAGATAACTCTTTGCAATCAAACAAAAATCACCAGATTTTACACACAGATCCAATAATTATCGCCAATGAATCAGAACAATAGTATCAATCTTAGTTCAATGATATATGTTAATATCAGATTCATAATTAACAATAAATTTTGGATACTCCACACTAGGCACTGAAACAAATTGAAAAGTTGTATTTATTTGCATCTCCTTTAGAAACTCATCTATCTTGTAAGTCAGGTAACATCTACAAACTATATGTACTAGCTTGTGTTGCTAGAATTGGCAGTCATGTAAAATTTTGTAACATACTAGCTAGTATAAGTTTTATACTAAGGGCCTCTGCCATTTTGATGGAAAAAATACATGATAATGGGTCTCTTTAACTTAATCCCCTACTTGGTGAAGAAGACCCTATGGGGGATGATTAATCGAATTGAAAAAGAAGACAATTCATTATGCAATTAGTACTCCCCTAGTTGAAGTTGACAAGAGGCATATGCAGTATATAAGTTGCTAAGTCAACTTATCAAAGGATTTGGACATATCCAATTTGATAATCATTCCAGAATAAAAGTCAAATTTTGAGAGATTGAATGGTTCTCCAGATGTAGGTGGATTTGCAAGGTGTACTTTACTTTGAAGCATTCTCATGAGGTTAAACACAATGATAAAAAAATCTGAACAATATATAAGGTATATAGAAATAAATGCCTTGTGGGCTTTGACAAGGGGTAGATTTTAAACCAAAGTGGCATCTAGCATGGTCATGACTTAAAAAAAGTAACCAATATTATTATACCCTTATTGTACCCTACCCTTTATTGAACCCTAATTTAAGCCTAACCCTACAACTTACCATAGCCCTAACCTTAGCTCCAAGTTTTATTCTAGATTAATGATTCTAATCCTAACTTAACATTAACCCTAACCCTAATTGAATCCTAATTGAACCTGAACCCTAACTCTAATAGAACCTTGTGTTGGGGTTAAATTAGGGTTCAATTAGCATTCTAGTTAAAACCCAATTGTAAGATTAACCAAAATAAGCCTAACTAAACCCTAATTGTAACTTGGACTTGACCCTAATCATAACACTAATTGAATGTTATCCCTAATAGGATAACTGAACCCTAATTCCAACCATAAACCTACTTGAACCCTAACCCTAACTCTTACTGAACCTTATTGATACAGTTCAATTAGGGTTTAATTAGCATTCTAGGATGGAGATTAAGGTCAGGTTAGGGATAGAGTTGTGAATATTTTAATATTAGCTTATAAATTTCACCCTAACTATAATCATAATTGAATCCTAACCCTAACCCTAATTAAACCCTAATTCTAACCCTAAAACTAACCATAATTAAATTATTGCTCTAACCCTAACCGTAATTAAATCCTATTGTTAGGGTTGAATTAGGGTTAGGTTTAGGGTTCAATTAGAGTTCTAGTATAAATCTTGGGGTTAAGGTTATTTATTTCTTGATATTAGTTTATAAATTTGACATTAATGATAAATATATTAAACAAAGAAAAGTTTGTATATATTTTTATTTGTATGTGAAATTAAGTAATATTAGGGTTAGAATTATTAATGTCTTAACCTTACTTTATACAAACAAAAATAATAATACTTATTATAAACAAAAATAATTATTTTAACCTAGAATTCTATTTGTATGTGAAATGAAGTATTATTAGAGTTAGAATTAATAATCATAAAAATTAATTAATCAAATCACAACAATATTTGTAAAGCTTATAATTAATTATAAAATTAAACTAAATTTTAATTTCTAAAATTTATAAAGTATTTATTATCTAGTTTTGAAAATAATCATTTAAATTATAGTAATTATCTACTACAAATAAATTAAATTAAATCTAAATTTTTATTTTTAAAATAATTCAACAATTATTAATTATAATTTTAGAATAAATTAAGAATGTATATATATATGACTAAATTTTCTATTTATTTTTTCTTTGCATCCAAATTATTTTATTTTCAAAAATTACATTAAATTCTAACTTCAAAAAAATTAGAAATTATTTTGTATGCCTACCTTTGTAAAAATCAGAAATTATTTTGCATGCCTACCTTTGTATTTTTTAGTTCAATAAGGTATATTGTTCTTTAAATTTGAATAACCAATCATAGAGTAAATTAATAATCAAGTCACCATAATGTGTGTGTGTATATATATATATATATTACAAAAATAAGTATTTAAATCTAGTTAGAATTATTAATCATATAAAAAAACTAATCAACAAAATATTTTTAAAGCTTAGAATTAATTTTAAAATTAAAGTAATTTTTTTTTTAAATTATTATTATTTTTTAACGAGGGGAATCGGGTGCCACAGGAGTGCCAGAGAGTCGAATCCATGTGGACGCCCTGCTATAGGGAACACCTTAACCAACTGAGCTCGGACCAACGCCCCAAAGTAAATTTTAATTTTAAAAATTTATAAAATATTTATTATCTATTTTAAAAAATAATCAGTTAAATTATATTAATTATTTAATACAAATAAATTAAATAAAACTACATCCTTCTTCCTGATGGTTCATGCTCTTACAGTGAGCTTTTGTAAGAGTTGATCATTCTACTATATTTAATATAATTAAATAAAACTAAATGTTTTTTTCAAAATAATTCAACAATAACTAATTATAATTTGAGAATAAATTAAGAATTGAAAAAATATATAAAAGCAACCTTTTTTATTTCTTTGCATCCAAATGATTTCATTTTCTAAAATCATAGTAAATTCTAACTTACAAAATCATAAAATATTTTACATGCTTATTTTTTATATTTTTAAGTTGAATTGTGTTGTTCTTTAATTTTTATTTTTATTTTTATGTTGAATTGTGTTGTTCTTTAATTTTTATTTTTATTTTTATTTTTATTTTTTTTAGACTATAGGAATTGTTCTTTAAATTTGAATAACCAATCATAAAGCAAATAAATAATCAAATCAACACAATATTTGCAAAACTTAAATTTCATTTTAAAATTAAACCTATATGCAAAACTTAAATTTTATTTTATTAATGTGTATTCATGTTTGTACCCTTGAGTGCATTTTGTTTATTTTATTTAAATGGGTCTACTTTATCAGAACACTTCTCTAATTTTTTGTAGATGATTGAGGATGATTGACCACAATTCACGGTAAGATTTCTTATGTGTAATTAAAAATTAACAATTTCCAGTTTTAACTTTGTCATATTTTTTTGCATTTTTGGATGTGTAAACATTTAATAAGAAGTGGCGAAAAAGATGCCTAAAAAAAGCCAAAAAAATTGCAAAATAAAAATGTTATATTCAATTCCGTAAAATCCGCCCTTATGGCCTAAATTTTTTAGCCAATGATATTCAAGAAAAATAATTTTGAAAATTTAAAAAGTTAAAAAATATGCATTTAACTTAAAAAAATAAATTAAATATAATGTATAAAGGAAAATGATCAATTTTAATTGGTTGAAGTTGAGAACATTAATAAGTAGTTAAGGAAAAGGCATGCCTATAGTTCCTTGGCGGGAACTAAAAAATTAACATTTAGTTTTATTCACATTAACAAAACTTACATTTAATTTTATTAAATTTAAAATACTATAGAGGCAAGTACTAGCCACTACGTGGCACTTGTTTTTTTACATAATTGGGATGGTTAAATTTCTAAACTTTTTTATTTAAGGCTTCAGTGTTTCTTAAAATATTCATTATCGGTTGTGAGAATTTTTAGGAGCTTTCATAAACAAGTAGTTCTATAGATTTTGTAATCATTGACAAACTTAAAATTTTAAGCTTCAAAATTTCACAAGCTACTAGTCTCATTATTATTTTTAGCAACAAAGAATGTTAAATCTACAATTTTATAGCTAAATCTAAAAAATTGTTGACAAAAATTTAAAGATGAATGACTTTTGTGAGCAAAATTTTAGGTAGTAGGTGGGGGAAACTTTCAACCTCACCTAAGAGTGAGGTCCCATGGAGAGGGGCTTCCTAAAAAAATTAGTGGGTGTTGTTGATATTTTTTTGGAATATTTTAAAGCTGGTGGTCCCATGAATTCAATTTTGCAATTCAATTTAAGAGTTTGAGCTCCAAAATTTAAGGAACAAACTGGAGAACTATATTAATAAATAAATAAATAAATAAATAAAAATTCTCTCTTTTGTATTTTTTTTTAGGAATTTAAAATTTTAAGTGATAGAGACAAGTGGCAGAAAAAATTCCTAACCTGTAGGGGCAATTTCTAGCCCCACCTCAATTTCACCCGCTAAAATTTGCAGTGCTAAAGGTAGGGGTTGCTATTTTTGAAGAAAAGATTCTAATTAATCTTGTAGCATAAGGTAGGGGTTGCTATTTTTCAAGAAAAGATTCTAATTAATCTTGTAGCATAATTTTTTTTGCTTCATGGGACCGCTTGATCCATGGAAATAGAAGCCCAAGCCCCCCCATGGGACCATACAGTAAAGCCACCCACTTAAATCTAAAATCTAAAAAAAGGGCTCCTATTTTCTTGCACAAAATTCTAATTAATCTTGTAGCATAATTTTATTTTTCTCATGAGACCCTTTAATCCACAAAAATAGTTCCTATGAGACCACTTAGAGTTTCAAGTTTTATAGAGCTGTTAATAGCAACTTTTTTATAAAATTTGTTCAAAGAGAAGGTTGAGGAAGTTATTCCTCAACAAATTAAATACAATTTAAAAATCAACAATTTAAAAAGGTAAAATGACATTAAATTATATACTTTTCAAAAGACGCAATAGAATTTGTTAAATGTATTTCTAATTTATTAATGTATAGGTCATTTGATCTACTAAATTGTGTTATGTTTACTTTTTGAAATTCCATTGCATTAAAGGTTGTCTTATTTTTCACTTAGTATAATTAAATTTAATTTACATTATATATTGAGATGAATATACACCGAGTTTTCTTTGTATATTATATATCAAGATGAATCAATAAGATTTCTATGATTTTTTTCTAGATTTATTGGAAATGGTCTTCCTCATACATATTATTTTGCATCTGTGCATACCTTTGAAGTGAGAATGTTTTAAGGGTTTTATAGATCTCACAATCTTTCAACTTGTGACTCTTGTGGAGATAAGACCCTGATGGCCTATGTTCCCATTGTCAATTATTGCTATAATAGTTGTTAGATACTATGCTTTATGGATTATCAATACCCAAACTATTTTTAGTGGGATTTGTTGTTGCCTGCCACAACTAAAAAGAACAATTTGAAATGATTGTCAATTTTATGTGTCTTATTTATGGAATACAAAGAGAGATAGATGAGGTGGTATGCCCTTATTTTTGTAGAATAGTGAATTTACAACAACAAGGAGAGAAAGATCGTGTGGCGTGCTCTTGTTTTTGTAGGCAATAGCAACCACATCACCTTGAAATCAAATTTATCAACCCAAGATATGAAGGTTGATAGAAAAAATACACAAAGTCTCAATAAAATCATCTCAAATGGTTAACACAAATTTATCTCATTCAAAGGGCATTCATGTGATCTAGCCTTCCTAAAAAAATTATTATTTTTTATGATAAATTACATAAATATGACCATCTAATTTAGCCCCACAATCAACCTTATCTAGTCAGTCACACATTCTCAACCACATCTTTATCTTTTCAAAATAGTGAGATAATCATGCTAACAACACTATGGAAGGTTGGACCTCCATTAGTTGGGAGTGAAGTTGGACTTTATGGTGTTTTTCTTCCATAAGGGAACCCTCAATTAAGTGGTAAGCCTTTAGTGGAAGCAACTAAGAATTAGAATATAGGTGGAAAACATAGGTGGAGTGCCTCCCTCAAATGCATGAGGGATGAACATAGCCAAAAAAAATTGGACTATTGTTAGGAAAAGGGTGTTGTACACCTTATATAGGAAAAGGATTATTTTAATTAACACAAAATAAATATTTTTTGTGTTGCATCTTTAGAGATGTGTTTAGCCATGCAATAAAATATTTATTTGGATCTACTTATTAAGTTGTATGTAACATTGGCTAGATATTTTGTAAGTGAGTTGTACATTGGAAAAATGTTTAATATTGAGAAAAATTAGTACCAAAAAGTAAATATTGGGCTCAATGGTTTTGTGCACTCATAGTTTTGAGGCACATGGTTATACCTATACTTCTTGGTTGTTTATGTGAGCTTTAATCTATAAAATAAAACAAATGTTTAGTGGTTGGGGTTGGTTATCATAACCTCTGAAGTCATTTTTCATTTTTATTAAGCTCTCTTGTAAAGTGTATGTGTGAAGCATGGCATGGATATGTGGTTGTATGGTTACCCATTATGCTTGGACATGTGGAGGATACATTGGATGAGCTTTATGTTTCAAATTAGTTCATGGAGAATCTATGAATGGATTGTAATTTTTCATTGTTGAATTATACATTGAGTGTAGATGTTTATGGAGGTTGGTTTTTCCCTCTTGAGGATTTATCCAAGGTATATATTGTGTAATCTTATGGTGTATCTTTGATATTTGCATTATGTTTATTTTGTAAGCTTATATGCATTTTTTTTTCTCACTGCGTTATGTAGTAAATGGTTTGATCAACCTATTAATTTCCTTACAAGTGGTATCAAAGCCATGACTATGTTTGAGGGAGGTGAGAGATACCTATTTTTGTTCAACCCTTGTTTGAGAAAATTTGATGTAAAAGTAAAGCCATGGTAATGCTAGAAAGTTTTCAAACATTTCAAGGTATGAGATGTGTTACACAAGTTGTAAAAATAATAGATTTAGAGATTAGGGTTTTTAGATTTGTGGTTATTTTTATAGATCTAAGGTTTAGAAAAAAATTGGTAAAAAGGGTTTTTCCTAAGTCTTCACTAAGAGGATTTTATGGAGGAATTTTTAAAAATGACCTACTAAAATAAAATGGACCTCATCATTGGATCCAAGAGCCCCGAGACATGAATATTGACATAAAATTTGACCTATTTTGGCCAAATAGGCCTAGGAAGAAAAAATTCCCCCACCTTCTTAGTCATATAATAGCAGTTGCAAAAAATTGAAAATAAATTAAAATTCCTACACAATTTTTTAAAAATATATATAAAAAGTTGAGAGGGGGTGGAGGGGTGAGGGGTGCAAGGGGGTAGAGGGTTTGTAAATCCGTATATGTCTTATCCACATGGACAGTGACATATTAGCTCACAACTAGGGTATTGAGATGCTATGGGGGTGTTAGCCCTCACAAGCTATCAATCAACCCCCAAGTAATGGTGTTTTGGCCAACAAGGTAAGCCCCTAATCTTGGCCCCAATTCAAGAAAGATCTAAATTATAGCCCCTACAAGCTCTAAAACAATTTTAAAATATAAAAAATTTAAACAACTTTAATTCTATTTTTTTATCAACCACCAACCCCATTGCTTGCACACCACCATTAGATTCCACCATTACATTTATACCACCTAGAAACCATTTCTAATATAATGATGATATCAACCGTGCTTTAACATTGGATGAATTGTCCAAACATGGCCCTTTTGAGCCCCCTTCTATCCCTTAGAGTAAATTTCCTTCTATGAGGCATAACTTCCACCCATGATATCAATTTTTTTACTTCTTATATAGTTGATAGAGAGCTCTCTCTAAGCGCTACACAATGGTATAAGTTTGGTCGTTATAATTTTATGTTAGAATTTGACACTTAAAGTCACATTTCTCTAGAATGGGTAACAAGTCATATATTCACATACAAAAGTGATGGGTTAAATTTTGCCATCAATTTTAGCATGAATTCACCTAGTTTTGTGTCCATTATAGCTTACCTTTTGGCCCTTTTCTCTTAAATTGCCATAATAGTTGTAAAGGATTAAAGTTAATTAATATGGATTGAAGGATACAAAACATTTGGTAATTAACCAGTTATGAGTACTAATTCTGGTGGTTATGTGAATAGGGGTTTTTGGAGGTCAAAGGAACGAGTAATGAAGACTATCTAGAGGATCTCGTGGTCTTTTTAGTTATTGTCTTTTAGTTTTTGTTTAGTCGATGGTCTGGTAATTAGGTTTTGTAATCAATTTTTGGAATATTTAGAAAATAGTAGGTCATAGACCACTTCACTATTTTCCAAACTGATCCAATATTTCTGGTCATAAACTTACAAATGGCAGACATATCTACTTTTAATATTTTGTTATGTAGTTTAACATATATATATGCTCTCTCTCGAGTATGAAAACAATCTTGAAGCTGAAATTACTATACGCGTAAGAATATTAAGTGTTGAATCTGTGTATTGTGTAAAACATATTCCTCCATTCGGTTGGTTGGAAGAAAGGGCCTACTCCTTAACCAACGTCTGGATTCATCTTTCTATTGTTGTGTGCGAGGTATAATTTTGTTTAGTGATTTCATATGTTTGTTGATTTAATTAAGTTTAGTAATTTTGTATGTGTCTTATTGAATTGATTCCAATCAGCGTGGTTTTATTTATTAAAGTGTGAAGTAAGCTCTCTTTGGAAAAGACTAATAACATGTGGCATGAGTATAGATTGTAGGGACAACACATACATGTGAATTTGTATTCTATTTTTAGAACACTAAAATAACTTGTACAACTTTACTAGATCCTGCCACCAGGACACCACAAGTCTTGTTGCTCGAATTGTTTAAATACACTTTTAGCATTACATCCTTTCTATCATTGTTGTTAATTATGTAAGCATCGTGTAAATCTAAGACACTAATTTCAATGGTTTAAATGAGGATTCAAAAGTGTATGTGTGTTGATTTGGAATAGGGAGGTAATAATTAAAAATAGGATTTTATTAAAATTGCATATTGAAGGTGTGTTTTGATTTAATTCCTAAATTAAGAAGTGTGCCTTGATTTAATTCCCGAATGCATTCATCCTCACTTGATTTACTAGTTTCAGCGCTTAAGCAGACAACCCCAATACCTTTCATTAGTTTACAATCCCCAGAATGACACACACAGGAATAAACTAAGGAAAAGTCATACCAATTGGATTCATAGAACTATTCAACAAAATTATAAGAGATAAAGTTTTTTATTAGAGATCAAAAGGTTTTGTGGGGACCAAAACCCCTTACAAACAGGTTTTGAGGGGACCTAAAACCCCTTACAAACAAAGGACAACTACAGAAAGAAAAGAACACAAACAATCAGCAACCCAACATCAATAGTTTACCAAAAGATAGACAAGACACAACAAACTACAAGAAAATTGCAATGAAGGGATTAAAACCCAAAACAACTGACAAGGGCCTTACCCCAGAAACAACATTATGAGACTACTTGAGTCCGCCAGGCACCAAACACTACCAATAGCCACAAAAAGGCTGCCACAACACCCTTCAAGACCAGTCATTTTTCCCCACCTCCCTACCTCAATAAGAGAGCACTAGCAAGGAAAAACCCAAATGGTGTAAAACACCAACCAAACCCTGCTTTCCAAAGGAAACAAAGAGACCAAACTCCCCACCTCAATAGGGGTAATGGGAAACACAACAAAGCACAACCAAGCAACAATCTTCCAGCAGCACCAAAAAACCTGAGAAGCCAACCCAACCTCCACCTCTAAAAGAGAGGGCTCCCCTCTATAAGAGGAGATAAAAGTTTACCCCATTTGTAGTCCACAGTTTTTCCCTACAAAAAGAATATTTTAGATTTCAAATAGGTGATGGAGAGCATTTGTAGCATACTACATAGTGAATTGAGTGAATTTTCACTTAGATGAGTAAAGAGGGGTTTGTGCTTGTTTGAGCACTTGTAAGAACCTAATATTTAGCATCCATATAAATTTATGGGAAAAAAATTGTGGGAGTGCATATTTATAAATGAGACCAATATTTTTTTTAAAAAACTACAAGAATCAAGTAGCCCCCCTATAAACTACAATCTATTTAGTAATTTTTTTTTATGTGACTGGTGATGTTGGTGTGACACACCCTCTAGTACCATGGGGATGAGGGGAGACTAGAGCTCATGACCTCTTGCCTACAACAAGATGCTTTATCCAATCAAGCTAGACTCCTCGCACCTATGTGAGACCAATATGATGGTATAAAGTTCGATGAAATGATTGCAAACTAGAAAGGATATTGTTGGTGCAAAAGTTTGCAGGCAGCGGCCTTATGGGAAACTTAGCTATTGGGGGGACTTGTGCGCATAGCTAAGTGACCTCTAGGATTTTATCGAAGCTGACTCTTCATTTTTTAATGGGGGGAGAAAAGGGAACAAAGGAAAACATAAAATAAGCAAATCTAAGCTAAGGTGATGTGCCAGATTAGTAATGAGATAAGTAAGCACATTGCAGAAACAAAGGCTCAGGTAGTAATTAACGTATATTAAATAGACAATTCCTAGCACTGCAAACATAAGAACATCAAACGATTTGCATAATATAACCCATACAGTATAAGCTAACACAAAAGAGTAGTAACATGATCTATATTACTCTAAGCCATGAAAAGATTATAAAAGCTTGAAACATATGTTCATATATTTTAGAAAATGCAAGCACAATCTAATGTCCTATCAAATGCTTGAAAACAGAGAGGCTGAATAGAATGGCACAGTTTGCAAATTCAGATTTAATATCAAACACTATAGAGGCTAATTCTTAGTGCTAGGAAAAAAAATTCCATCTAACAACAACCACAAAATGAAGAAAGGCCTGCTTAAATAAGCCAGTCCATCGCCTGGAGGCTCCAATAAGAAATATGCTCCAACGAAGTCACCAACAAAAAGAAGGGAAGGTAGCATGCCAATAGGGACATTATGAGGAGAGATGGGTCATGTAGTAGCAAAAGGAAGGGACACGTGGCAGAAAAATAGAAACAATTGCAACAACCATCAAACAAAAACAACAGATGCCCGAACAATCGACACGTGGAAAGCTCCCGGCAAAGGTAACTGCGGTGTGGGCCCCATCCAAATAGAAAGCAGGCAAAGGCGACGTGTCAAACAACCAGAGCCTGACAAAAGGAAAAAGAAGCATCTCAAAGGGAAGCTCTGATAGGATGCCACATGGTGGTGACCGGGAAGCTGCGAGTGATACCAAAACAAAAGGCGAAGTCATGAAGGAAAGAAGGACCGCGAAGGAAAAGAGCAGTGTGTGAATAAATATTCACAGCTTGGCAATTCATAGGGACATTTTTCCTACGGAATGAGAATCTCCAGATCATGGCCTCATAGACCAGTCCTACCTCCTGGACTAATCACTCACATCTTGGAGAGGGAAGCCTACAGGGACATCCATACCTCATCCAATGGTGCAGAGAGAGTGCACAAGCTTTCATGTGCTATGTTTAAATCAATAATTTCCTTAAAAGGAAATCCACCAGATATTTTCGCTTTAGACTCAAGCTGGAAGAAGAGCTGCACCAACTGATGCACCATGTTCTCGATATTGGCGACAGTCAGAGGCTGATCGAAAGACTAGAATACAGATAAATCTTGTTTTTTCCCCTCAATCCTCTCAATGATATGTTTTATGCCTACCACTATTTGGTCAGCCAAGAAGGACGATGGAAGCCCTCGCTGAGTTAGTCAGGAAAATTTAGCCCGCATATCATAGGTAATTTGAGTCAGCTTTTCTCTACACTCATTGACATGCTGGATGGCTTCATGCATAGAAATGAGAACATTCACGCTCATGGTCGCCATTGTTCGGTCTTCAACCCCCACACTACTCAACGCCTCATTGGAAGCTGTATACAATTTGCTCAACAATTGCCTGGCCTTTGGAACTCTATCGGAAGTCATTTCCTACACCCGTTGCATTGTTTCACCAACCACGCCGCATAAGTTGGTAGCATGCACCATAAATTTGAGAGTGGGTTGCAAGGTAAGGCATAGTGACTTAACCTTATCCTAGTATGATGCATGCAGTTCTTTGGCTATTTCTAGTGGATTCATTTGGGATGCAGGAGGCTGGGATCTCAAAAGGTCCACCTCTGCATCCTTGCTGCTCGATTCTGCTTTCAACTCCGGAATGCTTCCCTCCAGGACTGAAATTTGATTCTTTAGAGCAACATTTTCTTCCTCCTTCTCCCTCAAGGCTAACTCACTCTATTTTTTCTTTTTTTGTTTCTTGCTCCAATGCAACGTTCATTTCATTTACCTCATCATTGGTACTTTGTCGGAGCTGTTTCAAACCATTACTCGCTTGCTTCAATTTGTTGCGAAGGGCCGCCTCGGTCACCCAGGATTGCTCAATTTCTCTTTGCAGGGCTGGAATAACCTCTGCACTCAGAGCTTGAAGTTTAGCGACTTTTCTCTCAAAGGAATTCCTTTCATCTCGTAGCCGATTGACTTCAATCTCTTGAGCCTTATGCTTATTTGACCAAATCTCCACCTTTCCTTTCAGGTCTTTCATTTGTTCATCTTTCTTCTTCGTTTGGCGACTGAGTTTGAGGAAATCAGTTGTCACCACCTTTTGGGTTTCTTCCATTAATTCTACTTTGTCTTGCGAACGAGCCTATTGCAAATCAAGTCCTATGGCATTGACAGAATAATCATTTGGCTGCATTTCTCTGAACAACTTGATGACATTGGGTGTCACATTCGCAAACATCAACGAATTTTGACTTTCGTTGAACACAATCTGCATAAGGGGTTTTGTAGGTTTGTTTGCATTCTTCACCCTTTTTTTTGTATTTGGCTAGCCCAGACACTTTTGGAAACATCCACCTGTGAAAAATACTCTTGGGGTGAAATACCTAATCCACCAACGAAAGGAAACTACAGGGGAACTACTAATGGGAATGACAATGTGCTTAACGTATCAGCGGATTTGCTAGGTCTCGTAACAGTTATCGGGGAAAAAGGTGGGATAAAATGACTGCTCTAAGATGGTGAAAACATAGTGGGGAGCAAGGTCGGGGAAGTAGCCACTTGATGCTGAGGCATGGAAGATACAAATTGCTGACTCAGTGGGCTAGGATGTGTTGCCATTACTTGCACCTTAGGGGAAATAGACATAGGAGGCGAATGGGGACCCCTAGGGGAACCAATATTGACCTGCCTTGGGTGACCAATGAGAGGAATAGTTGATGCGAGTGACATGGAAGAAGCAGGCATGGAGGAAACTAAAGACATAGAAGAGAGAGAAGAAGGGGAGAAATGTACCAGAGTTTCCTGAAGATTTGTAGCAGATACAACTACCTCTTCACACTGTTCTTCACCTCCTCTTCCTGCTTCCTCTATCTGAGGTCTCTTCTTTGGTGGGGAATCATCTAGGTCTAAAATTACCTTTCGACGATGCCTAACAGAGCCTGACCTCTTCTTCCCTGATCTAGAGGAGCTAATTGGCTCTAAAAACTATGTATTTGAAGAGTCTTCACGTTGCAACTATTTTCCACTAACTGTCTCTCTTTGTACAAGACCTTCTTCAATCAGTGGAGCCTTTTGGGCTACTTCTTCATGCTCTGGGGCTGCACTTTATGCCTCACCGTACTTCTCATACTTTGAAGGATTAGGAGAATCATCACTGTATGAATGCTTGCGGCACCAGATCTCATCAAACTGGTTGTCCGGGTCCACTTCCTGAAAGAGCCCGCTAGTCTTTTTTATCTCTTGTCTATAAATCCAAAAATATTTAATCTTTTTAGGCTTCCAACCGAGCCTTGCTAATTGGCTGTAGAGGAATTGATTTATTATATGGTTTAGGTTAGGCCTGGCCACTATATGATAAAAATTATAAACAACACTTTAAATTCATATGCAAAGCTATTTAATCAATGTGACATCTTATGTTCAATGCGCTATATCATATACTAACTATTTTAGCATATACAATGCACTATTTAAATACCACGCACTATGTAAACATTTCCAATGCTATGAAGTATATTATTGATGTAGAGCCAAGAGAGAAATCAAAACCATGACACACTTATTCAACTATATGTCTCTTTGTAACATCATCCAACACAAACATCTAAATCAAGAGCTCCAACCTCATTCAAGTTCTTTAAACACTCTTAACTATTAACCAAGATCAACTTCCTTTATAACTCCATTCAACCTTACCAATGGTACATGATGATTACAAATGAAAAATTTATCTTTAGAAGCACAATCAGTCAATCAAACATATGTCACCATTATTTGAGTCAGATAAAGACCTCACAATGTCTTTCTTTTGAATCCTTATCATTTTATCATGACTGTCCTCACTTATGCAATCATGGCTCCATTGCTACAAACACAAAATTTGACCTGTGAGCACAATCAATCTAGTCTATGCTTGATACACACCTCCATATGAGTTCAATTAACAAGACTAAACTCTATCCTAACTCCCACAATGCAGACCGTTCATATTTCGATTCTTCTTTAAAGATTGCCCTGATTCCTTGAAGCATACCTGTTACATTCTATCAGAAGTAACTCTTAAATCAAGGCTTCATTTTATACTGTGATCATTAGTTTGTATACTCCTTGTAGGTTTCTAAAACATAACTACAAAATAGTATGAGTTTCTTTGGAGTGTTTGGTTCAAACTTGACTCTACTCGCTGCTAAACAGGCCTAGATAGGCTTCAACACATTAGGCTTTATTAAATATACGATGTCTACCCTTGAATTCCCTTTTCCAACCTTTCAATCACAATATTTTGGGTTTACACAAGCTTTATTTATCATTGAAAATTCATCACCCTGACCATCTTAGTAAACCATAGGTCACAATTTCCTTAACTGCTCTATTTTAGATTGTGTGCTCAGGAAACCAGTCAAACTTCATTCCACAACGCCTTAATATTTATAGCCATAACTTAAAAATAACTTGAATATGAAGGAACATACATTGAAGAACTAAATCACCAAAACCTAGACGATTTTTCCAACAAATCAATGAGAAAGATAATTATCTACAGTCTCAGAATACCCTAACAGAGGGTTTTAGCAGATTTAACAAATATTACAATAACTCTCTCAAATTAGAACTAAAATGCATGTAACAAGATGGGAATGGAAGGTGATAGGCTATAGCATCATTTACAAACTCTTAAACCTCCATGAGAGCCTATGTAAATCCGTACAGTACCTGGAAATGCAGATTTTATGTAGAATTTTCTTTAAATCAGAGATTTACTTTATTTTATCTTCTCATTCCAATCACCCTCAAAGGTTTCAAATGATACACAAGCCTTTTTAAAGTAAATTACAATGTATAGAATCAGTTTCCAACTATTTTCAACTTCCTATTATTGATTAGACTCTAATGACCTATTAACTCCTAACTTATGCAACTTTTACACTTTTGCAAATTTGACATTTTTGATGACTATTTTACATTTCTTTGCCAAATACTCATCAAATGACTCTTACAAATGAAAAATTCTCTAAATGGAATCATCTACAAGGTAGAATCATGGTGATGTGAAGGTGCTCCTGCACCAATTATATATTTAATATATATTATATATATACATATATATACATATATATACTTATATCACAATATATATATATGTATATATGTATATATGTATATATTAATATATGTATACCTTGACTAAATAATTTAATAAAATGCATTATTTGATATTCGAATACACATATTTACACATTCCACATAATAAAAATGCATGCATATATATATACATATGTATATATATTAATATATTCGTATGTACATTTTAATTAACATAAATATATACGCACATATATATATATATATACATACATACATACATACATACATACATACATACATATATTATATATATCATTGCCTCGACATTTAAACACATATATTCATAATCCCATCAATCGACATATTTACACGAAGTGTATACATACATACATATATATATATATATGTCACCTCTGTCCAATCGTTAGATACATCTATCTATGTATAATCACGCACGTATTTACTCATGTGTATGAGTTTATCATAGAAAAATACATATATATACATTTTATGTATATATCTCATCAATCAAATATAAACACATAAGGAAGAAATCACACGTGACAAAGAGGCTCAATCACATAACCTAAATCAAGAACATTCACATACAAGATCATAACCTCTCCTAAATCATGCACAAACAGGACTAAAGGTAACTTACCATTTCCCAAGCTATTGACTCGACTTGACCAAACTAGAAGTGAGTGTGTGAAAGCTTAGTTAGGCTCATTAAGGGTTACCAGACCAAGTTCTTCTCCTAAGTGATACTTCCCCTCTCTTTTGGAGGCTTGAATTTTTTCCTGCATCCAGCTTAGTACATTGCAATAGTAGTTAGCCAATAACAATACAATCATTTGCATCATATATTTCATAGTCATAGTTATTATAAAACATCAAATTGAATCACATTTATTCATCATATTTCCAAGATCTAAATAAAGCACAAATATATACTTAAAGAATTTTCACCCAACTGGGTAAAAGTAAATAGGTAATAATACAATGGGGTGTAACATTGTTGGTTTGGAAAAAAGGCTAGGACTTACTTCAAGCAGTGAAGAAGAGATGCATGATGACATGCCATCCCCAAGAGTAAATATTGCAGAAGAAGCGCAACAAGAGGATGCTCAACATGAGCATGAAACTGAAGAAGGAAATGTGTAGAATAATGTTCTTCCAAAAGTGGACGAAATAGCTTAAGAGAACATTACAGGTGAGGATAATGTTACCGGAGAGGACATTGCAGTACAAGATATGACTGATAATGCTCCTCTAGTAGGAGACAACACCATTACAAAGGGAAAGTCTATAGAAGCTCATAAGGAGGATGTACTCACAAGGCATAATACACTTCCTATGATATCTGAGGCAAATGTAGAGGATACTCGGCTACCCAGAGAAAAACATGCCTCTGAATAACAAAGATCAATCCACTAGTGAAGATGTACCTATAAATATAGAAAAGAGTGATGATCAGAAGGATGAGGATGCATTTGGAAAAGATGAGAAGAAGGATGTGGAGACACTAGTTAATATTGGTGACAAGGAAAAGGTTTTAAAGAAAAAGGCTACAAAGGAGAGTGCAAAGGCTACTAGAGAATCTTCCAGTACCTCTAGAGATTAGTTAAATAATTTGTTAAATATGTAGCTCTAGTTCCAACTAGTAGTGTTTGCCCAACTACTACAACTTCCAATGCAATAGGGGCATGTGTACATGGATAAGATCTCTCCACTACACAAGCTTCATTTGGGTGATGCATTTCATGCTTTTGCACAAAAATAAATTATTGAGACACATCATAAGAGTACAAAGATGATTGATGAAGCAATAAAAATTCTACAAGAGAGAATATCCAAAGCAAGTATTAACAACTCCTTCTCAGATATGGACAATCTAAAGCTTTTACTTGATTCGTTTAAGGAGTATTTTAGTGGATTGAAGGAAAAATTGGAAAAAGAATAAGATAAAAAGGTGAATGAGAAAAGATTGTTGGATATAACAGAGAAGTGTGCTACTACACACAAAAAATTTCAAGACAATCTTAAAGGTGTGTAGGAGTGTGGTAGAAGCTAAATCTTTATTTCAGTTCTGTATGAAATGACCGAGCTCTACAAAGAGCATAAAAGATGAGATGGACTTTATTGAGTCCAAAATAGATAAAGCTTCCAGTTCTTATGATCTGACACAATATTTGGATGGAAGTACAAGGTGTTCCATTGAGAACCTGCATGAGTAGTTCTTCCAACTGCAAGTTCATAAGGAGAAGATTATAATGCAGTTTGGTCATCTTAGGGATTTGGTGAATGCTAAGTTCATATCTATTTCCAATGCCTTGTTGAGTGCTGAAAATGCTTCAAAGTTAAATCTAGTACCCAACACTCTAAATGACAATGAAGAACTCTTGATGGAGTTGGATACCTAGAGTAGAATGCTTGGCCTAGCCAAGAAGAGTTGGGAGGAAGGAAAGCAAGAGTCGAAAGCTCACCTGGAGAAGATACAAGAGTGAAATTCTTCCTCCAGGTGACTGCATTTTTCTTTTATGCAATTTAGTTTATTGTTCAGATTTCAATGTACATATGTAGATGGTATAAGGAAATTTTCTAGTGCATGTTTTTTTTATTTGGTAGTAACACCCTTAGGGGGAGTCAATAAAATTTTGGGTTTGTATATATGCATATATCAGTAAAGAGGGAGAAGATAAGTAAGTATGTGCCCTTTACCCTTGATGTCAAAGGGGGAGAGTAGTTTTGGGAGAATAGTTTTGGCATGTTTCCATCAATAACAAAGGGGGAGATTGTTGAAAGAATAAGAAGATTGGCATTGATATGCTTACCGATAACATGAGCATGGAGTATAAGATGTACAATATATAGTTCAGTGTTGTCATTGATGTCAACATTGTATTATGGTATGATCAAATGTAGAACAGTTTGTATAGCTTGAGCATGTTTAAAGATTATTATCAAGTGCAATTTTTCAAGAAGGTTTGATTTGGTGAAGACAATTGAAGTGAGAAATTAACTAAGTGTCAACATAGGTAATTTGGTGTCTAGGACATCCAGTATTTTGGTTCGCATTGGTCTGTTGTGTAGAATCTCACTTTGTAGTTTTTGGGGTAATTTTTTTGGATGTTAGAAAAGTCTAAATCTAGAATTTCATAGTGTTTCAATATCTAGTGTTCAAGATATGAATGACAAAAGTTTTGGTCTGGTAGTTATAGTGTTACTAGTACAATATGTATGTTTTAGAGGATCCACACTTCTTCATCAATTGGTATTTGACTTAAAAGATTTGTGGAGATGTTGAAAGGTGTCACTAGAGTGTGAATTCCAAGTGGCATGAAGTTTAGAGGTCCATGTTTTAGTTTTTAGATGTATAGTTGGTGAATTTATATGTTAGGTCATTATCGGTGCTGACCTAATAAGTCTTGTTTATTACAAAGTTTCAATAGGTTTTGATCCGTTATGTGGGAGCTATTATAGGTACATGTCAACCTATTTTGATTTTTTATAAGTTTTGAATCTTGGTGTGAAGCATGTATTTGTGTATGTTGAGTTGACAAGGTATATTTTGTATGATACATCTAATTAGGCTAACCTAAATGAAGTTTTAAGTGTTTGTGGATATATGTAAGTTATTTTTTTTTATGTTTTGGAAAAATAATATAATGTGATGTTTTAGTTGATACAAATTGTGTGAGTATAAGGTGAATGCATAACAGAGAAGAGTGTTAGTGCAGATTGGTATGAAGTGTGTAAAGTCTATATTTTGAGCTTCAATGGAATTGTAATTCGTGCATATGTTAGATGCAACTATAATAGTTCAAATCTTGTCTATGTGCTACAATCTCTTTTATCTTTTCTTCTTTCTGTGGGCAATGAGTCCACTAGGACGATGAGTCCACTTGCAATTGGCAATTCTATAATATCTTATAATCAGTTATAATATATTGTGAGCTAATCCTCGTCGTGGTTTTTCCCATTTTGGGTTTTCCATGTAAAAATTTGGTGTTCTTGTGTTATGTGTTGTTGATGGATGTTTTCATGCTTTCCTAAATCCTACTGTAAATTGAATATGCTATGTGGAATGAATGCTTAAATGTTTAACTAGTTTCAAAGAATACTGATTCACCCTCCTCTTAGTATTTCAAGTGTTCAACAGACTCTTCATTCAATGATAGTTATACAAAGACCTTTGATCAAAGGTTGACCTTAAAGTGAAGATATTCTTTGTTTGAAGGATTTAGAAAATTAAAGATTAATAATAAAGTAATACCTTTAAGTGATGGTAGCCTTCACTAAAATATTTTGTTTTATTATTTTTAAGTTATGAACCAAAAACTATTCATTTTTGGTTCATTTTGCATTACTATTTTATTTGAGTGCAACTACCTTGCTCCTCTCTGCAATTTCCTGCTCTTTGCAAGCACATGATGGCCTGCAACTATTGGAGTTTACGGTGATCTTGATGACTGTTACCAATTTTTCGCCATAGCTCAATCGGTGGAGCTGGCTGAACATTGTTATATCTTAAGGTGAAATTATAGATTATGCTTAAGTGTTGTTTGCATCGTGTTCATTGTTCGTTAAGTGGCAGTTGAGCATTAAAAAGAAGAATCAAAATTTTAGAAGTGCGATTCAATGTTTTACAATTAAATAAAGTACAAAATTGAGCGTATAAGCAACTGAGCATTTTAAATACTTTCATTCATTTCATAAAGTGATTCATATTTATACAGCTTCATTTGATTGCAAGAATCCAAATGATATTACAACATTGCATTGAAATGCATTTTCTTTTCGAAATGAAAAGCATAAAATGAAATCAAATATCCACACAAGTCGTGGATGGGACTATCACAATACATCATTAATAGCACACTACACTATGGAAGATGCAAAAGATGAAATCACATAAGTAACGACATAATCATCATTGCCTGATTGGCAGATGGTCGATGCTGAAGTGGTGCACCTTTGTCTTCTTGAGCTCCGTCGACCTGTAAGAGAAAAGAGGAGGATGTCAGAGGCTCCGATTATGAAGACACCTATATGAATCACGAACAATAGTGTAGTCTACTATCAATCATACACTGAAACAATCAAGTAGAGTGCAAAGAAATGAGCTGAAGGAGAAACATCAATATGATCATTATATCTTGTTTTTATGCTAACATTGTTTGTTTCCTTGTGCAGGTATAGGGAAAATCACGATGCTGTTTATTATTCGAAGACCAAGCATGTGGAGAAAAAGGGCTCCCACAAGGGTAGAGCTCAGCATGCTACTCTTATTCATTACAAATGGGCTGATAAGAGATTACATCATCATATTCATCAAAGGAAATGATATACAACTAAAAGAGTAAAGCATAGTTATCTATCAAGATATTAAACCAACTGTGCATTCATAACAATCAGGTGGATACTTTTTGAAAGCTATAGGTGAACAGTGAGTTTAACCCACTCAATTAATTCAACTGAGTACATTTATATCAAACATTGCTGTATGGTTCACGTTCTTTTTATACAGTGTTATTTGTTCATCATGATCATATATTAGGTCTGGTTCATCAGTGTTCTTTCTCACAACCAAGGATAGTGAACAGGCATACATTTTACCTTAATGAAGAGATTTGTTTCATTTTTCATCTCAGAAGAGAGTAAATTCACAAAATAATTTATTAAATGGAGCATAAAAATGCATGAAGAGTGTCAGGTTGAAGCCCAAGAGTATGAGAGACAGACAATGCACTCAAATAATAAATGAACGATCAGTTCTGGTTTGACTTATAATACAAATACAACATTAAGAATTACAAGGTGAGAAATGATCATTATAGAAGGTGTTTATGAAGTGTTAGGTATGCACAAGAACAATCAAGTAAATGTAGTCCATATAATTACAAGGTTTCAATTAAAATCTCTACATAACTCCAAGGTCAGAAAGCAAGAGTTTGTTGTATGGTGGAATAAAGGAATCCAAAAAATTCTGTGCGCAAAGAAAACAGCATGGGAGCAGTAATGCATGCAGACGTACTTTCCTTCATAAAGAGACAAGTATAGGAATATGGAAATGACTCAACGAGGTATAATCAAAGTGCAAATGTAAGAAGGTTGCTAACAAACTTTTAGTTTTTTTTCATATCATGGTATACCTGTGTAATGGAATGGCACAAATTGTTCTAAATTTCTAAATACCTATATGCTGATTATTAAAAATTCAAATGCCAAAAGGAGTCAGGGTTGTGCACAGTAATCAAAATATACAGTTCTTGTTTGTTTTCATGCACCCACATTAGGGTTTACATTTATAATACATAATCATGCATATTACAAATGAACTCATACGGTGAGGTTTCAGAAATATGTTGCACAAAATGCAGAAATAAGGAGGCAGTTCGAGCCTAGTTTTTTCAAGGAATTAAATGAACAGTTTTCTTCATTTTAAGAACACCCATGTTAGGGGTTTTGTTTTGAAGGCAAAGTTTTATAGTTCTAATAAAAAACAACATGCCTAGGTTTTCGCAACTGAAAGTGCAGAAAACAATAGATGGGTCGAGCTAGTTTTCACATGTAATCAAGACAAACAGATTCAATGCAATTTCCAGCTTACCCATGCAAGGGTTTTCAACAAAATGTCAAAGTAGAGCACCAGCCATCATGGGTCAAGCTTATAAATTGAATGCACAATGAATACATTTTGTTTCCTGAATACCCATGTTTGGGGTTTGATTTTAAATACAAAAAATACAATTTGCAGTGATAACCCATATGAGGTTTTTATATGAAACAAAAGAGTACAGAGGTAAATCATAATGATTGAGTTTTTCTTGAGAATAACAAATATCCATGTCTAGTTTTGTTTTAGAAAATACAAAATGAGAATTTCCTTTGGTGGGTCGATCTTCAGGATAAGAAATATCAGTTTTCATTTAATTCTCATGATACCCATTAATGGGTTTGTCCTCAAATATACAAAAATGTGAGATTCCTGTTATGGGCCAGACCCAAAAGTTTCCATACACCAAAATCAGATACATATGTTGCATCCTGTACATGGCCATAAATCATAAGTGAAAGTTTCAAGCTTTGTGAGTAAATGAAGTATATGCTTTAAACACAACTTACCGGTCTGAGCCTATAGAAGAACACACTGGCCGCGGCCAACACATTCACCATAGTCTCCAAACTTAAAAGGCTTTCACCATGGTGACCAGAGGAAGACACCAAAAGCCCAAGCTCAAGGCTCAAGCTCTCTTAAGTGAGCACAAAGAAGTATGCAAATGCATAGAGGTTGTCTTAGCCACGACCACAAGAGCATAAAGTTCAAAAGTGAAGCCACAAAATCTACAGACCAAGAAGCTCACCTTGTGTAGAGAGAAGAAGACAAAATCTGCGAGCAAGCTCTCTCATAGAGCTTTCAGATAAAAGACCCAAGCTCATATAGGTCGACCAAGAAGAACATAGTCACATGAAATATAAAGGAAAATAAGAAAACGACCATGAGTAGGCCGCAACCTTAGTAACCCTTATGGCTTTAAGAATGAAGTGATAAGTCACAATGCTTCAAAAAATAAGCTTACCCAGTCGAAGATTCGACTATCTGAAGAGGAAGATGAAGATTCTCAAGCACACGAGCTTCAGATTGAGCTCAATCATGGCAGCGTGCTCTCTCAGGCAGAGCTCATTTTTTCCAAGTGATCATTGCAAAATGAAATCATTTTTAGGGTTTGACCTCTTTTGTCCCATGCCCTAATTCGAGCCAATGATATGATTATCTAGAATATTCACCTTTGTAATAACATGTGAATAAATTCGAATTTAGGTCTATATTGTGGTTCATTCAAAGTCTGAAGCTAATGTTTGAAAGGCCGAAATTTATATGCCTAGGTCGATATATTAAGTCTTTAGGGCTTGTATTTTTATTGACCCCTTATGCCTTAAGGAAAATTAGAGACTTGAGTATCCTAGCTTTATTGTTTTTGAGAGAAAGCAATGAGAGTATGAATGTTGAATATCTTATGACCTAGGGGTGAATCTTTGATCACTTAGGCTGTTGCATCTTCAAGAAAATCAATTATCTACTTAGGGTTTTTTGTTTTAATTGATTTTAGAGAAATCAATTAAGGATCTTGATAGGAGAACAATTTGCCATTGATATTTTTATGATTTTTTAGAAGAAAAATCAAGTAGTGTATTGGTGAAAGAAGAATGTATTTCTTTTTGCAAAAGATTTTCCAATCTTTTAATTGCAAAAATAGATCAATTGTAAAATCTGTAGTGATGTAAAGCAGAATTGTAAAGCAATATTTTATAAATTGTTTTATGATTTCTTGCTATTTTTAGCAGATTGTATTGACTTTTCCCTTGGTCGGATTTGAGTCTCATCTTGGAGAGATAAGGTGTTTTTCTAGCTTTTAAAGTAGATTCAGTCTATTTTTAGAGGCATTACAGTTTGATCATAAAAGTAGTGTGCTTTTTTATGCTTTTATGCAGTTTTTGAGACAGTTTGAAGCTTTTTTCCTTGAGCTTCTTTGTGAGCTCGGATTAGGGTTTCTTGAGAGTTATTTTTTTGAGAAGACTTAGTCTTTTCCTTCTTCTCAGTTCAGTAGGATACAATTTATGGCTCTTAACACTTTGGAGCTTGTAAACTTTTGTACTCAGTTTTGAGAGTTTCACTCCTTGATCTAATTAAAAGCAACGTTCCTATCTCCAATTTCTGTCTCAACTTGCAATTTTAGTATGATATTGATGTTGTGATTCTGTTTATAGATCCTCTTTATGTCCTAAGTATTGCATATCATCGATGCAAAAAGTTCATTGTTGCAGGTTGCATGCTGTGTTTACTTATGAACCTTCATGCAAATCAATTTTGCACTATTGTTCATGAGGGATTGTGAATTCATTGCTATTTTTCTGAAGATTGTTTTGTGAGAGAAATATTAGACTGTTTTGTGAGAGAAATTATCAAAGTTATTGCTAAGTTTTGTGGACCATAAGTCATAGGTTTTATTTTCAAGTTATCTTTCTAACTCTTTCCTTCAGAGATATTTAGAATAGGATTAATCTTTCAGAGAATCAGCTCACTCTGAAGATTCCTTCTTCGTTCAGATCACCCACATCTGAAGAAGGTTTCTATGTTTCAATAGATTGCTAAATCTTGCATTCAGTAGGGTGCAAATCTAATTGACAACAATGACATTATCTACATTTTGTATAGGAGAAAATTTGCACCCCTTACGCAAATTCTTCTTTTACACAACCTCACCTTAGAAAATCAAATCCAAAGGTGAAATTCCACATCACCCAACTGCCTTCCTTCCAATTGGCATCTGTCTTTTGCATCGGTGAGATAATTTCTATCGAGGATGCATGCGTGGCGTGCAGATGACCGCGTGGATCCCTGCCATCCTTGACGGATTCCCGCATCTAAACTTGACAAAGGATTACACATTTGATTGGATTGAATTTGTATCATCCCTCTTCGATCAACTAACCCCAAAAATGGTAGATTCTTCCCATCCCACCTTCAAAAACACTCTTCCTTCATTCATTTCATCTCTTGCAATCTCTACACACATTTTCAAGCCATCTCAAGCAGCATTTTCAATACTCCATTGTAGCAACAACACTCTATTGCAAAAACAACACTCCATTAACTCCACATAGCAAGTGTGAAGCAAGCCATTGAAACATGGGTTTGGAGTCTTGCGAGACCTCCTTTCATTGCAGTTGCAGTTGTGGTGACCTTGCCAAGTCTACATTCTCCTCCATTGGCTAGTGAGATTTTGGGTGGAGGTGGTAACGTTTCACTCATCTCCTTTGTGATTTCGTTGAGTAGCATTGTATTGTTTTGTAGTGTGTATTACTTTCCTTTCTTTCCTATATCGCATATTCTACTTCGTTTCTTTTTTGCTATCCATGGAGGTGGAAACACCAAAACAGGGGTCTGACTGAGGCAGGCCCCTATACAACCCCAACAATTTTCCCCTTCTTGCTTATGTGTAGGTGAAAATACGTGTGGAGCTAGCTAGCGAACTGGCACTTCTGTGAGCTAATCTTTGTCTCTTTAGTCTAAATATCTACTTACTGCATTACTTACGTATTTACTTTCTGTATTTTGTTATCTTTTCATTTTCATTAAAGTCAATCAGCTAGACTGTTGAGCTGACTTTTTTGGTGTTTGTATTGTGTTCACCATTTTTTTATCATAAGGATTCCAACGTGCCTAAGAGACGCTAGTGTGTTGTGCTATCATCCTAGAACTTTGCTACCGTCCTCAGACAAAGAGCTATTTGAGACACAGTACCGAATTCGAAAACCAACTCACCTAGCCCAAACCTAAGTTTGGGATCTGTAGAGTGATTGAAGTACATTAAATAGTCCTCATCATTCTCAATCCTTTCCCCAAGACACCTTTTAGAGTGAGGTAAGTTAGGGTAGCCCTCCGCTCTCGGCTCTCCGTGATCTGGAGCCTTGACATGGTCGGTTCCCCTCTCCTACATTTTTGGTGAACCCAATGTGAATCAACATTTGTTGATTTGTCAGTGTTGAGACTTTTCCTTTGTACCTTGTGATCATAGTAAGCCTGAGTGTTGTGAAGGTTTATGAGCATCACAACCTAGTCCATGAATTTTGGGTACGTCATTAGGAGAAGTGTGCGACACCTTCTGATGGAGAAGATGAAGGTCACTACTGGTTTCTCTACAGGCCTTTTTGTCAGATCTGTGATCAGTCTATCTGCCCAGGAGTAGTTGTCGAGGGGTGAGGTAGGTTCCTTCAATGAGACTGACCACATCCCCAATCCTGTCGTGTCTCCTACACCATTGTCAGTAGAAAAGCACGAGGCCGTTCACATTCCTTCGAAATATATATCTACCCTTAGCAAAGGACTGGGTGACTTGGAGAATCACTTGGAAAGGGAATCAAAGTTGGCTAGAGCCGCTTGGATTATTAGCGAGATAAAGTATATGGTGGGAAAAGATAAAACATGCATAGAAATCCTGGCTAGTCTCTCTAGTCTGACTGAAGCGTGTGCCCTTCTAAACAACTCTAACATTATAAAAGGGGAAGCTCTCAAAGACCATGAGAGATAGTTAGGAATGTCGATGCCTCCCACATCTGTGTACATGGTCAAAATAGTCCCATTGATTAGCATCCGCTTTGTTTATGAGAGATCTGAAACTATCAAAGCAAGTAGAATACCCTTAGGTTTTAGTTTCACCCCTCCTATCACCTTTATCAGTGGAGGTTTTGGCGGGTTGAGTGGTGGGGGCTTTGGTAGTGGTAGTGGCTTTGGTAGCGTGGGTGGCACTGGCGGAGGTGGTTTCGATGGAGGCCATGGTGGTGGCTTCGGAAGCAAAGGTGGCTCCTGTGGAGTCCCTATTGGTGGTAGTGGCTCTGGTAGTGGTTCTGGCGGTGGTCACGTTGGTGGTTCCAGAGGTGGCTTTGGTGGTGGTTCTGGAGGAGGTCCCATTGGACCTTTGTCATCCCAAGACCCTATTCTGAATACTCTTCTTCAGAATATGGGTAAGATGCAAAGCCAGTTGGCGACTCTCTCCCAAGCCCCTACCCATCCTTTCTTTCAACCCTTCTTCTGACATAGCCCATTGTCGATAGCAACCTTAAACACTCCCTTCTCTTAAGGAATGGAGATTCCCAAATTTGAAAAATATGGGGGCAAAGGGGACCCACAAATGCATGTGTCCACCTTTAATTCCCTATGTACAGACTTCTTCCATCATGATGCATTGATGGAAAAACTTTCCCTCAATCTCTTAAGGACACAATGCTCGAATGGTACTATTCCTTACCTAACAATTCTATTTTCTCATCTGATCAACTTTTAAATCAGTTTCTCTGACAATTCCAAGCCAACATCGGACCAAAGATGACCTTCTTAGATCTCGTCCGATGCAAACAAGGGGATAACAAGAAGATTACTAGTTTCATAGTGTGACATCAAGCACTCTTCTTGCAGATCTCGTACCTGCTGCCCGATTTCGACATGCAAAAGAATTTCATAGGGAACTTGTAGAGACCTTGGCAAGAGAAGTTTTCCCTTATAAAATACCCTTCTTTCGTGCATTTGTATGCTACATTATGAGAATATCAACAAATAGTAGTTTAGTTTGGGGGATCCTCCTCATGCTCCCATTTGGAAGGAAATTCCATTGTATCGATCTCTAGAAAGGGTAAGGTTGTCACGAATGTAGTAGCCGCTACGAATGATAATGGCCTCAAACACAATAGAAAGTTCACAAAGTTAGCAGAATCTTATTCTTCCATCTTACAAAAGTTGCTTAAGGATAATATCACAACCTTGGAGAACCCTAAGCCTCTCAAGGAACCTTACCCTAGTTGGTACAATGCAAATACCTTCTGTCAGTACCATCGAGTTAACGAACATGATACCAAACAATGTATGCGCCTGCGTCACAAGATACATGACCGTATTGAGGACGGTACTATTTGCCCCGATGGGAGTAAACAAAATGCAAAAAAATCAGTGGAAAAAGTGAATAGTGAGTTGCAGATATACATGGACCCATTTCTGTTGCATTTTTCCAACATGATTATCGATCCCTCCAATTCTACCACTCGACCTGAGGCATACGTTAACATGGTCACAATTACTCCTACCGCATAGCCTATGATCAACTCACCAGACATGACATTCACACTAGAGGAGTTGCCCTTGAACAACAAGTCCTCTCCCCTCTACATTCCTGCTTGCCTTAATGACAACATTGTGATGGAGGTCTTTGTCAACCCCACGAGTTGAGTGAATGCCATTATAGAAGAGACATTATAGCTTAATTCATTGCATAGAGAGGAGTATGAAGGAAAAAAATCTACCATCTGTACACATGATGGTATTTCTCTCAAGCCATGTTGCTTGATAACTCTATCAATCCTAGTTGGACCTAGGGTTGTTGACATAGTCAAGATTTAATGTTATTTCAGAGTTGGATCTATTCAGGTTGAAGTTAGGCATACACTGACTAGCTTCCATGAATGGAATCGCTTTCGTCATTCATAAGTGTTTGAAATTCTCCCACGAAGGTGTTGTGCATGTGGTGCATGACATTGGATACCATCCATTGGTGTCCCATGGGGGTTACTCATTAGATCATTTTTTGCCCACCCCGGTCAGTCTACTCCCACGAGGAACATACCTACTTTACAAGAATTATGTGAAGTATAAGATTGGGGGCAAGGGAGAACCAAAATTGACCCTTTCGATAGCATAGCAGGGAGCTTCCTCCTCTTCTCGAAAGGGAAAGGAAAAGCTACCCCATCCTCGAGATGGCTCTCCCACTCCTCTTTCCATAGAAGAGTTTTGGATGAATATGCCTAAATTTTACCCACTAAGTTAGATGATCCCGACTTGGCAAAAACCCAAGATTCAAATATTGAATCTCCCTACTAAACCACCTGGACCTTGGTACTACTTGTATGGTAAGGGAAAGGGTCCCTGTGGGAATCTTCTACGTCTTGGCCTCCACAGCCTCCCATCGCTTTTGCTCCCAAAGCATTAAATGGGAAGAGGCCCATTATCGAGGCATTAGAGCCAACTCCCCCTACTATTTCTCAATCTCTTCCTCCTGCTCCCATTTAGTAGCTTGTTCTTCCTCCAAAAATGGTTGTAGTGGACACTCCCATGGCTGAGCAAGAGCCTTCCATCCCATCACAACTCTCAGTATCTAGCTCGAAGAGTCACAAAAATTTCCTTGTGCATGAGCGCAAGCATCAATGAATGGCTCTTGTAGTTGAGCAGGCCACTTTGCAGAAGAAGGAAGATAAATTGACCACCCCTACTTCAGGGCCTCCTGATGTGTCCTCCTTTCTCCTCCCCTCTACTTCCATTCAACTGAGTTCAGTCTTGCTCCTGGTTCCTGTTGTGAGTGTAAGTGCACCTGACCCCAAAAAGGTGTAGGTGTTTATCGCTCCTTCGATTGAGCCACCCTTATTGATGTCCCTTCCGAACATCCCGTCGTTCCTTAAACCTGTGGATATGCCAAATACTTTGGTGGTATCTATCGCGGTTTTCTCATCCTCCTCCTCCTCCACTCCTCTTGCCTTGTTTGTGGGGATTCATGTCCTCTGACGAAGCAAAAGGTATAGGTTGGCCCTTCCAGCAATGGAGGGCATAAGAGGAGACCACCTTCTCCGAAGGGTGGTCCTACGCTGGCTTGTTTTGTCTTAGTGGCAGAACCAGTTTCGATTTCCCCTAAGTTTGTCACCACTCTCGAGTCATTCAGTGAGCCAAGTGGTGAGTCTTGGGCAGAACCTTCTCCATCCGTTGAGGTACGACATGACACTCCACTAAAGTGCATGTTCAACTCTTTGGATGAAGTTTTAGCCTTGTCAGCAATCTTTGCAAAATCGTTAACCATGGCTCCATAAGAGCCTAGTGGAGAAGACCTTGCAGGGCCTTCTTCCTTAGCCCTTGTTGCGGGAGGGTCAGAAGTTCCTCCTCTTAATATTCCACCATTGTAGGCTCGTTCACCTTCCCCTTACAATGATCTAGATTGGGAAGCAGATGACCTCTTGGTTGATCAGTGTTAGGGGGAGGCCTCTTCTTTATATTTAGATTAGATGTGTGTTTGTGATGTGTTCCTCTGTGACTGTGTTATATGTTCCTAGATGACCCTTGTTACCCTTGTTGGTGCTTGGATATAGGAGTGATTTTTGTGTCGTAAACCTTCTTCTATTTGTATCATCATTCTTCCATGTTTGTGCTTAATTTTTGACAAATTGGGGATGATGCAAAGTGTTGGGGGCATTTAGGCTTCCCTTCCATGTTGACCCAATTTTTTATTTTCACTTTGTTTTCTTGTGAATTCTTCACATGGTATGATATAGTAAGGGGTTGATGACAGTTCATTTATATACTATTATTACACTTATATATATATCTATGACCAACTCTGACCTCAAAATATCAGATCACCCCTGTGTCCTCTGTTTGTGGTTATTTCTTTTTCACTATCCTCTTACCTTTCTCTCTTATTTTCTCTAGTTGTCCCTTTCATGTGTGATGCCATTTCTATGATACTTTGATTTTCAGAAAATGTATTCATTGCCAATGAATCTTTTCTTGAGAATTTTTGCAAACTTTTTCAAAGATTTTATTCTCGACTTAGACCTAGTGGAATGTGTTTCCTTCATCATGGGTTCACAAAAAGAAAGAACTTGAGAAATTTCCTTTGAGGTGGAAGTAGTCTTGACCTTCCCCTCACAAGGGGGAATTTTATTCCTTTCAAATTCCTTGATGAAGTGAACATCTTTCGAAAGGATTCCTTGGTGATGAATTGAGTTGAGAAAAAAAAATCCATTTTTACAGTTTCAAACAATGTGTCCCTTGAGTGGACCCCTTCTTCATGTCGGGTTCCCGAGGGACCCCTTTGAAAACCTTCCAACTTATTGATGGTCTATGTGACCATTTGCTTATTTGCCTGCATGGCCGCTTTGTGTTTTCAAACATGCTTTATCTGCGGGTAAACATGTCACTTTGTAGGTACATTTTTGAAGCTGCTTTCCGAATCTGTGGAGTCTCCACCTCTGGGCTTCCTTCATGTAAGAGATCTTGGGGGTTGCTCCCTTGCAAGTATGCAGGCCTATAAGGTGCTTATTTAATTGGGTTTCCTTCATGTGAGAGATATCGGGGAACGCCTCCTTGCAAGTCTATGGTCCTATAAGGTGCTTGCTTCTCAGAGCTTCCTTCATATGAGAGATCTTGGGGGTTGCCTCCTTGCAGGTTTGCGGGCTTATAATGAGACGCTTTCATCCTACGGGATTTTTCCATCATTGGTCTGAGGGCCTTCGGTGTACTTTTTGCAACTTCATAGTTCTACGGGGCTATGGGGATTTTGTTCAAAGCTCCTCAGGGAGAGTACCTGTGGAGTCCTTTTCCTGCCCTACGCTTTCAAGCTCACCAGACCGTGGTCTACCTCCTTAATGGTTCAAGTATAAATTTCTAACCCTACTTACTCTTCGATCTACTTTACTGAAGCACTCATCAATATTCATGCTCACTAAAGTGGGGGAAAAATGTAAAGGAGCGAATTTGCACCCCTTACGCAAATTCCCCTTTTACACCTCACCTTAGAAAATCAAATCCAAAGGAAAAATTCCACATCACCCAATTTCCTTCCTTCCACTTGGCATTTGTCTTTTGCATCGGTGAGAGAATTTTTGTCGAGGACCCACACATGGTGCACAGATGTCCATGTAGTGTGCTCCTGTCCTTGATGAATTCCTACGTCTGAAGTTGACAGAGGCGTTACACATTCAATTGGGGTTGATTTGTAACGTCCCTCTTCGACCAACAAACCCAAAAAATGGAAAATTCTTCGCATCCCACCTACAAAAACACTCTTCATTCATTTCAACTCTTCACAATCTCTCTTGCAATCTCTACAAACATTCTCAAGCCATCTCAAGCAACATTTTCAACACTCCATTGCAACAACACTCCATCAAATCCACATAGCAAGTGTGAAGCAAGTCATTGAAATGTGGGATTGGAGTCTTGTGAGACCTCCTTTCATTGTAGTTGCAACTATGGTGACCTTTCCAAGTCTACATTCTCCTCCATTGGCTAGTGAGCTATTGGGTGGGGGTGGTAACGTTTCACTCCTCTCCTTTGTGATTTGGTTGAGTAGCATTGTATTGTTTTGTAATGTGTATTTCTTTCCTTTCTTTCCTTTATCACATATTCTACTTCATTGCTTTTTGGTTGTCTGTGGAAGTGGAAACACCAAAACGAGGGTCTGACTGAGGTAGGCCCCTATATAGCCCCAACAATTTTCCCCTTCTTGCTTGTGTGTAGGTGAAAGTACGTGTGGAGATAGCTAGCGAACTAACGCTTCTGTGAGCTAATCTTTGTCACTTTAGTCTTTATCTATACTTGCTCCATTACTTATATATTTACTTTATGTATTTTGTTATCTTGTCACTTTCATTAAAGTCAATCAACTAGACTATTTAGACGGATTTTCTGGTGTTTGTATTGTGTTCACCATTTTCTGATCGTATGGATGCCAGCGCACTACGTTGTCATCTTAGAACTGCGCTGCCATCCTCAGATAGAAAGTTTTCTGAGACACATGACCAAATTTGAAAACTAGCTTGCCTAGCCCAAACCTAAGTTTAGGATCTGTAGAGTGATTGAAGTGCATTATAGTCCTCATCATTCTTGATCCTTGCCCCAAGACACCTTTTAGAGTAAGGTAAGTTAGGGTAGCCCTCCGCTCTCGGCTCTCCATGACCTGGAGCCTTGGCGTGGTTGGTCTCCCTCTCTTACAGGTTCGAGCAAAGGTCTAGGTTTGAGAAAAGGTTTGCCTCATTGTGACTTATAATCCCGCGATCAAGTTAACAAATTCATATGATTTCTTGTACAAATTCATGGAAATTGTTAATAGGCCTACATTATTAATTATTTTGTGAATTCTTCCAATTCACAAATTGAAAACCTAAAATTAAAAAACCTAATTTGTAAATCTAATTGAAACCCTAGATTTGAAACCATAATTTATAAACCCTAAGTTTATAAACCTAATTGAAACCATAAAATAAAAACCTTAAATTTTAAAACCCTAAATTTAGAAACCCCGAAGAATACTTGTAAGATGAATTAAATCAAAGAATTTCAACAAATAAATTAACACATAACATAAGATATACCTTGGAAAATAATCTTCAAGAAAAATAGGCTCCAAAGCACACCTAATGTATTATCAATAACAAGTCCATACCAATAATGTCGGAACACAACAATCTACTAAAAGGGAGGGTGAATTAGTAGATTATCAAAACTTTAACCCTTAATACCTTAGACTGATTAATTATTTAAAATTTGTTAGTGCAGATTGAACTAGTATGCATAGTGATAAACATGCACACACAAAAACACATAACACAAGGTATACATGGAAAACCCAAGATGGGAAAACCACAGTGAGAAAAGCTGCTAGGATCTACTATCCTAATCCATCCTCACAATGAATATTTTCTGATTACAAAGTTTAAGGGCACGAACCCTCAGGAGACACCAATCCCCTAGTTTTAGGAGGAGCCACTCCATGGAAGCACCAACTCCCTACTATGAGCACCTACACATATATCTAATGACACCTACCAATTAGATTTACAATTTGTTCCAAAGAACATAGTTCAATTTTGTAACCCTGTTTGTAACTGTTTAATTCTTTGTTGTTGTCAATCCAACTCAATTCTCTACTCTACTCATTCACTACACCTCTGCACTTTCCCTTTTCTTTTTAGTGCATTCTCTGTCCACCTCAAAAGCTCACTGATACACTACTTAGTTTTGTTGCACCCTTTTTTATTAGTGCATTCTCAGTCCGCCTGAAGAGACCATGCACACATTCTACAATTCTCTCTCCTCTTCTTTTTAGTGCATTCTCTGTCTGCCTCAAGAGACCATGCACTCACTTTGCAATCCTCTCTCTTATTTTTAGTGCATTCTCTATCTGCCTCAAGAAGCTCAAAATACTCTCTACTACATACACTAACCACTATATCAACACCTTAGCCAAATTCTTATTTTCTCTTTTGAATACCATAATAGACCTACACAAATTGCCTTGAGATTCGTACATGCAAATACAAATCCTCTATTGGAGTTTTCTTATTATATTCTTTAACAAGTCACCTACCTATCGAGCCATGCACATACTTATCCAAATTCAGTGCTTTTTATATTTTCATCCCACTAACAAATCTAGGGTTTTAGTTTCATTTAATACATATTCTCTATATCTAATATGAATCTAATTTTCTACTGCCTACATGTCCATGTTGTCAATTTTTTATCCCATCACCATTAAAAACTGGTATTTGGAGTGGTTGGACGAATTAAACTCTTTCATATAGTCAATTTATAGTCAGAACCCTCATTCACACTATTGTAGCCATTGACAATCTTCAATTTTAAACTTGAGCCATTGATTTATCATTTTCGTGCCATGATCTGTCAATCCCAATTCATTGCTCAACTTTAAAACACAATCATTGGATTAGTCTTTAAATGATCATCGTCGATCTTCATCTCATATGCTATGCTTGGTGTAGGGTCCCACCAAGACACATTTCACTCGCCCGCAATCCCGCAAGGCAGAGACAGGGGCCCATAATTTCCTAGCGAGCTAGCGGGCTATCGCCATCTATCACCTACGTCATCACAAAATAATTCACAACACCAATGTGAATTGACTTATCAAGCAATTATTCTTCGCCACCTGTCTTTGTGTGCCATCTTCCACTACCATCACCTGCCATTTTTGTTGTGTTGAACACACAAAATACTGAGAGGGGGGGTGAATTAGTATTCTATTAAACCATTTAGTCATAATCCAACCAATTATCAAAACATATCTAACTGCAACTATGAATGAGTACATGAAGGAAATAACAACACCACATAACACATGAACACCAAGATTTTTACATGGAAAATCAAAAAGGGAAAAACCACGGTGAGGATTAGCTCACAATATATTATAGCTATTTATAAGATATTATAGGGGTCACTACCAGGACTTACTATCCTTATAAGGCTGACAACCTGAAATAGGTACAAGACAAAAATTGATACATAGCCAAAGTGTGAATTGATGTAAGATTCACCTTCCTTGTGTTGAATTCAGTTCCAATGAAGTTCTGAATACAAAATACTACTCTGCTCAGCAGTCGCTTAACATAAACAATAATTCTGCCCTTACTCTGATCTCACACATACATATTCACAAGTTCAAACAATATCAAATTTTACACACATTACCCTATCTTATCACATTATGCAACTCAATAATATTCCACATATGTACCGTATTACATCTGCATACATCAATTAGGTTGGCCTAATTAGATGTATCCCAATTTTAATTCAAAAACACTTTGTCAGCTTCATACATGAAAAAAAACTTCTTTGCGCTAAAAAAAATGTGCAAAAATTGAATTTAGGTTGGAACGAATCTAAATTATATCCCCTTAACATCCATAATACATATTAATCTTCATAGCACAATTTCAAGTATAAGATCGGCCAAGGATTAGACTTAATCATAAAATAAGCCAATCTATCCAACATTGATCATCCATATAATTGTATAAGCATGCACCATTTGGAATATATGTAGTAGTAACACCTATAAATCATCTCCCAAAATTATAGAGTCTGAATCCAAACATCCGAGGAATGCAGACCAAATAACGCATATCATCTTATACTGTATATGCCAGAATATAGTTTGCCAAACTTCTGTCATTTGTAACTTTCAACTTGATTGACCAAAATTGCTGAAATATTGAACATAGATGTATTTATTAGTCCTAAAAAACATACTGTAACCACATAAGTCATCTTATATCATGATTGAATCCATACCAAATTACCGAATCAAGGTGTCACAAAACTTATTTACCAAATCAGACAGAAACTATCAACAAACAATGTTGGCATCAATGACAACACATCAAAGGGTTCCTTCATTCTTTCAACAATCTCCCCCTTTTTCATTGATGGCAACATGTGCCAAAAATGAATCTCAAAAATTTAACTTCAAATATGTTTTCAAAAACTTGTATGCTTCCCTATTCAAATATATATCAAAACTTCTAAAAAAAAACTTTAAGAAACTTCTCCCCCAAACACAATATCTAAACTTCTCAACTTCTCCCCCTTTGACATCAAGGGAAAAGGGTGTTTTGATGATACAAACGTATAGAAAAGACAACTGAAATGAAATTATTGGCTCCCCCTCAGGGAGTTATCCCCAGAATTACATTTGATCATATGTACAAGAAAGAAAAATTGAAAGCAACTAAAAAAATAATATACAAGGTGAAATATGTTCACCTAAAGGAGGAATCACCTTCAAGTTCCTTGAGAATGGCTTCGCAAGTAGATTTCCTTTTATCCGAACTCTTCTTAGTAGTAACAAGTGCCTTATGCATTGATTCCAACTCCACCAAACTCTCCTCTCACTCTTCCAGAGTAGCCAGTTAAGGATTTATCTTTTCAAGTTTTTCAGCTTCAGCTAGAGCACTTGATATAGGTATATTCTTGCACTTTACCAAGTCTCCAAGCTATCCAAATTTCCTTATAACATCCTCTTTCTATATTTTCAGGGTGAAAAACTTGTTTTTTAAGTTTGAAATGGCAGTCTAGGAGGCATAGTTTCTATCTTTTGTAATGTCATAAGCTCCAGAGGCATTCATTAATTGTGACTCTATTGAGTCCATTAGGTCCTTAATGCCTTGAGTAGCATCTGGCCATCTCATGCAATACAAGAATAATGTTTGAGCCTCATCTTGACATTCCTTTACTTCTTCCAAGCATTTCATCACCTTGCTATGTGCAGTTGCACATTTGTCCTGAATCTCAAGCAATATTTTCTCTGCAATCCTTGACTTGACTTCTTTTGCAATCTGCTCCTTTAAGCTAGAGGTATATTCCCTAAATGATTCGACTAGAAATTTCAAAATCTCAATAGGTGTTAGAGAATAATCAATAGTGGTACCAGGGGTTGCATCCTGTAAAAAATTAATGACATCATTGATTAGCTCAGTTCCCTTCTAATGGGTTTCTATAATTTCCTTTCTCCCAGAGGAAATAAAAGAATCTCCAATCTCCATTCTTTGAACAAGTGCGATCTTATTTAGGTCAACATATCCTTGTTGTGACAGGAGTTGAACCAACTGGGGAGGGATGACTGGTTGAATCCTTATTTGTCTTGTCAGACGACCCTTGAGAGTGATTTCGGAGGATTCTCCGAATGAATTTGTTGGATCTATGGTCTTTTGGGATTCTTCTTCATTTCTTTCAACTGTAAATTCTTCTTTGTTCTCTTCTTTCTCTTCTTCTTTTGTGGAGGTGTTTTCCTTTTTCCTGTCTTTCTTTTCATCCTCCTTTTTATCTTCATCCTCCTTCTTTTCATCTTTACCTTCTTCTTCTCCATTTTTATTTTCTTCACCTTCATTTCTGGTATCCTCATTTTGTTTGTCATGTTGATCTTCAACATTATCATTGATATCATTCTTATTCTGATCTTCATTATTTTCTTCGATTGTGTTCTCAGTGTCTTCTAGAGGAGAAAATCTTTCTGGAGGAGCATGTGTATCATCAATCGTATTCCTTAAAACATCCAAATGTGGAGTCTCTTCTACAAAATAAACATTTACCTCTTCTACTACTACTTGAAAAATAGGTGAATTAGATATGGGAGGAATATTTTCCTCTACATTAGTAGCTTTATCTTTACCAAGCTCCTTGACTTGATGTGTTTTGGATGAAGAACCAAAAATTGTCTTGTATTTCTATGCCATGTATTTCATTGCATCAAAAGTTTCTTGCTTCAACTTCTCTCTACTATCCTTTTCTCTGGACATAAGAATGGTAAGTCTTTGCTTTACCCTGAACTACTTTGTGTATGCTTCCAGTAGGGTAGCCTTATCATCTTCATACAATGACGATCCAACCTTATTAAAAGCATCAATTTTATCTTGTTTTCTGCTTTAACAACTTCAAGTCTTCTTTTCACCAGAGCTTTCCATACAAACATTAGTTACTTTCTCCTTCATGTTTTCCATATTTGCATCCAAAATGATTATATTTGAATAATAACATCTATAATAATTTTCTTGTCTTCTTCATTAGCTTCATCATAGAATTTGGCAATGGCTTCTAATAAGCCATCATGTTCTAGCATATTGTTAATCAAAGGTTCCAAGTTTATAGGTGAATAGACTCTTACCAGAGGAATCTTGGACTTCTTCTTCTCAGGCTTTGATGTGCTTTCATCTATTTTCTTTTCCTCTTTCTTCTTACACATATGTATTTTGAAAGCTTCTTTCTACTTTTCTATCTCCTCTTCTTCAAAGGAAACCACAATATTGACTCTGGTCCTTTTTGATTCAGTACTAGCCTCTTGTGAGGCACCTTCACCACTGGTGGAAACACTGCTTCTTCTCTTTCTTTTTAATTGTTCTTCCTCTAAGCCAAGTTCAATTTCTTCTTCCACAACATCACTTAAGTTCCAATCTCTAGATACTTTCTATTTCTTTCTTCTTCCAGAGGTAGCAGGAGGTGCTATTGGAGGTATATTTTTCCTCTTTGAGGTCCGGGTGTTGGGTCTGGAGGGTGTAGATCTATCAACTATAGCCAGAGCATTGGACTCCACCTTCTCTTTAATGGTAGTTGTGGCAGTAGTTTTCGCAATGCATAGGTAGGGGAGGAGGCCGATCTTCCTGATCTACATGGTACAAAAGACTCACCAATTGTATTGGCTTCCCTTTCTGTTGCAACTTCCCTTAATCTATCAACCTCTTTCGAGAGGCCATTCCTTGCAAAGAGTTGTTCAACTTGCTTGTTCACCCTTTTTGTTCTAGTAGGAGCTGAAGTCTCCAAGTATACTACAATATATTTCTCCTCATATGTGTCATGTATAGGAAGAGAGGGGTCCTTAGGGATGCTTAACAATATTTCAATGTATCTCTCAGCCTCTTTCTTAGTAATCTCATATCCCAAAGGTTCAATCCATATTGTTTTGGGTTCTACCGCCTCTATTATGCATTCATCAGTGGATACTAGAAAGGTTATGTCATTTTCATACTTCTCCACTAAAATCTTAGGAATTATTTTTATCTCATACATGTTCCTTTGGAATATAGAGAAAAATGCAATCAATGCATCAGCCTGTGCATTGTAATCTCCAATGTTGTGTAAATATTCAAAAATTTGGTGTGCTACTAGTTTTCTTTTGTCCCATACAATGTTTTTATTTCTGGGTAGCTCTCCCATAAAGTAGAAAAACAAGCAAACAACCAATGTTCCGTACTTGAAAGCATATTTCTTTATTTTGGTCTAATGCAAGTTCTCCAAAATTTGCTGGTGAAGCAAATCACACAAATCATAATATTTCCCACTTACTACCATGTCATGAGCAACATATATTACAGTTGCAGACACTGAGTTCTCTCTATTTTGGAAATAGATTTTGAGACCAATCATGATAGATGCATACTTCACTACAAGATTGGTGATTGGTTTAGTTTTTAAAGCTCTCTTGTCAAATGCGGCACCAGTTAGCTACATAACTACATCATTCTTCATAGACTTCAACACTGGTACAGGTCTAGTATCACATAATCCAATCACAACCTTAATTGCATCCTTTTAAATCAATCCAAGTATATCAGTCCACATGAATTTGTCATGCATTCTGCTTAGGGCTATCCTCACATACTTTGCATCTAAATCACTGCTAAAGTTGGGAGACCAATTCCAAATGTCCAGCTTCTTTCACACTAGGTTTGCATATTCTGGTTTCACTAAAAAGTCATCTCCAATTAACTCATTATACCATTGATTCTTGAGAACTTGGTGATCATACTCTTCCAATTTTCAACGTATATAGATTCTTGTGTCTTTCGTGGGAAAAACCTTAATTGGGATCTTCAAAAATGCATCGTCGAGGTCATTCTCAAAAAATTTCCATGAAAACCTCTTAAAATTTCGTCTAGTTGTTTTAGTAATCTCAACTATGGTCGATGTAGCCATTATAACCTCAATTATACCTTCAATTTTTTGTAAAATCACTTCTAATATAAACCCACAAAGCACAAATAGTTGTAAATACCTTTTTTGTGCTCAACAAGAACTAGGGTTTGAACCAATTTACCTTGAATCACCTTCAATCACTTCTCAATTCACTCTAATCTCTTTCAAATGTGCAAATGTGATTAAAAATGGTTAGGTATTTTACTTTATATCTTACCGATCTTCCCTAATTTTGCATTTAATGCTTCAAATTCCCAAAAAGCTAGCCAACACTTCACTAATACACAGTAAACCCTGAGTTGGTCTGCAAATCTTCAAATTTACATATTTTTTACTAGAATCTTTTCCAAAAGCTTAAGCATACCATTTTTCACCATGTATCTTTGTGTCCCTGCTTAACACCTCATATTTCCAAGGGGTTGTTAGATTTTTCTGTTATTGCTCCCACTAAGCCTTGGCATGGGCTTAGTTTTCAGAGGAATTATCTGTACCTGATGGAGGTACAAATGTATTTGATCCATCTTTGTTCTCAGGTTCCTCTTTTTTCTTCCAAATCTTCTCCATTTCCTTCTTAACTTCAATAAGATCAACTTTCTTCATTATATTATTCCTCAATTCTGGATTAGTCTACCTTCCATTCTTGCGTCTACATAATCTTGAAATGTATCCATATTTGTTGCAATTGTAGCATACAATTTTTTTCTAACCAAACTGACTTCTATTCATTCTTGATATGCACTGGTTAGCCTTATGTCCAAATACATTGCATGTATAACAGTAGCCATTGAAAGATTGAAACATTCTACTGATATTAAATCTATTCATCATCTGACTTCTACACTCAATAGCTCTATGTCCAAATTTCGTGCATGCAAAACATTTTCCAGAAAAGGATCCAACATTCTGATTCATTCTATGTCTACATTCTACAACCTTATGTCCAAATTTATTACATAAAAAACAAATACCATTGAAAGATGGGTACCTTTGAGCATTTGGTTGTATGATAGGTCTTCCAGTATTGCTTCTTTGATTCTTGAATATTTTTTCATTTCCTTGAGTCTACTTGTGACTGACAACCTTGTTAGGTGTATGTTTTGTATTTGAACTTTATCCTTCTTCAAGTCCCAAACCACCTTTATCCTTAGAAGGTTTCTGAATTGCAATCAATTCATCAAGAATTGTAGTACTTGTTTTGAATTTTTTCTCATAAGCTCTCACTTTCTCCAGAGCATATCTTAGGGTTATGACTTCTTGTTCAAGCTTTGTACATTCACCAACCTTGCTTTATATCTTAGCATTAAGATAATCCTCAATTCTCTGCTAGGATCTACTGTTCTAATTCAGTCTCACAATGAATATTTTTTGATTACAAAGTTTAAGGGTACCAACCCTCATGAGACACCAATCCCCTGGTTTTAGGAGCATTCACTCCAAGGAAGCACCAACTCCCTACTCTGAGCACCTACCCAGATATCTGATGGCACCCACCAACCAGATTTACAAACAAAAAATTATAATTTGTTCCAAAGAACACAGTTCAATATTGCAACCCTATTTGTAACTGTTCAATTCTTTGTTGTTAATGCAACAAAATTCTCTACTTTGCACCTCTCTCTCTATTTTGTACCTGAACGTAAACCTTGATTAAGATCTTCTAACTTTTGTTTGGGTTCTACTCATTCACTACACCTTTGCACTTTCCCTTTTCTTTTTAGTGCATTCTCTGTCCACCTTAAAAGCTCATAGATACACTACTCAGTTTTGTTGCACCCTTCTTTATTAGTGTATTCTCTGTCTGGCTTAAGAGACCATGCACACACTCTACAATTCTCTCTCCTCTTCTTTTTAGTACATTCTCTGTTCGCCTCAAGAAGCTCAAAATACTCTCTGCATACATTAACCACTGTATCAAAACCTTAGCCAAATTTTGAATTTCTCTTTTGAATACCATAACCAACCTACAACAATTGCCTCGAGCTTTGCACACGCACATACAAATCCTCTACTAGATTTTTCTTATTGTCTTCTTCAACAAGTCACCTACCCATTAAACCATGCACATAATTATCTAGATTTAGTGCTTTTTCTATTTTCAACCCACTAACAAATCTAGGGTTTCAATTTCATTTAATACATATTCTTTATATCTAATTTGATTATGATTTTTTTCCACCTACACATCTGTGTCACCGACTGTTTATCCCATCACCAGTAAAAATTGGTAGTTGGAGTGGTTGGACCAATTAAACTCTTTCACAAAGTCAGTTTATAGTTGAAACCCTCATTCACACTATTATAGCCATTGAGAATCTTCAATTTTAAACCCGAGCCATTGATTTATCATTTTCATGCCATGATATGTCAATCCTAGTTCATTACTCAACTTTAAAACACAATCGTTTGATTAAAGTATTTTAAATAATCATCGCTAATCTTCATCTCATACAATATGTTTGGCGTAGGGTCCCACCAAGACACATGTTACTCACTCTCAATCCCACAAGGTAGAGACAAGGGCCCATAATTTCCTAATGGGTTGGTGGGCTACTGCCATCTATCACCTATGTCATCACAAAAAAATTTACAACACTGATGTGAGTTGACTTATCGAACAATCATTCTTCACCACCTGTCTTTATGTGTCATCTTCCACTACCATCGCTTGTCATTTTTTTTGGTCCCATTGTACACTTGTCTCTTTCTCACAATCTCGCAAGGCAAGACTAGGACCCACCACACATGTTGCGGGTTGGCAGGAAGGCTATTGGATCTAACCCATTTGATCACAACCGTTGATCAAGCTGGGGAAAATATTTAATGTATGACTTAGGAAGGATTAAAGTCATTAACTATTTGTCGAGCTGATAATCGCTAGGAAAGAGGGTTGGCCATAAAACAGCTTTGATGGCTTAAATGATAACTTAAGCAACCTATAACAGTCAATCACCAGTCAACACAAAAATAGAATTTTTGATCAACAACATGATTGTAACCCATTATGGTTTATTTTCCAAACCCTAATTCTTCTAGAAAGCATGAATAAATCATTCTTGAGCTAATTACTCCTTTGATTATGCAGACCATACCAATTTGATCCTTTTGAAAAATCCATATCGAATCTACTATCAAATTCCTTTGCAAACCTCCAGAAGAGACCACTGTAACAACATGTCAATATTGCATGATAACTTTGCAATATTCTAAGCAACTTACAACATTGCAGAGACATGCTCTTCTCTCAATTACACTTCATCAACTCTTCCAAATTTTGATCACCGATCTCCATGACACCATTTGGCATCATGCCAACAATCTCCCTTATAGGATATCACCCATATATCCCCTTTTGACATCAATGACAACAATATTCCAACAAATAAAAGATCAATCAAGAAATATGATGTAATATCACCTCTTACACATTATATCAAACCTATTCAAAATACAATAACATCATAGTCATTATCCATATCCATACCACAATTTCAAAAACAAGAACTAGAGGTAAACACTCTTCAATCATGGATAATAATTGAAAGAATAGCCCTACAAGTTCTGATTTCTTCCATCATATAAATATCCCATTATAATAAATCTATTAATAGACAAGATTCAACAATTTGAAATATTGTTTTCTAATTAATAACCCTTACCCTTCACTTATCTCACCTATTTCTCACTTACCACTACAACCATTCTTGACCATTTCCACACTCACATCCTATTTTGATGAATTCAACATCTCCCATCCTTAATCTCCCAAAATCCACTATTGAACTTGTCCTAAATGGACCATCTAATTCAAGGAATGGGATCAACACAACGAAAACAATTCACTCTCCTATTATCGTCTATGCTAGAAGGTAAAACCATAGAACTCCCCCACACCCTTATTTCTATAGCAATAATATTCACCCAATCCCACCATAATTCATTATGCCAAATTTTGAAATGTATAATGGGATAGGTAATTCATAGAGCCACATGTATTGATCATTAGGGTGATGATAAATTTATACTTCTTTAAATTCTCAATCCCTTAAAACAAAATGGATTTAGAATGGTTCTACTCTTTATTCATAAAAAAACTATATATTCATTTCTCTAGAATTAGATAATGTATTTTTCATGGAACACAAGTTCAATTTAAATTAGGTCTACTTGGTTAGATTTTTCATCCTTGTATATTATAGATAAAGACCAAATCAAAAGGTGGTAAATTTAATCTTTCTTACCAATACATTCTCTTTGAAAGTCTCTTTTTATTCCTCTACTATACATAGAGGGTATTTATTAAGAATATTTTTATGAAGCTTCATGATTAAATTCTCTTACATATTAATGTCTCTCTTTTTTTACACACTATACTACCTTAAACATTACTTTTTATACATGGTGCTCATATTTTGAATTCATCTCCTCCACCTCTAATACCTCTACTTCTTTATCAGCTTCATATTTCTATGTAGAAAACAATACTCAAGTACACATAAGAACACCAATAATTATTTGACCCCAACCCCATCCTTAAGAAAACCATTAAAAAATTTACCCAAACCTTCCTTCATCTTCCTCATCTAACCTGTCATCCCCCCTTCATTCATGAGGTAACCACTGATAGATGAAGCTATTTTATACCTTATATTTTACTAATTCATTAATTCCTCACCCATAACCTTATGAACCTTCCTTCTATTCAATCCTTCAACCCTAAATTATACTTACCATATTTTACGATCCTGTTAGTAAATGGATTTGCCATTATGAAAGTATATCAATCATCGACTCCATAACCCATTGCAATAAGGAAAAGTTTAATATAGCAAGGAAAGATCACAATTTCATTTGTGATTTTTCCTCTTAATTTTTAATAAGGTACAACTCCCTCAAAGGTTTCAGTTAGCCATCAATAACTACACTTTTAACTAGAACGCGAGAAAGGCATAGTAACACTAATCCAAAACTATGAAATCAATGTGATGAATAAACAAATGTTATTAATCTCCTAATACAAAGATCAATATTTCAATAGTAGATAAAATGACCTCTTTAATAAAATAAATTCTAATTCCAAAACAAATGAATGTAACATAAAGAAGCACTTAGTTCATGAAGGATGAAATACTAGACATTATCTAAGCTAACAAACTTATCTATTATTAACATTACATTCACCATTAAATGTTCAAAGACAAAGAGAAAATTTGGAATAAAAACCCCTTTCAAAATGATCCACTTTCATTTCTTATACATCACAATATAGTTTAGAAACCAGAGTTTGGACCCCTGCAAAGGTCTCTACACATAAATTTATATACCCCCAATTCTTGAATCTTGGCCGTTAAGGTAACTGCCATCTTTCCCAATAGAGATTTTGTAAGTCACCACCTAGTTTTGTATAACCAAGCCCCAAAAACATTTATGGCTATTTTTAAGAAAGTCATAATTACATTGCTTCACTTGATTTGATTTTGACAAGCGATTAATTCGTCGTTGGCTGTATGTAAGCCCCATGGCTTGGTGTACCTGCAAGTGACATGTGACCTTCCAAACTAGCATTTAATATATCTCATTTTGCAATTTCGCTTATGTGAATTGGCCAAATTTGAAGTTGTCATTTGAAACCAAATCTTGCTTAACTAAGCATTTAATGGAAATCCATCACATCAATTGTCACCTTCATTTATTTCTATTGGCTACCATCCTTGCGATTGCTAGTTGCTCCTGAGAAAATCCTTTGATATATCTATCTTCTCACCATAACATCTAATTCCTATAAATTCATGAGAATTGCTTTCATTTTAACAATTCTAGTTCCATTATTCAAGATGTTTTATTTTGCAAGTGATTCTTCTTCAAAAAGTGATTACTTATTGATTGAGAATGTAGAGTGCGGTTTGGATACGCGACTGGTATTGGACTAGCTCAGAGAAATTTTCTTGATCTACAATGACGTGAAAGAAGGCATGGTCAGGAAGATAGTTGGGGATAAATTCCTGGGCCAAGTACATCTACATAATTCTACATCATTGGAGCACTTTATGTATAATGTTATCCACACTTCTAATAAATTGAATTGGGGAATGAGAGTGGTAGAGTGCCTGATTAAACTAGAGTTTCTAGCCAGAGTGAGGGAAATCCTAGGAGGTCTCAGTGCTTATCTGAGATTTGGTCTAGTGGAAGACATCATCTGCACTGCTACTGCACTTTAGCATGGGCTTACTGAGAAAGTTTTCACTCTTCTCCGCATAGGACTCAAGTGGAATGACATGGGGCTATTTTCCCAATTTGTGGAGTCCAATGAGAATTTTTTCTCACTAGCCCAAATTGAAAGAGTGCAAGAAGTGGTAGACAAGATTCAAATTCTTATGTTCACACTGTGTGTTTGAAAATAATGTATTGAAATACTCCCCTTTTGAATGTAAACATGATATATATGTAAACAGGATTTTGTATTTTGATAATTCTTATTTCATGTGTTTATCTCTCTTGCAAATGTATCTTTCCTTTTCTATAATTGTAATAAAATTTCAAATGAGCTCTAGTTTATATTAATACAGTAAACTTGAAAATCTTCTTGTCTTTATTAAACATTCATGTAATGGCCTCATCTTGGCATTATTAATCACTTTTAATAGTACTAAAAATATTCCTTTAGGAGTAATTTTAGGTTCCGACAAGTTTTGAAGTATCCCGTTGGAGTCTGATGAAGTTGTGAGAACTTCTAGTTTTACCACCTTTAAAATTCCCACCAAGTTTAGGCTTCATTTTAAAAGATCACTTATAGAAACAATTTTATTGTTGCAAATAAAAAGGTTTTCAAAACCGCGTCGGGAGCTAAAAAAGGTTTTAAAACCTTCAAAAAGTTTTGAAACTAAACGATCTTCCTTTCAATCCTTTGTTCATTTTCATCATATAGTTGGGGTTTAATAAGGTTATGAGAACCCTATCGAGCTCTACCATTGCTTCCAAAAATTTAACTAGGTAGCAAACTTGGAACCCTTTCAAGAGATATCAGGCAAAACTAAGGTTGTGACAACCTTGTTGGGACCTGAAGAGGTTTTGAAAACTAGGGAAAATACCAACAAATTCATGTGACATAGGAAAAATTTAAATAAATTGGTATGAATTTAGGGTTGTGATAGGGACTAGGATAACAATGGCTCTGACTGGGGACAAAGAATAAAAGGATGAAGGAATGAACTCATAATCATTACAAAAGTCAAGTGTCTATCCATTGGGTATATAGTCAAGCACCAAACAAAAGGAATCAGGGAAAACAAAAGTAGAGCAAAAATAAGTAAGAAACCTAAACTAAACACACACCAAAAGTGTAGACTATGTAAATGGTAGGGGAAACCCTACCCTCACAGAGAATCAAATCGATCATGCAAATCCATTAACTAGTTGGGAGAAAAATGACCCACCGCAGAAAAAAAACATGTATTCCCATATAACCTCTAGGGAATGAGGAAGAGTGAGCATATCCATAAGGAGTTCACTTTGTGTGAAAAATACCTATAAGACAATACATTCCCAAATAGCCATCTTTCATCATATGCCTCTTCCTTCTAATGAACATTGTTTTTTATATTACTTTCCATACCCTAATTTGCCATCCGTGAGAATTTTGTAGTATTGAAAAATGTATCTCTTTACATTTTTCGCAATTATTTGGGCCCTCCTTTTTAAAATGGACTTAATAGTGCCTTAATTTAGTGTTGATAAAGGTATCCCTTTATATTTTCACACTTATTTGGGCCCTCTTAATTAAATTGAGCTTAATTATGCCTTAATAATCCCTTTTATTCATTTACAAGCCTAATAAATTACATTTTCTGAAGGGGAAACCTGACAATAATTAATTCCTAAACATAACAATTTACCTTGGGCAATGTGTGTTCTAGGAATAAGGACCTGGGACCCATTCGCCCATGGGTGAATGGGTCCTCCCTAGAACTTTGGACCTAAATTTAAATTATGTTTTTGGTAGTATTTTGACATCTTTAAATCCATAATTCAATGTTGGCTTGTGATATTTGAATTTTAGGAAATTAAGGATACATACCTATAAATACAAAGTTATTTCACTAAGTTTCACCTAGCATTTTGATGAGAGCAAGCGTATAGCAAAGTTGATGATCAAGAGCATTCAAGAGAAGATATATCATAGATTTATTACAACAATTAAGATCTATTCCTCATGTCAAAGTCTTCTTGCATCATGCATGTTTTTGGAGCTAACATTGTGATGCAGGTTTCAAGATCAAGTTCAAGCATTCAAAGAATTATTCAATTATCAAGATCCACATCCAATTCATCCATTTCATGCAACTTGCAGAATTTCTAAGATCTCCATTATCAGGGTTTCATTCAAGGGTTTGTTGAGTGGTAACATAGCTTTGTTCATTCTTTATTCCATCTTTCATGCATTATTTCAATTCAAGGTTTGATTACCAAAATGGGTTTTGACCAAGGCAAACCCCCATTCACCAAAAAAAAATAAAATTTCTCTCTTGTGTATGTGATTGCAAATTTAGGTGGAAGAAGAATTGAAGACCTTTGGAGAGAAAGATTTACAAAGTTTTCAAGATTGCAAAAGGTGTCAAAGTTGTTGTCAAATCATGGAATCTAACCTACATATCTGATTTTTGACTTTTCAAAACTAAAACCTAGAAAAATCAAAAGCTACAGATTTGTCTCAGAGGCTCTCGAAAGTTGAAGAAAAACCTTGAGAAAAGACCCACTCGCCCATGGGCAAATGAGTCCTAGTCAGACTTCAGAAACTCACTCTTAGTGAATGTGTAAAATTTGGAATTTGGGTCCACGAAGAGGGGAAGTTTCGGCCAAAACAAAAAAAATGATAGGAAACATGTACACATTTTTAAAAAATGTGTATGCGCTTTGGATCGGGTACCTGAGCCTAAATCTAAATGCATATGTGTTTAGATTCGGGTACACACCTAGAAATGCGTACACATTACAAAAAGCATATACATTACTAACATGAACGCATACACATTTTATAACACATACACGTTTTATAACGCATACACATTTCTTAAAGCTATTTAATTTTTTAAATAAACGACTGTGTTATTCATTTTCTCACTGCAGTTCGATTGACGACCTTGAGGGAGAGTTTAATTCGGGTACACATTCTTGAGGGCCCATTTCAACCTAATTTTCACTGCCACCTCCTCCCATCGACACAATCGACCTCAACAACCTCCAGGTTGGTTGAATTCTACTTTTTGTTTTTGCTTTATATCTTGAATTTTTGTTTTGTAATTTTTATTTAGTTTTTGTTTGTTTTACGTTGAATATTTTATAGTTTTTAAATTGTATTTAAAACCAAAAACATCAACCAAAACAAATACACTAAATTGTAAATTGAAAACCATAAAATCTATACCTAAATTAACTAGAATTTAACCTAAATTGGACACAAAAATTAGAAATCAAAACCCTAAACCCTAGGTTCCAAAAAACATAGACCTAAAAACTAAAACCCTTAATCCTAGGACCTAAACCCTAAAACCTAAACCTAAATTAGATTTATAATGTCTAGATTTGTTGTCTTTTTACTAGCCCTGAAATCAAATATAATCACTAGATAAGTCTATTTATAATGTCAAGGAAATAATAACTTATTTTAAATATGGTCTTAATAATATTTATTAGTGAGCCCTTGAGATTGCATTAGTAATACCTTTTATCACTCGTAATCTTTATTCTCCACCTCTAACAAATCTTTAAATACTTGGTGTACTCACTTTTCCAAGTCCTTGTTCAATTTCTTTAGCAATATTCACCTATGTTCATAATCTTCATGCTTAGGTGCACAACAAGTCCCTAAAATTTGTATCTATGTCCCTATACATACCTCTAAGGAACTCAAAACCAAGTATCAAATTTCATCAAAATAGGCTTGGCAAGTACAATTTACCACTCAATTTTAACCTTGCAAGGAAAATGAAACCACATGCTTACTAGAAGTCAACACAAAACCAATTTAATATACATGAAATTGCCTTGGTAGCACACCATCCACATGCACTACCTACCTATCCCCTCTATGGGTGGCTTCTCCTCTCTATTCTACCAAGAATGATGGGAATGCATTGAATGGGATGCCTCTTGATGAGGGCCCCTTACTATTATATCTTGAAGGAGATCAATAACTTGAGGACCACCAATAGGATTCATAAGTGGGTTCTTAGCCTTCCCCTCATTCCCACTTTGACGAGTGACATGATGCCTAGGAGGCATCTTTCATTGACAATCAATGCATAGGTTAGGACATACATAGAATCATCTAAAAATCATCACTAAGGCATGACATTCATTAGTCCAAGATAGAATGATATAATAATTTGAAATTAACCACACACCACTCAATTTTAACCTTGCAAGGAAAATGAAACCATATGGTTACTAGAAGTCAACACAAAACCAATTGAATATACATGATTTAATAAAATTAAACTCTCTATCATAAAATAAATTTTATATGAATATGCTTATTGGCTCTAATTCTCAAAATCAATTTTATTGCAATAAAATTTCAAGGTTCATGGTCTATAATAGACAATGAAAAGGAATGGACAATTTATAATTTTATATATTCCTCTTCATGGACCTAATACTTAAAACTTTCAAAAGTGACAACATTTGAGACTTATAAATATGTCTATCAAATATATAATAATAAAACCTAAGAAACTTTTGAAATAGCCATGATCTTATCTTCTCAAACTAGTAAGGAAATGTAGGCTAGTTAAGAAAAACAACTCTAGAAATTTAGTTAGAAATTAAACCAAAATATCACCTTCCCAAAGTCACACAATCATGAAATGCCAACAATAAATTATGATCAAGTAGCTCATTAAATTATACTTAATACATTTATAATTTTTCCACTTGTCAACAATGAAGTAGGACCTTGATATTATTATTTAAAGATTTTAAATTAGGCCATTGTGTTGAAATCAAAATCTAAGATAAAGTGAGAATTTAATCAAGGGTACATGCACATGAATTTAATTGTATAATTTAATGTACATGTTGTAGGGGAGGCTGTAATTGTTTGTATAAATTCTACAACATAAATTAGTCTAAATTTTCATGCTATGGATTTTTTAATGTTTTAAATTGAACGTGTCTTCAAATGAAATGTACTTTGAATATGTGCACGTTCAATGTGATTTATAACTTTCAAATTATGTACATTATTTAATTAATTTGTTGATATATATTTTTTAATTATTTAACATGCAGTTGCCATTTCATTGAACATGGAGCCTAAATTTAACATAGAGGATTTTATACCTAATGAACAATCTCGAGATCCCATACATCTAGATCCACCACCACAAAAAAACCCCACACCTCCACCCTCTCCACCTCCTAACCCCCCATGCCCTATAGTAGATTAGGCTCAGTTAAGAGAGATCATTAGAGAAAACCTTAATGTGATCTAGGAAAATATAGATTTGATAAAAATGAGCCTAATATCCCCCTATCTTGCATGATTTGCATCTTCGATGCAAACTATTTTCAATTCTGCTCGATCTATTGATGCAGACCTAAATAGGTTCCATCAATGAAGAGAAGAGAGGAGACAATTCTATTTAGATGGATTGTCTTATAAAGAAATACATGACCTAAAAATTACCAAACAAGCCATTTTTCAACATTTTTGTAGCCCCAAAACAAATGAACCAATTCCATCCACCAAAAAATGAATTTCAATTAAATGGTGCAGTCACCCGCATATAGCTGCAAATTTTTGGGATAGATGGTGGATGGTGTTTGATACTCCACCACATGGCAATTGTGAGGTGCCCCTTTACTTTTTGAGAAAGTTATGGGTTGAGTTGGGTTTAAAGCCCAACTATTTTGATATGAGGTCATTTCAGGGAGCTGGGCGTGGCATGCCCAACATAGATTAGGATCACGTGTCGATCCTTAGTGATGTGCTCCGATTGGTCCTATTGTTGCTCCTCCTTCTCATGGTGTTCCCAATGCATTTCAACAATAGACAATGTTGTTGACATTAGGAGCATTGATTTCTCTTTTTCGACATCTCACTCATTAGACTACACATGCAGTGGATGAAGTGGGAAATAGAGAGCATGGAGGCTCAAGCTATGGGAATACTCAGGTATCCACTTTAGGTGACCCACATGCATCTAGGATAGAGTCATATATGGATTTACTATATTCTGAGGATCATCCTACACAGGTATGTACATATTTTGAACTTAGGCACATTTAAATAATTTGTTTGAAATGTGCAAAATTCATGTAAATAATAACATTAAATTATATATAATATAATATTAATTCAAGAAGTGTTCGGTGTAGATGCATGATCACACGATGCCTGAATCTAAATATGATTGTGTTTGTATTTTGAGTGCTGCAGAATTGGGATCACCTTTTGGTTAGGTAACCAATATATATTTTAATTTATGTGGACATATCTAATTTAATTTGAATTTGTACACATGTGTGAAATGATATATTGTATCTAGATGCAAGGAGGTCATGTGATACCGAGTATCGACCAACCACAAGTTGTGGTGAGCGTTCCTGAGTCATCATCAGCTTAGGTGCATGCTTTCAAAAGTTTGTTAAGTTTAAATTAAATACACATAATAGATCTAATTTAATTTCAATTTGTACACATGTGTGAATGATCTATACATTACTATATCTATATGTAGGGATTTCATGCGATACCCATGGCGGGAACACCTGAGACATCGTCATCTTTTATGCATGGGAAATCTCAGGTGCATGATCATGAGGTCATATCATTCGAGGTTGTAAAATTTACTAAATCTCCTATACAATTTTTAGGTACCTTTTAATTATATATATTTGAGGTTCTAACATATTGTTTGCTTTATTTGAATATGTAGGAAATAGTAGATCAAGCATGTGGACCTTCTCAATTGACAATTATGCTACCCGTTGAACAAAATGTGCCAGTAGATTCACATGATCATATGGTAATTTATGCATACTAAAAATATTTTTTACAGTATTTACTAGATATTTAATTAAATTTATTTTTATCAAAATTATATTTTCAAGTTTATATGTCAAATTATATCAAAATTTGAAATAACTTTAAATATAATTTCAAGTTTCTTGTACTCTTCTACAACATGATATGGGTACATCTAGCCCACGTGGAGTAAAGAGGGGACTTGATTTGACTAATCGCCTTGATAGTTAGATGGTTTTAAATTTTATGGACTATAGATTTCTAGTTTTATTTAAATATATGTGTTGGACTTGACATATACATTTTGAAAATGTTATTTCATGGACCATTTCACATACATTATATCAATTAATATGATCATGTTTATGTTTATTTATATCAGTTGACTTTAATATGATGATTATATATGCACTCAATTATGATCGTGTTATGTTCATTTTGATGATTATATGCACTCATGTATGTATATATATTTTATCTAATTTTCAAGTAATATGCACTATATAAATTCTTATCTAGAATCAAATTTCATATATATTTACATGCCATTGTTGAATTAAGTTTAGACATGTCTTAAAATGATTAACTCTTAAATTTCAATAATTTATCACATGGTTATGTGACAAATTAAAACATTCCATAAATAGTTTAGATCATATTCATAATAAATTAAGGGTAGGTAATTTTAACTATTTTCCAATTCTAGCAAATATTTGAATCACTAAACAAAAATCTATCTCCTTGTATGTATAAAATGTATAATCTATACAATTGAAAATTTATATAAAATGTGGTAAATATAAGACATGATTTTTATAAGATAAAATTGGAACAAGATATTTAAAGTGACTAATAAGTTCATTGAAGTTCATACATCGAGCAAGCATATATAATGTATATTGATGTTTAATACAACTATATAACATGACGAAACATATATGTGCATGTAGATACAATTAAAGCTTGTCAAATTTTAGGTCAAGACCATAAATTGATATTTTCATAGTCTCTTGATAATTTTTTTTTTCAGTGACAATCACATGGTACACCGACTTGATGAGAACCTGCAAAAATAATTAATGTAAGTAACTTTAGTTTTTATGAGTCATTTAACTAAATAATTCATGTGAGAAAAGAACAATATATAGTCAAAGTTAAAAAATTAGATCTTATAAATTCCTTACAAATTCAAGTGATGTTTGCCATAGGATGGATTAAGGGGAACTAAGAGGATATAGCTTAAGGGGTCCTAAGAGAATGTCTTAAGGGGAGTTAAGAGAATGACTTAAGGGGATGCAAGAGGGTGGATTAAGGGGAGTTAATAGAATAACTTAAAGGGATGCAAGAGGGTGGATTAAGAGGAGTTAAGAGAATGAAATAAAGGGATGCAAGAGGGTGGATTAAGGGGATGCATGTCATGAACCCTAGGATATGGCTTAACGGGTCCTAAGAGGATGGATTAAGGGGAATTATGAGAGTGACTTAAGGGATGCAAGATGGTGGATTAAGGGGATGTAAGAGGATATGAATTAAGGGTCCTTTAAGAGGATGGATTAAGGGGATACAAGAGGGTAGATTAAGGGGAGCTGAGAGAATGAATTAAAGGGATTGAGCATCTCATGAACCCTAGAAACCCTAAACCCTAAACAATAGGACCTAAAGCCTAGGAGATGAACCCTAAACCATTAACCCATATAGATTTGTTATTCTAAGCATCTCATGAAACCTAGAAACCCTAAACCCTAAACCATTAACCTATATAGATTTTTTATTCTAAGCATCTCATGAAACCTAGAAACCCTAAACCCTAAACCATAGGACCTAAAGCCTGAGAGATGAACCCTAAACCATTAACCCATATAGATTTGTTATTCTAAGCATCTCATGAAACCTAGAAACCCTAAACCCTAAACCATAGGACCTAAAGCCTAGGAGATGAACCCTAAAACATTAACCCATATAGATTTGTTATTCTAAGAATCTCATGAAACCTAGAAACCTTAAACCCTAAACCATAGGACCTAAATCCTAGGAGATGAACCCTAAACCATTAACCCATATAGATTTGTTATTCTAAGCATCTCATGAACCTAAACAATAGGACCTAAAGCCTAGGAGATGAACCCTAAACCATTAACCCATATAGATTTGTTATTCTAAGCATCTCATGAAACCTAGAAACCCTAAACCCTAAACCATTAACCTATATAGATTTTTTATTCTAAGCATCTCATGAAACCTAGAAACCCTAAACCCTAAACCATAGGACCTAAAGCCTGAGAGATGAACCCTAAACCATTAACCCATATAGATTTGTTATTCTAAGCATCTCATGAACCCTAGAAACCCTAAACCCTAAACCATAGGACCTAAAGCCTAGAAAATGAACCCTAAAACCTTAACCCATATAGAGTGACTTCAGGGATACAAAAGGGTGGATTAAGGGGAGTTGAGAGAATGACTTAAAGGGATGAATTAAATGTATTAAGCATCTCATGAACCCTAGAAACTCTGATCCTTAAACCATAGGACCTAAAGCCTAGGAGATGAACCCTAAACCATTAACCCATATAGATTTGTTATTCTAAGCATCTCATGAAACCTAGAAACCCTAAACCCTAAACCATAGGACCTAAAGCCTAGCAGATGAACCCTAAACCATTAACCCATATATATTTGTTATTATGAGCATCTCATGAACCCTATAAACCCTAAACCCTAAACCCTAAACCTTGAACCATAGGACCTAAAGCATATCAAATGAACCCTAAACCCTTAACCCATATAGAGTGACTTAGGGGATGCAAGAGGGTGGATTAAGGGGATGTAAGAGGATATGACTTAAAGGGATGCAAGAAAGTGGATTAAGGGGATGCATCTCATGAACCCTTAGATTTGTTATTCTAAGCATCTCATGAACCCTAGGATATGAAGATCCTAAACCCTTAACCCTAGGATCTAAGGCCTAAGAGATGAGCCCTAAACCCTCAACCCATATAGATTTGTTATTCTAAGCATCTCATTAACCCTAGAAACCCTAAACCATAAAATATAGGACTTAAGTCCTAGGAGATGAGCCCTAAACTATTAACCCATATAGATTTGTTATTCTTAGCATCTCATGAACCCCAAAAACCCTAAACCCTAAACCATAGGATCTAAAGGCTAGGAGATGAACCCTAAACCCTTAACCCATATAGATTTGTTATTCTAAGCATCTCATGAACCCTAGGATATGAAGATCCTAAATAATTAACCCTAGGACCTAATGCCTGGGAGATGAACCCTAAATCCTTAGCCCTAAAGTTAAGAGAGTGACTTAAGAAGATGCAAGATGATGGATTAAGGGTAGATAAGAGGATATGGATTAAGGGGAGTTGAGAGAGTGACTTAAGGGGATGTAAGAGGATGGATTAAGGGTAGATATATGAGAATATGGATTAAGGGGTCCTAAGAGGATGGATTAAGGGGAATTAATAGAGAGACTTAAGGGGATACAAGAGGATGGATTAAGGGTAGATATATAAGGATATGGATTAAGGGGTCTTAAGAGGATGGATTAAGGGGAATTAATAGAGAGACTTAAGGGGATGCAAGAGGATGGATTAAGGGTAGATATACAAGGATATGGCTTAAGGGGTCCTAAGAGGATGACTTATGGTGTGTTGAGAGAGTGACTTAAGGGGATGCAAGAGGATGGATTAAGGGTAGATATATGAGGATATGGATTAATGGGTCCTAAGAGGATAGCTTAAGGGGAATTAATAGAGAGACTTAATGTAACACCCCGTCACGCAAACCCCAAAGGAACAACTAAAAATGCAACAATTTTTTTCATAAAAAAACATAAATATTAAACACCAAGTTTACTAACGCAATTAACATAGCTAATGATTACACATTAAACACCTAAGTCCCTTGGGGTACACGAGCTAACATTACCTAAACTATCCCGTAACAAAGTTAACTGATGTAACATTCAATTTCCAATAACGTGATCCATTCATTCACATATCTTCATTTAAACATTCATTAATGATAACCAAAATGATAAAAATAATCCATATAAAACCATACATGCAAATTACAATAAATTAAACATGGAAATATAAAGTACATATTTCCATAGATACAACCCAACATTAAAGTATTTACAAATTGTAGTTCTAGAATGATTTACATGGTGTGATAATACAATACATTAGTCTGCTAGTACATCTTAATGAACACATATACAAAAATTACATCATAAGTCTTTCCAACACACATGGAAATGATACATCAATACATAAAAAACATCTGGAGTACAAATATACATCTGGTAACATATGAACCCTGGATCAAATTGCATCTGCAAACTCTACATTGAATGGTACAACTGCATCATAGGGGACCCAACGGGGTGCGTAGCACGTTCCACTCGACCACCCTCGTGCTAGGAGTAAATAAGGAAGGATCCCCGACCAAACACATCCAAACAGAAAACACAAGACTAAACTCCAAACACGAAAAGCAAGGGAGCATAGAGGAAACATAATATCAAAAGACCACTCCCAAACATAACAACAATAAATCACCAAAACATATCAATAGACCACTTCCAAAACATAACAACAATAAATCACCAAAACATATCAATAGACCACTTCCAGAGGTTAGCAATTAAACAACTCAAGGGAAAGCTAGAGGAGAGTGTCATCACACACTCCTACATGGGTTATCCTGAGTGCCTTTCTCTAGGTGCCGCCCCCATCTATGGTTATCTTGACAACCTCTCTAGGCGCCGGCCCCATAGGGTGGCTCGTGTGGAATCATTAACCTCTTGTGGAGATGATGCAATGATCTTGTCAACCACAACCTTCTCAGCCCACCTTTAGTCTATGAAAGCCCTAAGAGGCAGATGAGGCATTCATAATTATCTTATTAATGTTTTACTACCCACCCCCTAATTAATTAATTAGGTTATCACTTTTTACTCTAACTCTAATGTGGGTTATCCTGACAGCCCCTTTGTGCGCCGACGCCCACATAGAGTCACTCTCCCTAGAAACCCAAAACATAAAAAAATCCAATACTAAGGAGTTGTACCAAAAAGAACATTGAACCACAAAATAGAACAACCATGAGGAAAAACCATCTCACTAAAACTCATATGAATATATACCCATAAAACAGTACAACCCCAAATGTAAACTCAAGATCACAACTATAGTCTAACATAGCGACAATTATCAAATTAAAAGATCATAGATACACATCATTTCCCCATACCTCTGGAAGCCCCTAAGCAACTTAAGCTCCTACAGAAGGATAACTGACTTGAGGGTTTTTCCCACAAGGAATAATCCTAATTAAGAGAAAACCATAATTGACTCAACAAAAATTTCAAGAGTATACAATTACGTACACGAATAAGCTAAAATTCAAGCAACACCATATAACATATCTCGTTACAAAATAATTTCACTAAGAAATAAATAAATTAATTCACTTGAGAACATTCAACTTAATTTAAACCACAAAGTTTATTTATAATTTAATCGATCACACTAAAATATCCAACACTACAAATTTTAACATTATCTAATTGTTCCATGATTTCAACATAAATAACCATCTATATATATACATATATATACGCTTTTACGCGTATATACATATATAAATAAAACATATATTAAAATCATACATTTACAACACATTATGAAAATTGCCCATATAATTCACTGTAATTTATAGTTATATATATACATATATATACATATATACATATATATACATATATACATATATATACATATATACATATATATACATATATATACATACACATATATATATATATACACATACATACATATATATATATCATAAAAAACAAAATTAAATAAAATTGAAATTTAAAAAAAAACTTTTAATAAAAGCAAACCCCACACAGTCAATGGTACTGCGTACCTCCCTGTGGGGAGGCCGCAACCCCCACATGGCTGCGCCCAACAACCATCGCCTGCTGTGCGCAGTCTGTGGTGGCTGCGCACAGTCCACCACAGGGAGTCTGGTGGTACGACGACAACCGACCACTCCCCCCCAACATACATATATATTTTTAATATATTTTATTATATTTTCATTTTATTTATATATATATATATTTTGAAAACATAAACCCCAGAATCTATTGCACTGTATAAATGTATGTTTTTATTAAGAGACATAATATAAACATATGTGTATGTATATATATATATATATATTTTCCCATAAAATATACAGTAAATAATATGAACATTAGTCCAGTTTTTCTCCAGACACAAAATAAATCTAGGCATACAAGTTTAATCCCCATAATAAATTGGCTTTCATTTCCAATCAAGAATTTCACAACTAGATTTGTTGAAGAGAGTTTCAGAAGGTTTTTTAATAGATTTCAACAGAAGATTTAAAAGTTTGACACAAACAAATTTTCAACAACAAAACCTTCTTTCAAAACATTGATATTAATTTTGAGTATGGCAGACATGATTTTCATTTCCCTTACAGAACTATCAAAAACAAAAGAATTAATGAATCGAAAGAACTTGGAGTCCTTCGTTTGATGTCAAATCCACACACGACAACCATTCTTCCTCTTTTGAAAATAGACTTCCTCTGCAGTTCCTTCTCCAATTCCTTCTTTCAACTAACTTTTGGATCAATATTATATTTTTTCCTTACAAAGAACAATTTTTAATAGAGAAGCACACACATATATTTTCTTCAACCCTTCTTACTTCTTCTTTCCCCAGACCAAAACCAAAAACCATTCCAGTGTGTAGAGAAACTTCCTCCTCTCACAATAAAAATAAAGAAAGATAAATAAAGCTCTCCTTTTTTTTCAAAAATCCACAACATGCATTGGTTCCTTTTTCTTGCTTTAAAAGCTCACACTTATCTCACAAATTTAATTAAAAATTCATTATTTTGACATTTATCCTCACATGATATTATCATTAGATTTTATAATATTAATATTTTGAAAAAGATAATTTACAATTATCATAAAACATTATTTATTTAAATTAATTAATTTATACCTTTTAATTAATTAAATAACTTTTGATTTACAATATTTAAATCCAACATTTAATTGAATTACAATCACCTACAATTAATCATATTAACAAAATAACATTAATTAATCCAATATAAAATAAAGATAAATTAAATAACAACTATCCACAAATAAAATAAATAATTAACAACAAACAATACTAAAACAAGGACAAGGTCAAAACCATGACACTGTAAGACTCACAATGAGGTGACGAACTTGGGATGGGGACACTTCCTTATCAACTCCCTTTTCAACATCATACCCGCTGGATTTATAGGACACACTTAGACCTGTCAAATAGGTGGAGTCGGTGTCCTGTACCTACATCCTGCATAGAAGCAAACGTTAAGTAGCATGTAAAACTCCATTGCAGACACACCGTGAAAGGTAATTGCGGGGTAGTAGGGCACTCACGAGCGAGTGATGCCACTCCGTTCTTTCACGAAGACTCACTAGCAAACACATCAGAAACCATAGTAGTATAGAATCACATCATCACCATATATGTTATTAAAAGAAAACCATAGCATAACCAAATAATGTAATCACCACATAATGTATCATCAAACATCATAAGTAATGTCAAGTGTAGCAACCCAACCAACTATGAATCCTCACACAACCAATCCGGTGAACTAATCACCATCACAAACCAAGTACAAAACCAACACATAAGAGTATCGAAGAGTATCAACAACACGAGGGGTATTACATCCTTCCCCCCCATGAACATGGTTTACTCCTGGAAGCCACTAAATAAATATGGGTAAGCCTCTCTAATACGAGATGCATCCTCCCATGTCACCAAAGGATCATCATTCAGGTCCCACTGAACCCACACCTATTCAATATCTTTGTCCCTGAGGGTGAGTCTTCACTGCTGTAGCACGACCATGGGCTTGAGTGGTAGCTGCCCGTCCTTGACCTGTAGAGCATTCCAATCAATTACATGAGTAACATCTGGATAATATGGCCTAAGAATTGAAACATGAAAAACATTGTGAATTCGTGATAGACAGGGTGGCAACACTAGGTGATAAGTAACGGGGCCAATCCTTTCCAGAACTTCAAATGGTCCAAAAATTCAAGGCATGAGCTTGGAACCCTTTCCATAATGAATTGGGCTCTTTTGTGGTTGCACTCTCAAAAAGACTCAATCACCAACAGAGAACTGACGGTCAACTCTATGTGCATCAACATATTTCTTCTGTCTATCCTGTGCTGCCACAAGATGCTCTTTGATGTGAGCTACCTGCTGCTCCATGTCCTAAAGTATTTCAGAATCTAAGAGAACTCTGTCCTTAAGACGGTCCCAACTTAATGGGGTCCTACAGGGACGACCATATAGCGCCTGAAAGGGAGCCATACCAATCGAACTATGATATCCATTATTGTAGGAAAACTCCACCAGATGCAAATAATCCTCCCAACGTGACTGTTGATCCATCACGTACATACAATGTAGATGTGAACACTGGATCCTTGTCAGAAATGATTCTCCATGGAATACCATGCAAACAAACAATATCTTCCATGAAGATTATAGCAACCGAAGAAGTAGTGTAAGATGATCGGATGGGGGAGAAGTGTGCCACCTTGGTCAATCTGTCAACTGTGACCATGATAGCATCATGCCGTCAAGAAGTCATAAGCAGTCCCACAATAAAATCTACTAAAATTATGTTCCACTTCCATTCCGAAATGAGATGCGGCTATAAAAGACCTGCGGGATGTTGGTGTTTTTCCTTGACCCTTTGACATTCCAAACATCTAGCCACCAAATCTACAATATCCCTCTTCATTCCAGCCCAAAAGTACAGTGTACGAAGATCTACATGCATCTTCTTAACTCCCGGGTAAGCAGAATAGGGAGCTCGATGTGCCTCAATCATAATTAGAGTTTGAAGACCCTCAGCAGAAGGCACGTACATGTGACCTGAATACCTCAATAGACCATCAAACTCTAGTGAATACCTTGCAAACTTTCCTTCCAAACCTCTGCCTGATTCAATTTTAGCCTTCACTTCCTGATACTAGCTATCTGTGGGAAGTGTTGCGAGGACCTGACTCCTCAAATAAATCTCGAGAGCCATTGCAAAAATCTCATGTCTTCGCTGACTCAAAGCATCCACCACTACATTTTCCTTTCCCTGAACATACTTGATCTCAAAATCATATTCATAGAGGAATTCCATCCATCTCCTCTGCTTGGCATTAAGGTTCGACTGTTAAAAATGTATTGCAAACTGCGATGATAGCTGTGAAGCTCAAACCTATGACCCAATAAGAAATGTCTCCATCTCACAAGGGCATGAACCATTGCGGCTAACTCTAAGTCATGTGTGGGGTAATTTAGCTTATGATCCTTGAGCTTGTAGGATTCATAAGCAATTTCATGACCTTCTTGCATCAAGACGGCTCCTAAGCCCTCCAAGGAAGCATTTGTGCACACCACGAAATCCCCAGTAGGATCAGGCACTGCCAATATTGGTGCACTAGTCAACCTGTCCTTAAGGGTCTCAAATGCTATCTGGAACTAATCAGACCAAATGAACTTCTTCCCTTTCCTTTGAAGGGAAGTAATGGGATGTGCGATCCTAGAAAAACCCTATACAAATCGCCGATAGTAGCCCGCTAACCCCATGAAACTATGAATCTTTGGCACATTCTTGGGTGCTAGCCAATCAACAATAGCCTGGATCTTTGATGGATCCACTAGAATACCTGCACCTGAGATGACGTGCCCCAAATATTTCACTTCTGCTTTGTAGAACTCACACGTAGCCAAATTGGCAAACAACTGATTGTCCCTCAAGCATTGTAATACCTGTCTCAGATGTTCCTCGTGCTCCTCCATTGATTTAGAGTAAACTAGGATGTCATCGAGAAACACAAGCAAAAACTTATCCAAATAGGCTCGGAAGACTCCATTCATTAGGCACATAAAAACTGATGGTGCATTCGTTAACTAGAACGACATAACAGTGAACTCATAATGCCTGTATCGAGTGTGAAATGCGGTTTTATGTATATTAGAATCGGCTATACGCAATTGATGATAACCAGATTTAAGATCAATCTTGGAGAAAACTTGAGCTCCTTTTATTTGATTGAACAAGTCATCAATTCTCGGCAAAGGATATTGATTCTTGATCGTTACTTTGTTAAGCTGCCTATAATCAATACATAATCTAAGTGAACCATCCTTTTTCACAAATATAACTAGTACTCCCCAAGGAGAAACACTAGGACAGATGAATCCTTTTTCTAAAAGTTCCTCCAACTGTAAACGAAGCTCCTGCAATTCCTACGTTGTCATTCGGTATGGAGCCCGAGATATAGGCTTAGCTCCAGGGACAAGGTCGATTCGGAAGTTGATGTCACACTTTGGTGGCATCCCTAGAATTTCACTTGGAAAGACATCAAAATATTCCTTAAGAAGAGGGTAGTCATCCAATGATATCCCTTGACTCTCTTCTGAGTCCAATTCATTAGCAGACACGACAAACAGCTGACAACCCTGTCTGAAGAACCTTTTTAATTGCATGGCTGAGATCAAACATAGTGAGATAGGTCTTTGAACACCAATGATCTCAACCTCATTACCCTTATTATCAACACAACACACAACTTTGAGTCGACAATCAATTATGGCACGGTGGGCACTCAACCAATCCATACCTAGAACCACATCATAAGAACCAAGAGGTAGGATTCAGAGGTCCACCATAGTCATGAGTGACCTAATTTGCAAATTACAACCCTGTGCTAGAGACTCAACCACTACCTTAGCCTCGAAGGCCAATTTGACCTGCCACTTATTGCCTTGCCTTGCTGCCACCAGTCTACAACGCTCTACTACTAAAGGGGAAATAAATGAATCAGATGCTCCAAAATCAAATAGAATGGAAATACTAGTGCCATGCAACACACCTTATGTCTCGATTACAGTGCCCTGATGTTCTGCTTGATGATTTTCCACTGCTGCAAACACCTGATGTGCTCTACCTACATCGCCCACTGTCAGCTCAGAAGCAGCTAGTCTCTGACTAAAACTTGAAGTGCTCCTCTGTGGACACTATTTGGAAATATGTCCCTGTTGCCCACAAGAGAAATAGCCTGTGCCTCGCCCAAATCCTCTGACACCAGATAGTGCACTTGAATGTTGAAAACTACCTCGTGAAGGTGCCAACTGTGTGCTCTATGTAGGCTGCTCAAAACGATCTGGTCTAATTTGCTGCCAACTTCGGTTCTTCCTGCATTGAGATCTGTCTCCCTGCTGAGACTATGATTTGTTTTGTTTGGGCTGTGACTGCTGTTGCTATTGCGGACCACCCTTAGAGGATGCCCAAAAATTCCTGGAAGACCCTGCAACTTGAGGTTTCCCTCCTCTAGAACCAAAACCTGATGCTGGAACACTGCCGATCTGAACTCCTGTGTGACCTCCCAATGCCATTGCCAAATTTTCTTCTACAAGATGAGCCTTCTCAACAACTACCTCCATTGTCTTCGGCTTGAACACTCTAACTCCACCACTAATTCAGGCTTTTAAGCCCTTGAAAAAGTGTTGCACAAGCATTGCCTCATCATTACCAATCCTTGCATACTATTTGAGCTCATAAAAATGACACTCATATTGCTCTATAGACATTGCCATATGTCTTAACTCATGGAATTCATCTGCTCTGTGCTGTCTCCAGTGATTAGAAAGGAAATGGGCCCTGAATCTCTCCTAAACAATTCCCAAGTCACCATGCTGATGTCAATATGTAATTTCTGTTCCTCTAGCCGCCACCAAGTGGACATGAAACCTTTGAGGTGCATGATGGCGCACCTAGCCCTGATATTACTACCATAGGGATGCATAGAAAAGCATCTGTCCAGGTCAATTAGCCATGTCTCTGCCTCAAGATCCCCACCAGAGCCATCAAATGTGGGAGGTCATGCTCTCAATAGGTCTCTCATGTGTCCTACCACAACTGCATCTTGATCAACTGTTATTTTCTCACGTCTAGGTGAACTTTCCCTTTCCCTTTCCAACCTCTGTTCTTCCACTTTCCTAGGGCCTAAACGACCTAGTATCTCCTCTAGTAAATGCTGCAACTGTCCATCTAAACCTGGCTGTTCCAAGTTTTGATCACCACCTGACGAATTTTTTTGAGAACTCTATCGTTCCTCACGCTCTGACCTATGGGAACTAAGTGGTGATGGACTTTGGCAGTTGGCCCCATGACCACCACCTCGACCTCTACCCCGAGTCATGATCTTGCACATCAATTAGGGGTATGTGAGATCAAGAGTCAACACACAGGTTGCCTAACAGACACAACCTACCCAAAGAACCCAACGTTAGCAACCTGGCTCTGATACCAAGTTGTAATGCCCCGTCGTGCAAACCCCAAAGGAACAACTAAAAATGCAACAATTTTTTTTTTAAAAAAAGAAAGATTAAACACTAAGTTTACTAATGTAATTAACATAGCTAATGATTACACATTAAACACCTAAGTCCCTTGGGGTACACGAGGTGACATTGCCTAAACTATCCTGTAACAAAGTTCACTGATGTAACATTCAATTTCCAATTACGTGATCCATTCATTCACATATCTTCATTTAAACATTCATTAATGATAACCAAAATGATAAGAATAATCCATATAAAACCATACATGCAAATTACAATAAATTAAACATGGAAATATAAAGTACATATTTCCAAAGATACAACATAACATTAAAGTATTTACAAATTGTAGTTCTAGAATGATTTACATGGTGTGATAATACAGTACATCAGTTTGCTAGTACATCTCAATGAACACATATACAAAAATTACATCATAAGTCTTCCCAACGCACGTGGGAATGATACATCAATACATAAAATACATCTGGAGTACAAATATACATCTGGTAACATATGAACCTTGGATCAAACTGCATCTGCAAACTCTACACTGAATGGTACAATTGCATCACAGGGGACCCAACGGGGTGCGTAGCATGTTCCACCCGACCACCCCCGTGCTAGGAGTAAATAAGGAAGGATCCTCAACCAAACACATCAAAACAGAAAATGCAAGACTAAACTCTAAACACAAAAAGAAAGGGAGCACAAAGGAAACATAATATCAAAAGACCACTCCCAAACATAACAACAATAAATCACCAAAACATATCAATAGACCACTTCCAAAACATAACAATAATAAATCACCAAAACATATCAATAGACCACTTCCAGAGGTTAGCAATAAAACAACTCAAGGGAAAGCTAGAGGAGAATGTCATCGCACAGTCCTACATGGGTTATCTTGAGTGCCTTTCTCTAGGTGCCGCCCCCATCTATGGTTATCCTGACAACCTCTCTAGGTGCTGGCCCCATAGGGGGACTCGTGCGTAACCGTTAACCTCTCGTGGAGATGAGGCAACAATCTTGCCAACCACGACCTTCTCAGCCCACCTTTAGTCTATGAAAACCCTAACAGGTGGATGGGGCATTCATAATTATCTTATTAATGTTTTACTACCCACCCCCTAATTAATTAATTAGGTTATCACTTTTAACTCTAACTCTAACGTGGGTTATCCTGAAAACCCCTTTGTGCACCGACACCCACATAGAGTCACTCTCCCTAGAAACCCAAAACATAAAAAAAATTCAATACCAAGTGTGAACCCTCAATCTAGGTACCTGCAAAACAAAGAGATTAAACACCCTAAGTTAGATATTGCAAGCATAAACAAGGATTCCCCATGGAATCCATTTACAATTCAAACTAGGAATGAAAAATATGCAAGAACACAATAAAAATGATAAACCAAAGATTGAAATCCTAATTTAAATAACAAACACTTGATCCCATGGGGGAATTGGTGCCAATTTGATGTGGAAATTTGGCCCTTTCCCAATTCCTATGATTGCAAGCTTCAATATGTAGACTTGATGATGAACTTTGATCCACTTTTGATGATGAATGATGAAGACTTCAAGCCAAATTTGCAAAAGAACCTAGCTATGAACTCAATGGTGTGAAACCTGATAGATATTTGAGCATGGTAACTTTACTCAAATTGTGGATGATGAAATGAGGAGAGAAGCTCTTCATTTATAGGATTTCAAGATGGATGAAAGCCCAAATTTGAGCAATGTGGGACTAAATTTCATCCAAGGATATGATGCCACTTGTCAAGCTATGAATGGATGATGGTTGTGCAAGATTTGGGGTTTGTGCCAATAAATGCCAATATTTAAAATTCAAATTTGTTGAAATGACATGTAAGAGAGAAGGGAAAATGCAATAAATGCCACTTGGCTCAAGGCAGAGGACATGTAAGAGATCTTAAATGCCTTGTTGGATGTACATGTTGACTTGGAATTTTTGAATTCAAATTGAGAGAATATTCCAAAAGATGCCATGTGAGGGAAAATAGGGATTTAATAAATGAATTAAATCTATTTTCATGTGCAACTTGCATTATCTAGAGGATGTGACATGAGATGAGGTTAAATTAATCAAGGGTTAATTAATTTAACATGAGATTAGATGATGTGACTTATTTTGACTTAGATTTATGGATTTATTTAAATCAAATAAGAGAGGAATATGATAAGAGGCTAATTAAATAAAGATTTTGATTTATTTAATTAAAGGGATGGTGTTAGATTAAATCAAATAAGGTTTTAATTTATTTAATTTAATGGATAGACTTTAGAGATTTAATCAAATAAATTGATTATTTAATTAAATAGGGATAATTAGATCGGATGGATTGATTTAATTAACAAGAGAAAGTGACTCAATTAGACAAAATGATTTATTTAATTAAGAGATGAATATTGATGAATTTAATCGATAAGGGAATTTGATTAAATGGTTAGATCGAGGGATGATTGAGGAAGAAATGATGTTTGTGTCATGCCTAAAATTTTTACACTAGAAAATCACAACAATTTTCTTTTTTTAAACATAGGTTTGCAACCCATCTCACATACGACCAACCACCTTTGCAAGTTTTAAATCCTAACACTAAAAGATAAATTTATAAGGACAAGGAACTTCACATAGACCAACTAGCTATAAGGTCACAATGACTAACTTCTATAGACGAGTATTATAGATTGAAGAGTTAATTCCTTACGTGATGTTGGTGAGATGGTATTGTTATTATTGATGCACTTAATGTTCAATCATATTTTCTTTCGTTAGCAACATTTGCCACTAATCCTAGCATTAATAACCATAATAATATTAAATTAGTTATCTATAGTTTATCACTATTATTTATGATGACGTTTATTTTATTATTGAACTTGGTGTTAATTTTACCTTTGATTGAAGTATTCACATTTTTTTTTATAATGTTCATATCCTTTCTAATACAAAAAAAACCCTTTTATCCCCTTTAAGTGCTCAATACTTGCGACTAGGGATTATTGTCAACTGTGCTAACACCAATGACACCCAATAGCCTTAACCTATAGTTTTTGATTACATCCACTGTTAAGGTGATAATACCACGTATAACTATGCTTCATATTAATCCTCCACGCAAGCTTAAGATTGGTCATAGATACCAATGCTAGTTATGACTCCATTACCAACATTATTATATAATGCCAAAGTAATGTTAACACTGACATCATCCCCGATATCAATATTGTTCAATATATATCGTGAGAGCTATAATTCTAATATCCGAACCAAAACTCATAATAAATTGATAATTGACCGAATCTCCACTTAACATTTGTATTAGCACTACACATTAGATTACCACTATTTTCATTATTAAGTTTATTACCCATACACTTAATATTATTAACAAGATAGTTATTGATACTAACGTTTTTTAATTATTATTTATTTATATGTTTATTTATCCACATAATATAATATAAATATATATATATATATATAACCTCTTATATATATATATATTCTATTTACCGTAGAAAGTAATTTAAAATTATAGTAATGTTGATTATCCTATATCACTACATATATTATTTCCTATATATATTTTTATGCACATTGATTTTACTCTACAAGAGGAAAAAGAAAATAAACAAAAGGAAATTATTTCTTCCTTTATTACCTAAACTTTATCTTCTAACATACTCTTACTTTAAATTAATATGTTCTTTTCTTAAGGGAGAGGGAATATAATCTCTCTTCTTTTAAGAAGGAATATGAAAACATGAGAACTACGTAAGAGTTCTTTTAAAAAAACTTAAAATGGAAGGAATGTGCGAGTACCCCTAAACGTAATTTCCCACGCCACTTTCATTATATTGGGATTCAAAACAAAATATTTTCTTCGTGATTTCATTTGCGATAGGTTTAGAAAAAGAAACGCCACTCATACTGATACTTCAACGTTTGACGCTGTGCCTGACTCAATCCTTTATGTTCTTTTTTGTTCCGATTTAATCTTGAATATTATTCATCTACAATATTCTTCTTCCATGGTAAGATTATATTATTATAATGAGTATGATTTTTTTATTTTTTTTATTTTAATCTCTTCACATTTACGAACAACAAGACCTGAAAATCGCCTTAAATTATCTATAGCCATAACTATAGGGCTGTGATCCTCAGAGTCATAACGTATGGAAGATACAACTGCTAAAGTTAATGCAAATTACTTAGAGATGTCTTTTCACTCGTGTCGTGAATAACTGGAGAATTTAGGGGCCCTAGAAATGCTAAGTGTTGAGGTAATTGCTATAAGGGTGACAACTCACTTATAGCGCCCAGCCAATGATTCGTCAGGATTACTTCTGAACTCTCAACGAATCAGATCTTAGGTATATGATTTAACATTCTACTTGCCAACACTGTCAAAGGATAACAATATGTGAATTAAATTCTATGGTATTGGAATGCAATTTGGAGTAGTGTTTACAGGCATCGACTCAAGGGCCATCTTCATTAATGCATTAATTCAAGGGCAGTTAAATTGTCAAACAAGTGTCATCACCATGTCCTGCCGCAATCAATAAGCTAGGATATGATTACAGATTACATAGTAGGCCTCCATTTAAAGCTGCCACTACTCCAGCTCACAAGGAAGGAAGATTTGGCTACACGAGATGAGGACATTGGTAAATTGGTTTGCAGTGACCTTACTGATAAGATCTTTTCTGACACAGATCATTATTGCTGCAATCTAAAAGCGATCTACTACTCGATACATAAGGTTGGCTGAGGCGTTGCATACTTCAAATGCTTTAATTATTTTGGTAGTTCATAAAGAGGGTTAGGTATACAACTATCTCCAATACCATTAATAAGGACATTTGGCTACACGAGATGAGGACATTGGTAAATTGGTCTGTAGTGACCTTACTGATAAGATCTTTTCTGACACAGATCATTATTGCTGCAATCTAAAGGCGATCTACTACTCGATACATAAGGTTGGCTGAGGCGTTGCATACTTCAAAGGCTTTAATTATTTTGGCAGTTCATAAAGAGGGTTAGGTATACAACTATCTCCAATAAGTGATGTTCAATTTGGAAAACCTACTACCACAATGCCCATGCCTACTTGCAGGAATATGAAGTATTGTTTGTATGTGATGCCACAGAGATTTAAATCAAAAAGTGCAGAATTACATTTTCAACCAAGATTAATTTTCATAGAGCGCACTATTCTATTACATAATCATGGCGCAAAATGAGATATCGAAGCTCTGTATTTTATTGGATTGACGTAAGGAGCGGCAGGCACAAATGTTTAAATTAAATGATGAATGATTTGGGTTTAGGCGCATGTGTATTAGTTCTTTTTCTTCGCAGCTATCTTGCATGCCCACATAGATTGAATCTGTTGGCCTGGTATGGCAGCACAACCATAGGGGTGGTTCCTTTGGGTTATTGTGTGCAAACTGGGATTCTGGCACAACCGATACCATAGCACTGACCTCCCTCCAGAGAAGGTGACTTGAGGGGTTGGCACGAATAGGGGTAAGCCTGCACTGCACTGCCCCATATGGGAAGCTTGGCTCCCATATGGAGACACAGTCTCCTATGGTGGAGTTGTGGTTTTATTTTTCTTTTGTGGGAAAAGTTAAGCCCCAATACCCTTTTTTTTTTGGTTTTAAATATCATTTATTCTAGCATGAAGCTTGAAGCGAGCACAACCTCTGCTAAGATCTCTGCCCGCAGAGTATGGATAACAGAAAATTGCATTAGCCCTATTCAAACATGCAAATATGTTTATCTTCTTATAGCCCAAAATAAATGTCAATTTACTCAGTCTAATATAGATCTAAATATAAGTCATAGACCGTTTGTTAGAAATTGTAATTATTTCCTAAAATTTTACTCCAATATTGAATAGTGAAAATACATCCTACTGTAATGTAGATTGCACCAATTACCTTAACAAAGGCTCATACATACCGAAATATATATATATTTTTTCCATCACCTTCTTCGATATGATTTAGAGTTTAGCTAAATCTTAGTTTGATTGGAAAAATAAAACCTCTATTTATATAAGCAACATATTTATGTTTTGTTTATACTTATAACCTTGATATGCATATTCACTTATCTCCAAAGGGTGAAACATGCTAACATGATTTGTTTCTTAAAGCTCCCTTTTAATTATATCATAACATTCTTAGCCACAAAATGATTCTTCTAACAATTTCTCTTTTTCATCACCAAATAGGTTCAACTATTTCATTCTTATGTTGTTCTAAATGAAATTAGGAGTTGACAATTTATAGAGAAAAATCAACACTCTTCTTTTGTTCCCTTGAATAAATTTGTGAAGAATGCATACAAAAAGATAAGGATTTCTTTTCTAAGTTATTCATTGGACATATGAAACTCACTTCTTTAAATTTAACATTAAAAAAATATGGAGAACCAATGATTTTGACCCACTCATAAACATGGACTTGCTCTTTTCATCTTTCCATTTTCCAGCAAAATACTAACTTTCAATATTACAACAATATCTATTAATATAATGAAATACACACAAATCAGTAAGGCTTGCTCTCCACCCTACTGTAATGGCGTCATGGAGCCTCATGGACTCTAGCCATACCCCCGAGCAAGGAATTATTTTAGCTCCACAATGATAAATGGAGTATTTTCTCATTTTTACAAAAGGATAACACTAACATAGCATAGGTTCTCTACTAACTATTTTCAACAATGATCCATATAAACATGTCATCCTCTTACAAGAAAATAGACAATGGGGAATGGAAGTAGGGAAAACTTATCTCTTTTCTTTAGGTTTGGAGGATTAAACTCTTCTATCCTTCTTTCCTCTCCAAGCTAGTCCAACTTGAATATCCATCTCCCAAGAAGGAGGACTCCTCTCCTCTTCTCATCCTTTCTACTATCTTCATTAGAGTTCTCCAATAGGAGAAGTGGGTAACACCCTACTCATTCTTCATATCAAACTATATAGGAGTTTTCAACTTGCAACCTCTTGGATGGGGAGGTGTGGAGTGTACTTCCCTTCTTCAATGAGAGTCTTTTCTCATTAAAGAGGCAACATGCATTTGGACAACCCCCAAATCTTTTCACCCCCCATTCCTCTCCTCAAAATTCGCCACTCTTCATTATGAGGACTTTTCAAGAGTCAAATCATGTCCTTGGGACCCTATTGCATGCCCACTTGACCCCTACTACTATGGTATAGACCCTAGGGGGTTTATTTTTGTATCCCAACCAAGGTAAATGACCAACAACCCTCTTTAAAGACCCACTTAAAGATCCATCCGAATTTCACACCTGGGTAAGGGTTCCCAACCCCTAACCCACATAATTAAATATTCTCACAAACCAAAATAAATTATACATTTAATATCAACCTTCACCTCTTAATCTATCAACACATTAACTTTATTTCCTCAAGATGTCATTTGATTTTCTTTTGATGGTCCTCCCTTCTCATGCTAACATTGTTGCCTTCCTGCACATTACCAACACGATCATAAGTAACAATTGTATATCACATTAATCTATTAGTTGAATAGTCTAAACTTTAATTATGTAATAATCCATTTAAAGTTTCAATTTCTATCCCATAGAATACAAGTGCATTCCACCTTCATGTTATTGACAATAAAACGAAATTTCAAAATGCAATGTAAGATTCTTGCCAAAAGGTCACCTTATTTATCTTCCATAATAAATCTAATCATCAATTCAAGAAATTTATATAACATTTTAGGTTTGGTATTAATCGCATATGAAGTGAGGTCTTATAGTTTGTAAGTTAGGATCAAATGCATGATGTCAATAAGTATATTTTCAATGTCTACACCAAGGAGTTTTACCAAGAAGAACATTGAACCACAAAATAGAACAATCATGAGGAAAAACCATCTCGCCAAAACTCATATGAATATATACCCATAAAATGGTACAACCCCAAATGTAAACTCAAGATCACAACTATAGTCTAACATAGGCACAAATATCTAATTAAAAGATCATAAATACACATCATTTCTCCATACCTCTGGAAGCCCCTAAGCAACTTAAGCTCCTACAGAAGGATAACTGACTTAAGGGTTTTTCCCAAAAGGCATAATCCCAATTAAGAGAAAACCATAATTGACTCAACGAAAATTTCAAGAGTATACAATTACGTACATGAATAAGCTAAAATTCAAGCAACACCATATAACATATCTCGTTACAAAATAATTTCACTAGAAATAAATAAATTAATTCACTTGAGAACATTCAACTTAATTTAAACCACAAAGTTTATTTCTAATTTAATTGATCACGCTAAAATATCCAACACTACAAATTTTAACATTATCTAATTGTTCCCTGATTTCAGAATAAATAACCATCTATATATATATATACATATATATACGCTTTTACGTGTATATACATATATATTTATATAGAAATAAAACATATATTAAAATCATACATTTAAATCAGATTATAAAAATTGCCCATATAATTCACTGCAATTTACAACTATACATATATACGTATATAAAGCTATACATATATACATATATACATATATACATATATATATACATATATATACATATATATATATATACACACATATATACACACACACACACACATATATATATCATAAAAAACAAAATTAAATAAAATCAAAATTAAAAAAAAAACTTTTAATAAAAGCAAACCCCATGCAGTCAATGGTATTGCGTACCTCCCTGTGGGGAGGCCGTAGCCCCCACATGGCTGCACCCAACAGCCATCGACTGCTGTGTGTAGTCTGTGGTGGCTGCGCATAGTCCACCACAGGGAGTGGGGTGGTACGGCGACAACTGACCACTCCCTCCCAACATACATATATGTTTTTTAATATATTTTATTATATTTTCACTTTATTTTGATATATAAATTTTTTGAAAACAGAAACCCCAGAATCTGTTGCACTATATAAATGTATTTTTTTATTAAGAGACATAATATAAACATATGTGTATGTATATATATATATATATATATTTTCCCATAAAATATAAATTAAATAATATGAACATTAGTCCGGTTTTTCTCCAAACACAATAAATCTAGGCATACAAGTTTAATCCCCATAATAAATTGGTTTTCATTTCCAATCAAGAATTTCACAACTAGATTTGTTGAAGAGAGTTTTAGAAGGTTTCTCAATAGATTTCAACAGAAGATTTAAAATTTTGACACAAACAAATTTTTAACAACAAAACCTTCTTTCAAAATATACATATTAATTTTGAGTATGGCAGACATGATTTTCATTTCCCTTACAGAACTATCAAAAAAACAAAAGAATTAACGAATTGAAAGAACCTGAAGTCCTTCATTTGATGTCGAATCCACACACGACAACCCTTCTTCCTCTGTCGAAAATAGACTTTCTTTGTAGTTCCTTCTCCAATTCCTTCTTTCAGCTAACTTTTGGATCAATATTATATTTTTTCCTTACAAAGAACAATTTTTAATAGAGAAGCACACACATATTTTCTTCAACCCTTCTTACTTCTTCTTTCCCCAGACCAAAACCAAAAACCATTCCAGTGTGTAGAGAAACTTCCTCCTCTCACAATAAAAATAAAGAAAGATAAATAAAGCTCTCCTTTTTTTTCAAAAATCCACAACATGCATTGGTTCCTTTTTCTTGCTTTAAAAGCTCACACTTATCTCACAAATTTAATTAAAAATTCATTATTTTGACATTTATCCTCACATGATATTATCATTAGATTTTATAATATTAATATTTTGAAAAAGATAATTTACAATTATCATAAAACATTATTTATTTAAATTAATTAAATTACTTTTGATTTACAATATTTAAATCCAACATTTAATTGAATTACAATCACCTACAATTAATCATATCAACAAAATAACATTAATTAATCCCATATAAAATAAAGATAAATTAAATAACAACTATCCACAAATAAAAAAAATAATCAACAACAAACAATACTGAAACAAGGACAAGGTCAAAACCATGACACCGTAAGACTCACAACAAGGTGATGGACTTAGGATGGGGACACTTCCTTATCAACTCCCTTTTCAACATCATACCCATTGGGTTTATGGGACACACCGAGACCTGTCAAACAGGTGGAGTCGGTATCATGTACCTGCATCCTGCATAGAAACAAACGTCAAGTAGCATGTAAATCTCCATTGCAGACACACCTTGAAAGGTAATCATGGGGTAGCAGGGCACTTGCGATCGAGTGATGCCACTCTGTCCTTTCACGAAGACTCACTAGCAAACACATCAGAAACCATAGCAGTATAGAATCACATCATCACCATATATATTATTAAAAGAAAACCATAGCATAACCAAATAATGTAATCACCACATAATGTATCATCAAACATCATAAATAATGTCAAGTGTACCAACCCAACCAACTATGAATCCTCACACAACCAATCCGGTGAACTAATCACCATCACAAACCAAGTACAAAACCAACACATAAGAGTATCGAAGAGTATCAGCAACACGAGGGGTATTACACTTAAGGGGATGCAAGAGGATGGATTAATGGTAGATATACGAGGATATGGATTAAGGGGTCCTAAGAGGATGGCTTAAGGGGTGTTGAGAAAGTGACTTAAGGGGATGCAAGAGGACGGATCAAGGTTAGATATACGAGGATATGGATTAAGGGGTCCTAAGAGGATGACTTAAGGAGAATTAATAGAGATACTTACAGGGATGCAAGAGGATGGATTAAGGGTACATAAGGGGATGAATTAAGGGGTCCTAAGAGAATGGCTTAAGGGGATATGAAATCAATTATAAACTGACAATGAAATATTTTGTTTTATATTTATATTATCAATTAAATGTATCTAGAACTATATATAGTTACCTATCTCTAGATTCAAAGTCCATTGTAATATAGATGAATGGACCCTCTCTTTTTTGTAATGCATCTAGTTTTGGGAGACTTGAAACAAAAAATGATATAAAACTTTAATTAGGAAACGACTAAAGACAAATATATATATATATATATATATATATATATAGACATGTATATGTGATAAATTTTTAACTATATATCAACTATCAATTAAATATATATACAACTATATACTTACCAATATTTATTTACTCCGTTGTACCATCTACATTCTCTCTTTTTTGTAATGCATCTATGATTATCTCATGATCATCCATTGAAAGTGTCCATAAAACTTTATTAGTAGGCCTCCCTTGATATCTAACTAGTTTTATATTGGTTGCTAAAATCAAATGTGAATAATGAATATTCTTGTGTCTTTCATAATCTTTAAATGTAGGCAAGCCATTCTTTCTTATCAAGTATTTTTGAAGCCAGGTGCCAACAACAACCATAGAACATTGGATGCTCAAAGTTGTCAATCCACTCTAGGATGTACAAACTTATGTTTTCTCTCAACACATCTAGCTAACCAATACTCTGTCTCCTCTTCATTCCCCTTAGGTGCAACAATATACACATGTCTTGCAAAAATAAATAAAAAATTCAATAAAGAGTGACTTATATTTAATTCACAGATAAATATGCATACATATAAAATTCAATTCAATTTAATGTACACAAGATCTAAAACACGATCATAATCATCATCGAACACTTGATTATGTTCAATTGTTGTTCCATGTTGAACATATTTCAATGTAGGTGTTAAGGCTCTTTGTTTCCATTCTTTGACCCATTCTGTATTTTCACATGCCTCCCAATCACCTGCAAGACACAATTGAAAAAAACATGCAAGCTCCTTTCTCCATATTGTCCATGTGTTTGCATTCAAACTCTTAAACAAATTACATTTTTTATATCCATTAATTAATTCACAATCTTGTCGAGTAAAAATATAATTTTCTTCAACTAACCAAAAGAAGTGTCAAATTATTGAGCTCTCACTTGTTCTTGTAGATAATTTGGTATGCACCAATCTACAATTGCATGTGCATCTCTGAATTTCGTAGCATCCTCAAATTTTAGTTGCTCTATAGCAAGAGCTCTTTTCACACATGCACTTGCTCCATCGTGTTCTCCTTTACCATGTCCAGCTTCAAAAAAAATCCACATGTGCTTGATATTATTTTCCTTATGAACTCTACATAACCAATAAAACATTCTGGCATTCTTGAATTGACCCGTGTAATTATCCGACCATATGAGATGTTCTCTCATTTGAATTCCTCTCTCTTTTAAATTTTAATAAAATATATCAAAATAATATTGAACAAACTCAAATGAATGTAATCGATTATCACTTACATAAAAATGGTACTCTCTCAAAAATTTTCTATTATCTTCTCTATCATTTGCATGTCTATATACAATATGAACAAATATAGCTGTAGACACTGAAAATTGTCCTAGTCCAGCGACTCTAATTTTCACCATAATTCTAATCTTCATTTTCATAATTAAATAATGTTAATTGTTTAATTATTTTATAAAGTCATATATCCTCTATTAATTAAATAATTTCAATAATTTAATTAATTCATTCCCATCTTTATTTCCCTTTAACTGATTAAATAAATATTTATTTATTTAATTTCCTATGTCACTTTCCACTATAATTAAATAATTATTTGAATTATTTAACTTTCATTGTCCTTTTCTCTCTTTAATTAAATAAATATTTATTTATTCAATTTAATCCAATATCCTTGAATTTTGAATTAAAATCATTATTTAATTCAAAATGATGATTCCTCCTTATCACAATATTTAATAATTAAATAATATCTAAATATTATTTAATTAGTCATTAATCACTTAAGTCTAGATAAGATTTGATTTTCTCTAACTCTATGTCAATCTTATCTTCTATGTGCAATCCTATATTAATTAATTTTTTTTTAATTATTTAGTTAATTCACTTTAATATTTATTCTTCTATTAATTAAATAATCTTAATTATTTAATTAATTCACTTTATCTTTATTCTATTCTGATTAATTAAATAAACGTTCTTTATTTAATTACGTCACTAATTAACTTTATCCTCCTTCTTGAATTAAATAAATTCTTATTTAATTTATCTTTATCATATTTCCAACTATAATTAAATAAATACTTTAATTATTCATTTAACCTTTTCACCACTCAATTAAATAAATCTTATTTATTTAATTAATCCTTAAATGTCGAATCTTGAATTAAATAATCATTTAATTCATAAAAGTCTATTTTAACACATTCTTCTATATTTGGATAAACACTTAAGTTATCTAAGTATTCATTCTTACTCAACTCGAGATCTATTTAAATCAGTTAGTTATCTCTTGATTTGATAACTGTCTTTCGCGAATAAACTCTCTATCACAACTAGTCAGTTATCTAGTTCTAACTCGTATGCATGCACATGCTTATTAATTAAATATTTTTATTTAATTAATTGAATCTTGTGCGTGCGTTCGAATAGAGTGTTGTTTATTTCCTATTTTAATCTTTGTCATGCAAAGACTATTCTGCTGTTTTCGAATACCAAACTCGAAGATTAAATCATTATTTCTATTTCTAGTTTTTATCACTCATGTCAGTACTAACAAATATCATAATGCATGTCTAATATTTTGATCTCAACCGCCCGTCGATCTTTCGATCTTGACCTGTCATTCAAATGATCAATTTTCTATAAATTGATTTGTCTTTCATCATTTTACCTCTCTCGAAATCTTGTGACTTTTGGAGCAATTATCTTAAATCTTCGATGTTTCATTATTATCACAATCCTTAGGCTATGCTTGCACCCAAATACTGAAAATATGAGGGAAAGTACACTAAAAAAAATGAAATGGAGAAGGACAACAAAGGTTATCCATGGAGTTACATCGATCTTCAGTGAGATTATTTTATGTTTTAGCTTGTTTCCTTTGTTCTTTGTTGTTTGAATTTAGATTGCATTTAGAGCTTGAATTGCATTGCTATGTGATTTTAATCTTTCATTGTATTTCCTGATGTTACAATAGCTACTTGTATTGAATTATAATGTTGTGATTGAATTTCTTCTTGTGGACCAAGAGTATAATTTTCAACAAAATCAACAACTGACAATATAGTTCCAATTGGGAATGTGTTTTTACATAAATGAAATTGATTATTAAGCCAATGAGCATATTGAGAGTGTTTAACATATTTGGGTACAATCTTATCTTTAAATTCTTTAATAAATACATGCACACTAAATTTTTCCACAATTAGCTCACAACTTTTTTCAATTTTTCCATATTTTAAAAAATACTCAATATTTTTAAATTTTTTTACATCCACTAATTGTTGTCCAGATTCATCTAAACTAATTTCATGCATACATTCTCCTAACAATGAAAAGTTACCACATCTATCGCATTCTCTAGAAATCCATGCTTTTAAATAAAATAAGTTTCCATTAGAGGGCTCACAAAATAAATCTGCTATAAAATCTTTGATTGTTTCAGGTGGCATATTAATACCACAAATGTCTTGCATAATTTGGTTAGTATGAAAAGTTCAACGTATATATAGAAAAATATCATAATAATAACGAAATTGTATGTGGGTCTTACAACAATAAGAGATTTGTTGTTTATTAATTCTAATATACCAAGGTTTACATTTTTTGAATGATCTTTGACTTATGCTAATATTAAATGGTAAGATTGAATCATCTAATTTTTTTTTATATAATTCAATTTGAGTCACATCTAAGAGATGCTTTGGATGAGGTTCATGAATTTTGGGACCCATCCTTAATTTTAAAACATCTCTAAAGTTAGGTGATACTCTTGTATTATCATGCCAATATTTTTCGATTAAAGATTTGATTTCATTAGTTAATTTCATGTCTAACCTTTGGAGTCTACCACTAAAACTCCAACATTGATTAATTGGATTATTTTCAATACTTTCTCTTCTTTTAGCAGCTCTTATCAAAGTTTTAAGATTTACAAGTTTATAAATTTACTAATCTTACTTAACATTCTTTTATTTGAAGTTGCTTTATTAACTAGAGTAGTTGTTATTTCATGACGAGTTGCATTCTTATCTTTAGATCGACTTTTCTTACCTATAAAATCAATAGCATTAACAACACTAAATATGACTTGTTCTACTGAATTATCTTTCTTTTTTGGTTTTACAAAAATGCCTATTTTTTCATCACTTTTGTGAGGCCCACCTCTATGCTACATCCAACAAGTGAACTATTTAAGTTTAATTATTGATTATGCCCGATGATACCATTGATGATAGAAGATTTAGACATCTGTGTTCATGTGATGATTTGATTATGACTATGCTACATATAGTACTTGGATTATTTTGAGTTTGGTTATTGTCTATCCCTATTGATACCATTGATGACAAGATATTTGAACATTTAAGTTAATATGATTATATGATTTGGATTATGTGACATGGAAGCTAACTATGATGATTGATCTAATTTTATGTTGGTTATTGAGTTTGTTTAATTTGAATTTGAAAACTTAATGATGAATGAATGAAACAAGTGGTGTGAACCAATCATGTTTCAATTAGATGAGTATGAAAATTAAGGTTAATGAAAATGAGATAAGATAGGTGGCTAATGATTTTTCAATTATGTTATAGGATCTTTATGCTATACAAATTATGAAACTTGTGTGAATGAAATTGTGATTCAAATGGTTTGATTATTATATGAATATGATTTACTTGGATGGATTAACGTGTGCATTGAGTGTGCAGGTACATTTTCCATGGCCAATAGAAATTGGAGGCAACTCTTGGGAACCCTAAGTAAATTAACGAATCAAACTGAGCTAAAGTCCATATGGAGGGACTATAGTTCCATCATGTAATGTATTTTATTCTTGATGTTATTTGTGAATGTTTTTAATTTGGTTTTATTGCCATGTCAGTCCATCTAGGAGGTGAGTTGTCCATCCAAGTGGACAAACTCGGATTTGAACTTTTAGGCACTTTTGGGGATTGAAAAGTGATATTTTTTAAGTGTTTTTATGGGTTTAAGGTCTCTAGGGTAGGTACCTATGGGTTAGGAACCTTTATAGCTCAAAATCATGGGTCAGTCTCAAGATTGGGCACTCTTTTTGAGACCTTAAAGAGGTTTGACGAAAATAAGGTTTGGGAAGTGGGATGGGGACTAGTCTCTTTCCATCCCCACTTCTCCAAGTTGCCTTGAAAGGCTCCCAACTCCTCACACATGTGTGGGAACACATGGGTGAGTGTGCCTGGGAGAGTGGATGAGAGGTTGACAAATGTCATCTCCCTATTCAAAGGAATTCAAACTTGAGTTCCTATAAAGAAAACTCAAAACAAGGGTTATGAGATTCTTTTTGCATTTTTGATTTTGGTTGAATTTTGGGGGTTGAGGAGTTTGAAGAAAAAGCTTGGAAGAAGAGGAGTTGTGGGGGATCCTCAACCCATCCTTCCCTAAGCTTTCCTTTGAGGTAGATTCACCACTCTGTCTATTTCTCTATGTTTTATTTTATTTATTTTTTATTTGAAACATTACATGTTTTGTGAAAATGTGCTTGATATTTTATCTCTTGTGTTTTTCTTGTATGCTCATTTCAAAAGGTTTTTGGTGCTTGTTATCTTGTGTTGTTGAATGTGGTTTATGTGATGGGAAAAGGGTTGTATAGGGATAGGCTCACCCAAAATTTGGGAAGAGCATCCCTTGTTGGGGATGGTATGGAGTAGGAACCTCCATGGGGAAGTTTAATCCCTCCTTAAGAGGAGAGGATAAAAAAGGGTATGAGTACCCATATGTAATTGTGAAATGGTAGAAATAGTTTTGGTGGTATGGGTTTTGGAGAAAGAGAGGATATTAAAGAAGGGTTGCATGTGAAATGATGGGAGTATGATATTGACTTGTTCTTGTTGCTATTATTATTAGTCCCCATATGGAGTGTGTAGTCCACCCTCCACTCCCCACTTTGGATTTTTGATAAAATTCTAAAGTTATGTGAAAACCCCTTGGGTGGGTGTGAAAATAATCTTGTGCATATCATGTGTGTGTAAATATTATTTTGCTTGCTTTTGTTTGTACCCAGTTCCCTCGGTTGCCTCCTAACTCGGGGGTGGTTGGTTTTCCAACCAAAGGTTGGGAGGTGAGCACTACCTTGGCTATGGAGGATATTTTTGTGTTTGGTGTAGGTTGGAGAAATTTATGAGGACTATTTCAAGCTTGAAAAGGGCCACCTATTTTTCATATCATTATGTTTATGAGGTGAAGATAGCCTCACAAAAATATAACTATCTTTATTGGAAGATGTGGGAGAAAAGCGTATATGTGTGAAAGTGGTGTATATTTTGTATGAAAATGTAAATTCTATAACTTGGGGTAAAAAGGAGCATTTGTTATTTCAATTCAATTATATTTTTATTCATGAGATTATATATTGTATTTTGAAAGAATAAATGTTAGAAATAACAATAAAAATAAAGTTCCTCCATTTCATTCTTTTTCTTAAAAGAGTATGATATATTTTATTGTTAAACATAAATATATATCTATGTATTTCATGTAGCTGACCCATAAATGTCACAACATTGTTTCTGTGAATATACAAAATCACTTGTGAGTAAAATAAATGGAATTTCTATGAATATTGTATAACATCCTTCCTGAAAATTATTTATACAGTAGGATGTACATATGTTAAGTGCTAGGAAGCGGTGAAATAATAGTTATGACTTACTAGCCTTTCTATGTAAAAAGAAGTTTTCCCTGAGAAACACGGTCATCATAAAATAGATTTTATTTGAAGAATAACAAATTAGACAGATAGGTATTTACAGTGCTAGTTTTATTTTATACATACCTCTCTTGTGGTGGAAACATTTGCAATATGTATAAGTTACTTAATACCTGATTCTAAACAATGATTTAATCTCTGTCAAAGCTTATCAGAAGAGGAATAGAATGCTAAGTAATTTATTGTCAACAGATATATAGATAGAAGGCTTGTTTTTAGAAAACCCATCTTATGAATATATCTGGGGCTGTTGGTTTTATGAGAAATCTATGCTACTGAACTAACACATTTTTGTAACTTAACTTTTAAGGGTGCAATGAGTTGTATAAACTGTTACACGTTGCATAGGCTATAAATTAAAAAAAAAAGGAGAGCGAGTTCTTGTGAAATGGATGAAGTTGAACTTATATAAATACATATTATACAATAAAACAATGAGTTTGGATGAGGTATTTTCATCTCAAGGTTAGAGGCTTCGCAATGTTATAATCATATATTCACATTCCTTCCTCCTGTGTATGATATTGGTTATCCCTTGCAAGGATTGCAAAGTCATGGATGTTATATTCTTGATGATTCCTTCGGTCTACACAGACATATAAGCAAAGTATCAGTAGGTAAAGTAAAATAAAAAGCTATCTTGTATATGAGCGATATTCTATTATCCGTGCAAATTTATTTGTGTACTCATTTAAATCACAATTTTAAGATCTCTATAAACAAACTTCATTAATAGCTATTATAATTGCACCACACCATGGAGTAAGGCTATCCTTTAAACAAATGAAATTTGCATAATCTGAAAAACAAACAAAAGTAAATAAACAATGTAGGGGCGTAACTGAAAAAAAAATAAAAAAAAAGTTTAGCTCAACCATGTCCAAGCGGGAAAATAATGAAATGAACAAATAAAGAGTTAAAACAAATACTTGCATAGGTTTGGCTGTTTGTTCCAGCTTAATTCCTACCCGATGTAGTAGAGGCAGTCAAATTTTCTGGTCCTTAGTATGAATCTCCAAATGAAATTGCAAATCAATGGACTTGCTTGGGCATCTAAATAGGTGTGAGGTATTGAGCAATGAATAAGGGTAGTCGATGTGTGCTCTGAGTAAATTTGTAATTGGTAGCCGAATAGACTCTGTTGTGAAATCAGTCGTTCTCTTGAATCGAGGGGTAGAGTTGTCACCTCACATGACCTTGGAGCTCAGTACTAGGCAACCTGCATGCCAATGAGAGAATGATTGGTGGGCACAGCCACGATATATAATTAATGAGTCTAGAGTGCAGTGTTCTCACGTTTAGTATTGGCAGTTGAGTTTATTTGGGCCTAAAAGTTATCCCGCTCAAAATGGATGTGAAATTTCTTGTGTTTTGGTTCATTAATTTTCTCATCTCTCATTCCTTCTGTCGCCCTAACTCAAACGCTGCCACCACAGTTTTATTATTGTGTTTGGGCCAATGTTACCCATTTGGTGGAGTAATTTATTATTCTAGTGTGACCAACTTCTGAAAGTTCCGTAAGAAACCACAATGACAATAAGGCTAAGTAACCATATGCCGTTCCAATAATGGTTTAAATATTCTTAAAAGTTTAGGCATCAATAATAAAACTAAACTCCAGCAATAGTAATATTTATACTGGTTCTAACGAATAAAAGAAAAAAGGATTGTTGAAATAAATAAAATATTTGTTTTTATGGGATTCCTCAAATCTGCATTAATTAAGCCTTTCCGTCGATTCATCTTTTGCACCTCATTTCAACTTAGCTTAGTCTCAGTTAAACATTATTCAAATGTTGGAGATTGTGCTGCAATAGTGTCGTTCAAATAGAAATTAGCCTTATTAATTGTGGTCTATTAATACGACTGTTAAAACCATTTTAGTGAATGCTAGGTCTATTAATACGGCTATTAAGTCTCTACAAATGTATCGTATTGAATACTACGTCCAATCAATTATTATTTTTCTGTCATATTGATAAATACTGATCATTATATTGTATTGGGTGGCTGGTATATTCGAAAACCAAAGTCAACCTCGAATATGTGAGTTCTTGCTTTTGAAATTTAAAAGGCTATATAAATAATCATGTTCCAAATAGTTATGTTCATTAACTAAACTATTTTTTTTAGTCCTTATGTTTCCTAAAGGAAAAGAAAGAACAAAATTTAAATATGAATATATTCCCATATTTTTAGTAAAAGATTCTTTCAATTTTCTTTAAAATATAAAAATATGTGAGGGAAAAAGGTCCACGTAATACTAGGGATTTCTTAAAAGGGGATAGTTTCTCTTTGTTTATTATCTTCTTCCTTCCCTTTTAAAAAAATAGACAATAATAAAATGTAAATAAAAAAAGGATAGTAATAAGTTTTAGAAGTATTCCTTTTGAAAGGGGGGAGGCTACTTTTAATTATTATTATTTTTATCCAAATAAATTAATATATACTTAATTATACATGTACTTATTTATGTATATTATTCTTAAATCCTATAATTTTTAAGGTTTAGAGTAAATATATATAGGGTGGTTAAATAAATAAATTATTAATAATCAAAATGTAATTAAATAAATAATTAATTTAATAGCTAACATAAATTTTAAACATTCTACTCAATCTTGTATAAATTTTTCAAAACAAAATGTCAAAAGTGGATTTTCTTGAAATCGTCTTAGTGTGAATAAAAGGGTAGGTTTTACAAGTAAAATAATATTTCGTCCATTATTCCTAAATTTTATAGTAAATCAAGTTGATGACATGAATATGTTTTCCCCATGTGAAAACCCATACCATGGGGGTCGTTCAAGGGCATTCATTTTCATGCGAAGGTAAGCATCAACTTTTGGTTGGTGGTTATGAAGCTATTAATCCTTATGTTTGGATCCATCTTGAATGCATTTTATTTTCCTTACCCTACTCTTGAGCGGTGTGTCGAAGATGATGTTACACAAGAGACACTACTTAATTGCACAATTCATGAACCATGCACATGTATGGGATTCAAAAGTTAGCGTTTTGAAATATTGTTCAAAAAAAATAAAAATTGTTAGTAGCGTTTTGCCCTAGTGTAAATTATGGGCATTACAACTTTTCTCATTTTTGACATTCTCATCAATTGCATCATGAGTTGACATTGAAATCCTAATTTCTTTCTATAAAAAAAAACATTCTATAATTCTATTTCCATAAGTTCTCATTTGTCTCCAAGAAACTTTACCAGGAAGTTATCTAGCACATCTTTTTCAATTGTAAAAAAAAAAACATTTTCATTTTCATTCGTACAAGCCTGGGTTTCATTTTCATTCACGCAAGGGGTTTCATTTTCATTTTCAAACATAAAAGGGATCTCATTCTCATTTCCATCAATATGAGAGATTTAATTCTCATTTGCATTCTTATAAGATATTTCATCATTTTTTTTTGCATTGTTTCAATCCTAGAATTATTGATACCATCAATGGTGTATCCAACTTCCTCTAAATAACTAAGATCAATATTATCAAGAATTGGGTTTGAAGACATACCTAGATAAATTGTTTAAATAGGTGCATTTTCCATATCATTGGGAGGTGGATTTGAAGACATACCTGAAGTTTTTTTCTTAGGTGCTATTTCCATATCATTCAAAGTTGAAGTTGAAGGCATAGTTGGGTTTGTCTCCATAATTGCATTTTCTTCCATATTCACCATCTCCACATTTGCATCATCTACATTCATCTCATCCTTCATGGTTTCCTCTTCAAAATTCATGGAACTAGATGCTTCCAAATTTTTCATTTGACGAATCCTTTCTCTTCTATCCCTTTGTCTTTTTTCCTCTATTTCTCTATTTGCTTGAATTTCTTCAGGTGTCATTAAATTTCTACATTTTTTTCTTTGCCTTTGCTTTGATCCCATGGTTACCAAACCCTCTTTTATAACAAAACAAATGATTCTTAACCTATTTTCAAATTTCTATCTCCTTCAAATATTCAAATAAAGTTCTATATAGTATGAAGATCCTTTCTTCTATAAACTTTGAAGTACAAAAACATCATGAATACATCCAAAAGTTCTCTTTTTCCAAATCTTCTTGTAAAATGTTCTTGTACTTGATTCCACTTCAAAAAATTCAACCTGCATTTGTCTCTTCTAACAATTTGAATAGAATAGCCTTGTTAAGAGATTGCACAAGACAACATTGCAATAAAAAATGCAAAAAATGGCACTTTCGGACTGTACTACAGAAAATGAATGTTGCAGAAAAAACATGCTCTATCAGTATTTTCCAAATTAAGAAAAAACGACTAAATAGGAAACATGTGTGCATTATAAAATGCGTACGCATTCTATTTTAGAAACACATACACATTATATAATGCCTATGCGTTACCTTTACCCAATTGGTAAATAGGTAATGGATACACATTTTAATAATGCGTACGTGTTTTAATAATGCGTACACATTTTAATAACACATGTACATGTTTTAATAATGTGTATGCATTATTAAAAATTTGAATCTCCAACCCAGATGCAGCCTCAATTTTAGGCTCGAGAAAGGCTTGGCAATCCGACCCTTGACCTTTGTCTTGCAACTAAAAAACTAAGGCAAATTCAAGAGGAATGTCCAACTTTGGCAATATGGTTGATGAACTTTTTTTTTTTTTTTTTGAATCAATCTATGAAATTAAAACCCATTAGAGAAAACGATGTATAGTTTCCAAATATATAATTTTTATTAATATTGGATCATATTTATTATTTTTTAATTAATTTCTAAGCAAACTAGTCCATAAACTTGAAATATCAGGCTTTTTTTGTTTTTTAATAACTTTTTTTGGTTAAGTTTCTTGTAAAAAAAATTATATGGCACAAATATTCACAAAATTCTCTATACAATGAAAACAAAAAGATTCAAAAAATGTTTAGTTTAGGTCCAATTATGCTGTTCGTACACGATTTTAAAAACAACAATTAAGACCAATAAAAATTCAATAAAAAAATATTCAATTTTTTTTTACAAAAACTATCCTCATCAATCTTCATGTTGTTAGCTCTCTTTACCTAAAAGGAATTAGCAAAATAATTTTATTTGGGTCAAAAAGTGGTGTTCATACACGTGTGTGGTATGGCAATTTTTTTTTAAAAAGTGATTTTTACATACCCCTATCAAAATTTAATTTCTATCATTTGGGTATTTGAATAAATTACATATTTGGAAACTAGATTCAAAATGATAAATTTCATATTATAGACTTTTTTTAAGATTAATTGTGTAAGCACCTCAAATTTTTAGTCCAAGTGTGACAAATTCTGGAAAACAACAAAAATACTTCCACTTTTTTGAGCTTTTTGTGGACCCAAATTCTTGCATCATGTAATGCCCCGCCGCGCTAACCCCAAAGGACAACTATAGAAATTACAATAAAAGCACAATAATTTTTTTTTTGAAAGTAGAACAATACATATGATGAACTTGAACAACCAACACATAAATTTTCAGTTAAACATATACATCATAAACCACGTCCTTTGGGGTACAAGTGACAACATTAATAATGTAAACCCATGCCAAGACGATGTTTAACTAACTATAATTATTCCACTTAACCATTATTTAGAATTATTACACAAAATACAACATCCACATCATAACATACATAAAACCATCTATCACATCTATGGACATAATTATACATATTTCCACAGATACAATACCATTAAGAATTGCACATGGTGAAACAAAGCCTCATAATAGTACCAGGAGTCAATATACATTTCAAGCATGATAAGCATCCAAAAAAGACCATAAATTAAGGTCAAAGATTACATTCATTAAAATGATAATAAAAGTTACATCGTACAAGAGTGATAGTGATACAAAAGTGTTCCCCAACAACAATGGGAACAATACAATAAGATAGAATGATACAACTGGAAAGGTGAATACAAAGTAACAAGTCTGGCTCAGACTTGGGTACAATCCTGGAGTCACCACAAGAGGAGCATATCTGCACAGCTCGATCCTCGGCTGGGGACCCAATGGGGTGCATAGCACGTTCCACCCGACCACGTGGACCCGAAAGTCCACCCCCCGTGCTAGGAGTTGACAAGAAAGATCCCCATACCACAAACCAAAACAATCAAACAGACCAATAGCAAACCAAAATCCATAACAAGGATATCACCAACATAAGATAACAAACCACAACATTGCCATCACTTAGCCAAAACAAGATAATGAAAAGTTCAACATAACCAAATGTTAAGATTATAGTTCAACACTAAATAACCATAAGAGGTGCCAACAACAATAGGATCCAAAGCCTTCAAATGAAATCACAATATCCACCAACAATAAATAACAAGGGCACCTTTCATTAACATCAATTAAATTTCCAGGAGGCATGTGTGCAACAATAAAGATAGAACTTGGAGGCTTCAATAACAATCACCAAGAACCATTTGCCTCAACAACATCAACAATTCAATTAACACTCCCAGAGACAACCAAACAAGGGAACATAAACGGGTACTGTAGGAGAGTGTCATCGCATGGCCTTACATGGATTTTCCAGGCAACCTATCACAAGGTACCGCCTCCATCTATGGTTATCCAGGCTGCCTATCTCAAGGCGATTTCTCCATAGGGTGACTCATGCGGAACCACTTACCTTTCGTGAGGACAAGGTAGTGATCTTACCAACCAGGTCTTCTCATCCCATCCTTAGTCTATGAAAGCACTAACGGTATGGATGAGGCTCATAATTAATCTTGTTTAGTGTTTATCTACCCAACCTACTAGTTGATTAATTACATTATCACTTGATTAAGAAACTCTTCCATGGGTTACCCAAACAACCCCTTTGTGCGCCGGCCCCCATGAAGAGCCACTCTCCCTACGACCCAAAAATAATTACAAGCAAGGGGTGTACCTCAGCTCACATAAAAATCAAAGTGTGCATAACTCACAACATGCGAGGCAAGAGCCATCTCGCAAACCCATTCCATATCACTGAAATCAAGAACAAGGAGGTACTACCCACCACATCAAAAGTCAACACCATAGTACAAAGTAATACTCATGAGCTCAAAATCTAAAATAAGAGCAATAAATCACAACAGAACAACTGTGGAAAAATCAACATAAGTCAAGTTCCTCCATTGCCTCTGGAATCCAAAAACATCATAAATCCACAACCTTCTATCGAAGGTAATTCAAGTATATCAGGTTCCCAACCACCTCAAATATGACCACAAGAAAGACAATGCAACAAAGTCTCCTCAATCTAAAATTAACACAATAAGGAAGACTTTCATCAAGGATCCCACCAAAAGACTATATAAGTTTCATAATCATAAATCGAAAGGAGTAGAATAAAAGTAGCGTCATCATTGTAATGCCCCGCCACGCAACCCTAGAGGAAGTTGCAATATGCTACTTAAACACCCCAATTTTTTTTTTTTAAGTAAAATTAACATGTAAGATGATTACACATTGCCAACAACCTCTAAGGCCACGAGACAAAGATTACTTTAAAACCCACACAACAATTAACATCAATAGAAACCAAAACATTAATCACTTAAGGAACTTAAGATTACATACATTCCATACAAGATAAATTACATCAAGGATAAGAAATACCAAATGATATTAATTAACAATATTTTCACAATAAGATTACAACTCTCATTCCCCGAATTAGGTAATTCCAATAAGCATGATTACAAATTACAACCTCCACCTCGATAACAAATGAGGGGAAAAAGAATATAATAACAACTGAAAGAACGAAGCCAGAAAAGCAACCGGATCCAACAAGCTCTCCAACATGAAAGTCTCATCCACACGAGCAAGAGCAAAAACCAACAGAGGAAGGTGCACGTTCCACCCAACCAAGTGAAACCAAAAGGCTCACCCCCCGTGCTAGGAGATAGTAACAAGGATTTCCTAGAGAAGACCATCTACCTCTAGACACAGGCTAAAACATAACTAAACTGAAACAAGAACAAATACCACATCACTTAACACAATGGTTACAATGCTTCCAGAGTACAAATCAAGTACAATCACTGTACAATAAAACCAACGGTACAACACCATACCGACTGCTGTCATAGGAGGAGTGTCATCGCAAAGGCTGCATTGGTTATCCAATGGTGTTCTTCCTAGGTCCCGACCCCCCTCTAGGGATATCCTGGTATCCTCTCACGAACCCGTCGCCATATGCACACCAGAGCGGAATCGGTTATCTTTCGAGAAGACAAGATAACGATCTTGCCATTCCAGGCCTTCCCGACTCATCTCAAGTCTCGTACAAGCCCTTGAGCCAATGGGGGAGGCTAAATTATCTTATTAATGTTCAAAACTACTCTCTCCCTAGTATAAGTTATTTAATTTTCACTTAATTAACTGACTCTCACATGAGTTATCCTGGAACCACTTTGGGCCCGACGCTCGTTGAAAGCCACTCCCCTATAGACAACACATAACTCAACCACATGCCAAGGGTAGATGATGCACTAACACTTATCACAAATAGCTGAAACACCTCAACAGGTAACACATCACTATGGATGTACAAAACTTGAAACCAAAGTGTACACTACCCAAGGCTAACACAAGGTTGACTAACATAACAACAACCCACAATGAACTGATACACAACTCGACCTTTAATCACAAGGTCACACAACCCGTTCAAAGAACCAGGTTTCACTGAAGCTTAACTCACACACAACCCAAGATAAACAAAGCAAATCACAAGAGACATAACATCATCTCCAGAAAACACCACTGGAAGACTTACATGATCCACAAGACCAACACGAATTAAAAACGAAATCAAAGAGTCCCTAGTCTCAAGGAACAACATCCAGCACAACCAAAGCACACTCATAAATTTATCACCATAACAATATTTCCCATACAATACCAACAAGAATTCACTTAAATCCACAGTCATATAAACGCACATTCTTTAAATAACTAAAGATGTATTTGACATAACGATCTTTTCTCATAAACAAGTACACAAGTACACAAATACGTCATACACTTAATCTTTTAACTATACATCAACGTTCTGAACAACATAACTTTCTTGAACCTTAACTATTCCTTGCAACATAAATGCAAACCTCATTCCCTATTCACCATTTAAGGCAATAGAATATAAAACTTTAAAATAACATTCTACCTGTTATAATAACACTGAAATAATTAACCCTTTTCTTTACACATTTGAAAACGTCAATTTTGCTTTAGATTTCAATCCTAACCCTTATCAAATATTTAATCATTGCACTAACCTTAATTTTCAAAGTACAATAACACAATTCAAAACAAAAAAAAACATAACTTGCATAAACCTTCTAATCCAAGCACAATCATACCAATTAATTTTCGCGTATTTCATAATGCTAAATGATATTCTTTATTCAACTTTGATAAAATTAAATATTATTAAAGGGATTTCAATTCCTAATAATTAAATTAATATACATGCTTTAACTTTCAAATGAAGTACCAATTGCATCTGAATTGACCAATCTCAACCAATGATGTTACATAACACAACGCAAAATGATCTCCCTAGAAGCATTTCAAGTAATTTAATATGCTATTATTAGGATATATTAAATCCAAGCAAAACAATGGTATAGCACAAATAATTAATTAAAAAGTAACAGTAGCTGTGCATAATCAAGGTTCGTCAAATTTCATTGATATTTCATTTCCTTAATTTATTCATTATGATCAAGCAATCTATTAATTAATCATTCTATTCTACCATCCATTTTTGCATTTATTTCGATGAAATAATCATATTGAAAACTTACTTTTTAAATATAAATATATATTAAATATATATTTATATGAGCAAATATATTTTATCCCAATTAAATTAATGAATTGCAATTCCCAACCCAAATATTAAATAATTTCCAAATATTTAAAATATATAATATATATATTATATATTTAATATATAACATATATATATATATATAACATAACATATATGTTATATTAATATAATATATATATATATATATAGAAAAAAGGAAGTCCGATTTTTTTTTGTTTTATTTTCATGTTTCAAACCCTAATATGAATGCCACGCAGCCTCCCCCTGTGTAGGCAGCCCTTCCCCACAATTTTTACATACAAAATTTGTTTTATAAAACAAAAAAAAAAAATATGGAAGAAAAACATGTTCCCCTGTTGCGAACTTCCAGATTTTATAGAGTAAAAAAAAACACGATTTTTCATACATGTTTATATATATGTAATATGTATATGTATATGTATATACCATATATATATACATATTATATATATAAAATTCCTCACCTTACTGTCAAATTGTGCAATATAATTACAGAAATAAATTGAGATAAATTTCTATAGAAAACTCACAAAAAGAGATTCTTTTAGTTACAAGCCAAGAACTCAAATTCTGAAAGTTCAAATTTAAACAAATGGTTTACAAATTTTCTTTTCCATTCATTTCTACTATAAGAATCCATCTATGTTTTCTCTTCTTCCAAGATTTCAAGAGATTTTCAGATTGGTTTTCTAAATATGCATTCAAAATGAAGCAAGATCTCAAAACTTCAAAATAATAAAAACAGAATAAAACCTGTGAACATGATCTTGAATATCAAATTGGTGTGGGTTCTTCTGCAGATTCCATCATTTGCCAATCTCATCCCAAGATCTTCAGCTCTCCACCAAGATTCCATTCAAAATCCAAAAGCCCTCTTCTCATTTTTGCAAACTAAATTCTCCATTCCAAAACCACACACCCCCCAAAAATAAAAAACCCCCAAATGAAATATATTCCTTTCCCAAAATCCCCAAATTCAACTCAAATTCAAAATCAATTCCAAATTCAATTCTAACTCAAATTCAAATTAAATTATGACTCAAATTCAAATCTAATTTCAAATTCAAATACAAATCCCAAATTCAAAATTCAAATTTCAATTCAAATTCCAATCTTCTCAAAATATCTTTTCCCCAATTTAGTCAACTATTTCAGAAAATATCTTTTCTACCCCAAAGTCATTGCATTGAAAACATTTGATTTTTTTGTAATAACTTAAAAGAATTTTCAAATTTCTAAATATAATTCAGTTTATTTTAAAACCTTCTTTCCACACAACGAATTTAAATCTTTTAACACTTTTAATTCAAGGAATAACTTAATCAATTCACACAATTAATTTAATTAACCAATAAAATAAATCTAATCTAATATTAGATTATTTTATTAATTAAATTAAATTAATTAATATAGTAAATAACATTCCTAGCATTACAATCAAATGTAATTAATCACAGTTTAGCAACGCAAGCCATTAACTTGAATTTAAATAACAAAAACCAAGGAAACAAGGGCAACATAACAACCAACCCGACTACAACCCGACGACACACTGTGACTAGGGTGGTGGCTTGACATAGAAAACCGTAGCTACTATCTCCCAATCGATTTCCATTGAACAAGGGACACGCTCAGACCTGTGGAACCAGGTCGAGTCGATGTCCTGTACCTGCATCCTGCAACCACACGAGTGTCGAACATGCATATAACATAATAAAACACACCGTGAAGAGGAAATCACGGAATCACAGGGCGCTCGCATGTGAGTGATGTGATCCCGTCCCCTTCACCAATACAATATCACTAATTGACAAAGCTTACATCATTAACATAATCAAAACACAAGGCATCATTAATTCAAGTACATACTATGCTAATCCAAAACATGCCATAATGATAACCTCATAATAAAATACAATCACATCAAACTATAACATTCACGTCACTTAACATAGAGCGATCAAACAATAACCAAACACCTTAATTCAAGAGTTATTAGAAACAAAGCGTAACATGGGGAAATCATTGTCTAATCAACAGAGCACAAAATGGAGGGGTGTTACAATCATAAAGAGATCTTCAGATTGAACCAAGGAAAACATAATCAATTCCGACACAATTTCAACTGGGCATCCAAGGGAGACCTCTATTTCTCCTCTCAAGATACCCTTGCAGTATGGCAACTAATCACCCTTATCAAAACAACAGTTATGACAATGACCGCAATCAACGATACAAAATATCAATTCAAAGATCAATCTAGTCAATCAAGATAACCATCAAAATTTACCTTTAAATATATGATAACACTCATAATCATAAAGACTAATAGATGCTCGATTTACATTTTTATTCATTCATTCACTACAAAGATATTTTAATTCACAATAATAAATCATAAGAAACTTTCAATTAATCAAATTCAAGACTAAATCCTTATTCTCTCTTAATATACACATGATGGACCATCAAGGTTATTATATCCGTCAAAGGAACTATTTGTTAGCAAGATAAAACAATACTCTCATTTGAAAAATAACCAATAAAACCGTTACTCATCCACATAGTCAAAGGCATCAATATCAACATCAAACATTAAACATGACACAAAAATCACTCTAAACCTAGATCCAAGAGGAACACTAGGCTATCTCACAAACCTCGTTCTCACATAAAAACAATTCTGGAATAAAACAATTACCATAGTTGACACTCCTGCTATCCTAAATGTTTAATTTTCACATATGTTAAAGAAGTTATTAACATTACAGGTTGAACCCTATCATTAGCATCAACCTTTATTGATCTTCTATAATATTTAAATTATATTTTAAATGAGTAAAATAAAGCATTTAAGTTATATTTTAATGAATAAAATTAAATAAAACATTTGAATAAAAGAACTAGCCAAATTATATAAAGGAAGTAGAAATGTTATACTCTTTAATATAGAAAAAAAGAAAGAAAAGAAACATAAATGTCAATACTTAAATCCTTTATTTTGAGACTAAACTATTTAACATGCCATAATGTAGAAAATATCTTTTAAAATTCCTAACTAAGAACAATAAATGGAAAAAGTGAAAACCTTTCTTATTTTTTTATATTTAACTTGCCTTTTTTAAGAGAAATATCCTTCTCCCTAACGGATGACTTGCCATCTATATTCAACTTTTTCTTTTAGAAACTTAAGGAGTTTCCCCTTGTATTTTGTTTACCTATTTTGAAGGCTTTTAGGTCAACACTATTTTTTTTTGTTTTAAGGTATACCAAATTATTTCTTTCCTTCCATTTTTTTTTGAGGGAGATGGGAGGCGTGCAAAGAGGGCTACACTTTTGTTAGTATTTCCTTTTACTAAGGACTATACGCCTTTTCCAAAGGACTAATTTCCTTTACACGATATCTCGTTAATAGCATGCGCTAATGGTAATTTTAATAGTTCCATTGTCTCTCTTCTTTTAAACGATTATTGAGCTCTTGTTATAATTTTCTAACTGCCATAAAGGATATTGTTATAACTACCATTCTATTGCTTTTACCTAAACTAACGTTTGCAGCCACAGACGAGTTAGATCCATAATACTCAGGTACAATGTTCTTGTGGAGAATTTAGGTGATGCTAAATGAGACAGTTTGAAACGGGACTTGAGCTATAATAATGTGCACCGTATTAGATATTCATTAATGATGCAGAGACTTCCATCAAGCATAATAGAAAATGTATGCAAAATTGTGGAAGGTGGGCAAGGCATGAGGACTGTTCAATGATGGTTATATAAAATGTATACATTATATATTATTTATGCTAGAATACACTTAGCTATGAGGGGTAAAGGATGCAAGGACAGGGCATATGTGCTGTTGGACAGAATGCCTCTGAGAAATGTGATCTCAAGAAATACTATGATTGCAGAGTATGCACAAAACGGATTTGATGAAAAGGCTTATGATTAAATCTGAATGGCGTTGACTGCAGAAGATATAAATCTGTAAATCTTGTTTGCTCTTTGGATAATATACCTCAAAGAAATACGGTCTTGGCAAGGAAATTGATGAAGATAAAGGAATAAAATAATTAAAGACTCAACTGAATACTATTTCAGATTGAAAGATGAGTGTTCGAATATATAAGTATGTATAGAAATACTCTCTTAAATGCTCCCACACGACATAAGATATCAGAACCAGGCTAAGAAAAGTGGAAAGGAACTTTAACTTATGTGCAGATAAATAAACTTACACATATCTTTTATAGCTAAATGCATGATATGAGACCTTTTCACTTATTTGCAGAAAAGATTGCAAAGGATAAGCCCATACGTGCTACATGCTAGGAACTTAGATATGGCAATCTACAAGAAGATAGCTTGTCATTTTAGAATGAAATTATCTACCTAGATTGGAAATTCAACAAACCAGTTGTAGAATTTAGTTTATGATTTGGAGATTTCTGTGTTGGGCTTGCAACCTCTAAATTTGTATTTTCCGCTTCAAGATTTTAGCTATACCTCTAATACAAAACACAACTTCAGAAGAATCAAAGGAATGTGGTTTTATTCCAAAGTTATTGAAAGAAGACATGCTCTTTAACAGCAAAAGAGTGTATCTATATTTTCTTTTATATTTACAAGAGGACCATTTCACTTATGAGGGAAACGAAAGCATGAAAATTTAAACATCCCAAGACTAGGCTTTTAATCCTTGTTCCTGAACTCCCGTGAGAGATTCTTTGTGATTTATGCTAGGATTTCAAAGCACCACTGTATTCTAAAGCTTTTATATTTGATACACAATAGAGAGAGTTGTTAACCATAATTCAGATCATTTTACAAATATCCTCGGAACCTATGAACATCATTCAAATTGGATAAATATTACATGGTTACAAGAACTGCAAGATGGCATTGCAATAGAATACAAAGGGGGTTCGATTGCAGATGAAACCTATCAGGTTCAAAACCCACTATTTAAGTGACAGAGAATCATTTTATTTATTTATTTTATTTTCTTAAGTATCACTGCCTGGATATTCCATTCCAAATAGAAATAATTAGTAAGGTTTGCAAATAAAATTTACAAATGATCTAATAGTGGTTGGATGCACCAAGAACAGGAATAAAGTGAACGCAGGGTAAGCACAAAATAGGGAACCATATTATAAAAATCAGATGCTGTATATAAAAGATAGAAATTGATCGATGCAAGAGAAATTGATCTGAGAGATGTAAGACAAAACAGGGATAGTGATATTAGACAAACTAAGTAATGAAGAATTGCTTCAACATTCTAATTTCCCCTCACACAACTGCTACTATACTCACATGATTGAAAGAAGATAAGCACGAAAAATGCAAGGCACACAAGCTAAAACAAAATGCCTGACAAAGATGTCATCTCAAGGAATGAAATGCAGTGAATACAGAATGTGCACAAAGTGGATTTTGTAAGGAAGCTTTCAAAATCTTTAAATTAATGAAGCAATATGAAACACTTCCTTGCATTGCAAGCTTTTCCCATGTTCTAGGTACCCGTAGCCAGGCAAGTTTAGCAGATGAGGGCTGCCCATACTTCATACACTAGCAACCCCTAGGTTTAAACACATGCAGAGTGTGGGCACACAGATAGGGCGTGTGAACTGTTTACAGAATGCCTCAAGAGGTGTGATCTCATGGAATGAGATGATTGTAGAGTATGCACGGCATGGGTGTGCTAAAAAGGCTTAAGACACATTCAAGCAAATGTGATTTAGCAGGTTGCCAAGAAAATCAGGGAGATTATTTAAACTTTTACACCCTTCTATGCTCAAGTTGCTGCAACTACGTTGGATTGCCAGAAAAAAAATCAGACAGGTTATTTAAACCTTTAAACTTCCTATTATGTTCAAGCGCAGCAGTTGAGACAGGTTGACAATGGAATCAAAGAGATTATTTAAACCTCTACAACATTCTATTTTCGAGTAGTGTAGAAGTGATAGGTTACCAATGGAATCAGGGAGGTTATTTACACCTCTACAGTCTTCTACGCTCAAGTGTTGCTGCTGTGATAGGTTGCCAATGGTATAAGGGACTTTATTTAAATTTGTACACCCTCTAAAATATAAACATTGCAGCAGTGGGAGGTTGCCGATAGTAGCAGGGAGATTATATGCGTATGATTAAAGGAAATTACCCAACACCCTTGGTGAAAGGAATAAAAGGATTGGCAGCCAAGGAATTAAAATAAAATAGTTTAGCAAGCATAAAAAGAAATGGAAATTACCTTCACCCAACTAGTGCAGCTCCCCTGTAACTCCTCTTCTCTCCTTCTTTACTCCCCTCCACTACTCGTCCCCTGTCCCCATTAATCCATCCCAAAAATAATAATGACCCCATTCTTTGATGTTTCCCCCAAAAAAAGGCGCAAACCAAGGAAGAAATGCATGTAGAATAATGATGCCAAGACAAGGCACGTGGAATGCTTGACATAATCCTCCAGTGGTCCCTCTCCCAAGGAGATAAGCATGCAAAAATATGGAAGCTTAGGCAAGGCATGTGTACAGTTTGACAGATGCCTCCAGACACGTGGCCCCCAAGGAATGCCACCTGAAGAACAATGTCCTAACTCTTTTCTACCAATGTTTTAGCTTAATATTTTCTAACTCTATTTTATATAAACTTTAATCTCCTCTTAATACATAAATACTATTTTCTTTAATTTAAAATTAAATTATTTCTCAATCAATGAATTAAAATCGAGGGACAATAATATTCATTTTTATTTATTTTCAATTATTAATTCATTTGAACACATTATTTGATTTAACTATACATATAATGTCATTTCATAAACAAAATTTAGTTAATTATCAATTCAAGTTACCTTTTAATTTATATTAATTTAATTAAATTAATTAATCAAGGTTAATCTAAATATTAACTTTATCACGTAATTATGAAATCAAATTAAGTAATATAATCACAAAGTCAACAAGACGTTGCAATTCAATCAACCATACTTACTTCAAACGTCACAACGGGACCAAAAGCGGAGGGTCGCTACACATCAACCCTTAATGAAAATAAAATATCCTTGTTTTGATTAGATTAAAACTAGAAGGGCTAGAACCCATTACAAAATAGCCATAGAGGTAGATGAGGAACTCATGAGAAGTGAGAAACCCAAAAAAAAAAACATAAACTAAAGCTTAAATAGTTCGACCAACAAAAAATAGTTCTAAGAAAGCACATAGAGCCGGGACCAACATAGAACCACATGACACCTATAGGTCTCCCAACAACTTGAGACCAGTGATTGCATTCCATTCCTGAGATAGGAATTGGAGCTTCTTTTCAATAGTCATAGACCCTTGTTGAATGGCCTGAGTATTCACCATGACATCACGAGCCAAGGTATTCGCCATTTTACCCTTCTTTTGCATTTGACCATCTGTAACCTACTATAGTGTCACTTCCTTAATTCATCCTAAAAAACCTGAAGGGTGAGGGCAGTGTTCTTTATGGTTTCTTTACTATAATCGGTGATGACCCTGAGGTATTGCATGGTTTTCTCTTGGTTTTGATGGATAACATCAATCTCAGTCAGTAAATTCTTTTTTTCTTCTTTAGTACCAACAATGGCATGCAAATCTTCTAACTCCTTTTCCCACCTCACCCATTTCTCGAACGACTTGACCAGAGAGGAAGTCATGTCCCAATGCTCCTTATACTCCACCTCCCTTGACCATGAGACTTGCTACTCGAGAACCTTGCCCTCCAGAACTTGGATTATTTCTTTAGTCATTACCAGTTGGACCAAGAGCCACTTCATGATATCCCTCTGGATGTTAATTGTCTCCAATATTTTATTGATTTTTTACCGAGGGGGTTAGCAGGGGCATAAATTGACCTAGGTACAGTTCTAGTTTCCTCCGGATTGATGCATAGGTTGGGGGAATTTTGTGAGTTAGGGTTAGAAATAGGGGGTGTTGGGAACATCAAAGATGTTCGCATGAGCAGAAGAGTGCAAAGGAGAGTTAGTCGCCGGGGTGGGATTCCATGAATAATCATCATTTGAGTTGTCAAACTCCCCCAACCCAAAAGTAGAAATAGGCATGGGTTCCGAAAAAGGGGTGTATTTGATGGGGTCAGGGGGGTTTCATTCATAGGGGGTTTACCCTAGGCCCGGGTGCTACGATGAATGTTAGGAGGGGTTTCATCTAGAGTAATAGAGGGGCTAGGGTCCACAAAGGGATTGGTGGGGTTGTGAATGGTCAGAGTGTTCTTTCAAATAGAGGCAAGGGAGGGAAGCAACATAGAATGAAACTTGCAGAGACAATAAATAAGGCCTTGGTGGATGGGTAATTCATTGCATTTAGCCTAGAAACTTCTAATGGATTGCTCAAGCGAGGAAAAAAGCCAAAAGGGGAAGTTCATTTTGACATTATACCTAAGATGATTAAGCATAGGGAAAAGATGAGCATGGAAGTGACATAAACACCCTTCAAGTGTGACATACCTCATGAGGACTTCAATAAATTTTCTCCAGACGCTGGGTAGGTCTGCGTGGTTAAAGCCGTTCTGCAATCTATTCACCCTCTTGCCCTCTTTCAAAAAATGTTCCATGTCTTTCTAGTAATGGATTTTTGACTTACGAGGAATGAAAATCCCTTCCAAAGAGAGCCCTGTCACCTTCGCAATAAGCTCAGGAGTCACCATGAAGGAGACTGTCATGCCCAAACTTTCATTAAGAAAACCCACATATTTTTTTTTTGAACTCATACATTAATTCACAACGTAACATCTCATAACCAACATTGTATTTAAAAAATTATATTGAAGGGGGTACAACTGATAGTTTAAATAGTTATAAGGTCTTTTAGCTTGACTCTTTTTGTTGAGTCCCAAAATTTCACAATGTGATATGATGTGATTGTGTTGAAAATAATGATGCTTTCAAAAGCTCTTTGTTGAATTGATAACTAAGCTATAATTTTCTCTTTTTTATTTATTATAGGAATAGATTACAAAATTTACTAAGTGGGTTTGCCTTACTATTTAATTAGATAAGATAATTAAAATGACCATACCCATTTCGTGCACTTATGATAGCTTGTTAAATTAATTAACTATATTATTTAATATGAGAAATAAATATCCAATAAGTTTTCTTTTACCTTAAATTCACTTCTCTTTTATTTATTTATTTGGCTATCAATAAATATTTAATAGTAATTCTATTGCAATTTACCCATTGGGCAACACTATTATTATTATTCAATCCTCTATCATTGCTATTTTCCCATGCACCTAGAATGGTGTTGCCTTCATTTAATTATTAATGGAGTTATTATTCTTCCTAAGGATACCATTATTTATCTTCCCACAATTATTTCCTATAAATATATCATTGTTTAGTCTTAATCTAACATTAATGGTATTATTATTAAATAAACATATATTAATATTTTTTTTTTGATATTACAAGGGTGTCCCTGCCAACATATTAATATTATTATCAACCCCTAGATTTACCATATCATTATTATTATCATTAAATCCATCCAAAATATTAGTATTAGATTCCACTTTGGCATTACTAATAATACCTTCCTTTAGAAGAAATAATAATTTTAACTCCCAAAGTTTATTATTATTATTATTGTAAATCAAAATATCAATAGTACTATTTTATTCTAAAATTAACAATAATACAATTGCTATCGTTTGAATTGATATCAATGTTAATATTTCAACATATATTAACATTTATAGGGCACTATGACTTGTGTTAATGTTAGAATAGTAATTAATACCTTTGATAATAGTAGCTCTAATATGGATAGCTTCCTTTGATTTCAATATTAGTAAAATTATTACTTATCATATAAATCTATTTCAATATTAGTAAAATTATTACTTATCATATAAATCTAACTTACTTGATATTATCGTTAGTATTATTGTTGATACATCATTATTAATATATTTTTGATATTAATATTAGTATTATATTTACTAAATTGATATTTACATGAGCATTATTCTCCTTATTAGAATGGAATATATACATACTATTTATTTTTAATAATATCAATATTAATTATAGTGCCTTGCATTATCATTAATGTTGGTCATACAACTTTCCTACTAGAAATAGTTTATTAAATCCTTTATTACACATAGGCAGGATTAAAATATAATTTCAACATGCAAATCTAACACTCAAATTGGAAGTATCTGACGTAATGATGATGTTGACCAAAAATAAAGATTCTGGCTATCTACATTTAATCCAAGTTACATAGGGGAAAGTAAATCTTAAGCAGTTATTGACAAAAGTTTTCTTATGCTACCAATATATTTATTACTTACAAGACTAGCAGTTTCGTGTAGTAACATGCAACAATGAGTTGATAGGCGGCGAGTGACATGAAAGGGGAGTGATGTACAGACACTGTATGTGCAGAAATATTTGAATGTGAATGGCATGAGTGGTCATAGTAGCTATATGCAGATGTAGACAATATAGTTAGGCATTAGGCAATCTAACAAACAATACAATGGTTTGCTAAATATATTATGGGAAATAATGAAAGTGATTGAGTGGGAACAATATTGTATCCCTTTTTTCCCTTACATTTTGACATTATTATTTTATTTAGAGGGTGTTAACCCTAATGGGCTGTAAGGAGGATATGTATATAATGGTTAAAGTGTGCAAGAAATAGTTGGTGAAGAAATAACTTTATAGATTATACATATATACACATATAGAGGGTTGGTTGATGAACAATTGTATTGACGTTCAATTAGTAACTATTTGGTGATAAGATCATCTTTATTGGTAATTGGTTTGGCGGTGCAAATAATAATATTATGTAGTTAAGTTGTTTATTAAAGAGAAATACTATAATTACTTTTGAAATGCAGCTGGTGAGGAAATAACTTTGTAGATTATACATATATACACATATAGAGGGTTGGTTGATGAACAATTGTATTAACATTCAATTAGTTATTTGGTGATAACATCATCTTTATTGGTAATTGGTTTGGCAGTGCAAATAATAATATTATCTAGTTAAGTTGTTTATTAAAGAGAAATACTATAATTACTTTTGAAATGATTTCATTAAGTAATAGCAATATCATTAAGTTTTATTAGTTAATCAAAATATAATATTATTATGCATAGGATTCAATGTCTAAATTGATGAAATTACTAATGTGCAATCAATTGCAAAATAATAATGTTGACATTAAATTAGTTGAATTCATCATTATATAACCGCACCCCATAATTTAGCCAGCAACTAACAAAGAACGCTATATCAACTATACTTAAAACAATCTAAAAGTAATATCAATATCATTAAGTTTTATTAGTCAATCAAAATATAATGTTATTATTGATAAGGGTGAATGTCTATATAATTGATGAGATTACTAATGTGTATTTAGATGGGAAATAATAATTCTGGCATACTACTAATTAAATTCATAATTATCCAACGACACCACATAATTTGACAACTGCATCATTATATAAGCCCACCCCATAATTTAGCCATTGTATTAATCTAAAAATAATATCAATATCATTAAGTTTCATTAGCTAATTAAAATACAATATTATTATGGATAAGGTTGAATGTCTAAATAATTAATGACATTACTAATGTGCATTTAGATGGGAAGTAATAATTGTGGCATAGTATTAGTTGTATTCATGATTACATGAGACCCCATGATTTCGCAATTGCATTAATTATTAACAATACAAACTAAGTATCTTTTCATAGCCACCAACAAAGTACCATAGACAAATTTTGGTTAAAAACAAGTTAATAATTTGTGTGATGTAGAGTATAAGTACCATAAGACTAATAAAAAATGCTCAATGGAATCTAACATAAAGTGTATAAGGTCAACTATTTTAGTCCATTGTAACCATAAGCTTAAACATATATATATTTTTTGATCTCCACGCTAGCAAGATGGCAATCTGTATATACAAAATACAAAGTAAAAGTCAACACAATGAGGACTGCTCTCCACCCTACCATATTGGGTCATGGAGCCTCATGGACCCTCACCAAGCCCCTGAGCACGAATATAGATTGACAACCACTAATTAGTGGTGAAATGAATATTGCATATTACAATCAATATAGAGTACATTAGGATATGATTGTCTATTTGAACATTGTTGCTGAATTTTACAGTCACTAACATTATTTGGGAAGGTTGTTTGTAACACATTAGTGTATGGAACATTGTATTATTGCTGTAGCATGGTCTGCAAGGAAAAGGAAAATGTGTTAGTGTGATAAAGACACAACATTGGTACACAATAAATAAATCAAAAAATGTAAAGGCTTATATAATTAATGACAAAGATGATGCAATACAGTTGCAATATAACATAGTAAGTAAATAAAATCTAGCCATACCTTGTGTAGGGAATGAATTGAAGTCTGGACATAGAAAATGAGGTTTCCTCTCCATCCTACTATATTGGCTAATGGAGTGTCATCGACTCTTCTCGCTTGGGAAAGGGAGTTCAAGAACTGGGATGTAGATTCATAACCACAATTACAATCACTTGATCTTCACAGTTGGTTAAACTTGGCTCGTAAAGGTGATCCATCTGTTTACCATATAAACTTGAATTTTAACACCCAATTTCTTGAACTATCTCTCCCAAGCAAGAATGACAATGAGTTGATCATCAAGGCAATTTGAAAATTCAAGCACAAAATGCAAAGTATAAAGTGACAACAAGAGGAAATTGACAACAACCCAGCACAATGCTAGCTAAAATTGAAAGAACATAGCCTTTTTGACAAGACTTTTTGAATAATCAGATGCTATAGCTTAGCCAAGAGAACAATAATTAACAATTCCCAATGGAATCTAGCATGAAGTGTATAAGATCAACTACTTCACTATTTCATAAGCATAACCTAAACAATATGATATTTTAATGAATCCTATGTCAAAAAGATAACAATTTGTACATAAGAAATATAAAATTAAACTCAATAGAATAAGGATTGCTCTCCACCCTACCATATTGGGTCATGGAGCCTCGTGGACTCTCACCAAACCCCTGAGCAAAAGTACACATTTCCCACCACTCTCATAAGTGGTGAAATGAATATTGCTTATTACAATCAATATACAGTAAATTAGGATCTGATTGTGTAATTGACAATTCTTACTAATTTCCCAGCCACTATCATTATTCTGAAAGGTTCTTTGCAAGAAATTAGTCCATTAAATACCACATTATGGCTAGAATATGGTCTACAAAAATAGCATAAAACTGCGAGGTTTAGTATGCCGATTATGCAAAATAGAATGAACTGCATAAAATTAACAATCCTATTCGATTATAGCCATCGTTAAAGAAAGCTAAAAACTGATAGCCACATCCCAATGAAAATTTTTTACTACAAAGGCTAGACCTTTTGGTTGCAATATATTGAGGTGTGGAGAGAGAAAAGGTGCCATGCTCTCTAGCCTACCATTTTGCATCATGCAGCGTTATCGGCTACCAGTAGACTGTTGCAATTACTTACCATAAAGAACAACAACTTTTAATGCCTGCTCTCTAATGTTGGGTTGCTAGTACTTTGATAAATGGTGATATCAATATTGCCATTGTATTAGCAAGTCTTATAATCTCTTCATCTTCACAGTTGTTTGAAAGTTGATTCATCTATCTAGCAAGTATACTGGAATATCAACATCTCACTTGTTGAACTGCCTCTCCTAAAGGAGAAGCATGTTCTCTGGAGCAACTGTGAATATGAAGAGATTATAAAACTAACTAAGACCAAGCAGATGATGCGAGTGGAAGAATAAAAACTATACACCTTTTGCTGCTTGCCTCAATTACATGTCTACCCGCTTGCTATCTCTTTCCTCTATTCTTTCTCTAGCGCCTACAAAAAATGTACACAAATTTATCAGAACCCATAGCTTTTGCAACTATAAACACATGCAAAGAACAAAAGATAACATCCAATCACCTTCGAAGAGATTGAATAGCCAATGAATGCACTTCTACCCCCAAAGAAGGTTGCGATACTCACTGACATCAACCTTCAACACCAACAAAAATGTAGACAATGAAATCAAAAAATATGCTATCGAGAACTAGGTAGGAATTTGTTTTGTATGTCAGGGAATTTAAAATAGATGTTACTTGCACCATCACCACTATGTGGAAACCATACAACAATTAATGCTAATGTTGTTTCACTGGCCTCTACATCGACCTTCAACAAGAACATAAACCCAAAGAATGAGATTGAGAAATACGTTATTGATAACTGCACAGATAGTCATTTTCTTCTCCAAGCAGTTTAAAATAGATGTTACTTGCACGATCACCAGTACACGAAAACCATACAAGAATCAATGGTGATGACATTTCGCTGGCCTCCTGTACAACCACTCTATATTTTCTGCCTCCTCTAAGGAAGGATATAGCTTAAGCAAGAAATCAATTATGAACAATGGTCAATGCAAGCTAAGATAAAGTATATAAGGTAAACTATTTTAGTAGATTCTAACCACAATTTAAAACATTTGAATTTTTTTGTAAATGCTATCTTAGAAGGATAGCAATCTGTACATGAAAATTATAAAATAAAACTCAACACAATAAGGCATGCTCTCCACCCTGCCATATTGGGTCATGGAGCCTCATCAGCTCTCACCAAACCCTCGAGCAAGAATATACATTACCCACCACTCTGATCAATGGTGAAATCAATATTGCTTATGACAATCAATATAGCATACATGAGGATATGATTATCTATTTGACCATTGTCACTGATTTTCCAATCACTATCATTATTTTGTAATGTCATTTCTAAGAGATTAGTTCATACAATACCACATTATAGCTAGAATATGCTCTGCATGAATTACAAAAAATTGTGAAGTTCACTGTGGTGATTATGGAAAAATAGAATGGAGCTTACAACGTTGACCATTTTATTGCATCACAACCATGGTGGTGGGAAGATAAAACTCATAGCTACAGTCCTATTGAATGGAGTGACTATAATTTAGCCATACCTAGTGTGTGTGGGAGAATACACCATGCCCAAAACAAAACAAGGCCCGATTTCCACCCTACCATATTGGCTCATGGAGTAGCGTGTGCTCTCACCAAACCCCCGAGCAAGAGAATAAATTGTCCACCACTATGATCAGTGGTGAGACCAATTTTTTTCCCACCAATGAGTGAATAAAAGATCTAGTCACATGGAAAGGCCTGCGAAGGACAATTGTTTTGATTAGTAGAGAACAAAGAAATCAAAAAATATAAAGACTTATAGAAATAATTACAAATGAGAGGCAGTGGACTTGCAGTAGAAAAAAGTAAGTAAATAAAATGTAGAATTGCCTTGTGTATGGAATGGGTTGGAGTATGCACACAAAAAATGATTCCTGCTCTCTAGCCTAGCGTATGAGGTTATCGAGCATGATTGGCTATGACCAAACCCCTGAGCACTAACATTAATTGTGCACCACTTTGGTGAATGTTGAAGGCAGTGTTATTGCATCCGAGGGAATCTGTTCAGTGGAATTGGACGTTATCCATTTTCTATAATTTCACATTGAGTTCTGAAATGAGAAATGGAAAAAAAGATACGTAGCTTTACATTATATAGATATAGAATAAAGGTGAAGGACATACAACATAAAAGCGGAAAGGGAAGAATATACCCAAATTCAGAGAACAATAAGCAACTCTCACTTGGAGAAAACAACACAACCTGTAGAAGTTGACCTTTTTGATTTGCATGCACATAGGAAACAAGCGTCACTTTGCACAGGAAATAATACTTTCCATTTAAAACTCACCAAAATAATTGGGCAGATTAGCGTAGTTTCAAGAACGCATTGTTGAGCACTGAGTTCTGGATTCAACTACCTAACATATAGACAATACATTATAGACAAGAAGCATACTACATCTATATCTAACATGGGACTATCATTAGGGATCGCAAAGCAGTAGGAAGAACACTTGGTAAGCGTTAGATGGTTAGCCAAACATGATAGTCACATAGAGAAATACATCGACACATATATTTGCACAGAACTCTATCAAGATATTCTATCCACTAAGAACATTGTAAAAAAGAAAGAAAAGAAAATTCTCTTTAGAACAACTCACATGTAGTTGTAAATATTGAATTGTATATGCATATATACATAGATATCTAACATGTGAACCAATATCTAGACACATGTGTATCAAGAAGTTGTATAACACAGGGATATCTCAATTGCATGCATGTATATTTATGTATATGCATATGTAAATGGAGACATATATACAACTATGTCCACAAGTAGATATATGAGTAGGTGTAGATAGCAATATGTCCCCTAAGAAGAAAAATAACTCTATATAAATAAACAATATAAAATTAAATCAGAAATATACACTTAAAGCGTAAGGAAATTACAACAAACATAATCAATAGAAAACAAAATAACTGTATCTTTTTTACGTAGACATTGTAACTTATACTTCATTCTCTTAATAAATAACCACTAAAACAGAGAACAAAGCAATAGCGCTAGAGAGTAAAGATATTTTTAGTATGACAAGGAGTGCGAGGGAATTGAACAAACTAAATGTCCATTCAAGATGAACTTAAAGAAGTATACAAAGTCCCAATTAGCTATTGCTTCTTTTGGTCTTCAAAAGGAAACACGAGAACTAAAATTGGAGCTTGCTACACGGTGACAGAAATAGCAGACAAATCTGATAGTAACAATTTGCACTCAACTTCAAAGTTAAGCTTAACAACCTTTACTATTGTTGTTTTTAGTCTTCTTTCTGAATTATAAGTTTGAGTTTTTATTAGAATTGTGAAAAAAAATGTCATGTAGGTGACAACATTGATAACAGACTCGACACTCATTTCAGCGGTTGACTCATATTGCAACATGTAAAACTCTTTTGCTGACATTTGTAATATGCTTGTTGCAGCCTCATCAAAAGCAGTTGCCCAAAGCTCGCTTGTGTGGTCTTCAATCTTTAGTTGCAATAAATATCGGAAGTCATAGTCACCTATTGTTCTATGGCATTTTGGGAAAAACCATGCATTTTGCTCAGATTGCTCACACTTTTTTTTGCACTGCCTACCATTCACCTCCAAAGGGCATGCAACATAACAAAATGCATCAGTTTTTATAAATTTTACTATTTCCTTGAGAGTATCTTGCAAAGTCTCTGGCAAGCCAAGGTAGTGGTCGAACATGTATGCAATAGTGACTCTCCCATTTTCCAAAGCGGCCTTTCGAGGGACTAGATGAGGGGGCTCGATAGTAGGTGGAGCAATATAGCCTCTCTCGATCAATGGCTATGCCTCCAATATGTTAGGGTTTATATACAGAAGAGTCCCTATGGCTATGTTAAGAACAACTCCATTAAAGTACCCAACACGTGCATTTTTCACAACAAGGATGAGAGTTGAACCATGGGTGTACAACCTCTTTAACTCATGACATTTTGCTTCCCAGTTTGAGCCCCAAAAATTAACATCAATTGAAAAAGATGACAAATCATTAAGTTTAATAGAACTGCGAATTATTTGGGACTGATCTTTTCTTTGTATGGTCAAAACCATTCCCACATGGACTACAATGCCAATAACATCTATTAAACTGTTATTAGTGCAATCTGCAATATGATTTAATGGTGTGAAACAAAATACTTTATCTAGCACAAAGGCCTCATCATCACAACACTTTAACATTGAAGTTTGCTCCAGAATGATTTCCATCTGGCTGTTTAGCTTATTAAATTTTTTGTTTGCTTGTCTCACCGATCCCTTTGACACATAATAAGTACGTCCCACCTCAAACTTATCATAATGCATGTCTGCAATTTCATTAAAGCATGTAATCCATATTTCTGTGCCCTCATCATCAATGACATCAAAGCTAAATACCTGCTCCTCACTCCCTTGCGTGCTATAATGGTGCATATCCCTCTTTGTTGTTACACGACCTTTTATCACCCATCTAGTTTGGTAAACATTCAACCCTTTAACAGGGCTGATTTTTGCAGGGGCATCTTGCTGCCTTGTCGGTGTATTAATTCCAAACATGGAGGCTCATTTCGATGGGGAGGGCGACTCACAACCAACTTTCTGTTCTTCTTGATCTCTAAACAAATATTTAGGTTTTCTAGTTAGCTGACAATATGTCATCTTCACATATAGGGACAATATGATAATTGCCTTGGAATGAAATGAAGATTAAATACTTCAAAATGTAGCCCCCACAAACAAGGAAGCATAAAACTACAAGAACAAGCAAGGAACAGCTATATCAAACCTTGATTCTCGTAGCTTTCTAGACAAATATTTTGTCAAGCACACAACCAAACCTATTTTCAATTCGCCTATAAAAAAAAGGTCATTGTACTTTGCAGGAAAAGTCCCCATTTGCATGTGGGTTCCATCAGATAGCAGGACTTTGTATCGATCAACTGGGCTTTGATCACCTCCTATTTTTTGGTAAGACATTAGTTGGAGCATTGGAGATGGGACAACATCCCCAACATCTATAGAGCGTAGTGCATCTGTTGTTAAGGTTGGATTCATAGTTGTAGCCTACAAGGCAATTAAACTCAGCATAGTGGCAACAATGACATCTCTATGACTATGACTCAACTCTAAAAAGAAACAACAATATTGACACATTTGCAAACCAAGACATTTTTCCCTCTGAGATCTAAGTTACTCCAAAAAGGCCAATAAACCAAATGGGAACAAGACATACAGTTCAAATATAAATAAGTTAGAACATATATAATAGTAATTATTAATGTAAATGAAGTATTTCTTTAATTTGTTTGGCGTACTTCAAAAACTGACAAGGAAATTGGGAGCAACAATAAACTAAACAACAAACACACTTATAGGATTGCTGCTTGAGGATTGTTCTCCAGCCTTAGAAGAGCTAGAGACCATCGACATTGGTCTATTTGCTCTTTTTAGGAACAAAGAGTTGAATGCCGGCGGGTGGCTACGAGGTCTATGACTTCAAAACACAACATCGACTCTTAATTTTTTTACACAGCCATTAATAATATGGTAGAAAATAATTAATAATAAAAAGGTCTTTAATGATTCAAATAATACTTAACATACAATTTGTTATTTCAAGTTCACTGTTTCAATATTAAAATTCCTTCTTTTTTCCCCTAGAAACACCAACAGTACGAAGGAAAGCAAATAATTAGCAAGACATGATTCAATGTTCTGTATAACAGTGATATGAAGTATAACATTTGAAGTATCTCATGTCAAGGTTCACATAAATAACTATTTTCAGGAAAACAATAAACATTGGCAAGAATAGACATGCACATTGCTTATATCTACTTTGGTTTACATCCAAATCTACACACAAAAAAATATAATATTGTCTCATTTATGGCTTTTCTTGTATGTAAATCATTGCAATATACTTAAATATTTTGTGTTCTTCTCCATAAAACAACCTAAACAAGAAGAAATGACATTTGGCCATGGGAAACATTGGATGGAATTTTTCCCAGCCTACGTGTGGCCAGGCCTCTGACACCGTATAACAGGTGTTGTTCTATTGTTTTTTTTTTAAATTTTAAAAGAGTTTGGTGCATCGATAGAGGAGGCCAGTAAAATGGCATCAACATTAATCATTGCATGGTTTCCGTGTAGTGCTAATGGTGCAAAAAACACATGCGTTTAAAGTCCCCAGGGAACAAGGTGAATGTCTGTGCAACTTTCAACAACATAGTGTGCATATATATATTTACATATATATATAAATATATACACAGTCACACACACACACACATATATACACACACACACATATATATATATATACAAAGACACATATACATACATACATATATATATACATATATATACACATATATTTATATGTACATATATATATATAGGTCCATACATGTATATATGTATGTCTATATATATATACATACATATATATATATATATATATATATATATACATATATATATATATATATACATACATACATATATATATATACATACATCATACATATATATATATATATACATACATATATATATATATACATACATATATATACATACATATATATACATACATATATATATATACATACATACATATATATATATATAAGAATTATCACAACACACACCTTTTGCAACCATCAACACATGCAAAGAACAAAAGATAACAACCAACCACCTTCACAAAATTTCTACATCCGGCGTGGATTGTGATAGTTCTATGTTCATCTGGAAGAAGCCATCAACAAGGGAAAAAGGGAAGACAAACCAAGTGGGAAGAGGTGCAATTGAAGGAAATCGAGAGAGGTGCATATTTGTAAAATTGTTCGTGTAGTATTTATGAAACAACTTATCTTACTTTCAAAAGCAGATTGCTGGTTGTTGCGTTGTAGGTTGCTGCAAATGGTTTGGTTTATGAGTTATGTCTATCCGCCATTGGATGCAAGCAATATTGTTTCTTTTCTGCATTTGATGTGTTCCATACATTGACTACAGTATAAAGCAATCCCTATCTTACATGTCACAGTTTATATACAATTGGATAAACAACAGCTACAATCAAAAGTATTCCAACTAGACGCAAACCATACAACAAACAATCTCAAAACCAACTAGCATTCAAGAGACCAGACATCCACACAAAATTTTCCCTCACTTCGAGAAGGTTACAAATTCAAAGCTTTTGTTGCCTATAATTATTCCTTGCTTTAGGATGTGCAACATATTATAGCCAACAAAAGTTTTGAATCCCTAGTCTTCTCAGGTAGGCAAATGAGGGAAAATTCAGTCTGGATGTTTGTGCTCTTTCCAGAAGTGTTAAAACAGCGTGGGCTTATGGGAATTTTGGCGTAGATTTTTTTTAAAGGGAAGGCCATTAGCAACCTTAGCCTTGGTATACGGGAAGTTGGAAATTGAAAAAGGATTGCAAGGATTCCAACCAAAGTACACAAAAGAGAACCAATGGGTAAGAATACATAAGACAACATTCAAGATAGGCTATATAGCAATGACTATTTAATTGGATTGCAACCATAATGAGCAAACAAAAAGGATAAATTAAACATAATAGGTTTCAAAGTTAAAAAGCCATCCCAGAAAAAGAAATCTTATTGGACCTCTTCCCAGTTGCTTCAAACACAAATCTTCTCACCAACTTGCCTGTAGAAGAATAGGAAAAATACTGTCATAGGTGACACTTTTCTTTTGCATTTCCAACCACCTTCCCTTTCAAAAAACACAAAATAACATGCACCCACCTTTTGCAGAAGCTGCACAAAGCTTAATCCAGCTTGTACTTTCATAGAAGCCTACCCTCGGTGCTCACGACTCTCATATTAGGTATAGCAACAAAACAACACCAAACAATGCCTCATTGAAAATTTACCAAACATTTGTTTTGTTCCCCAAGGCACTAAAGGGCAACTGTTATTACGACAAATCCCAATACACACAAAGCATACAATAATTAATGTTGACGTGAACTAGCATTTAATTTCCGCAGCCTTCTCTATCCATGTGGCCTGACAAACGCCACCCTATTCCCAAAGCAGCCAACAACCGCCTTTGCCACCTTTTTCATGGTTATTAGAAGGCAAAAAATCCGAGAAGCCAACGAAAATTATGGACAAACTTATAACCCACCCGTCACCATGGGCCCGGTCAACGGAAACCTGAAAACCTGACGAGGCCGACGGAAATTCCAAGCAAAGTTGGCACAAATAGCCGAGTTGACACAAATAGCCTATTGGGAAATAAATAAATAAATAAATATATATATATATACACACACATATACATATACATATACATATATCTACATATGTGTATGTGCATACTATACACAATATATACATATATATATATATACACACACACATATATATATACACACACACACACACATATATATATACACACACATATATATACATATACATATACATATATATACATATATGTATAGACATAAGCTGTATATGGACTAGTGTTTCACACGAAAGCCTTTGCATAGGGATAACTATGAATTTCACCATTGTATGGCAATGGTTACAATGGAATAAACAAGTTAATGTTATGGAATTCATTTCGTTGATGTCCACCTTAGGCTATATTATTCCATTTATGACTTCCATTTAGCATCTATAGTTGCAACACAACAAAATGATCAATGCATACACATATATACACATATCCATACAGAGATATATACATATATATATATGCATATATATAGATACATATACATATATCATATATATATACATATAGACATATATATACATATAAATACATATCTATGCATATATACACATACATAGACATATAAGTACATATATATATACACGAACACACATATATATATTATATATATACATATATCTATACACACACACACACACATATATATATACACATACATATAAAAAATATCAAACCACAGGAAAACCACACAAGCAGGAACTTACCAGGGGAAAAAACAACTCAGATTTGTGGCTTCCATTTACCGTCTATGATTGCAATAGAACAAAATAGTCAATGTTTTGGACACTGTATGTACACACACACACACATATATATACATATATATAAATATTAATACATATGTATGCATATATACACATAGATATACACATACATACATATATATACAAACACATATATGATAGGGAGGCTGGATGAATCAATCACTGATTTCATGCTCTAGGTCTTTCTTGGAAGACCTCTAAGGTGTTTCATTCCACCACTACAACCTATAGGACCTTTCCTTACTTAGATTCCCCTGGTCTTGCATTGCCAACCTCAACTACCAACATAATTTCTCCTACCAAGTCCCAACTTGGTGCAAACTTGCAACTCTATCCTTAGCCCTTAATCTACCCTAAAGGCTACAAACCTCCAAATTATTGAATTTAACTTTGCAGGGGTGTGGAGGTACTTCAAAAGACTTCAATCCATCCTACTATGGTTCTTGAAGGTCCACCTGACTCCATTTCTTGGTCGCTTTCACCAAACCCTCATTTAGGTCTTAAAAATGCTACTAGCCCTAGGAGCCCCAATTAGGCCTCCTTCTCTGAGAAAACAGGTTAGTTCTCCAAATATTTCCAAAGAACACCCAATCTTTTCTTGGGATACCTGGTTCATATTCCCACCTCTCCAAGATTTTTAGGGTCTTGGGTCTCAGCTGTCCGTACAAAGGCTTAACCCACAATTTGGCAAGGTTAGGCCTATGCAAACCCTTACTTGACCTCACAACAAACTGTCTGATCTTCTTCACACTAGATGGATTGGTGGAACTTCCTCCTGATTACCAGGTCTTGGAAAGACTCACACCTACCTTCTCCAAAAGGAAAATTTTCAAGAATGTGTCACCCCTGCAAATTATGTGCACTACACTTTAGTCTTCCTAGCCGGGCACTTCCCTGGCTCGCCTAGGGAAAGACTTCCATAGTGGCTCCTATGCTTTCACAAACCATAAATCCTACCATATATACATACATGGAGTCTAGTCACTATTCCCAAAGGGCCGTACAATTTGTACGGTGGGAAAGTGAACTAATACTCCATTTTCTCAAAACTGCCTGGTTCAGACTAGCAGGAGGGTGGAAACAAAACTATTTACAAACAGTGATTGAAATTGAATAAAGAGACTAATTAATGACACACAATGCTTGTAGAACTACTACACTATCTCTTGCACAAGTTATAGTGCCATGATTAAGCCATTAAAACCTAACTTCAATGAAAAAATTAGAAAAATGCACTCAAACACAACTGTTTTTCTTGAATTCACCAAACTTCAAGACAATACAAGTTTTTCCAACCCTTCTCCCATGTCGAGGTCACCCCTAAATAGGGTCTCAAAACAATTATCCTCTCCTTGGCCGCTTGTAACTCCAATTGAGCATTATTTGCAAAAAATGAAAAGAAACTCCTAAAAGGCCTAAAAGGTTAAAACCTCATTTGCAAAAAGCCTTAAGCCTAACCCAATGGTCAACATGACCTTCAACAGATGATCAACACCTAATCAAAAATGCCAATAAGGCTTACATCCAAGTGAACTAAGTTTTATTGCTTAGTTGTCCTAGACAAGACTGTTCTAGACAACCTATGATAACCTATGGGTGCTCCTGCACCATTCTCCCCCTCAACCAAACACTAAGGATTGTGGGGAGAGATCAGAGATAATGCAATACCCTACTTCTTGAACTGAGCTTCATCCACCCATGTAGCCTCAGATTCTGGTTTGTCTTTCCATTTGATGAGATGTTCCATGTATTCCTTATGCTAGGTAGACTTCTTCACCCTTGATTCCAAGATCCTCTCTGCTTGTAGCTTGTCTTTAGGAGGTAAGGCTATGTTACTCACATCCTTCAAGACATCCATAATTTTTTGATCCAAATCAGTGACTTGTCCTTTATACCTGATCAAATTAGCCACATTAAACACTGGTGAAATGCCTAAGTCTGCAGGTAGCTCCACCTTGTAAGCATTCTTTCCATACTTGGCTAACACCTTACATGGTCCCACTCTCTTCATCTGCAACTTGGTTGATGTTCCTTTCTGTAACCTAGACTTGTTGAGATGGACCATGACATAGTCACCTACTACAAATTGGAGATCTTTCCTAGACATATCCACCTTAGCTTTCAGCTTGTGAGTAGCCTCTGTAATTGTCTTCTTCACTTGCTCCTGAATCTCCTTCATGGTTTGAGAAAAATATTCAGCATGGCCACTCCTATGCTCCATAGTTCCTAGGTCTCTAAGTTCACACACACCTCTTGGGTGCATTCCATACACTATTTCAAAAGGACTTCTGCCTATGGTATGATTCACACTGTCATTGTAGGCATATTCAGCTTGTGATATGACCAAGTCCCATGTCTGTCCATACTCTTTGGTGAGGCACCTTAGAAGGTTACCTAACACCTTGTTGACCACCTCAATTTGTCCATCGGTCTGAGGATGGTAGGCTGATCCAAAAGAAAAGTTAGTACCTAATCTGCTCCATAGAGTTTTCCAAAAATGACTCATGAACTTCACATCCCTGTCTGAGACAATGCTCAATGGCAATCCATGGATCCTCACAATCTCTTTGAAGAAAAGATGAGCAATATAGCTAGCATCATGGGTGGTCTTGCAAGGAATAAAATGACTCATTTTGCTAAACCTATCTACCACCACATAGACACTATCAAACCCTGTCTTAGTTTTAGGGAGTCCTACCACAAAGTCCATGCTAATACATTCCCATGGCCTATTTGGAATGGGTAGAGGTTGATACAAACCTGCATTGCTAGCTCCCCCCTTGGCTTTCATACAAACTACACACTGCTCCACACACCTTCTGACATCCCTTGGCAACTTAGGCCAATAATAGAACCTCTGCACTAGTTCCATTGTCTTGTTGATACCAAAATGACCACTAAGACTACCATTGTGCTTCTCCTGGATAAGATTCTCTCTCATTGAACCTTTTGGAACACATAACTGATTTACTTTGAACAAAAGTCCACTCTGCAATGTATACTCTGAGAATTGACTATGAAAGTGATTCTCAAAATCAGAACATACCTTATATGCCTCCGAGAAGTCTTCATCTTCTCCATAGAGATCCTTGAAACTTTCTATCCCAATGCTCTTTATTTGTATCTCTTGCACTGTCAGCAACCTCCTACTTAGGGCATCTGCCACCTTGTTCAACTGTCCCTTCTTATGCTTGATGGTAAAAGTGAAAGCTTGGAGGTACTCCATCCATTTCAAGTGCCTATTACTCAACTTTTCTTGTGTGTTGATGTAGCTAAGTGCCTGGTTGTCAGTAAAAACTACAAACTCTTTAGGTAGGAGATAATGCCTCCACTTTCTAAGTGACTGTACTAGAGCATATAGTTCCAAGTCATAAGTAGAATACTTCTGTTTAGATTCATTGAGCTTTTCACTAAAGAAAGCTATAGGCCTACCTTCTTGGCTTAGTAATCCTCCTATTGCAATTCCACTGGCATCACATTCCACAGTGAATAACTTATCAAAGCTAGGTAATAAAAGGATGGGTTAGTTGCCACTTCTTGTTTCATTTTCTCAAAACCTTTCTCAGCTTTAAGATTTGATTTGAACTTAGTTTTTAGGCCACCTTTGATTGTATCAAGTATTGGTGCACATATGCCACTAAAGTTCCTTATAAACTTCCTATAAAACTGAGCTAACCCATGAAAACTTCTTACCTCTATCCCAGTGGTTGGTGTAGGCCAATTTAGGATAGCTTCCACCTTGCTTGGGTCCATCTTCAATGATCCTTGGGATACTACAAACCCTAAATACACAAGCTCTTGTTTGAAGAACTCACATTTTTCTAGGTTGATGGAAAACCTCTCCTCCTGTAATATTTTAAGAATCGACTCCACATGCTTTAGATGTTCTTCTACTGTCTTGATAAAGATGAGTATATCATCTAGATATACCACCACAAATATACCTGTGAAATACTTAAGCACTTCATTCATGAGCCTCATGAATGTGCTAGGGGAATTTGAGAGGCCAAATGGCACAACTCTCCACTCATATAACCCATTAGTTGTCTTAAAAGCTGTCTTCCATTCATCCCCCTCTTTGATTCTAATCTGGTGGTATCCACTCTTGAGATCCAACTTGGTAAAATACTGTGCTCCTCCAAGACAGTCCATCAAATCCTCTATCCTAGGGATAGGAAACCTATATCTGATTGTAATCCTATTAATAGCCCTAGAATCAGTGCATAGCCTCCACTTACCACCTTTCTTGGTTGCTAAGACCACTGGTACTGCACACAGACTGATGCTCTTCCTAATTAGTCCTTGGTCTAATAACTCCTGCACTTGTCTAGCTACTTCTAGGTTCTGATCTGGTGTAAGCTTGTAAGCTGCTTTGTTTGGCAATGAAGCCCCTGGTATGAAGTCAATCTGATGACCGATGGCTCTCTTTGGAGGTAAGGTTGCTGGTGTCCCATCATTGACTATGTCCTTGTAATTCTCAAGCAACTTCTAGACTGCTTCTGGTATGACTGTTTTCTTAGCCTTATCTTCTTCCTTGGGTTGCACCATTACCACATATCCTTCCCCTCCTTATTGTAGAGTGTTGATAAACTCTTTGCCACTACTTAACAAGACACTAGGGGTCTTTGACTGTCCTTCTTCCTCATCTGACAGTGATTGCAGTTTGAATGTCTTTCCATCCTTCTTGAATGAGATAGTGTTTTCCTTTCCATCATAGATGGCTCCTCTGTCATACTGCCATGGTTTTCCCAATAGAAGATGGCATGCATCCATGGGCAACACATCACAAATCAACTTGTCCTTGTACCCTCCAATGGAGAAATCCACCATTGTCTGCTCATTTACAAGAATACTCTATCCTTTGTTCAACCATGTCACCTTGTAAGGGTTAGTGTGGGGTACTTTATCCAACTTCAACTTCCTCACTGCCTCTTCAGAGATAATGTTATCAGTAGATCCTGAATCCACTATGACCTTGCACACCTTTCCAAGTATCTTGCATCTTGCCCTGAATAAGGCTCTCCTTTGCTTTGGTTCTTCTTTGACTAGTTGTCTGATTAGAACCCTGCTAAACATCAAATTCTCGCCCATTTCTGACTCAATGTGACTAACCTCTGGTGACTTGACACTCATAGTATCTTCTTGAGCATATGCTACTCTCTTTTATGTATTTGATGAAGATGCTTTCTCTGGGCACCTATAAGCTGGATGACCTACTTGACCACAATTGTAGCACTTCATACTAGCAAAGTATGAGTTACTTCTGCCTGCTCCTCTTCCTCTATTTGAACCTCCTTGAGGTCCTCTGCCTCTTCCATAACCTCCTCTAGAAGTTGTTTCACTTCCATGCTCTGTGAGTTTAGACTCTCCCTGATTTCTTTGTCCAGTCCCTCTACCTTGGTATCCACCTCTATGTCCTCTTTGATCTCTGCCTTTTCCTCTACTCTTAGAAACCTGATCTTGTTTCCTCTTACTCGTCTCTTCAATCTTTATAGCCAATTGATAGCATTGGTGTACTGTTTTGGGACTTAGAAGAGTCATCTCCTCTTGAAATTTCCACTTCAAGCTGTTAAGATACCTAGCCACCTTAAGAATTTCTTCCTCAGTTACATTAGACCTCATGCAAAGCTTTTGAAACTCCTTAGTATAGGAATTCACATCTTGATCTCTTTGTCTCAAGCTCTGTCTTTTCTTGTGCAACTGAATTTCATAATCATCAGGCATGTATGCTTCTCTCACTTTGGCAACCATTCCCTCCCAAGTAGAAATAGGCTTCTTGCCTTCCTTTTCCCTTTCTATCTAAATGAACTTCCACCATGTCAAGGAAAAACCTCTCAATCTTGATTTGGCCACCTTTACCTTCTGTGCTTCAGTGACTCCATCACACTCAAAATGGTTTTCCATTCCCTCTATCCAATCCATGACTAGATCAGCTTCCATTTTCCCACTAAACAGTGGTATTCCTTCAAGTGATTTTCCACTCAAAGCCTTCAATTCCTTCAAGAAAGGCTCTTCTTGCAAAACAGGGTCAGGTTCAGGGATCTTGTCTTCCTCTGCAACCTCTTCTTTCTTTGGTACCCTTCCTTCTAACTGCACATTACTCATTGCTTGCTCAAGTTGGGCTATTATTTCCCTCAATAGCCTATTGTCTTCCTCTTGTTCTTTGACCTTCTTGGCCAATTCTGCATTTGTCACCATGTCAGTAGAACCACTAGACTCAATCTCTGACATATATTATTCTATACCAAATCTTTTGTTTCTCTGATACCAATATGATAGGGAGGCTAGATGAATCAATCACTGATTCACGCTCTAGGTCTTGCTTGGAAGACCTCTAAGGTGTTTCACTCCACCACTACAACCTATAGGACCTTTCCTTACTTAGGATCCCCTGGTCTTGTCTTGCCAACCTCAACTACCAACATAATTTCTCCTACCAAGTCCCAACTTGGTGCAAACTTGCAACTCTAACCTTAGCCCTTAATCTACCCTAAAGGCTACAAACCTCCAAATTATTGAATTTAACTTTTCATGGGTGTGGAGGTACTTCAAAATACTTCAATCCATCCTACTATGGTTCTTGAAGGTCCACCTGACTCCATTTCTTGGTTGCTTTCACCAAACCCTCATTTAGGTCTTAAAAATGCTATTAGCCCTAGGAGCCCCAATTAGGCCTCCTTCTCTGAGAAAACAGGTTAGTTCTCCAAATATTTCCAAAGAACACCCAATCTTTTCTTGGGATACCTAGTTCATATGCCCAACTCTCCAAGATTTTTAGGGTCTTGGGTCTCAGCTGTCCGTACAAAGGCTTAACCCACAATTTGGCAAAGTTAGGCCTATGCAAACCCTTACTTGACCTCACAACAAACTGTCTGATCTTCTTCACACCATATGGATTGGTGAAGCTTCCTCCTAATTACCAGGTCTTGGAAAGACTCACACCTACCTTCTCCAAAAGGAAATTTGTCAAGAATGTGTCACCCCTGCAAATTATGTGCATTGCACTTAAGTCTTCCTAGCCGGGCACTTCCCTGGCTCGCCTAGGGAAAGACTTCCACAGTGGCTCCTGTGCTTTCACAAACCCTAAATCCTACCATAGATACATACATGGAGTCTAGTCACTATTCCCAAAGGGCCGTACAATTTGTACGGTGGGAAAGTGAACTAATACTCCATTTTCTCAAAATTGCCTGGTTCAGACCAGCAGCAGGGTGGAAACAAAACTATTTATAAACAGTGATTGAAATTGAATAAAGAGACTAATTAATGACACAAAATGATTTTAGAACTAGTACACTACCTCCAGCACAAGTTACAGTGCCATGATTAAGCCATTAAAACCTAACTTCAATGAAAAAATCAGAAAAATGCACACAAACACAACTGTTTTTCTTGAATTCACCAAACTTCAAGACAATACAAGTTTTTCCAACCCTTCTCCCATGTCGAGGTCACCCCTAAATAGGGTCTCAAAATAGTTATCCTCTCCTTGGCCGCTTGTAACTCCAATTGAGCATTATTTGCAAAAAATGAAAAGAAACTCCTAAAAGGCCTAAAAGGTTAAAACCTCATTTGCAAAAAGCCTTAAGCCTAACCCAATGGTCAACATGACCTTCAACAGATGATCAACATCTAATCAAAAATTCCAATAAGGCTTACATCCAAGTGAACTAAGTTTTATTGCTTAGTTGTCCTAGACAAGACTGTCCTAGACAACCTATGATAACCTATGGGTGCTCCTGCACCATTACATATATATATATACATATATGTACACATATATATAGATATATATACACATATATACAAATACATACATATATATACACATACATACATATATATACACATACATACATATATATATACATACATGTATACATATATATATATAGACACACACACACATATATATATATAGATACATACATACATACACACATATATATATAGATACATACATATGATATACATATATACATATATGTATACATATACATATATACACATATGTATACATATATATATGTATACATATATACATATATTATACATATATGTATACATATATACATATATGTATACATATATACATATATACATATATATATATATATATATATATATATATATATATTTATACATATATATGCATATTTATACATATATATGCATATTTATACATATATATGCATATTTATACATATATATACATATTAATGCATATGTATCCACATATACACATACATATACACATACATACACACACATATATAGGTATATATATATACATACATGTATACATATATATATACACATATACATGTATATATACACATACATACACACATATATACATATATGTATACATATATATACATATACATATATGTACACATATATACATATACATATACATATATATAGATACATATATATACATATATATAGATACATATATATATATATATATATATATATATATATATATATATATATATATATATATATATATATATATATATATGTATGAAAGCACAAAAAAATTGCATAGGAAGAAACTAACCCAAGAAAAACAGCTGAGGCTAACCCTCAATAGTTGACAATTGTGGATTTAGGCATGGCAGTGACTGCTGGCTATATTGATCCATCTATGGCTTTCGTTTTGTGGGAGTGCTTGCAAAACAGTTAATCTGCTGTGTTTTTGGTAGATTTTTGAATCAACTTTTCTTGTGTTTTGTAGATTTTTCCATCTATATGGTTGATGGGAATATTGTTTCATTTATTGGTTCCAGTCTGTGTGAATGGATGTGAAATAGTCATTCTCCTCTTTTGTTGGTGACTCTTCGCATGTCGGTTACCATTGGAACCAATATCGGTTCATTCTAGGTTCGTGCCCCCGGGTGTAGGTTTTGTGTCGGGCTGTTCCTGGCAGCTTTCTGTGTACCCTAGGTTTGCCATGTGAGCCACTATTGGAATCTGCACTTTATTGTACGATGGTTGCAACACAATGGAATAGCTAATACTATATACATGTTGCATTTTTTGAGGGTATCGTGTTGCCCTTTTGATACGGTTCCATTGAAAAGAGAGTATATTGTTTCTTCGCAACAATATTGTTTGGTCTATGATTCGACTTGTGTATGGTTCTTTTCTATGGTTTTCTTGCAATGTTTTTTAGTATTTTCCTCCTCTGGCCATCTAAGTGATTGTTGAGAATAATATTGTTTCATTTACGTCTTTTGTTTTGTCAGAGTGGTTGCATTGCAATAAAATGGTTAATGTTATGTAGTTCATGTTGCTTTGTGTCAAGCATTGTTCAATGTTCCCATCTGTGTTATGCTATTTTGTTTCATTTATGGCTTCCATTTACGACACCAACCCTTGCCTTGTTCTTCCTCATCCTAGTCAAGCTATGTATACATACATATGTTTGTAAAAATGGATGTCTATGTAGTGATCAAGCACATATTGTTGGTTGGCATTCTTTGCATCTATGTTGCTATTAAACATAGCTATGACTGAGGATGGAAAGTTTCTGTTAAGCTACAACTATGTTCATCAGCTGTGAAATCTATGTGAAGGCAGTTGGATGTTATCTTGTGTTTTTAATGCAATGAAATAGTTAATGTTATGTCTCCTATTTTTTTGCATGCATCGATGGTTCCAAAAGGTCTGGGATGCGTTAATTCTGTGGTGTTCTTTGGCAGGTTGTCGAGAAAGAACGAAGGAAAGAGAAAGCAAATGTGAAGGCCTGTTATTGAAGGAAGTAGGTAGAGGTGCATCTCATCTGGGTTATTCTTTGGAAAACTATTCTTTCATTTTGTTGATTGTTGTTAGGAAGACTGTATAGTTTTGTGGGTTTTGGCATGTCGCTAACTACTGGTTATATTGTTCCATTTATGGCTTCGGTTCTCTGTGAATGGCTAGAAAACAATTAATCTGTTGTGTTGTTGGAGTTATCGAAAATGTATTGTTCTGTGTCATTCTAAGGCTCTTTCTTGCTATTCAAGGTAGCTATGGCCAAGGATGGCAAGATTCTGTGAAGGTGCAAGTGCATTCATGGACTATGGAACCTATGTGAAGGTGGCTAGACTTGGGACTCCGTTGTCGTGTCAAAGGTGGTAGGTGTTTGTTGTGACATTAGAGGAGTTTGGTGAAATGACAGAAGTGCAGGGGAGGCCAACGAAATGTCATTAGCATTGATTGTTGTATGGTTCTCGTGTAGTGGTGTTGGTGCAAGTAACATCTGTTTTAAAGTCCTTGGAAAACAAAATAAATGTCTATACAGTTATTAATACCGTATTATTCAGTGTTATTTTGAGGTTTATGTTGTTACTAAAGGTGGATATGAGTGCGGAGGGCAAACTTCTGTGAAGGTGCAAGTGCATTGAATGCTGTGCAATTTTAGTGAAGGTGTTTGAAGGATATCTTGTGTTTTTTTGCATGTATCGATGGTTATCCCAACCATTGAAGGTTATCTTGTGTTTTTTGCATGTATCGATGGTTCCAAAAGGTGTGGTCTATGATATTTATTATGTCTTCTTTTAACTGTATATGTATATATGTATACAAATGTGTATATATATGTATATATGCATATATACATATACATATATGTATATATATACATATACATATATGTATATATATACATATACATATATACATATATATATATGTATATATGTATATGTATATGTATATACATATATATATATATGTATATGTATATGTATATATATGTATATATATGTATGTGTCATATGCATATATATATGCATATATATATACATATACATATATATACATATATATGTATATGTATATATATATGCATTATACATATATGCATTACATATATAATATTACATGCATATACATGTATATATACACATATGTATATATACATAACATACAATATTACAGTATATATATGTATATGTATACACATATGACATATACAATATTACATGTATATAGAGATACATATACATATATATGTATATGTATATACATTACATACATACATATATACATATATATACATATACATTAACATATATATACATATACATATATATATGTACATATATATATATAGATATACATATACATATATATATGTATATGTATATATATAGAGATAAAGAGAGCATATGTGTATATGTACACATAATAATATTACATATACACATACATGTAAAGTATTACATACATACACACATATATATGTATATATATATGCATATATGTATATATACATATATGCATATATGTATATATATTATATATGCATATATGTATATATATTACATACATATGTATATATGTATACACATATTACATAATAATATCAACATATATATATATGTATATACATATATATATATATATACATTACATATACATATACATATATATACATATACATATATATACATATATACATATATATACATATATACATACATATATATATATATATATATATATAATATAGATATACACATATATATACATATAATAATAATATATACATATGTGTATATATATATACATACATACACATATATATGGGGAGATACATATATATACATATACACATATGTATATGTATATGTATATATATATAGAGCATGGGTGATCCCACAATAGTGGTTTACAATTTTTGGTCAAACTGGACACTGAAATTATTATTTTTAACTAAATCTTCACATTCAGGCACCTATAGCGGTTAAACCGTGAAGAATTTGAAGATGATGTAATCTAGAGTCTTGTCACATTTTTCTGTAGATTCTAAAAATATTTTTTTCAAAATTTTTGGAATTAGATTGCACTTCTTTTTCCATCTCCTATGAAAACAGTTTTTTTTCAAAATACAACATTTTAAAAAAGTGACGCACACCGTATAACACATAACTTTTTTTCCATGGAGGATAAAATTCTAATTCTTTTGAATTTAGATTCCTAACTCTGATATCTAGTGCTTCCACTTGGTTAGATAGTTTTTTATTGAATATTTTTTCTTTAATCAAGTTTCGAAGTCAAACAAATTACAATTCAGACATAGCGCGACTGTATAACGCATAACTTTTTTTGTATAGATTGAATTTTTTTTTTTTTTTTGTTGGATCAAGGACTTCAATATTTGGTGCACTCATATTTTTCAATTTTTTTTGATGATCTGCTATTTTTCCACATGTGAAATGTAGACCTTCATTTTCGATGAAAAACCTATGTTTAATAAACTAAAAAAACAAATACATAATAAAACCAAAACATATTAAAATTATATTCATTGGATAGCTCATTTTGAGGAATACCGATTCTAGTTGGGTTTGTGAAGATTCATCCATTTTCATCCCAACCCGAGCTCCAAAGTGCCAAAATTTAGGGTTTTTTTTGTCTCGGGGGGATGAGGAATAAGGGGGGTTCGAGCGAACCACTAGGGGTTCGCTCGAACCAGGGTTCATTCGAACCCTAGTTCATTTGAACCCTAGTTCATTCGAACCCCCCTTTTATAAGGGGTTTTGTTGGCTTATTTGGCAGGAAAACATTAGAAGGGTTCGTCCGAACCCAGGTTCTAGCGAACCCCTAATGGGTTCAGTCGAACCAATAGGTTCGTACGAACCCCTAAAATCAATTTTTTTTCCATGCACTCATTTTTTGTGAGTTTTCCTTCCTCACTTCAATTGTAAACCATTATTGTGGCTTCACCCATATGTATATATATATACCGGCAGGGTTGACGAAAATCCTGACCAAACTATACCCCATCCGCTAAGTCTGCCCCGACACCGGGAAAAGAGGGAAAAACGGTGAGGCTGATAGAAATTCCCAACAAAGTTGACACAAGTACAACCTAAGCTAAGGAACAATAATCAATAATACCTAATGTAACCAAACATAGAATGGACAACATTAATTATTTTGTTCTCTTCTAACTATAGCCAGATAACGAAAGCCATAAATCAAACAACGTTAACCTAACACAACCAACAATAGTGAATAATCCCCTATGCAAAACAACACCACGAGAACACGAACTCTAAATCAATCATTATTGGTTTGAATGGTATCCCAGATGGGGAAATTCAACAAAAAAACACATCAGTTTTCATTTTTTGGTTATTGTTGGAACATAATAAAATAATGAAATAATTAATGCTGTTCGCACGAAAATCAAACAACATATTTGAAATAATCAACAGTACCTTATGGAAAATCAACACAGTTACAATTGAGGAAAACTGCATAAGGTCAAGGATTTTTCTCCGTTGCAAGTCATAAAGAGAGACCCACCAAAAATTTATATATATATATATAAATACATGTACATATCTATACATATATATCTATATATATACACAAATATATACATATTAAAATATACCCAACATATCTTAAGGAACAAAACAATAATTAACAATACCTAATGCAACCAAACATAGAATCAACACCATTAATTATTTTATTTTGTTCACACCATAACCACAAAACGAAAGCCATAAATTTTATTCTGGTCAAGGATTTCCCCCCGTTGCCAACATATCTACTAAATGCAGCCCATAAAGACAGACACATAGATAATTAATATACACATAAATACATGTATATATCTACACATATATACGTATAAATATACACATATGTATACATATTACAATATACCCAACACACCCAAAGGTAGAGAACAATAATCAACAACACCTAATGTAACCAAATATAGAATCAACAACATTAACTTTGGTTTCAACACCCACCTAGGGCTAGAAAGCAATAGTATAGCTTGCGCTATACAATAAGCATACACCAAAACTCCATACCCTTAACAATTTTAATCTTACCTCTATACATTGATATTAAAATATACACAATATAGCTAAAGGCAGAGAACAATAATCAATAATACCTAATGTAACCAAACCTAGAATCAATAGCATTAATTATTTTATTCTGTTCCAACCATAACCAGAATACAAAAGCCATAAATCAAACATTACTTTGAACAACCACCCACATTTAGAAAGCCACAACATAGCCTGAGCTATACAATAAGTATCAACCCAAACTCCAGAGCCTTAACATTTTTAATGTTATATATATATATTGATATTAAAATATACCCCATATAGCCTAAGACAAAAAACAATAATCAATAATACCTAATGTAACCAAAGATAGAATAAAAAACATTAATTATTTTATTCTTTTCCAAGAATAACCAAAAAATGAAACCCATAAATCAAATAACATTACTCTTTATAGTCACCCACATGCAGAAAGCCACAATATACGCATACCTATACAATAACAATCGACAAAAATGCCATATCCTCTACAATTTTATTTTGTTGCAAACATAGTCAGAAAACACAAACATTCAACACAAACTCTACAAAAATTGACAGTAACAAACCCATACAAAAAAAACTCCTTTCTCAGCACAATCTCCTCAGAAATTGGAAAAATACAGCCATTTCAACAACACCTTCTCCAAAATGAAACAATATAGCTTAAGCAACACAATTATAATCGATAATGCCTAATGGATTGACTATTTTATTCCATTGCAACCATAACCACAAATCGCAAGCAATAAACTGACCAACCTAATGTAACCAAACATAGAATCAACAACATTAATTATTTTATTCTCTTCCAACCATAACCAAAAAATGAAATCCATAAACCAAACAACATTGGTCTCAATAGCCACCCAGATCCAGAAAGCAACAATATAGCCACCCACATGCAATCTAACACTATTAATTATTTTATTATGTTCCAACCATAACCAAAATACTAAACCCATAAATCAAACAACATTACTTTCAATAACCACCCACATGCGCAAAGCCACAATATAGAACAAGGTATACAATAAGAATCCACCAAAAGTCCATAACCTTAACAATTTTAATGTTACATGTATATATTGATACTAAAATATACCCAGTATAGCCTAAGGAAAACACAAAATAATAAATAATACCTAATGTAACCAAACATAGAATCAACAACATTAATTATTTTATTCTGTTCCAACCATAAGCAGAAAACGAAAGCCATAAATCAAACATTACTTTCTACAACCACCCGCATGCAAAAAGCCACAATATAGGCCGAGTTATACAATAGCAATCCACAACAACTCCATAGCCTCTACAATTTAATTTCGCTGGATACATAGCGACAAAATGCAAGCATTAAACACAAAACCCTACGAAGCTTGACAGTAATAAACCCATACAAGAAACACTCCTTTCTCAACACAATCTCCCCAAGAATTGAAAAAATACAGACTTTTCAACATAGAATCAACAACATTAATTATTTTTTTATCTGTTCCAACCAAAAAAGAAAACGAAAGCCATAAATCAAACAACATTACTCTCTACAACCACCCACATGCAGAAAGCCACAATTATATAGGCCAAGCTATACAATAACAATAAAAAAAAACTCCATATCGTCTACAATTTAATTACGTTCCAAACATAGCCACCAAACACAAACATTAAACACAAACCCTACGGAAGTTGACAGTAACAAACCCATACAAAAAAAAGTCCTTTCTCAACACTGTAGTACCCCTCCATTTATGCTTATGTTTTTTGCTATTATGTTTTCACACTGTTAGACTATGGTACTTTGTTTGGATATTTTGATCGCTGGTTTTGAGCGATAGTGGATTTACTCTGTGACATGATGATACATTGTACTGCGATATTTGATTTTTGATATGCTTTGATATAGCGTAGATGTTTTACTTCAGATGATTATTGCTATGTACATGTTTATGATGGACTAACTGTTATTTTAATTCGCCAGTCTGATGTGACGTGTATTGGTGTGGAGAACGGAATCGCATCACTCGCTTGCGAGTGCTCTGTGATGTCCATGATTTTCTCTGCACGGTGTGCCTGTACAATGGATTATATATATATGCATGTTATTGCTTGGTTGCAGGAATTACAGGTACATGACACCGACTCCACCTAGTTACTCAGGTCTGAGCGTGTCAAGACTCAACGGATATGTTGATTGGGAGATAGTAGTTTGGTTCATCCTAGTTTAGTCTATAACCTGGTCATAGTACATCATCTGTTTTAGTTCTAAGTCATAGGTTGTCTTGTACTTTTCTGTTTGGTTTAATTGCTTGAAAGGAAAAATGTCAAATTTAATAATAGTTTATTATGTTTTAATTTACTGTTATTTAAATTAATTTTTTAAATGTTAAATAAGATTTTTACAATTAATTAATTAATTAATTAGTTTTTTTAGTTAAGTAATTTGATCATAAAGATTAAATTTATTTGATTAAATAAATTAATTAATTAAATTAATATTGTTTTAAATTGTGTGTGAATATATTTTATTTAAATTAAATATTTTTGTGGAAATGACATTTTAAATTGTAAATAAAATTTTGTATTTGGAAATTGGAAAATTAAATGAATTAAAATGCATGCAATTTTTGAAAGAAAGGATTTTTTTTACGGAGAAGTGGTTGAAGATATTTTGCACTTCTCGACATGTGTGCAAGTTCCATTTATTGATTATGGTTGAGGAATTTGTTCATGGAGGTTAATTTGGATCTGGAAAAAAACACAGAGGATATACAATTTTCTTCACGGGAAAAATAAATAAATTTTGAGCTCTGTAATACTTTCTGTATATGTTTCTTTTGGTGTTATTATATACTTGTGGAAGTTACTGGATTGTTTTTGGGGATTGGTTCTCGGGAAAGGATTTGGAGGCTACAGGCAACAGAGGTTCTCATCTCCAGACAGTTTTTAGAAGCAAAGGAAAACATGTATTCTTCTTGTGAATTATTTTGTTTGTTTTTGGAAGGGAATGTCTGTGTAAAGAAATTAGTTTAATTTTAAATCCCTTTACTTCTCGCAAAGAAATTGTTCATTATATTCTGTCATGTATTTGATGGCTTCAGAAAGCTTCTGTAGTATACTCTCTGTAGGAAGTATTTAAAATTTTTGTGAGGGGAAATATTTGTTGAAAGGGAAATTGAAATTTCTGGGGTAATTTAGGATTTTAATGAAAATACTGTGTGTTTCTTTGAAAACCCCGATTTAAAAAAGAAAGTTCTACAATTTCCCCAATTTCCCTACTGAAACCCCGTAGAAAATTGTTTTATTTCTCTATTAGAAAACTCTGTAAATTTGTATATATATATATATGTATATAGTTTATACATATGAATTTTCATATATAAATTAGATTGTAAAAAGATTTATATTTTTTTTAAAAAATCGCCGTACGGGCGAGGATTTGTACAAAGAACTGTTGAAAATTTTGAACTATCGTCGCTTAGGTGATTTTTTTTTTTTTTGTATGGCAGAATAAATGTTTTTTTTAAAAATATTAGCATATTGGAGGCCGGCTAGGGTTATTGCCCCCACTGCCGACTCCCAACAGGGAGGCGGTGTGGAGGGCAGTGCCCAACGCTGCCTTCACAGGCAGCGCATGGTGTTGCCTCCCACAGCGCGGCCCTGTGGGGAGGGCTGCGGAGGCAGCCCTACCCACGGCCTTTGCCGTGGTTGTACAATGGCCGTGGATTTGTATGGTTATAATATGTGCTTTGTTAAAATTTAAAGAATTTTCTTTATTCATGATTAAATATTATGTAACATTTATAATTATAATATATATAAATATTATATATGATATATATTATTATAATATATATTATATATAAATTATATATATTGTATTTATAAATATGTAATTATTGAATATTAGGAAATTTAGAAAATTTTAATAATATTGTTGAGTAAGTGATTATAATAAAATAATTAAATAAATATTTTGGTATAAAAATATTAAATGATTATTTTATTATGTTGAGTGTTTTATGTCTGTGAAATTAGAATTTAAATATAAATGAAATATTTTAAATTGTGATATTGATGTGTAATATAAGAAAATTATGAGTAAATATCTCATAATGAAATATAATGAGAAATGAAATTGAAAGTGTTATTATATGGCATGAATGCAAAACTGGAGTTATTTGTTAGATTTGATTTTTCATATTGAATGGAAAATAAATAATATCTTAAATGATTGATTTTGTATACCATATATTTTTTGATTGATTGGATTTAGTATATCCTAATGTAGACTTTATTTTTCAATTTGTTTAAGTCATGTTTCTTTATTGGGCAAATTGGGAATGTTTTAAATGTACAAGTCTTCCAGAAAAGTTGTAAAACGTGGGGAATTGTAATTGTTTTAGTTAAATTCTTGAGTTAGCTAAGGTTGTGTACATGGTATTTGCGTGGTGTTAGACACCTGATTTTGTGAACATAGTCATTGATGTTCGTTATGATAAGTGTAGTATTTCTTGTTAAGTTTTTGTACACCTTATAAACCTTAGTAAGAAAACTAGTATACTTTTGTTATGTTTAGGGGAGTGGTTTTCTGTAAGGGCCGACACACAAAGTGGTGTCAGGGTAACTTACAAAGAGTTAGTAAGTCAGTGATAACTAAATAACAAGTAGTTAGAATAAAATCTTTAACAAGAGTATTATGCCTCACTTATTGACTCTTGAGCTAGTTCAGTCTTGAGTATAAGATGAGAAGGCACTGTAATGGAAAATCGGTGTCTTGTTTCTTCAAAAGACATTTGATTCCGCAATAATATATGCAATAGGGGCGGGTTTAGTAAGAGGTTACGGGGTAACCCAAGTTGGGAGGCGGAACCTAGGAAGAAACACCGGGGTAACCTTTGCAATATTGTGATGACACTCCACCTAAAATAAGTTAACCTTGTGTATTAGCATATTTGATTGTCTAAAATCTGAAGCAATGTAACCATTAGTTTGTTATGTACTAGTGTCTAGGGTTAGTAGATTATGTCTAGGTAACCATATTACTATCTCCTAGCACGGGGGGTGGACCTACGGGTACCACATGGTTGGGTGGAACGTGCACCTTACTCCGTTGGGTCCCTAGTTTATGATCATGGCAATGAGAGCTTCATGGATGGAGAGCTCGTACTTGGAAACAGATGTACTTTCTTTATTGCATTATTGTAAAACTTGTATTGTAAAGCATCCCTCAATTGTTATGAGGTGAACACTTGTAAAATGTAATTATTATTGAACTACCTCATCAGATGAATGAGTATTGTATTATTTTATTAAATGCAATGTAAGAAACAAATTTGTACTTTATGTTATCTTGAATGGAGTTTCAAATGAAATGCAATGTTTATATTTAATGTTTATGTTATTAATTATAAGCAATCACGAAATACTAAAGTCGTCTATGGAAACTCAAAGTAGTGTAACGTCGTAACTTAATGAATGTATACAACTAATTAACTTAATAATTATACTTTAAAATTTTTTATTACACTTTTATACACAATTGCAACATTCCTTAGGTTATTATGAGGCATTACAAACACAATATCCTCCAAAATTGAAAAAATACAGACTTTCCAACAACACCTTCTCCAAAATGGAATAATATAGCTTAAGCAACAGAACTATAATCAACAACACCTTATGGAAAATCCAATGAAACAATATGGGAAACATTTTTTTCTACATATGCACCTCTTGCCAGTCATTTCAAACAAACCCCTTTCCCCCAACTTTCTCCACACTGCCTTGTTTCTCAAAGCCTCCAAACATACACAGATAATAGAACCCATAAACACAAGCCCACAAAAAATCATAGTATCAAGTCCATGCAAAACCACTCACAGGAAACACAAACCATAAATCACACAAGGTATTTGAAACAATCAACAGTACCTTGTCGCAAATAAAGCAATATAACCACCAAGCACAAATCAAACAATATCGTCGAGGGGTTATTCCACATGCACCTCTTCCCACTTGCTTGAAGCAAACATCTTCTCGCCAACTTACCTGCACAAAAATAGGCAAAATACTATCATGGTCGACACATTTCTTTTGCATTTCCAACCACCCTCCCTTGCAAAAAGCACAAAATAGTGTCCGCCCACCTTCGCAAAAGCTACACAAAACTTAATCCAGCTTGCACCCTCACAGAAGCTAACCCTCCTTGCTCTCAATTCTCATAGCAGGTATAGCAATAGAACGACACCAAACAATGCATCATTGAAAATTTACCAACATTCATTTTGTTCCCTAAGGCATTAAAGGGTAGTTGTTATTACAATGATCCCCAATACACATAAAGCATACAACAATTAATGTTGACAAACCAACATTTAATTTGGTAGCCTTCTCTATCCACTCGGCCCAAAAATGCCACCCAATTCCCAAAGCAACCAACAACTGCCTCTGCCACCTTTTTTGCAGTTATCGGAAGCCAAAAAATTCAGGAGGTTGACAAAAATTCTGGCCAAACTTATAACCCACCTGCCACCTTGTCCCCGGTCGCTGGTGTAAGGCCATTGAATCCATCCCCTATAATATAATTAAGGATCCTCCTAATAGCTAGTAACAAAGTACCTTGTAGTAGAGAATTCATTAATTTAATGTGAAGTGTACCCTATATGAATTTACTTGACTACTTCACCTTACTCGAATTCTATGGCTAAGCTATTAATCCTATAGTTGATGTGGCATAATGAATATAGGAATGACCACCAATTAAGAATTTTTCTAGTTTATTTATTTATGTTAGCTAAGATACAACATCTTGGAAGTGTGTGTTGGTTGTTGGACATAGGAATAATACTATCTTGAATTTACAAGCATATTTTGGAGTTCTTACACGTCTCAATAATACATTTAAATATATGTTGTCATAACCTTTTTATTATATTTATAATGATTGTTTAAATTATTATTATTATTCCTAAGGTAGTGTTGATTGGTTTAGAATAAAAAGATATTAATATTTGATAAACAAAGAAACCAAACAAATCATTATCAAATGGTCCCAGTTTAAATTGGAAAAAAAGGGGGGGTGTCTACATGGTAGGAAAATGGTTGCATTTGAGGGTATCCAAGAAAGAGGGTAGTACATGATTTTACATAGGTTTACATTGTGGAATGAATCATAACCATGCACTTTCAAGATAACATCACTTTTTGGTTGAGAAGACAAATTCTCATTGTGTGAGGAGAAGATGGGGTGAGAATGGGTGTGTTTCAAAGTTAGTTAAAATAACCAATTAATCATGCTCTTATTGAGTTTTATCCACGAAGTAAAATAATAGGTCTGTTATCATTAGTTGGACATTAAACATTTTCAGCAATAATGCAATTTTGTGTAAAATTTAAATTATAAATTGGAATAATTATTTTTAATGTTTATATTTAATTATGAGATTTAATAATAATATCGAAAATTAGAAATTCAGTTATTGAAAAAGTCACATTATTATTCTTACTTCTAAGATTAAATAATCATAATATTAGCAAAGAGAACCGTGAAAAGAATTATTATTATCAGCGAATAAGGAAACAATTAAGAATAAATAAATAAAATCTTGTCACAATTGAACAATAGAAATTAGTTCTCTTGGCACCAATTCCTTCTGATCATATTGAAGTGGTGGTAGACGAATGTAATTAATTCTCTATCTACTCGCCACCCAAGGATGTCTCTTCAAAATCTAGATTGCTTGAATGGTTTTGTGGTTCGGTGGGCATTTGCGTTGGTTCACTGACAATAGCATAATGGCTCTTACTGTCACATTTATGGTGGATTTGGTAACACTGTTGATCTTTATTTTGTGGATCTACCAGCCACCGCCAGAAGCAATGATACAATGGTACGCCATGATATAGGTGGAGAAGTGAAATAATTAGAAACGAGGATTCGAGGTGGGGGTGATGATTTTCTTTTTGTAAATGCAGTGGGACATCTGTATGTGCAATGGGTTTTTGTGACCACTGTAACTTTTTTTAATTCTGTTTTGTAAGCAAGGCTTTTGTTTCCTAGTTCCAGAATTTTATTTTGTTTTATTTTTGTTTTGCCCAAAGAAAGAAATGGCAAGTGATGGAGTCGTCACTGTTTATGGCAATGGCACAATTTTTGATATAAAGAAATTGTCATATGCCTGCAAGGTTGGTCTGGCTCAAATGCTTAGAGGGGAAGTTATTGTGGATGTTGTTAATGCTGAAAAGGCTAGAATAGCTGAAAAGGCAGGGGTTGTAGTTGTGATGGCATTGGGGCACATCCTTGTTGACATTAGAGGTCAAGGAGGAGCTGCCAGGATGAGCGATCTAGGTCTCATTAAGGAGATCAAGAATGCAGTAACTATACCTGTCATGGCCAAGGCTAGAATAGGCCATTTTGTTGAATCCCAGATTCTGGAGGCAATTGGTATTGATTATTTTGATGAGAGTGAAGTCTTCACCATCGCGGATGATGCACACCAAATCAATAAACATAACTTTCGCATACCATTTGTGTGTGGGTGTCGGAACCTTGGTGAGGCACTGAGAAGGATTACTGAAGGAGCTGCCATGATCAGGACTAAAGGAGAAGTTGGCACATGGAACCTTGCAGGAGCAGGTAGGGTTACATAACCATTCATTCTTTGAAATACATGTAATGTTTATATTGCAGCGCTTATAAAAAAAAACACTTGGAAATCACCTGCATGAAATTCTTATGGACCAAGAATCTCATAAATTTGTACTATGGTTTATATATAAATCATCTTTTAGCTTCCTAATTGATGGGTACCAAGCTTGCTTTTTAGAGTACGATTTGCAAATTGGTATTTGAGATGCATACAAATGAGTACTACAATCTGTACATGATGATTTATTTTCTTGTGATCTACCAAGACCTGGGTAAGCCTCTTACCTATGTTGTGGAATCCCAGTTGTTTTAAGTTATATATCTATGGTGTTTCTAGAGATACTTTAGTCATGGTATGCCATTTTAGAAGCCTGCAGCTAAATACACTAAGCTACAACTTCGGTTTGGGCTCCAAAGCTCATTGGCAAATTTAGTATAATATTAAATGCATTGCTCTAGTATAAGTCTATAATACAGAAGAATGAGTCCTTTTAAGTGTAACATGAATTTGAGTGGAAGGATGAATGCCTTAGGATCAGTAATTTAGTGATTGGGTTCAACGCTAAGAACAGTAAATGAAAAGACCAGAAATTAATTGTTTCTTAGATCCTAATATTAGCAGCTATATGTTGGAATAGGTGAATGACTTTTAGAGTTCAAGTAGCGATTAAATGTCAGTCACTAAACTCAGATTTAATATATTAAGTTTTATAATCACAGTGTCTAATTTGAATCAGCAATATATGGAATGCATTGAAGTGGGAAAAGTGATATCATCCCAATAATAACTATGAAGCTTTGCAATGGCTAAGATGATCACAATCATCAATAATATTCAGTAAAAATAAATAAAAATGAGTGGTGAACATCATTAACCAATGAAATAAACTTATAACTAGCAGTATGTAGATTTTCAACAGCAAAGCAATAATAAAGTTGCTGAGTAATAGTGTGCAATATAGGTTTCTGAAAATATACAATAATAGCAACTTAAACAAAATAGAAGATTTTATTCCCATTCTCATTATATACGCATAAGACTACATTGATATTGTGTTTGTGTTGGAGTACATATATCCAGAGTTTCTTTCACTATTTCCAGCTGTCACGGTATCTATTCTTTTAAAACACAAAGAGATATATTTTTTTTTTATGATGGTTAATTCATGTTTGTAGTAATATTATTATTATTATTACCAATAATGAAATAGAGGTTACTATAATTATTATTCATATAAATGTCAATGTTGGCATAATCGTTACTAACTCAGCTTGGAGGGGGATTGATAATTTCTCATAAATGCTGTCACAGTTTAGGAAGAATGTTAGTAATTAGTTGAGCAACATTTTGTTCCTGTTGGGTTTGCTGTTTTTTGTTTTTAAACAGCCCTTTTAACATTCCTTTGGAACTATTTCTTTTGCTGTTCAATAACAGTTGTTGTTAGTTGAATTGTGCAACAACTTCTTATTGTTTGTTGCTATTTTATAACAGTTTTATTCACTATTTTTGGAATGGGGCATTTGCTGTTTTGTAACTGATTTCTTGTTGTAATTCTTGAATTTTATTGCAAAACAATTGGAAGCTGTAAATAAAGCCAAGAAAAAAATGATGGTTCTATTTTATGAGTCAATTGGAGGGAATTTACATTAGTGCACATAAATTTAGAAACATCAATAGTGGCATATCCCTTTATTGGTGAATTTAAAATATTACTCATGACTATATTTTATCCATTTTAAATTCCTTCCATCCTTTCTGATATTTCTATTTTTTATAAAAAATGAATAGATATTGAATAATTAATATGGTTAAATTTGGTTTTTTTTTGTGGGATGGTAGTGAATCTTTTTTTTATAAGTAATTACATATTAAGGTATTAATATTAGTATTAATAATTGTATGATTTTGTGTAATCTTCAATTGGATTATGTGTGATCACATAAAATGTTGTTTATTAGTTCTCTATGATGTAGTTTAAATATATCCACCTTTGCCTCAATTATTTCCTATTCTAGGATTGGTTCCCAACTTCCGTAAAAATATAAATAAGAATGTTATGATACTATTTGAAAACCATTAGGAAATAATATCATGGAAACACAAACTTGGAACTTAAGCTTTAATATATTTAATGTTTTGCCAAAATGGAACTTTGTTGTTAATGTGCATCATTAATTTAATTTAATGGGGTTGATGTATGCATTTGAATGATTCATTATTAGAACTTGATTTACCTTATTTATAATATATTTACCTTGTAGCATATTGGATTACAAAATTATGTTGATAATACTTATGTACTTTCATAAATAATAATTATGTAGGTATACATATGGAAAGAGAGATTTTTATATTAATAAATTTACTCTTATACATTAGTAAGTAAAAATAATTATTAGTGTCCTTGATTACGAATATAGAAATTAATTAGTAGCATTGGATAATAAAATTGATGGTTGTTTACATCATATAAGTATGATAAATTATCTTTAAAGATGTTAAAAGATGTGATTATTGATTCAGATATATATAGCCTTAAGATTACCATGTAAGCATTTCTATTCCTTGTTCTCATTTTTGTCGAATATAAGGATTGAGTATTGAGTTTGGTTGATCAAGAGGATTGCGTGTGTTATTTAGTTGTTTTGGAATATTCTTGGGAGGTCTTGTATGTGGGTCCAGTCACAACCCTTGACCTTGAAATATTATTACCTATTATTACTGTGTGAAGAGGTGATAGGGGTCTGGGTTTGAGTTTGATGTTGAACTACGGTTCCTCTGTGAATTATACACGTAGGCAAGGCCGTCAGAGACGAGCCCCCGAGGAATTAGGTCCGGCCCCTAGGGTTTACTCTCTTTTCATTACTTGAGTTAATATTTGGTCGGGTTCCTTGATTGTGTCTTTTGATCTTGAATGTGGTTCTAGAGCTAACTAATTCTTTTGTGTTAATGTGATTTTCATGTCTCCCTCTAAAACCCAACCATGATTGTATTAGCTATTTAGTTATTTAGCTAAATATTAGAATCTATAAGTGGTCAAATGTTGTTATACTTTATAGGAAATGTGTACTTTGGAACTAAGATTTTGTGAGTTAGTCACGTGTTGTGGTCAAAATTTGTAATTTGTGTTTTGTCCTTAATTGTAATTTGATAGAAAATTTTGGGCATTAAGCTGGAAACCTAAAAACTGGCTAGGCTGATGAAAATTTTGAGCAACGTTGACACAAATAGCCTATCGGCTAATTAAATTAAGTTCACTTCTTCCAAAAATGAATTTGCACAATAAATGACCGAGATATTAAATGGGTTGATTTTGGCCCAATCATTTTTGCCTACAAGGAAATAAATTGAAAGAATATAATTAAAATAATAACAATACTTCCCTTCTATCCAGCGCACCTACTCCCACACTAACCTTAAACTATTTATCTTTATTTTTATACACGCCTCTTATTGCAGCTGTGTTTGGAGGGAAGAAGGCATTAATGGTGGCACATATGGTTGGAGATGGCAGGTAGATCAGGGAATCCCTTTCTTATTTACCTATGTTTTGCTTCATCTTACATTCATATTTCTTTTATACTCAGTGTTTATTTCTTGTTTTTCTGATGCTAGCAGATGGATTGAAGAGCAGAGTTTATTTTTCTTTAAATTTAGATAAATAAATCTTTCTCTTGACAGCGCATGATTATGGAGCCGTGGACTATATGTGCTCACAAATTTGTCCATGAATTTGAATCTGACAGCTATATACTAAAATTTTATTTTTCTCGCTGCCTCCAAAACTCTTTGTTCCAGTTCATTTTATTTCAAACATAGACTGTGTTTTTATTTATTTATTTATTTATTTTTCTTTGGTGCAGCAAATACAAGTTTAAATCCCTTAAAAAGTACTAACCTCTGCATACTCAGGCAACCACAAATTTAGCAACTATCTGTATTTTCCCAAAATACAACTTAGAAATTGCAGATAGAAAAGAACAAAAAAAAGCATCCTGGGAATTTAGATTTTCAAGGTCCCCGATTTATTTAAATGCACAACTACTCTCACAGTATCTTCTCTTTTATATAAATCTTGTTTTTTCTTTTAATTTTAAAATTTAAATGGATTTCTTTTGTTTCAGATTTAAGATGTCTCAGAAATATGCAGTGCAATATAAATCTATTTATTCCTTCTAGATGTCCAAAGGAGGATTGTACACTTTCATATATATCTAACTTATTTAGTGTTATCACTATATATGACTATATATATATATATAGTTTTTTTTTTCCTTTTTTCATTCCTTGTGGCTATAGATATTCGTGCCATGATGAGCAACATATTTATATTAATACATTTGTTTGATTTATAAAAACAAAAACCAAAAAAGAACAATATTTAAAAGAGTGGGAGGAAGCCCACCCATATGGAGCAACGCCTCCCACAATGGAGGCCGCTGGTCTCCCATATGGGAGTCGTGGCTCCCATATGGGGCCTAGCTTTTATGCAGCCTCTATTTTATTTTTTTATATTGATTTTATTTTTTTTAATATGTTTTTTTTGTTATATTTTAAAATATTACATTTTTCACTATTAAGTTTTAACAAATATATATATTGTTTTAAATATATTATTATTATTATTTTTATATATAGTATATAAAAATATTTTAATATATGTAATATATAAAATATATATTATATATATATCTCATATATAATACAAAAAATATACACATATATTTTAATAAGACATATATATCTTTTTTTTTTAAATAACATATATATATGAACCAAGAAATAAATTTTATAGTGTAACACACATGCATGTACATGTTTGTGAATTTAATGATTGGATAGTTTCTTCTTTTTCTTTTTCAAATTTCTTTCAAGAAATATACTCAAGAACACCCAAAATTGATTATTCTTCTCATTAATGATTTGTATGTAATTGGAAAAATCTAAATTGCAAGTGTCTACTACTCCACTTTGTAGATTTGCACTCGTTTCTTCAATCTTGATACTCTTATATGTTTGCAAAATCTACTCTAACATTCATGATAATCAAATAATTATTTTTGCAAAAGAACTAAGGATGCTTATTCAATTGTAAAGAAACCACAATTAAGTCCACATGATATTTCTTTCAAATTTCAAATGAAAACACTTTGTTTTCAACACTTTTGTTTCTTTAAAACATGCTTATAGATTATTTTCTCCCTTTTTTTACAATAGGATGCAAACTCTTTACATAAAAAATTCCATACTACAAAGAACATTTATAAATGCAACGAACAACATACCAATAACTAAAATCTTGTTCTCATCCATTTTACTTTTCTTCATTTCAACAAGATACTAAACTTTTTTTTTTTTTTTTACATGAATACTAGCAATATAAAGAATATCACACCAAAGAATTGAGGCTTTCTCTCCACCCTACCTTAATGGCATCATGAAACCTCATGGGCTCTAGCCATACCCCCAAGCAAACACATTTATATAGACCCAAGATAATGGGGTCTCCACAAATACTTCAAAGAGATTTAGAATATCATACATTAAAATCATACCTATTAAAATATGCATTCCACTTCAAGGGAAATGAACTTTCATACCCCAGTCTCTCACTCAAACACAGGTAAATATAGAAGCAACATCATTGAATGAAATAACCAAATATTTGTAAGGAGAGAAGGACTTATCTCTCTACATGGTTTGTAGGGATGAATCTCATTTCTTCCAATCATGATACTAAGCTTGAACCTTCCATCTTCAATATCAAAGAACTCCTTTTTTTTTTTTTTTTTTAGAGCTCGCTTCCTCTCTCTTTCTTTTTCTCAACACTCAACCAAAAATTCTCCAAAAAGAGAAATGGGTAACAACCCTATTTTCCTTTCTCAAAAACATATAAAGGGGATTTCAACTTGAATCTTCTTGAATGATGGAGTGACACTTGTCACTCTCTCATAAAATCCTCAAGCAAAATCTCCCACAAGTGCTCACACGTGTGAGCAAGCTTGGGGAGATGGGAAAGGAAGGAGTGTACTCCACTCAATCACAAAAGTCTTCATTCCCATTAAGAGGAGTATGGATTACTTGTCCACTTCATCTCCATTGTCTCATCTCATAAATGAGTTTGAGAGACAAGACACATTCTCTTGCCCCAAGGTCTCCCAAATTCGTCACCCTCTTAAATGAGCATTAAAAGAGGGTCATATCTTGGATATGGGCCAAGATATGGTCATAAATAGACCACCAACCCATAGGTACTTGCCTTAGGGTACTAGAAAAGGTGGAAATACATAAAATAGGTCTTTTTAAAACCTCTTAAAAGCTTAAGAAAGAATGAATTCGAATTTTAACTTAATTAAGGGTCTCCAACTTTAATTCTCCACTCTCACACTTAACCATATGGTAATAACACTTAATTATCCCCACAAACACACTTTGCATTTAACCCACACATAAATCACCATTACACATTAACTATATACCTTAATCTTCAAAATATTTTCTAAATTCTAATGTCTTATTTATAAATTCAAAATAACTAAACCATAACCACGATACTTAGTTGACCTTTATTGTTAATTCCACATTGACTCACCTACTTTCCTACGCAACACAATTAAACATAGTTAGACCATAATAACAAACCACATTAATTGTAAATCGAATCTTCATAACTTTATCCATGAATAATTGACATAGTTAATTACTTGAATCCAATGTAATACAAAACAACAATTATCTTATTTCAAATTCATCTTATAACTTCAAATCTTATTCAATAATTTACATGCACATACATCTTCATTAAGTACTTGATAATGACAATATAACATAAAGTAAAAATGAACTACAAGGTTACGGTCAAACAATCACCTTATTTATCACCTGCAATATATTTAACCATATATTTAGGAGAAATGTATAAAAATTTAAGTTTGTGTTAGTCACATGCAAGGCAGGGTCTTACAGAGACCCTTTCAATAATAACAGTTCCATCCACCAAAGAATTAGCGAACTTCAAAGAAATCTTGGGGTCATGCCCCTGCATCCCCTCCACAAATGAAGCCAACTTGCCCTATTCTAGAATGGCCCAAAACTCCTTGTCTTGCTTCCATCTGTCACAACTGGTAGGTTCATCCTGAACCAAATCACCCCCAATTGATAAAATCACAAATTTTAGAGCAAAGTAACACTAGCTGTAGAGACATGGCTATATGAAAACTAGAGCCGCAAGTAAATGTAAATATGAAAAGATTGATTAGCAGGCTTAAGTTTCCATAATTGAGGAGCATGAAAACTATCAATAAGAGCTGACATCGTATCCAACTTGATCTCATTTGGATAGCACTTTAGCATCATGTTAAATTAATTCGATCACCTGACTTGGGATATGGAGGAGATTAGGTCCCATATTACTAAATTTGGAGTAAAAGCTCCCCAATTTTCTAACACATTGATAACTTTATTGCCGCTCCTATACACGTGCTTAACGTTGTAGTTCCCAAAGGCAATCATGAGATTGCGAGCCGAGGCCACAGGGTCCTGAAGGGTCTAGTAGGAATAGGCTTTCCCAGTCAACATGAGAGTCGTGTTTCTAGAGTCCCCTTCTATAAGAAAATTTGAGAGCCCAACTTGCGTGACAATTTGTATGTCGTGGAAGACCATTGTCACCTCGACAAAACTAGACGATTGAACCCCCAAGTTGACTACGTAGGCTAGAATTAATTTCCCCTTGTGGTCAGGGATAACCCCACTCCACCCACCTATCCTTGTTATGATCTATAAGAAATTAATGATTCTTCAGGACCTATGAAGGGATATATATAATCCCTCATACTTTTTCTATGTTTATTTGAGTTATATATATAAACAAACACGTATATACATATATATGTACATACACATACATATACATACATACATACATACATATATACATACATATATACATACATACATACATACATACATACATATACATACATATACATACATATATATATATACATACATATATATACATGTATATATGTGTATGTAGATATACATACATATATATGTATGTATATATATATATGTATATATATATATACATACATATATATGCATGTATGTGTATATGATATATATATACATGTATGTAATACATATATATACATATATATATATGTATATGCATGTATATGTAGATTACACATACATGTATATATATGTATATGCATGTATATGTGTAATAGCACACATATATGCACATGTATATATGTATATGCATGTATAATATTATATATAAATGCAAGATATATATTAAATGCACACATGTATATATATGCACATGTACATAAATACACTATCTATAACATGTACACATATATATGCATATATATGTGTGCATATACATACAATATTACATGCATACACACATATATATGCATATGTGATGTATTACAACTGTAATAATGTGCAATGTATATATGCATACATACATATTGTGGTGTACATACATATTACATGCACAATATTGTGTATATACATACACATATATATACATACATATGTGTGTATGTATTATACATATACATTACATATACATTACAATATATACATACATATTTACATACAACACACGCATGTGTACAATGTAAAATATAAATACATGCATTATGCATAATACATGACACTAAATATATGTGTGTACACATAACATTACACATTACATACAGAGCGTAATATTACATATATTATGTGCCATTACATGTATGCATAAAATACGTTGATATTGCATGTATGTATAACACACACATTTAGAGTATATGTATGCACATATATATACATATTATACATACATATATATACATATATTATACATATATGTATATATATATATATACATACATATATGTATGTATGTATCTGACTATACATATACATACATATTATACATATATATACATACAAATATAATAAAATAAAATAAATAAATATTCATACACAGAGGTATGTGCATATTCCCTAATATATTTGTAAATTATGAGATTCATAAAGATATAATTATACATATAAATGTGAATATATTTCCTTAGGAAAATGGTAGACAATGGTTCAATAAAGAAGCTTTTTAAACAAACATCCATGAGCTTCTTCAAATATCCAACCTGCATAAGGACAAAGAAGGAATGATAAATTCGAAGAGAACACTTTTTAAGGAATATCTTGATGAATTAGGTTTTCCCTAGGGATGCCCTAAATCTAAGGGTGGGGAAGGATTCATCATATGAATTAGAATTTATCCTCATCCACTTAAAATACCCCAAGTTCTAATTGTTTAATGATTAATTAACATAATCATGCTCAAGGAGAAAATATTTCAAGGGGAAAACTAAAACTTTATCTTTATAATGATAAGTACAAGTGACTTTTTATAATTTAATTTTATGAATTTGGGAAAATTTGGGATGCGAGGATATCCTCAAATTTATAAGGATTTAGAAACCCTTTTTGATATATATTTAATTTAACTATAATGAAAATTGAGTAACACGATAATTGTTTTATTCCACACATTAATATAACTTAATTAAGACTATATAATATTAGAGAAATTAATATCTATATGGTTAAGTTTTTTTTATTTCTTAAAAAAAGTAACCATTATTGCAATAATTATTCCATCGATTAATTTAATTAACTATTTTTTAACTTGGAAAACTTATGTTAAGTTATCCTTATTGTGGTTTTTTATGAACATATTTATTTCCATACCAATGAATTTAAATTTAGGGTTAGAGGTATGGTCGTTTTTAATTACAATGTTAGTACTTTAGGTCAATACATCAAACATAACCTCAAGATTTATCTAATGTGACAAGTTCCTTTTATTTATACATATTCTAATAAATAATTTTTGATATTATTAACAACATAAAAATTCTTAAGATAGTCTTAGGACACTTGATTCTCATCAATTCATGGAATGAATAGTCTAATTCCTTAATTATAAAAATTCTCTATGATGATCAAAAGTGTCTCTTGTATAGGGAGGTGTCACAAATGATTTTAGTGTGTAGATGTGGGTTTTTTAATTTCATTTTATGGTGCTAAGTTTTGGGGTGTCATTCCATGATGATTTTACCAAAAAGTAATATATTTTAAATGAAGCATCTATTCTCATATATGATGATATGATATATTATGTACCCTCTTTTAGGATTAGGGACATATACTTGTTAGTTTGAGATCACCTCTTTATGATGACTACCCTAGCATTGCACTTTGTATTGATTATCTTTTTATACTCTTCCTATATGTCACGATGAGTAAATAGAGCCACATTTCTTTAATATGATTCATTATTTCACATATGATGATGAAATTTATAACGATTATTCTATTACTTCTACAATTCACATGATTTGTTATGCCTTGATGAAGATACACTAGTTTACTAAGTAGAATGCATTAACATAATTTACTATACATGTTGATCATAGTGGTTTTATGAATTCTCATTTGTATGTGAAATATTTCTTACTTTCTAATTATATGATATACTTATGTAGTAGATATCTAGAATGGATTGGTTCATATTGCTTTATTTTTACTTAACTTTCTAATTTATTTCATGATTTCATTTACTATTTATCTAGAATTATAAGAATTAGGAAAATCTAGGAGATGAGAAACAAGCACAAGTGAACAATGCACAATATTATATTCAGATGACTCAATTACAATGAGTAAAAAGCCTTGCATATATAGGAAGGGATGATATAATCTACTTATGAGGTGGATTGACAAGTGCCCCATGAAGTGGCACAAAAGAGTAGACAAGTGTCCTATATGTATCAACCTTAGGAACACTTGGAGTGTGCAAACCAACAACCTCTATGAAAAAGTCATCAACCTTGTGTGCCAAGTGTTGTGTGACCTTGAGGTGAGATTGAAAGTCTTCCAAAATAAAAAAGGTATATGTGCATGAGGTTAACCAAATAACTTGGTAACCTCTAGAGGTCTAAAGGTTACAAATTTCGGTTAGACAAGATGTTGTTTAACCTCATCAACCTATGTAAACTTAAGTATAGTGAATAGATTAATTATTCACACTAACACCCCCTTTAAGTGATACTTAGGGATATCACAAAAGTGCAAATAGATAGAAATGGGTCTTGACTAAAGGCCATGTTAGGTACCCACGTACAATGTATTCTCTCACAAATGGAGAAAAAGGAGAAAACCCAATGGGAACAAAAACCCTCTAAAAATAATAATTAGGGTTTAAGACCTTCTAAAAATATGTCCCTTGATGATAGGAACATGATGATGAAGAACTCCTGAAGCATGTTCAAGTTGTAAAATCTGTCAATGATAAACTGGTGTTTGTTGGAATCAACAAATCTCCAAGAAATGTGGATCAAGATGAGAGATACAAAACACTACATGAGTGAACATATGAACACTACTCAACCAATGTACACAAAGTTTATCAAACTTTGTGAAGTTGATAATATGGATAGTACTGTGATAAGGAGTACTAGAATATCAAAATGTGATCCACTAAAATAATCCCCCATTCAAGAGATCAAGATAGAAGGTTCACAAGACCTAAAAAAAGTCCTCCACTGCTTCATTAAAAGAAGAATTAGCATAACACATCATAGCACCCCCTTAATGCTAAGAGAATATAAGCAAAACCAAATGAAATCGAGAGTGTGCAAGGAATGTAGAGATGTACATGAAATAGGGAAAGGGTGCACTCCAAGGAAAACTCACACGAGGTGAGAATCACAAGGATCCATGTTGTTATGGCATAACCCCTCATTACACTTTATAATTTAGTGTATGTACAAAATTTTCCCAAATTCACTCCCTAAGGAACACACATTCAGTTGTGTGGCACTTTATATGAGCAAATTTACAAACTTATTTTCTATTATAAGTTCTTCAAAATTAATATCATGAGGCGGATTAAGAAGACATATACTTGATGAAACTAAAAAAATGACAAAAATTGAAAATTAAAACCTCCTTTATTCAAGGAATAACCCCCTTTTCCACATTCATTACAAAATAAAAAAGTGACTCCTCTTTTACAAACTTTTAACTATGGCAAAAAATTTCACCTCGCCCCATATGCTTTCCTTTTCCAAATTCATTGCAAAAGAAAAAAAAATGCTCTTCTTTTACAATTTTTTAACTAAGGCAAAAAAAATCACCTCCCCCTTTTGTTTACAAAAAAAATTAAAATGGTCCGTTTTCCAAAGGCTTGTAAATTACAATGACTAATAGCAAAAAAGTGCTAAAGTTTGATGGAAACCACTAATGGTTATAATACTTGTGACAGTAACATCTAATATAATTTAAAGGTTAGGTATTAACAAAAAACAATAAATGTTAAAGATATCCCAACATTAAATAAAAATTTAAGCATAGTATGCCAAGTGTTGAGTGACTTTGAGGTGAGATGGAAAGTCTTCCAACCTCAAAAAGGCATGTGCATGAGGTTAACCAAATAACTTGGTAGCCTCTAGAGGTCTAAAGATTGCACATTCGATTAGATGAGATGTTTTCTAACCTCATCAACCTAAGTACACTTTTAAGTATAGTGAATAGATTAATTATTCACACTAACAAGAATAAGTTTATATAATAATAGAATCAACTAACCATAAAACCTAGAAATTAAAGATATTTTTAAAAGACATACAAATATGTAAATTAGAAGGGTACTTACTTGAGAATGTAAAAAAGTATATCTCATGGAGGGAGGAGGTGAATTTTTTTTTGTTGAGGTTTCTTAATGTAGGCATCTATTTTTGAGTGCTTTCGTTAGTTCTCCTCATTATGTGAGTAGAGGAGAAAATGAAATTATAGGGACGGAAATATTTAATAGCTTTATGAAACCCGTACCCATTATAAAATTGGTAAGTGTTTGTAATGAGTACCCATTTAGGAATGGGATCCCAAACCATAATGGGTACCATTCCAACATTCCAAATGGGTATGATTTTAGGTTTAGGACCCCATTTCTAAATGGGTACCCATTTTTTATCAAATAGGTACCTATTCTAACCAAAAAAATTACCCTTGACACTTTCACTAAAGTTGGATCCATTATCTTGTTTTGACCCAAACCCTAAATAATGAAATAAAGGCTTAAGGAGAAACTAAATATAAAAATGACGGTTAAAATCTAAAGCACATAGACTTGAAACTTAGAAAATTAAAAAATATAGTCTTAAATGATAGCTATAAAATTGTTGGGTTCACCAAAATGCATACAAACTTTAATATGGGTATGATGAATCAATCAATATAATTATAGGTCATAAACTAATTAATATTTAATTTTTTAGATTAATCAAAATGAAAAAAACAAAAATCAAGGTTTATTTGGAAAGATGTTGACTTTGACTATTGAAGATGCCATCACATAGAGGCAATATTTAAAATTTAAAATTGAACCCAAAAAGAAAAAATAAAGATAAATGAATCTTAAGATTTCTCAATGCTAGGATATGATCTTGCAATGATCTCATCTAGGTGGCATGGTTGTGTCTTAATGACATAATTTTTTCTTATCTAAAACTTGTTCTTTCATAATTGAAAAAAATGTTTGCTTGTGTGTGTGTCTATATATATTAAACTATACATATACACACACATAAACTATACATATATATAGATCAAAGATGAGAATGAAAGTTGATTGTCTAATGCTTGATGCATGGGTTTAAATTGAGTTTAATGTAAATTGAGTTTAATAAGCTAACTAAGATTGATTGTCTAATTGAAATATGTAAATGCAATTTTTTACCAATTGATATAATTTTTTGGTGAAAGTATCCAATGATGATTTCCTAAAATAGACAACCCTAGATTCAAATTTTAACTTTTTGGAACCCACATTGATATGTAATGCATATCCTAACAATGTTATAATTGGAATTAGAAAATTTTAATTTTTAAATTTGAAGAACTAGATTACCCTCACAATTTTGTCTCGGAGAAGACTTGCAATTGCAAACTAGTTTAGGAAGATGAAAAATCTAGAAACTAGATGAGTGCTAGTTTGAGATGAATGATTCAGTATAATGGAGTGAAAGTTAAGGTTTTTGGTATATGAAAGTGCTACAAATATAAAATTATATACCATAATTATATATTTACAATATCTATGGAAAATTTCATAAAGCATAAGACAAAAAAATAGAATATGCACTTCTTTAGACTCTACAACTAGATATAACATTAATACGAGTATGTAACATCTCATAACTTCTACAAATCACTGGTGAATATAAAAACACCAATATGCAACATTTTCTAACTTCTACATAACAATTAAGCAGGTTTATTTTTTTCTCAAAATTAAAATTGAACTTTAAAAAAAATAGGAATACTTAAAAAAAAGCTTAACAAGATTTCAACAAAGATCTTTTTAATTACAATATCTACTTATTTGTGCTAGCTAGCTTTTTAATAAAGTTACACCTTATAGTGATAACTTCACCAATTTAATTGTCAACTTAACCATATACAACTTACATAAATAGCACACTCTTCAAGAGTTTAGTAATCACTAACAATTTTATGTATCCTTCCCAAAAAAGTGCTAAATAATTAACCTACCAAATTTTATCTCTGATCATTAAACTAAATACAATTTAAGTTAGTCATACACAACTTACTTTTCCAGAGTTACAATTTATAGTGATGACTCCATCAATTAAGTTAGTTGGCAACTTGATCATGTACAACTTACTTAAATATCACACTTTTTAAGAATTGAATAAATACTATCAATTCACATAGGGGAGAGGACCCAGTACTTGAGCATGTTTCAATAGTTGTGATAACTTATTTGTTTATATATAATGCCCAATATTTTTATCAATATTGGACCGATAGTTGTGACTTTAAAGTTGTTAGTGTTGATGATGACTACCCATAATTAAACAAAATATATTCCTTTGATCTAAAAAGCAACCAATTATGTGATTCCACATCAGCGCTCAATAAAACATGCTGTGAATGCACAAGTATTGGTCTCACTTTTTTTTTTGGGCCTTTTTGGACAACTTGACAAAAAGCATGCTGATGTGGCATCATATTTGACAATGTGGCCCTGAAACCTTAGTTATAAGTAGGGGACTTGCCAAGTAAGCTGCTGTAAAAAATTGGGAGTGGTTTGAAATTTCCACGTAGGATAATTAGAAGTGCGAAGTTAGGGTGCACAACTACTGGATCCTCTCCCCTATCTTTACAAAAAATGCTAAATAATTATACTTTTCAAGAATCAAATAATTACTAGCAATTTCACATATCTTTGCAAAAAAATGCTAAATAATTATACTAACAAATTTTATCTTTGACAAATTTATATATAATTTAAGAATAACTGACTACACAATTTTGGAATTAATATGTATCTCACAAATAACAAACATACTATAACCAAACGCTTTGTTTGTCCACAAGTACTGATTGCAAATTCTTATCTAGTTTTTTGATTTTAGTCGTGACTAATGATCTCATTTGAAAGGTTCTGTTTTGAAAGTTTAGAGCTTAAAGACAAAATTTCCAGCTTAAATACAAGTCCCACAGCTAAAAATGAAAATAGGTAAATGGTGGGTATCGAATGCCTGAACGGGAAGAAGACAAAATGCACAATTTTGTGCCCCCACTTAGAAATGAGATAAACAATTTATAAATTGGTGGGAAAGATGCTCCTCATTTTCAGTTTCCATAGTCAAAACTCTATGAACTCTACAAAAGATATTAGTGGACAGCCGGTTCCTCTCATCCTATTTCAATTTGTTTGGACGTCCGAGCTAAATCCCTGGCCAAATGACTTATTATACTTTGTTTTCCTTTTCTTTGTCTCACTATATAAAATTTGGTTAATGAATACATTTGATAGAATGGTATAAATTCATTCTGGAACAAATCTAAACTGTTCCGTACACCAGGTATTTGAGCCAGGGACGTTTTTCATGTTTTTAAAATTCCTTTCTTGCAGCTGCTATTTTCACGTTGCAGTTCATTGATTGATATTGGATCCAAAAATTGCAAGTAGTAGGAGAATCTCGTGATATTAAAGCAGATTGCCTTATTGGCCAAGCATTACACGTTTATAATTTTTTAATTATATAAGTCATTAAAGGGAAAATGATTTCCAGAGATGCGTATGGAAGAAGATCAGGCATCGTCTAGCTAGGCTGCCAGGCTGCATGTTCAAAGCCTGATAGATATATATATATATATAATTAAAAGGGGTAGTCATCTTCACAGCTCACGGGAGTCTTTCCAAACGTTTTCTTGTGAAGGGTATTCAAAACTCAGATTTCATACGCTTCTTAATAGACAAATTATTGTTGGAAAAAGAGTGACTTGAACCAATAGAATGCGGCAGCGGGAATGTGCACGGAATTTGCTTAGTATTACGTGTTTGAATGTCCCAGAACCTCTCAATATAAGCACGCAAAAATGCCCATTGGATTTCATGCTGTCACACATGAAAGAATTGGACGGGTTAGCAGTTGGCACCAGGGCGGCTAAAGTTGACGGTTTAACAATAACAAATAATGTTTTTAAAGTCCTCACGTTTTGTTTCGCTATCTGGTATGTGTTGATTTTTTTATGGATCAGTAGATCTTTTATTTTGGTGTTGGAGTGCTCTATTATTAAGTCTTTTAAGACCAATCCATCTTTGATCTTTGTGTGGCTTATAACCAAACACTTATCCTTAAACCACTTTATAGAATGCTTGAGGTTCTGAACTTGACCTAATTTTGATACCATGTTGAGCTTTTCGTGGATTAATTAGAACTCAAACCTAAACCTCCTATTTTGCTCATGGATTGCTCTACTACTAAGCTATTGGTCAGTGATTTTTTTAGTGGTGAATATTCATCAATTGATTAATAGTTGAAATTTGAGAATCCAAATTTGGTTAATAAGCGTCTTGAATTGCCACATTTAAAAAAATATAAATATAGTATTATTTAAATAGGCAAATAATTTATTTTATTAAACTTTTTAACCCAAAAAATTCACAGATACAAGATTAGCCTAAATTTTATAAATTATAGTACAAATCTAAATTAATTTGTTAATAGTATATCATAATTAGTAGTTGCTTTAGGGTCATATTTCCAATATTTAGTTGCCACAATTGATTTAAAATATAATTTAATGACCCTAGTTGTATTCCGTGAGGTAAAATGTACTTGAGACTTGTAAAGATCATGGAGCCCGAAATTGCTTTTGGATTGTTGATATCCATTAAATCAATGGTTTACAACTAAATATTATAGAGTCTACCTCTTAAACCCATTGATTATTTCCACCATCGAGCCCTCTTTTTTCATAAGAATTAATTCTCTTAAATGGAAGGATTCACCATCATAATTAATGCATTCTCCAATTATTTTTCAAGATTTGTCAAGATTTTCTATAAATTTTTAGTGATATTAAAAAAATAACCAATAAAATTAATATTTTTTTCAAAAAAAAGAAAAAATTCACCAATAGAAATTAATATTTTTTTCCAAAAAAATGAAAGATCCACCAAAATTTTAGATTTTTTATTAAGAGGAGTTTTCTTAAAGTTATCACCAACCCATTTGTGGTCCAAGTGTGGCTTATTACCAAAGAATATGGGAGTACAAGTCTATGCTAATATCTTTTTGGCTAGGAGCCAAGGACTCACGAGTATCCATTCTTTTGCTATTTGATATGGGAGCATGAGCCTATGTTGATATCTTTTTGATTAAGAGTTAAAGGACTCTAGGGTATCCATTCCGCCAAAATCACTTGGGGCACGATCCTAACCTCATCCTTCATATTGTACCTCCCAAAGTTTGAACCTTGATGGATGGTGTAATAAAAGAACATACCATTGCCTTCATCAATTGTACTCAATCAATTAAACTACAACCTTTGATAACTATTTATTTTTGCTGTTATTTAAATTAAATATAAAGTGAGATTCAAGGGTATGTAGCTGTCACAAATTCATATGTGAAAACGTCTATACAGCCCCTAAAATGCACATTTGACTGCATTAATTAATTAATTGAAAATAAAAAATCCTTTCTATTTTGATTTTCAATTACCTAATAAATACAATTAAATGTGCATTCTAGAGCTGGATGGACAATAGTTTCATACGTCATCCTGGGAAGATGCTTTTGTCCTACGTGTATAAATAAGGATGAGCGCACAATCAGCCTGGCATATCGTTAACGAATAAAATTGGAAATTGATGATGGTGAGAATAATAGAAATCACCTTGTGTGCAGTGTTGTTATGGTATATGCCGGGTGCGCGGGGTCAGGTGAAGAGTGGGTGGTGGACGCTCATATCTGCCAATGGCGGCGTCTCAGCCATGCATATGACCACGACACACAAAGGCACAGTCGTTATGTTCGATCGCACGGACTACGGTCCTTCTCAGCTGCCACTAGACAAGGGGCGCTGCAGAGACGATAAGAACGACATGGCGCTACAGCACGACTGCTGGGCGCACTCTATAGAGTATAACATCGCCACAAACAAGGTCAGGCCGCTCATGGTCATGACCGACACGTGGTGCTCCGCCGGTTCCTTTGCTGCGGACGGAACCTTGGTTAGCACCGGCGGATACAACGACGGCTACAAGGCCGTCCGTTATTTCTCGCCCTGTGATAATTCTGCCTGTGACTGGGACGAATCTAAGCCCGCCAGACTCGCCGACAATCGATGGTATGCATCCAGTCAGGTTCTGCCTGATAACAGAATGATCGTTGTGGGAGGCAGAGGATCTTTCTCATATGAGTTCGTCCCGAAGAGACCCGGAGAGGGGTCTTACTATCTTCCCTTTTTGCTGCAGACGAATTTTGCCAATGAGGAGAACAATCTCTACCCTTTCCTCCATCTCTCGTCCGACGGAAACATCTATATATTTGCAAACAAGGATTCAATACTGCTCGATTACAAAACCAACCGTGTGGTGAAGACGTTTCCCACAATGCCCGGCGGGGCGAGGAACTACCCGGCGTCCGGTTCGTCTGCAATGCTGCCGTTGAGAGCCTCCGACGGTTTTCGAAGAGTTGAAATTCTCATCTGTGGAGGCGCTCCTGACTACGGCTTCAATTCTGCAAATTTCGGGAATTTTATCGATGCTCTTCAGAGCTGTGGAAGGATAGTCATCACAGACCCGAATCCTAAGTGGGAAATGGAGAATATGCCTGCTCCGAGAGTAATGGGCGACATGCTCAATCTTCCCAACGGAGAAATTCTGATAATTAATGGCGCATTGAGAGGAACCGCCGGGTGGGAGCTGGGAAGAGACCCGGCTCTCGCTCCTAACCTTTACAGACCTAATGCGGTACCGGGAAACCGGTTCTTCACGCTGGCTCCCTCTACCATTGCTAGAATGTATCACTCCACTGCTAATATGATGCCTGATGGAAGGATCTTCGTCGGGGGATCGAATCCCCACGCAGGATACGTTCTGTCTGGAACTACTTATCCCACCGAGCTTCGCCTGGAAGCTTACAGTCCCTATTATTTAGATGGTTCCTTTCGGGCCTTCAGGCCCACTATAACCGGTTTATCTTCTTCTTTTATTGGATACGGAACAAGGTTCATGGTCCAGTTTACTGTTTCCAATTACAGTCCCAACAGTATTGAATTCCATATTTATGCCCCTTCCTTCACAACTCATGCTTATTCAATGAACCAGAGAATGCTAGTACTAGCAGCAAATACTCCCAAAAGAGCGAGAGGAATATACTATGTAGGGCTGACAGCACCTCCAAATTCTGTGGCGGCGCCGGCGGGGTACTACATGCTGTTCGTGGTTAACAGTGTAATTCCAAGCGTGGCCAAATGGATTCATTTATCTTAGAAGTAATGGTCTTTGTGAAGTGTATATATTACAATATATTTTATATTTTGGGGTGGGAATAGGTACTGTTAGGAGTCTTATGGCTTGGCTTAGCTTGGGAATGGTTGAGCAGAAATCCTGCTCTTCCACCACATAAGATTGAAATTTGCATTAGGAGTGTGCATTATGTACGCCGTTCAGTGTTAATTCTTCTCGAGTCATCAAATAAGGTCTGACTGTTCTTTATTGTTATGACCAAAATTCTATCCTACACTGCGCTGCCTATCGTCACAAGATGATTGCAGTAAGTTGTAAGTGTGTAATGACTTTTATTATCTCATTTTTAAGAAAGAAGAATAAAACCTGCTCGGTCGAAACTTCTCTGTCTTGTCCTTTCTCATCTCATAGTTAGGTATTTGGGTATGCAAATTTCAAAAGGAAAAAATGTACAAATGTGCGAAAATAAAAAAAATTGCCGGATCAGTATGGAATATGAGATCTCAAATTCACCTCGAGCATATTTCACGGTCTCAATAAAAAAACTAGTAGATAATGAACTAATTTGTTTTGGGTTGCGGGGAGAGGAGGTGGAGGAAGGGGTGTGGCTAACCTGCTGAAGAAATTCCTTTAAAAGCCTATGTTTAGATATGATTGTATACTCTCCCGGATGCCATAGTTGGATTATGTATTAAAAATAATTTCAGTGTTCAGGTTGGAGGTTACATGTTGCATAGTCGAGTTATCCAAGAAAAAGGATTAACTAATTATCCGATTTTTTTTTATAGATTTGGGTTTGATTAGTTCTTGCTATAATATGCATCTTTAGAAATGGAAGTTTTAATGCATTTAATTTTTTTTTTGAGGTTAAAAATTTTATGCTTAATGAGTAAGAGAATATATGGAATATATGGTATTCAATTAAATAGAAAGTATGCTTAAAGAGAGAATTGAAAAAGAAGAAAAGAATGGCTACCAAGAAAAAACATGAAAGAAAGAGTGTATGTGTGCTAATAAAGAAGTGAAGGAATATAAAAAATAAATGATTTTAATTTTAATGTAAATATATGGGTTATAGAGAAAAGTATGAAATGTAATAAGATTCAAGGTAATGGATAAAATTAGTGGAACATTTTTAATAGATGTCATTGGAGAAAGAAAGAGGAACATATTTAGGGTTTAATTTTAAGGTTAGAGAAAGTTCCAGAGAAGCATGATGAAGTTTACAAATGACATTTTGAAAAAATACAAAGTAACATTATGAAAAAGTTGTCATGTGGTTCTTATAATTATCTTGAAGACATCTTTTAAAAAAAGAATGTAAAGAATCTTTGTTTTAAGAAGACTAATGTATTATATTATAATTATCTTGAAGACATATCTTTTAAAAAGAATGTAAAGAATCTTCGTTTAAGAAGACTAATGTATTAGATAGGAAGAGAAAAATATAGAATGCACTAAAGATGTTAAAGAAAAATTACAATGATTAATTAAAAATAAATCTATAAACAATTCAAAAGTAGTATTGTTAATGACATTAAAAGAAACGAGCAACGGAAAATCTGCATGTATTTATAAAATATATTATACTTGTCTTATTTACAACATCAAAAGTAAAGCTTTTGGATATTATAACCATCCTTTTACTTAAATTTTTTTAGTATGGTGAAAAATATCTTGCTTCAATATAAAGTTATATAATTATGATACACAAATATTAATGTAACTATTAAAATTGTCTTTTTTTTAATAATTTATTATTTTAAACTTACAAAAATATGAATTTTATAATTCACCTTGTGTTGGTGATTGAAATTTATTGTCATAATCCTAGAGAACTAACTCAAAAATTAAATTTGGTTACTTATGATGGTTTAGACTTATGATGTAAGACTCATAATTAGATTATAGAGAATTATTAACTAGTAAGTATGAGTAGCGTTTTTACACTTTGGCTTTGCACAATCAAGGTGAATATTTCTAGAGGTCTTGTATAAGATGATTAAGGATAAATAAAAAGCGAATTAGACTATCTTACTTAGTCATACGTTATGTATAAGAAAATTTTAAATATTTCTTAGTAGACATCCATTATATATAAGCTTAGGGATGTCTAGTAAACATAATTAAAACCATTCAACTAACAATCTGCTTATGATTTGAATTGTTGTTAATTATCAACTTTAGTTACAATGGTGTTAATTAGTGTAGTGTAGGAAATTGTATACCTTTGTAATTTCACACTGTGTTTGGGTCCTTTAATTTATTGGACTTAATTAAGCTTCTAATTTTCCAAATTATGCATTCCAAAGCCTTATTTTTTCCATCTTTTGAAAGGATAATCGATATTAAATTAATACAATCAATAATTAAATCACACATGTGTGTCCTAAACTTATAGGTTAGGACCCATTTTTCCAAGGACAAATGGGTCCTCTTTAAGTCTTAAGACCCATTTTTAAATATGTTTTTGATGGTTTTTTATTGATTCAAATTCAATTTGTAATTGTCAGCTTTTGGAATCTAATTTTTGAGAAATTAGATAAAGACCTATAAATACATAGTCTTTTTATCATTTGACATTCAAAAACACTCATCAAGGATCATTATCAAGACTTCATATGAGTAAATATTATTGTCAAGAACATTCAAGAGAAGATTTATCAATCACTTTTTGTAGCAATCAAGGTCCTAACATCATGTTCAAGCCTATGTGTGTTCATGTCATCTTGTGAAGGACAATATGAATTGTTGATCCTAAAGCATCCAAATCTATCAAGCAAAACAAGATCAAGTTCCTTGGAGAGATGTGTTTAACTTTAGTCCTCTTAGGGAAGCCATTGAAGGGTGGTGAGTTGTAGCAAGTATTATTCATTCATCATTTCCTTCCTTTTTCATTATCTTTCTATCAAGGTTTAATTACCAAACTTAGGGTTTGACTAAGGAAAACCCCCATTCAAATATTTTTTTTTCTCTTTGTGTATGTGCAAGTTGCAGAATGAAGAAGGATTGAAGAAGATATTGACAAGAAATTTTGCAAAGCTGTGCAAGTTGTCATCATTTCTCATTGTCAAGCTTCAAGCCACAAAAACTAGGTTGAAAACTTTATTTTTGACTTTTTGATAGTGGGACTTGTGCCAAATAGAAGCTAAAATATGAAAAAAGAGGACTATCAAAAGTGTTTTCAGAATCCTTAACCAAGACCCATTTTCCCATGGGCGAACCAATCCTTCAGTAGGTCTCAAAACTAATTTTTGGTGACATGTATATGTGTCTAGACCCTTCTCAAATCTACCTGCAAACTATCATTTCAGTTTCTATACTTTTGGAAATTTTCATTTCATGTACTAGGTCTTATTGTTCATTTAGTTTGAGCATTGCAAATCATTTTAATTTGATTTCAAATCTTACCTACTGTCTTAAGGACTGAGATCCAAGTATAATTGACTCACCATTGAGGTTGAAATTCAATCTTTACACCTTGTGATCTTTTTCCTAATGAAATTACCTTAGGGAAAGACACATAATAAGATCCTCATAAGTTATACATGAATAAAAAACACCTAGTCATTATTAAGGATCATCTTTCCCCACATTTCATTTTGGTGAACTTGACATACATGTAATAGAAAAGAACATAAAAAGAAAAGAAATAAAGTATGATGCTATTCCACCACCTATGTCCTACAAGAGACCAAGAGATAACCATATAATTCCAGTTGTGCCTCCTAAAACCAAAAATGTTTATAAGCCTAAAGAGAAAGTGGTTTCACAACCCACTGAGGTCCCTTTTGTTCCTCCACTAAGGGAAGAAAAGAGACCAATGGTTGAAAAACCTACTCCTACACCATCAAAAATTTAAAATTGTGCACTTGAAGAAACCAAAATGCTAAAGAGAATAGGTGTAGATGTCGTGATATTTCTCATCAATTATAAGAAAAGAAAAAACCAACTCAAACAAAGTATGATGATTCTCCACCTTCGCCACAACATAAAGCTTCTCCACCACAACAAAAATAAGAGCATATAATGGACATTGTTAGTAGACCTCTTGTTGTGATTAACTTGGATGATGATGATGATAAGATTGCTAAAATTGATGAAGAAGTGCATGATGAATTAAATTTTTGTTTTCCACTTTTATGAATTTATATAGGGGCAACTGTGACGACTCTCCTAAAAAGAGTGAATCACCACGTGTTGAACTTGGCGATTATTCCTAGATGGCACTTGTCATTGCCCATTTGGCTAGTTATCCACCTTCCACATATGATAAGCACAATTGGGATGTAGATGACTTACTTTAGGTTGGCTCACATGTGGCATACTCTCTTTCTTTTCTTTTTATGTTCTTTTTGATTGCATGTAGGTAATGTAATCCCTCATATTGTGCTACTTGGCATGTCTTTATGTTTGTGAGATTTCCTTGGATGACCCTTGTTACTCCATTGGTGCAAGGATACAAAGGAAGCGAATCCGTCGTGTCATTCTTCTATTTGTATCTCCATTTTCTATATGTCATAAACATTATCTTTTCTTTTGTCTTGTGTTTTCCTTTTATGGATGATGCAACGCATTGAGACATCCAAGTTTCTTCCATCTTGACCCAAAAGCTTTTTTTCTTTATTTTTGCTTTCTATGTGTCATTCCTCCTTTGTGTTTGTTCTTCCATGAAGTATTTGGGGAATGATGATGGTTTTGAGTTCTCTTATATCATTATAGAAAAGACATACACTAACCCTAAATCCATGGATCCCTTATGTATAATATTTTTGGATTGCATGTGGTGGAAACCTCCATTAATCATTGACATATAGGGATTTCCAAATAAGCTCTCATGGCCCTTTTTATCAATTAGAATTTATCATTTTCTACTTTAAAGAAATTTCTCACAAGTAGGGTGTTTAGAAATTTCTTTAAAGTGGGGGCTACATTGGCATTATTTCATTTTTGCATTGATATCGACATTTTTGGCTTCACTTTGTTCACAAGAGTTGGACTTAGTGTACTACTGGCATAACACATTGATAATTTTGTGGCACCTTATCAAAGTTATCAAGGAGTATAAATTTTGGTATGGTTGACACATGGGAACACACCTGTAGACCTGGTGTGTCTATCCCATCTACCACCCCTTTTTATGGGTACACACCTTGTATACTGTAAGGCCCCGCCTTGTATGCAACTAATACAACCCTAATGCACTATGTGTATTTTATTGATTACTAGTAAATCACATCGGAGATGATGAATGAAGTGTATTATTATTAATGTATTATATTATCAAACCTATTTAGACTCTCTAATACATCAAAATGAGAACATGTTTATATAACAAAATGGAACCTGTTGGATTTTGAATTGTTTCAAGAAGGGAATAATTAACCCTTGTATCATATATTGTGTTCTATAAGTAAGGATTGCTATCTAGGTTAAATGGTTATACTTTGAATCTTTAGCTTCTTGAATTTTCATCTTATAGAATCATGATGATGCATTTAGCGATATGTAAATTGAAAAATGAACATCTAGTCTAACTAGAGTTAATGCACGTTATGGTGGGGATGATTATGGTTTACAAATCACATTACAATGAACTAGTTGATTTATTACAAAACTAGGAGGGATATTGGAGTTAGATCTTACTTGACAAATACTAATGATTTTTATGTCTCCTAAGGTGGAAACTGGTAGTGAGTGTGACCAAAAGGTTTATAGCTCGAGTATGATGGAACACAAAGGTTGGTTGAATACAACCCGATATGCATGGATGAAACATCAATCAAGTAAGGTAAGACCACAAACATGTGGTAGAGGTGAGTAAAACATATTCTATATTTAATTAAGCTGTAATCAACAATTATGAATAAATTATATAAAAGTAAATTAAGGGGATAGATGAATGATTCTTTCTAATTGTAGCATTTAACTAATTTAAGACAGATTTTTAGCTCGATATAAATGGTGTGAACTAATGTGTAGGTATAAGAATTATGTCAAGGATAAAGGGATGACCATATAGACCTAAGTAAATACTTTTTATTTTTGTAAAATCAAATGTTGTGAACCCTTGTAACCAAAAAAGGAAAGAGGTGTTAGTATTTAATAGTGGAATGTTTGTGAGGGTAGTTAAGAGTGTTAGTAAGAGATTAGGGGTTTGTAAACCCTTAATTGGAGTTGAAATCCGAATGCATTCTTTATGATAGTTTTAAAATGGGTTAAAAAGTCCATTTTTAAGTGGTCACATATTTTTTAAGGTCCTAAGATAAGTACATAGGGGTTGGGGGCTTAATAATGACCATATCTTGGACCATATCCAAGATATGGCCCTCATTTATTGCCTTTTTTGAAAAGTGACGAATATGTGAGATTTGGGGAAAAATGAAATGTCTTGGTTTTCAAACCCAATTTTGAGATGTAACATGAGAGAGAGAGACCAAGTACTCCATCCCCCTCTTAATGAAGATGGAGACTTTTGAGATGGAGTGGAGTACACTCCTTCTCTTCCCATCTCTCCAAATTCGCTCACACATGTGTGAGCACTTGTGGGAGACCGTGCTTGAAGATTGAATGAGAGAGTGACAAGTGTCACTCCCTCATTCAAAGAGATTCAAGTTGAATTTATTATATATCTTCTTTGTGAAGAGAGAAAAGGTGCTACCGACTTCTCCTTTTGGAGAACTCTTGTGCTATGGAATGGAGAATGAAGAAGAAGGTTGGAGGGAAGCAAAAAACCCTCACATGTAATGAAGTTGTTTAAAGAGCATAGTTGTAGAGATAAGTTCTTGTCTCCTTGTTACTATCTAACTAGTTTAAAGATTTGTTGTAATATTTTGTTATTGCTTGAAAATGAGAGTCCAATTTTGTGAGTATGTGAATGGAGGGTTTGGTTGGTGAAATGGGTAGATAGAAAATTGTGTCCATAAGCTATTTTTTTCAATCTTCATACCAAGATCATTGGTAGTCTTTTTGTTCTTGCTCGGGGGAATGACTAGAGCCCTATGAGGCTTCATGATGTCATTTATGGTAGGGTGGAGAGCAAGCCTTATTTATCTATGTGTTATTCATTGTATTCTTAAATATTATATGTAATAGTGAAGGCTAGTATTTTTTTGTAAAATGAAAGGGTGAGAAAAACAAGTCCTTGTTTATTGACATGTAAATCATTTATTTTTCCAATGTTATTTTTAATATTTCAAGTTTGAAGAGATGAGTATCATATCTCTTCAAAGGAAGAATGAGAAAAAGAAAAGATGTACATATTGGCATGATATACATTATACTTCTAAACACTAATTGTAATATTCAAAATTTTAGTACATCTTGTTGCAATGGGACAAAAGAAAAGGAGATGGAGGAAGTTTTTATCCTTCACTTTTTAACTATTTAATACTTATATTTGTATTTGGAGGAATTCTTGAAGCCATGTTTAGAAAATGGGATGAAAAAGATAATATGTTTTTGTAAAAGAAAAAAAAAGAGATAGAGTAGAATAGATGTGAATTCTGTAGAAATGGTTAAGATTGCTTTATCTTACAAATATTACTCACAATAAAGGGTTGTCTTGTAAAATAAACTCCAAGGATTGATTATTGCAGAAGAAATGATTAATCTAATGATAGAGAAGAGAAATGATGTAATAATGAAGTTACAGATACAAGGAAATATAAATTACATAAACTAGTTCTGAATCTGGGTCATGTTGTTTGATTAGGTTCTTATGAAATAACTAGTATTCTTTAAAAAGACTTGATCGAAAATTTAGAGGAAATAGTTGCAAAAAGTACTGCTTTATATATATATTGCCTAGCTTACCTTCCAAATGACAAACTCATTCATTGGTATTAAAATGTATCCTGTAGAAGAAAAAGAAGGTAGGAAGGATTTATAAAGATCTTAATAGTAAATAATGGAGCTTGCTGTATAAGGAAGGAAAATTGAAAAAAAAATATGGCAGATTTAATCAGGAATGGGTAGCAATCCAACAAATGGACGAACCCACTAATAATAATCATCAAAATATATTATAAACCATTAAACAAAAATAAATGAATAAAAATATACATATATAAATGCCCTTGGACGTTAGGCAATATAAACAAAAATATATATATAATTTTCATTGGGAGCACACACAGTAAAAGAAAAGACATTTCAGTCATCTGTGTTGATTAAATAAGAGAGTAAAAAAATTAGTCTTCAGATTGTTAGCTCAGTTTAATTTTATTCATTTTTTGAAAGCAATATATATATTCGATAAAGTACAAAAAAATCCTCATTCCCAAATCTCCCATAAATCAACTATATGAGTGAAGTTGTGGGCTTTGGGGGTTTGAAATCACAAGAGAAAACAATTTCAAATGACGCAGTTACTCCCTCATAGAGTTGTCAGCCTCTCTCTCCTCAATAGCCAATGGTTGCAATAGACCCTAATTTAAATCTTTTGTGTAACATAGGATAACAAAATGCATAGTAAATTTCATAAATACAGTAATAGTATTTGAACAAATAGCATGAAACATTTAAAAGAGGAGAACGAATACCAAAAAAGCAGAGGTTTTTGTTTTGGGCATTGAACGTACAAAAGAAAATACAAGGAAATAAAAAAAAATAGGGGCTTAACATCTCTCACTCATTCTTTGTTGATGTAGCTGTACGGAAATATTCCCTTCCCTACTTTCCTCAGACCTCGTCCGTTTGGGCCTTCGTAGACTTTTGTACCTCAATAGGAGGGTGAGGCTCAAATAAAAAGAAAAAAAAGAAAGAAAAAAGAGGTTAGGTCAGATTGGACGCCCCCGATTAGGGCTTGGCCGAGTAAATCCAACACTCTAATTTTTATTTTATATTTATCTAAGGCATGAGATAGAAGTATGTGTGTAACTTTTAGATATGACCTACGTGAGGATGAGGGATTTTTGAGTGCCATTTCTTTTCCCGATATTGTTCCCATTATTTTTTAAAATTTGGGAGCACTCCCTCTCATTATGTAAAACGCCCCTATTATAATGGAGATCACTTTCCACCTCTAAATTTAATTACCTTCCATACCCCTTTGAGTTCCTTCCCTTACGTGGCTTCATAATGATAAAGGAATAGTAGACCGTCTTCTGTTTAGGGTTCAAAATATTGGATTAGCTTTAGATAAATAAATAATATGGAGGTGGATATCATAAGGATAACTAGGTTAAATTGCAAACCAAGTCTTATTAAATCCGATATGTGCTTTTTTTTTATGTGTTTAAAATCTAAAAAGGAGTCCTTAATAAGTCTCATCCTAAATAGTTTTTACACATTAAAACATTCCCTTTAAGTATCCTAAGAATTAGGAAAGAAAAGAAATCGTGGAATTCTCTTAGAAATCTAAGGTTTAAATTTAGTTTTTTTTTAAGTATTAGGATGATACTTATAAAGTAAGATAACTCAAACTTAGTTTTTATATATCTAATAGATCATATATGTAATAAATTCTAATTATGATATTTTTAAAATAATTTATAATATTGTATTTATTTATTTTCTTTTTTAAGTGTCAATTTTATTTTAAGAAATATATATTGGAATGATTTTATTTAAAAATTATGGGTAAAGAGGTCACGAGTTTAGAGTTATGGTTTATTAGGAAAAAAGAAACCTTCATAATCATTTATTTAGGTATATCAATCACGTAAATAAATATTGATGTATTTTGTTATTATAATAGTCAGAGGTAAATGAAGAGAAGGCAAATTTTAAATTTAAGCATTGAATAACATACCATTTTAATGTGAAATTTAGAATAAGAAACTATTATCCTTTTAACAATATATATATAGGAATATGAGTTACCCTTGTCATTATAGGTGATCAAGTTTTAGATAGTTAATATTTACAAAGAAGGTGAGGACATTTTAATTATTCATGGTCTAAATATTATATATCATAATAAACATATAGGCCCTATGGGGCATCGATTAAGAACAATGACCTTAAGTAATTATTGTGAACAATTTGTACAAACATGATAGTATTTATCTAATATATGAAACATGTAACTATTGAAATGAGATTCAACCTCGTGATAGATTAATAATACTCCCATTTTAGTGTGAAGATTATTGCTATTGTCAAGATAGACTTTTAATAATACCCAACCATGGTACAAAACTAGTATAACTATAACCTAGCACCTAGAGTCGCCTTGTTCCTCATTTAAGGGTGCACATGATGGACTTCATGCACCTAATCATGTTTATTCCCACATCTCCACTCTCGAGCAATATGTTGATGGAGAGTTTGCTCAAGCAACGCCACTTGATGTGTATAGATCACTGCCATATTTATGTATGGTTAATGTATTAATAATGTTAATGTTAAACTTGGAAGTCCTATTGTGTAAAGGTGGCACTATGTGTATATGCTGGGTTGTGAATCTATGTTGTTTAAAAAAAAAAAGTTGTGATGGTTGTGTTAGATCCACATTAAAATGTGGGCATGACATTAAAGAATAATAATTTCATTATGAAGGAATAACTATGGAAACATCTTGAATATAGCTCCAACCATGTTATTTATACAATGAAACTTTGTAATGACACTTAGCACTTGCATTAAATTTTATACGAAGTTAATGTGTTTTCTTTAAAAAAAAAATGTTAGGTTTATCTATTGTAAAATTATGGGCATGACATATACCTAGTGTGTGTTTCTCATTTTTCCTTTGGGGCTCACCTACTATATATCAGATTGCACTAGCCCTTGTGAAGGTATTTTATGGATGTGGCATAACGCAACTTTCTAGTCCATCATTTTTTCCTTTTTTTCCTTTTTATTTTACATTAACTTTGACATTGTATGCTTGTGTATCTTGTCTTGTTGCACATATCTTACACATCTTGTGTGTCTCTTTGTACTTATTTTGGTTTTCCATGGGATATTAGATCTAGGGGCTTGGCCACCTCCTTGATCTTTGTCATCTTATCTCATCAACATCTATACACTTGGACCCCTCTTGATGCATATTTTCCTACTTTAGTGTGAGTCTAAGTGTAAGTTCATACTCCCACTAAAGTGGGGGCTAAATGTAGTGTAGGAAATTATATACATTTACACTTTCACATTGTCTTTGGGTCCCTTAATTTATTAGACTTAATTTAGCTTCTAATTTTTTAAATTATGCATCCCAAAACCTTTTTTATCCTATTTTTTGAAAGGAGAACCAACATTTAATTAATGCAATCAGTAATTAAATCACATCATAGACTGTGTCATAGAATTATAGGCTAAGACCCATTTTTCCAAGGGATAATGGGTCCCCTTTAAGTCCTAAGACCCATTTTAAAATATGTTTTTGGTGGTATTGCATTGATTAAAATTCAATTTGCAATTGTCAGCTTTTGGAATCTAATTCTTAGGAAATTAGATAAACACCTATAAATACATAGTATTTTTATTATTTGAAATTTAAGAACACTCGTCAAGCATCATTATGAAGACTTCATATGAGAAAATATTATTGTCAAGAGCATTTAAGAGCAGATTTATTAGTCATTTGTTGCAACACTCAAGGTCCTAAAATAATGTTCATGCTTATGTGTGTTCATGTCATCTTGTGAAGGCTAATATGCATTGTTGATCCTAAAGAATCCAAGCATTTTAAGTATCCAAATCCATCAATAAAAGCAAGATCATATTCCTTGGACAGATGTGTTTTTCTTCAATCCTCTAAAGGAAGCCATTGAAGGGTGGCAATTTGTAGAAATAATTGTTCATTCATCATTCCTTCCTTTTTCATTATCTTTCTATCTATGTTTAATTACCAAACTTGGGGTTTGACTAAGTCAAACCCCCATTCAAACAAAATAAATTTTATCTTTGCGTATGTGTAGGTTGCAGATTAAAGAAGGATTGAAGAGGATCTTGAAGAGAAATTTTGCATTGTTGCATAAGTTGTCATCATTGTTGTCAAGCCATGAAAACTAGGTTGCAAACTTTATTTCCAACTTTCTAACGGTGGGACCTATGCCAAATAGAAGCTAAAATATAGCATCAAAGGACTGTCAAAAGTGTTTTCAAAATCCCTAACTAGGAACCATTTTCCCAGGGGCAAACCAGTCCTTCAACATGTCTCAAAACCAATTTTTGGTGATAGGTACATGTGTCCAAACCCTTCTTAGATCTACCTACAAGTTGTCATTTCAATTTTTGTACTTTTGGGAATTTACATTTCATGTACTATTCATTTATTTTGAGCATTACAAATTATTTTAATTTGATTTCAGATAGATTACCTATTGTCCTAAAGACTAAGATCTAGGTTTTATTGACTCACCATTGAGGTTGAAAGTCAAAATTTACACATTGTGATGTCTTTCCTAATGAAATTCCCTTAGGGAAAGACACATATTAAGATCACCATAAGTTATACATGAATAGAAAATGCCCCATCATTATTTAGGGCCATCTTTCCCCACATTTCAACTAGTAATCCATCTAATTATTTCATTTTTCACAATGATGTGAATGCTTTACATTGGAACCCAAAAGATTCTATAATTACCAAACATCTATATTTACAAGGAATAGATAATTTCAAGCTTAGTTTAACAACAAACTACCCTTTTTATTTTTTATTTTAAATTTAATTTTATAATAATTATAAATACTATTATCTTTTATTTGGTGATCATAAATGGATCTCCTTAGGGACACTTCTTAGTGTCAGGTGGTATCAAGCAAGGGAATCCTCTTCCCCCTAACTCTTCATTATGTTGGTGGAGGTTCTTGGTTGTACTATTGCTAAAGGTATCTCGAATGGTAACTTGGTTAGTTTTTCTCCTTCTACTTCTCAACCAATTTATCATTAATAGTTTATTGATGATACCATCCTCCATGGGGAAGCTACAAATTCTAAGGCTAAGGGTTGGATCAACATTCTCAAGGAATTTTCTTATGCTTCAGGTCAATGTATTAACATGGCCAAAAGTATTGTGTTCTTCCTCAATTTTCCCCCCTCCAAATCAAAATATCAAGGATCCTCAATTTTTAGACCCTTACTCTCTCGTCTACCTATTTAGGAATGCCTCTAATGGTTAGAAAGGTTGATTTTTTTTTTGGTCTAGCATAATTGAAAGAATTCAAAGGAAACTTATAGCTTGGAAGAGTTCCCTTTTGAGTTTTGTAGGAAAACTTATCCTCCTAAAAACCACCTTACAAAGCACTGTAGTTTATCTCCTATCCCTATTCATAATTCCTTCTTCATGAATAGATAAATTGGAGAAAATCCAAAGAACATTTCTATGGTCGAGAATTGAAGAAAAGAACCACTTCTCTTTGGTAAATTGGGATACTGTTTTCTCAAACAAAATGAATGGAGGCCTTGATATAGGGTAAAAGTACAAAGTTGTGTCACACTTTTGACCAACTTATCAACACAACTAAATTTAAGTATTTCTAACCACAAATCAATTTTGTTCAAATATATGATCTAGTAAGATTCATTTTAGCTAAGTTAGATAAATCAACAACTTTTCCAACTAAAATTGTTATATAAATGTATATGTAGCACCACTTTGAAGCCAATTTACTGAAAAGATAAAATTATTTTAAAAAAATGATGTTTCAACAACTACTAGTCATGTAAATAACATTTTTTAAACATAAAAATACCATTTTGTAGATCCATAAGTGTAGTTTTTAAAATTATATATATTGTGAAACGACATAAAATAGGTTTTGGGTTTATGAGATGTGAATCAAATATGATGTGATGAGAGAACTATTTTCCTTTATTTCATTAGGATATGAGATCCCCACAATGAATTGACTAAAAACCCTTAGGTGAATCAAGTCAATGTGAGAATATTTAGATTTCCTTATGATTGAAAGACAGGGGTCAAGGTTAAACAACACTTTGGGGAGAAAAAATAAAAAATAGTAAATCAACTACAAAATGCAATCTAAAATTTGAAACAACAATATTAAACTTAATATTTGAAAAAAAAAATAGAATGCAAATTTGAGAAGGGCAGAAACATGTGTACCAGTCACCAAAAGTGTTTTCTGGAAGCTGATATGAGACTCATTTACCCCTGGGTGAATGGGTCCAAGTACAGGGGTTTCAACAATCTTTCAAGAGCCTCTAGTGTAGATCTGTAGCTTTTGATTTGTCTGGGTTTTATTGTCAAAAAGTCATAAATCTAATATGTAGGTTAGATTCCATGATTTGACAATAGCTTTGACAACTTTTGCAACTTTGACAACTTTATAAATCTTGCTCTTCAAAAGGTCTTCAATCCTTCATCAACCTAAATATGCAATCTCACACACAAGAGAGAAAAATGTTTATTTTTGGGTGAATGGGGGTTTGCCTTTGTCAAACCCCTTTTTGGTAATCAAACCTTGAATTGAAATAATGAATGAAAGAGAGAATGAAGAATGAACACAACTATGTTACCACTCAACAAACCCTTGTATGAAACCTCAAGATAATGGATATCTTAGGAGACCTGCAACTTGCATGAAATGGGTGAATTGGATGTGGATCTTGATACTTGAAATGATGCTTGAACTGATCTTGAAACCTACATCACAATGTTAGCTCCAAAAACATGCAAGATGCAAGAAGAATTTGACATGATGAATAGATCTTGATTGCTACAATAAACCTCTAATAAATATGCTCTTGAATGCCTTTGATTGCTCTTGAAATGCTCTTGTAAATCTTGAAAAATGCTAGGTGAAACTTAGTGAAATAACCTTGTATTTATAGACCTTATGTATCCTTAATTTCCTTAAATTCAAATATGACAAGCTGACATTGAATTATGGATTTGACATTGTTAAAACACCACCAAAAATATAATTTAAATTTAGGTCCAAAGGTCTAGGGAGGACCCATTCACCCATGGGTGAATGGGTCCTAGTTCCCTATACCTGGAACACACATTGCTCAATGTAAATTGTTATGTTTAGGCATTAATTATTGCTGGGGTTACCTTTTGGAAAATGATTTATTAGGCTTGTAAATGAATAAAAGGGCTAATTAAGGCATAAATAAGGCCAATTTAATTAAGAGGGCCTAAATAAGTGTGTAAATGTAAATGTTTACATTAATTTAACAATACTAAATTAAGGCATTATTAAGCCCATTTTAATTAGGAGGGCCCAAACAAGTGAGAAAATGTAAAGGGTTACATTTTCCTGCGCTACATTTAGTCCCCACTTTAGTGAGAGGATGACCCTGCGTCAAACTCACACAAAAGTAGACAATCAAGAGAGGTCTAATATTAGAATTGTTGGAAATATAAGATGACAAAGATCAAGGAGAATGATCAAGCCCCCAAGATCTAAGATCTCATGGAAAAACCAACAAAGGCACAAGGAGACACATGCCTATGTTATGCAACAATGATAAAATACTTAATCATACAATGTCAAAAACTAAAATAAAGAGAAAAAGGAAAAGGGGTGGATCAAGCCTTGACTGTCCAATGCGATGTGGATCACAACTTAGCTGTTTGTCTAAAAAAGTTTACAAGTGGAATTCATTTTCCACTATGCAAAAAACAATGCACACTCACACGAGCTAGTGAAATATGTTGTCCACTAGGTGATCCCCTAAGGGTGGAAAATGAGAGAATCTTATTAGGCTCCCATACCATACCAAAGTTATACCTTCGATAAATTTAATAAGGAACCATACAATATGAAATTTAAGCTTCATAAGGCTTAACAATCTACTTTATGCTAAACAATTATAAAAAAACAAGGCTCTCTAGGCAAGCAAGGTGTGTTATGCTTGGTGGCCATGAAAAAGGTTTATACTTTGAGATTCACAAGGTTAGCAAGCTGCATTATGTTAAACACTTATGAATAAAATGAAAATAGGATAAGACATGTTAAAAGGGGTTTTTCTTAGTTCATGTAAGTGAAAGAATATAAAATGGGGTATATGAATGCTTTCGTATGGTTTAGGACATAGAGCAAACCCACTTTCTAGTTATCTCACTCAAGGATAACCCTAGAGATCTCAATACAAAAGAGAAAGAGATATTGCAATAGGGCTGACCTAGGGACTAATTGTAAACTAATGAGGGGTTCACCACCAAGTTAGGACTTGGAAAGAAAAATGAAATGCAAGATGTAATGATGAAGCCTATTGCAATGCAATCTTTCACTAAATGACATAGAAATGCATATAAAACAAAATAACAAGATGAGAGATGAAATGTGTGCATTTAGAAATCTAGAGATGAATGAATGAAGCTCTAAAATGCTGAAAATAGTAACTTTAATGCTGACTGGGACTCATATGCCAGGCTAGGTGAATCAGTCCTAGATCTAGGTTTCTATGTAGAAACATGAATTTGGAAATGGGTATTCGAATAGGTAAAAACCTAAAAAAATTGACCTAAACTGGGACTCATACGCAAGAACTAGTGTATTAGTCTAGTTAGGGTTTTCTGAAACTTCAAAGTCTAAATTTGGTCTTCAAGGTATGCTTTGCACTTCCTAATTGATTTCTAGATTTGAAACCCTGATTTGCAGTCTGCAAAAGTCTTCCAAGTATCTCCAATGCAAAGTGACAACTTTGAAAAAATTAAGCACTTTAAAAACTTTCTCCAAACTTGCTCTTTAATGTGTCATCAACCTAAACCTGCAAATCACACACTAAAGAGGGAAAAATGTTGTTTTGTTAGTGGATTGAGGTTTTCCTTAGTCAAACCTCGTTTTGGTAATCAAACCTTTAAATGAAATGAAATAAGAATGGAGAGTGATGAATGAACAAAATATGATGTTGTAACTCACCAAACCCTAGTAATGAGGTGCTGCAAACATGCATGAGATGGCTCCAATGGATGTAGATCTTGAATCTTGCTTGAATGGGATAGATCTTGAGTGAAATTCTAGCTTGAATCATAAAACCCTACATTACAATTGTTATCTCAAAAACAAACATGATGAATGAAGACTTTGACATGATGCTTGATGCTTGAATAATGCTCTAAAATTCTTGATAATCTACCCTTGAATTCTCTTGTGAAATAAAACATGCTATAAGGATGCTCATTCAACTTAGTTGAAAATGAGTGAAAGAAACTTGTATTTATACTTATTAAACAAAAATTCCTAAAATTACAACACTATAAGCGGACATTAGATCTAGGAGGATAAAATATCGCCAAAAAATTTATATTAATTTTAATTTTGGGCCACATAGGACTCATACAACCAAGGTGGTGTATGAGTCCCATTAGGCATAATTTATGGGACCAAATTAAAAAATTCTTAGAAAGGTGTGAAATTAGGTTTGAGACCCAAAAAACTAGGTGGGACTCATACGCCCAAGGTGGCATATGAGTTTGATATCACTAAACCTGGGCCACACAACCTAAAAACACTTGAATTATGATTGGATGTTGATTTGTGTCCTTGAAAATATGCATGAAACGAGGCTTGTGGATGCAAAATAAGGACAATTAAAGCTTAAATGAGCCCAATTATTTATGAAAACCCTAGAAAGTGTGCTACAACACTTTAGATAAGGTTTCATTAAGTTCATTAATTCACAAGGGCCTAAGATCTAATGTGAATGTGTCAGACACATTATAACACTAAATCAAGGTAACATTAATCTTAGTTTAACAAGGAGGGCCCAAGCAAGCAAGGAAAAGTAAAGGGATACTTTTTCCATTGCCACATTTAGCCCCCAATTTAGTGAGAGGATGAACTTTCTTCAAACTCACACTAAAGTAGACAAAAACACATCAAGAAGGGTCCAAGTGCACCAATTCCAGTAAGATAGGATGATCAAGAGGGGTGACCAAGCCCCCAGGATCAAGATCCCATGGAAAACCAACATAGGCACAAAAGAACACACATGAAAATGATATGAAGAGTAATAACAAGGCACAAGCATACACTTCCAAAGAAAAAATAGAAAGGAAGAATAAAGGAAACATAGGGGTGGATCAAGCTTCAACCATTTTTCCATTGCGATGTGGATCAAATCTAGGCTGTTTTTCCACAAAATGTATGCTCACTTTGAGGCAACAAAAATTCAGGCTTTCTGCTGGGTGAGTAATCCAAGAAGGTGAGACACATACACACATGGTTGGTATGTACTCACACACACACACGAGTGGCTTAGAAGGGAAAGTCATGCCTTGGATCGACTTCCCGTCAAACCATACCAAAGTTATACCTCCTGATAACTTTGATAAGGAACCACAAAAAAATGAACTTAGAGCGTCATGAGACATGGAAAGCTTCGTATTCTTGGAACTCATGAAAAAACAATATGGATCCATAGGCATGCAAAGTGTGTTATGCAAGGTGGCCATATGACTGAAAATGCCAATGCAACAATAAGGAAAATTCAAAGGAGTCTTGCTTAGTTCATGCAAGGTCTTGACTTAGGGGACATTGTGCCTAATGTCTCCAAGAGAGGACCAATCAAAGAATAGAAGATTCAAAACTTAGGGGATGCAGTGTGTTGCATCAAGCCATTAAGAGGAATATAATATGCTAAGAGAGATCACACTCTTGAAGGAAATCACATCCAATGTCACCATAAAGCAAAAAATGCATCACATGAAATAAGAAGACTACACCATGAACCATGAAAAATAATAATGCAAATGTATGCCCCCACTTGAAAGAAATTTCTAAACACCATACTATGAGCAACTAATTTAAAGTAGCAAATGATAAATGCTAACAATAAAGAAGAAATGAGAGATAACTTGGAAAGCCCTATTCCAAGTCATATGTTTCCAAATAAAGCTACGTCATGCAAAAGAAAAGAGGGGTTGCCCCCAAAACATAAGGGATCTATGGATTTGGGGTCATTATGTTCTTGCAATATTATTTTTAGAGAGCTTAGAACTGTCATCATTCCCCAAATACTCATAGAATGAGAAGAATGACACAAATAGACCGAAAAAAAATAAAAAAATTTAGGGTCAACATGCAAGAAACATGAATGTTGTAATGCCTTGCATCATCCCCAAAAAGAAAACAAAAGAAAAATATAAATATAAAGGGAAAGATTTTGGGTCAACATGGAAGAGACATGAATGTCACAATGCCTTGCTTCATCACCAAAAGGAAAACACAAGAAAAAAGAAAAAGATAAAGGAAAATAATTATGACATAAAGAAGAATGAAGGTACAAATAGAGGAATGTCACAAAGAGAGAACATCAAATAGAACGTAATGGGGGATCACATCATGCACATGCAATCACACCAAATAATATAAAAAAGAAATAATGCAAAAGACTAGTAAGGCACATGCAAGTCAACCTAAAGTAGGCCATCTGCATCCCAATCATATTCATTATATGCGAAGGTGGACAACTAGCCAAAGGAATAATGGAAAGTGCTGAACTAGGGTCATCACCAGGTTCAACACTCTTCTTAGGAGAATTGTCATTTAAGCTCATAGAAGAGGAAAACAATGTATTCAATTCATTATGCACTTCCTCATCAATTTTAGTAATCTCCTCATCATCATCTAAATTAATCACAATAGGAGGTCGGATGATAATGTCTAAGGAAGGTCTTAGATTTTTTGTGGTTGCATTATAGGATCATTCTATTTTAGGGTGGGTGTAGACTCATCATGCATTTCTTCAGTCGAGTTTGGATCTTGATTTTCTTTGTTTATTTATTCGTGTAACCTACGAGCAAGGGAACAACGTCTATGTCTACACTCTCTAGCACCTTTGTTTCTTTTAGCTCAGTTTTCAAGTTGCATTTGTGTAGGAGCAGGTTGATCAACCATATGTTTCTTTTCTTCCCTAAGGGGAGGAACGAGAGGAACAACAGGTGGTTGTTCGACCACTTTCTCTTTGACTTTGTAAACTTGTTTTATTCTAGGAAGCATGATAAGATTGTTTTCATTGTCTCTTGGCCTTTTTTAGGAAGTAGGTGAAGGTTCTATTTAGGTTGGTCTTGGTATTTTAAAGTGTCTTTAGGTTCAATCATGGTTTTTTCAAAGATGGTAGGCTTGGTGGTGGGTGGAGGCATGTTTTAGAGGGATAATTTGACTATTTTCTTTATTTTGAACTTTTGGTAGGATTGGAAAAAAAATTCTTCTCTCGGTTTGGTAGGTTCTATAGGCTTAGGCCAAAGGAAATCTAATGAAAAGTTTCCATGGGAGGAAAACAGGTTAAAGCCACTATGATGGACAGTGAATATTTCATTGTCAAAGGGAAACTTTAAACATTTATGTACAACCGAAGGGACTGTATTCATGGAGCAAAGCCATGGATAGCCTAGCTTCACATGAAATTGGTTTGAGTGTGGGATGATGGAGAATGAGACATCTAATTTTTTCAGTCCTCTTTATAAAGGAAGGGTGATTGATCCCATCATAGGGAAAGAAAAATTGTTATGCGTCTTGATCCATGCTTTTAGTTTATTGTATATATCTTGATAGAGCTCATGTAGAAGTAAGAATTCCTCGATGATCACGTTCTCTCCACAGGCGAGATCTATTAATATCCCATTAGTGGGCTTATCATAGATTCAACTGACTATGTAAAGAGGACCATCAGGTGCATGTTTAAGTATATCTTGAGAGGAGAAAGCAATGTCAAGAGGCTTTTTAGTTCAGCCCTTACGAGGAATGACATCTATCACTCCTACCATATCATCCATAGGATCATTATCTATAGGATCATGTTGAATAGTATCATTGTTATCATCATCCATATCAACATTCATCACATCATTCTTTGTAGTTTCACTAGCTTTGACAAATGAAATGTTATGATTGGGCATAAGGTTGGTAAAAATTTGAAAGTTTTGGTTAGGAGGGGCAATAGACTTATTTCCTTGATCACTAACACTCCAACGTAAAGATGATTGCACAAGATGTTTAAGATGCTTGCAATGTTCTATATCGTGTTTGTTTTGTTGGTGATAATGGCAGTAAGAATTTGGTCTATAGATAGCTTGCGAGCAATGGTTTATTAGGATCGAGGGTTTTAACAGGAGGAAAGGTGATCATCTTCTGTTCTAAGATTTGTGACATTGTGTTGTTAAGGGTATCAGGTAAGGGAGTGAATTGTCTTTTTGGGTCCCCATAGCTAAAGGGTATCACAACTTTAACATCAACTACTTGATTATCGACATTTTGAGTTTTTTTTTGTGGGGGATTGAATTGAAGGAAACCTTTATTATGTTTTCTAAAAGGTTGAAAATTGTTTTGGTTTGCTTGCTCAAACTTCTTAGTAAGGCTAGAGGTGGATTTTGCATCACAACTACTAACCGAGTTTTGATAATCACAGAGGGAAATATATAATAAAAAAGGAGAATAGGTTATGTGAGCTAATAAAGAAGTGAAGGAATATAAAAATAAATGATTTTAATATTAATGTAAATATATGGGTTCTAGAGAAAAGTATGAAATACAATAAGATTCAAGGTAATGGATAAAATGTGTTAAATATTGTTGAGTAGGAAAAATGATCTTAGATTCAATTAAGATAACTAAGATTGTCTCCTTTTCACTTGACTTAACATCGAACATAAACCAACTAGAGTTTTGATGATTAGCTTGCTGTTATATGGGAGAGCCAAACTCTTAAGGTTTATGTTGTCTTGAGTTGTGAGGATGATAAATTTGATGTGTGATTTAACAAGCTTATTTGACATACAACTCTAAATTTGAAAATATAATTTAGCTGATAGATGAAAACACAAAGCTACATAACTACTTTAGATTTAAAAAAAAGATATAGAGAGGAACCTGTAATGGAAAATTGAGCTTGAGTTGGTTGGTCTAGGGCATAGTGTGCCTCGACCAGAATTCTGCTTTTTTGGATTTGAAAGTTCTAAGATCTGGATTAAGGTCTGCACTCTATTTTCCTAGGTTGTCTTCTGTTGAAACATTCAGATCTGACCCACACACATAAAAAGAGGGGAAATGTTGTGTTGTATAGGGGCTTGCCTAAGTCAAACTTTGTTTTGGTATTTCTACCTCCACGTATAATGATTGATTATGATCAAGAGGGCATACCCTAGATGAGGTAGAGTCCAAAATAATAATAATAGAATGAAATGATGAATGATAAAAGACAATTTTACCTTGATGTAAAAACCCTTGATGAAGTGATGTCACATAAGTTGCCACAAAAGTTGATTGATGGATGCCTTGATTTCTTGATAGAGCTACAAAAGGTTAGCTTATAAAAAATAATAGATTGTTGCAACTAGCATGTATAGGATAATTCAATACATCTTCATGATTTGGCATGATTGATCATAATAACTCCTTAAACATAATTGCTTCCTTCATATTTATGTCTTGCAAACTTGAACTTGATTGATGAAAGTGTTGTAATAATGCTGCTAATTTTGTCCTTGATTGCCCTTGATTGATTTTAAATTATTTTATTTTCTTAATCAATTTTCTAGCTACCATTAGGATTTCAAATGAGGAGAAATAATAGTATTTATATACAATTATTTTAATTTCCCCAAAATCAAATATCGATAACCAAAAATTAAAATTGGAAATTTAAATAATAAATTGCTAACACTGACATATTCAAACTTGGGGCCAAATTAGGTAATTTAGGGCATAGTGTGCCCTAGACTAGATCCACCTTTTTTGGGTTATAAAAGTGTTGGGGGAAAAATATTAAATGCATAATTTAATTTCCCATATTTGATTTTTTAAGAATATTTATAAAATGGAAAATTAATGCATAATTAGGTCCAAGCACATAGAGGGAGCTAAAACTAATGTGAAATTGTCAAGGGTGACAATTTTTGATACTACATTTAGTGCCCACTTTAGTGAGAGTATGATCTTACATTCATACTCACATTGCTAGAAATATAAATACTAAAAAGACAAGATAACTCCAAGTTGAGGGATGTGTAAGCCTCCAACTTAGAATCTCATCAATCCACAAGGTCAAGACAAACATGCACATAAGAAAAGATTCATTCACACATAAGATATTCAAAGAACAATCAATGAAGTATATTTTAAAAAAATACACAAATCATGTACGAAGCAACCATACTGTATACAAAGAATACACAAAGAAGACACACATAATACACGAAACAAACACATAAGGGACACAATGCAAATACACCAAATACACAAAGTAGAAACATAGTAATATACAAAAACAATAAAACACAAACACAAGGGTTATTACTAAAAATGATTTGAGTTGGTAAGGTAAATGAGACCCCAGTCTTAAATTTATTTCATTTACCAAACATCATCCATGAAATACGTTAGATAAAATGATGCTCTCATAAGGATGAAAAACTCTCATGAAAACACATGGCTCCACTAGAAAGAAAGTTGTGTTATGCTTGGTGGCCATGTTAAAAGATGCTCAAGTTCATGAATCAACAAGTTCTGTTATGCCAAACCCAATGGACTATTTATTCAGTTAATGGTTTAGAGAGTGCATAAAATTTTAATGCCATAGGGGATGAATAAATATTCAACATCACAGGGGATGAATGAATGCTTAACGTCACATGGAATGGATTGATAACCATGTCTTAGGGGTCATTAAAAACAACACAACCAACAAAGGGGTATGCCAATATGTCAAATCTCACAAGACATCTATGGAATGGATAAGGGGTAATACTCCCCCTTTAAAATATCAACATACTTGCTATGCTAGTATTTTAAGGAAACAAGAGATAAAGAGGGGATTCTTAAAAAGAATACAAACCTCCCAAAACTAGTTATCCTTGCCCCAAATATAAAGGTAAGAACAACCACACTAGAGACTATCATGTTGCTACCATGGAAAATATGGTTGTAGCTAAGATTGTACCACCATGAATAGCAATGAGAAAACATATGAAGCTACAAATGCCACATAGTGTGGAGCAACACCATAGAATAAAGATCATTATTGTTTAGAGTGATTAGGTCTATCAACACATGGAAGAGCACCACAACCATTAAGTTATAATTTATTATTGAAGGCCTAACATTCATTAGTGGAATGATCGTGCGCTCTATGACATGCATAAAAAGAGTTATTTCTAAAATAATTCTTTCGTGTTGGATGAGGAAGAATAATCAAGTGGGATTTGAGAAGCCTCAACAAAATATGTTCTTGCTTTGATAAAGGTGGATGAAAAATTATTCTCTTGTGAATAAAAGCTTGCTCACTTACAACATGATGTTTTAAATATAGTAGATGGAGTATGAGACGTAGATGAAGGAGAAGGTTAGAAACCTACACCCCTTTTAGAAAGGTGTAGTATATATTTCACATGATCCTTGTATCCTTGTTTCATATTTTCGTTATATCCACTTTTAGAAAAGATTTTAAATCCAAGCTCATAACACTTATTCAATTTAGATGAAGTCTTATCTAAATGCTTATGAGAAGAATTTATTCTTTCACAAGAATACAAATCATTTTTAAGTTTTTAAAAGTTAGGCATTTCCAACACACAAGACAAAAGCTAAAGATCCCCCATCACCATCATGGGGTGATGTTTTTGGATTTGTTGATGCAGAACAAGATTGAGCCAATGAAACAAAATAATCCTTAGGTTTAGATTGTGAGATTTTGTACTCTCCCACAAAGGAGGGTGTAAAATCTGATGAACCCTAGTCATCACTGGAAAACATGTATTTGAAGATGATGTATTATTTTGATCATTAGTTGTACTAGATTCTACCACATTTGACTCTTCAAGATTTTCTGATAATATTTTAGATTTCCCATTGAAACGAGGTGTAAAATCTAACAATCCCCAATCATCACCCAAGAGTGTTTCCATAGTATCATTATCATTGGAAGGTAATGGTTCTATTTTTGAGGATAAAATTAAGGTATTAAGAGAATTGGAAGTGTTATGTTTGTCTTCAATTTTTGAATTATAGTTTTTTACATCCACTTTGACTGTATATTTCTTGTCATTATATTCATACTTTGTCTCATCGTGAAGAGTATAAGGGACTCTTTTCATGTCATGAATCCATGGTCTACCTAGGAGAAGATTATATAAAAGAGGTCCTGACATGATATTGATAGGGGTAGGAAAAATCACGAGATCTAACTTAATGGGTAGTGATTGTCCCTAATGGTTTCCTACTAAAATTATCAAAGCCACAAATAGCAAGATCATCAGGTTTTCTAATATTTTTATCCACAAAAAGTTTATCTAGAAGATCCATGCTACAAACATTAAGACTTGATCCATTATCAATAAGAGTATGTCTAACCCTAATTTTATTAATTCTCACCATTATCATTAGAGCCTCATGTTTGTTTTGGATCTCAAGAAAGGGCAATTCATGGTGAGGGAATATTTGGTGAATAGATTTTGTAGTTCTTTTTAAAATATAGTTCTTCACTCTATTATCCAAATTAGATGTAATTCAATTTACCAATAGTTGAGTAAACTATTTCAATGAGAAATAGTTCCTCTCAGAATTTTATGAGGTACAACTCTCTCTTCTAATAATTGATAAATTTTTAGAAACTATGATTCAAAACTAGGGTATGCTTTTAACTCGAAAGCATGAAAGGAAAGAAATTAAATTTTATTACTTATAACTTTAAATATCAATGATCTAGGGGATATTTTCACTAAAAATTGAAATGTTTCCAATACTCCATATTTTAGCACCATCAAAAAGAGCTCGACGTCCTGATTCCAGAGCAACTTGAACGGAGCAAAAAGGAGTCCGTTTGCTCAAGTTATGGCTAGTCAAACTTTAGGTCAAACTGCCATCAGGAGCATCTAGAAAGGTGAAAAAAATGATTGTCTCAAAAATTGACAAAAGTAGCATCAAGTCGAAGATCTCGTCAAGACAATTCTGGCAATGTTCGTTTCATCAGAATCTGATGTCGTTTGCACAAGATATGAGCAGTCAAAGTTGCGTTGACTTTACTGACATCAGCATGGTACAGTCAATAGAGTCCTCGGCCAATCATCGGATGACACGTGGCAACCTGTGGATGAATAAAAATCCCACGTGGCACATCGCTGGGTGCCACATGGCACCTTGAGACATTTCACCAACCATCCAGTCAGCATATACATCATCATAGGGCAACGAATCAAATTAGGCCATGTGGCACCTCCTTGGCAAGCCACGTGGCACCCTTGTCCTCCTTTGGCGGGTTGTTGTGTTTGTTTATATTTTGGTCAAAAAAATTGTTGGAGGGATTCGAACCCTCCACCCTCCATTCTGGCCAACCATTATACCATGCGGTGTTTGTTACAATTAGGTGTGGCAGTTTTATTTTGTTAAATAACTGTTGGAAATTGGCTATAAAAAGCCACGGCGGGTTTGGAACCTCCAACCACCCGCCTAGTAAAAGGAATGCAAACCGTTGCACCATGCATTGAATTTGAAATATGTGGTGAGCGGGTTTGTTATAACCTTTTCTCAGCCCTCAAATCTAAACTAAATAACCATTAAAAGGTTATTAGTTAAGATATTAAAATTAAAATAACAATCCCCAAATAAGTTTAGCCCGGAAATGAAATAAATTAAGGGCTCTAAATTATTTTTAAAGATTATTGTGGGGGATTTGAGATTTTTATTTGTAAATAAGGAAGATATTTGAAAATATTACCTTATATGGGTGATATGTGGGATTTGTAAAAATCAAGTAGTTATTACCCAACTTTGGTAAAATTCTTGTATAAAAAGGGGAGTTTAGGAGTGAGTTGGGGAATCAAAATTTTCAAGTCGAGGTGGTGAAGCTGTGAGAAACAAGGAGATTTTTCTAAGGAGATTTTCAATCATTTCTGTACATCAGAGTTTTGTTATGCTGCCGAAGTGCTGGAAGGAAATGATCTTGGTGCAATTATAATTCTATTTTTGGAGATTAATCGGATCAGTCTCACTCTATTGGAGCGGACCCAGAGACATAGTCACGTTTGTGGCGAACTCCGTTATCAGATCGTTTGCACTCTCTCTCTCTCTCTTCTTCCTTCTCAATTTCGTTCTTTTCACCTTCAATTTTTAATGCATAATTTTCAATAATGTATGCATGAATTGTATTTCCACTTAATTCACATGTTAATGTGTTAATTTTGTTTATGTAACTTGAATTTCAAGATTTGTAAACTTTAAGCATTCAAATGCAATTAGTCTAGATCCTAATCAGATCAATCAAACTTGATAAAAAAACTTTAATCATGTATAGAATTTAGTGGACAAACCAATATGCATTCCATGAAATATGAACCAAAATATTTATAGGAGAAGATCATGTAGAAACTAGAAAGGATCAAGAAAATAAATAAATTATACATTCACATAGAAATGCATCAATTCAGGAAATTAATCAAAACATATAGATGTTGATAAAATTCATTCACTCAATAATCCAAAATAATACTCACAAAGATATAATTCAAGTCTTTAGTATATTTCTCCCAAAACAATGTTAAGACAAAGTCTTGGTAACATCATATTACCATGGAAGCCTGTGGTGAGTCTTCAGTCTCTAAGGAGTGTGTGGAAGTTTGGCATAGTCGTGTGGTGAGCCTGTATGGTAGGGATATTACCATTGATGAAGAGCTTATCGCAGAGGTGACTGGCTTGTCAATGGAAGGTAGGAAATTTCACTGGGACAAGAATATTTCACAATTTGCTAGGAAAAATTTTCTTCGTGTTAGGGAAAGGGCTAAAATGGTTCACTTGGACTATGGCAGCTATGAATGAACTAATATCAAACCAATATGGTAGGAAATTGCTGTGGCGTTAATGCGCTACTTTAACTCTAGATGGAAGACTTACGATGCTCTATGGTCATCACTTTGTTCTGCTCAACCATTTTCACCATGGTAAGTCGGTATCTTTTCCCTTCAATCTGTTGCTGTCTATGGAAGAAAGTATCTCGAATCACAGAAAAAACCCTAGGAATCCCTTTCTTCATGAAGAATTAATGCTTCTAATTGTTGAGTTTATCAAAGCTAACTCATTGTTAGAAATCCTCGGTCCCCTATTTCTAAGAAAATGGGGAAAGAAAGTGGGAAATGAAAAATCGATAAAATTAAGGAGTCTACTGGTATGGAAGCTGAGGATGAGTCGGAGGGCTGGTCTGATGACTTTGATACTAATTTGGATTATACTCTGTCTATGGGTGATGTTATCCCTTCTTCCTCAAAATATTTTCCTCATGTGAAACGTAAGCTGAAGATTCATGAGGGTGCTGTTGAGGGATTTGTTGGTAAGAAGTTTAAGGGCCATGCCAAGGAAGGGAATGTTAATATTGAGGTGGTAGGAAATATTTAGGGTAAGGTTTTAGGTGGTGGTGGGTCCCCCGTGGCCGGTAAAAAGAATTCGGTTGTAAACCTTGAAGATTTTGCTCAGGGATCTGCATCTAAGGATCAAGGGAAGGCCAAGCTTGGCTCTAAGGATATTCATGTGGAGGAACCTCTAGGTGGTTTGCATCAGGGCAGGGGTTTGTTCTGGGGTGCTATGGATTTTTCTTAGGCATCGGGCCTTGTTAAGGAAGGGTTGGATATTTCTTTCAATCTGCTTATGTGGCTTGTTCAAGAGATTTAGGATCTTCATAACAAGCATGATACCATTTCCAGGTGCAACATCTCCACTCTGTGAAGTATGAAAGAGTAGGATTCTATTTTTTCTCTTTCTCGATCTTTGAATTCGAGTGTTGGTTGCATGGTGGATGAAATTGTTGCTCTGAAGAATGAATATGGGCTGAGAGTGGTGGTGTTGGAGAGGCAAAACAGGAAAATCCGAAGGGATTTGGATACACTCATAAACATAAGCAGGGAGAAGCTGGAGGCGTCTGTTGAGGGGATGATTTTCCTTAATCAAAAGGCCATCTAGCTTACTAGGAAGGGATTGTTTGGTGACTAGGTGAACTCAGATCATGGGGAGGAAGCTAGAATGGATGTGCATTCAACTGATTTGGTTGTTGGCTTGAGTGTTTGTACTCGAAGCAAAACTAAGAAAGGTAAGAAGGATGTTGCTCGTGATGTGGAAGAAATTATGGAAATGCATGACAGGTTGGTGGCCAAGGATTTGGGGGCTGCAAAAATGCTTAAAGAACTGATTTGAGGGATGTTTGTCTTGTCTTTCTATTTTTTGTTTTTTGGCTAATGTTACTTCTGACGGTGGGCTAATGGTCTATTGATCAGCTTTGTTTTTTGTGGTCTTTTTTGGGTGGGTAGTCAATTGTCTTATCTTTATTGCCACTTCCTTTTTTGTTCAAGGTTTCTGGTCCCTTCAAAACCTATTTTTCATTAATCAAAAACATCATATTACATATCTAATAAATTTTAATTGTTTCTTGAAGTAATTAAAAAATTAAAGCTTTTTTAACTTCAAAAGACATAAAGTTCATTATGAAAATCTTCAATAAAAAAAAGAACTACTATTGAGGTGGCACATCCCAAATAATTCCTTGGGTTGACTGGGTGGATGATGCAGTGGTTTTGACTTTGTAAGTGTAAAATGGTTTCACTAGTAAAGGCATTTCAACATGTTGCAAAATAATCACATTTTTAGCCCTTAATTTCTATAGAGTATTGCTAGCTCTCGCTGCTTCGATCTTCCTAGAGTATATAGTTGCAAGTTTGTTGAATTGAAATAATGCCAAGTCCATACCACTAAGATTCATCATGCTCTCCACATTGAAATCCTATTTGTTGCAGAAGCTTTCTATGATTCCCTTGAAGCTTCCCTTCATGGTCTCTGCATCTTCATCATTAGGATTTCTTTTCGTACATGATAAATTACATGGGCCTTGATTTATCAATAAAACCATTAATATATACTAGTTAACACAAAATTTTAGGCCTCATAGAACTTGATATAAATAATGAGTTCTACATTACCTGTGGTTCAAGCAAACCTAAATCCACCCTTAGTCAACTTCATGATTTAAATTTCTCTCACATCTTATAATATCCTAGGGGATCTTTCACTCCTATGAGTTCTCTCCTTGATGTTCTATCTTTAGGACACATACGGTGAACCAATTCAACCCCTCACATAAATAATATTAAATATAAGTATCACTCTCTTCATCATCCTATTAAGGAAACCACTTTTGAACTTTTTAATTTAAAAAGAATCTTTAGATGATGAAATAGTTGGGAAAGGTGACTCCACTATTTATCGACATGTGTAATTTTCTAGTTATTATATTAAGTATGTCATAGTTGATGATTGTGCCATGGTCAATGTACTCCATTTTTCTCTCTTCATATTGATGGTCTATGAAAAATATAAAATTACTTACACTAATGGTACCATAAATGGTTGATATAATAATAAGATTCATGCCATTACAAAGGTTAACATGCATTTACCATTAATCATAAAAATCTTCCTATAAAGTTCTCTATCAAAGATGATGAATGTAAGGCCCAAATATGTTTGTAACTTAAATTGTGTTATGATTAGTCAATGAGAGTACTAGTTTTAGCTACATTGAAATAATTGCTTCTATTTATTAAGCTTGCATATGTAAGTATTACATACATTATTTTGTATTAGAGTGTAGTAGGCGTTCATCTAGATTAGAAAATGAAATCCAACATGTTATCAATGACTATGGTATCAATATGGTTAAAGTGACTTAAAAGCCTCATCAAAAAAGTAATTTGATCCATGTGATAGTCATTAAAATATGGTAGTCTCAATATTTCCTCTTCTTGGAAGTGGTCTATATCCATGTGGTTAATTTTACTTGAGAAAGGCTTGAGTAACATTACTTTGAACTAATTTAATTTTGAATGATTGGAAGGATTAGTCAAGTTACAATTTTAATGAGATGATAGTTATTTGATTGTTTAACAAATTACTAGAGCCTCTTGTAAGAAACTCGTATTATTTTATGTTGGGAATTAAATTATGTTTTGTGTAAATACTAATTTTTTTGGTAAGGAAGGTGCTTGGTGAGTAGGGTTATTCATGTGGGTAGATGTATAGTTCTAATTTCCTTTGGTGAATTGAATAGTGTGTATGATTTCATTATTACACATAATTGTGCAACATTTATCTTAGTAGTAGACTAAGTTGAGGTTGAAGTTCCTTACACAAGCACTAGAGATGATATGGTTCCTCATTAATATTATTTGAGTGGGAAAGATATACTTGAGTTAATCATGAGGTAATGCCAATTTATTTTTTATTATTATCTTGAGATGATATTTTATTCATATTTCTCTTAATTGGTGTTTCCATATTCTAGTACTATCGCTTCATATATCTATTCTTGATGTATTTTATGTGTGCATTGAGTGTGTAAGGATAATTAAAATTTGGCCAATGGGAGAATGAGAGACCAACCAAGAACCTTACCTATCCTTTCCCCTTCACCTTGTGAAGAAATAAGACTTTATGAACTCTTTTATAGTACAATATCTCTTAGTATATGAGAGGACAAATTCTAACTATACAGGTGTCTATATAAATAAATTTAATTATGTATGTGGATTAAAATTTTATTTAGTTAATTATCCTTAAGTTGTTGAGTGTATTCTTTTATGAAAACTTGGATTTTCCCTTTTAGAGGACTTGAAAGGGTGATAAAATAATATTTTAATCTCCTTTATGTGTAAAAGTTCCCCTCAACCAAGTAGAAAAAGGCTAGATATAATTTTATGTTTTGATTAGATTAAAATGGGAAGGGCCCGTAGCCATTACCAAATGGCCATAAAGGCCAAATGAGGGGGCTCACAAGAAGTGAAACACCTAGAAAGAAAAACAAAAGAAATAATAACTAACTGACCAACTTACGAGAAATGAAAACAACACATAGAACAAAACCAACAGGAGACCAATACAACTACTAGTCTCCCAAAAGCTTGAGACCACTAATGGCCTTCCACTCCTTAGCTAAGAAGTGGAGTTTCTCATCAAATCATAGGGGTCCCTTCTGAGTAGGATAGGTCTCCTTGGCAGTGGATTGAGCTAAATTTCCCACCCTCTTTCCTTTTTTTTACAAATGATTGTCCTCATGTCCACCCTCAACCACCCTTTTTCCATGACTGTTCTTGAGTTCTTGTTGAAATACCTAGATGGTAATGAAAATATTCTTCAAGTCTCCTTGTTGTAGTCAATAATCTCTTGGAGACATTTCATTGTTTTGTCCTGGTTGATGTGAATAGTGGCAATTTCCTCATGTAATTTCATTTTTTCCTCCTTGATACCCACCATATCTTTGAGCTCATTCACATCCTTGTCCCAATTATCCCATATTTCAAATAACTTGGTGAGGAAGGAAAGAATATCCCAATGTGTAAGAGAGGGGGACCACTGCATGCAAGACCCCAGGTCATGGAGGGCAAAGGCCCGAGAGGCTGCCCTAACTTACCTCCGCTAAGTATAGTGTTAGGAAATGCAAGGCAAGAGTAATGAGGCTTGTGAGGCCTCTCATTCACTCTATAGACCCAAAATGAAGGAAGGGGCTAGGCGAGCTAGTTTTCAAGTCCACCATTATGCCTTAGGAAGCTCTCTGTCTGAGGATGAAAGAACGGTCTCTAGATGACAGCGTGGTGCACTGGCATCTCTAAAGTGCATTGGCGTCCATATGACTAGACAACAGTGAAGGCAAGGTCAAACCAAGAAAAACTAGCTAACAACCCAGCTAACTAAAGGGCCAGAATAATATGATTAAGTAAATGAAATATTCTCTAATATTGTAAAGAAAGAATGCAAGGGTGAAGAGAGTAAGAAGGATCTCACCAATGAATTCAATTTCTAAATGATTCCTTGAAGAGCATGTACTCCTACACACAACAAGAGAGGAAAAATGTTGGGTGGCTATATAGGGGTCTACCTCAGTCAGACCCCCATTTAGGAGTTTCCACCTCCACATGGAAAACCAAGGAAACAAGATAAATAAAGCAGTGTAGTAAAGAGCACTAAAGTACTACAAAAAAATAAAGTGCTAACTCAACCAAGTGATAGAGGAGAGGAGAAGGAAGCTTACCACCTCCACCAAGAGCACTCGAGGATGCTTGGGGGAGAATATGAGAGTACTCGAGCCTCTGCTACAATGGCGTGGTCCCAAAATTTCTCTATCGAAGTGATGGAGTGTTGATTTGGAGGCAATGAGGCACAAGAATGCTACTTGAATGCTTGAAGTGGATGAAAAAGAGTGTGTTGAAGCTTGTGGAGTGAGTGTAGAAGATCAGAGGAATTTAGAATGCATGGTGAAGGGATGAATTTGAAGAAGGAATGAAAGAAATAACCATATTCAGGTCAGTTGACTGAAGGGGGCGTTACAACTTGACTCCCAATGAGAAGTGTAATGCATTTGCAGGTTCAACCACAAGAATCTACCAGGGATGTAAGCGCACCACATAGATGTTTACATGCCATGTGGATGTCCTTGATAGAAACCCCTCCATGAACATTCAAAATAGACACCAAGTGGGATGCAAGTAGTGGGCTTAGGTGGAATTAAGCCTCTGAACTTGGTTTTCTAAGGTGGATAAAGGCAAAAAGGGGATTTGCACATGGGGTGAAAATTTGCTCCTATACATTTTTCCCCCACTTTAGCGAGCAAAAATACTGATGAGTGCTTAGTAAAGTAGATCAAGAAAGAGTAGGGTTAGAAATGTATACTTGAACCATCGAGGGAGAAGACCGCAATCTGGTGAACCTAAAGGTGTAGGAAAGCGAAGGACTCCATAGTTGCTTGAAACTATGAAGTTGGAAAAAGAAAGCGTCTTACAGGCCCGAGGACCTGCAAGGAGGCAACCCCCAAGATCTATCACATGAAGGAAGTCCTATTAAATAAGCACCTTATAGGCCCACAGACCTAACAAGAAGGTATCCCCCAAAAGCTCTAGTATGGAGGAAACCCAAAGGAAGTAGACTCCGTAAAGTCAGGTAGCGGCCAAGTAGGCAAGTAAGCAGAAAGTCACACAGACTGTCGATGATCCAAAAGTATTTCAAAGGGGTCCCTTGAGTACCCTTCAAAAGGAGAGGGGGTCCACTCAAGGGACACACTATTTGAAAGGTGAGGTCAAGTTAGGCTTCCCCCAAACTAGACGTGAAGATATGAGATGGGTCTAGTTGGGCTGCTCCCAAGCTAGATGTGAAAGAATCCATTTGAGATAATGAATTTCAAAGGGGGATCCCTTGGGAACCTACTGTGAAGAAAGGGGGTCCACTCCAGGGACTCATAACTCAAAAGTGGATGTTCATTTTCTTAGAGCGATCCATCATCAAGGGATCCTTTCAAAAGATGTTCACTTCATTAAGGAATTTGAAAGGAAGGGTATTCCCCCACACGAGGGGAAGATTAAAGCTTTTCCCACTTTGGAGGAAGGTTTTCAAATCCTTTCTTTATGAACTTGTGATGAAGGAAACACATTCCGTTAGGGTTCCAAGTTGAGAATGCAATTCCGAAGAAATATTTTGTGAAGACTTTCGAGAAAAGATTCATTGGTAACAAATGCATTTTCTAAAAATCGAGATGTCTAAAGAAAGGAATTGTCACACATGAAAGGGACAACTCAAGCAAAGAAGAGAGGAAAAGATAAAGAAAAAGAGGGAAAACACAAATAAAGGGCACATGGGTAGCATAATATTTCGGGGTTAGAACTACTCATAAATATATATATATATATATGTGTGTGTGTGTGTGTGTGTGTATGTATAGTAATAGTATATAAATGATTTTTCATAAGCCTCCTACTATATCAAGCCATGTGAAGAATGCATGAGAAGACAAAGTAAAAATAAAAAATTGGGTCCACATGGAAGGGAAGCCTAAATGCTCCCATCGCTTTGCATCATCCCCAATTTATCGAAAGTCAAGCACAAACATGGAAGAATGATGATACAAATAGAAGAAGGTTTACGACACAAAAACCATGCCTATATCCAAGCACCAATAGGGGTGATGAGGGTCATCCAGGCACACATAGAACAAGTATGGGGAACACATCACAAAACACACACACACATGAGATCAAGAAAGGGCCTCCTCCTAACATTGATTAGCCAAGAGGTCATCTGCTTCCCAACCTAAATCCTCATAAGGGGAAGGAGGATGAGCCTACAATGGTGGGATGTTAAAAGGAGAAGCATTTGACCCTCCCACAACAAGGGATAAGGAAGAGGGCCCCTCGAGGTCCTCTCCATTGAGCTCTTGTGGAGCTAAGGTCAATGATTTCGTGAAGATTGCTGACAAGGTTAGGACTTCATCCACATAATTAAACATGCAACCCACAGGAGTGCCACATCTAGCTTAGACGGATGGGACAAGTTGCACTTGAGGTTCACTGCTAAGCTCACCAAATGACTTGGGAGCGGTGACAAACTTAGGGGAAGCTGAGACTGGTTCCATCACTGAGATAGAACAAGTCAACATGGGGCTGCCTTGTGAGTGAGGTAGAATCCTCTTACATCCTTCATTGCTGGAAGGACCACCCTTTTCCTCCTGTTTCGTTAGAGGAGATGAACTCCCCATGGACGAGGCTAGAGGCATGGAGGAAGAGGAGGAAAGAACCACAATAGATACAACTGAGGTATTAACCATATCCATGGGATTTGGGAAAGGATGGATATTTAGAACAGACATCAGCAAAGGTAGCTCCACTGAGGGAGCGATGAACACCTGTACCCGTTTAGGGTTAGGCACATTCATACTCACAATGGAAGTTGGGAGCAGTACAGGACTAGATTGAAGGGAGGCAAAAGGAAGGGAGGAAGAAGATGCTGCAAGAGGCCCTGAAGCAGTGGTGGTCATTTATTCCTCCTTCCTTTGCGAGGTAGCCTACTCAGCCAAGAGAGACTTTCGCTGGCGCTTGCGTTCGCACACAAGGCAGTTTTTGTGACTCTTGGAATTAGGGGCCAGAGTTTGTTAAGGAACAAAAGGTTCCTGGTCAACCATAGGAACGTCCACCATGGCCGTTTCTGATGGAGGGACAGGTTCCTACCTGGGAGCAGGAGGAACAGGCTATGGAGCGACAGGAGGAGTCCACTCAAGAGCCTCGATGGTGGGCCTCTTTCTGTTCATTTCATTAGGAGTAGGAGTAGTAGGAGGTCACAGAGGTCAAGAAAAAGAGGAATCTCCTCAAGAGACCTTCCTGTTATACTGAATGAGTCTAGGTTTCGTCAGTAGAACAAGAAGTTCAAAAGCATGACGCTTAGGCTTTTGCCAAGTAGTCACCATAGGATTTTCCTGTAGACGAGGAGCATAACCCAATGGTACCTCAACAGAGCAAGAGGAAGCATCAGGCTGACCAACGGAAGAGGAAGAAGGAGGACCACAAGAATTCTTCTCTTCATCCTTCTTTCATGCGGCATCACTGTAAGCTTTTAACCAAGCCTTATGTGAAATGGCATAAGGTGAGGGAGGGTATCTAATTTTCAACCTTAGATGCCCTTTCTTATAGTTTTGATATGTTTGGTGTAGAAGGTCCATCTTAGGTAGAAGAGGACCAACGAGTGTAGGCCAAGAGTGGTTGAAGGAGTAGCTGCCATGTGCAACTAGTGGTCTATAACCGGTGTCATGGATTACATGCACAGAGCCTCTGTGGATAAATTTTAGACATTTATGCATGAAAGAGGGTACCGCATTCATCACCGCCAACCAAGGAATACCCAATTTCACCCTAAAGAGTTCAGACCCAGGGATGATATCAAATAGGAGTTTCACAGACTTAGGTCCAACTAAGACCGATAGGACAATACTACCCAAAGGGGGTACAGAAAGCCCATCATGTGTGCGGATGGTACTCACCAGAGCATCATACCAATCCTTATGTAAGAAATTTATCAATATAATCTCCTCTGTTATTATGTTCACTTGTGATGTCGGATCAATGAGAACACCTGCTATGATGTTTCCATTGACTCACACAAGAATGTAAAGAGGAGATGGTTCTTTGTTAAAACCCATCGACATATCCTATGATGTGAAAGTTATACTGGTACAACTATCCATAGGCTGCACAGAGGGGATGGGTTGGTGTAAGAAGGAGGCCATTACACACACTAGACAATGCTTCTGTAGAGTCCCTAAAGGTTAATAGATAAGACATTGATCTAATTAAGGTTTCGTCATGTAATACGTTTGGAACCTTCCAACTATGCTAACTAGGGCTTGTAGGCTGGGTTGTAAGGTGACAACCTCACAACACTCACACCTACAACGCTCCTAGAGTACGAGGAAAGGAACTGATAGGATCACAAAAACAAAACCAAAATGGTTCATGTTAGGTTCACCAAAAATGTAAGAGAGGGGGACCACCATGTGCAAGACCCCAGGTCATGGAGGGCCAAGACACGAGAGGCTGCCCTAACTTACCTTAGCTAAGTACAGTGTTAGGAAATGCAAGGTGAGAGTAATGAGGACTGTGAGGCCTCTTAGTCACTCTGGAGACTAGAAATGAAGGAAGGGGCTAGGTGAGCTGGTTTTCAAGTCCAACACTACACCTCAGGAAGCTCTCTGTCTGAGGATGAAAGCACGATCTCTGGATGACAGCACGACGTGCTGGCATCTCTAAAGTGTGCTGGCATATGTACGACTAGACAACAATGAAGGCAAGGTGAAACCAAGAAAAACTAGCTAACAACCCAGCTAACTAACTAAAGGGCCAGAATGATATGATTAAGTAAATAAAATATTCTCTAATATTGTAAAGAAATTTCTAATGCAAGGGTGAAGAGAGTAAGAAGGATCTCACCAAGGAATTTGTTCACCAGCTGATTCCTCAAAGAGCACGTACTCCTACACACAATAAGAGAGGAAAAATGTTGGGTGGCTATATAGGGGCATGCCTCAATCAGACCCCCATTAAGGTGTTTCCACCTCCATGGACAACCAAGGAAACAAGATAAAGAAAGAAATTTAGTAAAGAGCACTAAAGCACTACAAAACAATAAAGTGCTAACTCAACCGAGTGATATAGCAGAGGAGAGGGAAGCTTACCACCTCCACCAAGAGCACTGAAGGCTACTTTGGGGAGAATATGAGAGTACTCGAGCCTCTGCTACAATGGTGTGGTCCCAAACTTACTCTACCAAAGTGATGGAGTGTTGCTTTGTCTGCAATGAGGTGCAAGAATGCCACTTGAATTCTTGAAGTGGATGCAAAAGAGTATGTTGAAGCTTGTGGAGTGAGTGTAGAAGATTAGAAGAAGCTAGAAAGAATGTTGAATGGATGAATTTGAAGAAGGATTGAAAGAAATGACCATATTTGGGTAGGTCGGCCAAAGGGGGCATTACAACTTGACTCCCAATGAGAAGTGCAATGCCTCTACAGGTTCAACCATAGGAATCTGCCAGGGACATAAGCACACTGCACAGACATCTACACGCCACGCGGGCATCCCTGACAGAAACGCCTCCACTAACGCTCAAAATAGGTGCCAAGTGGGATGCAAGCAGTGGGCTTAGGTGGAATTAAGCCTTCAAACTTGGTTTTCTAAGGTGGATAAAGGAAAAAAAGGGGATTTGCACATGGGGTGCAAATTTTCTCCTATACACAATGCTTCCATCCTTAACCTCTCCCAGCCTTGAAGCCTGTTGGTTGAGCATCCTATTTTTTATCACCTAAATTTTTTCCTTCATAGTAATAAGTTGAGCTAGAAGACACTTTAGAATGTCATTCTAGATGTTGATAGTCATGAAAATTTCATCCATTTTATGCCAAAGGGGAACACAAGAGGCACACATTTCATTACCTAGATTAGGTTCAACAGAGATCCCTTTCAGATTAATACATAGTTTAGGGGATTTTTGGGGGCTAGAAGGGTTAATGACAGGAGGGGTTTTGGAAAAATCAGTCACCTCATCATGAACAAGTGAGTACACGGGAGAGTTTCCAAGGGTAGGTTTCTAGGACTAATCATCTGAGTTAGATGAATTATTAGAGCTGGAGGTAGAAATATGGGTGGGTTCGGGGAAAGAAACACTTTTTGGGGTCAATGGGGGTTTTCTCATTAACAGGGGTTTTTATCTAAGCCTTGGTGATTCTATTCAAGTGGTGGGCTAAGCTTCTTCCAAAGCATAAGTGGAAATGGAGCCCTCATGGGGGTCAGTAGGACTATGAATGACCAAAGTGTTCCTCTTGATAGTGGCCCTGGAGGGGAAAGGAGTAGCCTAATGTTGGAAAGGAAAAAAATTAAATCATGGTGAATGGGGATATTTTTACTTTTACCTTGGACATTCTTAATGGACTGTTCAAGAGAATAAAGGACCCAAAAAGTGAATTTCATCTTGAAATTATAGAAAAAATGGTTTAACATGGGAAAGAGATGGGCATGGAAACAACAAAAAATGTCCCTTTAATGTGTAATACCTCATAAGAACCTCCGTAATTTTACTCCACACCTCAAAGAGGTTGGTCCTATTCAAACCATTTTGTAGCCTATTAACCTTTTGGCCTTTATAAATTTCTCCATATCTTTTTGGTAGTGCCCCTTAGAATTTTGAGGGATGAGGGCTCCGTCAAGCGAAATCCCCATGACCTCAACAATCAACTCAACATTCATAAGGATCACCCACCAATGGTGATGGTGGCCCCATTTTAGGAGTTGGTGAACACAATAGACAACTTGGGGTCATGCCCCTTCATACCCTCGACTTATGAGGCCAATTTACCTCATTGGATAATAGCCCACGAACCTCCCTATCTTGCTTCCACACCTCGTAGGAGGTGGTTTCATCTTGGACCAGCTTGCCCCCCATGAAGAATTTTGTAGACAATAGAGAAAGAGAAGTATTTCTGTAGAAATGTCAAAAAAATACCTAAGCTAGGAGTAGAAAGGTAAGTATGAAAAGAGTGCCCAGATAGGGTGATTTTCCATAATTGTAAGTTGTGGCAGATGATGAAGGGAGTTGACAGGAAATCCAAATAAATCTCATTTCTATAGTACTTTGACATCATTATTAATTATGTCACACACATACTCGAGGATATGAGAGGTATTATCCTAGATAACCAAATTTGGAGTAAAAGCACCAAGGTTAGCTAACACATCCACCACTTTGTTTCCATTCCTATACAAATGAGTAGATATACTATTTCCAAGAGTAATCATGAGATTGTGTGTTGATAGGATGGGGTCACAAAGGGACCATAAAGGTTTATCCATCACATTTAGCAAAAGAATGGTGTTTTTGGAGTTTCCTTCAATAGCTAGGTTAGAAAAGACAAAATTCATGGCTATCCAGATACCATACTAAGCCACCACCACCTTAAAAAATATGGAGGAGTGAATGCCAAGATTCACTGAATAAGCCAAAATTATTTTCCCATTACGATCTCTAACGACCCTACCCCCACTTGCCCGACCCAAGTTACTTTTGGCTGAGCCATCAAAGTTAAGCTTAAGCCAAATAGGCTCAGGAGGGACCAGGGAGTACTGCTTCAGTCCAGAGGGATATGGGAGCCTTGGAAAGATTCCAAGATGAAGCAATTGAGAACTCCAAACTATTAAGATTCTATTTAGGCTTACAAGAGGTCATGGTGATATTATCAAAAATATGATTGGTAACCTTAATGGCAACAACCAACCAAGGGGATTTTTATCTTTGAATATATTATTGTTATGATCCTTTTAGAGTGCCCACCTTGTGAAAAGAATAGCTTGCTACCGTAGCTTGATGAGCATGGGATGAGAAACTAGTGAGAGCCAACTATCTAGAATTACCTTAACATCCTTATGCCAAACCCAACTGGTATTGAAAAGATTGAATTTTTTGATGAACCTAACAATGGTAGGTATGATGAAATAAAAGATGGGAGATGGATTCCACTTCATCTTCACACAAGAAACAATGGTTTCCAAGATGGAGGTGTTTCTTCTGTAAATTATCTAGAGTGAAAATCCATTTATGGAAGGCATTCCACCAGAAGAATTTAACTTTGGGAAAATACTTATTCCTCCAAATCTTCATCTAGTTAAACTAAGGATCCTAGGCACTAGATAGAATGTTGCATCTAGACTTAATAGAGTAGTCCCCATCCTTAGAATCCACCCAAACCAAGGAGTCTAGAAAATTGGAGGTAAACAACTTGTGATTATTAATAGCTTTGATGGGATCAATCTTTCAGCGAGGTGGAACCAAGGTAAGGTTTAAGTAATCAGAGACATTATACCCCAATCTAGCATAAAGGTTCAACTTCATTTTAAAAAGAATCAGATGTAAACCAAGGACCTATGAGGAAAGCCATCATCATCCCAAAAGAAAACCAAGGTACCATACCAAACTTGCTAGGAAGAACCCAAGGAAAGAAAACTTCTGGTTTTGAGGAGGTTTTTCTAGATTATGGATCCCAAAGGAAGAAAAAAATTATCAAGAAGGCAGAGACAATCTCTAACTTGGAGATACTTATCCTTTAGCATAGTGTAGTGTAGAAAAATGTAACCCTTTACATTTTATCACTTGTTTGGGCCCTCCTAATTAAAATGGACTTAATAGTGCCTTAATTTAGCGTTGTTGAATGTAACTCTTTACATTTTAACACTTATTTGTGCCCTCTTAATTAAATTGAGCTTAATTATGCGTTAATTATCCCTTTAATTCATTTACAAGCCTAATTAATTACATTTTCTAAAGAGGAAACCCAACAATAATTAATGCCTAAACATAACACTTTACATTGAGTAATGTGTGTTCTAGGAATAGGGACCTGGGACCCATTCACCCATGGATCTAAATTTAAATTATGTTTTTGGTGGTATTTTAATGCTTTCAAATCCATAATTCAATGTTGGCTTGTGGTATTTTAATTTCAAGAAATTAAGGATACATACCTATAAATACAAGGTTATTTCACTAAGTTTCACTTAGCATTTTCAAGAATTTTATGATAATTTTTAGAGAATTTCAAGATCAACCAAGGGAATTCAAGAGAAGATATATTAGATATTTATTGCAACAATAAAGATCTATTCATCATGTCAAAGTCTTCTTGAATCATGCATGTTTTTGGAGCTAACATTGTGATGTAGGTTTCAAGATCTATTCAAGCATTCAAAGTATCAATTTCAAGTGTCAAGATCCACATCCAATCCCACCATTTCATGCAAGTTGTAGATCTCCTAAGATCTCCATTATCAAGGTTTCATTTAAGGGTTTGTTGAGTGGTAACATAGCTTTGTTCATTCTTTGTTTCCTCTTTCATTTCATTATTTCATTTCAAGTTTTGATTACCAAAATGGGGTTTGACCAAGGAAAACTCCCATTAACCCAAAAAAAACAATTTTCTCTCTTGTGCGTGTGATAGAAAATTTAGGTTGAAGAAGGATTAAAGAACTTTTAAAGAGAAATATTTACAAAGTTATCAAAGTTATCAAATTATGAAATATAACCTATAGATCAGAATTCTAATTTTTCGACATTGAAACCTAGACAAATCAGAAGCTATAGATCTACACCAAAGGCTCCCGAAAGATTGCTAAAATACCTATGCTTGGACCCATTCACCCATGGGCGAATGGGTCTTAGATAATCTTCGAGAAATAACTTTTGGTGACTGATACACATGTTTCTTCCCTTCTTAGATCTGTATTTTGTTTTTTGGTTATATAAATATTGAGCTTAATTTTCAAGTTTCAAGTGTTAGATTATATTTTAGAGTTGATTTTCTATTTTTAGTTTTTCTCCCCAAAATACTATTTGACCTTGACCCCCATCCTTCAGTCATAAGGAAATCTGAAGATTCTCACTTTGGGTTGATTCACCTAAGGGTTGATAATCAATTCATTGTGGGGATCTCATTTCCTAATGATATAGTGAGAAATACATCCATCATATCATATTTTAATCCACATATTTACCAACCTATTTTTCATCATTTCATTTTGGTGAACCTAACTTTAGAGCATCATAACTTGCTGATTTGGAGTTCATTTGCAACCTTAGATCTAGGTTTTTCATTCATTTGCATTGCATCAAGCATTGATTGGCATCTAATTTACAGTTGTTTACTTGCACTAGTTTACATCTCATTTAGGGTTTTAGGTTTGCATTTTTACATTCTTTAAAATTTGGAAAATTCAAAAATATAAGTCATTTTGCAAAGTGTTTGCATAATATTGCATAATTAGTTATTTACATCTAAAAATTGAATCAAAATTGCATCTCAAATTAGGTCTTTTTGTAAGCTTGTCATTTAGCACTATTTTGCACTTGCATTTAGACCTCATTTTACATAAATCTAAAACTGCAACTTACAGTCTGAAACTAGAATTTGAAAACCATAGAAATCATCTCAGAAACCTGCAAATTAAATTTTAAAAACCCTGAAGTGAGACCCATTCGCCCATGGGTGAATGAGTCCTTGATTAGTGCTTTCCTAAAACTCCAAGCATTAAAATCATTGTTTCTTCCTTATGTGTTTCTGTATTTAGTCTATTGTTTTAGTTTCCAAAATTAAATTGTTATTTGAAATTGTTTATATTAAGCTTAAATTGTCAAATTCAGTGCATTGTTTGAATTCCAAATTGCATGTAAAAAATCATTTTTAGGTTTCTTCATAGCATAATTAGAAAATTATCTTGTTTAAATTTAAAAATTTCTTTTACATACTTGCATTGCACTTTACATTCTAGGGTATTTGATTGCATTTTATCTCTTATCCATTTTGGGTGCACCTTGGGGTTTGTGAAACTTGTATGTGCTTCACAACTTGGTTTCCTATTTCCAATACTATCATGAGACGTAGTTTGAGACTCATGTCATCCCATGATACATCATTTGCCATGGATCTTGGGTTCTCTAACTCTTTCACTCATAGTGTTGACACTAGTCAACCCACTATGAATCATAACCTTAACACTTCATTTCCCATGACTTCCCTACCCGCACCTAATGTGACTGATGTTGATGTAATAATTGTTGATTTCCCTCATGAGAAACTTAGAAGAATGGATGAAGAACTTGATAAATTGCAAGATTTTGTGAGTTTTAAATGCAATGTTGCTAATAAAGTTCCTATGATAGATAACATGAGGAGAATAATTGAAAATGGAAAAGAAATAGAGATTGTTCATAGCTTGTCTCACCTTATTGATAAACATGTCCCTACCATGACTAGTTGTGCTCAAGCTTTGGGGTATACTCAAAATTAAGATGGAATTCCAATTCCTCCTTCCAAAAACATAACCTCTATTCTGACATACACCAATCCAACTGTTACAACAACCATACTCGACCTACTAGAAATGTCAACACTTCCTTAGGTATTTCCACTAGGATTCCCTTTAGCTTTATGCATTCAAATCTCATATCTCTTAATCCATCTCCCCTCACTAACTTAAAAGTAAATTTCCCTCCGAATACATATATGCCTCCACCTTATTCACCTCCATCTCACAACATTAACAATGATCATGTCCTTAACACACTCTTGAAAAATGTTTCATCCCTCCAATTTTTTTTTCTACATTATGTCAAAATCAAAATAGCCAACCTTCACAATATGTAAAAAAAAATCCCTTGTCCTTGGAGATATTGAGAACACAAATGCCACAATGTATAGAGATTCCTAGATTTGATAAATATGGTGGAAAAGGAGATCCTCTTAGCCATGTTTTTGCATATACAGCTCTATGTAGTGAATTCATTTTTGAGGATAAACTCTTGGCTAAAATATTCCCTAGATCCTTGAAGGATACTACTTTGGAATGGCTTTTCTCCTTACTAGAAATAATTCAATACGTTCATTCAATTAAATTATTGGTGCCTTCTACAATTTCACTTCCAAATACATATAGGTCCTAAGATGACCTTGGTTGATTTAATGACATGCAAATAAAAGGATGATGAAAAGATCACTAATTTCATAGTGCAATACCAAATTCTTTACTCACAAATAAACATTAAGATCCTCAATGATGACCTTCAAAGAATGTTTATTTCTAGTTTGCAAAAAAAAAATTCCAAACTAATCTTAAGATTTTGAAATTTACCTCCTTCACACAATTGTGTACTGCCCTTCCTGATTATCAAAATTTGATTATTAGTTGTGAAGTGAAAACTCCCTCTAACCGTCCTGAAAAATCTGAATCCACACTTCATAACATATATCAACCATTCAAGAAACAAAATGAAATATTTTTACAACTTAATCCTCCTCAACCAACTCAAGATGTTGGTAACCAAGTGGCTACTATAAAGACAAAAAATCCATACACATTTTTTGATAGAAATAGACAATTCAGCCCTCTACTTGATACCCTTCATAATATCATGTTACAGCTTTTAAACCAAAAACTAATTTCCTTACCTCCTTTTAGAGCTCTCGATCCTACTAAGCCTCTACCTCCCAACTATAGACAAAATTCCTATTTCCATTTTCACCGACAAAATGGACATGATATGAAATATTTCAAGTGTCTTAAAAGTCTTGTGTAAGACCTCATTGATTCTAATCACATTCAAATTGGCAGTGTTAATGATCAAGGTAATAAGTTTATAGTCCCTCCTGATCAAAATCTATAAATATTTACCAATCCTATGCCAAATCATAACATTTCCTTTGTCAAAGCTAGTGAAACAAAGAATGATGAGATGAATGTTGACATGCATGATGAAATCACGAAGAACATAGATAATGTTATTGGACTTATTGAAGTTCAACCTCGTAAAGGCCTAACTAAAATGTCACTTGATATTACTTTCTCAAAACATGACATAATTAGACATGCGCCTGATGGTCCTCTTTACATAGATGGAAGAATCAATGATAATACTACTAATGAGATATTAATTGATCTCGTTTGTGTAGAGAATGTGATCATCGAAGAATTCATATTTGTGCATAAGATTTATCAAGATACTTATGAAAAATCGAAAGCATAGATCAAAGTGCATAATGGTTTTGCTTTCCCTATGATAGGTTCAATAACTCTTCCTTTAAAAGTTGGACAAAAAAATTAAGTGTCTCATTTTTCATCATCCTATCATCAGACCAATTTTGTGTGAAGTTAGGCTACCCATGGCTTCGCTCCATGAGTTCCATTCCGTCGATAGTGCATAAATTCTTGAAGTTTCCATTTGGAAATGAGATATTTACTGTGCATCATAGTGGCTTTAATCTCGTGTCTTCCCATGGGAATTTATCATTAGATTTCTTTTGGCCTGAACCTATGGAACCTATTAGGCCTCATGAGGACTTATTTTTCAAATCCTATAAAAAGTTTAAAGAAAAGCACATAATAGAATTATCGCTTACCAATATGCCTCAACCCATGATTGAGCCTCCTATCCTTGTGAAACTATGATTGATCCAAAAGCTCTTCCAAGTAACCAAGACCAAAACATAGCAAATCCTCCACCTATTTCCTACAAGAGACCATGAGATACCCAAATAAGTCCTGTTGTGCCTCCTAAAATCAAACATGTTTATAAAGATAAAGAGAAAGTGGTTGAACAACCTCCCATGGTTCCTTCCATTTATCCCTTAAGGGAAGAAAAGAAACCTATGGTTTATAAATCTGCCCCTACACAATCATACCTTAAAAATCAAATGAAAAGGAATCAAAATGCTAGAGAGCATAGGTGTAGACGTTGTGCTATTGCTTGTTTGTTACAAGAAAAAGAAGAAAAGAAAAACATAGAAAATCAAAATCAAAATTTACCTAAAGCACTGCTTGATGATTCTCCTCTTTCACCAAAATAAGAAAATCGTAAAATTTGAACACAACAATAATAGGCACCTTCTATGGATATTATCATTAGACCTTCTATTGTGATAAACTTGGATGATGATAATGAAACTGTTAAAATTGATGAGGAAGTGAATAAAGAGTCAAATTTATTTTTTTCCTCTTCCATGAGCTTAAATGATAATAATCATGATAATCCTCCTAAAAAGAGTGATTCACCATGTGCTAAACTTGGTGATTCACATATGATGAACAAGATTGGGATGTAGATGACCTAATATAGGTCGAGTCCCATGTGCCTTACTAGTCTTTTCTTTATTTTCCTTTGTTCTTTATGTGATTGCATGTGAATAATGTGATCCCCCGTAGTATTTTTTTTTATGTATCTTCATGTTCATTCCTCTATTTATACCTTCATTCTTCTATATGCCGTAAACCCTTTATCTTTTCTTTTTTCTTGTGTTTTCCTTTTAGGGATGCTGAAAGGCATCGATACATTTATGTCTCCTCCATGTTGATCCAAAAGTATTTTCCTTGTTTTTTCTCTCTATGTGTCATTCTTCCCATTCCATGAGTTATTTGGGGAATGATGATGTTGTTGAGCTCTATAATATAATTGCAGCAAAGAAATACACCGACCTTGAATCCATGGATCCCTTGTGTGATTTTGGGATTTCATTTTGGGGGAAACCCCTCCCTTTTCATGATGTAGCTTAATTTGGAAACATATGACTTGGAATAGGGCCTTCCAAATAAGCTCTCATGTCTTGTTTAGCTTTATAATTTTCTACTATAAAGTAATTGCTCACAATGTGGTGTTTGAAATTTCTTTAAAGTGGGGACATACATTGACATTATCATTTTTGGAGATTTTGGACTATATCTTAAGTTTCATTGTGCATTTCTCTTATTTCTTGCGATGTGTCTTCTTCTTTGTGTTGGTGTGAATAAGTCTTGTACCTAGTTTATTCCTTTACTAGGGACTTAGGGGACTTAATTCACATGTTAAGTTTACTTAGGATAAAAGATTCTTTTCTAGAAGTCTTATTTGTCTTATCTAGAATTTACACTTTCCTAGGTAGTTGTGAGTTAGTTGTCTCATGTGATAGGATTAAGACACTTTTCATGATCTTGTCTTATCCTATCTCTCATCCTTGCCTTTATAAGCAAGGAATCTCTAGCATATTTTGCATTGTATTCTATTTCATAGCATATTGATCATTGTATCATATTGCAATTCTTGTTTGGTGGAATAACATCTTCCATTGTTGCTTCTCTCTATTTCCCGTGGAGGTTATTTGGTGTTCTAGATTGAAGATCTTGGGTTGCTCACTTCAACATGGTATCAGAGCTTTGAATCTTGCAAGCCCCTTCCATTTTTTTTATTAGAGAGTTTCCATCAAGTTTTATTGTGATTTGAGTTTCTTGTATGATCTTGCAAATTCTTGTATGCTCTTCTCTTACGTTTCAATACGATCTTGAGAATCATAAAGGGTTTGCAAATATTTTTTAATCCTATATTGCATGTATGCATTTTAGTGAGATCTAGTGATTACAACACTTTTGGCTATAGTAATAGTATTTTAGGCTATTCCATTGCATCCAAGAGGCTCGAGAAAGTTAGATTTGGCTTTTGTTTCACTCAATTTGGTCACCATTTGCAATTTTGGCATTTAACAAGGGTTTGGAGCTTAGATCCGGTGAATAGATTTTTACATGAACATTTTTGGAAAAAAATAAGTCTACCATTACATCCAGGTGGTTGTTTGCAAGAATTTTGATATATAATTTTCCTATATTTGGAAAAAGTTGAATTTGGGGAAAAATGTTTTTAGTTGAAGGGACGTATGACCCTCCAACCTACACATCTACCTCGGTTTTTTTAAAAAAATTTCTAAGAATTTCTTTATCGGGCAGTCTTTGTAAAATTTTCAAAAAAATTAGAAAAATAAATATTTTGAATAGCGCTTTAGCGCTGACCTCATAAAGGTTTGATGAAGTATTTTTTTTTTTTTGTTAAAGCGCTAACATAAAGTCAACCATAGACTTCAAAGTCTGTGCATTTTCCTTTTAACTGTAGACCCAATGGTTAATAAACCATCATTTTTTGAAGATTTCCAGCTGTTTATTAATTGTACTATAACCAACCTCTAACCGCCAGTTAAAGATCACAAACCGCTAGCGCAAACCTTGCATGTGACTGAAAATTGATAAGCAACTAGCAGTTATAAAATCGCTGGAATTTTTTGTAGTGATTAGGAGTAGGGTCATATTGGGAACCACCTACCAGCCCCTGGGGCTAAAGTTTTGCATCTATTTAGCACTTTTTTTCCACCTGGTTAGTGTTGAAAGTCCTCCAAGTAGGCCTTTTTTTCAATTTTGCATAACTTTTCACCACAACATCAAATTTTCAAAAATGAGATATCATCGAAAAGCTAGTTCGACAAAATTCGTAGTGGTGTAGGTGATTTTTCTAGATTTTGAATTTTTTTACTAGTTTTTTCAGCCCAAAGGTATAGGTGCATTTATTGCTTGTAATTGGCATAACTTTTTCATACAAAGTTGAAATTTGGAAAACTTTTTTTTGAAATCAAGCTCAGAAAATCACAAGGAATCTTTTTGTAACCTTCTTTTTTAGTTTTGGCAAGCTCTTTTTTTTGAAAAATTGTAAAAATCACCATGTGTTATACATGGTTGATTTGAGCTTGTTACTTGTACAAATTGCAAAATTTCTTCATTGTAATTTGCTAGGGGGGTTTGCAAATTGAGTTTTAATACATTCTAAGGGGTGAAAGGCACAATTTAAGTGCTGCATTATCTTCTTTCTTTTGGTGTTCATGGCAGATCTAAGACAAATTGAACCACTCACTCCACACAATTATCATACATGGAAGCTAAAAATGACTCAATTGTTACAATCTAAGGGTCTATGGCCGATGTTAGAAGTAGAAAAACTTGATTTCACAAGGGATTATGAAAAATTTGTCCATAAATGTAAAATGGATGAAGAAAAAGGGCTCATTGGCTTACATGTATTTGATAAATTTTTGTTTCATATTTTAGAGTGTAAAACACCTAAAAATGTTTGGGATAAACTTGAAGAATTGTATGGTAAAACCAATTGGTTAAGAGTCTTACAACTTCAAGCAGATCTACAATCACTCTCTCTAGATGCATTTCCTTTAATTCAGGATTTCCTTGCACAATTCAAGATGATTTTGTCATAGTTGAAAGGATGTGGACATGATATATCTAGTGATGAATGCATCTTCTTGATTTTGTCTAAGTTGAGAGGCCCTTACCAGGTGTTTTCTTCTACTTTCTATTCAACTATGGATTCCATGGGGAAAGATTATAAAATTCCTTCATTTGAGTTGTTTTGTGAGTGTCTTACTAGGGAAGAGGATAAGTTAATTCAGTTGGATACCCAACCTAATTTTGAGAATCATGCTCTAATGGTGAGCAATCATCCAAGGGTAAAGAAAAAAATAAGAAGAAGCCCAAGACATAATCATCTTCAGGTAGTGAGACTCCCTCCAAATCAAAGCTGAAGAACAATCAAAATTCCACTTCATCTTGTTCTTCTTCTACCTCTAGAGATTCTTCTTCCAAGTCCAAGAAAAAGAAAGGAGATCCTTGTTCATTTTGTGGTAAAACTGGGCATGATGCAGATCATTTTTTTAAGAGACTAGAGGCCTTGGAGGAAGCTATGAAGAAATACAATATTTCAATATCTAAGCCTTCTTCCATGGGAAAAGGATAAGATCTTTCAACATGGGCTATTCATTCATCTTCAAAAAGTTGGATTCTTGATTCAGGTGCATCACATCACATGACCAATTCACATGATCTTCTTGATTCCATTGTTCATACTTCTACTTCTCAGATTGTAGTTGGGGACTCTTCACAAATTCTAGTTTTGGGGATAGGCTCCGTTCAGATGCTAGATGGGTGCATTGAGGATGTTCTTGTTCCTGATATTTTAACGAATCTACTTTCCATATATCAGATTTGTCATTCTGGAGATGGGAATTCAATTGAGTTTACTCCACATAATGTGACTATTAGGTAGTTGTAGGATCTTGAGAAGGTTGTTGCTATAGGGATAGTTTATCATGATAACCATTTGTATCAGTTTGATGGTTTGAGTTATCATCAGGTTCATGTTTTGTTTCTCATGTTGATTCTATGAGAAAGCTTTGGCATGAAATATTTGGGCACTTGAACTACAAATATCTTTAGCAGATGCAAGCACATAACTTAATGGTTAGTCTTCCAAAGATCTCTTGCATGAATGGTGTTTGTCAAGATTGTGTTCTTGGAAAGAAAAATCATGATCCTTTTCCTAAGGGTCAAGCTACATGTGCAAACAGACCCCTTGAGTTGTTCCATAGTGATCTCATGTCAAATGTTCCCAACTCATTTTTTAGGGGCTAAGTATGTTCTCACATTCATTGATGATTTTTTCTGATGGACATGGGTCTATTTTTTGAAGCTCAAGAGTGAAGTTCTCACCAAATTCAAAAACTTCAAAACATGTGTGGAGAAGTAGTCAATTTTTTCTCTTTGATAGATGTACATAGATAATGGGGGGGAGTATGCCAATCAGGAATTTACAGATTTTGTAGTGAGAATGGTATTCTTCATTAGTACAAAATTCCTTACACTCCTCAACAAAATGGTGTGGTAGAGAGAAAAAATAGGACTCTTAGGGAGATGGCCAATTGTATGATTAAGTCTAGGTCCATGGCTCCTACTTTTTGGGTCGAAGCTATCAATTGTACGAACTATATTCAGAACCATGTATGCCCCATAAGGCAATGCAAAATATGACCCCTGAGGAGGCTTGGTCTCATGTCAAGCCTAATGTATCCTTCTTTAGAGTATTCAGTAGTGAGGCTTGGGAATTCATTCTGGATGGTTGGCGTAAATCAATGGAGAAGAAGAGTTAGCAGTTCATCTTTGTTGGCTATTGTGAGAATGTGAAGGCATACAAATTGTTTGATCCTGACACATGAGAGGTTCATTTCTGACATGATGTTTAGTTTTCTGAATCCTTCACCTATTCAGATCTACCCTTGACTTCTTCTTCATCACAACCTACTCAATCTTCTTCAGTTGATGATGCTTTGCTACTTGAGGAATATTTTGATGATGGTCTTGATCCACCTCCTCCTCATTCACCCACTAGGCCACGATGGGCTCGAGTTACTCTTGAGGAGGCTGGTCCTCTTGTTGGTGATCCCACAAACACTTGTTGCACTCATTCTAGGACTTTAGGAATGAGTCTTTTGAGTCATGCAGGTTCAGCTGATCCTTAGAAGTTTTTAGAAGCTTTAGGTATTCCAGAGTGGGATAGTGTTATGGTTGATGAGTATTCTTCTTTGATGAAGAATCATACTTGGGATCTTGTACCTCTTCCTAAGGGAAGAAAGTTGGTTTGATGCAAATGGGTGTATCATACCAAGTATGCATCAAATGGTTCTATTGAAAAGTATAGGGATCATCTTGTTGTAAAGGGGTTCTCTCAAGTTGAAGGAATTGACTATTTTGAGACCTTTGCTCCTATTTCCAAGATGGATTCTATTCATATTGTCTTTGCTATAGCTGCATCATAGGGATGGTCAGTGTATCAGATGGATGTGAAGATTTCTTTCTTGCATGGGGATATTCATGAGGAGATTTATATGGAGCAACCACTAGGTTTTGTGTAGGACTCTTCACTTATTTGAAAGCTTTGATGTTCATTGTATGGTCTCAAATAGGCCCGGGCTTGGGCTTGGTATGAGAAGATGGATAATTTCTTGCTTTCTTCTAGCTACACTCACTTCCATTCTAATTCCATAGTTTATATTCAATGACATGGAGAGGATTTACTCATACTTGTGCTCTATGTGGATGATTTGATTCTCACAAGGATTTCTACTTCCATGATTTAGAGTACACAATGAGCATTGATGGAGCGATTTGATATGACCAACCTTGGTTTTTTGCATTACTTCCTTGGTCTTTAGGTTCATTAGACTTATGAGGGGATCTTCATTTTCCAACAGAAGTATGCTCTTGATTTTCTTTAGAGATTTGGCATGGCTGATTGTAAGCCTGCTCCTACTCCACTCCAATAAGGTGTTGTATTGTCTACCAGTTGCACTAATCCTATAGTTGATCCTACCTTGTATCATCAGTTGGTTGGAAGTATTTTGTACTTGACACATAGTTGTCTTGATATCTCTTTTTCGGTTGGACTTGTCTCTCACTTCTCACAGGATCCTCATGAGAGTCATTGGAAGGCCACCAAATATATATTGAGATACATTCAAGGTACTACTCATTTCAACATTCATTACACATCAAGTGCATCTTAGATAGTGAGCTTCACTGACTCAGATTGGGTTGGTGATGTCAATGATCATAAGTCTACTTATGGATTTTTATTTTTCCTTGGTTCTTTTCCGATTGTATGGTTATGCAAGAAGTAGACTGCTATTGCATTATCATCAATAGAGGCTGAGTATCAAGGTGCAGTTTTGGCTAGTTAGGAGGTTTTGTGACTTCGTTAGTTGATGACTGATTTTGAATTCCCTTCCACTCAACCCATAGCTCTTTGGTGTGACAACCAGAGTTCCATTCATATCTCTCGTAACCTAGTGGAGCATCAACGTACTAAGCATATTGAGATCCATATGCACTTCATCAGGTAGCTCATCCAAGATGGTGTTCTCAGCTTGGAGTATTTTCCTACAGATTAACAGGTTGCAGAGATCTTCACTAAACCTTTGGCATCGCCTCATTATCTCTAGTTGCAATCGATGCTTGGGGTGAAGGAAGTTGTCCTTGGGGGGTCTTGAGGGGTCCTCCTTCCTTCTTTATTTTTTTAGTTTTTCTTTGTTGCTTTTACTCTCTTTTGGAGTGGAGTTTTCTCCCATAGGGTTTTTCTCCTTTTCTTTGCTTGTGAGAGATTTTTTGTTTTGTACATGGGTACCTCATCAGGCCTTGTTTCTAGGACCCATATTTTGCATGTTTGCATTGGTTTTTTCCTACCTAAGTTGCACTTAAGGGGGGGTTTTGGTGTGAATAAGTCTTGTACCTAGTTTATTCCTTTACTAGGGACTTAGGGGACTTAATTCACATGTTTTTTTTAATAAAAGGGTAAAAAATTTATTGAAACTCAGAAAGGAACATTACAATAAAAGCAAAGGACCAAAGTCCCAAGAAACAACAAAAATAGAAGAACAGAACACAACCAAAGTCAACCAACTCCTAAACTAGCCCTATCCTCAGAAAGAACTCCCTCCAAATCATGGAAAATCTCTAGAGGAATAAGCTCCCACTCCTTGATTCTCTACCCACCAACATGATCAGAGGCCTATTTTTCCAAGCAATCAACAACCCTATTCCACTCTCGCGGAATATGAAAAAAAGTCACCATTTCCATCAATGAACTAACTTGCAAAATCTGTTGCACAATCATAGCCAACTACCAACTGACCCCCACCATTTTTCGATCAATGAGAAAATTGATCAATACCTGGGAATTAGATTCACAAATAATCCTTTTCCACCCCAAAGCATGAGCCCTCTCAAAGGCGCAAAGGATTTCCAAGCCTTCAACAATGTTGATAGTCTTCGACCACTCATGGATTGAGAAGAGGAAAATCAATGAACCTAAAGAATCCCTGCCAATCCCCCTAATACCAACAGGTCCCAGATTTCCCTTGAAAGAGCCATTAGTATTAATCTTTAGAACTCCATCAGGAGGGGGCTTCCAACTACCAATCCTATGAATTTTTTGCTTCGCCTTCTGTCCTCTCTTGAAACAAGCAGAAGTAACAGACAACCCTTGAATCCCCAATCTCTCCACCACCTCAGCATCCCTTTTCTCTCACGGAAAGCTCACAACACACTTAGCCTCCACAGTCTCCTAAATCATGCTCAAAATTTGCTACCAGACTTGCTGCACAAACTTCCTCTCACCACAAAAAAATATGCCTATTCCATTCCAACCAAATCTGCCACATCATAAAGATAGGCCCCACAAACCACACTTCCTATAAGAAAGAAGTTATAGAGGGAGGCCTACCCACACTGTTCCAAAAATCAATCAAGGAGGAAGCATGAACATAGGGGCTCTGCCAAACACCCCACCAAAAATGCCAAATCTGGATAGCAAAAGGACAGCGAAAAAACAAGTGAGAAGACTCCTCGGAAGCCCCACAAAAAACACAGACAAAAGGGAAATGGAAACCCCTCTTCCGGATATTGTCCCAAGTCAAACACTTATTTGGTGAATATCTAAACAATGAAATTACACTTTGGCCAGGAGAACTTTTTTCAGACCTTCTTCCACCACTGAACTTCCTCCTCATTCATCCTGTGGGACAATAACACCTTATATCCAGAGGCCACAGTATAGACACCCAAAGGATTAGGAGACCAAGCAAGCACATATTCCTGCCGGAGAGAACTACATCGATGATTAGAAAGAACACTTTGCAACACAACACATTCCTCTTGCAGACCAACATCTAGCCAAACATCAGGAGACTTCCATCTAGCCACCTCAAGTTGCCCGCAAAAAGAGGAGGATTTAAAGTCACTCACCCATGATCAACCAGCCTTAATAAACCTTTGGAAAAGATTCAATAAATTAGGGTACTGAGAGATGAGAGGAGGAGAGCCATCCTAGGAATCAGACCAGAACTGAACCTCGGTCCCTTTCTTACAAATCCAAAATAAACCATCCTTAATAAGAGCAGCCCCCTTTTTTAGAGTCCCCTAGATCACCGAACCCTTCCCGACAAGGGGATAACGAGGAATATCATTATGAGGAATTCCTAATAAGTACTTTTGAGACAAAACTCTGGCCCAAATCTTATCCTGCTTAGTGCACCATCGCCAATATAGCTTCGCAACCAGCGCCACTCCAGTCAAAGCCGACTGTCGCAATCCAAGACCCCCATATTCCTTTGGGTTACAAACAACTTCCCATCTAACCAGACTCCATTTAGAAGACATCAAACAACCAGCCCATAAAAACTGTCTAGCCATAGAGTCAAACTCCTTAACAAAGCTCACAGGGGCAACTTGGAGCATGCATCTATAAATGGGAAAATCCTGCACCACAGACTTGATTAACTAAACACACCCAGCAAAAGATAACCACCGATGAGTCTAGTGATTAAATTTAACCCAAAATTTATCCAAAATATTCTTCCAGGACTCCTTGGGAAAACACCCATCCGAGATGGGGATACCAATATAGGTCAAAGGAAGATTCCCAATCTGAAATCTCAAGTTCTGAGCAATCCGTTGTTGAATGGGGCCCAGAGTATTAAAAAAGAAGATGGAAGATTTATCTTCATTAATTAATTATCCCGAGGCAATCAGGTAAATGTCCAATGCCCTACGAAAATTAGCAGCTTCTCCCATTGTAGCCTTTCCCATCAGAGCAGTATCATCCACAAACTGCAGGTGCGACTGTGGAGGCAAGTCACCACCCCACCGCCAACCCTAGATAAGACCACCCTCCACATTTCTTCTAATCAATCTCCCCAAACCTTCCACAAAGAGAAGAAAAAAATACAAAGAGAGGGGATCCCCTTGAAGAAGCCCCCTAGATGCACCAAATAACTTAGAGTGCTCTCCATTAATAATCACAGAGAAAGAAACTGAAGTAATGCAACTCATAACCCAATGAATCCAATCTTCCCCGAAACCAAAAACACTGAGAATCTTTCGAAGGAAAGACCATCTGACCCTGTCATAAGCCTTATCCATATCCAACTTAATGAACATCCCCTTTTCTTTGGAGCTGGCCATAGAATGAATGGTCTCAGTTGCAATTAAAATCCCATCCAGAATTTTCCTTGCTGCCACAAAACCACTCTGCTCCTCAGAAATCAGCTCCTTAAGCCCCTTTTTAACCTGTCAGCAATTAACTTAGAGATAACTTTATAAATGACATTGCAAAGAGAAATGGGATGGAATTGACTTAACCTATCAGCTCCATCACACTTGGGAATGAGGGCTAGAAAGGTAGAATTTAACACTCTAAGCATCTGCTTGTTCCACTGAGATTCTTGAACAACTGCCAAAAGGTCCAACTTGATGATATCCCAAAATTCTTGGAAAAACTCGATCGGGAATCCATCAGGACCAGAAGATTTCCCTTTCTTCATCTGGAAAATAGTCCCCTCTAGCTCCTCCAGCGTGATATTACTCATAAGAAGCTCATTCATTTCTCTAGAAACTAGAGGGGGAATACAGGAAAGAACTTGGGCTTCTTCCGAAGACCCCCCTGCGAATCCTCCTGAAAAAGAGAGGAAAATTAATGTACCACCTCACCCGAGATTTCAGGAAAGGAGGAGAGCTGCTCACCGCTGTCATTCACTAGAGCCGAAATAGAATTACCAAGGTGTCTCTTGCATTTCACTGAATTGAAGAAAAAAGCTATGTTTTTATCCCCCTCCTGAAGCCACTCTATCCGAGCCTTTTATTTCCAATACATTTCCTCCCGCATCTCGCACTCCTCCAGAGCTTTCAAAGCCTGAATCTCTTCCTGAAGCAAATCCTCAGTCATCCCACCCTCCCTTATCAGTCTCATGATACCATCCAATTCAGCCTAAGCAACCGCCTTAGCATGAAATATGTTCACAAAGCAATGAAGATTCCATCACTTGAGCTAATATTTCACATATTGAAGAAGTTTATCAAAGGTGTACATTGTCGTACTGAAAGCAGGTCTACCACTTCTCCACTAGTCAGCCACATAATCATACAAAGATTGGTCCTGCAACCACATGAGCTGAAATCTAAAAGAAGGAGAACAAGGCACACAACGTGACTCAATAGACAACTTGATAGGCCAATGGTCGGATCCTCTCCAATCCAAAATTTCAAAACAAGAAGACAACTAACCACCAATCCAATAGCAGGAAACCAAGAAGTGATCCAATCTCTTAGTAATACAATTATCCCCAATCCTGTGATTGTTCCAAGTAAACTTACCATTACTGGGCTTCATATCCACTAAATTCAAAGCAGCAATGTTATCACACAAGAGCAACGCCGAGGGCTCCAGCCTCACAGTACCACCACACTTTTCAGCCAACTCAGTGATAGCATTAAAATCTCCAGCAAAAATCTAGGGATGGAAATGAGCCAAACTGCGGACAAACCAAATATGGGACCACAAAGACTGCTTACCCCAAAGATCAATAGGAGCATAGATATTAGAAAGGAGAAAAATCTCCCCCGTCTCAAAGCTAGAAGCAATCATAGACATAGCAGATTTAGAGGACAACCACCAAAGAGGATAGAGCTTCTGCAGGTTTCATAAACAAGCTATGACCCCAGAAGACCCATGAGCACCAATGCACTGACACTCCCTATTCCTCCACAACTTAGGACCCAAACTAAAGATACTATCCACTGAAAGCTTGGTCTCCTGCAGAAAAAGAATATCAGGACCATGTTTCCTAACCAAATCATGAATCGCTTTTTGTCGAGGGCCGTTGTTCAAGCCCTTTACATTCCACAATAGAACAATCATTTTGAGGGGTTCAAAAAATGAGAATCTAGAGTCTTTACCAACCCTGACTCCACCAAAGTCTCTCCTATCAACTTGATCTTTTCTAGATCCTTCTTTCTACCAAGTTTGGCATATTTCTCTGCTCCACCCTTCTTAAGATCTCTTTTTAAAAGGCCCAATTGAGGAGAAGGCTTGTTTCTCTTAACCACAATCAGATTTACCTTTCATCTAGGAAAGGAAGAATCCCCACCACTTTTCGGTGCCTCGACTGAAAGAACCGACACCTTCGAGACCACGAACTATAGATTTGTATCCATGTGCAAATTATCTCCACCCGAAGGAACCAATGAAACACCATAGATATTGTCCACCGGAGCTAAAACCTCAACCTCCTGAACCAAACTCAACAACCCCGAGTTCACTTCCTGCTAGCTGAGATCATCCAATACCTCAAACTTATTAAAAGTATCATCATCACTGTCTTTCCTTTAAGGTCCTCTTCTAACCCCAATTCCTGTTACGAGCCTTAACCTAAACAAAATCATCTGCACCAACCACTTCACTAGAGGCAAGGTACTTCCCCTTATCAGCCGTAGGGGGTTGCGAGGAGGTTGTGTAGGTTGAGAATCCATAGGCTTATATCTTGGACATCTACACTGCAAATGACCATATTCATGACATAGACGAAAATGAAAAGGAATAGTCTCATAATACAATTGCTGCACCCAAGAGAAGGATCCCGCACACATATCCACAACATCGGGCAAAGGCTTACTAAGATCAATTTCAACACAAATACGAGAAAAATTCATTACCTTTTTACCCAAGGTTTGCAATGAAGACCCAATAGGTTTCCAAGCAGCAAAGCCACTAAGTACAAAGCATCCCCCCAACAGCACTCCACCAGAAACTGAGGCAAACGAACCCACATCGAGACATAATTTGGTAGCTCCTCCAAGGGGATAAAGCCAACATGCCATGGTTTGATAAACAACCCCACCTAGTTATGGAAATAAGGACCACCCTCAAAGACCCTAGTGCGATCAGCCATGCAATTAAAGGTTACCATAAAGTAACTATTGGCCAGCAATATGATCTCCATTTCTCCCTCTGGTGCCCAAGTCCTTTGGGCCCAAGATTCCAAAAACTGAAGTGAAACCCTCATCCCCAAAAATTTGAAAAATAATGAGTGGTTCGTATAATATTCAACATCTTCAGCAATCATCTCAGGCAGGATCACTAATTTAGGCCTCTCCTGGCAACGCTCGAGACAACCGTTAATCTTCTTGAGCCTCACACCATTAGATGACCTCGCACCAACAAACCCTGAATCCAGAGCAAATAAATTATTATCGAAAGTCTTCAACCCATGGTTTGGAGACTTCAAACCAAATGCTGCCTAAAAATCCATCTCAAGAGAAGCCCCAGAAGGCTCACCACTATGTAGAGACATCGATCCCGAGACGGGCATGCAAGAGCACTGCCCAAAATAGGGTGGGGAAACCCCACACCACCACACCTGACCACCCTACACACACACCCCCACCAGCTGTACCCTACCACACTCGTGCCAACCAAAGAAGACAGCGGCAGGAGAAATCCCCGCACACCAAAAGACCCCCAAGATTCACACCCACGACCACCAGCCTAGTCCCATCGTGCAACAACCTCCTCAAGCACAAAAACAAAGAACACTGATAGGGAAAAAACACCGAGCGAGGAAGAAACTCCGTTTGAGGGAAAACCACAACCACCCAACACAGAGAACAAGGTAGAAAGAACGAACCAACCCGAATGATGCCCAAACAACCCACCCCACCACGCACACACAAGTAGAGAGTGATCACGAGCTAGGGATCGGGTGCCCTAGCTCGGCCTGAAAAGTTGCATATGCCATCATTCAAAATTCCGTATTCTCCATCGACTTAATTCACATTTTAAGTTTACTTAGGATAAAATATTCTTTTCTAGAAGTCGTAGTTGTCTTATCTAGAATTTACACTTCCCTAGGTAGTTATGAGTTAGTTGTCTCATGTGATAGGATTAAGACACTTGTCAAGATCTTTTATTATCCTATCTCTCATCCTTTCCTTTATAAGAAAGGCATCTCTAGCATATTTTGCATTGTATTCTATTGCATAGCATATTGATCATTGTATCATATTGCAATTCTTGTTTGGTGGAATAACATCTTCCATTGTTGCTTCTCTCTATTTCCTATGGAGGTTATTTGGTGTTGCAGATTGAAGATCTTGGGTTGATCACTTCAAAAATTTGTGGTGTCATTGGGTTTTATGTCCTCCAATAGTGTGACCTTTCTTGGCATATGACTAAGTTGGACTCTTAGTGGTGATGCTAGGCATTGCATTCCTTAAGTTACAAATATTTTATCCTAGACTTGTCCTCTCTTAGAGACATTAGGCATGATGTTCCCTAAGAGAAGACCTTACATGAACTAAGAAAAATCCCTTTGAACATATCTTATCCTATTTTCATTTTGTTCATAAGTGTTTAACATAACGCAGTTTGCTAACCTTATGAAGCTAAAAGTTTCAACTCTTTTTCATGGCCACCATGCATAACACACTTCGCTTGCCTATGACACCTTGTTTGTTCATAAGTGTTTAGCATAACATAGCTTCCTAAGCCTTATGAAGCTTGAAGTTCATATTGTGTGGTGCCTTATTGTAGTGTTGAAAAAATTAACCCTTTTTCACACTTAATTTTGGAATGAATCATTAATGATAAAATGGACTTAATGATGCCTTATTTAGGGTGTTGTAAAGTGCATATTTATACTTTCACACTAATCTATGGATTTATTAATTAATTGAGATCAATTTGAGCTTAAATGGCCACTTTAATTCAAATCCAAGCCTAATTAATTGCATTTTATGAGGGATAAAATTAAATTACACAACAGTTAATTTTACAAGGAATGTGTCCTAGGTTAATGATATAGGACCCATTCGCCACCTGGAAAATAGGTCCCCACTAGGTCCTAGTACCCCCTTTTGGCATGTTATTTCACAATCCTCGAAATATATCCTAGTCAAGTATGCTAGGAACCATTCACCCTATGGAAAATGGGTCCTCCTTAACTTAGGATACCCCCCTTGGAACATGTTTTTGGTAGTAATTTAATGATTTCAAATCCTAAATCTAATGCTAGTTTGTGTTATTTGAATTTTGGGATTTAATCCTAAGTATAAATACAAGGCTATTTCACCTAGTTTCACGTAAGAATTCTTATGGAAGCATCCTAAGAGTTCACAATAGAATTATAGATCATTCAAGAGCAGATTATTAGAGTTTGTTGCAGCAATCAACGATCCAATTCATCATGTCAAAGGCATAATATATCATGCATGTTGTTGAGCTAATGTGTTGATGTAGCATTAAAGACCCAAGCCAAGCATTGTTTCATATAAAAGTTCATGATCAAGGTCTATATCTATTGAGGTAACTTCATGCAAGATTGTAGATATATCATCTAAGATTTCATCCAAGGTATCATTGTTTCATGTTTCATGTTAAATTGTTTCATTATAAGATTTAATTTCCAAAATGGGGTTTGAACAAGGCAACCCCCTATTCCCTAACAAATCAACATTTTTCTTCTCCTTTAATGTGTTATTATAGGTTTTAGGTTGAAGATCAAGTGAAGAAAAAAAGTTGCAAGAGTTTTCAAAGTTGTCATCTTTCTTGCAAGATCATGGAAACTAAGTTACATAAATTTTTTCTGACTTTCGGGAGTTGAACACCTAGGATTTGGGAGTGTAGACATTGAAGAAAAAAACCTAGAAATCAATTTTCTAGAACCCTAGTAGGGACCCATTTTACATTGGGTGAATGTGTCCTCAGTGAGGCCCAAAAAAGTACATTTTGCAACAAGTACACATCATTTCAACATCTTAAACCTACCTTTTTACTCTTATATTAGTTAGGTTTGATTTTTGATTGTTAATTACACATTATAGCCCTCATAATTGAATGAAACATTGGAAAAACTAGTGACTCATCATTTTTTTAAGTCATTTTAGTGAGCCCTATTTTTTGATGGTTCATTATGGTGAACCCGACTTCTTGAGCATTGTAGTTTTTTGATTTTGGGCTCTCTTTTCATCTTATATTAGATTTTGGGCTCTCGATTGACAAGCCTTTGACGACAAAATTGCTGGGTTTAAGATCGTGTGCTTGAACTATTCTGTTGGTGGCCTGTAGGCTAGGCTTTTGTCTATCCTACTAGCTACTTTGTTGTTGTTGGGCTGATGTCCTATTTGTAACTTTGTGAGTGGCTTGTAGGCCTGGTTTGTTGGTAGGAAAGCTTGTTCTATTTTTGTTGTTTTGTTTTGGTTTGATTTGTTGGCTATGAAGCCTATTTCATGTTGTTGTATGGGTCAGGGCCCTTTAACCCTGCTTTCTTATTTAAAAAAATGGAGAAATATAATTGGAGTTTTGTAAATCCAAATACTAGTTGGTAGATATATTCACTAAGGTATTAGCGAAGGAAATTTTTTAGGACCTAAGCGTAGTGTAGGAAAAAGTATCCCTTTTTCACACTTAATTTGGGAGTGAATAATTAATAATAAAATGGAATTAAAGGTGCATTATTTAGGGTGTTGTAAAGTGTATCCTAACACTTTCACACTAATCTAGGGATTTATTAATTAATTAGACTTATCTATGCCTTAATTGGTCATATTTTGCATCCACAAGCCTTATTTAATGCATCTTTTCAAGGATAATCTCAAAACTAATCAAATAACCAATCATAATTCAGTGCTTTGGGTCATGTGTTCTATATTTGGTGATCTAGGAATCATATTCCACCTTGGGAAATTGAGTCCCACCTAGTTCTTGGGACCTGATTTTGAGTTTCACATTAAACATGACCTGTCTTGGAGTTTGTGTCCTAGTTTTGAGCCACTAGGACTCATACACCAGCTTGGGAATATGAGTCCCACTCTAATGAAATGACCCATTTTGTATTCAATTCTTTGTGGGATTTTATCCTCCTAGATCTGATGTTAGCTTGTAGTGTTGTAATTTTAGGAAATTTGGCATAAACAAGTATAAATACAAGGTTATTTCACATAGTTTCATCCTAGAACTTCATAAGCAATCAAGAGCACTTTCACAAGAGTTAAAAAGAGCATTCAAGGAAATTCAAGAGAATTTAAAGAGTATTCAAAGGTATGTTTAAAGAATATTCTTGCAATAATTCAAGATCATCCATCATCATGTCAAAGGCATAAAGCATCAAGCATGTTGTTGAGATAGTGTTGTGATGTAGCATTCAAGATCCAAGTTAAGCATTGTTCCACATCTAATTCAATATATACATCTACATTCTTCATATCCACTTCATTTTAGATTGTAGATTTACATTTCAAGACATCATTCAAGGTATCAAATTGTTCATATTTCATGTTCATGTTTTATTGTTTCATCATAAGGTTTAATTACCTAAATGGGGTTTGACCAAGGAAAACCCCTATTTCCTAACAATCAAAAAGTTTTTCTATCTCTCTACATGTGTGATTGCAGATCTAGGTGTTTTGGAGCTTGAAGGATATTTAAAGAAAAAGTTACAAGATTGAAGAAAGTTTTCAAGGTTGTCACAAGGTTGTCATCTTCATGAAAAGTCACATACAAGCCATAATTTAGGGTTTTGGACTTAGAGATTCGACAAGAGAGAAGCTACGGGAGATCACCAAAGAATACCAGAGTTTCAACCAAACCCTAATAATGGAACTAAATTTCCACCTTGGGCGTATGATTCCCAGTACTACCTTTTTCTAGATTTCAAGAGATCTAGATCAGTCAATGAGAGATTCCAGTTTCTACACATAAACCCTAGTTTGGGACTAAATCACCTAAACTCACCTATGAGTCCTAGTGAGTATTAAAAGTCAAAATTTTGTGGTTTCAGAGCTTGTTTTGATCACATCTTTCTTCCAGGTATCCCTCTTCTCATTCTATATTTCAGTTTCATACTTTGTCATATAGTTAGGTTTTCACATTGCATTCATCTCTTTCTTTCCAAGGCTTTGCTTGGTGGTGAACCCCCTTTTAGTCTTTAATCACACCCCTAGGATACCTTATTGCAGATCTATTTCCCTCATTTCCATCCCTAGATTAAGATCTCTAAGTTTTCCTTGAATGAAACTTGAAGGAAATTGGTGCTTCTATCTCCCAAAACATAGAACTACTATTTTCTTGTGTGAACATTTTGGTGAACCTAGCCTTTGGACACCTTATTTTCTAATTTGGAGTGCATCATAGTCCTAGATTTAATTTACATTAACTTTGCATTAGGTCATGCATTAGTTAATTGGCCTCTAGGGCTTCTGAATTTTGCATTAGTGAAAGTGAATATAGGCTACATTTTTGCATGTTACATCATTGAATTTCATTTGAAATCTATAATTGAACTTAGTATAGTCAATGTACAAGTTAGAAAAATTAGAATCAACTTATAATTTTTTGAATTTGGTTTAAAAACCCTAACTGGGACTCATTCGCCCCTCTAGGCGATTTAGTCCCGATACAAGTATTTTTCACAAATTTCTAGGAATTCTATATTATGTATTTTTTAGCATTTCAACCCTTCAAAAATACTAACTAGGACTCATTTTCCCCTCTGGGTGATTTAGTCCTAGATCAGACCTAAAACTACCATTTACAACATTTAAAACATCATTTCCGTGTCTTTGTTTGCTACTGTTAGATAATTGTTTTAGTTTGTTGATTTTTAGTTGAATCATTCATTTCATTAGATCTAGCTTTATTTGGTTCGTTGATTGTATCAAGATTAAATTCAAAATGACATTTACAACATTTCATTTTTATATTGTTATATAGCATAATCTATCAATTATCATGTTCTAAATATGAAAATAACATTATCCTTTTGCATGTTTGATCTATCATTGTTGCATTTCAAATTTGTAAGATAATCATTACATAATGCTTTCATTGCAAAAATCTATGGTTATCATACTTCATGTTCTATTTTCAGATCTTGTTGAGTATTGTAAGAAATTTTTCTTATGTGCATATGAATATGAAGTCCTCTCCTTTCTCTTTTTGTTCATCATTGACCCCTCTCTTAGTATCCCTCCTATGAGTGAGATTAGTCTAGTGAAAGAGAATACAACCTTGGGTAATCATAATAATCATATTATTTCTTCTCATAATATCTCTCCTAGTTGCAAAGAAGATATTCTGGTGTTAGAAGAACCAATCAATGGAAGTTTTGAGAATCCTAGTTGTTTCTCTCCTTCTACCTCTCTTATTGGGCAAGACATTGATGAATAAGAGGACATAACAATAGCTAATCATGAAAATCACATAACAAAACAAGAGACTATTGAAACCTACCTACATAACACTTCCACTAGTCTACATTAATCTCCCAACATCTTCCCCTCTTGTGATAATGATGTAAATGATGAGGATATGTTTGTGTTACATGATCAAATCTTTAAGATCTATGACAACACTCTTTATGTTTCTTCCCCTACCTATCATATTTTGGAAGACATTATGGGACAAAGGAATGAAATTATGGATAGTCATGACAATAAAATTTGTTCTTCTTCTAGTATCTCTCCTAGTTGTGAAGAAGATACTTTGATGTTAGAAAATCCAATCGATGAAAGTCATGAGAATCTTAGTTGTCTCTTTTGGACCCTAGAAAAAACATTATTGAACAAGAGAATGCCATAATTGATAAATAAGAAAATCCAACCATTGATAACTCCTGTACTTGTGATGAAGTCATTTTAAAAGAACCAACCATAGAATGTCACAAACATCTAGTTTTTAGCTTTTCTAAAAACTCTCTTCATAGGGAGGATATCATGATGCAAGAAAATAACAACATTAACAATAGTAATTTGGCTTCCTTAGGTGATGGTGAAAATATGACACTAGACTCCCCTTCATTAGAAAGGCATCAAACTGAAACTGTTGAGGTTATGAATGCACAAGTGTCTGTTAGACCCCCCTTGATTATTGAACCTCCTAAATATACTGTAGGACATCCTAATAATCCTCTAATTCTTTACCCATCCTCACAATGACCAAAAAATCAAAACAAACCTGAACTCATCCTTTACCCACTATCAAACAAACCTCAAACTCAAAACAAACCCATCTTCATCCTCAAACCACCTAAGAATAATATGTCACAAAAACCAAGTTACAATACTATTTCTCATACATATAACACTAGAAACAATTCAGAACCAAGAAAAACACCTTCAAGATCCCTCCCATTATCTAACCCTATCTTGCCTAGTGCCCCTCGTTTTCCTTTACATAATGAAAATGAGTATAATCTCGTTGAACAACTAAAGAATACTCCTACTAAGATATCATTATGGGACCTTATTCAAGCCTCCCTTCATTATCATGGCATGATTCGAAGTGCCTTACAACAAGTTCCTCCCCCCTATTATGCAATCAAATGAAGTAGCAAACCAAATTCAAGCTATAAATTTGGTCAACTTAGACATTACTTTCCATAAAGATGAGTTACCCTCACTAGAAATGCAAAAGAAAAATGTTGCTTTCATGATAATAGCTATCTATAATGGGTTGGGAATAAAAAGAACCCTTGTTGACAATGGCTCCTCCCTTAATGTGTGTAGTGCGACCCTTTTGGATAGAATCACCATGGATAAATAAAAAATTCAACCTATCTCTATATCTATTATTGGGTTTGATAACATGGGAAAAAAATCGCTTGGTGTGATCACATTACCTGTTACAGTTGAAGAAGTTACATTACAAACCCCTATCCACGTTATGCCTCATGATATTTCATATAATCTTCTTTTAGGAAAACCATGGATTCATGCAATGAATAGAGTGCCTTCAAATCTCCATCATATAATGAAGTATGTGATCTAAAATAACAAAGTGGGTATAATCAAAGTTGACCCTATTGGTTATTTTTCTAGTAGAACCTTAAAATTATCTAAAAGGTAGCCAACCCTTACGCTTAAGAACCTTCAAAGCTAGTGGCCAACAAATGAGTAAAGGATTTTGAGACCTTCACTCCTATTCTTTAGGCTTTGTGAGACCTAGGAGGGTGTTCCTTATTGTGCTCAAGTGATGAATTTCTAATTGAAAACACATTTACTCGTAGACTGATTCCTATTAATTGCAAATAAACTTAATTTACTGAAGATTTGGTGGACCTTCAAGTAAACTATTACTTATTTGCTAGAAATCCGAGAATACTTCAAACTCATACTTCATAATTGAAATATTTTTAATGAATTTTTTTCTTATTTTAAATCCATAACTAGGCATATCACTAGTTCATTTACTTGCAATATTTCCTAACAAATAGACTAGTGCTTCATCAATTGGGATAATGGAGTTAAATATGCAACAACCAGTAATATATCAGCCATTTAATTCAGACATTGATGGACTATTGTCATACTACTTTGTAGTATTCAACTCACTATATCTGGAACACTACTTACCAAATCCTATACTTATCACTCACAGACTTGTGACTTTATTTAAGCATTTAATCGATTCTTTGAATTGCATCCAAAAAAAATCCACACATCCAATTAAAACAACTAGAGACAAACAAAAAGATCATTGATCATTTTCATTTATAATTTGTAAAGGAATTACATAGTAGAGTACATGCTCGAGAACTAAAATTTTCTTTTATATCAGTGGCTTCTATAAAACTAATTTAAGATTTATACATACATGATCCATAACCAAGACAGTTTACTATTCTATTCATCAATATTTTCTACAGTATGCACCTTTCTGAACTTAGCCTCTACCTAGACCATTTTGAGACCTAAAATACTGACCCCCTATAATGAGCCCTAAAATCCCTTTTATAGAACAATGCAACAACAAGCATCATGCTCAATTATAGTTACATTTCATTTCATTTGAAGATTATCTGCAATAGAGTTTAAGACATTCCCCAGTTAGTTATATGTAATCATTGTAGACTATGGAAGAGTAAAAGACAAAACTCCACATCAATTGAATGAAGACCAACTAGCCTTCCAAAAGGCATAGTTTATCACATACATGTGGACACAAAAAAAGTAACCCTTATAATTTTTCTCATGTTCAGGCCCTCCTAGTGGTTTTGGCTTGATTTTTCATAGATTTAATGTTGTAATGTGGCCAACACATTCACATTAGGTCTTGGACCCTTGAGAATCATTAAGAATTCTAGGATGTCTTGTAAAAGTGTTGTGAAGTGATGTAACCCATTTTCACACTTTTCGAGGACCCTTTCATTATAATTCACCTAAATAACCCCTTTTTATCACTTACCAAGTCTTATTTCGAAGTGTTGTAAAGAGTTGTAACAAACTCTCATGCTTTTCTAAACTTGTCATCACTAATTCAACCCTTTCTTATGTTTAAATGACCCCTTAATGCACTTTCCGACCCTACTTAAGTGTGTTTCAGAGAATAATCTCGTTAAACAACATTAAACACACTTTAATTCCTAACACCTAGTAAAATTTCCTTGGTGGGACTAAGTTTCCACCTGGGGTGACTTAGTCCTATTAGGCACAAAAATCAAAGTAATTTTAATTTTTTGGTGGGATTTTATTCTCTTAACCTTGAGGTCGGCCTGTGATGTGTTATTTTCAAGAAATATTGTAAAATCAAGTATAAATAAAGGGTTTTCCTCTCATTTTCACCCCCAATTAGTTAAGTTCATTCATTCACATATTAGCTTACATTCATTCATAATTCTCAAACATTCAAAACATTATCAAGAATCTATTGGAGTATCTTGTTGCATATCTTTAGATTTCTACATCAAGGCTTTGGTGAGTTGTGACATTGCATGTTGTTCATTCATCATTCTCTTTCTATTTCATTTCATTTTCTAGGGTTTGATTACCAAATTGGGGTTTGACCAAGGAAAACCCCTATTCTCTAACCCTTACCCTTTTTCCCCTCTTTGCATGTTTGTTTGCAGGTCCTATATGCAGATTTGTCAAAGAGAAAGGTGTTTAAAAGTGGTAAAAAATCCATCAAAGTCATTCGAAGTCAAAAAATCCCTAAATGAAGCTTGGAGACCTCTTTCAAACCATTTTCTGTAGTTTTAGAACCATATACATGTCAGGAAGAGGAGTGCGGAAAAAAAGCTACAGATTCCTGCCCTAAATTTCTCAAGATTCCTAGGTGGAATAAGTCACCATTTGTGGTGAATTAGTCCCACTACCAGGCCTGAAAAGTGATTTTTATATTTTTGAGTACCCATATGGCAAAAAACCTGTTCCGACAGAATCTCCCTGAAATAGGACTAAGTCGCCCAACTTGGCGTAAGTGTCACACTTGGCTTCAACAACAAAATCTGTAGGATTTCAGAGCCTCTCTACATCACACTTTAGTTTCTAGGCGCACCTCTCCAGTCTTGTTTATTTCTGTTATTGTTTACTTGCATTCTTAGGTCATTCTGCATATCACAATGTGTTTTCAAACAACTTGCATTTCTTAGATTTTACATTAATAAGTTATTTATTTTATCAGTTTATTGCATTTAGACATTGCATCTAGGCATATTCCATCCATCCTTGCATTGATTTTGAGTGTAGACATTGCCCATTTTGGCCCATTTTTCTCCTTTTAGGTGAAAAACCCTAGAAGTGCAAGAAAGCCATTGGGAGCCAAAATCTTTGTTTACATTTTGGTGAACCCGAATTTTGAACATTTTCTTTTTGATTTCAAGTGTATTCACATCCTAGGAATAACTTGCATCAACATTGTAAAATTAGGAAAGGAAGGCAGAATCATGAATAACAAAATTAGAAGATATAATGGGGCCGAGAGGATCTGGCAAATAAATTATTTACTTTGGCATGCTTTATGGGTCCTGCGAAGCAAAGGAACTATCTGGAACAGGTTTTCTGTCTGCAACAGTATTCGAACTAAGATATCAAATATGGGCGGGGAACGGAAGAGGGTTGAACCTACCAGCTTCGAGTCACACACCAAGAACGCCAAAGCGTGGAGTAAAATAAGAAGGGGTGGCTTACTTCCATTCATTGAGAAACTCCATGGCCCTAAGGAGGAGATTACAATTTCTTTGAGAAGAATTGGAATAATGGGGAGGTTCTCCTCTTTGGGAGGAAAGTTCAGATTGATGAAGCCTTGATAGCGAGGTGACTGGCATTCCGATGGAAGAGCATAAATTTTTTAGAGACAAGAAATTCTCTGACGAAGCTGTGGTGAGGTTCCCTAAATCTGAGACGGAGAAGCAAAAACTTGTCAAGACGACGAATAGTTACTATGAAGTGGACACTATAAAAGCTTTATGGAGAAAAGTGCTAAGGGTTATCATGGAGTACATCACTCTCGACGACCACTTCACTAGGGTTTATGGATACCACTTCGTGCTGCTCAATCACTTCCGGCATAAGGTGCATGTCTCTATCCCCTTCTTCTTGCTCTGTTCCCTGAGAAATAGCTTTTCTGATCATAGTAGAAGCCCTAAAAGATACCTGATTCTTCACACGGGTCTTTTAAGGCTCATTTATGAGCACTTTCAGAATATGCCTGCCCTTCCAAACCCTATAGCCCCTTTGGAGCTTGATGAAGATGATACTGAGCCTAGCATTTCTGATTCTAAAGTTTCCCCCGGCCGTGTCAAGAGCTCTTCGCCTCCTCTACCCCCCCTTCTGCCTCTGGCTGTTCCCCCAGCCTTCTGGTACCTACTCTGTTCCTGCCTCTGGCCGCACTAACCCTAACGCCAAAGGGGTAGGCTCTAGCTCTCCGGTTAATAAGCTTGTCTCCTACCCTGATGACTCCCCTGTTGCTTCTGCTAAAGCGGCCGGGGTTAGTCTTGAGAACCCCCACGTCCCTCAGAATATTCAACAGGAGAATTATAGCCCTCCTAGAGGTGCAGAGTCGGTGATTTTTGGGGTCAATTCTGAAAGTGACCCCCCTTTTGACTTCGTTGGAAATGCCAAGAATTGTTCTATGGACCAATTGAATTCTGCCAAATGGTTATTTCATGAAATAAGTGAGCTGAAATCTAAAAATCTGTCTCTTCATAGTAAGCTGGGGGAAATTGAAGCCAAAGTTGTAGGGCTAATTCAGCTCGAAGCGGAGAAGAATACCAATGTGAAGGATAACACACAAAAGGACAGCACAGTTGAAAATGATATTGAAAAAATTAAAGGAACCATGAAAAAAATTGCTGATCAAAACTATAGAATTGCCAGACATAACTCTGTCATCATCAAAGCCATGTCCGAAAGACTGGAGAAAACCCAGAAGAGAGCTCTGATTGTCGACCTTGATCAGGAGAAAGACCAGGATGAGGAAGCAGGGATCTCTAAACGAACCAGATCAAGCACGAAAAGAAAAACCCTGACCACCCCAAATATGACTCAGATCTTTATGGAGGGGGTTCAGGATATGGTGGACCTGGAAGAGGTTGCAGACGAGCTTCTGAAATCTATGAATTAGCTGTGGCTGGGCCCAGCTTTGTCTGTTTGCTGGCCGTTTTATGGTTTTTTTGTGGCTTTTTGTGGCTGTCTGCTTAAACTGGTTTTTATCTTTCTGGTAGCCTTTTTGTTTTTTGGACCTCTGTTTTGGTCTTTTCTTGTAATGTTACTCTGCGGTTTTGGGTCCCTGTAAACCCGTTTATCCCTTTATCGAAACTTGCATCAACATTGCATTAAGTCTTGCATTTTTTAATTTGCATCCTAGGGTTTTAAAAATTGCATTAGTGAAAAGCTCATATAACTTGCATTTTTGCATTATATTTCATTGGAAAACAATAAAATTCTGCATTTTCACACTGCAACTGCATTTGAAAATCAGAAAAACATAAAATTGCATTTAATTTTTTTGAAAAATCACAAAAAAATCATTCCTAGGACTAATTCTCCACATTAGGCGACTTAGTCCTCTACATTTTACATAGAAATTTCAATCATTTTCTGAGCATTTTTCTGCATTTCAATTTTTTGTTCTTGCATTTTGTCACAGTTTCTAGATTTGCTATTTTATTCCATTTCTTGCATTTAGTTTGCTTTCATTCATTTGCATCATGGCTCTGTGTTTTAATAAGTTTTGTATGTCATTAAAATCCTTAGTTGACACACCAAGTTGTGCCTTTGGAACTAATCCTAATGACCTTGAGATTCCTCATACTCCTTCAACTCCTCATGAATGTCCTTGTGATGTTGACATCATTGGAGAATATGATGACATCATGAATAAGTTCCTAAATGAATGTCTTGACAACCATGAAGCCAATGCATCCTTTTATCCATCCATGAAACAACAAGACCTTCCTACAGTCTCACCTCATGATATGTTTGGTTACTTACATCTTGAAACAAATGAAGGACCTAAGTTCCCTCCATCAAGTGGACCTAGTTCTTCTAAACAAGCAACCCCTCAACCATTCTATGGTAACAAAGTCACTAGTACTCCAATCAACCTTAAAGAAACTTATGGCAAGGGTCTTACCATTTTAAGCAAACAAGGATGTGACACAACAATTGAACATAACATTCATCAACTGTTAGAGAAAAATCCAAAAGATGAAAACACCACAGGGTTATGATATCAAGATCCTCCTCATGAAAACAAGTCTCCTTTAGAATATTGGACACTTCATGATGATGGCACGGTGATCTTTGATTCCCCTCCCGATATGAATTTCCTCCTTCCACAAGAACAACCCTTACATGATAACAATGACAAGGATGATAGGATCACTTTGGGTCCTTCTCCTTCTATTCAAGAAAAGGGTGAATCTAGCAAACACAAAAGACCTTATAAGTTACAAAAACTAAAGTTTCCTCTCCATCCACCCCCTGTATGTGAAAGGAAATTGCAAATCCTTTTAAACAAAGGAATCATACTATTACCACCTATGAATAGGTTGGTGATCTATCCTAAAGATGAGCTAATGTTCCAAATTGTGCATATCATCATTTTCTTGGACATAAAAGTGATGAGTGTCACCAATTGAAAGAAATACTACGCAAATATCATTTTGATGGTGATAATTGCTATCCAATAAATCCATAAACTACTACCAAACCCCTCATCATGTAATAGTTGTAGAACATTATCTTCTCACTATTACTTGATATCTCCCATCACCTATCTCAGCTCATTCTTGTCTTGCACTCAATGGGGGCAAGAATTTTCTAGCCTTGTCCTAGTAATGCATTTGTTGTTGTCCCTTAGCTATGTTATTCACCTTCCGATTATACCGATTGAGATGGGAAGGTGGATGACTTGCTTGATAGTTGACTTGCATTTTCCTTACTAGTCTTTTGCATTTTCTTTTTCTTTTGCATGTTGGCATGTGTGTAACATGTTCGCCCATTATGTGTTGTTTGATGTTCTCTCTCTCTTTGTGACATTCCTCTATTTTTTCCTTCATTCTTGTATATGTCATACATTTCTTTTGCCTTTTATTTTCTTTTGTCTTTTGCTTGTGTCTTCCTTTTGGGGATGACACAAGACATTGAGACTGAAATGCCTCTCATGTTGACCCAAAATATTTTCCTTTTTATTTCACCTTTTCTTTTGTCTTTTTCTTGTGTTTTCCTTTTGGGGATGACACAAGGCATTGAGACTGAAATGTCTCTCTCATGTTGACCCAGAATATTTTCCTTTTTCTTTCACCTTTTCTTTTGTCTTTTGCTTATGTTTTCATTTTGGGGACAATTCAAAGTGTCAAGAAATACTATGTATCTTCCATGTTGACCCAAACATATCTTTCTTTTTCTTTGTTTTCTCTCTCCTTGTGTCATTCTTCTAGTTCTATGTATTTGGGGAATGATGACAGTTCTGATTTCCTTACAAAACATAGTAGTAAAGAACATACTAACCCCAAATCAATAGATCCCTTATGTCTTTGGTTTTTTCATTTTTGGGGCAACTCTTTCCTTTTCTTTTCCTTTCCTTCACATGATGTAGCCTTACTCAGAAATCTATGACTTGGCATAGAGGCTTTCTAAGTTGGCTCTCATGTCTTTCTTCTTTTTTTTATTTTTCATTTGCTACTTTAACGTAATTTCTCCCAATACAGTGTGTAGCAATTCCTTTAAAATCATTCAAGTCAACAAAGCCCTAATTGAATTTCTTGAGATTCCTAGGTGGACTAAGTCACCATATGTGGTGAATTAGTCCCACTGCCAGGCTTGAAAAGTGATTTTTACATTTATGAGTACCCATTTGGTAGAAACCTGTCTGAAAAAATCTCCCCAAAACATGACTAAGTCACCCAACTTGGTGTAAGTGTTCCAGTTGGATTCAATAGTAAAATATGCAGGATTCTAGAGCCATTCTACATCACACTTTAGTTTCTAGGTGCACCTCTCTAGTCTTGTTTATTTCTATTATTGTTTACTTGCATTCTTAGGTCATTTTTTATATCACAATGTGTTTTCAAAAAACTTGCAGTTCTTAGATTTTACATTAATAAGTCATTTATTTTATCATTTTATTGCATTTAGACATTGCATCTAGGCATATTCCATCCATCCTTGTATTGATTTTGAGTGTAGACATTACCCATTTTGTCCCATCTTTCTCCTTTTAGGTGAAAAACCCTAGAAGTGCAAGAAAGCCATTGGGAGCCAAAATCTTTGTTTACACTACAGTAGCATTGAATCACCTTGTCCTTGTTGACTAAAGAAGATTCTCCATTCATAGCCAGAGAAAAATTTTGTATACCACCCAGAAAAAGCACACCTGCCATCAAAGTTAGGAAGTCTAGCACTTCTCCAACACACCAGCCTGAAAGATTTCCACATCAACACTAGAAAAAAAAAACTACAAACATGTTGAAGGGGACAATCATAATGTGATGGCCATGGTGTCATCAAAAACAAAAATGAGGAGGAGACACTACTATGAGTCATTAGCATCAGAGTATGCTCGACAATGCCTTGTTCATGATGAAAATGGAGGAACCATCATTGCTTCCTCATCATAATCTTCATAAGGCACCAGGGAAAGGGGATAATGGACACACTCCAGATCAATGTCACCTCCATTATCTGAAGGGTTATTAGAAACCTCAACGGGAGAATTATGTCTCCCTAGGAAAACTTTACGATACTTTCCTCTTTTCTTTACCTTCCTTTCATACTCAACCAACTCCTTCCCCTTAAACTTGACCAGTTCTTTTGAAACGGTCTAGCTTCTTAGGTGGTAATTACTCCTTACACCATATTTCTTAAATTTCATACGTGCCCTTCTACCTTTTGGTGTTTCAAGTGCTCCTTGTGTTTCAACTTCATCTTTAGGAGCATTGTCCTTGGAGTCAAGCAAATTGAGTCTCCTAGGCCTTTAGACTGGCTTAACAAACTCGCCTGACTTACTCATTTTCATAATAACCAGAACAAGAAAAAGAGATTCCTAATTTTCAGAAAGCCCTCACCACCATATGAAGTTTCTAAAACCCACAAAATATTATAACAATAATTGAGAAGAGCAAGTACAAGGAGCTACTTACCTAGGAAAAGTTTTGTCACAATATCTCTGAAATTCCTCACCAACCTACTCTTAGAATTAACTTAATTTTCAATCTCTGAATGCAAACTTTGAATGAGAAATATGGCCATCGACTCCTCATTATATTGAGCCATGCAAGTGTGCCAACCATTAATTCTTATTAAAAATCTTGTGTGAGTGAGCTGACAATAGGCTACTTGATTTTTGAACCTTAGTCATTGATCAACTAATCATGACAAAGCTTAAAACGTATGCGATTAATGCCTTTTCCTAATAAAAAAAGTCCAAGTGGATAGACACCCACTCTGTCAGCACATTTAATCACATACTTAGTATTAAATAAATCCTATTATGTCATATTTACTCGCTTGCTCATGGGAATTAATATACTTGCACTTCATCTTAGTAGGATAACGGGGAGTAATCTTGATTCAATTTGAAAATATTGACCCATACCCTACCTCACTTTATTTTCACCTTCCCACATATACCAACATTTGACAGATTTGATGGCTGAAATCTCAAACACGTGCCAAAAGAATAAATTCTAATATAGCACTATTTTTATCATAGTTCCATCTCAGCCAAATTATCAACATTCCATCTCCACTAAAATCCATCGAGGCCTTTGAAATGTTCCACATGATAGTCGCCGACTTGCCTGCTGAGAAACAAGAGATGTAAGTGGGACACTAACGGGATGGCAAGGAGTGGTTAGGATTGATCCATGTCACCTATCATCAACCATTGATCTTTGTCCTTATAAAAAAAAACTACTTCCACAACCTAGTGGGTCCCTCCATGAAGCAATAGGTGTCACCTTTCCCGCCAACTTGTGATATTTCATAAATATTAAATAAAACCCAATAGGGCAGCAGGGAATGATGGAGTTTTGAAGATATCGGGTCCACCACATAAAGGCTACATGTTTCTATCACCCACTAGCTCATGTGATTACTTCTCCTTAAGGTGCAGAATGGATAGGCACACGAGGAATGACCCAGATGAAAACACATGTCTAAACATATGCCATTGATCTTTCTCCAAGCTCTACTTGTCGACCTTATGGAAGCATTGGTCCCACTGCCTAACGTGACACATGGAAACTACCCGCCAGTCTGTTTGAATATTTTAATGAACAATAAAACCAAATGGGCACATGAGGAATGATCAATATTCACCTGTAATGATCAAATGGTCATTACATAACCAAAACTTGTACATGCAAAAAAAGTTAGTTTTAAAAGGGGGGCATTACTAGGCTGACATGATTTTAACCCTTAGGAAAGAAAAATTAATACTTAAGGCGTTAAATATAAAATTCAACCCCAACCATAGGAAAATATAAGCACTCAAAAGGGCATTTGGTGATCGATAAACCTAAATCTAGGTGGCCAGTGAAAATAATGATTCAAATGGCATAAGAGGTAACTTAGACAATCAGAGACCAAGAGCATCAGGTTAATGCAGGAATAGAATGACCAAGGGTTTTTAGACTTGAAAGTTAATTCTAAAGGGTATTGGTAACAAAAACCATAAAACAGTGATGAGGACCGTAACCCTAAGCCTAAAGTGAGGGTCCAAGCTAGATACTGCAAGTTTAAAAAATGTGGAACCAAAGACATTTTTTGAGGGGTTCCATTAGACCCTAAACCAAATAGTTGTTTGAACATTAAGAAAGGCAAGGAGAATCCTTTGGCAACATTAACACCAACTACACAAGTGGAACCCATGCAAGAGAAAAAAAAGAAAAACATATTGAGGAAGTCACAAAGCTATTAGAAGATGATTAGGGTTCCTTAGATTTCACAACATTCATGGGCCAATACAAGATCATAAACAAAGACTGTGAAAAGGGAAAATAAACAATGGTAATGTCAACACAAAATTTGGAAGACCCTTCAAAAGCATCTACCTCAAACACTTTAGAAGAAGAAGAAAATTATACAATAAACTTTGATGAAGCTAATTATGAACAACCACCAACTTCAAAATAAATGAAGAAGCTTTATGGAAAAGGTTATGAACTCATGAAAAAACTTGGATATAGTGGAAATCAATGTGTTGCTAGAGAACAAGATATTTGTGTCCCTATAAATCCTCATACACAAGAAAAGACTAGTGGTCTTGGTTATTGTCCCTCGAAAGAAAAAAGGAAGCCTTCACTCAATGTCAACTTTCTTACAAAATATCATTCTAAGCCAACTTTAACATTAGTGCATCTTGAACTGATAGACACTAGTGGTCTTGGTTATTGTCCTTCAAAAGAAACACGAGAAAAAGAGAAATCTTCACTTTATATCAATGTCATCACGCAAAAAACTAATGATTTGAATTTGATAGATTTTACACCCTCTTGTAAAGGAGAGTACAAAATATCGCAATATAAAAAGTCTTGTGCAAGTATGATAACTTGAACTAAGAAAGAGATATCTTTGTCCCAAAATAAAGGACCATCTTTTATTGATCAAGAGAATATCTTGTCGAGACTCCTCCAAGATCACTTGATATGTCTCCCTCCAAGAACAAAAAATAAATTTTACTACAAGATTTCATTTTGTACATATCTGTAGTGTTGAAAAAAGGACCCTTTGACATATTTCACACTTGTTCGGGTCCTCCTTGTGGATTTTGGCTTAATGTTGCCTTAATTTAGTGTTGTAATGTGGGTAACACATTCAAATTAGTTCTTGGGCCCTTGTGAACTAATAAAATTTAATTTGGTGCCTTGCAAAAGTGTTGTGAAGTGTTGTAACACACTTTCACACTTTTCTAGGGTTTTGTCAATTTAAACATAATTTTAATCATAATTAATCTTAACCTTTCCTTATTTGGAGTGTTGTAAAGTGTTGTAACACACTTTCACATTCCTCTAGAATTTTTATTAATAATTTGGCTTTCTTATGCTTTAATTGGCCCTATTTTACATCCATAAGCCTATTTTATTGCATCTTTTCGAGGATAATCCCGACACCAATCAATAACCAATCATAATTTAGGTGTTACTAGCTTGTGTGGCCCAAATTTAGTATCTGGGACTCATTCGCCCCCACCTAGGTCTTTTTGGCCCCAATGCAGGTTTCACACATTTCTAGACACTTTTCATTTTTTGGTCCCATACAAATTATGTGTGATGGGACTCGTTTGCCACCCTGGGCGAATGAGTCATGTGTGACCAAAATTCAAATTTAAATCGAATTTTTGGTGGGATTTTATTCTCCTAGATCTAATGTCAGCTTGTAGTGTTACAATTTTGGGAATTCTTGCATAATTAAGTATAAATACAAGGTTCTTTCACTCATATTCATACCTAGCATTCAAGAGATTTCATAAGATCATTTGAGAATTCACAAGGAATTTCAAGGGTGGATTATCAAGCATTTAAGAGCATTCTTTAATTTTCAATCTTGTCAAAGATTGCTTGCATCATGTTGTTTTAGAGCCAACAATTGTGGTGTAGGGTTTGTGTTTCAAGCAAGCATTGCATTCAAGATCAATCAACATCAAGCAAGAGTCCAATTCTACATCCATTGGAGCCACTAGACTTACATGTTTGTAACACCTCATAACTAGGGTTTGGTGAGTTGCAACATTACTATTTGTTCATTCATAATTCTCTATTTCATTATATTTCAAGGTTTAATTACCAACAAGGGGTTTGACCAAGGAAAACCCCTATTCACTAACCCCCACAACATTTTCCACTCTTGTGTGTGGTTTGTAGAGGTAGGTTGCATATTTTCCAAGAAGCAAATTTGGAGAGAAGTTGTCAAGTCCCTAAAAGTTTTCAAAGTTGTCATCAAGCCTTGGAGAAGCTTGGAGAAGACCTACAGGTGGTATTTTGTAGTTTTGGATCTAGAAACCAGTCAGGAAGAACAAAGTAGACAAAGAGGAATAGAATCCACTTCATAATTTCCAAAAGAGTAGAAGTGGACTGATTCACCACTATTGGTGAATGAGTCCCACTGTACAAGCCTAAACAAGATTTTTGCAGATCTGGATACCCTTTTGGATGAAACCTGCTCTTGTATATTTTTTTTCCAGAAAATTGGATTGATTCGCCCAACCTGGTGTATAAGTCCTAATTAACTTCAACAATATATTTTTTAGTGATCCAAACCTCTATTATGTCATCTTTAGTTTTCTAGGTGCACACTTTTAGTTACATAGCTTTTCATTATAGTTTGTTCATCTTTTTAGGTCATTTAGCATTTGTTTGCATATCACATTGTGTTTTCCAATTCATTGTCTTTTCCAAGTTTACACTTGGTGGTGAACCCCTCATTAGTTATCATTCAATCCCTAGAACCTTCCCTTTTCTAGATTTCAATCTCCTTTGTATTGAAATCTCAGGGGTTTGTTCTTGAGTGAAAGGTTGAAAATTGGTCTTTGGTCTTTCTCCTCTTAGGTCCAAAACCCTAGAAACAAAAGAAATCACAACCATTTTTCCTCATTTCATTTTGATGAACCCGAATATAGAACATTCTAATTCTAATTTGGAGAGCATTTAAATCCTAGATTTAACTTTGCATTGCATTTTGCATTGGTTAATTTGTATTGTAGGGTTTCAAAATTTGAATTAGTGAAAAGCTCATCTAGCTTGCATTATTACACTTAATTTCATTGAAAAACAGTAAAATTTTACATTTGCATCTCAGATTTTCATTAGAAAACATAAAAAGCATAAAATTCAATTCAAAAATTTTGAAAATTTTCAAAAAAATTAGTACCTGGACTCATTCGCCACCTTGGGTGAATTAGTCCTTTTGCATATTTTTCACTGCATTTTCTAGCATTTATAGTTCAGTTTCTAAGTTTCTATTTTCTATTTTTGCATTTCGGTTTTACTTTCCATAATTTCAATTATAAGCATTTCATTCCCATTAGCTTACATTGCATTTGCATTGACCCCACATTTAGTTTCCTTTGCATGAGTGTTTGGTGTCCTATTGCTAATATAGGTTAGTGAGAAGAATTTCGATACTCATGTCATCCTGCGATAGCACAATCGTTGTGGATCTTGGGTTATCTAGAGCTTCCACTCCTAGTATTGACACTAGTACACTAGGCATGGATAACACCCCTAGTAACTCTTTCCCTTCAAATAACATGCAAGTTGAGCCAAGGAATGATAGCATCCCGCACGAAAATATAATTCACATTCATGAGAACCTAGGTAGTAAAATTACAACATCAAATAAGCCTTGAAAAAATTTCAACTACTGCAATTCCTACAATAGAAAACATTCATTGCATGCTTGAAAGTGAAGATGGCCTTGACCTTGTGAAAAACATAGTGTAAATCTTTGGAAAGTATCTTCCTGCAACCACTAGTTGTCCTTTACCCACAAGCAATGTTACAAGCCAAGGGGGAACAAAAATTCCTCCTCCCACAACCATAGAATCAATACCTACCTATACCAATCCTCAAGTCACAACAACAATGCAACAAGTTAGTAATGTGATTCCTTCCTTGGGTATTCCTGCTAGCATCCCTAGTTCCTATGTGGCATCACAAGTTATATCTCCTACCTTATCACCTATAAGAATTCTAATCACTTGTCCCAAAAACACATACACTCCATCACCACTTTCCCTTCCATCCAATAAAACAAGCAATGACCCTTTCATAACACAACTATTCCAAACTGTTTCATACCTTCAAAAGAAAATTTCTACCATCAACCAAAACGAAAATGGCCCACCTACATATTATGTCAAAAGAAACCCATTTTCCTTGGAGATATTGCAAAAAATGATGCCACAAGGTGTAGAGGTTCCTAGATTTGAGAAGTATGGAGGGAAGGGAGATCCTTCTAACCATGTCAATGCCTACACTACCTTATGTAGTGACTTTGTCCTTGATGATAAATTGTTGGAAAAACTTTTTCCTAGATCCTTGAAAGATACTACCTTGGAATGGCTCTCTTCCTTACTGAACAACTCAATTCATTCATTCAATGAACTTGTTGAGGAATTTTTAAACTATTTCCAAGTGCATATGACTCCCAAGATGACCTTGGATGATTTGATGAGATGCAAGAAAAAACTGGATGAAAAGATAACTGATTTTATCTCACACTCTCGATTGCTTTATTCCCAAATTGATGTCAAGGTTCCTGACCCACACCTTCAAAATATGTTCATAGAAAACTTGCAAAGTGAGATTCAAGATAGGTTGACCATGATGAAAATCCCATCCTTCATGCACCTATGCGCTTCCCTCCATGATTATCAAAATTCGGTTAGTAGTCGAGATACAAGGTCCACTTCTAGCCAAATCGAAAGATCCGAACTCGCAAGCCAAAACAATTCCCAACCTTTTCAAAAAAAAAAAAAAGGGTTCCTTCAATTCAACCCTCCTCAATAACCAACTCAAAATGTCAACAACCAAATAGCTGCTGTCAAAACCACGATGCCCTTTAGTTATGGTGATCCAAAAAGACAATTCACTCCCTCACTCGATACCCTTCATAACACAATATCCCAACTACTAGAACAACAAATGATTACCTTACCACCCATCAAAACACTCTACCCTAATAAGCCTTTTCCCCCGAGCTTTAAATCCAATTCTTATTGCCACTATCACCAACAAAATGGACATGACATAGAACATTGCAAGCATCTTAAACATCTTGTGCAAGACCTCATTAATTCTGGCCGTCTATCCATTGGAGGTGTTATCAATCAAGGCAATAATTCTATTTCCCCTCCTAACCAAAAATTTGCAAATTTTTACCAACCCAATGTCCAAACACAATAATTCTTAGTCAAATCCAACAAAACTACAAAGAATGACATGATGAATGTTGATATAGATGATGAAAACAATGCTCCTGTTTTAACTAATGCTATCAATATCAATCCTATGGATGAAATGATAGTGGCAATAGATGTCATCCCTCATAAGGGCAAACCTAAGATTCCTCTTGAAATTGCTTTCTCCTTTAAGGATATACTTAAACATTTTCCCGATAGTCCTCTCTACATAGCCGACCATATCTATGACAAGTACACTAATGGGATACTAATAGATCTCACCTGTGGAGAGAATGTGATCATTAAGGAATTTCTACTTCTACATGAACTCTATCAAGATGAATATGATAGACCAAAAGCATGGATCAAGACACACAATGGATTTGTGTTCCCTACAATAGGATCGATCACCCTACCATTGCAAATAGGAACAAAAACATTAGATGTCACATTCTCCATCATCCTGCAGTCAGACCAATTTCATGTGAAGTTAGGCCACCCATGGCTTTGCTCCATGAAAGCTATCCCTTCGGTTGTACATAAATGCTTAAAGTTTCTCTTTGACAATGAAATATTCACTGTTCACCATAGCAGATTAACCCTTTGTCATCTAAAGGAAACTTTTCCCTAGATGCCTTTTGGTTTGAGTCCATGGAACCTATCAAGCCAAGAGAAGAATTATTTTTCTTATCCTACCAAAAGTTCAAGGCAAAGAAGATAGCAGAACTATCTCTTTGAAACATGTCCCCATCCACCTCTGAACCTCCCATCCTAGAAGAAACCATGCTTCAACCTAAACAAGAACCAAACACCCAAGACCAACCTAAAACAAAAACTTCACCTACATCTTATAAATGACCAAGCAACAATGAAAACAACCCCATCACACCTCCTAGAATAAAACAAGTTTACAAAGAAAAGGAGAAAGTGGTTGAACAACCTTTTGTGGTTCCTTCTGTTTCTTCCCTTAGGGAAGAAAAGCAACCTATGGTTGACCAACCCGCTCCTACACAAACATAACTTGAAAACAAAAATGAAAGAAATAGACGCACTAGAGAGTGTAGGAGAAGACATCGTGGCCTTGCTCGCAAGTTACATGAAGATTTAAACAAAGAAAATAAAAATCCGAACTTGACTGAGGCAATGCATGATAACCCCCCTCCCCCACAAAAACAAAATGACCCAATACAAACACCACAACAAGAGTTGAACTCTTCAATGGAAATTATCATTCGACCTGCCTTTGTGGTTAACCTGGATGATGATGATGAGACAACTAAAATCGATGAAGAGGTTCATAATGAATTGAACACATTGTTTTCCTCTTCCATGAGCTTAAACGAAAAATATCCTATAAAGAGTGTTGAACTTGGTGCTTTTCCTAGTTCAACACTTGACCTTGTCCCTTTGGCTAGTTTCCCGCCCTCGGCATACATCTATAGAACATGATTGGGAGGCCGATGACTTGCTCATAGGTTGACTCACATTTTCCTTACTAGTCTTTTTCATTTTATTCTTCTTTTTCTTTTGTGTGATTGCATGTGCATGATGTGACCCCCCCGTGATGTTCTATTCAAATGATGTTCTCTCTCTTTGTGACATTCCTCTATTTGTACCTTCATTCTTCTCTATTTTGTGCATCAATTTCTTCATTTCATCTTTATATTTTTCTTGTGTTTTCCTTTTGGGGATGATGTAAGGCATTGAGACATTCATGTCTCCTTCATGTTGACCCAAAAGGATTTCTCTTTCTTTTTCATTTTCATTTCATCTTTATCTTTTTCTTGTGTTTTCCTTTTGGGGATGACACAACGCATCGAGACATTCATGTCTCCTTCATGTTGACCCAAAAGATTTTCCTTTTTCTTTCACCTTTTCTTTTTCATTTGTCTTGTATTTTCCTTTTGGGGATGATGCAAGGCATCGAGACACCCTATGTCTCTTCCATGTTGACCTGAGAGGTTTTTCCTTGTTTTTTCTCTCTTTGTGTCATTCTTTTAGTTCTATGTGTATTTGGGGGATGATGACAGTTCCAAGATCTCTAAAAAACATTGCAGCAAAGAACATACTGACCCCAAATCCATAGATCCCTTATGTGTTTGGTGTTTTCATTTTGGGAGCAACCCTTCCCTTTTCTTTTTCTCTTGCATGACGTAGCTTTATTCGGAAACATATGACTTGGCATAGGGCTTTCCAAGTTGGCTCTCATGTCTTCTTTCTTGTTTGCATTTTTCATTTGCTACTTTAAAGTAATTGCTCACAGTATGGTGTTCAACAATTCCTTTAAAGTGGGGGCATACATTGACATTATTCTTTTGCATTTTTCCTCTTCATGGTTCTTAGTGTAGCCTTCTTACTTCATACGATGCATTTGTCGCTTTGTGGATGACATTGGGTGTGATGTCCTTTAGGAGCATGATCTCTCTTAGCATATTGCATTCCTCTTAGTGGCTTGATGTGACACATTGCATCCCCTAAGTTGTGAATTTTCTATTCTTTGATTGGTCCTCTCTTGGAGACATTAGGCACAATGTTCCCGAAGTTAAAGACTTCGCATGAACTAAGCAAGACTCCTTTGAAAACTCTTTGCATTTTGCATTTTTCATTTTTTATATGGCTACCTTGCATAATACAACTTGCATGCCTGCGGAACCATCCTGTTTGTTCATGAGCTCCAAGCATATGAAATTTTGCTTGTCTCATGAAGCTTGAAAATCATTTTTGTGTGGTGCCTTATTAAAGTAATCAAGAGGTATAACTTTGGTATGGTTGAGCGGGAAGCCCAATATGAGGCATGAATTTCCCCATAGCCACAGTTTGCATGTGTGTGAGTGCATACTAGCCATGAGTGTATGCTTCTCATCTTTTAGGACTTCTCACTTGGCAGACAACTAGAAGTTTTGTCGCCTCAAAGTGAGTATGCATTTTTCTGGACAAACAACTTAGATTTGATCCACATTAGGATGGAAAAATGGTCAAAGCTTGATCCAATTCTTTCTTTTCTTTTCTCTTTTTCATCTTTGGCTTTGTGTGATTCGCCTTGTTGATATTCTTTATATCATTTTCATGTGTGTTCCTTTGTGCTTATGTTTGGTTTGTCATGGAATCTTGATCCCAGGGGCTTGATCACCCCTCTTGATTGTTCTTGTATCATCTTGCTGGAATTGGTTCATTGGAACCCCTCTTGGTGCATGTTTTTCTACTTTAGTGTGAGTTTGAAGCAGGTTCATCCTCTCACTAAAGTGGGGGCTAAATGTAGTGTCAAAAAAAGGATCCTTTGACATTTTTCACACTCGTTCGGGTCCTCCTTGTGGATTTTGGCTTAATGTTTCCTTGATTTAGTATTGTAATATGGGTAACACATACACATTAGGTCTTGGGCCCTTGTGAACCAATGTAATTTAATGGTGCCTTGCAAAAGTGTTGTGAAGTGTTGCAACACACTTTCACACTTTTCTAGGGTTTTGTCAATTTAAACATAATTTTAATCATAATTAATCTTAACCTTGCCTTATTTGGAGTGTTGTAAAGTGTTGTAACACACTTTCACATTCCTCTAGGATTTTCATTAATAATTTTTCTTTCTTATGCCTTAATTGGCCCTATTTTGCATCCACAAGCCTCATTTATTGCATCTTTTTGAGGATAATCCTGACACCAATCAGTAACCAATCATAATTTAGGTGTTCATAGCTTGTGTGGCCTAGATTTAGTATCTGGGACTCATTCGCCACCTTGGGCGAATGAGTCCAACCTAGGTCTTTTTGGCCCTAATGTAGGTTTCACACATTTCTATACACTTTTCATTTTTTGGTCCCATACATTATATGTTCAATGGGACTCATTCATCCGAGTCCCGTGTGACAAAAATTCAAATTTAAATCAAAATTTTGGCAGGATTTTATTCTCTTAGATTTGATGTTGGCTTGTAGTGTTGTAATTTTGAGAATTCTTGCATAATTAAGTATAAATACAAGGTTCTTTCACTCATAATATTCATACCTAGCATTGAAGAGAGTTCACAAGAGCATTCGAGCATTCACAAGAGCATTCAAGGCATTTCAAGTGTAGATTATCAAGCATTTAAGAACATTCTTCAATTTTCAATAATCATGTCAAAGATTGCTTGCATCATGTTATTTTAGAGCTAAAAATTGTGGTGTAGGGTTTGTGTTTCAAGCAAGCATTGAATTCAAGATCAATCAACATCAAGCAAGAGTCCAAGTCTACATCCATTGGAGCCACTACTTACATGTTTGCAACACCTTATAGCTAGGGTTTGGTGAGTTGAAACATTACTATTTGTTCATTCATCATTTTGTATTTCATTATATTTCAAGGTTTAATTACCAACAAGGGGTTTGACCAAGGAAAACCCCTATTCACTAACCCCCACAACATTTTCCCCTCTTCTTGTGTGTGGTTTGCAGAGGTAGGTTGCATATTTTCCAAGAAGCAAAGTTGGAGAGAAGTTGTCAAGTCCCTAAAAGTTGTCAAAGTTTTCATCAAGCCTTGGAGAAGCTTGGAGAAGACCTACAAGTGGTATTTTGCAGTTTTAGATCCAGAAACCAGTCAGGAAGAACAAAGTAGACCAAGAGGCACATAATGCACTTCAAAATTTCTAGAAAAGTAGAAGTGGACCGATTCACTACTATTGGAAAATGAGTCCCATTGTACAGGCCTAGATAGGATTTTTCTAGAACTAGATACCCTTTTGGTTGAAACCTGCTCTAGTGCATTTTCCAAAAAACTGGACTGATTCGCCCAGCCTGGCGTATGATTCCTAGTCAGCTTCAACAGTAGATTTTTAAGTGATCCATACCTCCATTCTATCATCTTTAGTTTTCTAGGTGCATGCTTTCAGCTTCATAACTTTTCATTGTAGTTTGTTCATCTTTTTAGGTCATTTAACATTTGTTTTCATATCACATTGTGTTTTCCAATTCACTGTCTTTTCCAAGTTTACACTTGGTGGTGAACCCCTCATTAGTTATCATTCAATCCCTAGAACCTTCCCTTTTCTATATTTCAATCTCCTTCACATTGAAATCTCAAGGGTTTGTTCTTGAGTGAAAGGTTGAAAATTGGTCTTTGGTCTTTCTCCTTTTAGGTCCAAAGTTCCCTAGAAGTGAAAGAAAGCACAAACATTTTTACTCATTTCAATATCATAGAGCTCATGGTCATTATACTAATGAATGTAAGGCTTTGAGTAATCGAATTCAAAATATTAAGGATTGTGGTGCACTTCCTTGTGTTGAAGCACCTAGTTTCTCTAATTGATACTGATTTTCATTTTTTTCATCACTTATCTCGGCTCACCCTTTTCTTGCACTAAGTGGGGAAAGGGACTTAGGTAGCCTTGTCCTAGTATGACACATGTCATTGTCTCTTTTTTCTAGTTGATTGACTTCCATGTATATATATATATAAGAGCAAGCTTGGGATGTGGATAACATAACTTAAGTTGGCTCACATGCAACGTACTAAGTTTTGGGGGAAACCCCTTAATGTGATATAATTTCATTCAAGAATATATGACTTGGCATAGAACTTTTAAAATAACCTCTCATGTCTTCTTCTACTTTAAAGAAATTGCTCACAACAATGGTATTAACAACCACTTTAATGTGGGGGAATACATTGGCACTCATGTTTCACCATGTGATTTTCTTTATTCTTGTGATGTGTCCTTTTCTTGATGGTGTCATTGGGTTTGAATTCCTTCGAGAGCATGATATTTCTTTGATTTGTCCTCTCTTAGAGACATTAGGCACAATTTTCCTTAAGAAGAGACCTTACATGAACCAAGAAAAATCCCTTTGAATGTACCTTACACTACTTCTACATTTACAATATCTACTATATGGCCACCTTTCATAGCACACTTTTCTTGCCTATGGAGCCATCTTGTTCATTCATGAGTGTCAAGCATATGAAGTTTTTCTTGTCTTGTGAATTTTGTTGTCATGTTGTGTGGCACCTTATCAAAGTTATTAAGAGGTATAGATTTGTTTTGGTTGTACGTATGGGAGCTGAACTTAGGCATGACTTTCCCATAGCCTCTTGTCTATGTGAGCACATACTGACCATGTGCACATGTGTCTCGCTAGGGGCTCACCTAGTGGATAGCCTGGGGTTCCATTAGCCCTTGTGAGCATGTATTGGTTTACATAGTTGACATCATGTTCCACTTGTAAATGTTCCTAGAAAAATAGCTTAGAGCTGATCCACAGCGTGCGGGACAAATAGTCGAGGCTTGATACACCTCTTTTTATTTTTATTTTTGTTTTCCTTTCTTTTAGTCATTGATATTGTATGTTTGTGTATCTTGATGCTGCATATCATACACCTTGTGTGTGTCCCTTTGTGCTTATGTTGGTTTGACGTAGGATCTTAGATCCTAGGGGTTGGGCCACCTCCTTTGATCTTTGTTATCCTATACCATCTGCATTGGTACACTTGGACCCCTCTTGAATGTCTACTTTAGTATGAGTTTGAAGCAAGTTCCTCCTCTCACTAAAGTGGGGGCTAAATGTAGTGGAGGAAAAAGTATCCCTTTTTCACACTTAATTTTGGAGTGAATAATAACAAAATGGACTTAAACGTACCTTTTTTAGGGTGTTGCAAAGTGTATCCTAACACTTTCACAGAAATCTAGGGCTTTATTAATTAATTAGACTTATTTATGCCTTAATTGGTCCTATTTTGCATCCACAAGCCTTATTTAATGCATATTTCTAAGGAAAATCCTGGCACTTATCAAATAACCAATCATAATTCAGTATTTTGGGTCATGTGTTCCAAATTTGGTGATTTAGGACTCATACCCCACCTTGGCCATATGAGTCCCACCTAGGTCTTGGGACTTGATTTTGAATTTCACATTAAATAGGACCCATCTTGGAGTTTGTGTCCTAGTTTTGAGCCAGAATCATAATCAAGACCCATTTTGAATTCAATTCTTGGGGGAATTTTATCCTCCTATATCTGATGTCGACTTGTAGTGTTGTAATTTTGAGAAATTTGGCATAAACAAGTATAAATACAAGGTTATTTCACATAGTTTCATCCTAGAACTTCATAAGCAATCAAGAGCACTTTCATAAGAGTTCACAAGAGCATTCAAGTACATTCAAGAGCATTTCAAGAGCATTCAAAGGTATATTTGAAGAAGATTCTTGCAGCAATTCAAGATCCATCATCATGTCAAAGGCATAAAAAATCAAGCATGTTGTTGAGCTAGTGTTGTGATGTAGCATTCAAGATCCAAATTAAGCATTGTTCCACATCTAATTCAAGATCTAGATCTAAATTCTTCATGGCTAGTTCATGTTAGATTGTAGATTTACATTTCAATACATCATTCAAGGTATCATTGTTCATTTTTCATGTTTCATGTTCATGTTTTATTGTTTCATCATAAGGTTTAATTATCTAAACAGGGTTTGACCAAGGAAAAGCCCTATTTCCTAGCAATCAACAAGTTTTTCTATCTCTCTACATGTGTGATTGCAGATCTAGGTATTTTGGAGCTTGGAGGATATTTAAAAGAAAATTTGCAAGATTGAAGAAAGTTGTCAAGGTTGTCATTTTCATGAAAAGTCACATACAAGCCAAAATTCAGGGTTTCAGACTTGGAGATTTGACACAAGAGAAGCTACAGGAGATCACCAAAGAATACTAGAGTTTCAGCCAAACTCTAATACTAGGCCTGAATCACCACCTTGGGCGTATGAGTCCCAGTACTACCTTTTTTCATATTTTAGGAGATCCAGATCAATCACTGAGAGATTCTAGTTTTTGCACATAAAACCTAGTCTAGGACTAAATTGCCTAGACTGACATATGAGTCCTAATGAGTATTAAAAGTTAGAATCGTAGGGTTTCAAAGCTTGTTTTGACCACATATTTCTTCCAGGTACCCCTCTGCTCATTCTCAGTTTGTTATTTTGTATTTCAATTTCATACTCTATGTCATATAGTTAGTTTTTTGCATTGCATTCATCTCTTTCTTTCCAAGCCTTTGCTTGGTGGTGAACCCCCTTTTAGTCTTTAATCACACCCCTAGGATACCTTATTGTAGATATCTTTCCCTCATTTCCATCCCTAGATTGAGATCTCTAAGGTTTCCTTGAATGAAACTTGAACGAAATTGGTGGTTCTATCTCCCAAAACATAGAACCACTATTTCCTTGCGTACACTAAGATAGAAATAGAGTGCTCTTGATGATAAAATGGTTAGTGTAGAAATTAAAGGAGAATGTTAGAATAAAATAAAATAATAAATTAATAACTTCTAAAAATAAAAACTAGTGAATGCAACAATTAGTTGTGCAAGCTTTTGGGTCAAATTGTGTATATTTTTAGCTCAACGTTTCAAATCACACTCAGTCATCCATCATCAAAAAGAGGAGAAAATATACATAGTTTAAACAAAAGGTTTACACAACTTGTGAACACATATTTTATAATTTCTAATGAGAAAATAAAATAACAAATATTATCTTAAGCGTCAAGTACATGTCATTTTTGAAAAAGATTATAAAGTCCAAAAACTTCTATATTGAAGCAATTATATAACATTTTTAAAAATTGAATCGAAGGAATTTTTCAATAGCAATTTGAGTGTTTCCCTCTATCCCTATATATAATTTGTGCACTCGAACAAAGCAAACTTCATATTGTATCCATCTATGCAGCATATTTACGAGGCTCGGTACAACTACTCAAATCTTCTGCTTCATAGATGCTGCAAATTAAAAATAAACTAAACGATGTTTGTTTATTGTTAAGGGCCTGCAGAGGAGAGTTTGTGGACCACTTCACAGAAGATATCACATTCTTAAATTCACAGATGTCCGTGGCCTATTTATTTATAGTTATGACAAAAATTTAGACTAGGAGAGGTGCACGGTAAGACAGAAAAATAGTTCAACATCTCACCCTTCAAATTCCGTGAAGGGACTGAGTTGCCTTAAAATAAAAATTCAGCTATATAGATGATACTTGAACAAATTGTCATTCACCAATACATGTAAGATAAATATTTTAATTTGTTCAATGAAACCCCAAGAAAATATCTATGATATGATATAAGACCTATAACACTTCCAGAGACCATTACAGTAAATATCATGATGTCCATCACATTGTGGAATTATAACTATTAATTTTTAAAATCTAAGGTAGTTGTAGCCAGAAATTGTTTTTTTCCCTTATTATGAGGATAGTCGGTTTTCCTTCTCTTTCAGTCGGCTATCCCTCTCCTCGCATAACAATGTGACAAATCTGTTAATGCGCAAGTAGTAGTTGTGAGCATCAACCACTATAAGATAGATAATTTTTAGTTCGAGAAAGTTAAACTAAAAGAAATTGTATAAATGAATATAAATGATAATGATAAGACACTACCTTGTCAAGGCATCTTTGTTAGTAACCTTTTCTTGAACTTTTTCAGGCAGACCAGTTTCTAAATTCACTCTGCTCAGAGGTTTATCCAATAACTTCCTCCCAATCTTCACTAGGTTGTCAAGGTTTTTTCCGCTGGAATAATCTGTACTTGCTTCATCTCCACGTAAATTTGTTTCCTGATAAGAAATCAAATTATTATAGAGAATCAGTGTTGAAACTTCAAACTAATTTGCTTAAAATTTCAATCCCATCAATAAGAGAAGAAAAAAAAATCTCTTTATAGCAGTTAAACCTGTAATTGATTAAACAAAAGATTCCCGTAGGGTCTTTTAAATATAGATAGTTAGGCCCGTTGTTTAAATACATTTAGCATTACTAACATATTTTAAATGGGCAGGTTGAATGAATATGAAGATTTTCTGGCCTTGACGTCTTCGTTTATGGGAAAGTTGGCGTTAGAATTCAGTTAATCGTGTTCACTGGAGATCGGTATCAAGCCGTGCCTTTCGGCGTTTTTTTCTCGCTTCGGTCGTTCTCAGTTCAGTTTTATCTAGGCAGGGATCGTTTTCTTTCTATATTTTCAATCAGTTGGTTTTTGCGGATATATCTTCCGCAGTTTCCTTCCTCTGCTTCAGCGTTTTGCTTTTCTTCCATCGACATTTTCTATGAAGGACCATTGTGGAGCCTCCTGCAATCATGTTTCTTATGCAGTTCATTCCTGGTTCCTCTGGTGTTTTCCTTAAAAGATCTGGATTGCAAGGTCAACAATTCTGGAACTTTATCAGATTTTTTACACCACCTCTTTGCATTCTCTTTTCTGCTCATGGCGCTAATTCAATTTCGGCTCTCTTTGTATCTTTGACGGAGTTGATGAGGGAAACATTTCCCCTCTTCATCTTTTTCACTATAATATTAACATGAATTCTCAGCCCAGATCTTCGCAGGTGATCCGTAATAATTTTCGGCATTGAGTTCAACAGGTTTGCTCAACAAGTCCCTAAAGATGGCAATATAAATATTGAGAGAATTTCCTTTCTCAGTAGGAATTTGGAGAATCCTATTTTCCTTTTATTGAAGTGGAGGGGGATCATCTATCAAAATGATTCATCTAGATAATGGTATTCATAGGGCTCAAGATTTGACATAACTCTCCACACATTTCTGAAAATTATCATCATATCCTTTGCCATTCAACTTAAAATCCCTCTTTGGTCACAACACCCCTCTTATTGAACATTAACTCAATATTTAGAATCCCTCTAATTGAACATTAATTCAATATTTAGTAATCATTCCCTAAAACATTGAGGGTTAAAACTGACTTTTATTTTATAAAATTATAGTTCAATTATTTAGTATTATCTTTGTTTGAAAAAATTAATGGCTACACCAACTTCTAATACTTCAATATTCATAAGACTACTTTGCTTTAAACTTCTATATTATATTAGGAGAGCCTAATAAAATATTTTTAAAAGACCCCTCCATGGAACCACAATTTAAATGAGAAAGACAAACATTATTCATAACAATTCGAGATTGTGTCTTAAATTTTGTTTTCTTGATTTTTTTTTTCTTGTATATAATTTTATATATCTTTATGTTCAATCCAAGATATTTTTTGAATAAAATTTAAATTCTCTTTGAAAAAAGAATATTCTTTAAATAAATAGGATTTATTTTAGTAAAATCATTTTTTTAATATAACTCAAAATTTAATTCAAAAAATGGTCTTAGATCTTGTACAAAAAGACAATAAATCATCTAACAAGAGAACAAGAATCAAGGAGACCCTAGGATTCAAAGTTTGGGTCTTCCTTCTTTTAGTTAGATTGATCCAAATTATGAAGATTCTTAACATGACTTTAAAGAAGATAAGCATAAATTTAATTTTTAAGAATTTGGATATCTTAGACGATTGAGCAAAGATTGCATCTAGTATTTTTGAACTTATAGACATTTATCATAAAAGAATCCAAGGTATCCATTTGACCATTCATAATATGGTTTCATCTATCATCTACATAGAAAATGTGACGATGTTTTCTATATGTTCCATTAAGTCATCAATGGTCCAAGTGAGATGTTGGGGATTTAATTTCTCATACCTAGGATTTTAAAATATGTATTTTAAGAATATTCAACTTTAGAGGGAAAGGAAGTTTACTCTACATTTGAGGGAAAATATGTCATACTTCTAGTGCACCAATCAAACTTTGATAAGAGGTCAATACACATATTTTAAAGTATACATATATGTACATATGTGTTCAAATATATTAGTTAAATATAATTTAATATTTTTTGTCTTGGGGTGTAATGTGGAGAAAATTTAAAGATATATATGTATGTATGTGTGATTACACTTATTATATATATATATATAATTTGACATTTATTTAGAGTAACATTATAAATATAATATCTAGTTATTCTTAGTAGTTGCATGGTCTATGTATAAAATATATAGAAGAAATTTAAATTTTTTATGTTTCATATATTAAAAATAGGAGTATAAGAAAGAAGATACACAAAACCTAGATTCTGAGATAGTTTTCTTTGTATTTATCAAATTGGAACATACTAGCTATGTATATGTCCACCATATCTGCACTAACATTTGCGAATACTTCTAATATTGGATTTCTATGCTGGTTTTTAACCCATTTGAATTTACCCCATCTAGCAACATCATCTGCATGATAGCCTGCACTTTTTGAATCTTCTTGTCCTGTTCCAAGTGAAAGAACCAATATTTTTCCTTCATCCTAGCCCAAGGAAAGTTAAATTTTAGAAATATTGTTCAAAAAAGATTTATTAAAGTATCCAAACATGGAATAATTATTATCTATCAATAATAATTACTTGTCGTCTAATGGTTTTGAATCTTGGATTCTCCTCAACAAGTATTCCAATAATTTGATTCATTGCCAGCAAGGTCTGCATTAATATTTTTTTATTAGAAATTGTAATAACTAATCATAATAATATTTTTAATGTAAAATTAATCTATTATAAAAATTCACTTTCATAAACATAATGAAAAAATCATTAACCATAATAGGGAAGCACCATGCTAATAGATATGTAAAATATTTCATCACCATGGTGTCTAGATAAGTTAAAGTGATAATTGACGGTGAGTGAAGCAATCTAATTTCATTGAAGAACCATGTAGTTCAAGAATAAAGGTAAAGGGAAATGCCTAAAAAAATCATAGCCTAGAGATGATTTTTGACATCTAGTGATGAATCAAACATCTTGGTAATATAGAAATAAAAAAATATTCTCAACCTCAATCTAATATTCACTTATATAAAATAATATTATTATGTAAAATAAGGAATCTAAACATAAATAAATGGGAAAACATGAAAAAATAAGCTAGTATACTTATTTACATGCAACCAAATAATAAAAATAATAATAATATAATATATTTCTATTCTTTTTGTAAATAAATAGTAACTTATTAAAAAAAAAATACTATTACAAATTTTATGGTGATGGCATAGTCTTGAATATGACACCAAATAAATAGGTGATTAACAATAACTAATATAATACAAATCCCTTGGATGCAATACTTCTCTATTGCAAGTCACTTGCAAAATGCATTAAAATGATTATAACACAACACACATAAAACAACATATAATAACCTAATTATAGTTCAAATATAGAACACAATTTAAATAAAATTTATCCTTTATATAGATCATTATTTTTAGCATACATTAGCATCAATCCCCAGTACACCAAAAAATCACAATATATTTCTTGCAATTATATTGAGCATGGCAAATATAAAATTTTGTGGTTGTTGCAAGTAACACAACACAATTAGCACGAGTCTTAAAAGTGCTAAAAGTACATACACTATGATATGTCAAACTTTCTAGCTATTGCTAATGAACATAGTGACAACATGAGATAACTTATTGATGTTGGAAGTGAATCAACATAATAAAACAAGTTGTATGTATAGTTGCAAGTGGAGTCACACTAAAACCTTTTCTTCACACACATGGTTTCAAGCCCAATGAACATACTCTATTCCTACCATATTTCCACATGTATAATTATAAATCATAGCTTATTAAAGATACAACATAAATCTTTCCTTTCATTTGTGGTAGAAATTAAAAACTAAAATGCAATAATCATAGAAAATGCAATAATGGGTTGACTTCAATTTTTTTATCATGAACCTTTTAGATCCTTTTTCCTTTATTGTTAGTTTGAATCCACACTTAAATTCCTCTTCATCACCTTTTGTGTCTCCCTTATGGATGTCTCGCTATACAACAATCAATAATATTCTATCCACTTCGCCTCTTGAATCTATGTACCTTTATTGATTCTTCCACTTTCTCTCAAATATCCCTACTCTTCTACGGGGTTTCTACCTCATATGGCCTCAAAAGATCTATTTTCTCCTCTACTTTATAAAATTTTAGGTTACCCTTTCTTATAGTAATATATCTATGTGGCCTCTACTACTCTACATCCATTCCCTATTCCATGTTTCTCTTTCTATAATTACTCCTAGCACATCAATTTTTCTATTATTTATCTTGGGCATTTTTCTCTCTAGGAACCTCTTCTCCTTCTTTATGATCTTTTTATTTTACTTGTTTTCATCTTTTTTGAGTTTTTAGCGTCCTTTTCTATCTTTGAATTCTCTTTATCCTTACATGATGCAAGATGACCTTAGTTCAATAATAAATCATGCATCAACAAAAAGACATTTCCTTTTAGTTGGTATATTATTTTACTTTATTGTACTTTAATCTTTTAATTACTTTTCTAGTTAATCATTTAGGCCAATATAATGGATCATCTATGAAACATAAAATTTTATTCATGGTGACTTGTAGTTTCATCTATAAGATATTAGTATAGTGTTACATAGTACATGTATATTTCGCATTCCTTGATCCCTTTATTTTGTAGCATTCCAAATTAAATTGAAGAGGTTTACACATTAGAACTACATTACATTTTGAATATATAAATTTAAGATTCATCTTAGAAAGAAGGATTTTTTTTTTCAATTTCAAGGTAATGACCCATGTCCTAAGATCAATTAAATGAAAATAATTCATCTATTTATCCCTATCACCTTCAACTAGGGTTTTATATTATTTTTTATCTAATTAACTTGATTTCTACAAATTATATAAAGAGATTCTTGATATTATTTTAGCATACATCATGGACAAGTAGTGCAAGTTATTTTAATGATAGAAAAGGGTAAGAAGAAATTTGACAATCGAGTAATGTCTAAATATCTTAGAGTATAAGAAGAAAATAAATAATGGTCCAAGGAATATTTTTTTGTGATCATACTTATGTGAAATTTCCAATTCTATATTTTAATCAAACAAATAAGGCCTAGAATGTTGTAACCCTATTGTGATAAATATAGATGGTGTAATTTAAGTTTTTAAAAATATATATAATATGAATCTAATTTTGAGTTGTCATAATATTATGTTATGTCTTTTCCTAGTGCTGTAGGCTACTTTGGTACCCAATTGATGTTGTAGTTCTAGATGGAGTCCCAAATGAAAAGATATCCAATATTATGTAGCCTAATAAAAACCAACAATTTAACACACATCAGTGTGGTTCAACAAGACTTTTTTTTGTTGCAAGTCAAATGCAATTGTGAAAATAATGATAGATCCATGTGATAGCACATACCATGCGTAGTAGACTTAAACTCACATTGTTATAGTTAAAAATGCAACACAATATAAACAAAATGTTAAATTTATTTCTTGACTACTATTTGTAGAATGAATTTAAATTCACTCTAAAGACTCTGAACTCACATTATAGTTTCTAAATTTACCTTCAACATGAAAAAAAGTGAAATTAGGGGAAAGGACCCAGTAGTTGAGCATGTTCCAATAGTTGTTATAGCATTTGTTGATTTAATGTCCAATATTTTTGACAATATTGAGCCAATAGTTGTGACTTTAAAGTTGTTAGTGTTGATGATAACTATGAATAATTGAATAATATGTATTCCATTGATCTGAAAAACAATGAACCATGTGATGCCACATCAGCGCACCAATAAAATATGATTTAGTGCACAAGTATTGGTCTCACTTTTTTTTAGACCTTTTTGGACACCTCGACAAAAAGCATGTGGATGCGGCATCATATTTGATGATGTGGCCTTGAAACATTAGTTATAAGAAGGGGTGTTGTCAAGCAAGCTGCTGTAAAAATTTGAATTTTTTTTGAAATTTTCATGTAAGATTTTGAAAAGTGCAAAGTTAGGATGCTCAACTACCAGATCCTCTCCCCTATATGATTTTTACAATTAAGACAACCCAACCCAAACATGTTTTCCAAATAGATATAGGTACTACATTATGATAGTGCTAGCTTTCTAGCTATTGTTGTTGATGAAGACTATTCTCTAGACTTCTTATCGAAGGGATCGAGGCACGAATGTTATCTTGAAGCATCCAATCGATTCTATCCTTGATATTCGCTGCTTCTAATCTTGAGACTTGGTGACTCCAGCAACTAAAGTGTGGTCACTTTCATTCTTATCACGCCATCATATAGTCTTCAACATCTGCGCCTCCCTTAGAAGCACCATCTTCTATTCTCCTTCACGCGCTGTCCATACAACTTCAACGCAGCAATAAAAAGAAATAACATCACTAATATTCATGGGCGATGCACAGCCACACGTCATTCACAGCATCGTGAATATTCATGATCTTGGACGCCTCTTGGTATCTCTTCCTCCACACGGCCTGCCAGATCGTGCACCCTCGTACACCATTTTCACTGGCACAGAAACATCAATCGCTCTGATACCATATGTAGAACTATAAAGCTTAATTGATCGATTCATTCATCAAGTGCCTTATACAAGAGAGAAGCAGTTGGAATGAGCGGTTGCAGAACTGTTCAGAACTGTTCAAACACCCGCGGCCCCGTACAATATAATATATGATAACAATTATGTACATTTTATACTTCAACCATATTAATAGATCCCACCTTACTATAGAAAGAGATGTTGAATGTGTCCCTGATGGAATAAACGTTGTGTTGTGCTAGAATTATACCTTTTTATAGCTATAACACGCCTTCTAGGATCACAGCGTCTGATGCACTACATGACCAATATAGGACATTTAAAGGAAGTTGATAAACTAGTAGCTTCATCTACTCTATTTAGAATCATTTGATTTTCTCATTTAGTTGTATCTAGACTTGTCATCATTCATCTAAATTTTTCTAGGTCTATATTTCCAACATTGGTATTTGAAATATTTCCCCATTTGGAGATGACTTGGTAAGCTTAGGGGAGTACTTCAAATTTTTATTTCATTTTTTTTTTCTCTAGCCATCATTTATCTCTTGGATTTCATATAAAAGTGCATACATAAATTGCTTAACTAGGGTAGAAGATATCTTCAAAAATTTTAATTATAGATATCACTTTTTCAATTAAGAAAATCATAGATTTAAATTTAGTTTTTTCACAAACTTAATTTTTTCTTTATTTTTAATTTTTAATTGTTGGGGAATTTTCTAGGGTTTGATCAAATTCAATGTTTTATGGATTTTTGGGTTCTATGAGAATCAATTGTCCTAATTTTAATTTGTGTTTTTTCTTCATCTTCACATACAAATTACATTTTTATTTTTATTTATATAAAGGAAAAAAGCATGATATATTATTAATAGTATAAAAGTGTTAAAGTTACATAAGTATGATAGAGAAACTTATAGAATAATTTGGTCTAGGGACCAAAACAAAATGTTTCATATACCAGGGAACTTATGCATTGAGGTTAAAATAATACATAAGCCTCATAACAAAAAGTGAAAGAAAAGTATAGAAATAACAAATTTTAAGTAGGAGATTAAGTGGACTCCTCATGCCACGTTAGGGGAGGTGTCAAAATCCACTGACCATTGGAGGTCAGGCATAGGCTTTAGGTTGTTTACTTTCTATAGGAAGCGACTTCCTATGCACGTTGACACTTTATGATGTGCTAGTGCCTTCATGTTAAAGTTTTCAAGGAATGGAAGCCATTCCACCTTAGCACCCACCTCACGTACTCGCTAGATATCCCATAGCTTCAAAAGAATGACTTCATGCCTTGTTGTAGCTAGGGTTTCCTCCATCCCTCCAAGGTTATGTTGTTCAAATAGTTTTGATGCTAGTTCTTTCACCATTTCCTTTTTCTCTCTTAAATCTAGTAGGGAAGCCACAAATCTTGATGTAATATCTATGTTTACCCTATATCTCTCATCAACCCTTAGGAAATCAATGCTAAGGATCATCTTAATCGCTTTTAAGTACCTTCTAGTGGTATGTACCATTATCACCTTCATTAATTGATTTGTTATAGCTCTTGCAAAGGCCATCTAGCAACGTGAGCTTGTGAGATGGATAGGAGTGTCCATTCCCAACATACACTCCAAGAGATTGTAAGAAGGATAGAAAAGGTATCACCCTTCCACTTTAAATAGAGTGAGCCACCTTAGCCTCCAATGCTTTAGGTAGGAGGAAATTATTTCCAAATTTTCTTCCCAACATAAGAGGTATTGAAGAAATTTGAAAAGAGCTTTATTACAATTTTTTTATGCATGCCAAATCACCTTTGGAGTTCTTCACAACCACCTTGTCATTAATGAAAAATAAAAAATGACTGACGCTCTAATGTGGCATGTGTTGATTTCCATCCAAACGACCGGTCGTGCTAAGAATTGCTAGTTGGTGATGTCATCAAGATAAATAACGTTAGTAAATGTACATCCCATCAGTTAGAGTATATGTAATGTGTCAATTTTTTCTTCTAAATGGGAAGCACATAACACGATGCCAACACAAAAACTTGTCAAGTATTTGCAAATCAAATCAACCAATGCTTTCAAAAGGTTCCCAAGAGAGCGAAATGAAGCCATGTGTTTATGTGCCAAGATAGTGAGAGCATTGTCTCTTCTAAATGGGAAGCACATAACCTGATGACAACATAGAAACTTGTCAAGTATTTACAAATGAAAGCAACCAATGCTTTGGAAAGATTCCCAAGAGAGAAAAATGGTGCCACGTGTTTATGTTTTGAGACAGTGAAATCATTGTCTAAGTTTAGCACTAGCTTTTAGCAATGTTAAAATCTTACAAGTTACCAAGTTGGCCATTGGTGAGCCTTTCTCATTTTGAGAATGCATGGGTGCACCTCAAAACCTCCTCTTTTTCTACCTCATAGTTGATGGAAAGAAAGGACTTGTCCTAACACAACTTGATTGCCTTGTCACCTTTCAATCTAAGATTCATTTCAAACAATCACTAAATGCATACTAGTGCACATGGAAACATTGTTTTGAAGGCATAATGGGCACTTAACAAAGAGAAAAACATCAAAACTTGAGATTCTTGGTCTATACAGACTTCCCACAACATATTTCATTGATTCCCAATCCAACTATACCCAAACTATGCATAGATTTGTTCAAACATCAAGCAAACTAGGGTTTTTTTTACTGTTCTTATGAAAATGAACACACTTAAGTTAGCATAACTTTCACATATAGTTGTTTCGTAAAATTTCCTTTAATGGGTATTTGACAATGGCTTTACGAATCCTTTCACCAAGTTTTATAATTTTTCCATTGTTAATATAAAAGTTATGAATTTATTACCCTTGCTAGAAACCCTAGGTCTGAAAGTAGACTGTCAACACCATTTTGATCATAACTTGCTCTTGAATTAACTCCAAATGAGACCAAACCAAAAGGATATGAACCATATATCACATACCTAACTCCTACAATGATTTCCCTAGCCATACCAGGTCATAAAGTCCATACAATATATTGTTCTAACTAAAAATGTAGAAAATTCACTTCTTTTTGCAATGTTTTTGCTATAACTTTTACAAAATGTGATGAAAATTCACTAAATAAAAAGAATTTGAAAGATAAAAACATTCTCCAACTTTCCCAACCAGGTGCAAGACTGCACTATATAGTACAATTTCATACGATGGAGAATACAGTCTGTTACACATAGAAAATGCAAAGGAAAATGTGCAAAGATGAAGTATTTTCATTCCAAAACATTCTCCAACCTTGATATGCATGTATAAATCTCATATTTGTCCCATTAAATTCAAATTACCATCAACCATAACTACCAAACCACCTTCTAGCCTCTTGGTTAACAATAATGACAACTTTTACAAGTTTTGCTTGACAAGAATGACAACATTTTGCAACTTTTACAACTTTTAACAACATTGTGCCCAAACATCCTAAAATGGTCCTAAATGACCCCAAGTTGTCTTAAATGACCTTATTGACCCAAAACAAATCAAAATTCAAAGTTTTGCAACATGACACAAAAATGCATCAAAGATGCCCCTACATTAGTAGTGGACCCACCAAAAGTTCCAACCAATCATGCAACAACAATTTCTTGTAGTAATTAGAAACATTTTTGAGTTGTGCTAGCACAACATGTGGCTTGATGTAGAAGAAATCACTTAATCCAATAGAAGATGTCACTTACCTTTTTTGGTGGTGCATGAGTTGCTATGTGGCATCTCATCACTTCCTGCAAGATAAACTATAACCTCCTAGCTAGGTGGGAATTTTTTTATTTTTGACAAGCTTCAAACTTATATTGAAAGAGGCTAGTGGACAAGAGAAAATGACTAGAACCACACCAGTGGTCTTGACCAATCACGCATCAAATATTACTTTCAATACTTAAGAGTGTCACTAGACTACACCAATTTGATATGTGGCATTGGTCGCATGGGGTAGGCCCTTTATGTAGCCAAGTGCTACTCACCTTTTACAAATAACGTGTGAAGACACCATGAGGCATCTTGATTCTTTGCACTATAAATTTAGGCTTTCAATCTTGAAAATATCTATGCAACTTCAACAAGATCAAAATTTACCACAAAAGACCCATGGATGGAAGCAAGTACCCAACCAAGGCTACACACATCTTAGAGATGGAAGTTGATTCAGATGTTTAGTAATGGAACTTTGGGAAAACATATCTATGAGAAGCTTAAAAGCATTTATGGCTAGATGGGCCTCGAGGTGCAAGAAATTTACGCAAGGACCTGATGCTTGCATGGAGACCCCTTTAGGCTAGATTGCTACAAAATCAAGATTATATTTTTACCAAAATTAAAAGTTCAAATAATTTTCGAAATTCATTTGAAATTAAAACTAGGAAATTAACATTACAACTTTGGTGTCTTTCAAACCTTCTTTACCAATAATTAGAAATAATTTCCTTCTCTTCATCCTGATTGACGCCTCACACTCTTCAATATTTTGCAATAACAATGGTGTCTTTAGTAGCTTGAATGTTCCTAATCAAATTTTTCATTCTTCAAAATTGTTTCTATATGTAAATGAACTTGAAAATCCCCTTTTCAACAATGAAATCAATGACAAGAATAGTTTGCATTGAATTTTCTTAGGAATTAAGCAAGTAATTAATATTTTGGACATGAGAACCATCTGTGGGGTTTTGTTGTTAAAGTGCAACTATAAACTTTAAAAACTAAAAGTTGGGTTAAAAAGGAGGACAATTTTCTGCAAAAAATGCCTTTTGTTCACTAGTTGCATTGAATATGAAAAACTTTTCAAGTGAACAAGATTTTTTTAATAAATTTTTTAAGTCCATATTTGGTTGATCACTTAAAGGGAAATGTGACATAAGAAAGATGCAAGCAAGAATCAAGTGTTACTCATGGATAATGATGTCATAATGATGTCATCACTTTATGGCCTTTAGGAAAATACAATTAAAATGGATAATAATTCATAGTTTATAATGTTCAATTGAACGATCTATGGAATCTCTATAAAAATGGTAATGATGTAATAGTGATTTCATAAGTATGTGTTTTGTAGTATTTTCAAAGTGAAGCTAACTTTCAGCCTAATTACAATAGTGTTGTGCTAGTAAAATGTTTTTCATGAGAAAAGTAAAGTGAACAAGATATTCTATTTTAATTTTATGAATTTAGATGGATGTCAAGTTTCCACAAAGAAAATATTCAATTAAGTTTTCATGTTCCTATATTTTGGGGTGTTAATTAAGTGAACAAGATTGTGAAAAAATCATTTTTTAATTGACATGGAAAAATCAACAAGAGAACATGTATTTAATTTCTCAACTCATATTGAAAAAATTCCAAAAGAGACCTAAGGTATTTTGAGCACTATACCCATTGATTAATGAATTAGAACTTGAAGATCAACCATTTTCCACTTATTACCAATTTGAGAGATTGCTATAATTATGGACTAGCCCGATCTAAGAAAAGGGAAGGGGTTCACATTTTTCCAAAAAAAAATCATCCATGTTGTGAGATGCACAACAAGCATTAGCTTAGATCTAGAGACCTTTTCCAATAGGTGATACTTTCTTTGGAGAGGGTAGTTTCCCTTAAGGTACTTGACATTCAATTTTTTTTATGCCCACATAACATTATCTCCCCATTCTTCTTCTATATTGGAACAAGATTGAGTACCTAATTAGAAGTTGAATTGGTTTGATAATTCCACTCACCTTAAGATTCATTAATTCTTTTTTCATTCCAGATGCAAGGGTAGGATTAATTGGCCTCTACTTCAAGTAGAAATGCTTTACACCAAGTTGAAGATGAATTGTATGCTAAAATAGATCTTCTTTATATGCTTTTTTCTCATCATATGACCATATAACATATTTTTATCATCAATGCTAGGGGTTAACATTCACTAAGGTAAAGAAAGAGTTCATCAACACACTATAGTGGTTTTAAGGCTAAGGAGTGAGAGAGGAGAAATTCTCTTGCATTTTGGACTTAGTTAGGTCTAGAAGGGTGTTCCTATAGGTAATCTTGAACACTATTTAATTACAATTATAAATATTAAGATTAGGAAAAATTGTAGTATCCAGGTGTATTCTTTGACTCCAAATTTTATCACTAAACTAAAAACTAATCTATTGTTGTGACCTCTATATATATTTGATAAAACTTATGAAAAGCATAGATCTCTTAGGATAAAACTTATAAGGTTTTCTACAAAGATTTCCTGAGACATAAAACTGATTCATAAACTACATAAAAACCTACTTCCTACTCTGCACTACTAGTGAATAATTTTTCTTTTAAGGGTGTACCAAGGATCCAATTTTCAAGATTGATGCTTTTATGGGTTACAATTATAAACTCGACCATGAAAACATGTAAAAAATAACAAAAAAGGTATGATACCAAATAATCTAGTTAATTATCCTTCTCAGAATTAGTGGATATTCTTTTTTTTAGATAAAAGGCAAAAGCTTGAATATTAATAAAATTGGTGAATATTCTTATGTAATAGGAAAAAAATAGTATAAATAGCAACTTGCAATGAATTTGAATGCTACCACATTTATTAGTTTCAAACTATAGTCACATCAATAAATGTGGTGAGAGAAAATTACAAATAAAGAGAAACCTATCATGCCTCTTAGCTTAGAATTTTCCAAAATGTCTACAACTAACCAAAAAGACACAAGATTATATGTATAATTCTATGACAACCTATCTACAACTTTTGGAATGCAATACTTAGATGGTGAATGGATTTGCAAGTATTAAAATACTAGAATATTCTTTGCACAATAGTGACTAAAAACAACAAATGACCAACCCCTTGAAGAATCAAAACCCAAGCTCTTAAATAGTCATTGTAAATTGAAAAATACATTTAAAACTTGGCCACTTTATTATTTTCTTTGTGTTTATTATGTTGCACTTTATGTGATAGTGCAAACCATGTCACAATTTCACAATGTTGGCAAACTTTGTGACTTTGTATTTTTCTTCATTTATTTTGCACTTTTTTTAATGTTCTCTTTGCTACACCTTTTGCAATTGAGCAAACCACATAGCACTTTTGGAAAATTTTCTCACTCATGAAACTTGCAACATAAAGAACCTGAGAACATTAACTTATTTTGTTCCCTTAGTTGAGATTTTAGCATCTTTGCGAACTCAGAAATTTCCTCTTTTATAATTCAAGGGAATAAGAAACTTATATTGATTCAAATTTGGGATTTTGACAATTTTTGGTGAATAGCTTAAATTTAAAGAGATAAAATACACAACACAAAGAGACATTCTTGCCTATTGAAAATGTTTCTAATTGATTATAAGTGAGAGGCCATAGAAGGGCAAGTGAACAAAACAAGCGAGAACATGATCTTTTATAAATCTTGAGGACTATAAATCTAGGCACTAATAGTGTGTTCTAAAGATGTTGCAACAAATAGACTAATTTTAAATGTTAAATAATATATAAAATTCATGTAAATGGATGAGCAGTAAAGCTGAAGCTGTCACTTACTCATTGAGACCTTGGTTACGCACAATCATTTACTTAACAGCATGTCTCATGTATTACATGAATGTATTTTAAAAAAACAAAAAATGCTACAGTTAATGGAGTATCGGCGTGAAGCAAGCGGACGGTTTGATGACAGTAGTCGGAGTACTGACTGGAGAAATTCAAAATTTGCAGATTCTAAAATGCAACGGATCGAGATGTTTTAATGTTTACGACAGTGAGTTGTGGTGAGGGCGTGTCGTTTAAACAATTGTAAACAATGGGGTCAAAAGTGAATTGCGTGGTGCACTAAAAATTCTGTCTTACTAAACACCCACTCCCAATAAGGGTAAACGAAAAGGTGAAAAGATATGACGAGACCGAGTCAAAGCTTACACCGGGTGAGATAAGCCCCGCCGAATATTTACCCAGGGAGAATCTCCGTAGGTAAACCATGTTAGCGTTACTTTTCTGTTCCTCCGTAATCCACGGACATGAATTCTTCCGTTATCAACGGACAACAGATAAGCTAACATAAGCAGACATCAGTGTTTCTTTTCATGCATATGCTAACTGAAGCAAACAGTTCGCTACGATATGCTAACTGAAACAAACACGACAGTTAGTTTGCTTTCTCCTTCCCTTATCACCGTAGAAAATTGCAGTTAAGTCTGCCTTTCACCGCAATTTCCTTTTCTCCGGGTGGTTATAAATATGTAAATCTTTTCATTTGTTTTTAGAGTGAATGAGAATGAAATCAGATTGTGCAAATTTGTTTTCTGTGTGCTTGATAATTATCTTTCTAGATCTGCAAGGAATTCTACATGGTATCAGAGCCTTGTGGGAGATATTTACAAGCCATTAGATGAACAAATACATTGTATTTTGATAGATTTCGTTTGTTGTGTATTGCTGTGTGTGAGTAATTGCAGGGTGCGTAATTGTGAAGGAGACCGCTCAGCTCACAATCAGCGATCTCTCCAACATGCCAAGCAAAGCTCTCTTCTGAGCGCCCAAACCTAAGCAGCAACACGACAGGCCCCAAATCTTGCACCCACCAAGCTTCGAAGCATTGAAAATTGTTGGCTTCAATCAGTCGTTTGCTTCTTCCAACCTGCTGTCCTCCACATACAACCATCCATTATTGGCTCGGCCTGCATAAAGGATCTTATATACAGCATAGAAGGAAGTTGGGCGCAGGTGTTTGACCAAGCAGCAGGAGCGCCCTCTACCCACGTAACGACTGCCAACATCTTCATCCGTATCACACCCAAAAGGTATCCTCACAGGCGTGAGTTTATCAATTGGAGGTTTATGATTACAGATCGGGCTTATTCCATCTACAGCGTGCAAATTTCTTTTGCATGAACTTGCATGTTTCATTCATGTGGTTGCATGTCACTGCATGTAAACGATAAGTCGCTTTTTGCATTCATTTTTGGGGGTTAATATGAACTGAAATAAAGTTCCAAAAGGGGTAAATATCTAGTCTAAAAATGAGAATTATAAATCATCCATCTGTCGTCAGTTTGGGAGAAGGAAACTATAAGTCCTTGCGTGATGGAATCCTAAAGCACTACCGATGGATTCATTTATTGCCGCATTTGCTTGGACTTATTCCTGAACCAACTGCATGTTGGTAGAAATCTGTATGGGAAAGTAGAAATGATCATGTCTTAGGATTAATCGGTTTTAAGTGTTGGGGACCACACATCATGGGCTCTGTCACACATTGAGTGCCCTTGCACTCTCTGGACCACTCTATGGGAAATATATGGAGATCCCACTGAACCTCCATTCCCAGATAATCCCACTATAGACATGCTTCTCTCCCATGATAATGAGGATGATCCTTTGTGCAGCTATTCAGTCTCCTCCACCTGCTATTTCAAAAGAGATTTTGGCTTCTCTGAAGACTACTTCAGATTCTCTTTTGCAGGTTCACTCTTGTCCTCTTGATCAGCAAGATGTCATCCTTTCAGACATTCATCATTTGTTTGTAGAGTCTCTCCTCCTTATCATGACAACAACATTGAGGACATATGTCTTCTCTTTGAGGACTCTTCTGTCCTTGCATTTGTTGTTCCACCTGCTATTTCAAAAGAGATTTTGGCTCCTTCGAAGGCTACTTCAGATTCTCTTTTGCAGGTTCACTCTTGTCCTCTTGATCAGTGAGATGTCATCCTTTCAGAAATTCATCATTTGTTTGCAGAGTCTCTCCTCCTTGATCATGACGACAACATTGAGGACATATGTCTTCTCTTTGAGGACTCTTCTGTCTTTGCATCTGTTGTTGATTCTGAGTTCTGTGTTGCTTCTTCAAAAGCTTCCAATGGCTTCTTGCAACAGGGCATCATACATCTTCTAGATATAGCTACTTGGGATTTGTATATTGCAAACATATCATCCTTGTTTGTAGAGTCCTATATTGCAGATCTCTCATCTTTGTTGACAGCCACATCAACGTTGTTGGCCCACCATCTTCATCGCCTTTGCAGCTTGCTCCAGACCAGTCTTCACAAGATCTTGGATCGCCATCATCGCTTTCAGAGATGTGGACATGTGAGCAATTTTCAGAGGCGCACATCATCTGGATTTGGATTCCATTATCACCCATCTTTTTGGATTGGCTTCTCCAATCACCAATGGATCATTTTCTTCCTAAGGGGAGAAATGTTATTTGTAGGCAGTGGATCATATTCTGTCTTCATACATTCATCATTGGCATCGGAGCTCTTCCATTATGGGGGGATTCATATCTTTCTTTCTTATATTCTCTCTATATTTGTGGGGGGATTTCATATGTAAATGGGTACCTAAAATGGCCTTGATGCCAGGACCCATCTTTGTTGCCTCTATAGGCCTTTTTCTCCTTAGTTAGGTTTAAGGGGGGTTTTGTTCCCACAGGGTTTTCCCTCTTTCCTCTTTTTTCTGTCTCTTTAGTTACACTTAAGAGGGGGTGTTAGTGTTACTTTTCTGTTCCTCCGTAATCCACAAACATGAATTCCTCTGTTATCAACGGACAACAGATAAGCTAACATAAGCAGACATCAGTGTTTCTTTTCATGCATATGCTAACTGAAGCAAACAATTCACTATGATATGCTAACTGAAACAAACACGACAGTTAGTTTGCTTTCTTCGTCCCTTATCACCGTAGGAAATTGCAATTAAGTCTGCCTTTCACCGCAATTTCCTTTTCTCCAGGTGGTTATAAATATGTAAATCTTTGCATTTGTTTTTAGAGTGAATGAGAATGAAATTAGATTGTGCAAATTTGTTTTCTGTGTGCTTGATAATTATCTTTCTAGATCTGCAAGGAATTCTACAAACCATTGGGGGTTTCCCAATGTGATTCCTTTGTTTGCGGGTATTGGCAACAAACGCTTCGTTCAGATCCAGAGAGGGTTTCAACCCAGCGGCATCACAAGGAAGCATGATCAGACAAACGAAAATCTTCAAAACCCAGATCTCACAGTCATCAAACATGAAACAAGCCGCAAAAGAAAGGGCGGCTCTAGCAAGGAAAGTGGAAGGTTTTATTAAAAGCTACTGCCCACTAGGGCGGCCACCTCGCTACAAATTACGGTGAATTGGGTAGCCTTGGGATTGGCAATTCAATATTGTTTTTTGTTTTGATAGTTCTGGTCATTTATAAATTATATATCCTAGAGTTCAGATAGTTCGGTGAAGGGTACCATTAGAGTTATCTTTGTACATCTTAAACTCTTAAATAGTATGTTGGATTTCAACAGTTTTTTTGGGTTTTTTTGTATGCGATTTAAGAGCTTATCATTTTTGTTTGGGCTTCTGGGTAGTTACGATTGTTGGAAGGCAGAGACAATAAAATAGAGTAGAAACAGAGTTCTCAAATTGCTACAGCAGCAGATGTATTTGATTCAACTTCTTTCTGATGATAAAACAAATTACAAAACAACTACAGTTTCTCTTTATGCAATCTATGGGAGAAATTACATTCCAATATTGATGAAAACAGGTAGATTTGCGATGTACATAAAGGTTCAAAAGTGGTCATTTCAAGGTGACGTTTGATACATATTGTCTATTGCTCTGATAACTGTTCGTTTTGACCACCACCAAATTTGCACAATTGATCCAATACATATGCACAAATGTCCCAGTAATCGTGCACTATTGGTACCAATAAAGTTGCACAACTCCAATTAATTTGTTTTTTTAACTATTGATTATAAAGTGGACAACTATTGGTACATTTGAAAATTTTTAGTAGACTTTTAATTAACATATATCAATCAAAGATTATTAGAAAATAGATGATAACTGAAACCTTTCCCCCTATGACTACTGAAAAAGTACCTAAATTGAAATACCCAAATGAGGATAAACAAAAACAAACGATTTACTTAGCCCCTTAACAATTTCTGATTTCCCAAAATGGCTGAAATATTTATTCCGCAACATTATAGTTCGAATGATGTATATACTTTGTAGTCTAATCGATATTTGGGTCACCTGTCTTAGTAAAATTTCATCGGATTTCATTCCATTTCATCATGCTTACTTACAGGATTGTTGGCAGCGATTCCTCCGTCTATCAAGTGAAAGCATTTAGATCTTCCAGAAGACTGATCATGTGTTTTAAAGTGGTAGGGTGGAAGAAAAGTAGGATCTGCAGATGTTCCAATGCATACATCTTTCAGAAGTGGATCCTTAAGAGCATTTTCCTTAGCCTGCAAGTATAATGTAAGACAGTTACATCCAGACCTGGAAACTGATGGTTTAACAAAATCCTGAGATCCCATCATCCATAAGCTTAAAGTTGAATGCTTTCTAGCTAAATTTTATTTCTCTAGACACTAAGGTCCGACTACATAGGAGATGTCGATCTACATTTTGGGCCTCTAATTCTGACCAGTTTTGTATGAAATTTTTCTATTTTGAAGCACTTAATTAATGGAGGAAAATACATTAATTATAATTAGAAACTTCACCTGATACGTGGAGAAAATGGCTGGTTGATGCAGTTTCACATCATAAGTTGGTATCAGGACATTGGTGAGTGTCTGTCTTAGACGTAGAGTTGGAATGTTTTTATTAAGGATCGTCTCGAGGGGCTCCCTTGAGTATTTGGAGCCACATACGTAGCTCATGACATGTCGAAAACGGCTTTCAATCCTATGAAAATTGTAATTTGTATCAGACAAACATAGTAAGAATATTGGAAGATTAATACAAGAAACCAACTAGAGAGTATATACTAACGTTTGTTGTGGAAAAATTTGAGGAAGCCACTCTAAGTAGTTGTTTGTAACTTGTTTGGAAGAAAACAGGGGACGGTTGTGGGCATTTGGAGAAGCTATCATGGCGGTGATCAGTCCTCCAGTGCTAGTACCAGCTATAAGATCGAAATAGTCTGCCAATCTGGCATCTGGACCATCTATTTCCTACAAAACAAAAACACAATGAACGTTAAATGGACCTCTCAAGCCTGTGAGAAATCAGTCCTATGAATAACAGAAGAAATAAATACTCAACTGCTTTAATCCTTTTTCCTGATGAAGGATTAATCTCACTTAATCCTAGAAGAACATTGCATTTCAGAGGACTAGAAAATGATATCCTTTAACCTCTAAACTTCTGATTAATATAAATTTCTGGATTCATATTTGGATATTTGTTGTTGGGTACCTGAAGTTTGCCCTCTAAGAAATCGAGAGCCTGGGCAGGAATAAGTCCTCTAATTCCTCCTCCATCAATACTTAAGATTGTTCTCATCTTTGTTCGTAATTGAGCCATTGCTTGCTTGATGTTTATCTTAGGAAAATGTGTATATATAATGCATGCATAGATTGTAGAAAATTCGTATATTTTCTGTGAATTATTGAGCTCGCACTTTAGCCTCCAAAACTTATGAGTTGGTCAAAAGATTCTGTTCTTACCCAAATCATTTAATAATGGCTTCTAGAAAACTTTAATGAATTCCTCAAAGCAATAATTATTCTCTATTTTATTTAACAGGCATACCCCATGTACGATTCTCGTATTTTACGAAGAGAATCTTGACCCAGAAATGGGGAAGTTAGTAGGAAACCAGCCCCTGCGGGGTTTCGAGGCAGTGGACGGGGCTCCATTTAAAATCTACTTTTTAGCATAGGAAGATGAATCTTGACCAAGGGACGGGGAAAAAATGTTGGACAGTTTCGGAGCAAATTGTATGGAAAGTCTTATGATAAATAAATAAGAAACATTTTTTTAGCTTCAGAATTTATTAACAGAATTATTGTTTTCTTTTGTTTTTTGCGCATGAATAATAATATAGTTAGATAAACCGTGCCTTCGTTCTGCAGTTTGTCCCTGTCTTCGAGAGCCCGCTTGGGGTTTTTTGAAGTTCGTGATGGGGGAGGTTTTCTTTCATGTTTCTCTGTTCGGTTGTGGTTGCATGTGGTGGGGGTGCCGTGGCTCTAGTGGCATGGTAATGGGTAGGCGATCTTGGTGCTGGGTTTGAGGTTTGTTTCTTTCGTCGGCTGTTTTTCTTTCTTCTGATTTTTAATGACAGCTGCAAACTTAGAGCAATCAGCGAAAATGACATGCTCTCAGGTTTTAACGAGGGTAGACCCGTTCTCGTCAATGCACTACAAAGTGGTGAATTTTCTTAGCAATGCTTTATATGACGGGGGCTCATCCAAGGTCAGTGGTCGTTGAGTTCCGGAGGCAAATGGATGCTTGGAAAGGAGTAGTACTCGCTCAATTTCAGTTATTCAAATGGAGTCGGTGGGTGATGATGTTAGTTATTTGTGTTCATCATGCTTTGATTTGCAAGTTTATGGGGGATTTGAGTATCTCTTCATTTTTTTGGAATCGTGGGCTTATTAGATCTAGAATTCGGAAGGAGACATAGAAGTTATGCAAGCTGCTAATAATTATTTCACGGTGGTGTTCTCTTGTATGGTGGATCAGAATATGACTTTTGAAGGGGGTCTTTATTTCTACAATCAAGTGGGTTTGTTCATCAAACTTGAACAATCAAATACATCAATTCATAGAATAAGTATCCAAAGAGCACAATAATAAAACCTTTATTGAAATACAAGACCTTATTTAAAATATTGATACAAAGGAGCCAATCAAGCCAATCATATGCTAGCGGACATTACCTCCTCTCCTCCTAAGATTAGGCTTGCTATTAGAAGGTAGATAATAGATAAAGATAAGGAACTACTATCATACAATCCTCACAAATTATATTCTTAATTTCAAGACACATGTGCAAGGATACAAATAATCAAATAAACAAACATATGGGAATAAGTTCAATCCTAGAACACGTTAGTGCTATATTAATCTAGTCCATAAATGACACAAGATAATACATTCAATATTTAGTAATCAAACAAAGTACATAATACTTCATCACTTCATCACTGATTATATACAAAGATTTTAGAACATATAAATATCCCTTACTTAAGCATTATTTCATATAATATTTGCAAATCTTCTTATAATGTGAGGAACTATCCAAAATCTTAAAGAGAAACACCAAAAATTAGATTTATAAAATGAGAAAAACACAAATAAAACAAGTAATTTTAATATAAAATATGTAAGTAATATGTGTTAACACACATTAAAATATCATCATGCCCTACACTATGTCAAAACATCTATTTATCTAGAAAATTATATCTAAACAACATAATTTGCACCTTCATGTTACTCAATAGTATGATCTTTGTGTTTAATACACAATATCATATGGTATAGTAGTGTTAAAAGATTGTGAAGAAAGCTAACATGAAATGATAATATGTTAATGGATCAAGAAAGACACATTCCTAGATTTTTTTTTGAGAATATAGGATTCACATTATAATTTAAGCATGTAAATTATATTATAAAATAAGAATTAATTATAATAGTAAAATCCTATTATTCTAATTCAATATAACCCTTTGATAGAGTGCTACATGGACATGTTCATGATAAATATTACTTGCGTGTATGTTCCTTATTTTAACAAAATATATTTTGTCAAACCAAGATCATGTTTACTTCAAGTGAAGGATTTGATCTCAATTTATGAGATCCTGCAAATATGGACAAAGGGATAGGATATAGTCATAGATTAGTAACTTATCTAATTAAATGTTGAGTGGATAAGGATATATTATTTCCATTATTAGACAATAATTTTTTTTTTTATTTTGATATATTTATTTAATGGTTATTCCCAAAGAGTTGACATCTTTCATCTATATTTGCTAATGTAGTGTAGGAGATTGTATACTCTTTACAATTTCACACTTTGTTTGGGTCTCTTAATTTATTGGACTTAATTAAGCTTCTAGTTTCCCAAATTATACATTTCAAAGCCTTATTATTCCATTTTCCAAAAGGGAAACCAACATTTAATTAATATAATTAATATTTTAATCACATTGGAGAATGAGTTTCTTGGATTTTTAGGCTAGGGCCCATTCGCCCAAGGGAAAATTGGTCCCCTTCAAATCCTAAGAACCATTTTAAAATATGTTTTTGGTGTTCTTTTAGTGATTCATGTTTAATATTCAATTGTTAGTTTTTGGAATCTATTTTTTAGGAAATTAGATAAACATCTATAAAGACATAGTCTTTTATCATTTGAAATATAAGTTGCATAGTCAAGAGATCCTATTGAGCTAATATTAATGTCAGGAGCATTCAAGAGAAGATTTATCAATCATTTGTTGCAGCAATCAAGATCCTATCATCATTTCAAAGTTCATGTATGTTCATCTTGTGAAGGCTAACCTACATTGTTGATCCAAAAGCATCCAAGCATTTTCAAGTGTTCAAATCCATCAAGCAAAGCAAGATCAAATTCATTGGAGTGATGTATTTTTCTTTAGTCCTCTAAGGGAATCCATTGAAGGTTTGGTGAGTTGTAACAAGCAAGTGTTCATTCATCATTTCCTTCTCCATTTTCATTATCTTGCTATCAAGGTTTAATTATAAAAATTGGGGTTTGACCAAAGCAAACCCCCATGAAAACAAACAATTTTTTTTTACCTCTTTGTGTATGTGCAAGTTACAGGTTGATGAAGGATTGAAGATATCTTTAAAGAACAATTTTACATCCTTGCATTTGTTGTCATCATTTTTTTTGAGCCACAAAAACTAAGACTCAAAATTTATTTCTAAAATTTTGACCATTGGACCTAAAGAAAAAGGAATTTTAGATCCATCTCCAAAAGATCCCGAGTGTTGATCAAAATTACCCCACAAGAACTCATTCACCCAAAGGGAACCTTTTCCTTCTATGGTGTTCAAAACAAGATTTTCTGGGTTGGTACATATCCCTTTGCACTCCTCAGATCCACCTCAAATTGGTTCTTTTGTTTATTAGTCATCAGGATCTTGTATTTTTAGTATTAGGGAATACAATTTAGTTTGAAGGATAATTAATAGAGGACATATGATTGTTTCAATATTTATTATGGAAATGTTATCTAAGGATGCACAAAGTCCATATAAGACTACACGAATCCATTGATTACCATAAGATTTATACTCATGTTGATCAACAAAGGTAGTTTCACCTTTATCACTAAATATATTATGTGTTTTGGAGAGAAAAAATATTAAAATAAAATATAATAATGATGTTGGATTGGAATAAAGTTTATTAGGAGAAAATCAAACAAATGGGATTGGATAGGGTGGACTCGATGAATGATCAAGACCATAGGATAATTTTGATAAAGTTTATTTGATTAAGATTTTAGATTGGATTTTAATTTTTATGATTAAAAAATTAATGCTTTTTTAGTATTTTAAATTGATCAATTGGATTAGTAGAAAAATAGGATTTGAAACATATATTTTTGGGACTCGAATGCTACTCTTCCACTTCTAGGGTTTTTCACCTAAAAGGAGAGAGATTGGATCCAAAAATGCTCATGTATCGCTCAAATTAGGATGTGTGTGATGTGATGTGATGTAAATGAAGTTAACTAAATGAAATAGATTAATCTAGGTGGCTGGAAATGACCGTGCAAAAGTATAATTACAACCATGTTTTGGCAAAACACATTTTACGCGCAAAACAACTATGTAAATGAAGAAAATATGTAGAACATAAGGTATAGGGATGAATCTTCGACCGCACCTCGCGAAATGAGCTTTCCGAGGTTCTGATGTCGCGGAATTTTATTGATTTTTCTACAGTTGGGACCCATTCGCCCGTATGTAATTCATTCACCCACCGCAAAACCGGTTAAGAGCCGGGTTTCTATCTATCGGGATATGAAACTGGGGCCTAAGGTGGACTCATTCACCATAGGTGGTGAATCAGTCCTCCCCCAAATTCTTGAAAAACTGGGAGACAACTCTATAACACCAGATCTGAGAATGTTTTCTTGTCGGGTTACCGAAGTCAAATCTGCAAAAAATGGACAAATAACTATCTCCAAGCTTGATTTTGAATTAAGTTGACTTGAAGCACCTAGTTGACTTAAAAAGAATTCTTCAACACCTAATAATCTATCAAATTTGCAAACAAAGGGTTGCAAAAAAACAAGCAAAAGGGGAAAAATGATTAGGTGTTAGTGAATAGGGGTTTTCCATGGTCAAACCCCACTTTTGGTAATTGAGCCCTTGAAAAGACAATGTAATGAAAGAGAAATATAACTAATAACACGTTATCAACTCACCTAACTCTTGATAATGCAAGTCTCAAGTAATGTCAACGGCCGCTTCAAAGCAAGTTTGAATAGTACTTCTTGAATTGTTGATGTAAAATGCTTGAATTACACGAATACTGAGGATCAGGAGATGTAAAAATGAGTGAAAGTAATCTATTTATACAATTGCCGTGCCCTTAGTATCCATTCAAATCTCATCACAGTCGACATCAAGTGATTTTGAATAAAATCCTAAAAGGAAATTTGAAATGTTTTGAATTTGGGGGTCAGGGGATTCCAATACCCACCAGTGAATCCCACCCGGGGACCTAAAACAAGTGCCTCGAGAAATGTCATACTAATGTTATTTGTTAGACATATGAAAATACACTAATTGTCACATGAGTGGGCATAAAGAGACAAAATAAAGCACGGTAGGTTGGGTGGCAAATAGGTAAAGATAAGCCTATAAAAGTGTGAAAGCTTTTGTTACAAGACTTTACAACACTTCAAAGTAGGGATCGGTTTAGTTTATGTAGCGTGGTTTTAGGTGAAATTCATTAAATGTAGACTCTAGAAGAATGTGGAAATGTCTTACAACGCTTCACAAGACATCATTCTTTGAGTTTTAGTACCTAAATAAGCATGTTCAAGCCATGATACAACATAAAATAAAAGCAACATAGTTTCAACACCATGAAACACATTCCAAAAGGCCAAGTGAAAATGACACAGCCATCTATGACACAGGATTATGTAATAATTTAGGTTTTATCGGACTTGGTTTTGATTACTTAGGATTTAAGATGGGGTTTTGGGGATTGTTGTAGAGGATGATTGATAGGACTTAAATACTTGGGGTTTAGATTATGGATGGGGAAGAGGGTTGAATAGGATTTGGATACATGTTTTGAGATGAAGCATTAGATTGAATTGGGATAGGGATAAATTTGAGCATTGATTAAAAATATCATTTTTTATTAAAAGATTGATGAGGATATGGAGAGAATAACATCAAGATGATGTTTTACATAAGCACCAATCAATGTCAACACTTTAATTGGTAGGTATGTGAGCTTATATGAGAGGAATTTTAGATGAAATGATGTGAAGGATTCAATTAAATGATGGATTAGAAGTAAATTATTGGTTTGAAGGAGGAAACTAGATGAGTTTCAACAAGAAGAAACAAAAATAATTATGAAAACATAGGTTTAGTAAAGTGGGAGTGCTAATCTTTTTGGCCCATCCATATATTATATGCTAAGTTGAGGGTAGCTAATGAATGCAAAGGTCATGTGCCACATCTACACCTTATGGATCCAAGTCCATTCCCAAATAAATATTTATATTAACAACTCAAAAGTATAGATTTGGTAGCTTCTTTGGGCTAAATACTTAGTAATACAAATAAAAAATATGGTTGACAGTATTGAACAATGATGAAAAATATTGTTATAGTTGCCTTATATATATCGTAAGGGTATATATGTCCCAACTCCATGTAATGAAAGGATATAACTATTGAAATTCACAAAACAATTGAGAGGGGGGTTGAATCAATTGTCACCAATCACACAAATCTCAAACAATTATTAGCTGCCCATCCACTTTAATATATTATTAAGTATGAGCATGAAGTGAAAAAATAGAAAGCAATATTAACACAAGAAACACCAAATTTACGTGGAAAACCCAATAAGGGAAAAACCAAAGTGAGGATTAACTCACAATATAAGAGTGATTGCAAAACTGTTTACAAAGAGGATCACTACCAAAGGGCTCACTGCCCAAGATAGGAGGCTCACTACCTATAGATAGGACTTACTGTCCAAAAAGGAGGCTCACTACCTAGAAAAAAAATAAAGATAACATAAAATCCACCACAACAACTTTAACACATCCACAACCTTGATCAGAGAATTGGAGATACTGTCAATTCACTGCTTTTAGGAGTCTAACACATTAAAGCTCTCATTGCCTTAGTTCACTTTCACACTATCTTAATATCTACCTTGATTCCCACACTTGTGGCTTCCAAAGCTTAACATATTGACTTGTATTTATACCATCTTCAACCATAAAAAACTTTCTCCAAGGTTGGCTACACATGCTTCTTTTTACAAATTCAAATTAGGTCAGAAACTCAAAATTCCTGTGGTGGATAAGAATGAGAGTGGCCCAAACCAACATTTAGCCAGGACCCAAAACAACATCTTGGATCAATCACACACTTCCTTAATTGATACTTATCCTTTGCATGACGTGTGAATACAAGGTCAACCAAACCTAATGAAAACAACAATGAACTTTGAAGTACACGCTTCTGCAAAAATAAGATAACATGTGGACCACAAAACATGCTTCACCGTACATTGGAACATATCTTGGATGCCTTCAAATTCATTTGCAACTACTGCAACAACCTTCATACACATAACACTTTCCATCAGTCCATCTAGACTATACATACACACATAGTAACTCTGAAACTAGTCTTCTAGAGCACCAAACCACAAACAACTTTGATATAACATAGATAAAACCATTAAAATCCTTCTTCTAGATCCACAAGACCTAAAACAAACTGACGAAGGACTGCGGAGCGGATACATTTCTCCCACTCCACAGACAAACAACTCTACCAAACTAGTTCACAAATCAGTGAACTCAACTTTCACACTTCATCAAACCAGAAGCAATAATCTAGGATATATCACCCAAGGATGCCCTTAAACAACACTTCAGATCCATGCAAACATAGGATCAACACAGAAGAAATGCGAAGCACATACTGGAGCACATTCTGAATACACATGATTCTATCTTCACTATTTATTAATTTTCTCAAAAGCACTTGGTAACTCATCATATTAGCACACTTGCAACACCATAAAGATAGCTCCATGTATTCACAACATCTTAATAGTATCTCAACTATACATGTGCACCACCTGTAATCACTTGATTCCTTTCTCTCCATCTTGAACCTATATAGTGTTGACATCAATGGCACCATTAATGACAAAACCACCATACTCATTCATACTTGCAACAATCTCACCCTTTTTTGTTGATGGAAACACATGAATCTCTCTCCCCCTTTGACATCAATGGCAAAGAAAAAAAGGTTTTTCATAATTCTGATCACTCCCTTTTAGGAGTGCACCTACACACCTCATACTGCAACAATGATACTTCCTACTCCCCCTGAGGAGTAGACCCTAGTCATAAGTCCAGACAAATGATGAATTTATAGATCCACTCGACTAATGCACCTTTATGTGCACCTAGTTCAAAGAATGAGGGCCATTAACCCCCAATTTCTCCCTAAGATACTCAAAAGTATCCTTCGGAAGAGCCTTAGTAAATATATCAGCAATATGATCCTTTGTAGGCATATACTCAAACTTCACTTCATTCTCCAATACATTCTCTCTCATGAAATGATATTTGATAGATATATTCTTCGTCCTTGAATGCATTACCAGATTCTTTGAAATATTTATTACACTTGTATTATCACAGAAAATAGGGATAGGCTCATCACACATCACTCCTATGTCCTTCAATGTTTGCTTCATCCATAGTACCTATGTGCAACAAGATGTTGCTGCTATGTACTCAGCTTCTATAGTGGATAAAGAAATTGAATCTTGTTTCTTGCTTAGCCATGAAACCAACCTACATCCAAGAAAGAATACACCACCACTTGTACTCTTTTGGTCATCTACACAACTAGCCCAATCTGCATCAGTGTAAGAACTCCAAGTAAAATCAGTATCCTTAGGATACCACAAGCCATAATTTAGAGTCCCTTTTAGATACCTAAATATCCTTTTCATAGCTATAACATGTGTTTCTTTTGGTTTTTCTTGAAATTTGGAAACCAAACATACTACATGCATGATATCCGGTCTAGTAGTAGTAAGATATAATAGTCCACCAATCATAGATCCATACATGCTCTAATCAACTTTAGGAGATTCATCATCCTTACTTAGTTTGCATCTAGTCACCATAGGGGTAATACCGGTTTGGAGTCATCCATTCCAAACTTCTTCAACAATTCTTTAACATACTTTTATTGTGAAATGAATATTCCCTTATTAGTTTGATTCACTTGAAGTCCAAGAAAGAAATTCAACTCACCAATCATAGATATTTCAATTTTTTTGCATCTCAACTGAAAAATTTCTTGCACATACCCTCATTTCCTCCAAAGATAATATCATCAACATACACAACCACTATCAAAATTTTGTTTCAGGCTTCAATCTTGAAATAGAGTTTGTTTTTTAGAGCCTTTCTTGAACCTTTGTTGAGTCAAATACCTGCCCAACCTTGCATACCATGCTCGAGCCTGTTTAAGTCCATACAATTCCTTTTTCAACTTACAGACCATGTCTAGTTGATCTAATAACAAAAATCCTCCCTCTGTTCCATAAAGCTCTTCTTCCACTTCTCTATTTAGGAATGCAAACTTAACATCCATCTGTATACCTTGAAATCTTTGTGAGCAAAAATAAAATGCCAAAACATCTGAATAGCCTCCATTCTTTTTCCACCAGGGTAAATGTTTCCTTAAAGTCTATTCTTCAACCTGTGAATAACCTTTGCACACAAGCCTTGATTTTTTTCTTAATACTTCACCATTCTCATTCAGCTTATTCCAAAATACCCACTTTTTACCAATTATGTTCTTGTTTACCAGTCTAGGAACCAATTCCCATGTCTGATTTTTCTCTATCTGCTATAGCTCTTCTTTCATTTCTCTAACCCAATTTTCATATTTTCATGCTTCACACACTATTTTAGGTTCTATCTTGGAAAGTAAACACAAATTTACCTCAACTACTACCACTTTGCTTCTTGTCTTTGCACCTTCGCTTTGTCTCCAATTATCTGCTCTTTCGAATGATTTTTCTATACATATTTTGGAACTCATCTTAGGAGCAGGTTCCAGAGCTTCTTCTTCTTCAATCTGCTCTTCTTCTTCCTTATCCTTCTCTTTCTCTTGTCCACAAATAGGTTCATTTTCTTCAACTTCACTTATTTCAACTAATTTACAGTGCATATCTTCATCAACTTTTACATTTGCACTTTCAACAATCTTTCTCAATCTTTTATTGAAGCATCTATAAGCTTTGATATTGGTTGAATATCCAAGAAAAATACCTTCATCACATCTTGCATCAAACTTTCCTAGGTTCTCACAATGTCTTTTAATATAACATTTTCTTCCAAACACCTTAAAGTACTTAATAGTAGGAATTTTTCCATGCCATAGTTCATAAGGGGTCTTTGTGTTGTTACCTTTGATATGAACTTTGTTAAGAATATAAATAGCACTATGAATTGCTTCTCTCTAGTATACTTCAGGTACATTTTCCTCTTTCATCATAGTCCTTGAAGCCTCTTGAATATTCCAGTTCTTCCTCTCAACAACTCCATTCAGCTAAGGAGTTCTAGGAGTAGAAAGATGCCTCTTTATACCATGCTCTTCACAAAACATATTAAAGTCATTGGAGGTGAATTCTCCACCTCTGTCAGACCTTAAACATTTGATTTTTTAGGTTCACTTCATTCTCTACCATAGCCTTGAATACCTTGAATCTATCTAGAGCTTGAGTTTTCTCCCTAAGAAAAGCAACCCATGTCATTCTAGAATAATCATCAATTAGAAGCATAAAATACCTATCACCATTAAGACTTCTTGTTCTTGTGGGACCATAGAGGTCTGTATGAATCAATTCCAACATTTTGGTAGTTGATTGTTCTTTTTCTTTAAAGCTGCAACTTATTTGTTTTCCCAACTGACAACTTCTGCAAATAGCATTGGTAGGCTTTGTGATTTTAGGCAGATCCCTGATAGCTTCTCTTGAAAAAATCCTGATTAGGTTATCAAAGTTTACATGTTCCATCCTTCGGTGCCATAGCCAACTTTCATTAACTTGAGACACAAAACACTAACCATCAACACCCTTAAGTTGATAAATATTTCCATATGTTCTTCTTCCTACAGTTACCACAATTCTAGACCCTTTTTTGATCTCACAAGTATTATCCTAAAACACAACATTAAATATTTTGCTACACATTTGTGCAACACTCAAGAGATTATGCCTTAATCCCTTAAAATAATAGACATCATCAATATTCTATTTTCCATCAAAACTAATTGTTCCTTTTCCAACAATCTTTGCACCAGAATCATCTCCAAACATGACTAATCCTTCATCATACTTTTCAAGTTTATTAAACTTACTTTTTTCTCTGGTCATGTGATTTGAGTAACAATTGTCAATTACCCAATAATCTTCATATTATCTAGCATGAAAGGTAGTAACCAGACTACATTCCATCTCTTCCTTCTTATTTTCTGGACCACATTCCTTTACACATCTTCCATGGTTAGTAGACACTGATTTATTCTCTAAGGCTAGAAATAAGCATTCATCATTATCACCTTCAATATCAGATTCAACATAAGAAATTTCAACATCTTCGCTAACATAATACAACTTTTTGTCCTTTTTGTCTTTATTTTCTTTTCTCTTCTTGTGTATGGATCTATTTGGACATCTTGAAGCATAGTGATCAATATTTCCATAACTAAAACATTTAGAAGGTAACATACCTTTGTACTTGCCGGTACCTTTCTTCAACTTGTAAAATTTGCTTCCAACTCCTCCGAACTATCACCATCTAGATCATCTTCTATCTTAGTGGCTTTGAAGGTTGTTTCTATTTTCTCCTTTTCTTTTCCAAATTTCCTCATTTCAAATGCGGTCAAGGTGCCAAATAGTTGTTCTTTAGTGAATTTATTTGGATCATAAACTTCCTTAATGGCCGAGACCTTATCACTGTAGCTCTCTAGTAGGGTCATTAGAATCTTCTCCATTACTTCGTCATCTTTCAGAGTACCACCTTGAGTTTTGACTTCATTTATTGCAATGTCAACCCTCTGAAAATAACTTGTAATGTCTTCACCTTCTTCCATTTTCAAGTTCTCATTTCTATTCTTAGCTGTTAACTTCTTTGATAATTTGACTCTATCATTTCCTTCATATATATCTTTCAAATTTTCCCAAAATTCATAAGCAGTTCCCAATGAAATAACTTTTGTTAGCTCAGTCTTAGATAAAGCACTATAGATTACATACCTTGCTTTTTCATTTTCTTCATAGGTAGAAATCTCATCTGCAGAAGAAGGACCACTTGCCGGCTCAACATATTTTGTCTGAACAACTTTCCAAGTTTTATACCCAAGAGAGATCATGTAACCTTTCATATGCACTTTCCAGAAACTATAGTTAGATCCATCAAAGACAGGGTTTGTCAATTTGTGTGCTGTTAGATCTACCTCAAGCAGTTATTCTCTTCTCTGAGGAACCAATGCTCTGATACCAATTTTTGAAATGCACAAAACAACTAAGAAGGGGGGGTGAATCAGTTGTCACCAATCACACAAATCTCAAAAAATTATTAGCTCCACATCCACTTTAATTTCTTATTAACTATGAGCATGAAGTGAAAATAATAGAAAGCAATATCAACACAAGAAACACTAGATTTATGTGGAAAACCTAATAAGGGAAAAACCACGGTGAGGATTAACTCATAATATAAGAGTAATTGCAAAACTGTTTACAAAGAGGCTCACTGCCTATAGATAGGACTCACTATCCAAAAAGGAGGCTCATTACCTATAGATAAAGAAAGATAATATAAAATCTACCACAACAACTTTCACACATCTGCAACCTTGATCAGAGAATTGTAGACACCATCAGCTCACTTCTTTCAGGAATCTAACACATTAAAGCTCTCACTACGTTAGTTCACTTTCACACTATCTTCACATCTACCTTGCTTCTCACAGTTGTGGCTTCCAAAGCTTAACATCTTGAATTGTATTTATACCATCTTCAACCTTAGAAACTTTCTCCAAGGTTGGCTAAACATGCTTCTTTTTACAAATTCAAATTAGGTTGGCAACTCAACATTCCCATGGTGGATAAGAATGAGAGCGGACCAAACCAACACTTAACTAGGACCCAAAACAAAATATTGGATCAATCACATGCTTTCTTAATTGATACTTATCCTTTGCATGACGTGTAAACCCTAGGTCAGCCAAACCTAATGAAAACTCCAATGAACTTTGAAGTATACGCTTCTGCAACAAGAAGATAACATGCAGACCACAAAACATGCTTCATAATATATTGGAACTCATCTTAGATGCCTTCATATTCAGCTGCAACTACTGTAACAACCTTCATACACAGAACACTTTCCATCAATCCATTCGAAACTGTACAGACACACATAGTAACTCTGAAACTAGTCTTTTGAAGCACCAAACCACAAACACCTTTAATATATAACATAGATAACACCATTACAAGCCTTCTTCTAGATACATTTCTCCTAGTCAACAAACAAACAACTCTTCCCTACCAGTTCACAAACTGGTGAACTCAACTTTCACTCTTCATCAAACTAGAAGCAATAATCTAGGATATATCACCCAAGGATGCCCTTAAACAACACTTCAGATCCGCACAAGCATATGATAAATATAGAATAAATGTGGAGCACATAACATAGCACATTCTAAACACACACACGATTCTATCTTCACTATTTATTCATTTTCTCAAAAGCACTTGGTAACTCATCATATTAGCACACCTGCAACACCATAACGATAGCTCCATGTACTCACAACATCTCAACAGTATCTCAACTATACATGCACCACCTACAATCACTTGATTCCTTTATCTGCAACAACCAATACTGTGTTGACATCAATGACAACATTAATGACAACACCACCATACTCATTCATACTTGTACCAATAACTAGTCTTCTTTTTTGAGAGGGTAACACACTCTCCTCCTTCACTATGCAAGGAAAAAATTTATCACATGATTGGATTGAAGCAATAAGTATGTTTAAAATAAGGGAATATTTTATTTCTCCCCAAGTTTTTATACCATAATGGATCTTGTTGTTTTAGATTATGTCATAAGGTGATCAAATACTTATTTGTGGCCCTTAAAAAAGAATATATAAAAAAATTTCATGACCCAACATCAGACAAACCACAAAAAGAGATTATACACACTAAGGTTCCTTAAGGTGAAAAGAGAAAAAATGATTAAAGTGGTGTTTCCAATCTTGTAATTTACTTTGTAGGGTGAGAGGATAATATACACACCATTATACTAAAATACATGAAAAACAGTGTATATTTAGCTTAATTATTAATTATAAAAAATATTAATGAGAAATATTAGGCTTTGGAAAAAAGAATATACACAAAAAGTATGCTAGTATCATAAAGATAGTGTAATTGGTCAACTATTTATGCAAGAGAAATAGGGTTTAAGCTATAAAATGATCAAATTATACAATCGAAACCCTCAAAGTTATGGCCAAGTATTTGACAAAATAGATGCATTAAATAATATGGTATAAGTTATGATAAGTAGAAGAATTGAATTGTATAGGTTCCAATCTACAAAAGCAAATTAGGAGATAATGTTAGTGCTAATTTAGTACCTATAAGAAGAAGTTACTTGATTTAGCTAAAAAATGACAAATAGCCTACTAAATAGAGAGCTATATGGCAGAAAAAATAAAAAAATTAAGTTAGTAGATGAGATATTTTAAAAATTAAATAAATTAAAAGGGTCAAGAATGATGAGAGAAAAAGCGGATGAGTGTTAAAATATGGAGGTATTGATTTATAAAACATATGGGGTGAGAAGAATTGGTGATATAGGATGATTCATAGGAGCCAAAATTGTTTGTGGTAGAATATGATGGAATCCCTCTAACAATTATGAGATAATAATGTAAGAAGATGATTAAAAAATGATAGAAAAGAGATAAACATAATGCAATCGTATATAGAAAATATATATTTTTTTAAATCAAACAAATGGTGAGAGGGGAGACTATAAGTGTTAGTAAAAGGGATCTTGCAAGGTTGTAGGATAGGGACAACTTAAGAGTGTGTGTTAGTAGTGCATTGTGACCGTTTTTCAAAGAAGATAATTAGCACTAAAATGAATTATGGTAAGAGACAAGAAAATAATTAGGAAAAAGTGATAAAACTATTAGAAGATGTAATGAAGGGTAATAAACTAAAATAGTTATAATTCATCAATCATAGTTGCCACTTTAGGATGGAGGAGAGTTGATGCCTAGCATAGATGCCAAAATGTATTGTGAAAACTAGCTTGTAACCTAAAAATAATTGAAAAAATATTAAATCTTAGGATGTGATGTCCCACAAGCCATGCTAAAATATATGTAAGAGAAAATAAAGAACACAAGAAATAAATAAAATAAAATTCAATGGTTGTGTACCTTGCTCTCTTCTCGAACATTTTTTAGAGACTGATGAAGAAGAATCCACCCTTAGTTCCTCTGTATATTATTTTTAAATGATAGAATGGCGTGATTAAAATGGATGTAATTATTATAAAAAAAATACTAGTATAAAAATACTATATAGGTACTTGATAAAATATCTTGGAAAGAGTTGGATTTATAGTTTTCAAGATAGTTGATCAATGGCTTAGATTAAATTTGAAGATGAAGGGGTAGAAAATATTTAGATGTTAGGCTTGATGAGAGGAAGCCAAGTTCCAATATTAGATTGATACACTTGAGGAAAATCATGATTAAGGAAAGATGCATGGTTAATATTAGTTTCACCAAATCTAAGGGTTAAAAATAGATCATCTTACATGTGTCGGAAGAACATATAAGAAAGAATGGATGAATACATGTGACTTCTCTCATGTGTCAAAAATCATATGAGAGAAATTCGATAAATGTCCTTTCACACATGTACAAAAGCACATAGGCATACAAGAAGAAGACACATAACTGGACTCACACATGTGTGATATTAACATAGATTAAATGAAAGGTTAAGGTTGTCTAGAAATAATACATGGCTAGGATTTTCTATTTTTGAAGGATAAGCTAGATTTAGATGTGATTAACTAAATAATTATGATTAAGCATGTGTAAGAGAGTAGCTAGTTAATTAATTGTTTTTAGTTAGTTAATTAGGTTGAGGAAGAAAATGAGAGAATTAAATAAATGATTTGTGTTTATTTAATTCTTGTGGGATAATAATGTGAAGATTGGATTTAATTAAATAAATGTAAATTGATTTAAATAGAAACTTAATATTATTTAATTAATGGATAAAAAAAATGATATAGTATGAATAGGTATGGAAAATGATGAATACTTAACTAAAAATATAAATAATCGATCTTTGAAATCTTGTGAATGATTGGGTAGATCTAAACACCCAAAGATAGGAAGAAGGAAGTTTTTGACGCTGCAACTTGCACCTCGTTCGGCATGCCTGGTGTTTGAAGAGGTGACGTGTCAGGGAGGCAGGGCCCTCCCCCATGGAGGTTTGTTGGCATGGCACCGTCTGTAGTCTAGTTTTAATTAATTTTTTTTCTGTGTTTTATTTCCGTTATTTTTTTCTTCTAGTTTTTTTTTCCTTCCCACTTATGGTTGTTGTTTCGTTGTGGCTCAGCTCTGAGGGTTCCCTGAGGCTTGGCCCCCCTAGGGGATTCTATGGAGGAAGATACCGACATCCCTGCCCCCTCTGTGAGCAATGATAGCGCTGCAAATATAAAAAGCTTTAAAGATGTCATTACAGTCAGGGAAATGGTTATCCCAACCAGCACATGTTTTTCTATATCAGATCAATAGCCAGAGGTGGGTACTGATGGTGATTCTAGAGAGAGGTAAGCCCTCTTGCACTTATTTTTTTTCTTTGCTCAAACCTAACCATGAAATGAAAGAGATTATCAAAAGTGAAAAATATAGACTTAAAGAAATTATAATTTTTTTGCTGCTGTTGATAGCAATAAACTCTCGTCTAGGAAATTTTTGGACTCCTGGTTTTCTGGCATATGGGTTACTAAGTTTGGAATTCAAATAAATTATAGTAGAATGCTACAAAAGGGATTGCTTGTCATTTTCTTCAAAAACCATGAGATGTAGGGCAAAGCCCTTGCTAGGTCTTTCTGGAATGTCGACGACTGTGTGTTTCAAGCACTAGCTTGGAACCCTGCTGCCATTATAGAGGAAGTACTTGCTCTCTCCTAGCCACGGTGGGTCATTGTGAAGAATGTACCCCCAGAATTATGGAAGCTTGTCCCATCCATTCTGGCTCTATTTGGAAATGTGCTCAGAATGGATGGGGCTAAGGCCTCGCTACAAAACCTTGATGCTAGAGATCTCGTCTCTCGGACCCCTAGGGTTGAATTCCCTCTTGGGCTCCTCATTGAAGATGAAGAAAGAACTATAAGTTGCCCTCTTGAAATTATGGGCAATTTAAGTGCTTGTTACCTGTGTCGCTATGAAGGATATGTTCAGAAGAATTGTCCTCTAATTAAAAGGAAAGAAAAAAGGTAGGTGGGTAACTCTAATAAGGGGACTATGGAGAATCAAAAAGATGCTACCGACATGGTGCAATCCATGCACGGTGTTGTCAAGGCTCACTAGGTGGATCACGGCTCTATAGATGGGTTCTCTCCTCCCCGATAGGCTTGTGATCCCATGGTGGTTTTAAACACCCCGTGCTTAGTGAGCTAGGGTGTTCAAACCTTGGGGATGTCCTCCCCTATTCATAAGTTGATCATGACAAGGAACTCGTTTGATACCCTTGTCGAGGAGGAAGCGATGGATAAAAATGAGAAAATTGATCAAGCTGTTGGGTCCAAACCCATCCCAAACCCTGATCCTTTGATTAGTTGGAGTAGGGAATGAATTGAGAAACTTAATGCATACCAGCTTGTTATTCAGAAAATCCAATCTTGAAAGAATTGAGGAAAATATACTAAATAAGGGTGGTTCGCCTAAGAACAAAACTGAACAGACAAACCTAAAGCAACTCAAAAGAGCTGAGAGGAAAATCAATTTAGAAAAGAAAAATTCAGGTGATCTTCAAGCTTGGTCTATTGTTGGGGGTGATTCTTCCAAACCCTCGGCTATGGGTATATCTTTAGAATCACAATTTGAAGCAGAAAACACTCTACATAGTAGCCTTAAGGTTGGAGATCAACTGAATAGAGAAAACTCTAAAGATTTGTTTGTTATTATTAATAGGGCTATCCAACTGGATTCTAACCAACTTGAACATAGGAAACTTGACAAAACTGAACTCGTCTCGGGCGTTATAAACTCTGTGTCCAACCCCATGCCACCCACAAAGGGTGAGGCCACAAGTGACTCTAGAGATGAAGTTGAGGAGGATATCATAAAGGAGAGGACTGTGATAATTAATAAACCTAAAAAATGGCCTAGGAGGCCAAAGAAATATGGTACCTCATCCCCTGACAATCCCAATAGCCAACGGGTCAAAAATAAAAGAAAGAAGACCAGTCTTGTTATTCAATCACCCATGGACAAAAGAATAGAGGTTGAAGAAAAGCTTCCTAAATGTTTTGAGCAGTTCAAAAATTGCCAAGAGGACACCCCTATGACAAGTGAATATGAATCTTAATATTATATCTTGGAACATTCAAGGTCTAGAGTCCCCAGACAAAAAATACATTATGAGAAGGTTCTTAAACCTTGAACCTAAAAAATATATTGTCCTTTTGCAAGAAACAAAAGCTACAGGGTTTACTCTGGAGATAAACATGAGATTCATATGGAATTTTTTTTCCAGTTCTCCACCCAACATGAGAGGGGAAAAGAAGGTGTGACAATTCTCCTTGCTAATAAATGGAAATAGTCTATTGTTGGGAATGGCATCTTTCCCTGTAATAGGGTGGTATGGATTGTCTTGGAAAAAGAGGGTGCAAGAATGGGGGTTGGAGTAATCTATGCTCTGAATGACCATAGAGAAAGAATCCAGTTGTGGCAATGGATGGCATCACACTTTCCTTAAGGGCCTTGGGTCTTGGGGGGTGATTTCAATATGCTAGAGTAGGTGGAAGATAAGTGGGGGGGAATTGATGCTGCTTGGAAGGGTTCAAAAAGACACTTCTGACAAAGGCTTAAAAATAAACTTGGGCTATTTGATCCTCTGGAAAACAATAAGAAAGATTACAAAGGAATTTGGTTCATGTGGTGTAATGCTCAAAAAGTGAAAAACAAGATTTACTCATGGCTGGATATGTTTTACGCAAGCAAAAATGTCACCAATTTACTCCCTAATAAATCAAGGAAGCATGTTTGTGTTTATCCCTACACCCTCTCAGACCATTGTCCCATCAAAGCAACGGTCTCCTTGGCCCAAGGTAGAGGGATGGAAACCCCCAAGAAGCCTAAATTCATCTTAAATACACAACTTCTTCAAGATGATGATTGTAGGGATGGCATAAGGTCCATTAGGGAGATAAATAGGTGGATGTTGAAAGAGGAAAGTGCCATAAATAGATGGAATCAAAATGTGGAAGCTTGGCAAAAGCTTCTTCAAACAATTGGAAAAAAAAGGCCATGGACAAAAGGAAAGAAGAACATGAACTCCAAAAGGATTTTTTCATAGTTGAGGCAAGGATGCAAGAGGATCCCTCAAACATCTACTTAAGTGAAAATCTGGCAAGAACCAGAAATGATCTTAGGAAGATCCAAACCTACAAATCCAAAGTCCTCAAGGTCAGAGCCAAATTGAATTGGATCCACCATTGAGATAAAGAGTCCAAGTTGTTTTTCAATTACATCAAGGAAAAATCTTGGAAAGAGAAGATTGGGAAAATCTGGGAGTATGGTAGGCTCTTGAGCTCCCAGGAGGATATTCTTTATCAATTCCATGCTTTTTATCAAAATCTCTTTACCTTAGAGGACTCTTAGGAAAGTAACAAGATGGATAGAGAGCACATAAGGAGCATTATCCCCAAAAAAATTAATACCGCACAAGCTGCCAGGTTGAATGTTGATATCACTAAAGAAGAAGTGCAGAAAGCTATTTAGTCTATGCAAAATGATAAGTCCCTAGGATGTGATGGACTATCCATTGAATTTTACAAGACATTCAATGACTGGGTAAGTGAGGATTTGTTACAAGTCTATTAGGAAGCCTTGTATAGAAATTTTGGGAAGATGTATCAATAAGGGTAATGTTAAGCTCCTTCCCAAAGGGGAAGACAAGACCTTGGTTAAAAATTGGAGGTCCGTAACCTTGTTGATTGTGTCTTACAAGATACTTGCTAAAATTCTTGCGCTAAGGCAAGTGGATATCCTCCCAAGCTTCATTAATAACACTCATACCAGATTCATTAAAGGGAGATACATTTTAGAGAATCTGATTACAAGTTGGGAGGCCATGAATTGGTCAAGGAAATCTAATCAAAACTCGGTAATGTTGCTTTTAGAATTTGAAAAAGCCTATGATAGAATTGAACGAGCATTCCTGAGAACTGTGTTGGAAGCTTTCGGGTTCCCAGGCTATTTATGTAAAGCAATGAATATCTTGCTAAGGGATGTGGTGGCTCAGGTTGATGTCAACAAAGACCTATTAGAGGAAATCTCTCTTAGCCGATCCATAAGACAAGGGTGCCCCCTCGCTCCCTCACTTTTTGTTATAGCTTCAAATGCTTTGCACTACTTACTCAGGGATCAAAACTCTTTCTCCCCAAGTAAGAGGGATATGCCTCCCAGACCAAACTGAGTTAATCAATATCTAGTTTGCAGATGATATTGCAATCTTTATTGAATTGGAGGAAAGAAATCTAGAAAGGTTAATGGAAAAACTCTAGATTTTTTGTCAAGCTTCAAGAGCTAGAATTTCATTTCCTAAATCTAGTTTCCTTGGATGGATGGAAACCCTGCCCAATTGGCTGCAAAAGTATGATTTCCAGTGGGGAGGACCTAATAAGCTAGTAAGATATTTGGGAATTTTGTTTGCCATCAGCCTTAATTTAAGCGAGATGTGGGAGTGGATAAGTGGTAAAATTGAAAAGAGCTTGGCAGTTGGAATAGACAGTACCTATCTTTTGTTAGAAGATTCCAAAATTTCCAAAAAATTCTCTCTTCGTATAGCATATATTTTTCCTCAGTTTGGTTCTTCAATAGCTATAAAATCAATGAAATTCAAAAAAGGATTAGGGCATTCTTATGGTTTGATGGTAAAGGTCAAAGAAAGAAACATTTAGTTAAGTGGGAATGGTGTTGTATGGGGAAGATGGAAGGTGGTGTAGGACTTAAGGACCTAAGAATTCAGGGCATCACACTTGCTATTAAATGGATTTCCCATGCTATGCAAGGAAAGGAACCCTGGAAGGCTTGATAAGATATAATATCAGTAAGGTTGTGCCCAAGAAGGCCGAGTCTTGGAAGAATTTATCTCTTTGTGACATCCTCCTTAACAAACATCCCATTACACTTGTGGGGGCTCTCCTATTTTTACCAGCCTATGGAAGGCATGGGAAATGGTTAAACACAAGATTTCCTTCAAGAATGGAAATGCTGACCTCAGTAATGGAAAAATGTTTCAAGACTACTCCTCCTTGTGGTGGAGCTTGGAACACCGTAATAAACCCCTAGCCCTGCTACAGGGGTGTTCAGCTAAAAAGTGGTGGCACTCATGCATCCAAACCTTCCATGACATCCTTAATAAGGGCCAACTAAAGGCTATGTACAAGTTGGTTGAGAAGTTTAGGTTAGATAACCCTAGTAATAGAACATACAAAATTCTTGCTAATGCTTGCAAAGATATTTCTGTTTCTAACAATGTTAAAGATAGTTGTGATTTTAATGCTGATATTGTCTAGTTTGATGGATCACCTTTATGTGATATTAAGGAAAAAAATTTATATAAAGAGCTTACTAAAAATGATTCTATTCTTGAGCATGTAAATCTTTGTTGGGATGTGAAGCTAGCAGAAAGCAGGTGGAAAAACACTCTCACAACAATTTGGCAGAGTTTAGAGGAACCAAAAAAAGCCTGCTTCAGATGGCAATTACTATTGTACAAGCTACCCTTTAAACATACCCATAATGATGTTGATATTTGCACTATTTGCAGGTCTCCTAAAAGTATAATAGATATTTTTTTAACTATTTCTATGCAAAAGAGGTCTGGAATATTTTCTATAATCATTTGTTAATTTGGGATGGAAATGGTAATATTTGATGGATTGATATTATGTTCAATGATAAAAAGATAAATAAGGAAGCTAATGCTTTTTGGGACTATCTCACTACTGAGAACTTATGGTTCATTTGGAGGGCTAGGAATGAGGAAAAATTTCAAGGGAGTGATAGAGGGCTTATTGAGTCCAATAAATGACTCATATTTTTCAATGTGGCTATCCAGGTTATAGTGATGCTAGAGGCTTACATGGCTAAATTCAGGAGACTCTTAACTGATGAAGTTGTTAACAAACTGAAGGTGAAAAGAGGACATAACTGGAATAATGATTATAATGACTCAAAAAAATTTCTCAAGGAATTAAGAGTGTTTCAAAAGGTGTTTAATGAAACTACTGTGGAAGGGAGAGCTGTGGGGAACACACCCAAAGAGATACTCAATGATGCAGCCTTATAGATCTCGGGGAAGTCTCTGTTGCACCACCATAGGAACCCGAGTATGGAGACTCTGAAATTGACAACAAAGAGGAGTAAATGTTCTGTTTAAAATGGGGATATGAAGTCTATCATAGTGAAAAGAGTTTGAGATTTAGTTTACAGCTTGTTTTAAACTATGCTGCCATATGATTCTTGATGTAGTTTTGGTGGCATTAGTGGTTATTTGATGTAATCTGATCTATGTAATTGTTGTTTTATATCTAATACAAAAAAAAATATAAATAATCTAAAATATATCTACGTCTACTATTTTATCTAAAATAGATAGATTTTTATATAAAAAACTTGTTAGAATTGTGAAAAACATGAATCATAGGATCAAAAAATGAACAATCACACTTTTCACGCAAACAATAATATGCAATATCGTCAACAAGAAAAAACTACAAAATTCAAGAAATCAATGTTTGATAGGTATGATAATACAATTATAATACAGTTAGAGTCCAGAAGCAACCCTAAATGATAAAGGGATTAGATCATGACAAGTGCCAACATCTCATGCAATGAGACAAAATGATTTAATAATAGCTCTCTAATTAACATAAAATCACTATTAAATTTAATTTAAATGCATGAGAATAAATTAAATTAATAATGAATTAGTTAATACATAATTACTTTAACAAGATCTACAAAATAAAAAAATTGAAAGAAAGATTAAAAAGGAAAAAATAAAACAAAAGTTTTTTACCCATTTTTAGGTTTATTGAATGTAGCTGGAGAAAATATTCTCCAACAACACAGTCAAGACATTCAGAATCTGACGGTACATAACTACTACTTTTCTAAAAGAGATGCTTATCTCCTCTTTTAAAAAGGCTTTGACAATGTGAAGATGCTTATCTCGTCTTTCCAAGCTTTTGGGTTATCTGTGCAACTACCTCAATATATGTTCTCCTTGATGGGTTTTAATCGATCATTCGTCTATTTTCCTAACAAACGTGTTTTTTTTGGGGGAAATTTTGGGTGGCCTCTCTTTATCAAGGAGTAATTTATTTCGATAATTTCATTAAAAATTCAAAATAAGAACATTGTTTCTTGAACAAAGCTTTGATCAATTGCAGAAAATGAGAAAGTCTTCTTTCACATTAGTAAGCGGATGTGACAGAGTATTAGCGGATCTGTTCGTCTCTTCTTACGTGCTTTGTGGGTACCTTAAACCAGACAAAATAGATTTTAAAAAACAAATGGAGACTGGACTGAGTAAAAAAAATACATTATTAAAGAAGCTTCTTTGTCGGTGAGTTTAGGAGAATCTCGTGGAATTAAAAGCAGAATTCCTTGGCCTAAATCAATCTCTTTCTGTCAACAGATTTCAGTGCCAAACTCGAGTGTCGAAACAAATAATCCCAACAGTTATCTTAATTAATTAAATGATGTTCAAAACGTGCTAATAGTATAATTTGATTTTTAAACTAACGATGAATTGACTATTAATTTCATAATTAGCCCTACAGAAGATAATCTAAAAGAAAATTAACGTTTAGTGTGCAACACGAGAAAATGATTTGCAGAGATCCGCATGGAGGAAGAAGATTCGGTAGGCTATTTAAAAGAGGCAGTCATTTTCACATCTCACGGGAGTCTTTTCAAACGTTCACTGGCAGAGGGTTTGAAAAGGTTTGGTTTCACACGCATCTAGATTGAGAAATTATTAATGAAGAATGGAGACGTTTAAGCAATAGAATCGAGCAGTCGGAAGGTGCGCGGGATCTGTCTGGTGTTTGAGGACGAAACAGAATATAATAGAGTAAAAGATTAATAACATTAAGAATGTCAAAAGTAGTGTTTGGGACAGTAGATTTTATTATTCTTTTTTCTAGTGTTGACTTCCTGTTACTAGGTTTATTAATAATTTTTTTTCTAACATTTTTTTAAATAAAATTAATAATAGAGTTATCACTAAATTACATGTTTATTTGATAGGGATGTTATTCTAAGTTTTAGATTCTTAAAGAAAGTACTTTTTTCTTTTCTACTATCCAAGTAATGTATAAGATACAAATTGTCTCTTCTTATACATTATTTGGCATTTTTCTTCTACCCATTTCGCACGGAATATGATGTGAGTTAGTCCTTAATTGAGAAGTTTTATTCTCCAAACACTTTGAATTCCTCAAAGTAATAATTACTCTCTCTAATTTATTTTTCAATTTAGATTTGTAGAAGTTATCAATAACAAATGCCTTCATTTCATTAATATTATTAGGTCTAGTACTAAAGTGAGTATTTTATTTGCTCATCCACCTATTGTTTATGTTTTATCCAATACATTTTTCTCTCCCTCAAGACATCTATTTGACTCTAGATCTATTCAATATTTTTTAGGTATTTGAAAAGACACATCATAACAGTGGATTCAATAGAAACTAAATTCATTTTTTCTTGAAGAATTGCATAAGGGACTACAAATTTTAGTTTGAAATTACATTTGATCATCTAATTTTTTATTCTCTCTGAATCTTCAATTTTATGTTAGAACTATGGCTAGTAAAAATTCACACTCGTAAAACACCAGTAGATACACCAATAATACAAAAAGAGTCTAATTTTTTTTTCAATCCCATGAGTCTACCATTTTTGCATCTATTTTGAATAGTAAAAAAATGCTCTTCTACCTCTAAAAGTTTATTATGAACTTTAAGTATCATAACTGAGTTTCTTTGTTGAATTCAATCAAAATGTATATACTATCTCGTGTCTTCTAGAATACTCCATTCAAAATAAAGTTCAAGCTAATTTATTTTTGATTTTAGAGAGGACCATCAGATTAGTCTTCATAGTGTTAACTTGCAAACTAACTTCTTTGTAAAAGTGATCAAGGACATACAAGTTCTATTTAACTATTTTAGAAGACATGAAAATAAAAATAATATTCATAGTGTTAAATTGCAAACCCACTTCTTTGTAAAAGTGATAAAGGATATACAATTTCTATTTAATCATTTTATAGGACATGAAAACAAAAATAATATTATTTAAATTCAAAAGAAGCCTTGCAACATACTCTTGAAAAAGAACATTATCCCCACCTTAAAAATCTAACCATTCTTCAAGTTTGGGAACATGTATATCAAAAAGAGCAAACATCATTCCTTAGCTCAAATGTCATTCCTATATTTTTTTAAATGCTTTATTAAGTTCTAAGTTTTAGTCAAACCTCATTAGAGATCCTATAAACAACTAAATTGCATTGAGATATCAAGATATTCCATTCTAAAACATAACTTATTCTAAATTGCATTGAGATATCAAGATCTTCAATTCTACAAAATAACTTATTCTAAATTTCTTAAAGACATATCATTAAGCAATCAAAGATTAGAGATTTTTTTTTGCATCTAGTCTAACTCCCACATCAAATAATTGAACCTTACTCATCCCTCTAAGGGCATAAATTTAGATATTATCTATTTTATAAGAGACATAATATAAGAAGATGAACTAGTTGTGGGTGTGCATGGAGAAAAAAAATTGTCCTTTTTTCATTTCCTCTAAAAGTCACATTTTTCTATGATTGAGAAGAACTCAAGACTTGATCATGTGATGCCCAATGTCAACCCACAACTCTATTACATCAACTAGTATCTTGGTGATGACTATGAATATTGTGAGTGGTAGATTAATTAGATTTTTCCTCTTTCTATTATTACATCCCTAACTAACCAATGGTCCCTAGAATGTATATCAATTTTAAAGTAGTGTATTAAACTTAGTTTAGTGACAATTATTGCATATTGTTATACATTGAATAATAATAAACTTGATTAAATGATTGGTGGCTACTAGAATACTATAGTTGTGTGTTGTTTATTCTTCCACTATGCATGGTGTAAAGTTGATTAATTCAATTAGTATTTATAGTATGAATACATCTCCTATACCATGTCTATATTTTGAGTTCTAGCACTACCAACAAATAATTTTACACAAAAATATTGCAATATTAGCCTAGTTAGAGCATTGATTATTTTCATATCAATTTTAATTTTTATGATGTCTCACTAAGAAAACTTAACCGTATACTATCTCTTGATCCATATAATTATTTTCTCAAATTCTACTATAGGATGGTTGCCAATAATAAAAATAGTCATGTTACACCTAATTTATTTTTAATGAATAGATAAGAACTTTCTCAACAAGATGAAAAAAATATCGATGGCGCCCTTCAACTCCCTTACCCACCCTTTTTATTTCAAATGAAATTTTATCGCTTGCTAGAACTTTTTCTCTTTTATTTGTATGAAATGGTTCTCCTTTTTGTTGTCATATTATTTATTGTCACATGTTGATGAGGTTTCACCTATTGCTTATATTGTTTTGTCTCCTAGAGGGATGAATTTTGTTCCTTTTCCACCTTTTAGTGGGATTCCTACTTCCTTTTCTAGGTCTATTATGATTGGATCAAGTCCTTGTTTGCTATGTGGATCTTCTATTAGGTTTTTTCTCTTGTAGTGGAGCCTTTGGTGCTCATGGTCCTCTCTGAACCTCAACGGTTCACTAGATCTATTGTTAGGGTTAGAAGGGATTCACATGTGATGTGGGTGTATGTGGTTATGTTCCTAGTTGGGTCATGTTGATTGGCTAATATTTCTCAACTTGCTATATTGACATTGGAGGGGTCTATTGTTTGAAAGTATGGTGTTTGTCTCTCAACAATGCACATGGATTCCTTTGCACCTCCTTTCTCTCCTATCTCTTATTTTGTTTTGTAATCTAATCTTGGGGTGTGTGGCTCCATTACTATTGTGTCCAAGCATAATGTGCATGCGACTTCCTCACCTAGCTCATTTGTAGAGACTTTAAAGATTCATTCTAAGGTTAGAAATTATTTTTATAAGTCCTCTTCTTTGTCTAGAAACCCTTTGCATGTTTAGAGAAATTTTTTTCCCTCTTCCATATTCTAATGTTTCCCCCATGATGTATCTTGGGTAAGATGTTATTGACTATGAGAATTATTTTAAGAGTAAGGGTTCAATTTGCAGGCTTTTCCATTTTTGGCCTTCTCTTCCATATCTACAAAGATGGAATTTTTAGAATTGGATGACTTTGGCTAAGGGTATGATAGATATTTAACCTTATACTAAAGGTTTTCTTACGGTTTTTTATTATTCTTTTCAGGTTAGAAATTTTTTCTTGGTAGTAGTTTTAAGATGTGGTATATGCATCCTCTTTTGATATGACCTTTGTTTCATTCCTTCAACCCTTTGAAGCCATCTATTGATATTATGTCTATTTGGGTGAGATTACCTTATCCCCCTTTCTGTTTTTGGTGTTCTTCTCCAAATGAAGCTATTGGTAATACTCTACTTTATTTCCTAAAGGTGGAAATTGGTTAAAAGAACTTTCCCCACACTTTTTTTTTCTTGTATCTTGGTGGAAGTTGATTTATTGGAATCTTTAACTAGTAAATTTGTGCTATAGGTTAATGAATAATATTGGTCATAGATTTTATATTCTAAAGGAATTCATTTTTGTTATAAGAATTAATTTTTTACTCTGATCTTGATTTTTTCTTGTTCTTGTGGATCTCATAAGATGTCTTCTTCATATTTGTTCAAAAATTCTCTTCCTAGCCATCTTATAGTGTTCCCTAAATATTAAATTTCTGATTTTTAAAATTTGGAGCCACTCTCATCCATATAAAAAAATCCTCTTCTTGGAGCTAGTGTATCCTCTCTTATTCATTTGAATAATAATATGGATGCTCAAAATTCTATTTTCCCTTCATTTTTGTGAAGTTCAGGTTCTTGAAAAACTGGATTCATCTTCTCTAATTGTTCTTCATATGGCGTTTTTCTTCTCTCTAAAGATTTAAGACGATTCTTCTTAGAAAAGTGTTTATGGTAAAAAGAAATGTCTTCCTAAGGTGAACACTATTTCACATGAAAATCCTTTGGCTGTGAAGTTGCATAGGGTTGGATAGAGCACTAGTTTAGTTTAATTTCTTATATTCTTCCTAGGTAGCTTGTTTGTTATGCCTTGCATTTTTTCTCTTCTTTTGTAATAGTTTTGGGTCCCTATTAAAGTTCTATCTTATCTTTAGTGAAAATAAGATAAAATGTTTTAGACACAATTTTTTTTTCACTACCATAAAACTATTATTTATCCATATAATAATTAATAACAATATAACTAAAACTAAGAATCAAGTTATGATAAAATAGTTTTTAAACCCTTACAAAGAGTTGATGTTATTAATAAAGTGTGTAGTAAGGGAAAAAAATATCCATTTTCCTTAATTCAAAATAATTAACAATAAATGATCCTAATGTTTCCTTGATTTAGTGTTGTAATGTGTTTTTCACATTCACATTGAGTCTAGGGATTTTTTTTTATAAAGTGGACTTAATGGTGCATTATTTAGGGTGTTGTAAAGTGTTTCTTTACACTTTCACACTAATCTAGGGCTTTATTAATTAATTGAGGTTATTTAGAGTTTAATTGGCCCCTTAAATTCAAATCTAAGACTTATTAATTGCATTATCCAAGGGATAATGCCTGACATTCATTAAAAATGTTTCACAACACTTAATTTGGCAAGGTTGGATTCCTAGGCTAGTGACCTGGGACCCATTCACCACTTGGAAAATGGGTCCTTTCTAGGTCCTAGGACCCCCTTTTTGCATGTTTTTTAATGTCCCTAAAGCATGTCTTAGTTGAGTGTGCTAGGACCCATTCACCCTATGGCGAATGTGTCCTACTTAACTTAGGACACCACTTTTTGAACATGTTTGTGGTGAGATTTTAATGGTTTTAAATCCTATACCTGATGTCAACTTGCACGTTATTTGAAATTTGAGATTTAATCTTAAGTTAAGTATAAATATAAGGTTATTTCACTATGTTTTCACCTATTACTTTCATGAGATCAAGTAATATTCACAAGAGCATTATAGAGCATTCAAGAAGGCATTCAAGGCTAGATTATTAAAGTTTTATTGCAGCAATCAAAGGTCATATCATCATGTCAAAGGCATAGTGAATCATGCATGTTGTTGAGATAATGTGTTGGTGTATCATTGGAGATCCTATCCAAGCATTTTTTCACATCCAAATTCAATATCAAGATCTACATTCCTCATAGCCACTTCATGCTAGATTGTTGACTTGTATTTCAATACTTCATCCAAGGTATCATTATTTCACAATCCATGTTTCATGTTCATTTTCCATTGTTTTGATCATAAGGTTTAATTACCTAAATGGGGTTTGACCAAGGAAAAACCCTATTCCCTAAAAATCAACAATTTTTCTTCTCTCTGGATGTGTGATTGCAGGTTTTACATTGAAGATCAAGTGGAGAACAAAATTTGCAAAACTTGTCATCTTTATTGCAAGATCATAGAAACTACTCTGCACCTGATTTATTTCCCACTTTCGAGAGCCGAGCACCTATGATTTGGGAGTACAAACATTGAAGAATAGGATCTCGAAATTGATTTTCCAGAACCCCAACATGGACCCATTCTCCACTAGGTGAAGGAGTCATTAGTGAGACCTGAGACAACACTTTTCCAAAAAGGTACACATCATTTTAGCATTTGAAAACCTTCCTTTTTGTTGTTATAATAGTTAGGTTTGTTTTCTGATTGTTATTTTTGCATTATACCCCTCATAATTGAGTGAAACATCATGTCAAAAATTAGGTGTACCCATTTGATTAATCTCATTTGTGGTGTACCTTCTTTTTCTTTGTTTCATTTTGGTGAACTTGACTTATTGAGCATTGTAATTTTCTAATTTTAGGAGTCTCTTGCATCTTAAATTAGATCTTGCATTCATTTGCATTGAACTAGATCTCATTTAGGGTGTCTAATTCGCATTAAAAATTGCATCTCATCTAGGGTTTTAGGATTGCATTAATTTGCATTCTTTAAATCTAAAAAATACAAAAAAATTAGTCATCTTGCATATGCTTTAGATTATATAAACTTGCATTTAAAAAAAAGTGAAAAAAAAATTACATATCAAACTAGGTCTTGTAATTCATCATTTTGTCACATTTTGCACTTGCATTTTATATTGGGCTAGTTTTCAAAAACCCTAATCTAGGGCCCATTTTCCCTAGGGTGAATCAATCCCTGATAGGGTTACATAGGCAACAACTTTTCATAGTTTACAAGCTTCATTTCTAGATTCAATTTCTTTTGGAAAATCATATTAGGACCCATTCACCACTAGGTGAATGAGTCCCCAGAGGCCTATAAAAGCCATATTTTCTAAGCCTTCTAGTGATTTTTTGCAATTTCTAGGCTTGGTAGTAACCTACTATATCAGTCTAGAAAGTTTTGGGAATTTCTATTTCATGTATCTAGGTCAAATCATCCATATAGTGTGGCCATTTTTAAAATCATTCCAAAAAAACTCATTTAAGATCTATAGGACATTTATTTACATTTTTGAAGCATTGTATAAGTTAGATAGCTTATTTTTTCATGTTAGCATGTTTCCTTTTCAGAGATGTGGTTTTGATATGGTTAAGAATGGATTGCATAAGTACAAAATCCTGTCTTATGAGTTCAATTTAGAGTACAAAAATGAGGTCATTAAGAAATATGTTAGCCATCCTTCCACTATCTTTCCTAGTTATGAGAACATCTTCGAGCTTCAAGAGGATCAAAGACCCATTGACAGAATCCTTAATATTACCTTTCCTATCTCAAAACCTATTATCTCTCACTTTCATGAGGATGATATGATACAAAAGGATACAAGAATAGATAATCATGACAATCATAATTGTTCTTCTCCTAATGCCTCTCCTATTAGTGACAAACTTATATTGGTGAAAGAAGATACAATCATTGAGAATCATGAAGGTCTTGTTTGTCCTTCTCCTCCCCCCCCTTGGGAAGGTATTATGAAACAAGATGATGGGATCATTGAAACATTCCTTAACATTACTTTACCTAGTCTACATTCATCTACCAACACCTCCCCTACTTGTGAGAATGCTTTAGTGAAAGAGGATACAATCGTGAATGATCATGAAAAACACATTTGTGAGGAGGATATGTTTGTTTTAAGAGATACAATGATTGAGAGCTATGACAATACTACCTCTCCTACTTGGGAAGAAATTATAGGACATGGGGATGTAATCAAAGATCATCATGAAAATAAAATTTGTTTTTTTCCTAATATCTCTCTTGGATGTGAAGAAGATAGTTTGATGTTAGAAGATACACTTATTGATAGTCACGAGAATATTGTTTCTCCCTTTCCTAATGCACCTACCATTTGGGAAGATCTATTTGAATGAAAAATTCCAATCATTGGTAAGCATAAAAATCATTGTTGTTCCTCTCTTGATGGCTCCTCTATTTGTGGTGAAGCTACTTTACAAAATCTAATTATGGAATGTGATGAACCTCTTGTTTGTCCCTCTCCTAAAAGCTCTCCTAATAGGGTATATATTATGGCAGAAGAGAATGAGAACTTAGAGAAAAATGATGAAATAATGGACAATGATAACAATTAAATTTGGCCTTCTCCTAATATCTCTACTATTTGTGAAAAATATATTTTGATGATAAAATATCCAATTGATGAGAGTCATGCAAATTATATTTGTCTCTCTTCCTCTAGGGAAAACATTATTTAACAAGAAAATTCCAACATTAATAAGAAAGAAAATACAACCATTGATAACTCTCTTACATGTGATGAAGTTATTTTTGAAGAAACCACATTTGAATATCATGAACAACCAGTTTGTAGCTCTTTTGCAAGGTAAATATTATGGTGCAAGAAAATGAAAACATTGACACGTGTCTTCCAAACAATAGTAATATGGTTTCCTTAGATGGAGATGATGAAGTGAAATTAGACTCCCCTTCACTAAGAGATCATGAAAATAAAGATGAGTCTTTTGAGGTTATGCATATTAGATATCCCTTGACTCCAACAACCCATGCAAAAACCATACAATAAAAAGAAAAAGAAAAGCATATTGAAGAAGTAACAAAAGTTAAATGAGGGTGTTTTGAAGGCTCTACTGCATGGTGGTTTTGGCCCGCGGCCTATGAGCCTGGGCACATGCCTTTACATGCACTTGCATGCTTTCATTCATTTGTTGGCTACTCAAATCCATGTTTTCTGCATGTGGGGAAGGTGGTTACTGCTGTGGGGGTAGCGTTTCCTAGTGGAGATCATTTCTTCTCCCTTTAGTTGCTATGAATTTTGCAAAATAACTTTATCCTTTATGTGTGGCTCGATGTGTAGCCTACTACCTCAGTATTGCTTCTAGGGAGGTGCATCGACCCTGTCAGTCTTGCTTTCTTGTGTGGTGGAAGTTGTGGCCTGTGAGATAGCACTCTTGTCTGTTGTTGAATGAACTTTCAGGCTGCTATGAGAGGGGGCTCCCCTTCATCTTCAAGGCTTGATAAAGAGAATATGGCTATGATGAAGGACTAAAATTCTAGTGCTTTGTTTCCTTCCAAGGGTTCACACATTCCTAAGATTAATGATTGTTTGGAGTGGAGTCAAGAGAGGCCAGTTTTGGTGCTCTAGCCTGATTTGATCTCGAAGGATGTATAGTATTATTCCAATCATGCTCTATTCTTCAAATTATTGGGTATGAGAGTTTCACTTCCTTTTTTGGAATCGTGGGCTAAGCGGACTTGGAATCTAGAGGGGGAGATGGAAGTGATGTTGCTAGCTAACAATTATTTTATGGTTGTTTTCAATTGCATGGTGAATCATAATAGGGTTTTTGAAGGGGGGCCTTACTTCCACAATCATATTGGTCTCTTTATGAAACCTTGGCATACAGGGTTCAACCCTTCTGAAGAACTCTCAAATCATGTTCCCATTTGGGTGCGTTTTCCTCGGTTCCCATCTAAGTTTTGGAGGGAACATATTCTACATTCAATTGATGTGTTATTGGGGAAACTAGTGGGGGCCTCATAGAAAACATAGGATAAGAGGGTGTTGACCATTCCTTGTATTTGTGTCAAAATCGATTTAAGTAACCCTCTTCCTAATTTTTTGGAGATTTGGGTGGGTTCTTTTTCTTGGATGCAATAGCTAGACTATGAAACTCTTCTGTTTTGCTATCGGTTGTGTCATGAGTATGGCCACTTGTAGAAAAGATGTCCTAAGTTTCACTCCATAGATCCCCAACCTTCTCAACCTTCTCAGAACCTGTCTTTAGTTGAAAACAACAAGGCTCTTGCTCAGGATGTTGATATGGACAAGGAAGGTTTTATTCCTATTAGACCTTGCAACAACAATCATGGTCATAAGAGATCTTTTAAGGAAAGGAAGGAGGGTGATACCTTTAATAGATTTGAAGTCCTAGATGACCTTATTCAACAAGATATGAATCTTGGTTTGATGGATCTGGATCAGGTGGTCTCTGAAGTGGTCTAGGAGGGTAATAACCCAAAATTTATTCAAAATTCACAAGACATTGGTGTATCCAAAATGGAAATGCCTTTGTGTGAGGTTTCTCCTACAACTCATGAGGCCTTAGAGAGTATGGAAAGGTTAGGGGGTAGCTTCCTCCCCCATTGGTGGTGGAAGAGTCCAATTCGGATAAAGGTGTTAAAGCTTCTCCCACTTTGGGTCTTCTTTGGAAAAAATCTCAAGGCTGGGGCTTCTGAGAAGGCCTCTAAGGTTGGGAGAAAGAAGGATTTAGAGAAGATTAATATGATGGGGGAAACATTGGTTGAATCAGGATCTATGAAAATTCTTGATTCTCACTTTTCCAACACTCAAAAATGATCATGCTCTCATGGAATGTAAGGGGCTTGAACAGTGGCCCTAAATAAAATGTTTTTCAGGATTTGGTGAGGAATCATTCTCCTAATGTGATATTTATTTAGGAGACTAATTTATTTGTTGATGTCATGTTTGGGGTATTTCCTAAGTTGCGGGGGCATGGTCAGTGTCATTGTATTGGTGCCAAAGGTGGTGATGGGGGTTTGGCTTGTTTGTGGAACCCTTTGAATATTTTCCCTTTATGATGGTTTTCTTGTAAATATACTATCTCAATGGTGGCCTCGATTTTGGAGACCAGTCAAACTGTTCTCCTCTTAAATATCTATGCTCTGACTAACTTGGCTGGTAAGCCAGATCTATGGACTCACATTCATTTTATTTGGAATTCTGGCCCTCTCTATCCTTGGATTATTGTAGGAGATTTTAATGCTATTAGTGATCTAGATGAGAAGAAGGGTGGTATTTTGAGGCTAGAGCCCTCTTCTTTTCTTCTCAATCAGAATATTGCTGCCCTGAATCTTGTGGATGTTAAGCCTCATAATGGTCAGTTTACTTGGAATAATAGTTCAAGACTTGGGGAGGATTACATTGCAGAGAGGCTAGATAGGTTCCTTGTTTCTTGTTTCTAGATTGGTTGCTCTTGGTCTATTATTTTTAAAATTTTGGATTGGTAGGACTTTGATCATTGGCCTATTAAGATAGTAGTGGTCTTTGCTAGGGCTGCTTGATCTCCCCATTTCAAATTTTAGCTTATGTGGTTGCATGACCCCTCTTTACAGGATCTTATTGTGGATTGGTGGTATTTAGGTAGACCTCCCTTTGGAACTACTATGTATTCTTTTTCTAATTAGTTGTAGTTTGTGAAGTATCAACTTAAGTGGTGGAATAGAAAGTGTTTTGGTAACATTTTCTATGCTAAGGTGGTGGCTCAGGCTAGCTTGGATGCTATCACCCGGGTGATTAGGGAGCATGGTTTTAACAATGCATCACTCAAGGAGGCTAGAGATTTAAAAGTTTTGGAGGAGTGCAAGTTGTGGGAAGAGATTTATTGGAAATAGAAGGCATGGGTTGATTGGTTATAGGAGGGGGATAGGAATACTTCCTTTTTCTTCAATTCGATTAAGTATAGGTTCCAAGGTAACTCTATTCCTTTCATAGTGAGTGTAGGGGATGATAATTTATCCTCTTTGGATGATATTTCTAGAGAATCCATGTAGTATTACTCTTCTCTTTTTTTGGAGGATGCTGGGATGTGGTGGAGGAAGAAAGTTAGGTTCTGGCATGTATTCTAGCTCTAGTTACTAATGAAATGAATGTACACATGTTGGATATTATCTCCCTTGAAGAGTTAGAGGATATTGTTTTTCAGATGAAGAAAGGGAAAGCACTTGGTCATGACAGTTTTCTGATCGAATTCTTTCAAGAATTTTGGGTTATTATCAAACAGGATTTGTTAGAGGTAGTTTGGGAATCTCATAGAAATAAGCAGATGTGTGCTATGAATTCTACCTTTCTTTCTCTCATTCCAAAGTGTGAAGGGGCAAATAGTTTGGCCTTATTTCATCCCATTTCTCTATGTAATGTGGTTTATAAAATTTTGTCTAAGTTGATTGTGGAAAGGTTGAAGCAGTGCTTTTAAAGCAGGATGGTTTCTGATGAACATGGTGGTTTTGTTGAGTGGAGGAAAATCCTAGATGGTGTGGTTATTACTACTAAGACAATACATTCTATGGAAAAATCAAAAGAAAAGGGTATGTTCATCAAGTTGGATATGGCTAAGGCATACGATAGAGTTAAATGGTCATTCCTACAAAAAGTTCTTATTGCCTTTGGTTTTGTGGAGGAATGGGTTATGTGGGTCATGAGATATGTCATGAATACCTCCTTCTCGGTTTTGGTTAATGGGGAACCAACTTCTTTGATTCTGGCTTCCAGAGGTCTTCATTAGGGAAACCCTCTTTCTTCGTATTTATTCATCCTAATGGCGGAAGGGCTGGGGAGACTTATTAAAAGAAAGGTGGAGGAGGGTTTCATCTAGGGTTGGGTTTGGGCAATGGTTTACCTCCTCAGTCCCACCTTCAATTTGTTTATGATACTGCTTTGATGAGCTTGGCCAAGATTAGAGATGCTACTAACTTGTGCAAGGTGTTGGATTTTTATCTTGCTACTTCTTGGTAGTTAATTAATGAAGATAAATATTCTATTTTATTTTTTAATACTCTTGGTCTCATTCAACGAAGGATTTCTCATAGTCTGAGGTTTTAGATTGGGTCTTTGCCTTTGAATCATTTGGGTATTCCTCTTTCTATTGGTTCTCTCCCCAAGGGTTCCTGACAAGTTATCCTTGACAAGCTTCATACCAAGGTGAATCATTGGACTCATAGGTGGCTTTCTTTTGCGGGTCGGGTTCAACTTCTCAAGTATGTGATGCAGGCCCTTCTTGGATCTATAGGTGTATGCTTCAAGTGGATCCTAAAGGTTTTGTTTGAGATTTGGACTCTCTAGCTAGGTAATTTTTGTGGGCTAGTAGTTTTTCATCTTCCAAATGGAGTCTTGTGAAGTGGGATGTTGTGTGCAATCCTAAGAATTTTAGTGGGCTCGAGTTGCGACATTCTTCTCTTACTTGTCTAGCTTTGGTTGCCAAGCTTTATTGGAGATGGTGCTTGGATCAGCATCATCGCTGGGCTAGGATTATTTCTCATAAATACCTTGGAGGGATTCAGAAGGAGGAGGCTCCCTAGTATCCGTTGGTTGGGAAAGGCTTGGTGATTTTGGAGATTTTCAAAAAAGGGGCTTTGTTGATCAAGGAGGGTTTGTTCTGGATTTGTAATAAGGGGTCGAAGGCCCTTTTTAGGGTTGACTCTTGGGATGGCTTTGCTCCCATCATGACTAGTTTCCATCAACTGTAGAACCTTGGCAAGAGTTTCTTAGAGGTTGGTTGGTCTTGTGTGATGGATTTCAAGACCTCTTACATTTGTGGACAGGGGGAGTTGAGTAGGTGGAAGTCCCAAGTGAATGGCCTGATGTGTGTTTGGAGGAGGATTGTGCTGAGATCCATAAAATTCTAGTAGGCAGATTTTGCAACTCTCTTAATGATAAGGATAGGTTGGCTTGGAGTCCAAATCCTAAGGGGTTTTATATAGTGGCTAGTGGTTATCTGGTGTTATTTTCTTAGAAGTATGGGGGGATTAAAGTTCCATGGTGGAAAAGGGTGTGTAAAAATTTCTCTTGGCCTAAATGCAATTGTTTCCTATGGATTTTAGCTTGGAATAGGTGTTTGACATGGGATAATCTTCATAAGCAAGGCTTCTGAGGACCATCTATTTGTGTGCTCTATGGCTGTTGTGAGGAGGATTTGTCTCATCATTTTTTAGATTCCTTTATTCTATGCTTCTTTGGCATCACTGGTGGGGTGTTTGTAAACACCAGTGTGTACATGCTTCCTCTCTTGTTGATTTTTGGAATAGTTTGGGGAGGCCTCCATTCCAAGAAACTTTTCTTTAGATTGTGTGGAGTATTGGCCCTAGTCTTATTCTCTGCTGGATTTGGTTGGAAAGGAACCACATGATTTTTTGGGGGGAGTAGGCTGATGGTTCAACAAGTATGGTAGAGAATTGTGTGTATGATTTAGGAGACAGTGCATGCTAAATGTGAAGTGGTTTTTCCTCTAGAAAGAGAGGATGAGGAGATTGTGCAAAGTTTGGGCCTGTGCGATGTGGTCTTTGACTATGTTTGCGTGTGGTGTAGTAATCATGTTAAGAAGAAGGTTTAGAGGGTTGGGGGTTGGTCCCCTCATATGGGCGATGTTTTAAAAATCAATATAGATGGTTCTTCTTGTGGTAATCTAGGGCTTGTTGGGATTGGTGGTGTGGGGAGAGATAGCACTAGGTTGGTGATATTTCTTTTCTCCATCCACAAGGGGCTATAGAAAAATAATCTTATGGAGGGGTTGGTGATTCTTGGAGCTTTGGAGTGGGCTTGTGGGCTTGGATTAACACAAGATTATTTATGAATCAGATTCTGAAATTATGATTAATTTGCTAAATGGGAAAAAGTTGGAGGGTGTCGGCCGGAAAATATCTTCGGTAGTGAGGCATATTTTACAATTGGGCTCTACATTGGATATTGTGTCTTTTGTTCACATCTCTCATGAGTGAAATAGATCCACTAATTTTTTGAAGAAGTGGGCTTCTAAGCATGTTGGGAGTTGGCAGGTTGAGGGTTGGGATAATCTTTCGCCGGGTGATTGTCATGTTTTAGAGAAAAATATTTCTGAGGATATGATTGGTAGGAGTTTTTGATGTTCTGGCTTTCTAGTTGATTGGTTTTGGTTGGGGTTTTTGGATAGGTGGCTTGCTTTGTTTCTTTCGGATGCCTTTATGGGGCCCTATTTTCTTTGTATTGCTACTTTCTTGCTATTAATAAATTTTTACCCTCTTTATTCAAAAAAAAAGAAGTCACAAAGTTATTGGAATTGTTTAGTAGAAAAAGTAGGGTTTACCACCATGAATGAACAAGATGATAAACCACTAATTTCTTTTTCTTATTAAAAAGTTCAATTATGAGAGCCAAAATATGCAAATAACAATAAAAAACTAACCCTAATTGTTATAATAACTATGAAGTGAGTTTTTGGAGCTCAAAATGATGTGTACCTTGTAGAGAACTTGTTTTTTAGGCCATAGAGGACTCATTACCCTTTAGTGGAGAATGGGTCCCTATGAAGGTTCTAGAAAATGACTTCTAGGCTTGATTCCTCTTAGCCTACACTCCTAGAACCCAAGTTTTCACTGCTTCAAGCCCTACTTAGGACTCATTCATCTTTAATGGTGAATGGGTCCTTTTAGGGTTTTGAAAAACTAACTTTTGGGTTATGTTACTTGATGTCTGCACTTCCAATTCTTTGGTTATCAACTCTCAAAACTCTGAAATAAATTTTGTAGCTTCAATTCTTTCTTCTTGCACTTTAAATGACAATCTTACAATTTTACAACTTTTGTAGTTTGCTCCAAATCTTGCTCTTCAACCTAAAACCTACAATCACACATGCAAGAGGAGAATAATGTTGTTTGCTAGGGGATAGGGGTTTTCCTCAGTCAAACCCCTTTTAGGTAAGTAAACCAATTGATGAAATAATGAAATTGAAGCATGAAACATAGAATATGTAATTGATGATACCTTGTTCATTGTCTTGGAGTACAAATCCACAAACTAATATGAAGTGGCCATAGAGAATGTAGATGTTGATCTCAAATAGATGCAAAAAAATACTTGAAAGAAGGATCTTCAATGTTACATAAACAATCTTGGCTGAACAACATGCATGAATGCATAAAACCCTTGACATGAGAAATGATCTTGAATTGCTACAATAAACCTTGAAAATATGCCTTGAAATGCCTTAGAAAATGCTCTTGTAGACTCTTGTAGTCTCAAATTTTCTATAAGGATTATTTCTCAAAGTTTCTAGAATGCTTGTAAATTTTACTAGGTGAAACAATGTGGATTAACCCCTTATTTATACTAATTCTAGAGAATAACCCCGAAATTCAAATAATTCAAACCGACCTCACATCTAGGTATTAAAATTATAAGGATCCCACCACAATTACATTAAAAAAGAAGGGTCCTATTAAGGGAGGACCCATTCACCACTAAAGGAAAATGGATCATAGAATAACTTTCTAGGACCATGCTTCGGGGTGGTGAAATAACAATAAAAATGCACCTCAAAAAAGCATAGAAAGGGGTTGTCCCAAAAAGGTGAATGTGTCCTGGCACAATTTATAGGACCACGCTTCAAGAAGGTGAAAGTACATCAAAAACCCACCTCAAAATGCATAGAAAGGGGTGTCCTATGTGGAGAGGTCTCATTTTCCATTAAAGGAAAATGGGTCCTAACAAATTTTTTTAGGACATTAGATTTGCCAAATTAAATGTCATATAATATCATTATTGGGTGTCGGGATAAATCCTTGAAAAGGGAGCTTGAATTTGAATTAAAAGGGTCAATTAAACTCAATTAACCATTGTAGTGTAGAAAAATGTATCCCTTTACATTTTCACACTAAATAATTTTTAATTATTTAATTAATTCATTTTTTCTCTTTATTGTTCCCTTGATTAAATAAATAAATTTCATTTATTTAATTGCATCACTAAGTAAGCCCCTTTTCCTCTATAATTAAATAAATTCTCATTTATTTAATTATTTCCCACTTTCCCTCCAAAATTAAATAGTTATTTTTAATTATTTAATATTTTGTCTGTTTTGCCCACTTTTGAATTAAATATTATTTTAATTCAAAAGTTACCTTTTCCCTCTTCTTCTATAGTTAAATAATTATTTTAAATTATTTAATTATTCATTAACCTTTTCTTCTATAATTAAATAAATCTTATTTATTTAATTATTTCCCACTTTCCCTCGAATATTAAATAATTATTTTTAACTATTTAATATTTTTTCTTTTCCCCCACTTTTAATATTATTTTAATTCAAAATTTAGCTTTTCCCTCTTCTTCTATAATTAAATAATTATTTCGATTATTTAATTATTCATTATCCTTTTTCTCTCTATAATTTAATAAATGTTATATTTATTTAATTATTTATTCTTCCTTTATCTCCCATATTAAATAATTATTTTAATTATTTAATTATCCTTTTCCTCTCCATTAAATAATTATTTTTAATTATTTAATGTTTAACACTCCACCTTTCCACTATAATTAAATAATTATTTTTAATTATTTAATTATTTAATTATTTAATTATTTGTTCTCACCTTTGTTTTTAAATAAATAAAATCAATATTTTATTTATTTCTCCTATGTTTGCCACTAAAATTAAATACCTTTTAATTTAATTTTAGCTCCTTAATCCATGTCTTTCTTCTCTCAATTAACCTCCACCCTGATTAAATTATTTTCTAATTTAATCTTGGCCCTTGATCGTGATCCTTATTCTAGCCACTCACTTAACTCTCCTCTATAAAAGGAGACATTTCATCCTCATTTGAAGACACACAACAATAAATCGATCACACACCAAGAAGGCGATCTTACACATTAATCATTCTAGATGAAGAGAGCATCTTCAAGAGCATTATCAAGGCATTCAAGGGAAGATTATCAAAGTCTAATTGCAACAATCAAGGATCCATTACCATGTTGAAGGCATGCATGTTCGTAGAAGAATCATATTGATGTAGCATTCAATATCACTTCAAGTATCTCAATATATAATCTCAAATCAAGTTCATGATCAAGAATCACATCCATGGAGATTTCTACATGTTGATTTCATTCCAAGGTTTCAATATTGGTATGGTAAATTGTGGCATTGTTATGTTCACTTGTCATTCCTTCAATTAAATGTTTCAATTCATTATCAAGTTTGATTACTAAAAGGGGGTTTGACAAAGGAAAAACCCTATCCCCTAACAATCAACATTTTCTTCTCTATGATGTGTGATTTGTAGGTTTTCGGTTAAAGATTTATGAAGAGCAAGATTTGAAAAAGTAGCTTTGGTGAATGGTACACATCATTCTTACCTCTCAAAAATATGGTTTGTGATTATATGTATGGTTATAGAACTTAGATGTGCACCCCATATTGCTCATATTTGAATGGAAAATATAGAATTAGTGATCTCCATTTAGAAGATCCAAATTTTCTATTATTTCATTTTGTTGAACCAAATGTTTTGGACATTCATTTTTTTGATTTGGAGTTCACTAAGGCCTTAGATCTAGGTTGCATTCATTCTTTCATTGCATCTTTCATTAGTGAAAGTTCATATAGGGTTTCTCACATTTTAATTAGTGAAAGTGCATATAGATTACATTTTTTCTTTCTTGCGTCATCTTATGTCATCTAAAAAATAGAAAAAATTCATTGTTATTCATCATAATTGCATTTAGAGTCATTCTTCATTCACTTGAGCTTGGAAAATTGCACTCAAACTTGCATATTGTTTGCATCATTTATTCATGTTTTATGCGTTGGGCTCTAAACATCCATTTAAGGGTAGTCATTTGAAACATTGTATAAGTTGGATAGATCAATTGTCATCACATTGTTAGTATCTTTCCTTTCCAAGTATGCCAAGAAAAAGCTCATTAACAAGAATCATAGTCATCCTTCCAATATATTTCTTAGTTATGAGTGTATCTTAGTGCAAGAGAATGACAATGCTGAAACACTCCACAATTCCACACCCTCTAATATATCTTCTATTTGTGGGAATCAAGTGATAGAAGAAGATGAAAGCATAGAAAATCATGATAATCATAGTTCCTCTTCTCCAAATATCTCTCCTACATGTGACAAAGATATTTTGGTGCTAGCAGATACACCCATTGAGAATCATGACAATGTTGAAATCTCCTCTTCTATAACCTCTACTACTTTGGAAGATATTATGGAACACGAGAATGAGATCATAGACACATTTATTAACATCACTCTACCTAGTCTACATTCATCTCCAAATTCCTCCCCTATTTGCGAGAATGTTTTTGTGAGAAACCATGACAATCACATTATTTGTGAGGAGGATAAGTTGTAATTAGATGATAAAATATTTAAGACCTATGAAAATCCTCTTTATTTTTCTTCCTCTATTTTGGAAGACATTATTGGAAAAAGGGATGTAATCGTAGATAACCATGATAATCATACTTATTCTTCTCCTAATGTCTCTCTTACTTGTGAAGAAGATATTTTTGGATTAGAATAACTATTCATTGAAATTCATGAGAATATTCTTTCTCCATTTCCTAATTTTCCCCCATCCAAGAATACATAATTGAGCAAAAGGATCCAATCATTGAAAAATAAGAATGTGATGCTTTTACTTCTCTTGATGCCTCCCCTCCTTGTGATGAAGTTACTCTTAAAAACCTATTCATGGAATGTGATCAACATCTTGTTTGCTTCTCTCCTAAGAAATTTCTTACTAATGGTCTTGGTTATTGCAGCTCAAAAGAAACAAACAAGCCTTCACTCAATATCAACACTATTACAAAAGTTTTCTCTAAGCAAAATTTAACATTATTGAATCCCATCTTGATAGAAAATAGTGGTTTTGATTGTTATCCTTTGAATGAAATAGAGAATTCCTCAAGTTTAGCATTAATTTCATCACACAAAACACTTATGATTCAAATTTGATAGATTTTATGCCCTCGTATAAAGGATAATACACAATATTGCAATCTAAAGAGTATCTTGTTGAGACTACTCCAAGATTTTTTGATATCTCTCCCTCCAAGAAAATGAAATAAATTTTACTACAAGAATTCATTTTGTGCATATCATAGAGTTCATGGTCATTCTACTAATGAATGTAAAGATTTAAGTGATAAAATTCAACATCTTAAGGAATGTGGTGCTCTTCCTTGTGTTGAAGCACCTTGTTCCTCTAATTGATATTGATTTTAACTCTAGCATGTTTCTTGTCAATTATTTTGGCTCATCCTTTTCTTGCACTAAGTGGGGGCAAGGGGTTAAGTAGCCTTGTCCTTGTATGTCATTTGTTGATTGTATCTTTTGGCTAGCTGACCGCCTTTCATGTATATGTAAGAGCAAGCTTGGGATGTGGTTGACATGCCTTAAGTTGAATCACATGTGACATACTTATTCATGATGTAGTTCAATTTGGAAACATATGAATTGGTAGAGGTCTTTCTAAATAACCTCTCATGTCTTCTTCTACTTTAAAGCAATTGCTCACAACAATGGTGTTAGCAACCACTTTAAAGTGGGGGCATACATGGAAACTCATGTTTCATTATGCGATTTTCTTTCTTCTTGTGATTCATTCCTTTGTTGGTGGTGTCATTGGGTTTGATTTCCTCCAAGAGCATGATATTTTCTTGCATTTGTCCTCTCTTGGAAACGTTAAGCACACTGTTCCCTAAGATGAGACCTTGCATTTGTCCTCTCTTGGAGACGTTAAGCACAATGTTTCCTAAGATGAGACCCTTCACGAACTAAGCAAAATCCCTTCGAACATCCCTCTTTCCTATTACATTTTATTCTTGTACATTATTAAAGTCATGGAGGTATGGATTTGATATGGTTTCTTGGGGCTCACCTAGTGAACAACTAGCTTCACTAGCCCTTGTGAGTGTGAATTTTCTTTTTGTACCTTATTAAAGTCATGGAGGTATGGCTTTGATATGGTTTCTTGGGGCTCACATAGTGGAAAACTAGCTTCACTAGCCCTTGTGAGTGTGCAATTGGTACCTTATCAAAGTCATTGGAGGTATGGCTTTGGTATGGTCTCTTGGGGGCTCACCTAGTGGACAATTAGCTTCACTAACCCTTGTGAGCATGCATTTTGTTTGCATAGTGTGTGACGTAAGTCACAAATTTGCAAGAATTCTTGGACAAACAACCTAGACCTGGTCCACAACACGTTGGTTAGCTTGTTGAAGCTTGATCCACCACCTTTTTGGATACTCACCGTGCAACAACCTAAATGTCTGTGGCCCCAGAGTGAGGACATTTTGTGTTTTTCTTTTTGTTTCTATTTGGATACTTGCCTCATGGATGACCTAAATGTCCATGGACATAAAGTGAGCATGTTTTAATGATGGTTAAGGATTGATTCAAACTACGAAAAATAATTGAGATCATTGTTGAGGCTTGTCTTTGATGTTGTATTGTGAATCTTTGTTATTGGTACATGCATAAGAGTCTTGAATGTCTACTTTAGTGCGAGTTTGAAGCAAGTTCATCCTCACTAAATTGGGGGCTAAATATAGTGTAGAAAAATGTATCCCTTTACATTTTCACACTTGTTTGGGCTCACCTTATTTGGTCCTTTTTTCCATCCACAAGTCCAATCCTTTATTAATTAAATAATTTTTAATTATTTAATTAATTTATTTTTTCTCCTCATTCTTCCCTTGATTAATTAAATAAATTTCATTTATTTAATTGTGTCACTAAGTAAGCCCGTTTTCCTCTATAATTAAATAAATTCTTATTTATATAATTATTTCCCACTTTCCCTCCAAAATTAAATAATTATTTAATATTTTTTCTTTTTCCCCTACTTTTGAATTAAATAGTATTTTAATTCAAAAGTTAGCTTTTCCATCTTCTTCTATAATTAAATTATTATTTTAAATTATTTAATTATGCATTACCCTTTTCTTCTATAATTAAATAAATCTTATTTATTTAATTATTTCCCACTTTTCCTCCAATATTAAATAATTATTTTTAATTATTTAATGTTTAACACTCCACCTTTCCTCTATAATTAAATAATTATTTTTAATTATTTAATTATTTGTTCTCACCCTTCTTTTTAAATAAATAAAATCAATATTTTATTTGTTTCTCTTATGTTGGCCACTAAAAATAAATACCTTTTAATTTAATTTTAGCTCCTTGATCCATGTCTTTCTTCTCTCAATTAACCTCCACCCTTGATTAAATTATTTTCTAGTTTAATCTTGACCCTTGATCATTATCCTTATTCTATCCACTCACTTAACTCTCCTCTATAAAAGGAGACCTTTCATACTCATTTGAAGACACACAAAAAGAAGATGATCACACACCAAGAAGGTGATCTTACACACTAAGCACTCTAGATGAAGAGATCATCTTCAAGAGAATTTTCAAGGCATTCAAAGGAACATTATCAAAGCCTCATTGCAACAATCAAGGATCCATTGTCATGTTGAAGGCATGCATGTTGGTAGAAGAATAATTTTTATGTAGCATTCAAGATTACTTAAAGTATTTCAATATATAATCTCAAATCAAGTTCATGATCAACAATCACATCCGTGGAGATTTCTACATGCTGATTTCATTCCAAGGTTTCAAAATTGGTATGGTAAGTTGTGGAATTGTTATGTTCACTTGTCATTCCTTCAATTACATGTTTCAATTAATTATCAATTTTGATTACTAAAATAGGGTTTGACCAAGGAAAACCCCTATCCCCTAACAATAAACATTTTCTTTTGTATGATGTTTGATTTGCAGGTTTTCGGTTGAAGATTTATGAAGATCAAGATTTGAAAAAGCATATTTGGTGAATGGTACATGTCATTCTTACCTCTCAAAAATTTAGTTTTTCATTATATGTATGGTTATAACTTATATGTACACCCCATATTTCTCATATTTGAATGGAAAATAGAGAATTAGTGATCTCCATTTAGAAGATCAAAATTTTCTATTGTTTCGACCACCATTAATTAAGGGGACCATACACAAATTTGAAATTGTGTTACAGCACTTTAAAACACCTAAATAAGGTACAAGTTAAATATATTTTATTAAAAGTGGCCCATTAGGCTTAATTAAGCAAATAAATCCTAGAAAAGTTTGAAAGTGTGTTACAAAACTTTACAACACCTTTGCAAAGGAATAATTAAGGTACATTTTAATAAAATAAAGGTCCTAGAATGGTGTGAATGTGTACAACACATTACAACACTACTCCAAGACACCATTAATTCAGTTTTAATGTCAATTATCAACCCAACTAAGGGAAAATGCTTACTTTTTTGATTACTACATTTTCCCCCCAACTAAATCAAACTAAATTAGACATCCAAGACACTGAAGTATGCAACAATAACAAAGATACATGATCATACCCTGTTAAAGGCAAAAAAAAGAAGAAAAAAACAAAGGATCAAGCACAAGCGTTGCAACACGATGCGAAAGGGGGTTGTTTTTCCATAACATACATTGCTAACTCTTGGGTAATGGAACCTCAGTCTGTCCACTTGTTGAGTTGTCCAAAAATATGTATATGCTCACTCTAGGGTACTGAAACCTCATTCTATCCACTAGGTGAATTATTCCAATGAGGTGGTTTAGTGAGAAAGTCATGCCAATGTGTTGGATTCCCATTATACTAACCATACCAAAGCTATCCTCCTTATAACTTCAATAAGGCACCATAATGTAATGCTTTTGCAATGTAAAAATTTTGTTAAAGGGGATTTTTCTTTGTTCATGTAAAGGTCTCATCTTATGGGAACATCATTCTTAATGTCTCCAAGAGACTAAAAGTCAAAGAAATATCACACTCTTGGAGGAAATCAAGCCCAATGACACCACCAAGAAAAGGACACATTACAAGAATAAAGAAAATCATGAAGTGAAACATGAGTGTTAATGTATGCCCCCACTTTAAAGCGGTTGCTAACACCATTGTTGTGAGCAATTGATTTAAACTAGAAGAAGACATGAGAGCTTATTCAAAAATCCCTATGCCAATTCATATGTTTCCAATAAGCTACGTCACGGAAAGGGGAGGGGTTGATCCCAAAACTCAGTACGTCACATGTGAGAAAACTTTAGGCATGTCACCCACATCACACACTTTCTCTTATATATACATGAAAGGTGGTCAAGTAGCTAAAAGAGACAACAAGTGACATACGAGGACAAGGATACCTAACCCCTTGCCCCCACTTAGTGAAAGAAAAGGATGAGCAAGAATGATTGATGAGAGGCATGCTAGAGTGAAAATCAATATCAATTAGAGGAATTACTTCCCCCACATAAGGAAGAGCACAAAACTCCTTAAGATGGATTTTATTACTCAAAGCCTTGCATTCACTAATAGAATGACCATGAAATCTATGATATGCAAAAAATGAACTCTTGTAATAAAATTTCATTCGTGTTCTTGGAGGAGTCTCAACAAGATATTCTCTTGATCAATAGTTGAAGATGTTTCGTTATTTTGTAACAAAGACATCTATTGCTTCGTATCAGATATCATACTTATAGAAGACTCTTTAGATTGCAAGATTTTATACTCTCCTTGAAAGGAGGGTGTAAAATATAACGAACTCCTTGTACCTTCGAGCAACATTAAACATTTAACTCTTAAACTTAACTAAAAAAAATTGCCAAACCTCAAATTTTACTAGAACTTCCATTTTACTAGACCTTTACTCCCAAACCGAAACCTTGTACTAAAAACTTTGCATTAACATTTTTACACCTCTGTCTTCTTGGTACTTGATTCCCAGTACTCGCTACTCTTGAATCATGAAATTCTTATAAAAAATTCCTTTAAATTTTACCTTTTGACGATCTCTTCCTCTAGCCAACACCTGCTGTAAGCATTAGTTTTTACTTGGGTCCCCAAGCTTTACAATCTTGGGGCTTGTCATGAGACCACACAACAAGTATGTTCCACAATTTGAATAATACTATGTTCATATCATTATCCTTATGATTAACTAAAAAATATAGGAAAAATGTATAAAGAGTGATGTAAGTAGTGCTACCGTGTAGGATGGTCCTACTTAGAAATTCAAGAAAGTAGTATATTGGGTATCTCATTTTTTGTAATTTACGACCCCACCTACTTCTCTATACTCCCCTCTTTAAGTTATTATAGAGGTCAAATACTTGTGAATTTTAGTGATTTCCTTTCAACACCCTACTTCTCTTTCTCATGTACAACAATGAATTCTTTTCATAATTATCATTCATTCTAAATGAACTAAATATATAAATTTAGTAAAATAATTCAAATTAGTTTTAACCCTCTATTGAGGAAAACTAGGGTTTTGAGACTTCTTTAAAACTTTACATCTTATTTATTAGAATTACCATTCCATGAATATATACATTATAACCATTATTAACAATTTTAAATATGTAATCTCACATTGCAAGAAATTATCTATAATTTTTATTCTAGTCACCACAATCCCCTATACAATAACATTAGCTTAAGGGATATCTAACTAAACATTGGTATAAATCCTAAAAAATTTATAAATACATTAATTAATAATGAGCATTGAATTTCCTCAATTTTTGTAACATAAATTGACCCTTATCAATGACTATTGGTACCAAATTTGCAATCTAGTTAGTACACAATATAAATGTTAGTCTAGGTAATTTGTAATTTATATATATTAGGAGTGATTTTATTATATTCCAATTCAATCTTAATTTTTTTTAAACATAATCTATTTATTTCCTTATCATTTTCTATGGAATATTATCATAAAAAAAGTAGCATCCAAGTTACTATTTTAAAGAATCATTATAGTGTCATAAACTATTACTTTACACTAGATTTAGGTATGATATATTATGATACATCCTTCTTTTTACTAAGGAGTCACAAGTGGTGTTATGTCATTAATATCAATTCCTTGTAGCAACTCATTTGTGTACATATTTTCTTTATGCCTTCTATATTTAAAAATAATTTTAACAATATTGTTTATTGCCTTCATCTTATCTAAATTACTAAGAGATTTTTTTTTTAATATTTCATATTAAATTAGTTATAAATATACATAAAATTTATTTATTCATGAATTGGTATTCATGCTAGTAAAATGGAACTTATCCTTCAAGATTAAATACATATATGATAAATTATGATTTATAATTTTTGTTGTTTCTGGATTTTGATTGTGTTTAAAATTTTCACATCAACATTTTGGGAAAGTTTGATGCAAAATTTTTAAACACAATTAAATTTCAGAAACAACAAAAATTGTAAGCATTATGGATTGTGGAAATCTCATAGCATTAAATTATGATTTGTTCAAAATATATAGATTGTTAGAATTTCCTTAGGATATTACCATCATTAGAAAAATTCCTTAAGTTTGTAATAATAGGTTAGTGTTTAAGGAAAATAAAGATCATAATCTACGTACTACGATGGTAAATAATTAATGCCTAAACATTAATATTCTTGTCTAGGCTATCAAACCAAGACATTTTTTCTCAACCTACTAATAGTCTTAGATCAACCAATCCAACATTGCTATATTATAAATTGGTAAACTTGGAATAGAAATATGCCTCTAATAAATAAGAAAATTATTACTTAAAATAAATGCAGTAACAAAATTATTGTTATTATTGTATCAACTTCATTTAGTCACTTGGAATATAAAAATTTCCAATAATAATTGCTTTCCAACTATCCCATGTGCACTACTTTTAAAAATCCTAGTCTTTGAGATCCTCCATGGGCCTGGCTAGTGTGAGGCCTGAATAGGCTTCCCCATCCTCTGATTTGGTGATAGAGGTTTTCAAAAGAAGAATTTTTTCTAATTTTGGTTCTTGAACAATTAGTGGGTTTCCTGTTTCCTTTCTCTCATCAAAGTCCTAGACACATTTTGCAAAAATGCAACCCTCTTCTCCAACCCTTTTTTGGAGTCCTTTCTTCTTGATGAAGACCCATCTTCCTATGTGGAGAAATTTATTGGTGGAAAATCCCCAAGTTTGGGAATTCCTACAATTCCCCCTCCTTTTAGGTCTTCTTGCTCAGTGGAGGGTCTTGATATTGTTATTTTGGATGACATAATAAATGAGATTATTATTGGTCTCTAGCTATCTTTGATTGATAAGCTCCTTACTTTTAGACCCAATATTGATCAAGTATGGAAATTGTTTGACTTTGTATGGAAAATTAAAGATAGTGTAAACATTAGTGCTATGGCTAGTGGCTTATTTATGTTTAGTTTCAAGGTTTATGAATATTTTCTCAAAGTACTCACTAGGGGTTACTTGGGATTTTGAAAAGAACTTCAAAAATTTCTTATCACTATGTAAATGGAAGATAGGCTTTAATCCCTCAACCAATTTGGGCTCGGTTGCCCTAATGTGGGTATGGTTTCCAAGACTTCCCTTGAGTTTGTTTGCATAATATTGTCATTGATGTCAATTGGGAGATCATTGGATGCCATTGAGCTCAGTGGATAAGTGGATGGAAGAATTATGAAGTATGATGGAGAGAAGAGCACTTTTTGCAAATTGTTACAAAGTTGTAATATTATCATGAAATGTTGATATGGATTGTAGAGGTTATTTCTAGAATTAAGAGGATATAAATATAAGGCCAGATTTGAAATAGGTTTTTGAGAGCTTTCTAGTGATGTGTTTTGTAGAGGGAGAGGACCTATGTTGAGATCATAATTATTTAATTCTACTCTCTGGTCATATTAGGGTTTGCATATAAACCCTAAGTCTTGCATTCATGGTGATGATCATGTTTTATATTTTGAAGTTGACTATATTTTGGTGGTTGTAGGTTTCTTAAGTTACAAATTAAGCCATTGAAGTCATTTGGGAACGTCACCCTTAACAATTATCAACTGGTTCATAGAGTAATTTGGACTTAAATATTTTCTAAGTCCAAAGGTTGATATTTTACAAAGTTTTGAAACCTCTATTATCTACCAATAAAGTTAGAAGAAAACCTTTTTTTGTCGATGAGTACGTGTCTTCATTTGATGGCATCGTATTTCTTCAACTCTATATTACAAAGCAGTGCCTGTATTTCTAGTGGTTCTCAAAACCTTGTCAGTCCCCACCTTGGTGGTTATAAATTTTATTTATTCTACCCATGGTTGAATTTAAGAGTGTCAAAATTTTACAAAGGTTATAAAACCTTTGGCAGTCATTGAAGTGGTTATCAAAACCTTTGTCCTTCCCATTGACGGCTACATGGAATTTTGTGATTGTATCACCACATTCCTTCACATCACTACTCGAGTTTACCATAGCCAAGTCTATTTTTGATGGTGAGATGGAGATTGAAGGAAGAAATATCAATGGTGTGACTTGTATTTATATCAAAAGAGGAAAAAGTGCAATGTGTGATAGCGATGCATTAGTGGAGTATGATATTAGTAATAACACATGGAAAAATATAATTGCATCACTTCAATTATTCACATCGCTATTGTGAATAAAACAATGCAAAAAAAAGAGCAATAGTTAAAAGGGTTGACGAAGAATTGGTGGGTCCCATTCTCACAAGAGTGATGGAGTGATAAGACATACAAGTATTCCGTAAGATAGGTGGAAAATTATTATTTCATCACATGGGTCTTTTACATCCTTGAAAAATTTTTACGGCATGAAGCATAATGTGATAGTCATATACTGTGCGATGAAGATTAGTGGCTAATTTTTAAAAGAAGATAAATCAAATAGTTGTCTTTTAAAGTTGTATTGGATGAAGGAGATCAATTGGATCATGAAATGAAGACAATAGATCAACGACCCAAGTTTAAAGTTGAAAATATCAAATAGCTATGATAGTATAAATTAGGGTTTCTCTTAGTAATTGACACAAACCATGAATTTAATTTGTTCAACTTATCTAATGACCAATTTGATTGGTGGTATGATATGTAGAGTGGCAACACAAACTGCAAAGGTGATTGATATCAAGATTAGATTGAGCATACAAGGGATGCATTAAATACATATCTAGGGATTAGGGTTTTGCAAGTTACCAAGTTTAGTAAATTCATCAGATCTATACTGAAATTGATGATGATCATGTATATATCTATGTACATGAATTTTGTTAGAGAAGATAGTGAGTTAGAAAACCATAGCAGAAGTTTTGAAATTATAAATAAATTGAATATGCAATTGATCTATATGGCGGTGCATGGATGGAGGAATTAATGCTTACTAATGAATTCATAAGAAAATATCCATGTAAAAAATTGGCTAAGTGTGTGAGAAGCATAGTGGACAGAGAATGCACATGTTTAGATAGTGGTGTAGAGTAGAAAGAGAGAGTGGTGTAGAGTAGAGATTTGAGTTGCAAAGATTGTAGAAAAGTGTGAGAAGTTGTAAAATAGAGTTGCAACATTAAATTGGATTCAATAAAATAAAATTGTAATAGTTTTCATTATAAATTTGACTGGTTGGTGCCATCACATAACTGAGTTGGTTTTCAATGTAGGGAGTGGGTGCTTCCTTGGAGTGGGTGCTCCTAGAAATAGGGGATTGGTATCTCCTTAGGGTTGATACCCTTATACATTGTACTCGAATCTTTTTCATTTTGACGTTTGATTATGATAATAGATCGTAGAAGAGCTATTCTCATTGTGGTTTTTCCCATATTGAGTTTTCCACATATATCTGGTGTTATGATATTTTGTGTGTGTGTATTTATCTCTTTGTTTGTTTAGTAAATCTGCCTAAATGGCTAAAGGAATTAGTTTTAACTCATCTACTAATTCACCCCCCATCAATAGATTTATGTGTTTCGATATAGTTCTTGGACCGTAAAGTCTTTAAAGGAATAACTAATTCCTTTGGTAATCTATTATCCATTGATAAAGTCACCTAACAAAGATCTAGGCTTATCATTGCTTGAATATGCAGTAATATAGAGGTAAACAAGGTTGACCCTTTGATATTTCTCTTAGAGCAAGATATGTAGTCTAAAATAAAATATTAAAATATGATAATCTATAATATTCTATTAGTTATGTAAAAGGTTTTACCCATTTGAGTGATTCTTGTAAACCACCCCATTTGAATTTTTTTTGGTTGGTCTTACATAAAAAGAGTGTGTCTAAGGTTCCTTTACCCAATGTGGATTTTCTTAGCAATAAAATGCTCTTTGATGGATCCTAATAATGATAAAAACATAAAGGAGAATGAAGAACCAAATGTTCAAACCAAAATCACCCCTATAATTTTAGGTAAAGATTCACCAAATAATAAAAATGCTAAAGAAAAAAAAGAGAATGAAGAAGTGAATGTTTGAAACAAAATTACCTGTAAAAAGTAAAGATTTTCCAACTAATCTCCCACAAAAACAAAGAGGCTTGGATTCCCTAATAGTAATTGTAATCAAGGGATTTCTTTTAGGTTAGATTCAAGTTGTTAGCAACAAATCAATAAAGACAATGAAATCCAAAGATCTTACAAAACACAAAAGAAGTAAATGAAAGAACAATTATACCTGATTGCCGAGACCTCCATGATTCACTTTTGTAATACCTTCTTACTTGCTAGATAATACTTTGCCCCTAGATTCGTCGTACGAGCAAATTTGCAAATGCCTAAGTCCTACACCAAGCTTTGAAGGATTTATGCAATGTCTAAATGTCTATGCCTATGACTATGATTATCAAGGCCTAAACATACTAAGATTTGATCAAAGAAAGACAATAATTGAAATGAGAAGCCTAAATGTGCAAGTGAATAAATGCCTATAATATGTCTATGTAAAATGTACAGAGTGTCTGTGTGTAACCGAAAAGTGAGAGGAAAATGACATTTTATAGAAAATGTCATTTCGAATGGACAGACGAGATTAATTCCAAGAAAGACCTAGAATGAGAGGTCTAGATTAAATCTAAGAATCCCTAATTAGGGTTAGGGAAAAATCCTTAATCGAACAGTCAGAATAATGTCTCAGATAATTGGATCGACGGTGGAGAATAAATGAGGAAATTAATTAAAGAAATAAAGATTTTCAAAAATCAAGAAGATAAGATTTGGACTAAAGATCAGATTTGAAAAATCGAGAATCTGCCCGATTACTTGATTTTTGGAAGATTAGTTACTATTTTGAATTAAATTAATTCAAAATAATGATTTTGTGAGATAATAAATAATCTTTTTCAGATTATTTATCAAAATGGACTGACAGTTATGATTGAGATGACATTTTAAATAATTTAATTTATTTAAAATGAGAAGAATATTAAATTGGCAATTAAATAATTAAATTTAATTATTTAATTTAGCAGATAAGACTAATTAATTAAATAAATTAATCAATTTATTTAATTAAGACAATTAGTGACATATTAAATAAATAGATGTAATTCATTTATTTATTTATCAGGAATTAGATGCGAAAGGGAAATTAAATAAATTAAGACATTTATTTAATTAAGGAAGACTTAGATAATTAATGTATTTAATAAATAAATAAAATTTATTTATTTAATAATCATGAAGAATAAAAGGACATGAATTAATTAAATAATTATGAATTATTTAATCAATAGTCGAATGTGGACCAAGGACATAATTAAATGTCATAATTATGCTAGGACAAAAGCGGTAAAAATGAAGCTTGCAGGCCTAGGTCATTTTTAGGTGTCTACATTTTGCCCCTCTTTGTCATAATGTCGCTTATCACATTGTGACAGAAAACAAGTCAAAAATATGCCCCGGTAAAGGTATGGAGTATCATTGCCCCCTCGGGAAATTTTTCAAATTTTGGGCCGGCGACAGAAAAATTTGTAAAGGGTCCCAATAAATAATTTAATGACCAGAAAAACAATGGCACAGTCGGTTTCAAATTCTGACATGTTTAAGAAAGTTAACGGGGAAGTCAAAGGTGGTCAAATGAGCCTCTAGTAATAACCTTGGTTGAGAAATGTCATTTTGACTTTATAAATAGGTTGACAAAGGGGTAAAAGTCAATTCATTTTCACTATTTACCTGACGAAATTCAAGAGCTCAGAGCGAAAGGCATAGCAGCAGCGATGGTGATCCCAGTGTCATAGCATCGCGAAGAGATCGTGCGGACCTTCAGACGGCCAGAGGGCTCCGAGCCAGCGGTAAGTACCCTTTCCTTGCTTTGTAATTTTCTCGTTTTGCGTGTCATTTTTAGCTTTTTAGGACCAACAATATTTGCACTGCGACGCAACTGCATTCACGTAAGCCACAATTGTCTGCGCATTTGATGCATTTGATGCGTCGCGACGCAAGTGCAAAGACAAAATAAGGTATAGCAGTGGTTTGCACCACATTTAACAATTTATGCGACGGATTTGACTTATCAAGTCACATTTGAATGTTTGAATGCCGCAATTGTCAAATTGCAACACATTCGCTGTTTTGATCGATGCAATTGTGTTTATGCAACGCAACTGCCTTAATGCGACGCAAGCGTAAACATGCGACGCATTTGCATTTTTCCTTGACCCTAGTTCATTTTGATATTTGTGTATCCTTAGATGCTTTTTATGATGCTAACAGTTGTCCAAAATGTACTGATGTATTGTTCATCTTTTTGCAGAGGCAGCTTGCCCCTATCTATACGAGAGAGAGTAGATTGACCACCTTTTGGTTTTCCGATCACTTGGGCCCACGAGAGCGGCGACGATTGATGCATCTGGGACTATTCTATGCTGCCTATATGCCTGCCATTTGGGAGAATAGGGGATTACTGACTGCGCTGTGTGAGTGGTGGCATTCAGAGACTTGTTCGTTCCACCTGCCAAGAGGTGAGGCCACGATCACTTTGGAGGATGGCTATCAGATTCTTCAAGTGCTGATCCGAGGGGAGCGGATCATCTACGATCCTTGGCATGGCGAGCAGACATTCTGAGCTTATTACCGAGATCAGGGTGTAGGATTGGGCATCCAGGGTTATGAGATCTGATGGGAGTTCATTGCGGATCACTATGGTCGCTTTGATGCCTTCCTTGTGACTTTGATCAGAGAGATCCTGATTCCTGACCGCTAGGGACATGGATTTCCTATTGGTTGGGGAGATGTCTTGGTTGGCATGAGGCGTGACAGGACGGTTTATGCTTGGGGTCCCTGTTTGCTAGGGACACTTTACCATCAGTTACATGATGTTGCTTACAGGAGAGGAAAGAGCATCTCCTGTAGGACTACACTGATGATGATCTGGGCATGGGAGCATATTGCCATATTTCATCCTCCCATTGAGAGACCACAGTTGGCTGAGGGGATGCCTTATGCCTATTACTATGTAGGTGCACTACAATAGACACAGATGGGTGAGACCGGTTGGTGGCGGCACAGGATTGACACCATGGTGACATTTATCTCGAGGCCGTATAGAGACTGTGAGGCGTGGGACAATGAGGACGAGCACCTCAGCTTCTGCAGATAGTACATGTATCTGATTGGCAGGACAGTGTAGACATCGTTGATAGTCGAGATGTATTTACCACAGCATGTTCTTAGGCAGTTCAGAGAGCAGCATGGTGTACCTGTGGGGATAGCCGAGTATGCGTGGGGGCCAGCCATCCCAGTGGGATTTGCAGAGCAGCAGATTGATGGGCTAGTAGCCCAGGCCTGGGGTTGGAGGGGAGGAGCAGCCGATCTAGGGACGACATAGGATTATGATTTATGGTGGTAGGCATGCAGACCAGTGCCATTGACAGATCCTGACGGGCTAGCACTAGTTGACAGACGGTCAGTGATTCCTCGTGTGCCACGGGCCAAACGAGGTGGTAGGGGGAGAGATGGAGGTAGGGGGAGAGGCAGAGGTAGAGACGGAGGCAGTGGTGGAGACGGAGGTAGGGACAGAGGCAGGGGTGGAGATGGAGGCAGAGACAGAGGCAGGGGGGAGATGATGGTGGAGACAGAGGCAGGGGGAGATGATGGTGGAGATAGCTAGAGGTGGAGGTGAGACGGTCAGAGATAGGGCCGCAGGGTGCGACAATGCATGGTGAGGGTGGCATTAGATGCCATCCTCGAGGTTAGCAAGGAGGGGGAGAGAGAGGAGCAACCTCGACAGGAGGGAGAGGGTGAGGAGAGACGGGAGGAGGAGGTGGTAGAGGATGTGGCAGAGGAGGTGGAGGTCGGGAGATAGGAGGAGGAGGCGGAGGAGGAGAGGCATGAGGATGTGGAGGTGGAGGTCAGAGGATAGGAGGAGGAGATGGGTGACGATGATGATGATGAGGATGATGCTATGGATGAGGCTAAGAGAGTCCTCAAATGGCGGATGGTGGAGGGAGAGGAGGAGATACCCTCTAGTTTAGGATTGCCTCAGGATGCCACAACAGATCAGAGGGTGGCTGATCTATAGCAGAGATTGGATGACAACATGGCATAGGTTAGGTCACTACAGTCAGTGCTGGAGGTGGCCTGGGTAGAGCAGGATCAGGCGGTGATCCGCTAGCAGGATGTAGCTCAGTGGTGTATAGATTTTGCAGTATTATGCATAGGGGCTATGGGAGACATGGCTCATGAGCTAGCCAGGGTGAGCACGAGATTGGGGCAGTACTGGACCCTGTATGAGCAAGCAGCGCCACTGGAGCAACGAGATCCTACTTTGTCTCGGTCATAGTCGAGGACAGGTAGTGACCACAGATCAGGCAGCGCTATTGGTAGTAGGAATCATACCAGTGTCAAAGAGTTTACCTCGACAGGACACACTTCAGGGCACAGGTCACATCATTCACGTAGGCACACCCCGAGCCACCATTCAGGTCACAGTCATGGGTCGACCGGTTCAGTGTAGAGGTCGGTATAGGTACAACCACTAGTGATAGATCCGTCCACCTCTCAGAGTTTGGCAGTAGTGACCTCACAGATGTTTGTTACCGTTGAGATGACACCGTCCTTTGCAGTTCCACTAGTGGCACAGGTAGAGGTTGCGACAGGTCCACCTATTGTTTCAGTGCCAGTGACAAAGATTTAGCCGCCACATTCTTCGCCTCGAGGGGATGATGAGAGTCTGCCCTAGGGGCATTTTGTTATTATGACACACTATGTATATTATTGAGCCTCCGAGCTCCATTTTTGGGATATCCCATGACTTTTTCCTATGACATTGTACATTTTTGAGATGATACTATATGATGATGTAGTTTTGATGCGGCCTATATGTGTTATGTGATGCTCTTTGATTTATGCATATGATGTGATATCCTCTATATGATGCTTATTTGTGATGTTGATGCCATGATAATGCAATGCTTATTTATATTAGATGATAATGTTTATAATGATGTGCATAATGTATTTTAGTAAAAGATGCAATGTCAATGATTATGTTTAATGCCATGTTTATGTATATGATTTGATGCCATGGATGATGTATGTATGGACCTAATGCAATGTTTATATGATTATGTATGCACTTATGTTTTTGGATATCACAGGATATCATCGTGAGATGGATGAGAGAAGACGACGAGACTGATGAGAGAAGATGACCAGACCAAAGAGGAGAGGACGACGAGACCAACGGAAATGCATGTTAATTCCTAGACCAAATCCTTCAAAGCTTTACCATAGGACTTTAGTATTTATTACTCTTAATCATCATTGGGAAGACTATTGTAATGGCCAAGAAACACCATGATATGACATAGATCAAGGTGTGCAAGGTCATACCATCACGTAAGACAAACAATCACAGACAAGGATGATCATGACTCATACTAAGAGCATTATTGCCCCAGTCTTTTTTTCATAATCAACCACATGCAGAAAAAGACAAGTACAAATCATGAAACGTCATCGCTTCTCTAAATCCTGTTTCTAGGACATCCTTGAGAAACTAGTGGCATGATTGTCAAAATACAAAAATAGAGCCCTTACCACGATATGTCGTTTTTCTAAATCCCAAAATCAGGACCTCGCTGAGAAACTACTAGTCATGTGTGTCAATTGACATGATACATTGCTGCTTCTCTAAATCCTGCTTAGTGGGATCTCGCTGAAAAACTAATATCATGATAAAAACTAAAAGACAATTGTCAAGTGTTTGCCAAGTGCATCTAGATATCCATTATTATGATGCCAAGATGCCATGTTGGATAATGTTGAGATGTCGAAATGTTTAAAGTTTTGATGATCTTGAAAAATGTCGAGAATTGGTGAATTCAGGAAGGACACATCCTGAATAATGTCGATGTAGAGGATTTGATCCCTAATAGTCATAAGGGGTCCCTCTAAATGATGACGATTCCTAGGAAGGAAACATCCTAAGGCATAAATGACAGAGTTTGTTCTTCAGAAGGACACATCTGAAGAATACTGATGTCAAGAGGATCACTCAAAATGTCGAATGACAATGACGATGCCTAGGAAAGACATATCCTAAGGCATAAATGATAGAGGTTATCATTCAGAAGGACACATCTGAAGATTAACCAAGGGTTGACAGTGTTGATAGGTTATGGTGATTTGACTTGCTTTGACTGGGTTTGACTTGTGTTGACCAGATGTTGCTATTGTCATAATAATATGTGCCGATGAGTTTTTTCATGTTGCGATAAATGATTGCCAGAGTTTGCTTGATGAGTTTCGTTTGTTTGGGAAAGATTTGTGTTGCCTTGAAGACTTTTTGACGTGTGTGCTAGTGTGATGTCATGAACCCTAATGGACTGACCTAGTGTGGCCTCGGGGGCTCATCGACAGATGGCCTTGCCTACGTCATACACTCAGAGACCTCGTAGTTCGACACGACCAATGACTTTGTCTTGGTGACCAAAGATTGCATCATGATTTTATTCTGACAAACCTAAATGGACTGCCCTAATGTCTCGGGGACTCAAATGTGAGTCTTGCCTATGTAGCAAATGCACAGAGACAACGTAGTTCGGGTAAATGACAAAGACTGATTGATATGACTGACTTTGACAAGAGATGACAATGTGTTCGTGTTCTTTGAGCAGTTTGATGTTGTGCTTGTGGTTTTCTTCAGGACATTTTATGATTTTTAGGTCTTTCTTCTGGACATTTTATGATGTTTTTGTCTTTTTTCAGGACTTTTTGTGATGTTTTGGTCTTTTTTTTTTTTTTTCAAGACTTTTTGCCAATGTTTTTGTCTTTTTTTAGGACTTTTTGCTAATTGTCAAGATCATGTGCAACATCCACTGCAGTTTCATGATAAAAATTTTGCCCCTAGTCAGGTCCAAGACTTAGCCATTTTTAAGGAACATGGGCGGGATGCTGCTGGTTTACTACATGGACAATCGTCAGGACTTGATGTCAATCGTTTATCCACTATGACAGATAGGTTATGTGGTGGCGATTTTTGGAATAATGGCAATAATACCTTTCATCCTAGGCCAAGGCAGACACAGTGACAGTAGATGGCAGAGCAGTGATTGATTACGCATGGTGCCTGTTTGCCAGGTTTTCACCATGGTACTTGTCCAAAGCGCCTATTTGCCAGGTTTTCACTATTGAATGAATCATTTTTCTCTTTACTATTTTCATGATTTTTTGATTTTTTTGGTGTCACCAAGATGCCTGTTTGCCAGGTTTTCATCAAGGCAACATTTTTTTTATCATTTTTCAATTTTTTTGTATTTTTTGGTTTTCAACTCAATCCTCTGATGCTATGCGTAGAACCTTTGGAGATGTAAACTATTGATGGGCTCTGTCAATTGTTCTCCATATGGTGTAGCCAGTTGATAAGCTCCAGAACTGAAAGAAGATATGATAATGTAGGGACCCAGCTAGTTTGGTTCAAACTTTCCCAGCTTTTCTCTATCGGCTTGATTCTTGGGGTTCTGCATGAGAACTAGGTCGCCAATGTCAAACTGTCTGACCATAACCTTCTTATTGTAGCTGTGACAAAGACAGTTCTGATATACTTGGAGATGGTTCAGTAAATTTTTCCTTCTTTCTTCCAGCATTTCCAGCTCATGCAAGCGTGATTGTCGATACTCCTCCTCATTAGTTAGACCCTTCAAGGAGACTCGTAGTGAAGGAATTTCGACCTCAATGGGTAAGATGGCATTAATGCCAAAGACTAGGGTGGATGGAGTGGCTCCTGTAGGTGTACAAATGCTAGTTCGGTAAGCCCATAGAGCAGGGTTGAGTTTAATGTGCCAGTCGCAGCTAGTGTCATTGACAGTATTTTTTAGAATTTTGACAATGGTTTTATTGGACGCCTCAGCTTGGCCATTTCTTTGTGGGTAGTATGGAGATGAAAAATGGTGTTGGCTATGGAATCGCTCACATAACTCACGTACGTCTTGGTTTTTAAACGAACGTTCGTTGTCAGTGATGATGGACTACAGAAGGCCATACCGACAAATGATGTAGTTAAGGATGAACTTCAATATTTGTTTGCCGGTAATATATGTCAATGGGATGGATTCAATCCATTTCATGAAATACTCCATGGCAGTAATAATGAATTTGTAGCCATTGGATGAGGTTGGATGAATCTTACCCACAAGGTTGAGTCCCCATTGAGCGAAGGGCCAAGGAGAAGTGATCGGCTAAATTCTTGTGCTGGAGCATGGACCAAATCACTATGAATTTGACATTTGCGACAAGTCCTAACATATTCAACTGCATCATTTTCCATAGTCGACCAATAATACCCAAGTCTCGTTACTTTCTTAGCTAGAGTAGGACCACTTGAATGAGATCCGCATATACTGTCGTATACTTTGCGTAAGGTCGTACATGCTTAGTCAGTGTCGAGACATCTAAGGAGGGTGTCGTCAAAACTACGGCGGTAAAGGGTGTCACTGACAATGGAATACCTTGCAAATTTTCTAATGAAGGACTTCCTTTGGTTATTGGACAGGTTTAGTGGAAGGGTTTGAGATTTTAGGTAGTCATAAATGTCCTAATACCAGGGAGAGTTGGGACCAACAAGTTCACAAACCATTTCTGATTCTGAGAAATCATATGCCGGTATCAAAAGTTGTTCTACTAAGAACTCAAATTGTGACACATTTTTAGGGATGTCCAAGAGAGAACTAATAGTAGCCATTGCATTAGCTACCTTATTCTATGCCCTAGGGATTTTTTCAAAAGAAATCAATTGGAAGTATGTCAGGAAACTGTCCACCATCCTCTTGTAGGGAAGTAACTTCTCATCCTTTGTTTCATAGTCATCATTCACTTGGTTGATCACGAGCTAGGAATCCTCGAATACAAGCAACGTCTGAATTTTTGATTTAATTGTCAACTTGAGACCTGTGACTAGTGCTTCATATTCGACAATGTTATTTGTACAAGGGAAAGTGATCCAGAATGACTTAGGAATTGAATCCCCCTGTGGTGTGATGAACAAGATTCCAATGCCTGAGCCATGACCAGTGTGAGACCCATCAAAATATAGCTTCCATGGTGCCGCCGGTTCCGCATGAAAAATGGACTCATCAGGAAAATCAGTTACTAATGGATGAGTGACTTGAATCGGTGCATCCGCCAATTGATCTGCTATTACCTATCCTTTTATTGCATTACGCTCGACATATTGTATGTCATACTCGCTTAGTATCATGACCCATTTTGCCAACCGACCTGTTAATGCCACTCGACTTAAGAGATATTTTAGTGGATCAATCTTGGTGACCAGTTGTGTCTGATGATTGAGCGTATAGTGTCTTAATTTTTGGGACGCAAAGACAACAGCGAGGCATGCACGTTCAATGTATGTGTAGTTCAACTCATATCCTATCAGTGTGCAACTGATGTAATAGATTGATCTTTCTTTTCCTTCATGATCATTTTGTGCCAGCAATGCCCCAAGTGCTAAACTAGTAGTCGAGATGTATAGAATTAATGGCTTTCCATGAATAGGAGGCATGAGGACTGGTGTTGACAGTAGGTAATCTTTGATTTGCTAGAAGGCCTCTTGACATTTATTCGTCCATACAAAGGGGATACCCTTGCGCAATAGATACTGGAATGAGTGACACTTATCTACCAATTGGGCTATGAAACGCCGAATAGATTGTACTCTGCCTTGTAGAGTTCTAAGTTCGCTGATTCCTCTAGGCGGAGGCATGTCTATGATTTCTTTGACCTTTGCTGAGTCGACCTCTATACCTCTTCAGGAAACTATGTATCCCAAGAGCTTACCTGATGTGACCCCAAAAACACACTTCTTAGGATTTAGCCTGACTTTGTACTCTTCAAGTCTCTTGAAAATTGTGTCGAGTACCTTCAAATGATCTTTCCTGGTTGCTGATTTGGCCAATAGGTCATCTACATAATCTTCCATTATTTTGTGCATCATGTCATGGAAGATCGTGGTCATAGCCCTTTGATATGTAGCACCTGCATTTTTGAGACCAAATGGCATGACGTTCCAACAATATGTACCCCATGGGCAAGTAAATGCCGTTTTGTGCTGATCTTTAGGAGCAATGCGGATTTGATTATAGCTGGAGAAACCATCCATGAGGGATAGCATCTCATATCCTACTGTAAGATCAACTATAATGTCAATGTTTGGCAAAGGAAATTCATCCTTTAGGCATGCTTTATTTAGGTCTTGAAAGTATGTACGTACGCGGATCAGCCCATTTGGCTGTCACTGGCACTAGGTTAGAAATCCATTCAGCGTAATCAATAGATCGTATGAATCTGACATCTAGTAATTTCTTTAACTCAGCCTTGACCAATAGAGCAACTTGAGGGTGCATTTTGCACAACTTTTGCTTGACTGGTTTAGCATTAGGTAATAGTGGTAGATGGTGCAGAACCAGTTCTGGATCCAATCCTGACATGTCAGCATAGGACCATGCGAAGTTGATTTTTCGTTCTGCAAAGAATTTATGAAATTCTGGTTTCTCTTTGTCAGTCAATGATGCAACAAATAAGACCATCTTGGGGTCTTTAGTAGTTGAAATGTTATCCTCTATTGTGTCCTCAATAAGCATAGCTGATTTTTCCTATTGTATGGGGAGAAAGTCCAGTCCTCCATCTTTGGGCGCCTAAGAGAGGTTTTCACCCGCAGATACGTCCTTTATTTTTACTATTTTATCATCAAAAGGTGCCTTTCGGTTTTCACCTAAAGACGTTTCACTTTTTATTTTATTTTTACTTTTACTTTTGCGACTAGAGGACGGAGCAGTCTCGCCAAAGTATGTTGTGCAGTCTAAATCAATGGTGAATCCTAATTTTTGGTCCCCACTGGGTATGCCTTCTCGTAATCCCATGAATTCGGCAATTGCCTCATCATTCTGAAATGTGTCCAGAACTGGTGGTCCTTGTTGGTCCCAATCGACTAGCTCAGGGTAAACTAAGGAGATGCCATCGTCAATGTTGGTAAATTGTAGTGAGGATGCAGATAGCATGTAGAAAGATTCAGTGATATTGTATATGAGATTATCATCATCCAACTCTACATTGGACTCTATCCAATATTCTCCTTCACTAGTGTCATATTCATTGTCAAAATAAGGAGTGAAGGTTTTAGAGCCCTGGTTGTCAATGTCATCTGATACTTCGGATTGATTGGACTGAGGGGGTTCAAATGATGGGTGTGGTACGTCATGGGAAGTGGTAATGGGACTTTGAATATTTGGTGCCTGTTCAATTTTGAATGTTTTCCAAAACCGTTGTTCAGAGGTCAGTTCCCCTGGTTCGACAAACAAATCATCAAGGCAACAATCACTTAGTGATCGTTCTGAGCCAAATTCCCATTCATGGGAGTCTGTTTCGGTGAGGATTTCCCTAGTAGTCTCGACACTATCTGAAGCATGTACTCACTCATTTGAAAGTGCAGAGGTACGTCGATCGTCATTGTTGGGTGATCCAAAACCTAATCCAAGATACTTCAGAATTTGAAAAGTTTCTATGGATTCCCTTCGACCAGTTTTATTTTTTCCTAGGCCACTAGTACCATCGTAGCCTTTGGCCTTCATTATGTCATAACCTTTGCCATATCTTTGGACTGGTAATGGGGGTAGTGTGACAGTATCCTTATAGATCCATCCTGTAATGTCAGCAAGGTCTTCATCACTCATGTCTCCCCACTTGATAAAAACTGTGTTAAGTGGAACTTTGAAAGTTTCTTGAGGTTCCATTCTAAAACATGGCCGACCATATATCTTTGGAGACGTGGGTATTGTTGTTATGTTGTATTCTGTGTGCAGTTTGAATTCTCTACAGCCAAGGTCCTGGATTTTGATAGTGGATTCAGTCTTAGGGCTAGTGGAAGGTGGTGGTATGGCGGAAGACGTGGATGGAGTGGATGTGGAAGATGACGTGAGTGTGGATGGATCAATGTACTTGGATGATGAGGAGCCAGGTGCTTCTCAGTTAATAGGTACTCTGTTTTCAGAGATACCCCTTAAGTTGGTACAATATTGAAAAGGGTCGGGGTCTCCGTATATGGTTATTTCTATACTGTCAAATGGAAACTTTAGGCATTGGTGGTATGTAGACGAAACAACTTTTAAGGCGTGAATCCATGGACGGCCAAGCAAGATGTTATATGGTAGTTCCAAATCTAGGACCTGGCAGGTTGTGTCCACAATGACCGGTCCCACTCTGATAGGGAGAGAGATAACGCCACGTGAAGAGCATTCCTCGTCATCGTATGCTTTGATCACTATACTTTTTGTTGGGTCTACACACGCATCAGAGAACCCTAGAGCCTTAACCAGTTTGAGGGAGCATATGTTCAATCCTACTCTGCCATCTACTAAAACCCATCTAACTTTGTGCTTGTGGACAAAAGTTTCTATGTGCAATGCATCATTGTGGTTGATTTTAGGTGATGAGTAGTCTTGATCTGAAAAGGTGATGTGGTGAGGCGTAGTGAGATATCCCACCATGGTTTCAAATTGATTGACATCGATGTCCATGGGGACCGACGACTCTAGTAGGGTTTTATCTAGGATCTCTTTGTGCGCGGGAGAGATACGAAGTAGCTCGAGTATAGAGATTTGCGCAGAAATATTTCCTAACTGGTCTATGAGGTTGAACTGACTTTTGGGTTTCCATTGTTGTGTGGTTGGGACAGGTTTTGGCTATTTAGCAAATGGAGCAGGTTGTGACTGTTTAGCAGATGGGCCCGGTATGATGATTTTGGCTTGTCTAGCAGGAGGTGGGCTAGCTATAGTGACCTTGCCAATGTGAGTAGTAGCATTACATTGGGGTTCTCTCTTGACCGTAATGGTATTGATGTATTCATTGTCAGTTTGGACATGATTTATAATTGGTCCACTAGAATAATCGTACTTGGCTTGGGCGAAGTTAGCTTGATTCTGTGGACCTGAAGTGGAGACGTTATGAGAACCATAGTCCTGCAGTGAATTGCGATCCACCTACTTCGATGGTGTGACTTTCGATGAGATCTTGTATTAGGTTTTTCAATTGTCGACAGTTAGAGGTTGTATGCCCTTTTTCTTGATGGTATTCGCAAAATGCATTGTCATTCCACCATGCTGGTTTGAATTGTCCTGGGTCATATGGTTTTGGTTCTTGAAGTATGATGACCCCATGTTGGAGGCATTTTCTAAGGACTTCTTCAATGGGTTCACCCAAATGAGTGTATGTGCGACCCTTAGGAAACGGTCTCATTTGACGGTATTGTCCCTGATTATTTTGACCATTCTAATTGTTTGAAGAAGTATTGGGAGGAGGTGTCAATGTCGTTGTTGGTCTATTTTGCTATTGAACCCCTTTCAGGGCCAATACAAGACCCACCATGTTTGCAGTCTTGGCGTCAACAACACCGTCATTTGTAACGTGCTTATTTTTAACCCAATATTTTTTTTTTCGGTGGGTGGATTGACATTTGTGTTTTTGTAACCATATCTCAGTTCTCCCTTTGCGATAAGGGCTTTCTCAATCTGGACCACTTTTTCAACTAATTATGTGAAGTTTGTGCAACAATGTACTTGCAGTGCATATTTTAGGGGCCCCAGAAGTGTTTGGACAAACATGTCAACTTTTTCCCTTTCGGGGATGTCGATGTGACATCGACTAGCGAGGCTTCTCCATTTTTGAAAGAATGGGATAAATGTCTCACCAGCATCCTCTTGCGTGAGATTGCACAAGCTAGTGATAGAGGTATCCATGTCGATGTTTTACGCATAATTTCTTATGAATTTTTGTTTAAGCTCATCCCATGTCTGGATATCCTTTTGAGTTGAAAACCATTCAAGGGCTTGACTTGCCATACTTTTAGAAAAAAGTCTCATCAAGTATGTTTGTTCGTAGGCGATGTCCATACAATTGGTTGCAAATTCACGAACATGTTCAATGGGATTTGTCTTGCCTCTATATTTTGTGAAGTTGGGTGACACATATCCTGGTAGAAATGGAGGCATGTATAAGCTCGTGTTGAATGGGTATACATTTAGATCATATGATATTTTTGATTTTTTTCCTGAAATGTACATGTTTTGGATAGTTTTCTCTACATCCCTTAATCTTGTTTGGAGGGCGTCCACAGCAGGGTCATTTATGTTTCCGTACGTTGGATTGCCTGGTACACCATGTGTTCCTATTTGTTGGGCGTGAATATTGGTGTATTGTGGCGGTATGGATTGTTGTGACATGTATGACATGTGTGGATTGGTGTGTTGTTGGTATTGGAAGTTATGATTGGGTGCATGTTGATATTGAAAGTTATGATTGGGTGCATGTTGATGAGTATGAACGTTAGATGAGTAGGTTGGGATGTGTCCCCCAGCCATGTGTGTTGTTATTTGGGGGATGTTATGACCATGAATGTTATGATGTGTTAATGATGTCATGGGTTGTGTTACTTGGCCGCCTTGCACAAATTGCTGAGTTTTCCTAAGAGGAATGTTTGTATTTGTACCTTGGGAGGCAATGACATTTGACTGTGTTGTCATGTTAACATTTTGTTGTTGTCCTTGGATGAATACACGTCTTGTGGCTCCTCCCGAAGGATTTTGTGAAATACCACTGAGCGAATATGTCGAAGTTGTTGCTCATGGTAGGGGATGGAGTTGTCAAGGGGGGATTCTTGTGACTTGATGATGCCCCTATGGCATTTACTGTCGTGATATTTGTGGTATTGGGAATGTTGGGGGTGTTTGGGACATTAGGAATGGCATGCACTGTCATTGTGGTCCCAAAGGAAGTATTGCTCATAATATTTGGAAGTTGACCACTATGTGACATGTTATGTGCATTGTTGGTATTAGGGTTAGGAGGTGTCAAATTTAGCGTGTTAACGTCAAATCCTTGTGGTAGCTTAGATCCTTCACTCAAGAGCATAGCTAAGAATCTGTCTCTGTCATGACGGACCATTGTTTCAACGAGCTGACAGGCCTCTGGGTCTTGTGCCAGTGCCTCTAAGTTTTCCTCAAGTAGTTGGCCATTTTCATCTTTTTGCAAGAATGATTTGAATGGACTGTTTGATGAGGATTGCATTGTCATTGGAGGTTGACTGTCTAAATTGGAAAATGGATCGTAAAAGGTCTAGTTTGGGTCATTTGTGGGGTCTTGTCGAAAGTTTTCCATTTGTCTCTTTTGTTTTTGGAGTCTAGTTTCCACCATAAATGAGATTGCTTAAATGGGAATGACAACTAATAATGATGATATGCAAGGGATAAATTCCAAATGACGACTAGGATGACTAATGTTTTTGTATTTTTGTGAATAGGATATGCAATGTATAGACTTTAAGATGCGATTTAAGATAAAGGTACCTAAGCACTTCTAAGCTTAAACTTTCATTTCAATTTTGGCTCCTAAAGGACTTTGTTGAAAATGAAAAGGTGAATAGGTCTAAATGACTAGTGAGTTTTCCTAACTAGACTTTTGAGTTGGAAAAAAACTCACAAAGAGGACAATGACTGAAAAGGGGTTTGATAACTTAGTCCAAAAGAGCCTAGTTTCAAAAATAATGATTTTGCAAAGTGTGCTTAAGAATTGCCTAATCCTAAGTATGTAATGATTTGAAGCCTAGGGACCAACCTAATGTCAAATGTATGCAACTAAAATAATGAAGGATGCAACCTATGGCAATGAATGCAAACTAGTGGTCAAGAATTTAAGCAATTTCAAGTTTGGTTTCTGATAGAATCTTCTAGGAAACAGTGTTTGACAGATTATTGACAAGATGAAGACTTCGGATTTGACTTTGGATGAATTTTTAAACAGTGACAGGAAAATGCATTGTTTGAGATATCAGTTGCGTTGTGGTTTGGCGAATGCGGCTCAAGTTTAGTAGATGCGACTCAGAAACAGACAAGTGCGACTCAGTTTATCAGATGCGACTCTATGACAGTCAGTTGCGTTTTAGTTTTGCACATGCGGCTCTGAAGTGTTCAGATGCATCGTGACGCCTACTAATGTGGTGTTTTGAGTATCAACTGTGGTTTAACAGAGCAATTGTGGTTCAAAAAATCAATTGCGGTTCGACAGATGCGACACAGTTTTGTTTCAAATTGATTTTCTTGTCATTTTGATTGTAAGTTTGATATGTTTGGTGTTGAATGTTTTGTTTGGAGCTATGATGAAACCAGACAACACTTGACAAACATAGTGTTTTGAAAAGTAACCAAACACACATCAGATAAGCACAATCCTAGGTTAGGCCATGAAAATATTCGCTAGATTCCATGCGGGTTTCCCCAACCACATATCTGTAGCATGTGAATTTAGAAGCTTGGCTGCACGGGCTCCCCCTTATAGTGCACTCTCTTCTCAGGCCAACCAAGCTTCCAACCCCCATGAAACTCCCATGGCGAGCTGATCACCTCTACTACAAACTGCGAAAGTGTGGATGCCTTCACACCGACCGGTGCTGCGCTAGAAAATAGAAGGATTTTGGCTTTCTATACAAGAATTTTTAGTTAGGGACCCCCGTTTGAGTGGCCATACATGGGGCAAGAGATTAATTACCATTAAGGTGGCACTCCAGCCTGAAGAGGTTAAGCTCAACAGGGTTTAAGGGAGTACAACTCCGTTCGTATGACACATCCGCACAAGCAACCTTAGGTTTTCCCTTAAGGTTTACATTTATATACCGGTTAGGGGTAGCTTGGCTTTAGCTCCGTTGCCGGTTTGAGTCGTGTTGGGGTGATGAAATCCACAGGCAGGCCCAATTTCTAGAGTTGGTAACCGTTTCTCTTACACCCAAGATCGCCCGAAAGCGCGAGGGGAGAGGATACTCTGATATACCAAGTTAGGGTAATAACAAATAAAAATGGGTCTAGTTTTCTGATCACGAGGTTTTCACCAAGTGAGAGCATACTCACCTACCATTTTGCAAACAAAATCAAGTAAAGAAGACATGAATGTTCTTTTTATGTACACCAAAGTTAAATGTTTGCTAATCTATGAAAAACAAGCACAATGTTTGTTTTATTTCATCTTCGACATTCGAATCTCCAGAAAAAAGATTAGTAGTTGCTTTATTAAATGATCTTCAACACACGAATAGTAACCGCCACACGTTGCAAACGAAGATTAGTAACACAAAAAATCTAAGCTAGCCAACATGTAGAAATGAAAAACCAGGAAATTAGAAGACCAGAAAAAACCAGAAAGAAACTAGCAACCAGAAAACCCTAAAATCCAAAAATTAGAATGTCAAAAATGAAAGAAAATATTTATCAGTCAGATGCGGTGCGACATAGCATATGCGTCGTTTAGGACTTCGAATGCGGCATGACAGATTAGATGCGTCGTTCAAGATATCGATTGCGGCTTGTCAGAGCGATTGCAGCCTTTCTGTTGTCAGATGCGTCACGAGTTTTTTAAAAATACGGTTGCGTCACTCCGTACCTATACCTGCAAAACAACAGAAAACACAAAAAAAACATACAGAAATAACCAAAAAAAATGGAGTCGGGTTCACCAATGTAATCAAGGGATTTCTTTTAGGTTAGATTCAAGTTGTTAGCAACAAATCAATAAAGACAATGAAATGCAAAGATCTTACAAAACACAAAGGAAGTAAATGAAAGAATGATTATACCTGATCGCCTAGACCTCCATGATTCACTTTTGTAATACCTTCTTACTTACTGGATAATACTTTGCCCTCAGATTCGTCGTGTGAGCAAATCTGCAAATGCCTAAGTCCTACACCAAGCTTTGAAGGATTTATGCAATGTCTAAATGTCTATGCCTATGACTATGATTATCAAGGCCTAAACATACTAAGATTTGATCAAAGAAAGACAATAATTGAAATGAGAAGCCTAAATGTGCAAGTGAATAAATGCCTATAATATGTCTATGTAAAATGTCAGCGTGTCTGTGTGTAATCGAAAAGTGAGAGGAAAATGACATTTTATAGAAAATGTCATTTCGAATGGACGAACGAGATTAATTCCAAGAAAGACATAGAATGAGAGGTCCAGATTAAATCTAAGAATCCCTAATTAGGGTTAGGGAAAAATCCTTAATCGAACGGTCAGAATAATGTCTCAGATAATCGGATCGACAATGGAGAATAAATGAGGAAATTAATTAAAGAAATAACGATTTTCGAAAATCAAGAAGATAAGATTTGGACTGAAGATCAGATTTGAAAAATCGAGAATCTACCCGATTACTTGATTTTTGGAAGATTAGTTACTATTTTGAATTAAATTAATTCAAAATAATGATTTTGTGAGATAATAAATAATCTTTTTCAGATTATTTATCAAAATGGACTGACAGTTAAGATTGAGATGACATTTTAAATAATTTAATTTATTTAAAATGAGAAGAATATTAAATTGGCAATTAAATAATTAAATTTAATTATTTAATTTAGCAGATAAGACTAATTAATTAAATAAATTAATCAATTTATTTAATTAAGACAATTAGTGACATATTAAATAAATAGATATAATTCATTTATTTATTTATCGTGGAAATTAGATGAAGGAAATTAAATAAATTAAGACATTTATTTAATTAAGGGAAGACTTAGACAATTAATGACGTATTTAATAAATAAATAAAATTTATTTATTTAATAATCATGAAGAATAAAAGGACATGAATTAATTAAATAATTATGAATTATTTAATCAATAGTCGAATGTGGACCAAGTACATAATTAAATGTCATAATTATGCTAGGACGAAAGCGGTAAAAATGAAGCTTGCAGGCCTAGGTCATTTTTAGGTGTCTACAGTAATAGAAAATTTGAAGAAGGAGAAATAGGAATAAATCTGAATAAAGTCTCCATCAAGTGAAGAGATCATTCTTGAATCTTGAATGGTGAAAGTGGATTTAATATGACTAGTACTTTTTACAAGGATATGCAAGAGTCTATTTATTTGTTGAGGTTTGGTGATCAAGATGTTATCCCCTTGAAACATGGAAAATAGGAGTTCTACCTTTTAGGAGATGGAACACAAAATGGTTTAGAACCTTCTTCCTATTTCCTTATATTTCATTCAAGGAAACCTTAGAGATCTCAATCTAGGGATGGAATTAGGGAACAAGATCTACAATAAGTTGTCCTAGGGTGTGATTAAAGACATAAGGGGGTTCACCACTAAGAAAAGGATTAGAAAGAGAAGTAATTAAAGTAACATTTAAAAAATAACAATAACCTAGAAAATGAACTCAAATTAGAATAACAAACTAGAGACAAAATGATGTGCACCTAGAAAACTGAAGATGCTCAGAAGAAGGTTTGAAATCCTAAAAAATCTGACTTTTAAAGTGTACTAGGACTCATACACTAGGTTGGGTGATTTCGTCCCAGTTTAAGGATTTTGGGTAGAAACTAGAATTTCACAGTGGCAAGTATGAATCCTATGAAATTTGAGAAAAGTGATATACCCCGGTTTAAGGATTTTGGGTAGAATCTAGAATTTCACAGTGGCAAGTATGAATCCTATGAAATTTGGGAAAAGTGATATACCAAGACTCATATGACACAAGTGGTGTATTTGTCCCATTTTTCTTTTTCAAAAAGTTAAGATCTGAATCTGTTCCTGTATCTCTACTCTTCCTTCCAAACTTGGTTTTTAGATCTGAACCTACTAAACACCTACAAAATAGAGTATTGTATCAATATGCTTATGGGAGGTTTTCCTCAGTCAAACCCCTAGTTTGGTAGTTAAACCTTGATAGAAATAATAGATATTGAAAGTAAATATGAGTACAAGACCTAATTTTAAGTGCATCTAGGATTAGGAGGTCTAAAATGCAATAAAACCCTATTCTAATGTGCTAGAATAATATGCATGAATGAAACATAGGGATGCTGACTTAGTTTGGGAGATCTCTACTCATCGTAATAAACCATAATAATTCATGTACCTTCATTTAGGTATAAAGTAGATTGATAATGGAGGATGGAATCACTTAGGAAACAAGTTATTAGGCTTGGTTCGATGGCTAGTTACATCTCCCCAACCTAGAATCCATCATGATTCTCCATTGGAAACCATCATAAATCCTTGATAATGCTAGATATTGAATTGATAGTGAGCTTGAAGACCTACAAAAACACTATAATACCAGTCCAAGACTTCAACTTTATGTGCTCCTTGCTCTTGAATGCTCTTGTGAAATTATGCTTGAGAGCTAAAGTTGATATTATGAATTCTTAGGTGAAATAATGATTTAAAAACTTTTCTACATAGCACTTCATCTAATTTACCAATTATTAGATCCCAAATGTTGACATCAACCAAAAATTTTAGTTAAAAAACCTTAATTTATCACTCAAACCCTAAAAAGGGCCACCTGAGACTCATATGCCCAAGTTTCCATATGGGTCCCACCTAGGGGACTCATATGCCCAAGGTGTTGTATGAGTCCCACCCTAGTTTTTTGGGGTGAGCAAATGTTCTGATGTTAGAAAATTGAATGCCTTTGCTGATTTTGTCGGGATTGCAGTCAAAATCAACCTTGTGATCCAAAATAAAGGGTCTTAGGGGCCTATTATTGATTATTTAAAGGGTCATGAATGCAAGGGTACTAAAATAGGTCCAAATTAAGTGTGAAATTTTACCATCTCCAAGAAGGGAGTACAATTTTATACACTACATTTAGCCCCCAATTTACATCCATATGACACTACGTGCATATGCAATCTAAAGGAATTTGAATAGTAAAATTTATCTCATAAGAGGATACTCATATGGATTTATTTGCAAACATGGGAGAATGAAGTCGCCATTGTAGCTATCTACAAAACCACAATGTTAGGAATCACATCTTGCATGACCAATTCGTTAGTTGTTCAAAAATCATCTCATCTAACTTCTTCAGGAAATCAAATTTGAGGATAGATATATGCTCCCCCTTGATTTCGCTTGCTTTATGGAGGTAGAATCAAGGTAGCAGTCTAACCACATTTAATTGTGTAAGTCGTATCATAGGCTATTTACAAGTACCAAACCACATAGTGATAGAAATGTGATGATGATAAGATTGGAATCACGAATCCAACACAATGGACAACATTGAAAATGGAACTCTCTAGCCCCCAATATGCTAGTTTGAATGAAAAGGAACTTTTAACCCTAATATACAAATGACCTAATTTGAACATATATAATAGTATAAGGAGAAGTAATTTGTAATTATTTTGTCTTTTACATTCTTTTACTTTGATTTTGGTGGAGAGCAACTGACAATGTTGAGTGTACGAGCATATGTGCCTTTGAGACTTGAGAGCCTACATGAGGAGGTAGAGCGAGATTACCTCCAAAATCTAGTGAGTGGATTCATCTCTACCTTAGCTTCATTTTTATGCATTTATTTTATGTTTAGTGAATTTCTAGATAGATTTAGGACCATAGAAGAATTTTTTTAAAAAAATCCATTTTTTTGCAAAGTTTCCATTTTCTTTTTTTTGCAAAGTGTCCCACTTGTTGATGGGTGTTTTTCTACTTCTCAACATAGACAATGCACAAGTGCATTACCTCTCTTGAAAGGTACAAATCTACAAACAAGTTCTAAATTACTACCCCAAGGTCTCTCAAGTGTTAGGTCATGACTTGCAAAAACCACTCAGTTGATTGATGTAATTTGTTGGTAATCGCAAAGGGAATTTATGGTTCACTAAGTTTGGAGGGAATTGGATTTTCAAATGGAGTTTTATGAAATTATGAAAATGAAGTACAACTGTCGTATGTTCAAAAAAATAATTTAAAACTCCATGTTTGGCATCATATTTGGCTTTACAATGATGTTGGAACTTTACCTTATCCTTAGTTTCAAAGAAAATTTAAAAGGGAAAAGGGATAGAAGAGTTCATAGAATTGAAACTAATTTTGAATAGTAACAATGGAGGATGCTATAGTGGGAAAAATTCCTAAAATCAAGTTCCACTTAAACAAAATGGCTTACAGTCTCATGAAGCTAGTGCTATCTTCTAAGGTCTATAGATTTTTAGCTATCCATTCACCATGAAGCGTGAATAATAGATGAATTTTAAGTGTAAAAAAAAATAATGTTTAGACTAGCTTTACATTGTTGTTCATCATCAACAAATAGCAAAAAGCATGAACATGGAAGGCATCAACACCATAACATTCTTCACTATCAATGTATAGCATAAAATAGAAACTAAAAGCAACTTCAAATACTTAGAATAGCAAAACTAAATTCTAATTTTGAGAAGATGAATCATGCAACATGTGGAAAAACTCAAGAATCCACCAAAGCAATTTAATTCTTATTAAAATTTCTGCAGCATGTCCTTACACAACAACTCAACTCTCCCTTGAAAATGAGAGGAGACCCCTATTTATAGTTTTCCAAAAGTGAAATTAATGACTAGGATTTACTTTCATTATGTGTCCAAGATTCATTTTACATTAGGTTTTCACCTACCATGAAAATATAACACTATAAAATACACTTTTTTCTCATTCCTATTTTGTTCTCTAGTGGCTCTGACACTATAGTAGTTTTGTCTTTGAGTGTCTACCTTATTTTTCTAGTTATGCTATCAGAAACTAATCATCAATGACTGGCTTCCATACATTCTTCTAAAGGGTGGTATATTCCACAAATTTATCAACCAAAGCCTATAGCTTATCCCACTCCATGATGTCATATTGGAGGATTTGAAAGGGTAGTCTTTTGAATCTCCTCATGATCTGCTCCCAATGCTTGGTGCATCTAGGTGTGCCTTTGATAACCTACATGGATTGGGTAAATTCCCTCACAACGAAGTCCACAAAATTTGGCATTAGTGCATCTATAGCCCCTTGCTCCATCTTCTTATGGAAGAATGTCTTGAGTTTCTTTGGATCTAGATCTAGAGTGGGCATGTCATAATTAGTCATTATCTTGAGGTAATCCTTGATGTTAGTCCTATGCTCCATAACCTATTCGAGGTCAACCTCAACTTCATGTAATACCATTTCTAGGACCTCCTTTCTATGATCCAAGCCCATTTTACATGTCTCCACTAGCTAGTGATCATCTTTCACATGCACTAATTCCTTTTCCCATGTCTTCTTCAGAAGCTTGAGAATGGCCTCGAGCTTAGAATATGTGATCATGTATAGCTCAGTCAATCTGTGGCACATTTTCTCTGTGGTTTCTAGCTTCCTTCACAAATCCTAGAATTTTTTGAACATTTTTGTATCATGGTAGATGCCCATATCACCATTGTAGATCACCTTCTAGAACCAATCTGTTGTGGCCTTGGCCCAATTCTTCATTTTCTACATTTTGTTGAGATCTTATTGGGAGAGAAGAGTGGGTACAAATGATGTTGTCAGAGCTTCTTCCTCTAACGATGTCCATTTCTAGATGTAGTTGGTAAGATCCACCACTTGTGCCTTTAGTTCCTCTTTAGAAGACTGATCCTTGTTCATTTGTTGCATGATTGTTGCCAAAAACCCTTGGAACCCATCAATCTTCTGATATCTGGTTGTTGGACCCAAGTTGATTTTTGAGATATTGTACCCAGTTCTTGCATCCTTATCCATCATATTGGTAGCAATTTGTATTGTTCTTGATCTAGAGGTATGAACTGTGATATGAGAGAAGACTCTAGGCTTGTTCTCCTTTTTTTTTTTTTCTGCACTCTATCCAATATTGCTTTGAGTTAGGCCTTTGGATCAGTAGCCACTAGAGTCTTCTTTTGCAATTGCCTCTCCAACCAATCAAGCACCTTTTTTTCCTCTTTAGGTGATTCATGATCACCTTCCTCTCTTTGTTCATGTTGAAGCTATTCTTTTCATGGCCCAGTGCCTCTTGATCTATTCTCTCTTCTTGATCTAAGTCCTTGATCTGTATAGCATTTTCTTTGTCTAACTTCATTGAGGCTATGTTTTCTTCAATGATATCTTCTTTCTGAGGTACTTCCTTTTCTATATGCTCAAACTCAGCATGATGCTTAGGCTTAGATATTTTCATTGGTGCATCCTCTTCTTCTTGGATGGGTCCCTTATATTTTCTGATTAGTGGAGGCTCTTTGAGTATTTCCACATTGACATCAAAATTAGTTTTCTCCTTAGAAAGTTTCCCTTCTAGAATAGCCTTTTCACCTACATCCTTAAGATGTTGGGATAGCTCCTCTTCCAACTCTTTATCTGAGGTTTCTATTATATATTTTTTGTTAATGGCCCTAATATCCTCCTCTGAAGATTGTGACCTTTCTTCATCAAATGCCACCTTATACAAGTTTATGTTTAGCCCACCCTTTGGGTGTTCAAAATAATCATCTTTGAAAGGGTCCTTGGGCTCTTCAACTATAATTTTTGTGGCTTCTCTTTGGCGATTCTCCATCTCTTTGAAGATTTGCATGGTAGCCTCCATCTTTGGTGGCTCTGTAGGTGATGGAGGAAGAGGCAGGCCAGTGGAAATTTGTGCCATCAAGGCCTAAACTATAGGATTAATTATCACACTAGATATCTTAGTAGGTATTCCTTGCATGTATTTTGTGAAGGTATCTGGTAAAGTGAGAGGTGGCATAGTAGTAGTGGAAGCTATAGGCATTCGAGCAGAGAGAGTGGGAAATGGAGGAGGGAGAGAGGAGGATGATAGCAGGGATGTAGTGGTTGAGGATGAGTCCAATACCATTATTGGAGCCATTGGTGGGGTGGAAGTGAGGTGGACTAAAATTTCCATGGTAGGCAGAGATGAAACAAGTAGTGCCTGAGATGCAGGAGGTGGAGGAGTGACAATGGCATTAGTAGCAGTAGGTGGCAATTGCAACCAGTTATTTTCTACCTCTCCTTCATTTTTGGGATCCTCCTTAATTGTAGGAATCTCACTTATAAATCCTCCTGCTCTTTATGCCTTCTTTGAAGATTCTCCCTCAACAAACTTTTGTGTATACACTTTGTGCTTGGGATTTTGTTCAGGTGCATCCTTCCTTTTCTTTGATCTTGTTGTTGGAGGGGATTTAGGGGCTTCCTCTATTAGGACAACAACTGATCAATTGTTAGATTCACTCTCAAGCTTATCTTTGAGCTTGCCATAAGTTAGCATTGCTCCTTGTACCTTGAGTTGAGCAATTTGGGCATCTACCCATTTTTTTTTCCAGTTTTCAATTGGTCATGTCACTATATCGAGGTTAGTGACCTCTTCATCCTAGTCTATCAATGGTAGTGGCAAGTTGGCCATGACATTAAACATCTCATCAATAATGGTATCATATTCTTCTACTACTTCATCTAGTACTAGAAATAGATATATTAACCTCACAAATTGGGTCATCATCCGCATGCAGTGCATCATTCACACCTTATCATCTTGACAATTGGCCTAGAAGGCCTCAATATGGGGCTAATGAGCATATTGTTTTCCAACCCATTTCTTCAATTTCCTATATGGGTCCATTCCACCTTGGGTTGTGTGGAGGTCTAGATTGTATTCTACCAACTTTTTTTTTGAATATTCCACGCACTGGGCTACAAGACAGGCCTACATTCCTTGCCCAAAAATTAGGGAATATGGGATCCCTACTCTATTTTTTTCAGTAGCGCATGGGCATTATGCAATTGTCGAGAGGCGTCCAATAGGATCATGCAGTTGTTGGGGTAGCATGGCAACTTGTTGGGCCTGTCAGAGAACACTTGTATACTGATGTATGTAAACTTTTAGAACTGTATGAACATATACCTAAATCATTGGATGAAGGGTCTAGCGCTATGTGATACCCTTCTATCAAAGTCTCCCCTAGGGAGTCTGATGATATGCCCAATGAAGGCATGATTTACCCTTCGATATTCCCTCTTGAACTTTGTATATTGCAATTGAGGGTAGCGGTTGTATACTTTGAGGACTCCTCTCCTTGGTTTCGAGTTATTTGCAACAAAGAGGCCCTTTGTATGGGAATTGCTCTACTAGGAGGTACAACAAGTTGGAGGTCATGTAGAACATGGATGTTTTCTTCATAGCCATAAGCTAGTTATGCATGTTTTCACTGATGATCTTTGCCCAGTAGAACTTTGTTTCACCTCTGATGATCTCCTTGATGAAGTAGAACATCCATTCTTCAAAAAATGCGTCACTATGGAGGCCCATTACCCTGCTTAGTAGGGTGATTAATTGATGATATTCCTTGTGGAAGTTGCTTTTGAATAGCTCTTAAGGAACCTTCATGGCACTGCCCCTCTTTTCCTTCAACCAATGTTGGTTGATCAGTTTCTTGCATGCTAGAGGGTGCTCTTTCCACATGTTTTTAGCATATTCCTTTTTAATTTCCTCCATTACATTAAATGTTGGGATATGGAATGTCTAGCCTACAAATCTAGCAAAAAAAACTGCTAACACTGTCATCATGGTCAATGATTTTTCTACTACTATGGTAACATTCTCTAAATACCATCACTAATTCAAGAGCAATTAGTGCGGGCGAAAATGCAGGTGCCTTGGGGAGACCACTTACTTTGATTTTCCATGCATTTTTATTTGTAGGGAAGATCATTACCCTTCGCCAGAACTCATCTATATCCACATGCCCAAGGTTGGTGTCACACAAAATCCTAGGTGGAAGTGATCTTGGAGGTGCACTCTACCCCATGGAGTTTATATTTCATTTGATCCTTCTCCTCCTTCCCCCCTTGGAAGGCATGTAGGTTTCTTTCCCTTCTCTTTCTTGGAAAAGTTCCTTGATGGTCCAACAGCAAATTCCATAAATCCTACATATAAAGACACAGTAAGTGCATTCATATAAAAATTAGGGAATCATTAGTTAAATCCTATAAAAAAAGGGTTAGATCAAATAATTCATCACTAGGAGATCATAAAATTTATCAATATTCATCATTCAAAGCTTATTTGGATCAAATACATGAATGTTTTCCTATGGATGTGAGTTTCCCTAGACTGAAGGCCATCAAGAGTGATCGAGAGCAGGATGACACTGGTGTCATGGAAACTCATAGATAGCCACCTACAGTCAAAGTATCGCAATGAGGATTTGATGGCCAAAGTCTTCAACAGATCACTTGTCACATGCAAAAATCAATTATAAGGTCCTCCAGGTCATCTAATTGATCATCTTGTTTATGTAGGCTCATGGCATATAGAAGCCAAAGGCTAGATGGATGTTTGGGTCTCCACCATTGAACAATGAAAAACAGGGCAAGGAAACCCACATGAAGAGTTCTACAGTGTGGGAACCGTAGGTGGTTAGGATGGCATGAGTTAACTCCCTATGTTTTAGTCTCTTTGAGGAATGCGGGTGGGATTCATTGATCAGTCATCGTGTGATGGCCGTTAGGAATGGCGAAGGTGAGATAGTGGCATGTAGGCGACAATCTACAAGGAGCGACCTGTAAGAAACTTAAACTTAGGCACTTCGTTTTAGATGAGATTGGATAGCGGAGGATGTAGAATCCACACTATAGGTAGAAGGTAGGGAACCACCATCACTAAATGGTCATCAGGTAACAGTGGGCTGCAGACAACACCTCGTAAGGAGTGACCTTAATGGCCCCTGAACTTAGTTTTTCGTTGAAGTCTTGAAAGGGAAATGACCTAGGCAGGGTCTGCAACATGGGAAGATGAGGTCACTTAGACATTATTGATCGATGAAGGAGGTAAGGCGGTCCATAGATTTTAGCCCACAGATGTTAGCCTATATGAAGGGTTTTAACTTAGCTCTTTTTATTTGGCAATCATGGATGATGCACTAAACTGCAGGGTCCACAATGCAGGAGGAAAGAATGACTTCACTACTAGTGAGTGGCATTAAGGTGATGGTGAAGAGTTGACAGTAGCATACATGGATGGCTCACAGGGAAGGTTTTACCTTAGTTTTCTACTTGTGAATTATGATCGGTGAACTAGGCCATGGAGTTCATGATGCAGGAGGAGGCAATGGTATATCCATTAGGGAATGGCCTCAATGGGATGACAAGCCACAAGAGGCGGCCCACAAAGAATGGCCTGCATGAAGACTTAGTCACTTTTGATTCGACATAAATGGTTCTGGTAGGGCCTCCAATGTGGGAAGTAGGCAAGGGAAAGCCATTTGAGAATGGTAGTGAGATGATGACAACCTGTATCACGCATACCGTAGGGGTGGACCCACAAGGGTTTCAGACCTAGATTTTTTTGTTAAAAAATTTAACACTTGGGTTTCAACCGGGAGGATGATGAGGAGGATGTGGGCCATAGAGGGGGTCGATGCTTTGTGAAGAATGACACCAATGAGGCAAGGTTCTGCATTGTCTTAAGGCCTTGCTTGAACAATTTTGTGAAGAAATTTTGAGGGAGTTTGCATTGGGAAAATTGTTAGGAAGGTTGTCGAATGTTTCAAAGTTTGAAAATATTTTACTTTAAAGATTGAGTTATTAACATGCAACCCTAACTATGAAAATAACTATCTATGAGATTATGTAGGAAGACATACCTAAAAAGTGGTGGAAATTTGATGAATGTCATGATTTTAATCAACTGGTAGCTTGTGCGGGCATGGGGGCTATGATCATCATTCTCACTCTAACATATTCTGATTGGAAAAAGTGAAAATGATACGTTGAGTGGGATATTTATAAATAATACGTCATTAATGACTCAAAATAAATGCAAGTATGGCAATCAGTTAAGTAGCTAGGCATGAGAAATGATGAACTTGCAGTGGAAAGTGTGGAACCCATAATGTAGAAAGACCCCAAGGATTCACCATTAATGAGCGGTTGAGAGATAGCAAGAGGGAAGGTTGCAGAACCCGCCATGCAGGTAGACGTCCTAGGTTGGTCATAGTTTTAATGGCGAAAGGATAACAACATTGAGTAGAAGGAAGCCCCCAACTATGGATCTACAAGGGTTGGAGGATGCTAGGGTGAAAGGCTAAGGGAAGTCTACATGGGAACCTTCGTAGGGGCCAAAGACTTAGAGAATTTTAGGGTAGTGAATTTTTCTAAAAGTAGAGAATGATAACTTTAAGGCTCTTGACAACTTTGAGCTCAAATTTAGGGGCAAGAAAAATGAGGCAAAAGAAAAAAGTGACCTGGGGAAGGTGAAAGGAGAGAGAGGGTCCCCATTCCAAATAGGGCATGTGTGCTATAGGCACAAAAAATGGAGACTCTGTTGGGAGAATGCTCGCGAGTGTAGTAAGGGTAAAGATTTATTTAGAACCTAGAATATTTGGTTTTGCAAGCCAAAAGCTAGTTCCCATAAGTGAACTAGGAACTCAAAGGAAGACATGATCCTTGGTTGAATCAAGTCATAGAAATATCTCAGAAGTGTGTGTATAGTGAGTTCATTTGCTTCCCTAAAAAACCATAACGAATAGCCATTAATTAGTCAAGGCAAGCTACATAAGTTTTTTAACTCCAAAAGTAACCTGGACATTGCTTTACTACTAGTCAGGCATCCATAGCCCTGAGGAAGTTATCGTTGTGACCCCACAAATGTTGCTCTATTACTAGCTAGGTGTCCATAGCCCCAATAGAGTTTCTTACACACCCACACAGTTGCTTGTTTGAACTCTTTCTTTTTTCCCTTTTCTTGAATATTTTCTTTTGATACTCTTTTCTTTTGCTCAACCATGTAAGCATCGAAGCTTACTGGGGATTTGGGATCATAGTGGTCACTAGAGTAGACTTAGGTTTTTCACTTGCCTAGAACCTCATAATAGTTATTGCAAAACTCATCAGAAATATTTAAAGTTTGTTTTTGTGCATGATATGAGATAAGTGTGAAAATATTCGATCAAGGGTTCCATCCTAGGTCAAGTCAGAGTTCAAGTAAGGAAACTCACTTCACGGGAGCGATAAAAAATCAATGGTTATGAATGAAGATTTATCTAGAGAACAAATAGGAGTGAAAAAAAAAGTAGGCCATCTGATAGGCCAAGCATAGCCATCGCATCAAGAATGAAGAAAACCCTTAGTAAAAAAAAAAGAGCTAGGAAAGTGAGCAAAAATTGAAGTGAAGACGCAACAACAAAGTGAAAGAACCTAAGCTAACCTATATACAACTGTATACAAAGATGAGCTTGAAAATATTAGGCAAGGAAATAATTCTTGAGGTGATGCCCGTTGATCGAAAATGGGACATTCTCTCCAATGAGTGTCTTGAGGCGAAAGGCATAATCTCCTAAAAAATTTGAAATTTGAAAGGGGCCAAGCAAGAGCTTGTAGAATTTGTCATGTCCCCCTTTCTTTTCACGGGCCTTGTCCCAACAAAGGACTAAGTCAGAAATCCTAAAGGCCTTTACTCTAGCTCAACGATCAAACCATCTTTTGACTATGCCTTGGTGTTTGGAAAATTTTCAATTGCTCTATCACAGACTTCTTCTAGATGTAACAACTTAGCTAAACGGGCTTCTTGACTGTCTCCTTCCTCATGGTATGTGTTAAGAAACTAGAGTGTGGGGATCTTGATGTGGATGAGAAAGATAGGCTCTAAGAAATAGACAAGATGAAATGAGGAATCACCTAGAACAACCTTGTGGCATGTACGATCTACCCAAAGGGAAAAATACAACTGGGTGTACCAGTCTTTGGGATTCTTGTCAAGCAATTTCTTGATCATAGTTATTATATTTTTATTTGTTGACTTAGATAGGCCATTTCCTTGAGGGTAATAGTTGGAAGGTAATTTAAGCACAATCTCATAATTGAAGGCCCAACTAGAAAACTTAAGAGAGGAAAATGTGGGGCCATTATCACATACAAGGGAAAATGAGCAACGAAAGCAATTCAATATAAAACTTTCTAAAAAAATGATAACTTTAGTAGTAGATTGCCTACATTTTATTGCTTGTGTCCATCTAGTACAATAATTGAAAGCAATTAGAATGTATTGGTGGTCTGGAGAAGATGGTTGGCTTACCAAACCGATAAAGTCAAGTCGCCATTGAGAGAACAGCGTTACCTCCAAAACTGGTTGCAGCGGGACAACAATATTTCTTTCTTTGGTAGCGGTAGTTTGAAAAATGTGATAGGTTCTGACATGGTTATGTGCATCTTTAAACACCATCAATAAGTAATAGCTAGCCCACAAAATCTACTTAGTGGTTGAAGGTTTGGATTCATGGCTAGTGTCAAATTTTTCATGAAACTCTTTAAGGACTCTAGCTACTTCTTCTTTTCCAAGGCATATAAGATAGATTCCCTTGTGATTCCTTTTGTACAACATAGATTGTTGTAGCATGTAGCTGCTACTCTTTAGTCTTAGAGCATGCTTTTGTACTCCTTGCAGCTAGGAATGACACTTATTGTTCACCAGATAGTAGATGATGTCATCATACCACTCTTTGAGAGAAACATCTTCCACTTGGTACTGCTATATGGTGAGTTCAGGTCTTGTTTTAGCTATCATTTCAGCTATTGTCTGATTAAGGGCCTGCTCTCAGACTAGATTCATGGGCTAAATCTCCATGGAATATTCCTATAATCAAATGAACCACTTTTCTCTACATTCTCCCATCTCATTTTGCATTAATAAAGTCCTGATTGCTAAGTTAGGCACAATTACAAACACCTTATTCCTCAAGATATAATGCCAGAATTTCTTAACTCCTCTGACCAAGGCATATGTGCTCTTTTCAATGTTGTGATACCTTAACTCTACATCCTTCAGTGGAGTGCTCATGAAGGCAATAGGGTGCTCACTCCCTTTGTCATCCTTTTGTGTCAATATGCTAGCATAAGAGTGATCTAAAGTGAATGAGTAGATATAAAATAGCTTCAGATAATTTGGGTTGACTAGCACTGGTGCATCAGTAATTGCTTTCTTAATCTCTTCAAAAGCCTTCTTGGATTCCTGTGTCCATTTGAATTTGGCATCCTACTTTAACATAACATTCAATGGTTTCATGATTTTTGCAAATCTCGTTATGAATTTTCCTGACAAATTTGATCTTTTCAAAAAAAGATTTCAATTCCTTCGTGCTGCCTAGAAGCTAAATTTTTAGTATAGCTTGGATGTGTTCAAGGTCTATTGAGATTCCCTTTTCCAAGATCATGTCCCCTAGTAGCTTTCCCTCCATAACTCCAAAGATACACTTCTTAGGATTTAAGGAAATTTCAAACTCCCTACATTTCTGGAAGACCTTACATAGATCAGAGACGTGGTATCTTGTTTTCTTTGATAACATGATTAGATCATCCACATATATGATGATACATTTTCCAATCTGTTCCTTGAAGGAAATATCCATTGCACACTAAAGGTTGTGCTGACGTTGATTAGCCCAAATGGAATTCTTCTGTATGCAAAGGTTCCCCATTTTGTGGTGAATGATTTTTTGTGTTGGTCTTCGTACTAAACCATCACTTGATTGTATCTTGAGTATCTATCCAAAAAGGAAATCATTTGAGATCCATTAACTATTTGCAATACCTCATCCAATGAGGATAATGGGTAGTTTTCTTTCTCTTAGGCCCTATTCAAACTCTAGAATTCTACACATAATATGATTTCACCATTCTTATTTCTAACCATAACTATATTTTCCACCCATGTGGAGTGCCTAATTAGGAAGATAATTCAGGTAGATAGTAATTTATGAACTTCTTTTTAGATGATAGGCTCTAATAATGTGTTAATTGGGTGTTGACGTTGCCGAAAAGGTATCACATCTAGCTTGAGAGGGATGGTGTGAGTGATGATCGAGGTATAAAAGGTCTTTAAGTCCTCATAGCTCTAGACAATCACATCATGATACATGTGCAGGGAATCAATTATCCCTTTCTTTTCATCTAGTGTGCACAATTTGCTGATGAACACATTCTTGAATTCTTCAACCATTCCTAGGTTTTGAGCAACACACTGATTGTCAATTGAATCCTTCTTCATTTGCTGATCTTGATCTTTGATATAATCCAAATCATATATTTTCTCTAGCTAACCATATCAGAGCATGTGATAAAATCTAAGATATGTTTGTCATCATTGAACACTTGGAAGTTGGTAATATTATCTGGCACTGAAGGGATATAGGTGAGTTGTATAGTAAACTTATTCAACCCAACTAGGGACAGAGGTTGGAGGGTGGTATCCACTTGGGATAATGCATTGGAATTATGGTTCTTGAAGTGTGGGATCAACAAAATGTTAAATGCATCCAATCCTTCTATAAGATCCCAGACTCTATGCTTATAATTTCATAACCTCCTATCATGAAAAGAATACAACTTCATGACTTGTTTTACTACCAAATATGAGTCACCAAAGACTTGTAACATCTTTACCTTCTTCCTTAGTGCCATCAAGAGCCCATGAAGTAGTGCTTCATATTTTGCTACATTATTTGTGCAATAAAATTGGAGTTGATGGGAAACAAAATAAGTCTTACCTATGAGGCTAATGAGTTTGAAGTTAGCTCCTCCTTGCTTAGATTTGGACCCATCAAAGCACAACATCCAAAAAATTGGAGGAATCCTTGTTACTTGAACCAATGGAGCATGCTTCCTCTCCTGAATCTATATTTTCTTCAGCAGTTTTGAGTGTCTGTATAGATTTGGCATAGCCCTGATTTGGCTGCTCTATTTGGAGTTCCATTTTCAAGGATACTTGTTCCTTAATATGTTCAAATACTATTCAGCACAAGCAACATCTAAATTTTGAGTAAGCAACATCTAAATTTTGATTGAGCAACATTTTGCAATCTATACCAACTGGATAATAGGAGCTCTTGAAGTCCATTTTTGCTCCTAGGTTGAGTTGATCTTGCATGCATTCCTACATAAACTCTTGGAATCCATCCAACAACCAAAGGTTACCATCCTCATAGGATTCTTCATCTTCTGATTAAATTAGTGCCTCTATACTCAGGTGGGTGGGTTAGGTTGGTAGGAGCACTACATAGCACAAGAAGGACCTCTTTGGCCACTTCCTCTTCCTAAAATTCTTGTTCTTCCTAATATGCCACGAGATAGTAGTTTCCCAACTCTGTTTCAGTAAGTAGTACTTCATTTGTGTTGTTTTCTGTAATCATGAAGTTCATGTGAGGATCTTGATTGATTCAAATCTAGTTTGGTAACCCTTTCCATGGTTGCCATAAATGAGAAAGATTTGTTGCATCATATTTGTTTAGTGCCCTAATAAAATCCCATCCTAGTATTATGTCGTATGTGTTAGGGATATCAGCAACTTGAATATCAATTTTCTATTGCACCCTCAAATCTGCAACAACCTGCATGGTTATCCTATTGGTTTATCCAACTATATTGATCTTCATCTTATCTTGTTGTGTCACCTTCCATTGGGAGGGAGTCAGAACTATTCCCAGATCTTTGCATATTTCTAGAGGAATGACATTAGCCAACGCCCCTAAATCAAGAAAGCATTTGTGCAGGTTCTTTCCAAATATTTTGCTGGTAGTCAGGAAGGGAGGAGTTTCCAACTTCCCCTGGAATAAACCCACTGAGACGTCAATGTGAGCTACTTGAGATTTGTCTTTATCATTGGTTCTATCTTGATTTTGTTCTTGATTTTGTTCTTTAGTAGGTTGTTTATTTGTTTGTTGCCTTGGGGACTGATCCATTCACTTTCCTAGGATTTCCTTGATTACAGGCTCATTTTTTGAGGTGTCAATGGAGACCCCCTTGGCAGGTGATTCTTGAGTTGTCTTGGATGAAGTGGTTCCATTAAGCATCCTAAAGAAGGAATTCCTTATTGTTGGGACCCTAAGCAATTCAAAGGCTGGCAAGTTCAATTTAATTTTCTTAAATTCTTCTACCACATATTCCCCCATTTTCTCTATTCTTATCTCAAAAGATCTATCCCAAGAAGAGCTAGTAGGATGACTCTAAGTTGGATTTTTCTACCTATTATTATTGAAGTACTAGGTGGTAACATGAGGGTATCCTAGGTTATTACTGGTGTTTGAGTCAAGCAGAGTGTTGAAGTTATTAGGAGTAGAGGTTGTAAAGGGCCACCTACTTTTTTGTTCCTCAATTTGTAAGGGGTTTCCCTTTGATGGAACATTTAAACCTCATCCTCACACAACTTGTCTTCATCTACTAGACCATTTTCAATGGAATCAAAGAGTTGGTATAAAGGGCTTTTATTGCTTACCACTTTTGCTTCTTCATCCTTCGGGGCAATAGTCTCCCTCTTGGGCACGTAGCTTTTTATTCACGGGAAATGAGCTTGATTAACCACGAGCACTGGAGAGTACTAGGGTTTAGATGGAACTATTTCTCTGCATGTTGTACCATTGAATGGATTCTGAACTTCCACTTGGAAATTTTTTATGGGTGTCTGGAATTCTGGGCAATCCCGTTTAGAATTCTTACTTGTTTTGTGGATGTGACACCACCCTGATAAGGATACCTCTACCAAATACACTCCACTCATCATATTATCAACATTAGCTAGATGATCAAGAGATGTGAGAATGCCTCCATTATTTTGCCTCGTGTTCCATGTTTGGTTCTACCTTTGTGAGGGCCTTCTATCAAAGACTTGCCCTAAATTTTGACCTATCATAATTCTGTCTAGAGGAGGCACCTGCATCATGATTTTTGTGGTTATCTTGATTGAGATTAGCTTGGATGATTCTTTGAGAAGCCTACAGTTGGTTATTTTGATTCCTCAAATGCATCATTTTTGTTGACATTTTCTTCATTAACTCTATCAGCTCATCAATCCAATCTTTCTCTACATTATTTGGTTGTTAGGTTGACTCTGAAGGAAGACTGGTTGTATCGCAAGTTGATTCTATTGAGTAGGTGGGAATTCTAGATTTTGAAGATATGATTTTACCTAAGGCTATTGGGTATAAGTATATTTTTGCTAAGGCTATAAGTAATGAGGCATGGGAGGTGCCTAATTCAATGGCTGCCCTAGATGAGGTACTATCAGCAGTTGAGGAATTTTATTTAGCATTGGTGTTTGAAGGGCCAAGGCATGGGTAAGTCCTTGGATCTATGTTGGATGGGCAGCTGGACCCAAGGAGGGCAAGGGCCTTGGAATGTGTTGTCTTAAGTATGTGCTTGTTGTGACTACTTCTGCATATGCATCCACTAGCCTAGTAGGTAGCAAGTGTATTCTCTTCACTAGTGCAAATGTGAGGTTATCTAAGGTAGCATAGTACACCAATTGAGTAGATGGATCATCAACCACATAGGGCAGCTACAACTTCATGTAGGCTCAGTGGAACCAATTATTAAAAGAACTGATTTGTTTGTTGAATTCCCTTCGAATGGACATGAATTACTAATATAACTCTGAGGGGCTGATTGGGATTTTGAATTTATGTAGTAACGTGTTCTTTAATTGATCCCAAGTAGTAATGGATCTAGTTGGTAGATGGATGTACCAATAAAATGCGTCTTCCCCTAAAGAGTAGGGAAAGAGTACAAGCCACATCTTCATGTCCTATTTGAATATCACTTAACGTTGTTTAGAAGATCTTAATGTGTTCTTTTGTTCTCCTTTGTGGGTCATGAGGATAAAACTTAGTGTAGAATCCTTCCAAGTTCTTTGGAATATCATGGTAATCATTGAAGGACAAAGGAGATGGGTTGTTACCTATCCAATCCATAATGGGAGGTGGATGTTGTGTCAGTTTTTTCTATAGTTACTTGGGTACACAAAGGAGCAGCACTATTTGGGGAAGTTCCCTGGAGGTGAAATGTTGGGATAGGGGTAGCACCTTGGTCATGAGAGATGAAGAGGTGGAATGTAGCTTGGAGCGGCTGGGAGGAAGAAGATGTTATCGAAAGTGAAGGGGAAGACCAGAGCGAATGTATGGAAGAAGATGGTGAGGATGGAGGTGAAGTAGGATAAGTGGGTGGAGATGAGGTGGATGCTTCACCTTTCTTGGATCTCTTAGCCTTGGTAGGGGGTGGTAGCTCTTAGAACTCCCCTTTTTCTAGTGTAGATATTAAAACTCTTTGGAACCTTTGAGGGGAGAAGGAACCAATTTTATCTAGCTTAGAAAAAAGGGTTACCCTCCTAGTGCTGGTTCTGTTGATGGGTGTTTTCACATTTCTCAACACAGACAATGCACAAGTGCATTGCCTCTCTTGAAAGGTATAAATCTACAAAAAAAATTCCAAATTACTACCCCAAGGTCTCTCAGGTGTTAGGTCATGACTTACAAAAACAACTTAGTTGATTCATGTAATTTTATTGTAGTCACAAATAGAATTTATGGTTCACTATGTTTGGAGGGAACTGGATCTTCAAATGGATTTTTATGAATTTTAAAAAAGAAATGCAACTCCTGCAAGTTCAAAACAACAGTCTAAAACTCCATGTTTGGCATCATATTTGGCTCTACAATGATGTTGAAACTTTACCTTAGCCTTAATTTCAAAGAAAGCACAAAAGGGAAAAGGGATAGAAGGGCTCCTAGATCTGCAACTAATGTTGAATAGTAATAATGGAGGATGCTACAGTGGACAACCTTCCTAAAACCAAGTTCCACTTAACCAAAATGGCTTATAGTCTCATGAAACTAGTGATATCTTCTAAGGTCTACATATTTTAAGCTATCCATTCACCATGAAGCATGAATAATAGATGAGTTTTAAGTGCAACAACAAATTAATATTTATACTAGTTTTACATTGTTGTTCATCATCAACAAACAACAAAAACCATGAACATGGAAGACAACAACACCATAACATTCTTCGCTATCAATGTGCAACATGAAACTAGTAACTAAAAGAAACTTTAAATACTTAGAACACAACTAAATTGTAATTTTGAGAATATGAATCACACAAAATTTGGAGAAACACAAGAATCCACCAAAGCAATGTAATTATTATTAAAAAAATTGCAACATGCCTTTACACAATAGCTCAAATCTCCCTTGAAAATGAGAGGAGGCCCCTATTTATAGTTTTCCAAAAGTGAAATGAATTGAAAATATTTACTTTCATTGTGTGGTAAAGATTCATCTTACATTAGGTTTTCACCTACCTCCAAAATATAACATTATAAATACACTTTTTGTTGGAAACAAGCAACACTGAGAGGGGGGAGAATTAGTGTTCTGCAAAAATTAATTCTTTTATCCTAATCTTTATTCCACTTAGCACATTTAATCAAAGTCAATATGTAGAAATAGAAAATAAGAAACCAAACAACCATAACACAAGGATTTTTATGTGGAAACCCTGTAAGGGGAAAAACCACAGTGGATGGCCAATCCACAATAAGTTCTAAGTATACTCAAAAGAAGTATTACAAAATGGGGAATGCACTTGCATTCAGGCTTAGTGCCTAGAGCTCACTGCTCAGAAGATGGGGGCTCACTGCCCTTACAATAGTTTGGAATTGATCCAAAAGAAAATGAACTGATTAGATAATATCTACCAATTCTTGATTGTAGTTCCAGTTTAGCTCTAGTGTCAAACTTTTGTCCTGATGACTGATATTGAACTTCTACTCTGTTCTACTTAAGTTTACACACAAAATATTTATGCGCAAGTGAAACTGCGCATGATATCGCTCAAATAAATCTTACACATTTGCAACATACATACACACATCTTCTTTTTCTATCTCAATGATGTGACCGATCATCTAAATATATTCGCTCACTAGGAATTAATCACCACAGGTCAGCTCAACAAAACCTAATAATATTTACAACTTGTCGGCCCAAAACATGAATAATTTTGATGCGTATCCAAACAAGTCAGCTACATAATAGCTACGACCAAAAATTAAACATCTAATCTTGAAGATAATTAAAATAATTCTACTTTATATATCCACTACACATCTTTTACACTGAGTCAACTCTATCCAACAAATAGATAGAAAATGTCCCACCGGATCTTCAAAATCATATAGCCACAAAATCAATATTATGAAATTCAATGATAAGATGCTCCATGTGCTTAACTAAAAATTTTAGTGATCCACAACATGAAATGATGATCCGGTGAAACTATCAAACTAGATACCCTGTTCCATGAGTACTCTACCATTAACAAATAGTTTTCCACTTTATTTGTTGGTGTAACTAAATGTATAACTGTGGACCAAAACAATGACTTTAGTTTCTATTAATGACAACACTAGAAGCCAAAAACCATGTCCACTTAAGCCATATGCCAACAATTTTGTCTCATTCATATTTTTTCCTCTAGTGGCTTTGACACTATAGTAGTTTTCTCTTCTAGTGTCTGCCTTCTTTTTCCAACTATACTTTCAAAAGCTAATCATCAATGACTAGCTTACCTACATTCTTCTAAAGAGTGGCATATTAAAAAAATTTCCCAATCAAATCCTGGAGCTTATTCCACTCCATGATGTTAGATTGGAGGATCTGAAAGGTCAACCTTTTGAACCTCCCTGTGATTTTCTCCCAATGATTGGTGCATCTAGGTGTATCCTTAATTACCTACTTGGATTGAATGAGTGCCCTTGTAGGAAAAGTCCATGAAATCTAGCGTTATTGCATCTACAGCCCCTTGCTCCATCTTCTGATGGAAGAATGGCTTGAGTTTCTCTAGATCAGCTCTAGGGTGGGAATGTCATAATTAGTCATTATCTTGAGGTAATCTTCACTATCAGTCCTATGCTCCATAACCCATTCGAGGTCAACCTCAACTTCATGCAATACCCTTTCCAAGACCTCCTTTCTATGATCCAATCCCATTTTCCAAGTATCTACTATCCAATGATCATCTTTAAAGAGTGATAATTCCTTTTCCCATGTCTTCTCGGGAAGCTTGAGAATGGCCTCAAGCTCAGGATATGTGATCCTATATAGCTGAGTGAATCGATGGAAGGTTTTCTACATGGCTTCTAGCTACTTTCACAAATCCTAAAATTTGTTGAACATTTGAGCACCATGGAAAATTCCCATGTCACCATTGTAGATCACCCGCTAGAACCAATCTATTGTGGCCTTGGTCCAATTCTTCATTTTCTCCATTCTATTGAGCTCTTCTTGGGAGAGAAGAGGGGGCACAAATGATGTCATCAGAGCTTCTTCCTCTAAGGATGTCCATTGTTGGATGTATGCAGTAAGATCTACCACTAGTTCCTTTAGTTCCTCTTTAGAAGACTGATCCTTATTCATTTGTTGCATGATCATTACCACTGATGCTTGGAACTCATTGATCTTCTTCTCTCTGTTTGCTAGGCCCAAGTTGATTGTCAAGATATTGTATCTAGTTCCTGCATCCTTATCTGTCATAGGGGTAAAATTTTGTATTGTTCTTTATTAAGAGATTTCAACCATGATATGCGAGTGGACTCTAGGATTTTTATCCTTTCTTGTTTTTGTTTGTACTTTGTCCAGTATTGCTTCTAGTCAAGCCTTTGGATTAGTAGCCACTGGAGTCTTCTTTTGCAATTGCCTCTCCATCTAATCAGGTACCTTGGCTTCCTCTTTAGGTGATTCATGATCACCTTCCTCTCTTTGTTCATGTTGAGGTTGTTCCTCTTCATGGACTAGGGCCTCTTGATCTATTATATCTTCTTCATCTGAGTCCTCGATCTATATAGCATTTTCTTTGTTTATCTCAGCAAAGGCTATGTTTTCTTCAGTGATATCTTATTTCTAAGGTACTTCCCTTTCTATATGCTCAAGCTCAACATGATTCTTAGGCTTGAGGATCTTCCTTGGTGCATCCTCTTCTTTATCTCCTTCCTCTTTTTTAGGAGGCACCTCTTATTCTTGGATGGGGCCCTTCTCTTGGCCAATTAGTGGAGGATCTTTGAGTATTTCAACATTGACATTGGAATCAATTTTCTCCTTAGAAATTTTCCCTTTTGGAACAACCTTTTCACTTACATCCTTGAGCTATTGGGATAGCTCCTCTTCCAACTCTTGATCTAAGGTTTCTATTATATATATTTTGTTAAGGGCCTCAGTATCCTCCTTTGAAGATTGTGACCTTTCTTCATTAGATGCCACCTTATCCAAGTTTATGTTTAGTGCATCCTCTATGTTTTCAAAATAATCATCTTTGAAAGGGTCCTCAAGATCTTCAACTATACTTTTTGTGGCTTCTCTTTAGCGCTTCTCCATCTTTGAAGATTTGCATGGTATCCTCCATATTTAGTTGCTCTATAGGAGGTGGAGGAAGAGATAGACTAGTGGAATTTTGGGCCATCAAGGCTGGAAGTGTAGGATTCATTATCACTTGATAAATCTTAACAGGTATTCCTTGCATTTATTTTGTGAAATAATATCACAGAGTGAGAGGTGGCAGTTACAGGCATTGGGGTAGAGAGTTGGCAATGGAGGAGCAAGTGAGGAGGATGACAAAGGGGATGTAGTGGTTGAGGAGGAGCCTAATACAATTACCAAATTTGTTGGTGAGGTGGAAGTGAGGCATACTAAAATTTCCATGGTGGGTTGAGATGAAACAGGTAGTGTCTAAGATGCAGGAGGTGCAAGAGAGGCAATGGCCATAGTAGCAACGAGAGCGGAAGTGGTAGGTGGTGTTCATGACTGCTTGGTTTCTTCCTCTCCTTCATGTTGGGGATCCTCATCAAATGTAGGAATCTCACTTACAAATCCTTCTATTCTCTTTGCCTTCTTTGAAGATTCTCCCTCCACAACCTTCTATGTATAAACTTTGTGCTTGGGATTGCGTTCAAGCACATCCTTCCTTTTCTTCAATCTTGTTGTTGGAGGGGATTTAGGGGCTTCCTTTTTTGGGAAAAAAACTAATCCACTATTAATTTCACTCTCAATCTCATCTTTAAGCTTTCCATAAGTTAGCACTATGCCTTGTGCCTTGAGCTAACCAATTTTGGTGTCTACCTACTACTTTTTCTAGTTTGCAATTGGTTGTGTCACTATAATGAGGCCAATGACCTCTTCTTCATCCCATTCTATCAACGGTTGCAAAAAATTTGCCACGGTTTTGCACCTCTCATCAACAATGGTATCATATTCTTCTACTACTAGGTCAGGTATCAGAAATAGATTCATTGACCTCACAAATTTTCCCATCATCCCCATGTAGTGTCTCATTTGTACCTCCTTATCATGTTGAAAATTGGCCTAGAAGTCCTTGACATGGGGTCAATGAGCATATTGTCTTCCAAACCATTTCTTCAATTTCCCATATGGGTCCATTCCGCCTCAGGTTGTGTGGAGGTCTAGATTGTATTCTACCAACACTTTGTCTGAATATTTGGTGCATTGTTCCATAGGACAGACATACATTCCTTGCCCAAAGTTCAAGGGATATGGTATCCCTACTTTGTGTTTGTCACTTAGTAGGGCATGGGCATTTTGTAATTGTTGAGAGACCAATAGGATCATACGGTCATTGAAGTAGGATGGAAACTTGTAGGGCCTATTAGAGAACCATTTTGTTTTGATGTATGTAAACTTTTGGAATTGTATGAATAGATTCCCAAATCATTGGATGAAAGCTCTAACACTACGCAAGATCCTTCTCTCAAATTCTCCCCCAAGAAGTCTAATGATATGCCCAGTGAAGGTATGATTTACCCTTCAATAATCCCTCTTGAAGTTTCTATATTACAATTGAGGGTAGTGGTCATATACTTTGAGGTATCCTCTCCTTGGTTCTAGGTTATTTACAACAAGATGCCCTTGTACGAGAATTTCTCTACTAGGAGGTACACTAAGTAGGAGGTCATGTAGAACTTGAATGTTTTCTTCACAGCCATGAGCTAGTTATGCATGTTGTCACTGATGATCTTCACCTAGTGGAACTTTTTCTTGCCTCAAATGATCTCCTTGATTAAGTATAACATCCATTCTTCAAAGAAGGTGGTAGGAGAGAGGCCCATTAGCCTACTTAGTAGGGTGACTAAGTCATGATATTCCTTGTGGAAGTCACTTCTTAATAGATTTTGAGGAACTTTAATGGAACTACCCCTCTTTTCCTTAAACCAGTGTTGGTTGATCAGTTTCTTGCATGCTAGAGGGTCTGCTTTCCATATTTTTTTAGCATATCCCTTTTTAGTTTCCTCCATTACATTAAATGTAGGGATATGGAATGTCTGGCCTATGGATCTAGCAGACAAATCCGCTAAGATTCTGTCGTCATGGTTGATGATTTTTCTACTACTATGATAACATTCTCTACATACCATCACCAATTCTAGAGCAATGAGCATCGATGGAAAGCTGACTGCCTTGGCGAGACCACTTGCTCTGATTTTCCACACATTTTTTAGCTGTAGGGTGAATCATTACCCTCTTCCGGAACTCATCTATATCCACATACCCAAGGTTGGTGTCAGACACAGAATCCTAGGTGGAAGTGATCTTGGAGGTGCACTCCACCCCATGGAATTGATATTTCGTATGATCCTTCTCCTCCTTCCCCCTTGGAAAGCATGCAGGTTCCTTATCCTTCTCTTTCTTGATAGACTTCCCCAATGGTCTAGCAATAGATTCCATAAATCCTACATATAAAGATGTAGAAAGTGCATTCATATAAAAATCAGTGAAGTGTTAGTTAAATCCTACAAAACGAGGGTTATATCTAGTAATTCATCAATATTCATCATTCAAAGCTTATTTGGATCAAATAAAGGAATACAGGCCTAGGCATGTCAGTTTCCTGGGGATGGATGCCATTAGGAGTGATCAGGAGTAGGACAATGTTGGGATCACGACAACCTACAAACAACCACCCACAACAAAAGTCCTGCAATGGGGATTTGATGGTCAAAGTCTTCAAAAGATCACTTGGCACATGCAAAAATAAATTATAAGGTCCTCAAGGTAATCTAATTGATCATCTTGTTTATGTGGGCTCATGTCATGTAGAAGCCAGAGGTTGGATGGACGTTTGGGGCTCCACCATCGAACAACGATGAATATGGTACAAAAACCTACATGAGGAGTTTTGTTGTGTAGGATCTGCAGGTAGTCAAGATGGCATGAGTTAATTCCCTACGTTTCAGTTTCTTTGAGGCATGTAGGTGGCATTCATTAGGTAGTTGTCGTGTGATGGCTGTTAGGAACAACAGTGGTGATATAGTAGCCTGTAGGTGGCAGTCTGCAAGGAGTGACCTGCAAGACACTTAAACTTAGCCAATTTGTTTTAAATGAGCTCAAACGATAGAGGAGGATGAGGAATCTACATTGTAGGTAGTAGGGAGGGTACCACTGTCACCAAATGATAATTGGGTAATGGTGGACCACAAATAGTGGCTTGCAAGGAGTGACCCGCATGGCTCCCAAACTTAGTTTTTCATTACAGTCTTTAAAGGGAAATGACCTAGGTGGGGTCCATAGCATAGGTGGATGAGGTCACTCAGACATTAATGAGTGGCGTAGGGGTAGGGTGGTATGTAGATGGATCCCCACAAATGTTAACCCATATGAGGGGTTTTAAATTAGCTCTTTTCATTTGGAAACCCAGAATAACATAGTAAATCATAGGGTCTACAATGTAGGAGGGAGGAATGACTTCACTACTAGTGAGTGGAATTAAGGCAATAAAAAAGAGTGGATAGTGGCTCACAGGAGATGGCCCATAAGGAAGCTTTTACCTAAGAGTTTTGCTTGTGAATTATGACTGGCTAACCAGGCTACAAAGTCTGCAATACGGGAAGAGGCGATGGTCTAGCTATTGGGGAACAATGTCAATGGGATGGTGAGCCATAGGATGTGGCTTGCAAAGAATTTTTCACATGAAGAATTAGTCACTTTTTTATTTAACCAATTTTGTGCTTCATTATGTTCTTTAGCAGGTTGTCTATTTGATTGCTAACTTGGGGACTGATCTGTTCTCTTTCCTAGGATTTCCCTAATTATAGGCTCATTTTTTGAGGTGTCAATAGAGACCACCTTGGAAGAGGATTCTTGAGTTGTCTTGGATGAAGTAGTTCCATTAAGTATCTTAAAGAAGGAATTCCTTACTACTAGGACCCTAAGCAAATCAAAGCCTAACAAGTTTAGTTTAAATTTCTTATATTCTTTTGCCACATATTCCCCCATTTTCTCAATTTCTTTCTCAAAAGATCTATCTTGAGAAGAGCTAGCAGGGTGGCTCTGAGTTGGATTTTGTTGCCTATTCTTAGTGAAATACTGGGTGGGCCCATGAGGGTAGCCCGGGTTATTACTAGCATTTTGGGTCAGGTGGAGTGCTAAAGTTATTGGGAGGAGTAGAGTTCATAAATGGGCCACCTAATTTTTTATTCCTCAAGTTGTAAGGGGCTGCCATTTGATGGAACATTTGAACCTCATCCTCATGTGGCTCTTCCTCATCTACTAGACCATTGTCAATGGAATCAAAGGGTTGGGATAAAGGGCTTTCATTGCTTATCTCTTTTGCTTCATCATCCTTTGGGGCAGCAGTCTCCTTCTCTAGCACATTACTTTCACTTCATAGGAAAGGAGTTTGATTAACCATGAGCACTGAGGAGTCATAGTGTTCATATGAAACTATGCTTTTGCATCCCACATCATCGACTGCATTCTGGACTTCCACTTGAAATTTTTTTATGGTTATTTAGAATTTTGAGCAATCTAGTTTGGAATGACTACTTGTTTTGTGGATGCGACACCACCCTAATAAGGCCACCTCTACCAAGTACACTCCACTCATCATCTTATCAACATTAGCCAATTGATCAAGAGGTGTGGGAATGCCTCCATTATTCAACCTCATGTTCCACGTTTGGCTCTACCTTTGTGAGGGCCTTCTCTCAAATACTTGGCCTAAATTTTGACCTTTCTCATATTTTTTTCTAGAGGAGGCACCTGTATCATAGTTTTCATAGTTATCTCGATTGAGATTAGCTTCAATGCTTCTTTGAGAAGCCTACAATTGGTTATTCTGATTCCTCAAATGCATCATTTTTATTGACATCTTCACTAACTCCACCAACTCGTCAATTTGATATTTCTCTACATTATTTGGTTGTCAGTTTGAACTCTGAAGGAAGACTAGCTATACTGCGGGCTGATTCTGTTGAGTAGGTGAGAATTCAGAATTTTGAAGATATGATGGTACCTAAGGCTATTGGACATAAGTCTGTTGTTGTTGAGGCTGCAAGTAATGAGGCATGAGAGGTGCCTAATTCAATGGCTACCCCAGATGAGGCACTATTGGTAGGTACGAAATTTGATTCAACATTGGCATTTGATGGGCCAAGGCATCAGTAAGTCCTTGAATCTGCATTGGATGGGCAGCTAGCCCCAAGGAGGACAAGGGCCCTACAATTTTTTTTCCTAATTTTGTGCCTATTGTGACTAATTTTGCATATGTATCCACTATCCTAGTAGGTGGAAAGTGCATTCTCTTCACTAGTGTAGATGTGAGGTTATCCAAGGAAACATAGTACACCAATCAAGTAGATGGATCATCAACCATGTAGGGTGGCTGCAACTTCATGTAGGCTCGGTTGAAATTATCATTAAAAGAACTGATTTGTTCATTGAATTCCCTTCAAATGGACATGAATTACTTATATAACTCTAAGGGGTTGACCAATATTTTGAATTTCTCCACGAACATGTTCTTTAATTGATCCCAAGTAGTAATCAATCCAATTGGTAGATGTATGTACCAATAAAATGCCTCTTTCCCCAAAGAGTAGGGAAAGATTCTACAAGCCACATCTTCATGTCCTATTTGTATATCCTTTAATGTTGTTTAAAAGATCTTAATGTGTTATTTTTCTATCCTTTATGGGTCACGAGGATGGAATTAGTGCAGAAGCCTTCCGAGTTCTTTGGAATATCATGGTGATCATTAAGGGAGAAAGGGGATAGGTTGTTACCTAGCCAAGCCATGATAAGAGGTGGAGGATATGTTGGCTATGCTATAGTTACTTGGGGCTGCAAAGGAGCAGAGGTAGTTGGGGTAGTACCCTAGAGGTGAAATTCTAGGATAGGGACAATGCCTTGGTTGTGAGAGGTGAAGATGTGGAAGGCAGATGGGAGCGGCTGGGAGGAAGAAGATGTTGTTGAAAGTGAAGGGGAAGAGCAGAGCCAATGGATGGAAGAAGATGGTGAGGATGGAGGTGAAGTGGGCTGAGTGAGTGGAGCTGAGGTAGATTCTTCCCGTTTGTTGTCTCTCTTAGCCTTGGTAGGGGGTGGTAGCTCTTGGAACTCCCCTTTGTCTAGTGTAGATCTTAGCACTCTTTGGAACCTTTGAGGGGAGAAGGAACCAATTCGATCTAGCATAGAAAAAGGGTTCCCCTGCTTCTAGCGCCAGTTTTGCTGGTGGGTATTTTTTCACTTCTTAACACAGACAATGCACAAGTGCATTGCCTCTCTTGAAAGTTAAAAATCTGCAAACAAGTTCTAAATTACTACCCCAAGGTCTCTTGGGTGTTAGGTCATGACTTGCAAAAACAACTTAGTTGATTGATGTGATTTGCTAGTAGTAACAAAGGGAATTATTTTTCACTAAGTTTGGAGGGAATTGGATCTACAAATGGAGTTTTATGAAATTTTGAAAATGAAGTGCAAATATTGCAAGTTCAAAACAACAGTCTAAAAATCCATGTTTGGCATCAAATATGGCTTTACAATGATGCTAGAACTTTACCTTAGCCTTAATTTCAATGAAAGGACAAAAGGGAAAAGGGGTATAAGGGTTCCTAGACCTACAACTAATGTTGAATAGTAACAATGGAGGATGATACATTGGACAACCTTCCTAAAACGAAGTTCCACTTAACCAAAATGGCTTATAGTCTCATGGAACTAGTGCTATCTTCTAAGGTCTATAGATTTTCAGCTATCAATTCACCATGAAGCATGAATAATAGATGAATTTTAAGTGTATTAGAAAATTAAAATTTAGACTAGCATTACGCTATTTTTCATGATCAACAAACAACAAAAAGTCTGAACATGGAAGGCATCAACACCATAACATTCTTCACTATCAATGCACAACATAAAACTAGCAACTAAAATCAACTTGAAATACTTAGATAAACAAAACTAAATTATAATTTTGAAAAGATGAATCATGCAACATTTGGAGAAATAGAAAAATCCACCAAAGCAATGCAAATCTTATTTAAATTTTTGCAGCATGTCTTTACACAACAACTCAACTCTCCCTTGAAAATGAGAGGAAACCCCTATTTATAGTTTCCCAAAAGTCAAATTAATGGCCAGGATTTAATTTCATTATGTGGCCAAGATTTATTTTAAATTAGGGTTTCACCTAGCCCCAAAATATAACATTATAAAATACACTTTTGTCTCATTCATATTTTGTCATCTAGTGGCTCTGACATTGTAGCAGTTTTGTCTTCTAGTGACTTCTTTTTCTAGCTATATTATCAGAAACTCACCATTAATGACTCACTTCCCTACATCATTCTGAAGGGTGGCATATTCCACAAATTTCCCAGTCAAATCCTAGATCTTATCCCACTCCATGATGTAAGATTGGAGGATCTGAAAGGTCAGCCTTTTGAATCTCCCCATGATCTACTCCCAATGCTTGGTGCATGTGGGTGTGGCATTGATTACTCGATAAGATTGGGTGAATTCCCTCATAGAAAATTCCATGAAATGTGGTGTTAGTGCATCTATAGCCCCTTGCTCTATCTCCTTATGGAAGAATTGCTTGAGTTTCTCTTGATCTAGCTCTAGGGTGGGCATGTCATAATCAATAATTGTCTTGAGCTAATCCTCGTTGTCAGTCTTGTGCTCCATAACCCATTCAAGGTCAAGCTCAACTTCATGCAAGTCTAGGACCTCCTTTCTATGATCCAAGTCCATTTTCCAAGTCTCTACTAGCCAGTGATCATCTTTCATGAGTGTTAATTCCTTTTCCCATGTCTTCTCAGGAAGCTTGAGAATGGCCTCGAGCTTACGATATGTGATCCTATATATCTCGGTGAATCTGTGGCATGTTTTCTCTATGGCTTCCAACTGATTTTGCAAATCCATGAATTTGTTGAATATTCAGGAAGTGTGGTGGATGCCCATGTCACCATTGTAGATCACATACTAGAACCAATCTACTATGGCCTTGGTCCAATTCTTCATTTTCTCGATTGTATTGAGCTCTTCTTCAAAGAGAAGAGGGGGCGCAGATGATGTTGTTAGAACTTCTTCCTCTAAGTATGTCCATTGCTAGATGGAGGTTATGAGATCCACAACTTATTCCTTTAGTTCCTCTTTAGAAGGATGATTCTTGTTCATTTTTTGCATGATATTTCCATCGACCCTTAGAACTCATCGATCTTCTGCTCTCTGGTTGTCAAGCCCAAGTTGATTGTCAAGATATTGTACCTAGTTCCTACATCCTTATCCATCACAGGGGTAGCTATTTGTATTATTCTTGATTTGGAGGCTTCAACCATGATATGAGAGCATACTCTAGGCTTCTTCTCTTTTCTTGTTTTTTTCTCTGCTCTAGCCATTATTGCTTTGAGTCGGGCCTTTGGATCAACAGTCGCTAGAGTCTTCTTTTGCAGTTGCCTCTCTAACCAATTAGGCACCTTCCTTTTCTCTTTAGATGATTCATGATCACCTTCCTCTCTTTTCATGTTGAGGTTGTTCCTCTTCATGGGCCAAGGCCTCTTGATCTATTCTCTCTTCTTCATCTACGTCCTTGATCTATATAGAATTTTCTTTCTTTCACTTAGTAGAGGCTATGTTTTCTTCAGTGATATCTTCTTTCTGAGGTACTTCCCTTTCTATATGCTCAAGCTCATCATGATGCTCACACTTGGGGCTCTTCCTCGGTGCATCCTCTTCTTCTTTATCTTCTTCTTTGTCTTCTTCCTCTTTTCTAGGAGGAACCTATTCTTCTTGGATGAGGCCCTTATCTTGGCTAATTAGAGGAGGCTCTTTGAGTATTTCCACATTGACATTAGCATCAATTTTCTCCTTAAAAATCTGCCCTTCTAGAATATCCTTTTCACCTACATCCTTGAGTTGTTGGGACAAGTCCTCTTCCAAATCTTGATCTGAGGTTTCTATTATATATTTTTTGTTAAGGGTCTCAGTATCCTCCTCTGAATATTGTGACTTTTCTTCATCAGATGCCACCTTATCCAAGTTTATGTTTAGCCCACCCTTTGGGTGTTCAAAATAATCATCTTTGAAAGGGTCCTTGGGCTCTTCAACTATATTTTTTGTGGCTTCTCTTTGGTGCTTCTCCATCTCTTTAGAGATTTGCATGGTATCCTCCATATTTTGTGGCTCTATAGGTGGTGGAGGAAGAGGTAGGCCAGTGGCAATCTGGACCATCAAGGCCTAAATTGTAGGATTCATTATCACCCCAGAAATATCAGTAGGTATTCCTTGCATGTATTATGTAAAGGCATGTAGCAGAGTGAGAGGTGGCATAATATCAATGGAAGTTATAGGAATTGGGGTAGAGAGTGGGCAATGGAGGAGGGAGTGAGGAGGATGATGACAGGGATTTAGTGGCTGAGGAGGAGTCCAATACCATTACTGAAGCTATTGGTGAGGCGGAAGCGAGGTGGATTGAAATTTTCATGATGGGTGGAGATGAAACAAGAAGTGCCTAATATGTAGGAGGTGGAGGAGCAACAATGTATGTATACTTTGAGGTCTCCTCTCCTTGGTTTCAGTTTATTTGCAACAAATATGCCCTTATACAAGAATTGCTTTGCTAGGAGTTACACCAAGTAGGAGTTCATGTCGAACTTGGACATTTTATTCATAGCCATAAGCTAGTTATGTATGTTTTTATTGATGATCTTCACCCAATGGAACTTTTTCTGACCTCAGATGATCTCCTTGATGAAGTAGAACATCCATTCTTCAAAGAAGGCGACAGCAGGGAATCCCATTACCCTGCTCAGTAGGGTGACTAAGTCATGATATTCCTCATGGAAGTCACTTTTGAACAACTCTTGAGGAACCTTAGTGAAGTTTCCCCTCTTTTCCTTCAACCAATGTTGGTTGATCAGTTTCTTGCATGCTAGAGGGTTCACTTTCCACATGTTTTTAGCATATCCCTTTTTAGTTTCCTCCATTACATTACATGTAGGAATATGGAATGTCTAGCCTATAGATCTGGGAAACAAATTTTCTAACACTCTGCCATCATGGTCAATTATTTTTCTACTACTATGATAACATTCTCTACATACCATCAAAAATTCCTGAGGAATGAGTGTGGGCAGAAAGCCAGTTGCCTTAGCAAGACAACTTGTTCTGATTTTCAATGTATTTTCAGTTGTACAATGGATTATTACCCTTTACTAAAACCCATCTATATCCACATGTCCAAGGTTGGTGTCTGACATAGAATCCTAGGTGGAAGTGATCTTCGAGGTGCACTCAACCCCATGGAATTGATATTTCATTTGATCCTTCTCCTCCTTCCCCCTTGGCATGCGTGTAGGTTTCTTTCCCTTCTCTTTCTTGAGAGACTTCCCTGATGGTCCCACAACAAATTCCATAAATATTTCATACAAAGATGCGACAAGTGCATTCATATTAAAATCAGGGAAGTGATAGTTAAATCCTACAAAACAAGGGTTAGATCATAAATTTCATCAATATTCATCATTTAAAGTTTATTTGGATCAAATACAGGAATCTAAGCCCAAGGATGTAGGTCTCCCTTAGTTGGAGGTCATCAGGAGTGACCAGAAGCAGGACAACACTGGGGCCACGATAACTGATAGACAAACACCCACCATCAAAGTCTTGCAATGAGGATTTGATGGTCAAAGTCTTCAACAAATCACTTGGAACATGTGGAAATCAATTATAAGGTCATCAGGGTCATCTAATTGATCATCTTTTTTTTGTAGGCTCATGGCATGTAGAAGCCAAAGGCTAGATGGACGTTTGGTGCTCCACCATTGAACATCGATGAACATGGAACAAAAACCTGTATGAGGAGTTCCATAGTGCGTGACCTGCAGGTGGTTAGGATGGTATGAGTTAACTCCCTACATTTTGGTTACTTTGATGCATGTGGGTGGGATTCATTAGGCAGTCGTCATGTGATGGCCATTAGGAATGACGACGGTGAGCTGAAAACCCATAGGTGGTGGTCCACAAGGAGCGACCCACAAGACACTTAAACTTATCCACTTCATTTCATATAAGCTCAAATGGTGGAGTAGGACAAAATCTGCACTATGAGTAGAAGGGAGGGCACCTCCATCACCAAACAACAATCAGGTAATGGTGGGCAGCAGACGACATCCCATAATGAGTGACTTGGATGGCCCTCAAACTTAGTTTCTTGTTGAAGTATTGAAAGGGAAATGGCCTAGGAGGGGTCTACAACATGGAAAGATGAGGTCACTTGGACGTTAATTAGTGGCGAAGGAGGCGAGGTGGTCCGTAGATGGTCCCCTATAGATGTTAGCCTGTATGAAGGTTTTTAACTTATCTCTTTTCATTTGGAAACCCAGGACAATGTAGTAAACCACAAGGTCTGTAATGTGGGAGGGAGGAGTGACTTCGCCACTAGTTAGTGGCATTAAGGCAATGACGAAGAGTAGACAATAACCCCTAGGGGACAAATCACAAGGAAGGTTTTACCTTAATGTTCAGCTTGTGAATTATGACTAGTGAACTAGGCCATAGAGTTTGTAATGTGGGAGGAGGTGATGGTCTAGCCATTAGGGCATGACATCAATGGGACAACAAGATGTAGGAAGCAACCTACAAATAATGGCCCGCATGAAGACATAGTCACTTTTCATTTGGCGGAAATGGTTTTGGCGAGGCCCGTAATGTAGGAAGCAAGTAGGGGAAAGTTGTTTAAGAGTGATGATGAGATGGTGGCTGCCTACATCATGTAGCCCACAGGGGTGGACCCACAAGGGTTTGAGACCTATATTTTTTAGTTAAACATTTTAACACTTGGGTTTCATTCGGGACAGTGACAAGGAGGATGCGGGCCGTAGAGGAGGTTGATACTCTGCGAAAAACTGTGCTGACGGGGCAAAGTTTTGCATTGTCTTGGGGCCTTGCTTGAACAATTTTGTGAAGAAATTTTGAGGGAGTTTGCACTGGGCACATTGTTAGGAAGGTTGTTGAATGTTTCAAAGTTTGAAAGTGTTTTACTTTAAAGATTGAGTTATTAACATGCAACCCTAACTGCAAAAAGAACTAGCTATGAGATTATGCAGGTGGACATACCTAAAAAGATATGGAAATTTGATGGTCATGATTTCAATCAATTGGAAACTTGTGCAGGCACGAGGGTTGTGAACGCCATTCTCACTTTGACAAATCCTGACTAGAAAAAGTGAAAATGATAGGTCAAGTGTGCTATTTATAGAAAATATTTCATTAATGACCCATAATAAATGTAGGTATGGTGGCCAGTGAAGTAGCTAGGTATGGGAAATGATGAACCAGCAATCGGAACTGTGAAACCTACAATGTGGAAAGACCCCAAGGCTTCATCGTTAACGAGTGACTAAGAGATAATGGTTGTACAACCCGCCATGTGCACAGATTTCCTGGTTTGGCTGTAGTTTGAACAGTGAAAGGTTAATAGCATTGAATAGAAGGAATCCCATAGCTATGAATCCGTAAGGGTTGGAGGATTCTAGGGTGAGAGGGTAAGGGAAGTCCAGATGGGAACCTCCACAGGGGCCAAAGACTTAGAGAATTTTAGGGTGGTGAATTTTGGTCAACTAGATAATGATGAATTTAAGGCTCCTAAACACTTTGAGCTAAAAATTAGGGGCACACAAAATGAGGTGAAGGAAAAAAGTGACTTGGTGAAGGAGAAAGGAGAGAGAGCATCCCCGTTCCAAACAAGGCATGTGTGTTATAGGCACAACACCACTTTTTTGTAAAGTGTCCCGTTTCTTTATGAATTGTCCAAAAAAGGGAATAAAGTGTCTAGGTCCCTTAGAAAAGTACCCTAGAGCAATTTTGGCACACTTTTTGACTATTTATGTATATATTTAAGATTTTAGAATTCTTATAGGAGATATTTTTGTTTTTTTGTTAGATTCCTCCTCGGTCGCGACAACGTCTCAGCAATAGATTATTCTATCTATTACGAGACCTAGTTGCAACATTGTCAGAGGAGGATACACAAAATTTACATGCTACTGGGATATACTAGGCATATCTCATGACTCTTATGAAATACCATGATTCCATGCTAATGGAATTAGTAGAGAGGTGGGATGTTGATACTTGCACCTTTTGTCAACCTATTGGCGAGATGACAATCACTCTATAGGATATGCATCACATTCTTTGAGTTCCCATTCAAGGTGAGACTATCCATTTCATAGAGGACTATATATACATGAAAATGATAGCAGATATACATTACTATCTTGGAGGATTAGTTTGAGATGAGATTGTGAGGCCACATATTGAGCTATAGTGGCTACTCTACGCATGATCGCCACTTCTAAGATGGATTATGATTTTCACCGTATCACTAGTACTAGTCCTAGATGGTTGATGAGCACACCTAGATGGGGGAATTGTAAACATGATCAAGGAGATGGAACATTGCAAGACCATCTATGCATGGGGTTGCAACATGCTTGGACATCTTCACTATGATTTGGGATGATTCACATGCCATGAGGTCAAGAGCATGGTGCCTTGTACACTACAATAGGTTTCATTCTTGGAGCATATTACATGCACCAGGTCAACAAGATTTCCTTCTATATGCACCCTAATGTACCCACTCTCCTTTAGCCATCCACTGAGACGAGTGTGGAAATATGGAGATATGTTGTTCTAGAGAGTCATATTTGACCGCATGGATCAGGATGAGATCTTATAGAGATGCTACTAGCTAATACTGTAGTAGCCAAATGAGTCGCGCTAGTTGAGAAGGATGTAGAGGGATAGGTTTTTACTAGGGAGGCACGATTATGTAGTAAGACCATTCTACTACAATTGTATCATGAGACAGTTCAGACAAGTATAGGTTCCACTAGTAGTACGGCCATTTTATAGGTGAGCAGGCCAAGAGATACAAGATGAATCATAGTCAATGATGTTGTCTCTAGTGACTCAAATGACTTAGATCTTGACATGCCCCTAGTCTCTGACACTGATGATGTTGATCCTATAGATGCATATGAGCAGTGGTGGGATGCAACATGACTAGATCCAATATTTCCTATGGATCAACCTATAGGATTTGTGGGGCTTCCTCCAAATCAGAGGGATGAGTAGGAGATAGGTGATGAGGCAAAGGTCATGGTTGCATACCTATTTGTGGATGAGGTAGAGGAGGAATATGATGATGAGGTGGACTCAGACTATGAGGAGGGGGAGGAGGAGGAGGAGGAGAATGGGGGATAGTTGATGAGTGAGGCTAGTGATACAATGGATGAGGGTCCAGTTGCCCATGAGTGGAGAGATTCAATTCCCACACATGTTACTAGATCATAGTTACCAATAGAAACACATGCCAACACTTATAAGCATGGAGAGGTTAGCGCATCTTTTATTATTCCTACATAGGATGAGGCTAATTTTACACAATAGGCTAGAGATCTAGGTGATGGCACATTATTTATGATTATGCTTATGCTTATGTTCATGCTTTATATATATATCATGATGTGTACTGATTAGCTTTACAATTTGTATCTAGTAGGGTCCGTGAGAGAGTTGCATGATCTCTATCGATGAGTGGCCATAGAGATAGTACATCCACTCAGAGACAAAGGTATTGACATAGACTACATTCCCCAACCTATCATGGAGCAACATCTAGAGCTATTTGAGCCTTTCATGAGGCTAAGCGGAGCATACAAGTGTGCTACTAGGCACGTTGATCAAGTTGAGGGTGATCTATTGGCATTGTAGGCTACCTATGAGGAGCTTCAATCATATGGAGATATAGTGGAGGTCAAGAGACTTCACGCAGAGCTTTCCAAGCTGCAAGTGGATAGAAACTACATAGAGCAAGAGTGCCTAGAGGCTAGAGGATGGGAGGTTGTGGCTATTGGATGAGCATAGGGCCTATAGTATGCATTGGAATTCTCTTATTAGTCCACGATCACATACTACTATCTCTCGATGGACCGTCTCTTGACGGATATGATATCCAGGTCCTAAGGGATTTGGTAGCCACATGCCATACTAGCATTCTATATTCTATGATGTACTAAAAAAATTTGAATATATATATATATATATATATATATATATATATATATATATATATATATATATATATATATATATATGGTTATTTATGTTTGATTATTTATACTTATGTGTTTAAGTTGGATGGCAATGTGATTTATCAAATAATATTTCTAAGAATATTTGATTTCTCCATTATCTAATTAAAACTATCCTAGTTTCTTTTAGATGCAACATTATGGTTAAGTATGTTATGCTAAATTAAATGCACCCATGGTCTAATTATAGAACATTAAATGCATATAAGGATCCAATCTAACACAACATACAAGATTAACTTGAATAGTATGAAACCTAAAGTAACAAATTCAAAATCAATTTGAATAATTTCCTTAGTATTCAAGACACACAAATGATTGATTGTCAAGAACGAAGGAGTGCAAGAGAACATAGAATGGCATGTACTAACTCTAGCACCGTTGCTTTATCATTCACACTATTCAAGAAGATTATACATAATACCCACACAAATGTACTACCTTAAAATAGGTTCTTTAAGAGGTGTACCATCCACTTTTGTTAACGTGTATGCTCTAGACCCATAACTTTCATCAATTATGTAAGGTCATAAACAATTAGGGCTAAATTTTAATTTTTCAATTGGGGCGGTATTGGTGTTACTTTGATTCTAAAATTACACCAAATCACCTTTAGTAAATGCACAAGGGATGACATTATCATTATAACTATGTTGCATTCTTCTATAATAATCTTGGAGATGCTCAAGAGTGTTAACATGATGTTCGTCAAACATTTCAAGCTGATGCAATCATTGTTGTTTATAAGTATTGTCATCAATAAGTCTTTTAAGAGTGATTCTTAATGAAGGAATCTCTAACTCTAAGGGAATTATTGCCTTAGTACCATAGACAAGGTTATAAGGGGTATTTTGAGTTGATGTTCTAATACTAGTATAGTAAGCCCATAATGCACATGTCAACTATGTGTGCCAATCATTATTATGTTTTTTTACTATTTTCCTTAAAAATTGTTCAAGAGTCTTATTAGTTGATTCAACTTGACCATTATATTGCGGGTAGTAGGGTGTTGAAAAATTATGTTGAATATTAAATGTTTTTAAGAATTTATTTACGTCATTATTCTTAAATGGTGTCTCATTATCTGAAATTAATGTGGAAGGAAGTCAAAAGTGAGCAATAATGTGTTCCAATATGAAACAACATATTACATTGGTATTTTTTGAATGAAGGGGAATGGCTTCAACCTATTCATGAAATAATCTTTCATAGTAATTATAAATGTCTGGCCAACAGAGGAAGGAGATGATATTTTTCCAACAAGATCCAGACCCCATACCAAGAAAGGCCAAATACGAACTTAGGTACAAAGCTCAGAAGCAAGAGTGTGAATCAAATTACTATGATCTTGACATTTGTGAAATTTCTTAACATATTCAAAGCAATCTTGTTCCATATTCCTCCAATAGTATCCTATGTCGATTAAATTTTGAACTAATGATCTTTCTCCAAAATTTCCCCCACAAGCTCTTGCATGAGCTTTCACAAGTGTTATGGGGATTTCAAATTGTTTAAGGCATCTAAGTAAAATACCATAAAAGGATTTCCTATACAAAACTTCAATGAGGATTATATATCTAGATGCAAGTTTTTGAAGGCGGGCTTGAATATTCTTAGTTGTTGACTCAGGAAAGGTACCCTCTTTTAAATAATTAAATATCAGTGTGTACCATTCACTAGAGATTTCCATGGTGGTTGATAACACTTATTTGATGTTACATTCAATTGATGGTTTCATAATTGTATGGACAATGAATGTGAAATCTTTTGAAGGATTTGGATGAGATACAAGGGAAGATGCACTCGCTATTGCATCTACATGTTGATTATCTTTTTGTTGGATGTTATCAATGGTATATGAATCATAAGTGTTTAATATAGTCATTGTGAGATCCTTATATTTTGATAAATTTTCATGATTTTCTTGATAAAATACATTTACCTGCTTAATAAATAATTGTGAATAACTAAATATTTTAATATTTCAAGCTCCCAATGTTAAAGGGGCACATAATCTAGCAATTAACACTTCATACTCTAGTGTGTTGTTTGTGCATAAGAAGTTCAAGTGATAGGACAAGGGAATAGGCTTTCCCATAGGTGAGACTATTATAACCCCTATGCAAAAGCCTTTTCTACACTTAGAGCTCTCAAAGTATAACTCCCATGTACTAGTTTCAATTGTCAACACATTATCATTAGGGAATGAATCATTATTAGTTAATGCTAGGGGAGAGGGAGCATCGGCTAATTGGTTAGTCAAAGCTTGACCTTTAATTTCCTTTTGTGAGACAAACTTAAGGTCAAACTTACTTAACAACATAACCCACTTAGCTAGGCATCCTGACAAATCTGTTTTAGAAAAAAGGCGCTAAAAGGGATTGAATTTCATCATCATATGTATGTCAACATTTAACAAGTAATGTATCAATTTACTAGTAGCGAATACAAGAGCCAAACATTATTTTTCTATTGTTGTGTATTGTGTTTCATAATCAATCAAAGTTTGGCTAATGTAATAAACAAGATTTTCTTTACCATTTTCATTTTCTTGAGCCAACAATATTGTGAGAGAATGGACTGATGATACTATACAAAGAATGAATAGTTTATCTTGCATAGCGGGTTGTAAAATAGGTGGAGTAGTAGGTAATATTTCAAACTCTCAAAAGCTTGTTTACAATCCTTATTCAAATTAAACCAAGTCTCTTTCTCAAGAAGATTCATAAATGGTAATGTTCCCTCCATTAGAGATGCTACAAAATGACAAATAACCTAAATTCTTCCTTGTAAAGTGCACAATTGAGAATTATTTTGAGGATATGTCATGTTAACTATAGCATCAATTTTCTTCATTTCCACCTCAATGCCTTTGTGAGATACTCTAAAACCTAAGTTTTTTTCACTATATATGCCAAAGACACATTTTTTCAAATTCCATCTCATGTTATATTTTCACATCTGCTCAATTTTTTTTTTAAGAATGTTCACATTGTCTTGTTGATTTAAACATTTTGCTAGAATATCAACATAATATTCAATCCAAAATTCATGGCTACCAAATAAAATGTTACCCAAGCTATAGTAAATGTTGTTTTGTATTAATATTGAGGGTTGATAAATATTTTATTATATCTAGAAAATCCATCCATGAATGACAACAAATCATGTCTTGTAGTCGAGTCCACTATCATGTCAACATTAGGAAGGGAAAAATCTTCTTTTTAAAGATGCTTTATTTAAATCACAAAATTTTGTAAACATCCTAATATGATTTTTAGGTTTCACGACTACAACAATGTTCAAGATCCAATGAGACTAATCTATAGGGCGTATAAAACCAGCTTTGAGGAGTTTTTCAATCTTGGCCTTAAGTAATAAGGCTATCTTAGGATTCATCTTTTGTATCTTTTGTCTAACTAGTTTAGTATTTTCTGCAAGGACTATGTTGTGTGTCACTATCTTAGCATCAACTCTTGACATATACAAATAATTTTAAGCAAAATGTTCAGGAAAGTCATGAAGTAAAGTTGCATGGTCTCCTTGTTCATCTTCACCAAGGCACTTTCCTATCTTAATCACTTTATCCTCATTAGTGATATCCATCGGTATGTTAATTGTATCTACCAAAGGAAGTGCAATTTGTTTTAGGAATTTGGGATTGTAGTCTTCATTGTCTTTATCAATCTCATTACTTTCCTTTTCTTTTTCTTCTTGCTTAACACTAATCATAGAACATGTAACCCATTTATTTTTAGGAGAAGTAAATGGATTTTCATAAACTCCTAACATTTCTTTCAAGCCTTCATCATCTTCAAAGTATTCCAATGATTCTTCACGAGTTGTATCAATCAATTTAGGTTGCTTCAAGGTGAGAGTTGTTCTAGGGATACACATTATGGTGTTGATGTTTAAGGAGGGTCTTTTCATTTCTTTCGTTATCCTAAATGGACAATATCCCAAACCACTTTTTGTTTCTTGTGTTAAGTTCTATAGGAACATAGATGCTTGTCTCTTTCCTTCCACATCCACTTCCACTATAACCAAGTTCTTTCATAAGCTCATAACCTTTTCCATAAAGTTTCTCATTTTATTTTGGGTTTGATTGGTGTTGATATTCTATCTCATCAAAGTTTGTTGTATAGCTTATGTCTTCTTCTAGAGTAGATGAGGTAGATGCTTGTGATTTTTCTTCTAAATTCTGCATTGACATTACCATTGGTTTCTTTTGTTTTTTGGTTTATTTTGTTGTAATTTTCTGTTCTCCCATAAATTTTGGTGTAAAGTCTAAAGATCCCCAATCATCTTCCAATAACTTCAATGCTTTTTCTATCTCTTGTTTCTCTTATTTCATAGGTTCTAAGTTCAAAGTTGGAATTAACATGTTTAGAGGACTTGTAATTCCTTTTTCAACTTGTAAGAAACTTTCAGGCTTGGGGTCTATTTCAACTTGGTACACTTTATTGTTATAGACATACTTCATGATACAGTGAAGAGTTGAAGGAGTTGCATGCATTTCATGAAACCAAGGTCTTCCTAAAAGAAAATTGTATGAAAGATCATGAGGCATAACATGAATAGGAGTTTGTAATGTATCCATTCCAACTATAATAGGAAAAGTAATCACACCAAGTGGTTTCTTTCCTACATTTCCAAATCCTCAAATCAATAAGGAATCAGGTTCAATTTTTGATTTATCCATACCAAGTCTATCCAAAAGGGTCATGCTACACACATTAAGGGTGGGGCCATTGTCAACAAGGGTTATTTTTATTCCCAACCTATTATAGATAGCTATTATCATGAAGGTATCCTTTTTCTTTCTCATTTCCAAAGGATGTAGCTCATGTTGATGAAAATTAATGTCTATGTTAACCGAATTCATTCCTTTAATTAGAGCTACCACATCACTTGCATTTATACTAGAGGGAACCATAACTTGTTGCAAGGTTGTTTGAAGCATAGTATGATAGTTAGGTGAATTTTGAATTAGGTCCCATAGGGATATCTTCATAGGAGTATTCTTAAGTTGTTCAACAAGATCATACTCCTTCCCACTATTCAAAGGAAAATGAGGAGAACTAGGCAAGATGGGTTGAGGTAAAGGGAGAGAGCTTGAAGTTGTTTGTTTGGTTGTGGATTATTTCTAGTGTTATATGTATGAGCAATGGTATTAAATATTGATTCTTGTGAAACATTATTCTTAGGTGGTTCAAAGGTGAAAATAGGTTTGTTTTGAGTTTTAGGTTTGTTTGCAGGTGGGTAAAGGATGAGTTTATGTTGGATCACATTAACTTCTCTTTGTTTCAGCTTGTTATAGCAAGCCTTATTGGATGAATCTTGTGAGATGAATTTCTCAAGGGTTTTGTCTAACATGTCAGAGTCATCACTACTAAAAGGCTTGAGGGTTAGGTTAACTTGGAAATGGAGATTTGACATATTCAAATAACTATGATTTCTCCAAGTGGTTCATTGGCTTATAGGTGTTTTTGCTTCATTTTCTAATGAATGCCAAATATAATCTAAGCTTACCAAACTATGAACTAATGCTAAAAATGAAAAGTAAAATAATCTAATTCTATCCAATATTTTAAATGAAACTAAACTAAGCTATATCTAATGAAATGCATGAAACAAAAACTCAGTAAACTAAAATAGAAATCTAAAAATAGAAAATTGAAACACATAAATAGGGTTTTTGTTAGAAACCAAGATCTAAAATGCAAACCAGAAAATCACCTTCCGAGGAAGAGAAAAACAAAAAAGCAGAGATTGCATAAATATGTCCAAATTGATATATTTGAAGTACAATAATTACAAGATAATGATTTTTTTTATAAAGGCGAAGATGCATAAACCTAATCTTATCTTGCGCAAAAAGATAGCTCAATAAGATAAAGATTAAAACCTATAACTTAGGAATTAAATATTCCTAAGTAAACTTATGCAAAGTGTAATTAAATATTAATTACACCAACACCCCCCCATAAGTGCAACTTAGGGAGAAGCAAATTATTATGCAAATGATGTGAGATGGGTCCCAACAATAAAGGCTTGATCAGGTACCCATGTATAAATGAAAAGAGAGAGAAAACCCAGTGGGAAAAACCCCCCTTAGTGAGATGAATTGTTTTGAAGAATCACTGGAAGAACTCTGATGAAGCAACACTGGAACCCCAAATCTGGCAAGCAAGGAAAGATAATTTTGTCTACAATTGAAACCAAAACGGGATCACAAATGCAACAGTAGACCTAATGCCAAGGAACACTGAAAACTCACATACTGGATCAACCCTAGAATCTGTAAGCAACAGTAGATGAAAGGATGAATGAAGCCCATAATGATGACAAAATCTAGAAGCTATCTCTCAAAGCCAATGCCAAACTGAAACTAAAACTGCCATAAGACAAGTACATTAACCATAAAAACATGGCCTTCAAACTGAAAAAGATCTGAACCAATGTGGATCAAGAAACATGAAATCCCAATGTGAAGTGTGAACCAATGCAAACCAAAGATGTGTCTAGCTAAGCAAGAAAGAATGCTAAAAGAAACAACAAGAAACTAGACAAACTCATGCAAGTTGTCACCAATACGAAGTGTGGATGCAAGAACCCCCCTTAATGGAACTTTGTAGCAGTTCATTATTAGAATACCCAATGATTGTAGAAGGAGAGAATGCAAAACTACAGAAACATAAGTGAAAATGCAAACCTAGTGCACGAAGAAAAATGAATGCATGCATAAAATAAAGGTACACATCATCTGTAAATGACCTCAGATTTGCATAGAGGCTAAAACCAGCTTTCCAACGCCGTGAAAATCGTGAAAAACGGATAAGTGAGTCAAAAGATACGTCTCCTGGAGTGAAAATGGAAACATCTGAATTTCGAGGCTGAAAAAGACATCAAAAAGGAAAAACCAAAAAACAAGACCTACACCATTGCGTATAGTGTCAAAACAGCTTTTCGATGATATCTTGTTTCCAAGAAAATGACGCTGTATGTGAAAGTTATGCATGTTTTCGCGAAACTGCTCCAAAAGGGTCCAATTTGGCCATCTGCAACCCTGAGGGGCTAAAAAATAAAGCCCCTGGTCACCTGGGCAGACCAGAGGGCTGAAGTACAGGGATCGGCGGTGGACCATATGACTGGGGCAGGGGCTGGTGGACCTGGTAGGGGTCTGAGCTGGGCACTTGGTTGCCATAGGACCTCGGCAAGGGCTTGACCAAGCATTGGGAGTTGAAACAAAGGCTGGCGGCTAAAGGTGCAGGGCATTGGTCGCTCACATGATCAGCTCCTAAAGCCCGTGGGGGTTGAGATCTCCAAGGTGGCGAGTTGGTGGTGGTGAGGCGGTTGGTGGCTGCTTGGTGGTGGATGGGTGGCCACTCTGCGACGCTAGCATTTAAACTGGAGGCGCAAAAAACCTGGGTATATTTTGATTTTTTTTTTTTTTTGAATTTTTCTCAAAATTTGAATCTCGTGAAGCGTGCCTGGGGGCTGTACGGCCCTCGTGTAAATTTTTTTTTCCTCCCCATTCGAATGTGTCCAAATTGGACAAATTTTATATCAAAATAAGGGTTTTTGGGTGTTACAAATCCAATGGCGAGGTCCGTTTTGGCCGAAAGTGCCCAAAAAATTAGGCGACCCCTAGATCTATCAGAAAAATCACTGAGCTTGAAACCCTTGTAGTTCTGGCAAATGGTGACCAAAATGAATGAAGTAAAATCCATTTCTAACTTTTTCCAGCACTCTGAATCCAATGAAAAACCCTGATATGCATAAAGATGCTCAAGGAATGAAACCCTTGAGGGACTCCAAACGAGCTCTGCAATGTATTCCTCCAAAAACGCTGAGAAGGGGCTACAAATCGAGGCTCTGATACCATGTTAGAAACCAAGATCTAAAATGCAAACCAGAAAATCACCTTCCACAAAAGAGAAAAACAAAAGAGCAGAGATTGCATAAAAATGTGCAAATTGATATATTCGAAGTACAATAATTACAAGATAATGATTTGCTTTATAAAAGAAAAGATGCATAAACCTAATCTTATCTTGAGCAACAAGATAGCTCAATAAGATAAAGATGAAAACCTATAACTTAGGAATTAAATATGCCTAAGTAAACTTATGCAAAGTGTAATTAAATATTAATTACACCAACAATTTTTAATGTTGTAAAATGTAGATTCAGATCTAACACGAGACTAAATTGCCCAAAGGGGAATATGAGTCCTAGTTAGGGTTTTTCAAGCATTCAAATGATCTGAAATAGTCCAAACAAAAATACCCAAAAATTAGGTAAAATAACCTACACTGCAACTATATTTCATAGAGGGGCGTATGAGTCCCAGATGAGGGTCAAATTTTGAGTGAATGTTAGGTTTTCTTCTTTGAATGATGTATAGACTAAGTGCAATTATAGATTTCAAGTGAAACTCAATGATGCAAGATGCAAAAATTCAACTTATATGCACTTTCACTAATGCAAGATGTAGAAACCCTAGATGCAAATTAACTAATGGAAGACCTAATGTAAAGTTAATGTAAGCTAGATATAGGACTATGATGCACTCCAAATTAGAAATAAGGTATTCTAAAGGATAGGTTCACCAAAATGAAAAGTTGAAAATGTGGGTTCCACCTTTTAGGAGATGGAACACAAAATGGTTTAGGACCTTCTTCCCATTTCCTTATATTTCATTCAAGGAAACCCTAGAGATCTCAATCTAGGGATGGAATTAGGGAAAGAGATCTACAATAAGGTGTCCTAGGGTTTGATTAAAGATAATAAGGGGGTTCACCACTTTAAGAAAAAGGATTTGAAAGATAAGTAATGAAAGTGGCATGCAAAGCCTAACAACATAACATAGAAAATGAGCTCAAATTAGAATAACAAACTAGAGATAAATAGAGGTGTACCCAAAAAATTGAAGATGCTCAAAACAAGGTCTAAAATTCTCAAAATTTTACTTTTCAAGCATTGTGGGACTCATACACCAGGCAGGACAATTTAATCATAGTTTAGGGTTTTGGAAAAAAACTGGAATTTCATAGTGGCAAGTCTGAATCCTCCAAAATTTGAGAAAAGCGCTAGACTAGGACTCATACACCACAAATGGCATATCAGTCTCATTCTAAATTTTTAGAAAGTTAAGATCTAAATCTATTCTCCTATCTATGCTCTTCCTTTGAAACTTGGTTTCTGGATCTGAAGTTGCTAAAAACCTACAAAATATAATATTGTATTGATTTGATTATGGGTGGTTTGCCTCAGTCAAACCCCTAAATTTTGGTAGTCAAACCTTGATAGAAAGAATAGATCTTGAAAGTAAATATGAGTGCAATCCTTAATCTTAAGTGCATCTAAGATTAGGAGATAAAAAATGAAATAAAACCCTATTCTAATGTGCTAGAATAAGATGCATGAATGAAACATAGGGATGATGCCTCAGTTTGGGAGATCTCTACTCACCCAAATAAGCCAAAATAATGCATGTACCTCCCTTTAGGTAGAAATTAGAATGATAATGGAGGATGGAATCACTTAGGAAATAAGTCATTAGGCTTGATTCAATGGCTAGTTGCATCTCCCCAACCGAGAATCCATCATTATTCTCCATAGGAAACCATCATCAATCCTTGACAATGTTAGATCTTGAACTGAAAGTGAGCTTGAAGACCTACAAAAACACTATAATGCTACTCCTAGACTTCAACTTTGTGTGCTCCTTGCTCTTGAATGCTCTTGTGAAAGTATGCTTGAGTGCTCAAGTTGATATTATGAATGCTTAGGTGAAATAATGATTTGAAACCTTCTTTATATAGGCACTTCATTTAATTTACCATTTATTAGATCCCAAAAGCCGACATCAACCCAAAATTTTAATTAAAAACCTTAATTTCATGCTCAAACTCTAAAAAGGGGCCACCCGAGACTCATATGCCCAAGGTGGCATATGGGTCCCACCAAGGGGACTCATACACCCAAGGTGGCATATGAGTCCTACCCTAGTTTTCTTGGGTAAGAAAATGTAAAGATGTTAGAAAACTCAATGTGATTGTTGATTTTGTTGATATTTCAATCGAAATAAGCCTTGGGGTCTAAAATAAAGGGTCTTATGGGCCTATTAATGATGATTTAAAGGGTCATGAATGCAAGGGTACTAAAATAGGTTCAAATTAAGTTCAAAATTGTACCATCTCCAAGAAGGGATTACAATTTTCTACACTACCCCCCTTTATTAGGTTCCCCTCGAAGGAAGGTATGGAGGAAAACTAGACTCAAGTTAATGGAAAATTGAAGAAGAAAAAGTAACAAGATGTTGGTGGAGATACATAACTGGGAGGACCCTCTCAAAAGGACTCCATGACCAAGGACATGGCTTGAGAGATTTCTTTAAAGGGAAACAAAAAACCCTATATGGCCTCTCGGGATAAAAGAAGTGAAAGAAGTGATTCACTCATTTGGGACCTTAGCCCCTCCTTTTAGTGGCCCTCTTGGAGTATCAAAGTCTTGAAAAACCCTCTTAAACAACATACTGTTAAATTTTGTATAGTTAACTATAACATTGATATTTTGTTTCTTCAGGAAACGAAAATGCAACAAAAAACTTTTGAACAAATTGTGAAGAGTGTTTGGGATTCTACTAAATACTTGATTTGTGATGCTAATGGGCTTCTAAAGGTATAACTAATCTATAAAACTATCATAGGATCAAAGGATCAAAAGGGAAATTTTCTTTAAGTTCAATTTATTGACTCATATGTTGGATTTGAACTCTTTAGTTGACTTGAACCTTGTTAGTATCTATGTACTCAATTCAAGACCTGCCAGAGCTTCTCTTGGGAATTATTTTTCCTCATTAATTTCAAGATTTTTTGAGGACCATTGGATGCTTATTGTGGATTTTAATACTCATTTTTACCCATTAGAGAATCAAGGGGGCTTGGTTGACTTGTTTGATAGAATTATGGATCTCATGGACTTCCTTTATTCTCAAGGCCTATTGGATAATTACCTCCAAGGTTCTTTATTTAATTGGTCTAATAGGACACACAAAAAAACACATTCAAGTCAAACTTGATAGGTTTATCATCTCTAATAATTAGAATATCTTACATAAGATCACCCTTTGTTCTCTTCCTAGAATGATATCATATCATTATTCCATCCTTCTTGATTAGGAAAAATATATTTCTAAAGGGCCCCTTCCCTTCAGATATGAAATAATGTTGACTACTCATCCTAGCTTTAAAGATTTGGTAAGATAGTGGACTCAACCTTGCCTAAGAACCCCTATGTTTTGTTTGGCCCAAAAACTAGAGTGAAGGAGAAGGTTAAAGGTTGGAGAAAAGTCTCCTTTGGAAATATATTTCAAGACAAGGAGAATATCCACTTCAGCCTACAAAAGATTCATAAAAAGTTGGAGGAAGGATATATAGAAGTTGATAATTTAGTCAAAGAGAATAAATTAAGAATGGAATGACTCAAAATGTAAAAAGGGAGGATATTTATTAGAAACACATATCGAGAGTGAAATGGCTAACAAAGGGTGATAAAAATACTAAAAATTTTCAGTAGTCCTCCTTGAGCCACATAAAAAGAAACAATATAAAATCTATGGTTAATGATGATGGTTCTATCCTTACTAAGGAAGATGGAATTTCTAATGTTGATTTTTCTTACTTCACATATTCCCTCATTGATCATAACTCAAATGCATCATATGTGGAATAACTTATTTTTATTATTCCAAATATCATCAATTAACAAGATCTTATGTCTTTGGGAAAACTTGTGTCCTACCAAGAGCTAAGGAATGTTGTGCTCTCTTTTTTCCCTTAAAAGAATGAAGTTGCAAGAATGAAGGTGTTTTCATTGATGTCAAATAGTTAACTGGTTATCAATTGGTTGTTGTTTTCATTGATTTCATGGATGAAGGTTATTGGATGTATATGTCGAGGATATTGAGAAAATTATAATGAATGAAGGTTTTAGGTATTCAGTGGTTGATCTAAGTTTTTCTTTGATATTTTCTCCTATATTTATGTGGTTCATATATGTCGATCATGATTGTTGGAAGCTGATATATCCAATTTTTGGGTTTCCAATTCATTGTACAGTGCGATTTATATTCACTAGTTGTGAACTATGCTTTTTAGGGTTTCTAGTTGAGGTCTAGAAGAAATGTAGTTACTCTAGATTTATTCTTGGTTGAGTCTTTTGACTTGTGGTTCTAGATTTAAGCTATTATGATTATGTTGAAGATAATTTTTTTGTTTAGAAAGATTGGTTCATGTTAAGGGTTGTGTGTGATTATTGTTCTATGTGTTTTACACTGGTTTGGATGACCTTAAGTTAAACACTACTTTCGAATTTCATGAAGTGTGTTGAGACTTATTTGGGTCTTCATCAAGTGTGTATTTGTGTTGCCCTCATTCTAATTCAACCCTAGAATGTTTTGGTGCTAACCTAATTTGAATTTAAATGTGTGTGGCAGACTTTGGATATGCTTCAAAGTTGAAGGAGGTATAAATATAGGATGAGATATTGGTGAAAGCTGTACAAGGCATGATTCAAAGAAATAGAGAAAGATAAATGTGAGGTAGATGCAAATCAGTGTGTATGTGATGCAAGTTTGGTAGATCACTGTGAAGTATAATTGTTGAGTTTCTAGAAACATTGAGCTAAAGGTGTACTCTATCATTCATGCATTTCTACAAATGGTTGAGTGAATCATGGTGGAAATCTCTATTGGATTGAGATTTTCTTCTCTTTCTAACATATATTTTCTATCTTATTTGTATCTATGTGTCAGTGAGCCCCTTGAGTGGTTAACACTTGTTGGATAGTGAGTGTTGATCTGGACAGTGAGTTCTTGTTTTTTTATTAGTGAGCCTCCTCTAGCAATGAGCCTTTACAATCGGTTATGATACTCTCTATATTGTGAGCTAATCCTCACTATGGTTTTTCCCTTATCGGGTTTTCCAAGTAAATATGGTGTTATTGTGTGTGTGATGATTTTTAGTTTCTACCTTTGAATTTAATGATTAATTAGATTAGCAGAATCAAGGATTTGTGATTGATTTAATTTCTAGTGAAAGTTCTAAAGGTTAAATTTTGTGACAACTAATTTAACCTCCAATATCAATTGTCTTGTTCACTAATTTGTATCAGATACTCGTTCCTTGGAGAAGAGCTTAACTTCTTAACGAAGGTTTGGGATGGCAAGAAAGATCACTTTTGAGTATCCAAAGTTCGATGGAACTAATTAAGCTATTTGGAAAATACTAATGGAAGAATACCTAAAGTATTTTGGATATGATGTTGAGAAATATTATAATAATCCTTACACTCCTCCTGTTAATGGTCCGAGTACAGTCGATGAAACCAAGGTGCATGAAGTGAATAATAAGGTGAAGTTCATTTTGAAGAATAGTCTTGCACATTCCGAGTTGATTAAAGTTCAAAATATGAAGAATACTAAAGAAGTTTTGGATGCTTTAGAAAAGGTGCATGAAGGAGATGCAAAAGTAAAGGAAGCAAAGTTGCAAAATTTGGAGACACAATTTGAGCTTCTGCATATGCTTAAATCCTATGTACAAAGAGTAGATGAAATGGTAGGTAGAATGTGTAGATAGGGTAAAAATCAGCAGATTTAGTGTAATGAAAACAATAAACTAATTAATCCTATCAAGCACAATAGAGTACGAAACAACACAAAAATCACAATAGAAACACAAATGCAAACCAATCTCTGCACTAATTCGATTTATCTCCATTTCTCTTCTCCACCTGCATGAGAATGCGAGATTTTGAAGGGTTGACAATGGAGGAATGTTGAGTGCTCATTCCTACAGTATAACGACTTGACAATGACAATGACAAATAGAGAGAATGATAGGTAAAGACGGAAGACTGATTTTGACAGAGTCTGGATGCTAGACCAATCAACCCCCTAAATGGATTGTGAGAGGCCGTGTTTATAGAGCCGTGACGTTGACAATGATAAGATTTGACAAGATTCGACAAGGATTTGATTTTTGACAAAAGAGGAAATACAACAAGATGAGATAAGATTTCGAAAAAGATAGAAAGATTTCATTTCCTATTTTAAAGGAAATAAATCTTGAAAAAGACGAGAAGGATAATTGATGAATTATCTAATTAAATAAATAAATTAGATGCACACGAGTTCAATTTTGGAAAGAAAGCGAGAAGATCTTTTTAGGATTTTATTAATTAAATAAATTTTGGATTTATTTAATTAACATTGAATTTATGATTTCATTAATTAAATAATATAAAATATTTAATTAATATTAGAAGAATGAAAGAACTGATTTAATTAATTAAATAATATAAATTATTTAATTAACATTAGAAGAATGAAATAAATGATTTAATTAAATAATATAAATTATTTAATTAATATTAGCGAAAAGGATGGATTATGAATATGAATTTAATTAAATAAAATTTATTTAATTAAATAAATGATGACATGGGTTCCTAGGGCAAAGTGTGCTACAAGATGCCTAAATGATGTAATGCCGAGACAGGTGTTGCAAGAGGACAATTTTGGGTGTCTACAGAATGCAAGGACTTGGTGCTACAATAGATGAATCTAGGATTATAAAGAAGATTCTTTGAACTCTCCCTAATACATACAATGAAAATGTATCTTTTATTAAAGAACATATAGACTACAAAACCTACACTAAAAATTAGTTAGTAGGAACTCTGACAACTTATGAGTTGAGAAAGCCAAATTTGAGAAATGGATCCAAATAAGAAATTATTTTTAAGGCTATGAAAGCTAAAGACCTAGATGAAGAAAGTCCTGATGAAGTAGAGGCTAACTTTGTGAGAAGAATGAAGAAAGGCTCCAAAAATTATGAAGCTAAGTTACCCTTGAAATTCCTTAGTTGTGGAAGAATAGGTCATTATGCTTTGAGATGTCTAAAAAGAGGTAAGAGGAACAAACAAAGATTTGAGAGAGAGAAAAAAGGTAAGAAGATCAACAAAGCATATTAGATGAATGAGGAAGCCATTATTTCTTATGAAGAATCTCATTATGGAGATTTTGATGACAATGAATTCTTGTTTTTGGCTATAAAAGATGAACCTAATTCTTCTAATTCTAAAAGATAGGTGAAAGAATTTCCTCCTAAAAAAGAGAAAGATAAAGATACAGTAATCTTTTCCCTACATCCTAAACATGAAAAGAACTATTGGTTTGTTGATAATGGTTGTTCACATCACATGAATGATGATAAGAGTAAATTTGTTAAGCTTAAAAAATATGATGTAAGCTTAGTTATGTTTGGAGATGATACTGGTGCTAAAATTTGTTGGATAGGTTTGGTAAGTTTTGATGGCAAGCATAATACTGATGATGTTTACTATGTTAAGGGATTAAGGAATAATCTCTTTAGTGATGGAAATATGTGTAGTAAAGGATATAATATTGTACTTAAGGATGAGAAATGTGAAATCAGGAAAGGATCCAGAATAGTGATTGTTGGAAGAAAGAAGTCTAAAGGAAATATTTATCAACTTAAGGGTGTTGATGGACATTGCTTCATGACTTAGATTAATGAAAGTTGGTTGTTGCATCATAGAATGTGTCATATGAATTTTGATAACCTGATGAGTATTAGTGATGTAAAATCCATGAGATGTTTACCATATGCTATTTATATGAATTTCCATTTTTAGAAGCATGTAAGAAACAACTTCAGATCTAAGGAACAATCTACTATTAGACTACTGGATTTAATTCATACAGATCTATATGGTCCTACAAGAGTGAGAAGTCTAAAGGTGAAAGATACTTTATGCTTTTTATTGATCATTACTCTAGGTATACATGGGTTACATTTCTTAGAGAGAAATCTGATGCATTAGATAGATTCAAGACATTCAAAGATATGGTTGAGAATGAAGTGAACTTGAGAATAAAATGCTTAAAATTTGATAGAGGTGGTGAATTCACCTCCCATGACTATAATATGTTTTGTGAAATTCATGGAATAAAGAGACAATTATCTTCTCCGAGAACTCCTCAACAAAATGGAGTTGTTGAAAGGAAGAACAAAACAATTCAAGAAGCTACTAGATCAATGATGACTGAATTTGGTCTACCAGAAGATTACTAGTGAGAAGCTATTCATGTTGTTGTTGATGTGTTCAATAAAATTCAAGCAAGAGCCAATAGTACTAAGACCCTCTATGAGCTATGGTGTGGAAGAATTCCTAATATTAATTATTTCAAGGTATTTGGAAGCAAATGTTATATCAAATGGGATGAAGAAAATTTAAGGAGGTTTGATGCTAGAAGTGATGAAGGTATTTTTAGATATTCTACCAGAAGCAAAGCTTATAGATGTTTCAATAAAAGATTGAGAAAGAATGTAGAAAGTACAAATTTCAAGTTTGATGAAGCAATGAAGAATTCAATTGAAGTTGATGGATATGTATCTAACAAACCTAAATGCGTAAGGATTGAAGAAGTTTTAGAAGAATAGGAAAAGGATAAACAAGAGAAGCAAAATGAAGAAGAAGATGAAGCTTAGGTAGTGTCCCCTAAGACACCTAAATATGTGTAGAAAAATCATTTAGATAGTTAGATCATTGGAGACAAGACAAAAGGAGTATTGACAAGAAGCAGAGCTATTGTTGGTTAGATAAATTTGTGTCTACTTTCTATGATTGAAACTAAGACCATAAGTGAAGCATGTAAAGATGAGCATTGGATGGAAGATATGAAAGAAAAAAATATACATATTGAGAAGAATTAAACTTGGGAATCGGTCTCTAGGCCGGTAGATAAAAACATTATTGGATCAAAGTGGGTATTTAGAAATAAGTTGAATGAGAATGGAGAGGTGGTTAGAAATAAAGCATAGATTTTCAAGAGACTTTTGCTCCAGTGGAAAGGATGGAAGCTATCAAGATGTTCATAGCATTTTCTACTCATAAATATTTCAAAGTTTATTAGATGGATCTTAAGTCTACATTTTTAAATGGTGAGCTAGAAGAAGAGGTCTATATAAAAAAAATAGAAGGATTTCAATTGTTTCATCAACCAGATATGGTCTACAGATTGTAGAAAGCTTTATATGGACTGAAGCAAGCTCCTAGTGCTTGGTATGCAAGGTTAAACTAATATTTGATTCAATGAGGTTTCAAGACAGGTACAACAAACAATAATCTATATTTTAAAATAAAAAATGATAAAATATTGATTGTGGTTGTATATGTTGATGACATTATCTTTGGAGGAAATCAAACTATGTGCAAAATGTTTGTGGAAGATGTGAAAAAACAATTTGAGATGTCCATTTTTGGTGAGATGAATTTCTCTCTTGAGCTACAAATTAATCAAACAAAGAAAAGTATTTTTATTTCATAGTCAAGTATGTAAGAGAGATTTTGAAGAAGGTTGGGATGGATGGTTCCAACCGGTATGCACTCCTACGGTGACTAGTTGAAAATTAAGTAAAGATGATGATTCACGTAAGGATGATCTGAGAAAATATAGATATATGATTGGTGGACTGTTGTATTTGACTACTAATAGACCATATTTTATGCATGCAGTCTACCTTGTGGCTAGATTTCAAGAAGATCCTAAAGAAACACATGTTGCTATTGTTAAGAGAATATTCATATATTTGAATGACACTTTGGATTATGGCTTATGGTATCCTAGGGATACTGACTTTACACTAAGTGCTTATATAGATGTAGATCAGGATGGTTGTGTAGATGATAGAAAATTACAAGTGGTGGTACATTCTTTCTTGGTTGTAGATTGGTGGAATGGTTGAGGAAAAATAAAGATTTAGTTTCTTTATCCACTATTGAAGCTAAGTATATTGCTGCTACAACTTGTTTTACACAAGTTTTATGGATGAAATAGAAATTGAAAGATCAAGGTAATGTATGATGATCCTATTTCTACCTTCTATGATAATACAAGTGCAATTACCATTTCAAAGAATCCAGTGATGCACTCATCTATCAGGTATCACTTCTTGGGAGAGAAGGTTTTGGAGAATGAAGTAAAACTTGAGTATGAACCTATGAAAGATCATATTGTTGATATATTTATGAAGGATATTCCTAAAGATACATTTTTTAATCTCCAGGAGAAGTTATGGGTTATTTCCCCTCCCTTTTTGAACTAGATGCATATGGGGATGCATCAATCTAGTGGGCCTATGGATCTATCTTTATTATGGACTGATGTTCTAGTGGCTACCTCTCAGGGGGAACAGGTAGTGTTATGTGTTTACATTGAAAGAGTATTTTGTTCTTAATGTCAAAGGGGAAATAAATGCAAAATATCCTTTTCCTTTGTCATTGATTTCAAAGGGGGAGATGAGAGAGATGTGAAAAATATTATCTACTAAGATGAGGAAGAAGTGAAAAAGGTTATTTACAAAGGGGGAGAAACACAAAGTAAAAACATGAAAGTGTTCAGAGCTATTGTGTTGTCTTTGATGGTTTTCACATCATGTGTTTCCATCAATGAAAAAGGGGGAGATTGTTACAAGAAAGAAGGTGTTTTCATTTATGTAAATTGATTATCAATTGTTTGTTCTTTTCATTGATGTCATGGAAGCAGGTTAGTAGCTGTATATGCGAGGATATTGAGAAAATTGTAATGAATGAAGGTTGTAGGTATTCAGTGGTTTCTATGGGTTTTCCTCCAAGATTTTCTCCTATGTTTGTGTGGGTTAGATATGTTGATCATGGTTTTTGGAAGCTGATATATCCAATTTTTGGGTTTTTAGATAGTTATATAGAGCGATTTATGTTCACTAGTTGTGAACTATGCTTTTCATGGTTTCTAGCTGAGGTACAGGAGAAATGTAGTTGCTCTAAATTTCTTCTATGTTGAGTCTTATGACTTTCAGTTCTAGAGTTAATCTATTATGATTGTGTTGAAGATAATTCTTTTTCTAGAAAGATTGGATTATGGTAAGGGTTGCATGTGCTTAATCGTTCTATGTGTTTTACACTAGTTTGGCTGACCTTGTGTTAAACACTACTTTCAAAGTTATTGAAGTTTGTTGGGACTTATTTAGGTCATCATCAAGTGTCTATTTGGGTCACCCTCATTCTAATTCCACCCTAGAATTTTTTGGTACTGGCCTAATTTGAATTTAAATCTGTGTGGCTGACTTTGTATATGTTTCAAAGTTGAAGATAGTATAAATATAGGGTGAGATATTGGTGAAAGGTGTATAAAGAGTGATACAAAGAAATAGAACAAGATAGATGCGAGATCTAGATGCAAATCAGTGTGTATGTGATGTGATTGTGATAGATCAGTGTGAAGTCTAATTGTTGAGTTTTTGAAAGTAGTGAGATAAAGGTGTACTCTATCAATCATTCATGTCTACAAGTGGTTGAGTGAATCATGGTGGAAATTTTTGTTGCATTGACATTGTCTTCTCTCTGTAACATATCTCTTCTATCTTATTTGTATATGTGTGGTAGTGAGCCCTCTGGGTGGTTAACCCTTGTTGGACAATGAGTCATAATCCAGACAGTGAGTCCTGATCTAGACAATGAGTCCTCATCTAGACAATGAGTCATTGTTTTGGTAGTGAGCCTCCTCTCATAGTGAACCTTTGTAATCAATTTTGATATTCTCTATATTGTGAGATAATCCTTACCATGGTTTTTCTCTTATTAGGGTTTTCACAAAAATATAGTTTTATTGTGCATGTGTGATGATTTTCAGTTTCTACCTTTGTAGTTAATGATTGATCAAATTAGCATAAAAAAGGATTTTTGATTGATTTAATTTTTGGAAAAAGTTTTAAAGGTTAATTTTTGTGACAACTAATTCACCCCCCTCTTAGTTGTCCTATTCAAAACCCTCTAGCCTTCTTCCAAGACTTTAGGGAATTGATTTATTTGGACCTCCTTATGTTGCAATAGACTTATTTAGATTAGAAAAATAACTAGAACAACTAAACTCATCTTTCATTGTGTTGATCCCTATGAAAGGTTATTCTCTCACTATACATGACTATAGATGCATCAGTCTGTGTAGCACAGTCTACAAGATTTTCTCCATACTTATAATTAACAAATTAAATGGGTTTCTCCATAAAATTATTTCACCCAATAAAAAATGTTTCATTATAGGTAGATATATTCTTGATACAAATTTGATTACTCATGAATATATTTATTCTATGGAATACAACAAAAAACCTACCATGGCTCTCCAATTGGACATATCCTAGGCTTATCAAAAATTTTCTTCATATATTCTAATGGTTGTCCTATAGAAGTATGAATTAAAAGGAAAGTTTTTGAATCTGATAAAATATTGTGTCACTACTCCCAAATTCCTAGATTTTGTGAATGGGGCTCCTAGGGGCTCCTTCCATAGTACAAGAGGTCTTTGATAAGGGGATCCTCTCTCTCTTCCCATTTATTCATTATGGTGGCTGAAGTGCTTGGGAAGAATTGTTAAAGATTGCTTGAACTTAGACTTCTCAAATGGATTAAAGTGACGTCTTCTTTACTTCTAGCCTCTCATCAATATTTTTTTGATGACACTATATTTTTTGGAGAAGGCTCAATAGTTGAAGCAACCCATTGGAAGAAAACTCTAGAAATGGCTACTTGTGCATCAAGTCAACTCATTAACTACACAAAAAATAAGCTTCATTTCTTCAATTCTAATAAATTAGTTAAGACTATGGTTACAAGGCTCCTAAGATTCAAGCTACTTCTCTCCCAACATCTTACCTTGGGCTACCTCTAATATCAAAATATCCCCCACACTCCTACTGGAATGGGATCATTGAAAGAATACAAAAGAATTTGGCAAGATGGAAGGGAAAGCTCCTTAGCCATGCTAGAAAACTTAAACTTCTTAAATCCTCCCTCTAAAATATCCAAGTGTATTTCTATCCCTGTTCACAATTCATGCATGCATAGCTTAAAAATTTGAGAAAATCCAAATGAATTTTTCCTAGAAAGGAATACAAGACAAGTCTATAATTTACTTGGTTATTTGTGACAAGGTTTGCATGCCTAAAAAGGTTGGGGGCCTAGGAATCAAAGGGTTTATTTCTTATAACAAACCCCTCTTAGAAAAAATAGGGTGGAACGTCCTTCAAGATGAAAAAGATTAGGCTGCCATATTAAAAGCTAAATACCTTGGTAATGAGGACCTAAGAAATTTTTTATTTTATTATTTACCAAATGATCAGTTGTTTGGAACAATTTGATTAAAATAAGAAAAATCATCAAATAGGGCACCGAAAGAAGAGTGTACAATGATTCAAAAACTATTTTTTGGGAGGATACTTGGAATAAAGGGCCTGCTCTTTCCTCTTTCAACCAATTCAATAATATAAAAGAAAAGATAATTTATGCCAGTAGTGAATTCATCTTTAACTATATAGAATGGAGTGCTTCTTTTCCAAATGGAAAATTTTTGAAGATCAATTTTTTGGAGGCTATCCCTTGAGTGGAGGAAATATACAAAGTGATCAAGAGCTTATGAAAAGTCTGAGAAATCAATTAGGAAATTATACTTCTTTCTGTAAGACAAGGTGGACAACTAGATAGGGTGCAAAAATACCTCTATCGTTCTCTTAGCCAAATCAACTTATATTATGTTTAAAGAGTCACTTATACCTAATTGTAACTTCAACTGGTCTCATGTTTGGAATCCTAAACGTATTCCCAATTAACTTCTTTTGGTGGATTATTATCCATGGAAATATTATTACCATTGATAACCTTAATAGATGTGGGTTCCAATTTATAAATGGATGTTAGTTGTGTTTGGAAGAAGCATAAAGCATAGATCATATATTCTTACATTTCTCCTTCTCAATTGAAGTCTAAGCTAATTTCTTTAAGTCCTTACTAGTCTATTTGGTTTTATCCTCATCTCCTAAGGATCTTGTTAATATCTAGAATAATTTTCTATTCTTGCATCCCATCATAATTGATCTATGAAGAAAAAATTTCCTATTTGTTTCTTAGAGTCTATGAAAGGAACAAAATAACAAATTTTTAGAGACAAGAAAATAAACAATATTGAGGTTTTTGTGTTGATAAAGCAACAATTGTAAGGAAATATAAATATAGCCCATTATAGTTTCTCAGAAGTGTTACCCTCTTATGAGGAAATAAGAATTATAAAATTATGGGGTATCGAGTATGATTTAACTCAAATAAACTGGACCAAAGTTCTTTGTAGGAGAGATACCAAGTGGATCCCTCTGAGGAATGTTGGGTTAAGCTTAACTTTCATGGATTTTTCAAAGGTAATTTGGGCTAGGTTGTCATAGGAGGTGTGATAAGAAACCAAAATGGTGTTCTCATAGAAGGTTATGACAAAAGCCTTGGAATTTGTACCAATATTTATGCAAAAGCTACAATGGTATGGCGGGGAGTCAAGAGACATAAAAACTAGGATATGATAATGTTACCATTAAAGGGGATTCTATGTTTATCATCAACATACTGAAAGGTGGGTCTACTATGCCATGTACAATTTCAGACATGATGGAAGAGTGTGAAGACATAATTGGAATCTTCCTTCAATGTAAGGTTTTCCACACCTATAGGGAAGGTAATATGGAAACTATTGTGGTGGCCAACAAAGACAACAATCCTTGACTGCGTGTATTGGAGATAAGAAAATATCCCAAATAATATAAAATAATTTTTTTTGAATGAAAGAATTGGTATAAAATGGGACTCTATAAAATAAAAATATTGTACTATAAGTTTTGATGTATACTATTTATTTAATAGTTTTGATTAGCAGTTTTCCCCTTTTATTATGGGATGGTACCATAATATTTGAAACATGGGGAAAGGGGGGATCCTTCCCTAAAGGTGAGGAAATGTGTGATCAAGGGAGCATGTCAAAGAAAAAGGTTATGTTCACTTAATCACAAATCCACCTTTCCCTTGTTCATTAGGAAGATGGATAGTTCCACAAATGATTAGAATTGAATTACAACCCTTAAGGTGAGTCAAACCTAGGTTTTGGACACTATGTTACCTTGGATTCCTTATGAAAAATGACTAAAAATTAGTTTTGGCAGAAAGATAAAGGTGTTTTAACAAAAAACGCTATAATATCTAACACTTAGAATATGAAGTATTATGATAACACTATAAGAAATAGCAATTAATCCACATATCTGAGAAGCTTAGGATGGTATTTACCTTGCTCCAAAAGTGTGTTTCAGGCTCTATTGAAGGATGTATTTTCCCAAGGGAAAATGGGTCTTTGCATCCTCTTCTTAAAAATCAAAAGTTGATCCTATAACCCTCTATCTTCACTCTGCTCCTGTACTTGCAAACCCTCTTGACTCTAGATCAGTAGCAAAAACTAAAAAAAAATGTTTCTTTTGTATAGGGGTTTGCCTCAATCAAACCCCAAATTTGGTAATTAAACCTTGATGAAAATATAAAAATTCAATAAATAATAGCGTGTGAAAGCCCTAACCTTAAGTGCATGTAAGGTGATAAGAGATAAAATGTCTAAAAACCCTATTCAAGTGTGCTAGTATAAGATCCCTAAATGAACACGAAAAATGACAAAGACCTAGTTAGGGAGAAGTTATAACACCCTAATAGATCTGAAAATTGATTATACCTTGCTTTAGGTGGCTAGTAGAATGAAGATTTAAGATGGGAGCACTTAGGAAACAAGTCATTAGGTTAGGGAAAATGGCTAGGTGTACATCCCAAAACCTAGAATTTATCATGATCCACCATTGGCATCAATCTTCAAATCATGAACAATGCCTGATCTAACTTGGAAAAATGAGCTTGAAGGCTTGGAAAAAAATTGAAATGTTGCTCTAAGTCTTCAACCTTGCTTTCTTGAACATTCTCTCCTTGCTCTTGAGTGTTAATCTTGTGAGTATATTTTTAATCTCTTGTCAACCTAGTTTGAAATGGTGAAAAGACTAGGCTTTATAGGGTTCTTCTCTAATTTCTTGATTATAAAATCTCAATGGCCAACCTTTGAAAATTGAATTTGGAACATTAAAATTCCATTGAAAACATATTTTAAATTGGGTTGGCACCTAAAGTGGACCCATTTACCCAAGGGTGAATGGGTCTTGACCTGAATTAGTAACACTCATTTATTTTAGGACCTTTATTTCATTAAATGCATTTGTTCAACGAGTGTTGTGGTGTCATAAAATGATAAAAATATGACTTAGGATTCATAATAAAGGGAATTAGGGGCCTATTTTGAAGGTTAAAAATGCATAAAAGGAGAGGTCACTAAAATAGGTCCAAATGAAGAGTGAAATTATAAATTAACTTAGAAAGGAGTATGATTTTATACACTACATTTAGGGCCCACTTTAGCAGCCATATGACACTACATGCATATTGAAGCTAAAGTACCTTGAAATTAAACAATTCTTTATAAAAGGATACTCATATGGATTAATTTTCAGATAGGGAGAATGGAGCCCCAAATGTAGTCATCTATGAAACCACAATGTAAGGAACCACACCCTACAAAATTGATTTTTTAGCTGTTCAAAATCATCATATCAAGCTTCTACAGAGAATCAAATTCAAGGGTAGATGTATGCCCCCTGATTCTGCTTACTTTATGGAGGTGGAATTAAGGTAGAAATCTAACCTCATTGAATTTCTTTGTGTGTAATAAGGAATTTATACAATAGGGTATTGAGACTATACTACCACATATTGATAGACATTAGATAAAATTGGGGATAAAATTATGAATCCAACACAACAAATGGCATAAAAAATGGAGTTCTCTAGCCCCCATTATGTTGGTTTAAATGCAATGTGCTTTCTTTAATAAATTTGAATATATATTAATGAAAATGACAATTGTAACCATCATTTTGACATTTACCTTTTGAAAATTGTAATGTTGTAGAGAGGAATAGACATGCCTAGCCAATGTGTGTACCGGCCACCCAGATTAGATGTTTTATGAGAGGAGGTTATGCGAGGTGAGCTCTGATGCATGGTGAGTCCACTATACACTCTCTTTCGATATGATTTTATTCTCAACATTCATTTTTATGCATTTTTAGTGGTTCTAAGACCCTATCCAAAATTATTGCAAAGCATCCCATTTTGGCGCAAAGTGTCATAGAATGGATAAAGTATCCTAGACCCCCCATCTAAAAATGACCCAAGCGTCCAGTTTTGGCCAAAGCATCGCATGATATCTTAATTTTAATTTTAATGGTTCTATTAAATTTTTAGGTGTATTATTAATGTTTTCTCCCATATTTTTTAGGTTCCACCACTTGCACAATATTGCCTAGGTGGCCATCCTTTTACCCTTCTCTAGGAGCAAGTGATTTGATTATCCAAGGAGAAGGTCGAGATATTACATAAGAATGACCTATTTTGGATTCACCTAATGCCTTCTGTGAGGTATCATGATTCTATGGTGATGGAATTGGTCGAGATATGGAATTTCAATACATGCACATTCCATTAGCCTTCAGGTAATATGGCAGTTACATTGGAGGAAATTCATCAGATCTTCAAGATACCCATCCATGGATAGGAAATCTATTTCAAGGAGGGGCAGATGCACTGAAAGGTGTAGGGAGACATTCATTATTGTCTCAACCACCTTACAACAACTATAGAGAACATGGGACCTCATGTCGAGCTAGAGTGGATGTTATATTCACATGCACCCCTGTTACGATGTATTATGGTGATCATAGTAACTTTAGAATTAGGTCTAGGTGGACATGGCACAACTTAGATGGGGAACTCGTACATACTATTCAGTAGATGGATCAAAATAAGACAATCTATTCTTACAGTTTTAGTATGTTACCTCATCTATACTATGATCTCAGGTATTTTGTAGATAGGGACTTACAAAAAATTGTGCATTGTATGCTATTATAGGTGTGGTCCTTTGAGCTTATCATGTGCACGGGGTTGATAGGTTATCCCACAATAGTGGCTATTAGTTACACTTAAGATTTTAGCTACACATTGAGACAAATTTGGTAGGTTAGGAGTTTGTTATATTTTATGGTTAAGTTTGATCTGCCAGAGTGTTAGAGCCTTTTTTTTGGTTGTCTTTTAGGTTCTGGTTGTGTGCCCTTATTTTTCATGATATAACTTTAGCTCTGGGGTGTGTTTCATTTTGGCACATGGGTTAAATGGGCTCCCACAAGGGTTGAGCCCCGCGTGCTAGTTTTCATCTCCCCGATGGGGTGGCTTGTGTTAGGGTTTTTCCTAGTTTTTCTCTTCCCCGTTTTTGGGCCTTTTTATTCAGTTCCCCTTTCTCTTTTTCTTGCCTTGGATTTTATTTTATTTTATCGGAGGAAAAATGGATGCTTGAACGGAACTAGAACTTTTCCAAATTCTGAAGTTCTAGTTCCTGTTCACGCATCCGATCCGGTTTCGATTCCGTGTGATTGAAGTTTTATTTCCTTTCTGCCCTGCATTAGTCGCTGGTCGTTTTTCCTCTAGGCGTTCTTCCCTTTATTTTTTTCTTTGTCTCCTTTGGTGGGCGCGAGATCAGAATGGAATAATATTTTGGAACCTTTCTCATGCTTATGGTTTTGGGTTTTGCTCCAACCCCGGCACCGCTCGCTTTGTTTTCCTTTTGCTTTTGGCGGGGGCGGGGCTAGGTCGGGGGTTTGTCTTGGAACTTTTTGCGAGGTTCTTGTTTCCTTTTGTCTCTGCCCCCACGGCCTTTTGGTTTTGTTTTGGTTCCGGCTCCATGTCCGCTGTCTTTTGCGGAGGTAGGGGCAGGATCGTTTTGGGTTTGCGGCCTCCTTTTCCTCTAGTCGTTTGTCTTTTGTTGGTGACCTATCCACCCGGTTCGTTCTTCACTTAAGTGGTTCCCCCGACCCCCGTTCTTCGTGGTTCACTGGCCCCTTGTTACCGCTTTCACCGGCCTTGTTTCCCTTTGGCATAGGTTTCCTATTGTTTCCTCGACCCGCTATGCATTCTTTGCTTGCATAAGTCTGAGTTGCCTATTGGCAAGACTTATCATTTATCACAGCGACTGGAATTTATTTATAGGTGGTTGTTGGTGAGACCTTGGTTTTGTTGTGGTGATCGAGTGTGGGTTGTATCGGCAAAGGCTTGAGGCATCGATATATGTCATAGCGAATCTATTGTGTCTTGCCGACGGTACCTTGTGGTTCGCTTTCGGCGTGGGTTATACCTTTTGTTGAAAGGTCTTGGCGATGTCGGCTTGTTATGTCAACCGGTGTTTTAGGGTTCTTCGATATGGCTAATGTTGCTTCGCTATAGTGTCTCAGCGAACTCAGTGTGTCTTGTCGATGGGGTTTAGTACATGACTTTCGGTGTAACCCGATAGAATCTCTATGATGTCTCCCCGATGGTCCGATCCTATGGCGACAATGTCAAAGGAAAAGTGCTTTTTGGTGAGAAAAACCTTAAGCTGTAGCGACATGAAAAACATGAGGGGACTTTCAAGGAAAGGAAATTACATCTACAGGAGGTCTCCCCGAGAGTGATAAGCTATAGCAACTGTGAACAGAACAAAAGGATTGCTTCGGTGTGAGGTGTCCCCCTGTCTCGGCGAATGGAAAGAACATAAAGGAAATACATTTCGATGAAGCATTTTGAACCTATATGACATCTCAATGATAATAGCTAATGGAGATTTTAAAGGCGGTCGTCTGATCATGGACGATCAATGGTCAAGTTTCAAGCTAAGCCACGGTCAGGGTTTTTGTTATATTCGTGCATGAAGACCTGAAGCATTCATGGCGACAGGTGGAATGTGGTTGGCTCAACCAAGCTAGCATTCATGGCGATGCGACTCTTGTACAAGGATGACATGGCTTGAGTATAGGCGCTTGGATTTGGTGGCGGATTTGACATTGATGGCCTGGCTTCATTCATGCGGGAATGTCTTTCCTGCAGCAACCCAACCAGTGACATTTATGAGGCCAGAGAAGTAGTTGAAGAACATGGCGATTAGGGTTTGACATGGCGTTGTTGTGGCTCTAAGCTGGATGGTGTTCCCGAAGCTATTTAAAAGGAACTTCTGAATCATTTGTAAGGGTCTTCGGCCAGAAATTAGAACAAAAATATGAAGAGAAGAGCACTAAGTCACAGAGTCAGGTTTTTACCAGATTTTGAGGTCTAGGGTTATAGTCTATAAATTGTGAGGTCTTGGACACATGTATGAATCTGAATGTATAGATTGAGATCTTTAAGTCTCTCCTTTGTATTGTGCGTATGGATTGTTAATGAAAGTTGATCAAGGATCACTTATTTAACCATTTTAATGTAACGTTTTACTGTCTATTCTGGTTGTTGCTCTTATTCAAGGAATAAGTTAAATGCTTTAATCATATCAGAGATTCATATGTATGAAAGGAGGATTTGATAAGTAGTCTTATAGATCTGATCACTAGTTGTGAGACTAATAAGGTTAATCTTGCAAAGACTTTAATGTCCAGAGTAATGGCTCCTTCTATTTGCAGATTATTGTGACTCCTAGCCCAATGGATATGGCACTGATATGATATATGCTATTTGTCTTTAGGGTTCTAGTCTTCTTTCTCAAGATCAATCATTTTATTTAATCAATCTTGTTAGATGTCTTGCCCTACCTCCTAGTTGCTACAAGTATTGTGTTACTGGGAATCTAGCCATATTTGAGGTTCTCAATACTTGGCATCATGAGTCATCTACTATAAAAAGCAATGTCTAGTCTTATTTGAGGCATTGTGTGGGTATACCCACCCTAGTTCTGTAGAGCCTAAAGTGCAGAAGATCTCAGTCTTTGACTGAATCTTTTCAGTTGGTACAGGTCCTTCGAGTTGCCCTTGATTGGAGATGGCTACTCCATAGGTAGAATAGGAGACCAACCTGGTTGCTCATTAAAAACAACCAACAAGATGGCGACTCTACTAGGGATTGACTAGACTCTTGCCTTATCAAAGAGTCATATTTGTTTGCCATGTTGGTTAGGTTCAAAGTTTGAAGAATCTTTGGCCTGGAGAAAAGCTTTGTTGTAGTGAACCTGAAAGCTACAAGATCTATGGTGCTCTGTCGGATGGAACTCAGAGAAAGATTTACATGTAAGTTAGCTTCATATCATTTGAAGTTCTTTCCTCTGCAAAGATGTGGTGACTCTATCAAGGTAAACCCATTGAAGATTCAAAGAATAGTTCCATGACTGCAATGTTTCTAGGTATTCTTCATGCTTTTCGAACAAAAACTTTATTCCCCTTTATTTGGTGAGATCAAGCACTAGCATCAAGGGAAGTTTGAATATTGCAACTGGATAGTTGTAGAGGGATAGGTTTCATTTGCAAAATGCATTGTTGTCCTATTTCTCCCTCTACAAGCTTTGATACCATGCTTAAGGAACAATATTTTCTTCATAAGAGAGAGTATGATAAGGAAAGATACAACCCTTTGGATTTTGATAAAATCCAGGGTTACCCACATGCTGCCCCTAGGAGAATAAAAAATTATTTACCCAAGTTTAAAGGTGGTGTTGAGGAATCAACATCAAGACATATTCAACTTTTTATTGATTTCATTGGACACTGTCAGGTTGAAAAAGAGGATGTGGTCATGAAGCTATTTGTCAGATCTTTAGAAGGTGTGGCTGATGATTGGTTCACTTGCTTACCAGTGCACTCCATTGTTTCATGGTATCAGCTCAGAACTTTGTTCCTTGATACCTTTGGTGATGTATCTAGTCTTGGTAGAGGTCAAGAAGAGGAAGAAGTGGTTGAGAGGGTAGGACAGACCACTAACCTACTAAGTTGTAAACAAATATCAGATTTGCTAACCACAAAATATCAAAGATGTGCACACAACAACTCTAGGTTGTTTTGGGCAACTCATATCGGTCTTGACGATGAGGACTTGCAGCATGCAAGGTATGATGCAAGTGATTCCGATGCTCCTTCTAATGGTGATCTTGTAGATCATGATGACACTGATTTCAGTCTAAAATCATATTGTGCTTTTGAACTAGAGTTGCTCAATGATGAGCAAGATTGGGATGATGATGACAGTTGGATAGCCCATGAGGATGAGTTAGATTCCTTTGATGACTCTCATTGCTAGCATGATGAAGAACAGAGCCAAGTGAAAAGAGGAAGTGGGAGTAGTAGTTTAAACCATCATTACACTAATGATGTGCCTCCTCCTACTGAAAATGATATAGAGCAGTTGCAAGATGTGTCGAATGGTGAGTGTATTCCTTGTATACACTTGATGAAGTTTTCACAAAATGTGACAATATGTAGAGCACTGGAGCTAGTTGTTTTCAGCTTCAGGGTAATGTAAATAGTGAATATGACAGCTTGTTGTCACATTACAGTCATCATTTTGAAAGTATGCCTGACTTTCAAATGCATAAGGATCATGTACATGTTTATAATGGTGAATATGACAGCCTGTTGAGAGGTACTAAAATGTTTTATCAGGAATCTATTTGTGATCAGACTATGTTTTCATATGGTCTTGATCAGTATTCATAGGTATTGCCACATGACACAAAATCAAAGAATCAAGAGTGTGGCAATGATAAATTTTACTGGATCTGGTTGCCAGTTGAAGATAAAACTAGATAAAGAGAAAGTTTTCACTTGCACAAGGGCAACCTGACACTTATGTTTGCAGAGGTACATTCATTTATATTGTTGTAGATTGGTAGGGGCAAGCACAAGTTAGGGAATGTTAGCTCATTTAGTAGAGTTGTGTTTGACAGGGGAAAGCTGTGGCTTCACATTTTCATTTGGTGGCCTAGTGTCATCAAATGAAATAAAGAATCAACCATGTGACTCTGGAATTTCCTATTCATGGACAATTCTTGAAGTGGTGCTTCATCTGAAGCATTTCTTTTTCCATGAACATTAGGTTAGGTTTTTGCTTTTCTGGTCGGTTTTGTTTTGCTATGTCTGCTAACCTTGTTCGGTTAGCTCCTCGTTGTTTTGGGTTTCCTTTTGTTCTGGTCTGCTCTCCCAGTGATCTGAATTCTTGTTATGCCCACGGGGGGCATACATCCCCAACTGGAGCCTATGTTAGAGCCTTTTTTTTTGTTGTCTTTCAGGTTCTAGTTGTGTGCCCTTGTTTTTCATGATATAACTTTAGCTCTGGGGTGTGTTTCATTTTGGCACGTGGGTTAAATGGGCTCCCACAAGGGTTGAGCCTAGCGTGCTAGTTTTCATCTCCCTAATGGGGCGGCCTGTGTTAGGGTTTTTCCTGGTTTTTCTCTTCCCCATTTTTGGGCCTTTTTATTCGGTTCCCCTTTCTCTTTTGCTTGCCTTGGCTTTTCTTTTGTTTTATCGGAGGCAGAATGGATGCTTGAACGGAACTAGAACTTTTCCAAATTTTGAAGTTCTAGTTCTTGTTCACGCATCCGGTCTGGTTCCGATTCCGCATGATTGAAGTTTCATTTCCTTTCTGCCCTGCGTCAGTCATTGGTTGTTTTTTCTCGCTGCATTCTTCCCTTTGTTTTTTGCTTTGTCTCCTTTGGCGGGCGCGGGATTGGAATGGAATCAGGTTTTGGAACCTTTCTCATGCTTATGGTTTCGGGTTTTGCTCCGACCCCGGCGCCGCTTGCTTTGTTTTCCTTTTGCTTTTGGCGGGGGTGGGGCCGGGTCGAGGGTTTGTCTTGGACCTTTTTGCGAGGTTCCTGTTTCCTTTTGTCTCCGCCCCTGTGGCCTTTTGGTTTTGTTTTGGTTCCGGCTCCATGTCCGCTGTCTTTTGCGGAGGCGGGGGTAGGATCGTTTTGGGTCTGCGGCCTCCTTTTCCTCTGGCCGTTTGTCTTTTGTTGGTGACTTGTCTGCCCAGTTCGCTCTTCACTTAAGTGGTTCCCCCGAGCCCCGTTCTTCATGTTTCACCAGCCCCTTGTTACCACTTTCACCGGCCCCGCTTCCCTTCGGCATAGGTTTCTTGTTGTTTCCCTAACCCGTTGTGCGTTCTTTGCTTGCATAAGTCTGAGTTGCTTATCGGCAAGACTTATCATTTATCATAGTGACTGGAATTTATTTACAGGTGGTTGTCGGCGAGACCCTGGTTTTGTTGTGGCGATTGAGTGTGGGTTCTATTGGCAAAGGCTTGAGGCATCGATATATGTCATAGAAAATCTATTGTGTCTTGCTGACGGTATCTTGTGGTTTGCTTTTGGCGTGGGTTATACCTTTCGTTGAAAGGTCTTGGTGATGTCGGCTTGTTATGCCGACTGGTGTTTTAGGGTTCTTCGATATGGCTAATGTTGCTTCGCTATAGTGTCTCAGTGAACTCAGTGTGTCTTGCCGATGGGGTTCAGTATGTGACTTTCGGTGTAACCGGATAGAATCTCTATGATGTCTCCCCGATGGTCTGATCCTACGGCAACAGTGTCAAATGAAAAGTGCTTTTCGGCGAGAACAACCTTAAGCTGTAGTGACATGACAAACATGAGGGGACTTTCGGGGAACGGAAATGACATCTATAGGATGTCTCCCCGAGAGCGATAAGCTATAGCGACTGTGAACAAAACAAAAGGATTGCTTCAGTGTGAGGTGTCCCCTTGTCTTGGCGAATGGAAAGCACATAAAGGAAATAAATTTTGATGAAAATTTTTGAACCTATATGACATCTCAACGACAACGGCTAATGGAGATTTTAAAGGTGGCCGTCTGGTCATGGATGATCAACGGTCTAGTTTCAAGCTAAGCCATGGTCAGGGTTTCTGTTATATTCGCGCATGAAGACCTAGAGCATTCATGGTGACAGGTGGAATGTGGTTGGCTCAACCGAGCTAGCATTCATGGTGACACGGCTCTGGTACAAGGACGGCGTGGCTTGAGTATAGGCGCCCAGATTCGGTGGCGGATTTGACATTGATGGCCTGGCTTCATTCGTGCGGGAATGTCTTTCCTGCAGCAACCCAACCAGTGACATTTATGAGGCCAGAGAAGTAGTTGAAGAACATGGCGATTAGGGTTTGACATGGCATTGTTGTGGCTCTGAGCTGGATGGCATTCCTGGAGCTGTTTAAAAGGAACTTCTGAATCATTTGTAAGGGTCTTCGGCCAGAAGTTAGAACAAAAATCTGAAGAGAAGAACACTAAGTCATAGAGTTAGGTTTTTACTAGATTTTGAGGTCTAGGGTTACAGTTTGTAAATTGTGAGGTCTTGGACACATGTATGAATCTGAATGTATGGATTAAGATCTTTAAGTCTCTCCTTTGTATTGTATGTATGGATTGTTAATGAAAGTTGATCAAGGATCACTTATTTAACCATTTTAATGTAACGTTTTACTGTCTGTTCTAGTTGTTGCTCTTATTCAAGGAATAAGTTAAATGCTTTAATCATATCAGAGATTCATATGTATGATAGGAGGATTTGATAAGTAGTCTTATAGATATGATCACTAGTTGTGAGACTAATAAGGTTAATCTTGCAAAGACTTTAATGTCCAGAGTAATGGTTCCTTCTATTTGCAGATTATTGTGACTCCTAGCCCAATGGATATGGCACTGATATGATATATGCTATTTGTCTTTAGGGTTCTAGTCTTCTTGCTCAAGATCAATCATTTTATTTAATCAATCTTGTTTGATGTCTTGCCCTACCTCCTAGTTGTTGCAAGTATTGTGTTACTGGGAATCTAGCCATACTTGAGGTTCTCAATACTTGGCATCAGGAGTCATCTGCTATAAAAAGCAATGTCTAGTCTTATTTGAGGCATTGTGTAGGTATACCCACCCTAGTTCTGCAGAGCCTAAAGTGAAAAAGATCTCAGTCTTTAACTAAATCTTGTCAGTTGGTCCAAGTCCCCCAAGCTGCCCTTGACTGGAGATGGCTACTCCATAGGTAGAATAGGAGACCAACCTGGTTGCTCATTAAAAACAACCAACACAGAGTAGGAAGACATTATATGGAGACCCTATAGTTTCATACTGCAGTGGCTAGATCTGACACAACAGGTTGTTAGGATGTAGAGACATAGGATCTTATTGAGGAAACATGATTATATAGTCATTCCATTATACTATTATCACATCATGAGGCAGTTTGGGTAGAGGTAGGTAACTCCTAGGCCATGACCTACATACCTAAGAGAATCATGGAGCAACGCTCGTCCAGGAGACATTTGGCAACCTACTACTGATGATGTCATTTTTAGTGATATGGATGAGGATCCTGACGTGCCCCTAGCATCAGATGAAGATGGCATAGGTTCCATTATAACCTATGAGCAATGATGGGTGGGTGATCCCACAATATTGGGTTACACATTTTGGCCAAACTTGACATTGAATTGAACATTTTTTACTAAATATTCACTTTTGGACACCTATAGCTGCTAAACCACGAGGAATTTGAAGATGATACAAACTAGTGATTTGTTACATTTTTTCTATAGATTCTAAAACTTATTTTTTTAAAATTTTGGAATCAAATTGCATTTCTTTTTCCATCTCCTTCGATAAGTAGTTTTTAATAGTAAACAACATTTTTAAAGACTAATGTTTACTATATAACACATAACCTTTTTTCTATGAAGGATGAAATTCTATTTTTTTTTAATTTAGGTTTATAACTACAATATCTATCTCATTCATTTGGCTTTGTAGTGTTTTATTGAATATTTTTTTCTTAATTAAGTTTTGAAGTCAAACCAATTACAATTTAGACAAAGGTTTATTGTATAACACATAATATTTTTTGTATGTATCAATTTTTTTTTTTGATGGATCAAGGACATCAATACCAATAGAATAGATATTTTTTATATTTTTTTTGGTAATCTACTATTTTCCCATCTGTGCAGAACAAAGAGCTTGATTTTCAATGAAGAATCTACATTCATAAGAAATAAAAATAAAATATAATAATCAAATTAATATATTTGAAATTATTCTTTTTGGGAAGTTCATAATAAGGACTACATACTTACAAAACATAAATTTTAAATTAATTCATTTGATCCCCCAAAAAGGTAAATCAAAAGTTGTTTATTATCAACATTTTGATAGGTGAAGAGGAGACTCCATTATAAGTATGGTTAAAAACTATCAGGGTTCTATCAAAGGGGGTTTGATCAAAGGTGGTTTGATCAAATCCTCTTCAATTAAAATAATTTAAATAGAACCTTTCAAAGCTCAAATCTTTATATTTTCTAAAAATATGTGATTTCAGCAAAAATTAGGATGTCTTAGAAAGTGGAATCCATTACTTTTACAACACTCGAGTGGGAGAATTACCAACAACAATATTTCGTATGTATCACCTTGATGGAAATGCTAGAGCTCTTCCATGTCATAGGGATGAGAGAGAGGATGAATCCATGGATGGGGATACAAAGCATGAGGAAAAGTAGCTAAGATGGTAGATGAGGATGAGGAGGAGGAAGAGGAGTAGTCAGAGAAATATGAGCCTATTGAGCCGATGGATATTGTAGATGCCCTCAAGGAGAGACCCTTAGTTCCTCTCATAGTCACCCAATCATGGCCAGTGAGTGTAGTAGGTGTTGGTTGTTTTTTAAGGAACCAATCATATCTCACCAAATATCTATGAGTTTGCTAGACACAATTTTTGAATATTTGAGAGATAGATGGCCAACTGATGAGATGAAGCAATAATGCTTCCTCTCTTGCATTTCAAGCTCTGCAAGACCTGGGAGGGTAATCCCACAATGTATATCTTATGACTCTCCTAAACAGTTAATTAATACATTGAATAACAAAGAAAATGTATTCCCATCAAAGGCCAAATAGATGATATCCTTCAAGAAATTGGCACTTTCTTTAAAAAATTAAACACCTAAAGCTGAGATATAGTAAAATATGGACCACAACGAAAGGTAGATCAATTTAAAGATTATTTATAACTAATTTTATCAAATTCGATAACTAGAACCGGGGGAAATTCATATAAGACATAAGATCGGTGCCATATCTATGGGCTAGGAGTCAAAGTAAATTGAACTGCATGGTAAATTTTATCCTAAACATCCATGATATACATGATATTGCTTTACAATTCACAAATTAATGATCAAATTCTACAACTACTTATCAGATCCAATTAACCTACATATGAACTTATGATTTGATCAAATCATTTTAATTGACCCATGGGACCAAAGCTAAAATAAAAACACACATCAAAGTGTAATGGAAATGAATATTAATGAAATGATCATTGATTGGAGTTTTCATTAATAATTCATATGTAAAGAAAAATTGGAGAGATGATAGACTTTAGAAACTTGCATTATCATAGAGATATCCTTAGGAACCATACAATTGACAAAATTCACTAACTAGACTCGAAGCTTAAGATAAAGACTTCAAACATGCTCTCTTTGTGTTTAAAATTTGCATAATTCGGATCCAAAATTCAACGAGAGACCCATACTAATGGCCATGAATTCCATTTTATGAAAACAAGGGAGAAAAAAACTCTTTCAGCCAAAAGTACACATCCCACATTTTAATTGGACTACTACAACACATATTCCCTTTTCAGTTATATTTGTATTTTCAATTGGAGGGAACACACATGAGAAAAAGATTATCCATTTGCTAAAGAAAATAAAATGGCCTTCCAAAATGCACTTTATTGGAAAGGAGTAACCTTCTTACTACTGTAGCAGCTTCACTCCATTGATCATAGTGAAAAAAATGTGTAAAGGTGGCAGAGGTAAGCCAATGTACAAATCAAGATCAACACCAATCCAAGTCATCACTAATCAACATTTATTTGTTATATTGTGAATAAGGAGAAACATATGTTTATGCATTGCAATTTATGAGGCCAGACCTATACTATACTTGACCAAGTATATGTATTCTCCATCCCTTGTATTCACAAATCCAATTCATCAATAAATACTCTCTTCCATTGCTCATATTCAACATCATATGGCCAATTGAAATCAATAATTTTGTCCATCTTGTTCCTGTATGGAGAGTACTTTTTCATTACTAAATTGTATTCCTTATCAAAATCCTCAACAAAGCTGATGATGAAGGAAAATTTCTCCAAAGAATCTTTCAATATTTCAATGCCAACCTTCTTACAAATAAGAGCTACTTGAGAGACAATTGTAGTGTCCACTTGGTCATTCCACATTTGTAGAGGTTTTACCTCATCATGTGTATGTTGAATTTCAAGAAACAATGTCAAGTCTGCTTCATCATACTTAGACTTCAATTCTTTTATTTTTTGTTCTAAATGGGAAGCATACCCCTAAAACTTTTGTTCTTTAGCCTCACTATCAAATTTATAAGTTAGGACCACCCTTGGATATCTATTTTCCCACTATTTATGCTTGACTACCATTAATCTCTAATTCTCAACTCTATGAAGCCATTTGTCTAGAATTGCATTAGCTAATTCCCTATCCCCCTGGGACAATCTTATTGCTTGCAACATCAAAGAATAGTTTGCATGAACACTATTCAATTTTCCTTGAATATTTTTATTAAGATGCTTCAAAATAGTATGAACAATCTTATAATTGTTCTTATACATTGTGTCATGCACTTTTTCAAGTAATTTCTTGTAGACCTCAATTTTTCAGAATAATTTTCACCTCGTAAGCTCATTAGATGGAGTTGCACCTGATGTACTTGGCTCCTCAACTGTGAGTGTCTCTTGACCCATATTATAAGGAATTATTGCTAGAGATTTCTTTGGTGGACGAGGAGGGGTAGGCGTGGTATGAATTAAATTGGCTGGGCCTTGACTTCTCAATACCTCTAAATGTTGCTTCCACAATGCTATCTCTATTTCCAATTTAGCAACTCTTTGTTGACTCTTATTATATTCATCCACAAGTTCATTATCTTTTCTTCTATATGTATCTCTTTCAGTGGTGAGGCTCTCCACTATTTATTTTGTGAACTTAGCAACATTTATTACTATGTCAACTACCTCTGATGTTGTAGTGTCTACCACTCTCTTTATAACTAGTCACCCACTAAAATCACTTGGTTTTGTAACCACTAGCTCCCTAGATCCCAAGGAAAATGACCAAATAGCTAAGGCAACCCATTCTTCACTAAATGTTGATCCTTGGAGAACCAATTTGGCCTCCTCCTTAGTTTTATATAAAGGCCTTTCAAACCTCCTAATGGTATCCAATACCACTTCATTGACAATGTCCCACTCAGGTAGGAATAACACACCACTTTTCTATACAAGGGCTCTACCCTCTTTAGGTATGATGTTTTAAAATTCTTTCCTCATTTCATTCCTTACATTGGCTTGGATAGTGCTTTCAACTAGCTTGGGATGTAAACTTCTCTCATTAGCAACCCCTTTTGCATACCTTAAAGCTTTTACTCTCCACAAAAAATCTCTAAATTCCCTTGTTTCAATGAAAGAATCATCTTCCATGAATTCTTTACATGATTCCTACCTCAAATCATCTACACTATTCAAGCCTTTGGGATCAAATTTTCCAAGTCTAAGATCATTTCCTCCTGAAGTTGAGGGAATATCCCTAATGGGAGATGAAATTTCTTGCTACATTTCTTCAAGAGTAATGAGAATATTATCCTCCTCCATGTCCAGATAATCAACTACCTTTTCCACCTCAAGCTTTTGCTTCTTCATAGGTGGATATTCTAATGGAGGGGGATCTCTTGGGGATGAGTCTATATGATTAACAACAGGAGAGGAACCTCTTGGTAGAGATGGCACTGGCCTCATAGGAGAACTTACCCTTGGCCCCTAGGGGTTGGAAAATTTTTCTACTTCTTCACTATCTCCATCCTCCTGGAGTAAATCCTTATCTTCTTTAGTGGTTGGTATGTAGGTATCTCCTCCAACACCTCATTAGGATCCTCCTCAAATGCCACTGATTTCCCTTTATCCATAACCACATTCTTTTCCCTCAAGACTCCAACAATGCTCTGAAAATTATCCAAAACATGCATAATCCTATTGAAATCACCACTTATATTTGTCACAGGGTTAGAACCAAGATTAGATTTTCTAACCTGACCCACCATTTTATTGAAAGCCAAATATTTTTCTTTTCTCTCATCCTATTCCTAGAGCTTAAGAACATTCCTAATTACATCCTCAGGATAGTAAAAATTATGCACAAAAACACCACTCCTATTATTTTCCTTTAGCGTAATAAAGCCCTTAGGATCATGGTTCCTTGGGTGTATAGGTTGTAAGGTGCAAGAAGTTTCAATAAATTTGTCCATCCTCTTTTATCATCACAAAATCAACAAAGGTTGTGTGCTCTGGGAAGAATGAACCCTTCCTCAAGTTATTAGGAAAATGTTCCATTTGAGAGCTTCACAATTGTCTCATGATTTCCAAGAATTCAATTCTTAGTGGCACATCCCTTGGTAGTATAAATGGAATGACATTTGTTCCATAGACCTTGAAGATTGTCATGTGGGGATATCATGTTATGTCTCCCCAATTATGACTCAACTTAAAATACACTCTCTTTTCCATGGGCCTCAGGAAGTAATGGATTTCTTTCGAGATATGGGGTGGATCATACACTAAGAATCTTCTCAACTTTTAGGAAAAACCATTGTGAAAAACCACATAGTTAAATTTATGATCATCCTTGTCTAGAATTTGGGTCCAACACTAGATAGGAAAATCAATACCATCTTCCCTTTTCTTCAATGTCATGTCCTTCTCAAAGTTCTTCTCACACTTGTACAAGAAGATATGTATCAACAAAGAGTACCACCATAAATATGCCCAATTCTTTCCACTTTTTAGCTCAACCAAATCCTTGTGAATGTGTTGTGATAGATATGTGGTGTGGTCATAGACCACATTAAACTTTGGGTATTGCAGATGGCATGCCATGTAACAATATTCCTTCGAAAGAGTGTCACGTGGAGTGAAACCAATGATTTGGCATAAAGAATACACATTCTTTTGGAAGTAGTTGTAACAATATTTTATGGGGAAGGGTTCAATTTCATCCCTACCAATCTTTATTTTATTTCTATTCTTTCCCATCCTAATGCAAGTGATGTGCATGGGAAACATTGAAGTTTTGAGTATCACCTTAGTATTATCATACTCCTTTCTAGAAACATCCATGTCAAGAGGAATCATATCTTCGCTCCATTCATGTAGTTGGAAAATCTCTACATTTTATTCTCTCATTATTCTCAATATTTTTTTTCCATCAAATGTTCTGACCATCTTGGTGACTGGGTCATATCTTGCAGCGATTTCCTTCAAAAAATATATAGCCATGTACACCTTGGAAACCACCAAATTTCCCATGTCAAGTATCCAAGGGTTATAGATAGGAACCCCTAGATTTCTATTCCTGAACCAGTGTTGTAACAATTGCCATCCTATATAGGGAACTTCTACATCCTTAATGAAAAATTGATTATCCATCAACTTATCTATAATTCTATGACCATAGAATATAACCTTTCCCTCACCCTTATTGTTTGTGGAGGGTTTTAATTGGTTGACTTATTGTAGGACCAATCTAGTTGAGGTTATAGGGCTATTGGTTTGTGCTTTGGGCACCATTGATAATAAAATTAATTCAGGTAAACCTAGGGTTTTGGTAGAGATGGGTTCAAGACTTAACTTCTCAATTCAAACCTAGGGCTCAACTTGAAGGTGCAAAATTCAAAAGGTTTGATAGAATTGTGATTTATTTTAGTCACACGAAAATCCTAATAATGATCACTTTGAACTATGAAGATACTGCTTTCAATCTCCAGTGTGCTCCAAATTTAATTGCAACTCTCAATTATGTAGGAATTTATCATTTATGTCTAATTGAGTGAAGGAAGGTAGCTTTTGAGATCATTTCCACCATTACTACTCACTCGTGTGAAGCAATAATGACTACCATGGTCATACTTTCAAGTTTGAATCTCCACCATCAATCCCTAGGTGATATGGCCTTTCAAATGAATTAGATCAAGTCAACTGAGTTTGAATTCATGTCATCATTGTGCACCAATCCATTGGACAATACGAGCTTTCAAATTTGATACCAATCATCCAATCCTCATGACCCACCTTTTCTCATTCCAAGAAATAGTGGAATCCTCATGGCAGCAACCTGCTAACACCGTGGCTTTCATTAAAACCTTATTTTAATCCTGTGGGGTGAGCAGGGAATGGCTAAGATTTCATCTCACCATCGTATCCCATCCATTGATCTCAAATCTTTAGAACTTCAGGCTCCCCACTGAATATGAGGACCCATAGGTACAACAATACATGCATCAATAGCTTGCTGACCCCGCAAGTTTCACTATGCAATAATTTTAACCACACGGGTGTGGAGGGGAATGACAAGGATTAAATATTGTGATCGAACAATGATCAATTCTGCACATGCAAATAACATTATTTTTAAAAATGGGGCCATGACTAGGTTGACAAGACTTCACCCTTGGGAATAAAAACTTAGGACTTAAGTCTTTTAACATAAAATATTTCAGCCCAACTTATGCATTATTAAAAGATAGACTAGAGTGTGATGACCAACAAACCAAGGCAAAGGGGCCAGTAAAGAATTTTTTTTGAATGACTCAAGTTAAAATGTAAATTATCGGCAATAGGCATGATAGGTCAATGCAAAAATACAACCCTTAAGGCATATGACTATGAGATTTTGAAAAGGGGGGTTACATCTAAAACCCTAAACCCTAGACATGGGCATAGTAGCTCAGAAACATGATAAGATGAAGCCAACTAGCATATTTTTTCAAAAATTACAAGTAGAGTTCTACCAATGGCTCACACTTGAGGATGCCTACCTATGGCAGGTATGGTAAGAAACTAGATCTCAAGGTGAAGCAGACCACCACATAAAAACCAAAAAAACCAAGGATCTTTCCCAAACTAGGAAAGAAAACACAATAGAAACCAAACACATCACACCTATATAAACTAATTATAGGGATATACAATGTGCATGGAAAATAACCAATTTAATGAGAAATAGGACTTCAAAAACTATCCATGTATTGGAAGTTCTAGAACTTCACTTTTCAATGACTACAAGAAGTATGAGTCCTCCCCATGTGTATCTACAATCAAATATGGCCCAAGCCACAGGGGATCAAACTTCCCATGTTTTCATTCATCTTCCATCCTTGTATTCCATAATAAGACCATACATCCAACTTCAAATTTCCTTTAAATGGCTCTTTTGTCATACAGGTGCTTGACTTTAAGTTGTAGCTTCTCATTTCTTTTACGAGCTTCTCTTCTAGTTTTAGCAAGCTCAATTAACTCTTCCATCCTGTGTTGCATCTCACCACAAATGTCTTCATCATAATCCTAAACAAATTTATATATCTTTATCAGGTTATTAAGAGGTATCCTTGCTTCCACCCCATATACTAGGTTAAAAGGTGACTTGCCAATGTCCTTTTAAACTATAGTCCTATCCTCCCACAATGCGAGTTGTAGTTTTGAATCCCATGCCTTCTTGTTACTCTTGATCATCTTTTTGATGATCTTGATTAAACTTTTGTTGCTGGATTATGCTTGTCCATTTCCTTATGGGTGATAAGGAGATGAGTAAGAAATATATATACCCTACTTATTGCAAGTCAGTAAACTCTTCAGATATGAAGCACATGGCATTGCCAAAAATATTTCTTTCAGAGACTCTGAATCTACTCAATATATTATTCATCAGGAAATCAATTACCACTTTTCTTATCACCTTTTTGGTATGAATAACTTCTACCCACTTTATGAGGTAATCTATTGCAACAAGGATCCAAATTTGTGAGCATCTTTGAACATAGTTGGCCACTAGAAGCCTACCCTTAGTATCTTGTAAGGAGTTTTTTTTCCATGTATTGGCCTCCACATGCTCCCTTGTGAATTTTAATCAAAAGGTCTTTTGCTTGGTCTCCATCTACACATCTGAGCAATACACCCTCTTGGCTTCTCCACCAGAGTTCACCATCAATAATAATGTATTTAATATCCTCTAGTTTTAGAGTTCTTCTCTCATTGTTAAGCATGCCTTAGGGGCATTGCATAGTCTGCAGGTACTCTACAACTCTTCTATACCATCCATAGGTTTGCATGTCACATATGGGTGCAACATTCTCATGTTCAACTTGATTAATTTGATTAGCCTCCAAGTTGGTCTCAGCCAGATCAACTTGGATAGACATTGACCCCTTACCAGCTTTGTAATCTGGATGTCAGTGTTGAAATCTTGGATCCTTTTGATCCATCTGCATCTCTGGCCTGTGGTCTTCTATTGGGTGAAAATTTCCTTAAATTCCGCACTTGGAACATAAGCTACAACATTTTCTCTAGTCAAATATAGTCTAAATTTTTTAACATCCTTTACCAGGGCATAGGGTTGCTTCTCTATGGCATCGTATTTAGGCTCAGTAGCCTATAGGGACTTTATATAGAATACAATACATTGCTCAAATCCTTCATCATTCTTCTATAATAATACTCTTGCCATTGTATGAAATGAAGCAAAGGTGAACAATTGAAATGGATTTGTATAATTAGGAGATTTGAAGATAGGTGCTTCCTCGATTGCATCCTTTATTGCTTGAAAAGCCTTAGTAGTTTCTTCTATCCATGATACCTTCTCTCCTTTCTTCAATATTTTATAAATGGGCCTGAAAATTTTAGAAAAAATTAGTAACGAATCTTCTTACAAAATTAATTTTCCCAAAGAAAGAGTGGATCCTCTTCACATTTCTAAGTTGTGAGATTTTATCTATAGATGCAACCCATTTAGGATCAATCCTAACCCAATATTTTGAGATAATATGCCCTAGTAGCTTACCTTATTTAACTCCAAAAGCACATTTCTTGGGATTCAAAGAAATACCACATTCCAAAGCTCTGATAAAAATTGTTTCCAAATGAGAACAATGATCTTCTTCCTTCTTACTGTGAGTAGTCAGGTTATCTTGATATATTGCAAGGAAGAGATCAATAAAATCTGCAAAGGCCACATCCATGGCTCTTTGAAATGTTGCACTAGCATTCATTAGGCCAAATGGAATTCTCACATATACATAGGTTCCCCATGATGTAGTGAATGTAGTTTTGTACTTCTTGGATTCTCTCAGCATGACTTGATTATATCTTGAGAATCCATCCATCATTGAGAGTAGTTCACACCATGTGACCTTTTGCAACATAGCCTCCATATTAGGTAGAGGGTAATTGTCTTTTAGGGATGCTACATTTAGATTCCTAAAATATACACAAATCCTTAGATCACCATTCTTTTTCCTAACACCTAGAACTAAATTTGAAACCCATGAGGAATGCCTGATTGGATTGATAATCCTAGCATCTCTTAACTTTGTGAGTCCTTCCTACATTTTCAGTTGCAGAGTGGGATTTATTGGCCTCTATTTCTTCCTGAACGATTTTACATTAGGTTTCCAAGGGATTTCATGCTAGAAAATGTCTCCCTGTAAGCCTTTAGGTCATCATATGACCATGAAAATGCATTCATATAATTCCTCAATAGGGTGATTAGCATAGTTATCACATGAGGTTTCATCCTCTTCCCTGTGTACACCTTCTTGGGAGCATTCTCTGTTCCAAGATTTATTTCTACTAAATCTTCCCTATGAGAAGATGTTTTCTTAACACTTGATTTATTAGGGCCATCAAAGGACCCCTCTAATGTAATTAGTCCTTTGGGAATCTTATTGGTTTTCAATTGAATCACCTCATTCCCAAATAATGTTTCTTTTCTATCGACCTCCACCACTAATGAGCCAAAATCAATTTCTTAGCTTTCATATTAATCAATGCAATGTAGGAATTTAAATATATCATTGTCATCATTGAACACTTTCCAGTTGCAAATCTTTTTGGGTACTATAGGCTAAGTATGTACTTCTATTCTCAAGATGCCAACAAAGGTAACATCATCTAATCTAACAGCAATATTAGCTAACAAATCTGCCTTGAAATTTTGTTGCCTTTGTATCCAGTCTATGATAAAAGCATCAAAGGCTTCAATAGTATCCCAAATTGAATTACTATATTACTTAAGCATTTTATCTTTAGCAAAAAATCTAGAACTAACCTGGGAAACTACTAATTCAGAATCCCTCAATACTTTTAACAACTTAATGCTATGCTTTGAAGTTAATTTCAACCCAAGCAAGAGAGTCTCATATTCAACCACATTATTTGTATAAGAAAATTGTAACAAGGAGTACTTGAAGGTTGTACCTTGTGTGGTAATGAGAATAATCCCTCCACCTAATCCCTCCTTAGAATAAGCTCCATCAAAGTACATGGTCCAAAGAGCATCCTCTTGTGGTGTACCTAGGACCTCCCTATCAATTGGTGCAGGCTGGAATTCTTCTTCTTCTTCTTGTTTCAATTCTTCGACTTAGAAAGTGTCTAAACTAGTATCTACAAAATTGATTATTGTTGGCTCTTTTGGCTACTTTGCATATTCAATCATGTGGCGAACTATTGGTTCTCTAGCAATATTAACATCCTTTTAGTCAGTTGATATAGTGGCAAGTGACATATCACATTGTATACTCCCACCCATGGATGCACTCCATTATCTTGACAATAACATACCAAAAGTTCGTGGAATGTCCACTACTATGATACTCATGAACAACTCCTTCTTAGGGAAGGATAACAATTTATATGGAACTCTATTAATTACTCCTATAACAAGAACCTCTCTTGAGTCCATAACATAGTATTTCCCATAGGTTCTATCAACCTTCAAGCCCATTTCTTCCATGATTTTTACAAGCATCACATTGTTTGAGGCCCCTCAATCTACCATGCAATTCCTAAGAAACTTTCCATCAATGATCAAGCTTAGAAAAAATGGATTGACTTGGCTTAGATTGGCAATAACTATGGTTCCCAGATATACTTTAGGATTTTTAGTAATTACCACTTTCACCTCAACATTCTTCTCTTGAATTTTTCTTGATTGAAGTTGATCAGTCATCACTTTATCCTTCCCACTCATAACAATATTTTTGATTAGAGAAACATTCTTATTCATATGCTCATCTATTCTCATCATTTCTAACAATGGGACTGTGACTTTAACATGAGACAATACTTGGAACATATCTATAGGAGAATAATTTGCAACTTAGGGAGTATTCAATCCTTAGAGGTTACCTTTTCATCTTGTATCTTAACCATTTTAGTACTCAGCTTTGGATCCTTGGCCTTCACAACCTAAGGAAAACCTTCACCATTAATTTTAGCCTTAGTTCCCTTCTTAACCCAAATTCTCATCTCTTTACCTTCTTTAGGTTTTGTCTTTTCTTTCTTATTTTCTTTCTTAGCTCCTTTGCTTTTTGCATTGTTCTCCTTGATAAACATGCTATGAGGGCTACCTTGATTACCACTTATAGTCCTATTTCTCAAATGAAGAGTGTTCCTCACTTGAGTAGCCAATTCAATTGTGTATTTTTTAATTTCCTTGTCTCAAGGTCTTCTCAAAGAAATATTATCTAACTCAAGAGTGTAAACAATGCATCCATCCTCTCTTTCATCATCTGAAAACACTTTTTGATGGTAAGAGTTCACCTCTTTCCTCTGAAAATCCACATCACTTCTATTAGGCTCATCATCTGAGGAGTATTCATCACAAGAAAAATCTGATTTGGTCATAAGCACATTAACAATTCCCTCATGCTCATGGGGAGAATCATAACCTCCTTGATCCTCTGGTAATTCCTCTATTGATCTAGCAATAGCACACTATTGTGGAGAGTGAGGAATTTGACACGCTCCACACCATGACAAGTCTTTGGTGACATTTTTGGAATGCTTTTGCAAAGGCTTAAGTGTGCTTTGAACATTTTTTTGATTATTGTTAACTAGTTTCCCATTATTCCAGTTAGTATGGTAGGGGTAGTCCTACAATCTTGGTGGCCTTTCATTTCCTTGGAATTGTGCCCTATCATTTTTTGCTACCTTCTACAATATACTAAGAACTTTATCCAACTTCTCATTAGGGGATGCAACTTTACCATCCTTTTCTTTTTGAACTTTTTGATTCTTCAAGGGTTTGGGATCATCCCTTCTTCCCACTTTACCTGATGCTCACCTATTCTTTTTAATAATTATTGCGATTTTATAAGCTTCTCTTAGATGTTGTGGATTTTTTTCTCTGAGTAGATAAAACATTTTTTAATCATATGTGTTGTAGTACACCACAATACATTAATTCTCATTGGCCCTCAAATAAGTAGGTACTTCATACATAGCCCTTTGGAACCTTGCATTGAATTCAATTGTCATTTCATTATGACATTTCACAATATTGTTGAAATCATTTAAGCTAAACCTATGATTGGTTTAGTCTCCATATTGTTCTCTAAAAATCTGTTAGAAAGAGTCGTTTGAATCAATGCTCTCATCAGGCAAGCTCCTGTACCAGTCCCTAGCATCTTCAGTTAAGGATTGCATAAAATATTTAATGGAAACATTGTCATTCCACAACTCAAAATACTCCACAAAACTTTGAAAATATTTTAAATGGTCATCACCATGGAGAGAATTATTACTAATAAACTTAGGTACATGCTTCCTTGCATTATCTGGAACTAGATTTGGATATCTTGGGATGTTCTCAAAACATTGTTTCCTATACCTATAAATGTGCAATAATCTCCTTCCAAAAGGTCCTTCTTCCTCATTTTGGTTGTCATGATTCCTTCTTCTATCATTATTATTTTTAGACCTTCTCAGTTGGGAATCATACTAGTCATTAAAGTGAATTGATCTAGCCTTGTTTTCTTGCTGTGAGGATGAAATATAAATATTTTCACTAGATGATAGTTTTTCATTTATATTTGGACTTGAAGATGATGTGCAAGCTTGAGGGTTGTAAGTCTCAGGGAAAAAATCCTTTATAGTGGATTCTAGGAAACCAAGTTTCCTTTTCACCTCAGTGTTTACAACCAGTAATTCCATCTCTTTCACTCTTTTTTCCAACTCTTCATTTTCCTTAATTAGCTTATTAGCTTGTGAGGTAGAATAATTCTATGATGTGTCCTTCTTAGAAGGACCTCCCTCATTTATCTTCACTCCACCCATGGGTTTCTTTCCTTTGTCAAAATTGTGAGGAACATGGTTTGTATTATCAGGAGGAGGGTTAATTGGGATGGAAACCTATTCATCAATGTTGGTCCTTGAATTTACAACTGAAATATAAAAAAAAGAACTATAGGGTCCTTGGTTACAATTTCTTCAATAATAGGACCAGTTGTCTTGACAGTTTTAGTTGCTAATCTGTCCAATTCCTTCATTTCCTCAACTTTTATTTGTAACATATATCTCTGCATCATGGATTCCCTTATCCTTTTTTCTTTCTCTTCATCCCTCTTCTTTCTATTCTCATTGCATCTTAGGTCTCTTTCTCTAAGTTGTTGCATATCATTAAAAATTTCTTCCTCCTTTGGTAATGTAGTATCAACATTAGATGCTACTACAACTTTAGCTTGATTAGGAACATTGTTACAAGGATATTCATCAAATCTAGTTAACAAGTCTAGAGAATTGGGAGTATATGGATGAGAAGTTTGGGTCAAATATCCATTAGCTCTAGCACATCTAGCACTTACATTATCTCTTTGAATTCTATCTCTTTCCCTTCTTTCCATGGATTTTAAGCCTTGGTCTAAGGGTTGCTCATTCACAACAAACTTCATTAAAACCTCTCATCTCTCAGATGAAGTGTTATCACAAAAATATAACAAGTTTCTTTCACATTTAGAACTATAACTAGAACAAACCTCATGTTCAGGAGTTGGATGGGGAATAGACTTGTTCTTGCATCCTTTGCTTTTACCCATTTTCCATGATTGTTCTTGGAAAGTTCTCCTTTAGCTTCTTCTCTTGATGCTTCTTCATGTGGCTAGGAGTTCCTCACATTTGTGTTGGAATATTCTTCACATCTATCAACCTTTTCAATTCATTTCTATTCTTCTTCTTTACTTCTTTGATTTCTTTAAACATCGACACACACTAGTGTGGAGAATTTAGAGTCACCACCCAAATTCCTTGGGACAAATTTGTAGCAATTTTGTTACAATTTATGCAAATTTCACAAGATCCTTGGAAACTCAGACATACTTCGATAAATGTGAAATTCTTTTAAATGAATTTTGAGCACAAGCTTTTTAACAAAAAATAACGGGAAACTTAGCATAAACATTGGTGTGACACTTAGCAAAGACTTGAGCAATATTTAGTTGAAACATCAAATAGATTGACTCTATTGGTAAACATACCATATATTATAGTGATCTTTGATAAGACACTCTGGAGAAAAAATATTTTTAAATCTTATGTCCCCAATAGAGTCGCTAATCTATTGTTTATTTTTTAAAGAACCAATCAGATCTCACCAAATATCTATGAGTTTTCAAGACTCAATTTTTGTATATCTGAGAGATAGTTGGACAACAAATGAGATGAAGCAATAATGCTTCCTCTCCTACACTTTGGGCTCTCTAAGACCCAAGAGGGTAATCCCACAATGTATATCCTATGACTCTCCTAGATAATTAACTAATACATTGTATAACAAAACATATATATTCCCATAGGAGGCCAAATAGATGAAATCCTTCAAGAAATTGGTGCTTCCTTTAAATAATTAAACACTTAAAGTCGAGAATATAGTAAAATACCGATGAGAACAAAAGATAGATCAATTTAAATATTATTTATAAGTGATGTTCTCAAATTGGATAACTGGAACCAAGGGAAATGCATAAAAGACTTAAGATCAGTGCCATATCAGTGGGCTAGGAGTCCAAGAAAATTGAAGTACAAGGTAAATTTAATCCTAAACATCCATGATTTATGTGAGATTTATTTACAATTCACAAATTAATGATCAAATTCTATGACTAATTATTAGATCCAATTAACCTGCATATGAATTTATGATTTGATCAAATCATTTTAATTGACCCATTGAACCAAAGCTAAATTAAAAACATACATCAAAGCGTAATGGCAGTGAAGGTTAATGAAATGATCCTTGATTAGAGTTTTCATTAATAATTCAGATACAAAGCAAATTGTATATACGATAGACTCCAACAAAAAATCATTATCATTTAGATATGCTTAGGAACCATACAATTTACAAAATTCACTAACTAGACTCGAAGCTTAAGATAAAGACTTCAGACATGTTCTCTTTGTGTTTACAATTTGCATAAATCAGATCTAGAATTCAACAAGAGACCCATAATAATGGACATGAATTCCCTTTTATGAGAGCAAGGGAGAAAAAAAATCTTCCAAAACAAAATACACATGTCACATTTTAATTGGACTGCTACAACACATATTCCCTATTCAATTATATTAGCATTTTCAATTGGAGGGAACACACATGAGACAAAGATTATCCATTCGCTGAAGAAAATAAAATGGCCTTCCAAAAGGTACTTTATTGGAAAGGAGTAACCTTCTTACCATTGTAGCAACTTCATTCCATCGAGCAAAATGACAAAACTATGTAAAGCTGGCAAAGGTGAGCCAATGTCCAAATTAGAATCAACATCAATCCAAGTCATCACTAATCATCATTTATTTGTTATATCCTAAATAAGGAGGAACATATGTTTATGCATTGTAATTTATGAGGCCAAAATACTTGACCCAGTATATGTATTCTCCATCCCTTGTATTCACAAATCCAATTCATCAATAAATACTCTCTTCCACTGCTCATATTCAGCATCAGATGACCAATTGAAATCAATAATTTTGTCCGTATTCTTCCTATATGGAGAATACTTTATCATTACTAAATTAGATTCCTTATCAAAATCATCAAGAAAGCTGATAATGAAAGATAATTTCTCCAAATAATCTTTTAGTATATCAATGTCAACCTTCTAGCAAATAAGAGCTGCTTGAGAGACAATTGTAGTGTCGACCTAGTCCTTCCATATTTGTAGAGGTTTTACCTCATCATGGGTATGTTGTATATTAAGCAACAATTCCAAGTCTGATTCATCATACTTATCCTTCGAGTCTTTTATTTTCTATTCTAAAGGGGTAGCATACCATTGAAACTTTTGTTATTTAACCTCACTAATAAATTTATAAGTTAGGTCCACCCTTAGATATCTATCTTCCTACTATTTAGCCTTGATTGCCATTAATCTAAAATTATCATCCCTTAGAAGCCATTTCTCTAGAATTGGATTAGCTAATTACCCATCCCTCTAGGACAATCTTATTGTTTGCAACATCAAAGAATAGTTTGCATGAACAATGTTCAATTTTCCTTTAATATTTTTATTAAGATGCTTCAGAACAATATGATCAATCTTAGAATTGTTCTTATACATTGTGTCCTACACTTTTTCAAGCAATTTTTTGGAATAATTGTCACCTCATAAGCTCATTAGATGCATCTGCACCCGATATGCTTCGCTCCTCAACTGTGAGTGGCTCTTGACCATATTATAAGGTACTATTTCTAAAGATTGATTTGGTGGAGGAAGAGGGGTAGGTGTGGTATGAGTTGAATTGGCTGGGACCTAACTTCTCAATACCTCCACCTATTGCTTCCACAAAACTACCCCAACTTCCAATTCAACAACTCTTTGTTGACTCTTATTATATTCATACACAAGTACATTATATTTGCTTCTATATGTATCTCTTTTAGTGGTGAGGCTCTCCACTATTGCTTTTTTAAATTAGCAACATTTATTACCATGTTAGCTACCTCCAATGTTAGAGTGTCTTCCACTCTCTTTATAACCAGTTACCCACCAAAATCACTTGGTTTTGCAACCACTGGATTCCTATATCCCAAGGATAATGATTAAACAACTAAGGAATCCCATTTTTCACTAAATTCCAATCCTTGAAAATCCAATTTGGCCTCCTCCTTAGCTTTAAATAAAGGCCTTTCAGACCTCCTAATGGTATACAATGCCACTACATCAATAATTTCCTAGGCTCGAGTAGCAATAGCACACCACTTTTCTATACAAGGGCTATACCCTCTTTAGCTGTCATGTTTTGAAATTATTTCCTCATTTCTTTCCTTACATTGGATTTGATAGTGCTTTTAGGTAGCTCAAGATGTAAAATTATCTCATTAGCAACCCTTTTTGCATACTCTGAAGCTTTTTCTCTCCACAAAAAATTTCTAAATGCCCTTGTTTAAATTAAATAATCATCTTCCATGAATGCTTTACATGCTTTGTGCCTCAAATCATTTGCACTATTCAAGCTTCTGAGATCAAATTTTCCAAGTCTAAGACCATCTCCTCCTAAACTTGAGGGAATATCCCTAATGGGAGACAACATTCCTTGTTGCATTTCTTTAGGGGTAATGATAATATCATCCTCCTTTGTGTCCAAATAATCAACTACCTTTTGCACCTAAACCTTTTGATTCTTCATAAGTGGCTGGTCTGATGGAGGGGGATCTCTTGGAGGTGAGTCTATATCAATAACAACAGGAGAACCACCTCTTGGCAGTGATGGCACTGGCCTCACATGAGAACTTACCCTTGACCCCTTTGATGTAGTAGGGGTTGGCAATGTTTTTTACTTCTTCATTGTCTCCTTCCTCCTAGAGTAAATCCTTATCTTCTTTGGTTGTTGGTAGGAAAGTATCTCTTCCAATTCCTCATTGGGATCCTCCTCAACTTCCAATGATTTCCCTTTATCCATAACCACGTGCTCTTCCCTCAAGGCTCCAACAATTTTAAAAAAAGTATCCAAATCATGCATAATACAGATGTTCAAATTATCTTGATTGATATCACACACTTGATCATGATTCACTAACGTGAGTTCTTCTTGAATCACTTCTTTACTAACCAATTAATTGAATAATCCTTATTTAATTAATTCATCAAGATTCATCTTTTAATTAAATAAATATACTTTATTTGGTTAAATCATAATTAATCTTTGATTAAATAAATCATTTTTATTTAATTAAATATTAATGTTTCTCTTTTGATTAAATAAATTATTTTATTTGATTAAGTCTAATATCCTTCATTTAATTGAATAAATCAAACTTTATTTAATTAAAATACTAATATAAATTATTCCTCTCATTTGATTTAAATAAATCTAAAAATCTAAATCAAATGTCATATCAACTAATTCCATCTAAAGTTAATTAAATCATAATTAACTCTAACTCTAATCCTTGAAACCTTTAGCTTTTACAACTTGCACATATAAATCAATTTACTTGATTTATTAATTCTTCTATTTCTAATAAAAAATGGCATCTCTTTGGAATACTCCCTCAATTTGAAATCTCCCTCCCAAAAGGACTTGTCCTCCAACATGGCATTTATAACTCTTACATGTCCTTTTTCTTGAGCCAAGTGGCATTAACTCATCTTTCAACTCTTCCTCCACAAGCCATCTTTTGAATTTAAAATTCCACCTAATTGTATTAATTTGAAAATTGATCAAAATGTGCTCCACCTCTCTTCAATAGCATGTTGACAAGTGGCACAAGGGTATTGGTCTATCTTTAATCCCACATTCTTCATATTTCTCATTTCTCCATCCTTCTTTCCTATAAATGGAGGGCTTCTCTATTGATTTTAGATCCACAACTTTATGCAAGATTACTATAGACAAATTTTGACCAAGTTCATAAAAATTTCATGAAATTTTTCATTTTTTTTCATCAATCTTAGTTAGGTTATTGGAAAATTTCATGCGGGATCACACAATCATCATCAAGTTCATTAAAAGATTTGCAAGAAATTGGGAAAGGGATTCTTTCCACATCAAAGAAGCACCAATTCCCCCATGGGATGCTGGTTTGAATGTTTTGAACAAGATTTAGTAGCTTTCATTTGATTAATTTTTCTTTGTTTCTTGTTCTTGGTGTTTGAATGAATTGCATAGGGAATGTTTGTTTTAGTTTTGTTTATTGACTAACATTGGGTTTTTTGATCATGTTTTAGTGGGTCTAGACCAGGAATTCACATTTTGGTGCTAGAAGGAGGGCACACCTTTCAAAATTAACACTTTTTTGGTCAAATTCCACTATTTTTTCAAATTTTGTGTCTTCAGGAAAGAGCAATGTTGGGAAGGACAAACTACGATGCTATCAGTCCAATGCCACTATATAGCAACACTATCTACACTCCAAAATGTGACGTTGAAGCAATTATCTTGAGGTCGGACCAGTCAAACTCCAAAGGGCGATGCTGGGCGAATATAGTGACGCAATCACAATCTCTTTTTCCACAGAGTGACATTGACTTCTCCAAACAGTGATGCCTCTTTGGATTGTGACACTAGAGTTGGGTAAAAGGTCAATTTTCAAGTTTTCTTTCAACATGTGCTTTTTATATTGATCACCTTTGACTTCTAACCTCTCTTGTGGCTCTATTTTCTATAGGTTAATCAACTTGTGTAGGTTGAGGTGATCAAGAAGGGAAGGAGGAAACAAGGACAATTTTTCTTATGACATTATCTCATGATTATAACAAGTGTTTTTAAACACTTTGGGAACAATTATAATCCCATCCTTAGGATATTGTTATCTTCAATTTTAGGACTCAAATAAATTTCTTTTGGATTTTAAAAAGAACAATCAAAGGGTTAAAAAGAACATTAAGAACTTACTAGATTTGGTTTTGGATTTATGAATTGAACAAAACAACTCCAAAAATTTCATCTTGGTGCTATAAAGAATCCATTACTACTTTTGAAGTCTAAAATGAACATGTATCTTTATTATTTTGTAGTCTTTTTTACAAATTATTATCATTTAAAAGGTGTATGCACTTCTCTCGTGCTTCACAAAAATCTTGAGAATCAAAAGTCTTTTGGTGATATTAGGTTTTCTAAAAGATTGCCTCCACACTTCAAATTGGGCTTTAAAAATTGAACAAATCTTGCTGGTGTGAGTGAGTGCATTGCATGTTTTCTCTCTTTGTTCACATGAACAAAGATTGATCAAACTACAGATGCTCTTAATCACTTTTTTTTACCTTTAGATGGCCTGCCTTGGTGGGGAAAGAGTACTCACCCCAAGGGAATGATCCAAGTGGTAATGAGCATAAGCCAGGCTCTTCCGAACCACTATACAAATTTATGGTTCCAAGGAAAGTTTGTAATCAACTTAGTGATGCATGATAGCTCTCCCCAAGTATCTTTATGATGCATAAAGCCCTTGTTCTAAGGGTTCGGATACCTCTTGAGGGAGTTTATCATTGTGTCCTTTGAACTGAATGCCCTTATTATGAACCTTTTTTTAGTAGCCAAAAATCCCAACATTTGTTGGTGTTAGGAGGTTGGACCTCTAGAGTTGTCCCACATACTTGCAATTCTTTGTAGAGATGATAATTTTTTCATGGGAGATTCATGAGAACTGAGGCTTGGATGACCTGTAGAAGTGAGTGTCGTGGAGGGGAGCCAGTGTGGTCAAGCTTCTAGTCATCCGCTCTGAATAAGTGCATCTAGATTTATCCAAGTGGGAATTCAACAAATATTTTCCTTTCCATCCTAGGATTGTGCAATTTTGAGTCAATTAAACACATTATTTGGATCCAAAATCTTGAAAAAAAATATTCAACAAGGACATCAAATTTCAAACCTTCAAAAGAATAAAATACCTTTGAAAGAATCCAAGTGTTATTGCTTGTGCCTTGGGATTTTATCCTTTGAGGCTTCTAAGTATTTGGATTTTTATCCCAATTTGCCCTCTAAAGTCAACATTAGGGAACTATTTCCTTGATTTCCTTGATTTCCACATAATGGAATTTTTGGGATAAAAATAAATTGAGACATTAGATATTGAGTTCAAAAATATAAGCAAGAAAGTGTTTGTGGTAAAAATAAATCATTAAGCAAGATAAGAAACAATTTAACCTCACATGTGCTTCTTCAAATGATTTCCAAAAAGATAAAAATCCCAAAAGAAAAGTCTTTGTGCAAAAGTTTCAATTTTAGGTGTCATACTCAAAAAGCCATCAAGAAATACATTAGGAAGTGCAACCAAAAACAAAATCTCAAGATAAGCAAGAAATTCACAAGGTTTTATAGACTCATTCCTTTGAACAATGCAAATATGTATGCTCAATTTTAACCACTTCTTGGTTGAAAATTTCTTGGAAGTATAGAATTTTCTTCAATACTGAGATCTTATCAACAAAATTCTCTCTAGGTTCACTTAGGATCAAAATCAACATTTTCATCCATCCTCAAACATCAATCAATATCCATCTCACAAAAAAACTCTTGAAATCTTGGAAAAATCCTTCATACTAGACTTTTGGAAAATCCTTTGAATCAAATAAAAATCAACTTGTTTGGCTAAGTGTGTGTGGATGCATCCTTCAAACACTTAGTTAAATTATCACCTTGTGGAAAAATTTATTCCAAGACAACTTCTAACCTCTTGGATTTTATGAGTTCATTATCAAATCCAAAATCAAATCCAAAATCAAGTCCAAATCAAGTGAAAATCAAAATCCAAAATCAAACCCAAAATCATAAATCAGAAAGTCCTAAAATCTAGTATCTCCTTCAAGGTTTCTTAAGTGTTCAATCATTCATGTCATTCACCTTTCATTTATCTCGTCACCATCCTTTGATCCTTAACATCTTAGACTTTCTTTCTTGTACCTAAAGTTTAGATCAATCCAAGGAGTTAGAGGTTCACCTCCCACATCCCTAAAAAAATGATCCTTATTTTATGGTCCAAACTAGATCTCAACACAAGAAGAACATGGAAACAAACAAAGAAATATCCACTTCAAGTGACTTGATTCAAACCCCACTTGAAGTCAACCCCATTGGATCTAGCAATCCCCCACTCAAACTTCCTCAACTTCCACAGATCTTCAAGAGGGAGGCTACCAAGTGGAGGATATCATGGGTATGTGCAGGATCATGATGGGCCAAAAAGTGGCAATATGATGGGTATTTGTAGGGTATGTGGCTGCCGACTTTTTTTTTACCCAAAATTGATGAAATGAAAAGGGTTTTTAAAGGATATTCTCAGCTTTCCACCAATATAAATTATGCTTTACTTTGAATTTAATAAACAATTATTATTCATTTTCTATTAGAATTATGACTAAAGTCCTAATTGACCCACTGATTGAAAAAAATCTATAGATTTCAAATGGTATAACATTTTTGGAATCCAAAACATGCATCACATTCTATGCTTCACATACTATAGGATTAAAAAAAATAAAATTGAATTTCATAAATTTTTGACTGAGTTAAGGTGGTCAGACATACAAGTTTTTATATTTTTTAAAAGTTGTAATAAAAAATTCATAATTAATTATTTACTTAGAAAAAAATTACAAAAATATATGCATCACATCCAGATATGAGTCCTCTACTTATTTATAAAATATTATAAAAAAATATTATCATTTTATTGTGGTTAGGGTGGTCAGACAGACACCTACTTCTTATTTTTTCCCTGAAATTTAAGTACTACTACATTGAAATTTCAAATTTTCACCAAATATTTTTTTTTCTTTTTAAAATAAACCTAGTAGTTTAGAAACTACATTCAATTGTCTATAGATTCTATTCTTACATATTTTTGAAATAATATAGATAACTTATTCAAATTTTTACGTCAAGTTGCCTAACTCTAATTTTTCTGATTTTTTTGCCACTTAAGGGCCTGTTTTTCCCATGATGATCTTGCACATACCCTCATTGACAATGTCATATAGATTACAAAAGATGAAATAATAGAAATGGTCCAAAACCCCGAAAATCACAAAATTGCCAACTCAATGATGAGGCTTAATCCTTCACAATACATGTTAGAATTGGAAAAGGAGCTAAACTCCCTTCTAACTATGATATAAGAACTATTGTGGAGAAACCTCTTGGGATTATGCAGCTGGTCTCATTCTCACCTTCATTCCAAAGCATCATTCAACCCATCCCACAACCATTTTCATCTCATGCTCCAAGTCAACCCATAGTTACCAAGGGGAGTTCATTGCTTCATGCACTTCAAACACATCCCCTTGTAAACAACCAAGACTTGGATCCAACACAATTTTGGGTCAACCTGTCCTGCTAGATCCAAAACACCCATGCATTATGCTTATCTTTCATGACATCAACAATCCATTCACCTTCTCCGCAACATCAACATATCCTCTTAACACACAAGTATCTCTCCCCATGACTTCAAAAGGACAAGAGGGACTATTTGGACAAGGGGGGATATTTCATCCCTCATCATCATCATTTTCTCAAGGAAACACATCACCCATCTTCTCACCATTTCCCCCTCTACCACTAACATCCATACCAATCCTCGGTTTAGGGCAACCCCTTTACCAATTCTCAATCAACAAAATCAAAAAAATCCTCCAATCGTAAATCAAACCAACATACCAAATCCTCTGATCATGCCACCAATATCACAACACTAGGTGGCACCAATCCAAACAAGACTAACAAACAACACATCATCTACAACACCCAAAATACCTCAAAACATGGTCTCCCAAGGACCTACCATATCAATCGCACCATCTACCACACAAACTCCTATCTTCAATCCAACAACACCTCAACAACCACCTCAAAAAAATCTCATCACAACATCTCACACCATTTTGAATCTACCACCACCACCACTAAGACAAAACATGGTAAACCAATACAACATCACATTGCAAGTAGCTCAACAAGCCTACCAAAAATCACTTCAGTAGTTTGAAGCTCAACAAGCCACACAAGCTGCACAATAAGCTGCTCAACAAGTGCAAGCACAACAAGCTGCACACTAAGCACAACAAGTTGCCCAAGCACAAGCACAATACTAAGCAACTCAACAACAAGCATATCGGCAAGACCTGCAACAATACCAAGTGCAATAGGAAGCAACTCAACAAGTAGCCCAACAACAAGCATTGTTGATGCAACAACAACAAGACCAACAAGTGTTGCTAGCACAACAACAATTGCAAGCATACCAACAAGCATTCATCACACAACAAAGATTGCAACAACCTCACACAAACATGTAAAACACTCCACCCATCACTTAATTGATCAAACCACCCCAAAACAAATTCATCTCACCACCTAATCAACAAAATGATGTGATGACACAAATCAAATTACTCTCACATCAAATGTTAGATCTCCAATCTAGAAAAAAAAAAATGCTAAGAAAATTTTGCCCCTATCCATTCGACAGAAGCATTGCAATGGTGTTGTTCACAAAAGGGTTTGAAATCCATAAATTTTACAAATATCATGGGAGGGGTAATCCTGAAGATCACATCAAGAAATTCCAAGTACATTGTATGGAAGTTGCATACGACGACACATATCAAATGCAACTATTCCCTTGAAGTTTGGATAGACTAGCAATGGAATGGTTCTCTCACCTTCCTCCTGGAATCAAAAAGTTCCAAGAAATTATGGACACATTCATACAAAACTACACATTCAATATAGGCATGGATGTGAGTCTAGAGGAACTCTCTGCACTCAAACAAGCTAAGGGGGAAACATTCACATCCTTCTTACAACAATGGTGATCGAAGGCCAACAAGAGCAAGTGGACAATGCCAAAAGAACAACAAATCTGCACTTTCATCACCAATCTCGAAAAAACCTTGTCCTTCCATCTAAAGATGCAATGCATCACCACATATGACCATTTGATCCCCAAGGTTCTCAACATCGAAATATCCCTTATTGCACAAGGGGAGACACCCACATATCAAGAATATCCAGACAACTACCCTTCCACCAGTTATAACGAAAAAAATCACACATGGGTGAAGAAAAAAAATATAACTAATGATGGTGTGGTTGACGCTAAGGTCATAATTAGTGATCCAAAGCAAAAAACACAAACATATCAACAACCACAAGGAAACAATCAAAACAACATAGAAACCAACACGGTGTCACAACAACCCAACATTCAAATTTTCAATAATCTGAATAATCAAGGGGGGCCACCCTTGTGGGACAAATATCCCCCCAAGAAAAAATACATAGCCCTTTGGGAATTAATCAAATCTGTCATGAAGAAACTGGTACAAGAGAATCTCATTAAAATCCCTATTTATGAGAATTATCAAGAGCCCCAAGTGAAACCACCATGGTATAATGAAAATCACCTTTGTGATTTTCATAAAATCAAGGGACACACAATGGCTAGTTGCATGAGACTGAAGAACCTAATTGAAGACCTTATTGATGAAAAAATCATAAACGTTGAACAACCTGCATGAAATCAAGACCTTAATATATACATGAATCTGATGCCAGATCACAATAAAGGTAATAGCCATGGAAAGAAAAAGTATGGAAATTTAAACCATGTTTATGATCATGTTGTCACATCCCTAGATGAATGGGTCACTATTTTTAACATCAAGAGAGCCAAAGTCGATTGTGGAGTTGCCACAAGTGGTGGGAAGGTTACCATTGTTGGACCATCACAACCATCCAAGGAACTAGTCTAATCCAAAATCTATTTTGAATGGTTATAATGTCTTGGACCAGTTGAAAAGAACCCCCACTCAGATCTCCATCATGGAGTTACTGAAGATCTCACCCGCACATAGGAAAATCCTAGAGGAAACATTGGCTTCATCCACTATCCCCATAGATCTCAATGTAGACTAATTACAGGCTATGGTAAGACACATCACCACCCCACATATCCTAACATTTTTTGATCAAGACTTCCCAACTCAACCATCTCATAACCATGCACTCCATCTTGAAGTCCTAGTCCATAAAAATAAAGTCAAAAGGGTCTTGGTGGATGGGGGTGCAGGTCTAAATATCTGTTCACTCAAGCTAATAAAGAATCTAGGATTATCCGAGGACTTCATTGAAAAGGGTAAAGGTATTACAATCAGGGCATATGATGATCAGGAAAGAGTGTCTCAAGGCACTATTCAAATCCCTATTCAAGTAGGGCTAGTAATCGTGGAAACCACATGCCAAGTCCTTGACCTTCACTTACCTTATACTATCCTCCTGGGGTGTCCATAGATCCATGGGATGTAAGATGTCACATCCACCTTCCATCAATGTGTCAAGTTTCCCTATCAAAATCATGACATCACAGTCCATGGTGATTCTAAGCCATTTTATTATTGCAAAAACCTAGAAGCCAAGTACTACAAAATCCTGCAAGTCCCAAAGAATGATGAAGGCCCTACAAATCCATATGTAGACCCAGCTACTTAGCCTCCACTTTTGAGACAAAGACATCCGCCATTCCCGAAATCTTTGATATCAAATTCATTATCCAAGACAATGGGTGTGGAGATTACAAAATGAAGAAGAGTGCTTTCGTAATAGGAGAGTTACCTCAATCTCCTAGGTCTTGCAGGCAGCCCCAACTGATTGAAACATCATCCCAAACTTTTAAAGCATAGCTCTCCAGATTCATATACTGGGGAGACCTAAGTCGAGAAGTGGTAGATGAAAAATACATATCAAGTCTTCTATACGAAGATGAAAAGCTCATGCCTGATCTTCCCATGGATGAAATTAGTAAAAGACTACAGATGATGCTTGGAATGGGCTATAACAGAAACAAGAAAATTGGGAAAATGACAATGGTCTTCTAGTACCTCTCATTCTTGAGAAGCATATGAGAAATCTTGGGCTTGGATGTATCCCTCCAAAAATAACCATACTTGGCAAAGGTGCCCAAGTTAGAAAAGTCAAAGCTCCCCTTCAGTTACCAGTATCCACAGGTCTTCCCTTAGATAACTTTACCTTTGACATAACTGATGTGTGTCATGAGGATCCCATAACTAACCTACCCATGCCATTTGAGGATTCCTCCCTTCTCATGATTAGTAAACTATATTTTGAGTAAAACAACCAAACCCATGAGCTAAACTCATCGATTATGACCAATGAGGACCAACAATTTTGGACACATTTGAAAATGATGAGGCTCTCTTGGAGTTCATGGGATTGCAGGATATTTTACCATGTGGAGAACAAAAATTTGGGTTCAACATTGTGCTAGACACACATGCCTATTATGGGGAAATGATTGAATCCCTCTGCCGTAAAAGTCAAAATTTAAAAATAATATCGAGGTCTTTGAGTGAAAACCACACTGTGGCACTCTCTAACCTGAAAATAGTAAAAAAAAAAGGACACATTCAATGGTGAAAACCTCTTTGAGGTGACAGAGGATGATGGATTCAATCTTCCCCTTAGTGCTATTCATCAAGAGAAGTCAATAGTCTTAGCAGAAAAGTGTAATCCAGTCAACCCAGGAACAAAAGAAATGCCACTTATCACCTTCTATGCAGAATCACTCTTTATAGAAGAATAAGAACTCCTAGCAGCTTTTATAAGGGAAAGAAAGGTAAAATTTACATGGACCTATTCCAAAATTCTTGACCTTGATCCAGAAGTTGTGGTTCACCACCTAGCTATATATCTCGAAGCAAAAATAGTAAGAAAAACATTGAGAAAGATGCATCCACAAATGCAATTATTGGTCAAGATGGAATTGCAGAGGCTCCTTGATTTTGGGCTCATACAACCAATTAATTATCTAGAGTGGGTTTCAAATCTTGTACCTATTTCAAAGCCCACTGGGGGCATCCACATATGCATTGATTTAAGAGATTTGAACAAAGCATGTCCCAAGGATGATTTCCCTCTACCAAACATAGATATGATTGTGGATATGATGGAAAAACATGAAATTATATCACTAATGGATGGACTCTCAGGGTAAAATCATATCATGATAGCTAAGGATTACCAACACAAAATGGATTTCACATGTCCATGGGGCACATATTGCTAGAATATGATTCCATTTGGATTGAAAAACGTAGGAGCTACCTATAAAAGGGACATGACACTAATATTCCATGATATGATTCGAAAAACTATGGAAGATTATGTGGATGATATATTTTCCAAATAAAAGAAATGTCAGGATCACATAATGGCATTAGGCTCCATCTTCGACAGGATGGAAGAATACAAGGTCACGCTCAATCCAAACAAGTGTGTCTTCAGGGTACAATCAGGCAAGTTACTAGGGTACATTGTATCTATAAGAGGAATTGAGATAGACCACACCAAGGTCAAATCAATCCTCAAGATGGATGCACCAAGGACACTAAAGAAGTTAAGGGGTTTGCAGGGAAGACTCTAGTCCATCTGTCAATTCATAGTGCAACTAGCAGATAAGGCTATCCCATAGTCTCATCTACTCCATAAGGGGGTAGCATAAAAATGGGATGAGAAATGTGATCAGGCTTTCAATAAGATCAAGGAGTACTTTCTTATACCACCAGTTCTCATGCCACCAATTCCAGGAAAGCCCTTGATCCTATATATATCAGCAATAGTAGCAACCCTTGGCACTCTCTTAGCACAACATGATGAAAATGGGAAAGAGAGAGCTATTTACTACATAAGTAGAACCATGGTGGGACATGAGTTGAATTAAACATTCAGTGAAAAGGCTTTCTTAGCAATCGTGTTTTCCGCACATAAATTTAGACACTATATTCTAGCACATAAGATAAAACTCATTGCCAAGATAGACCCTCTCAAGTATTTCCTTTCTAAAGCAATGCTCATAGGGTGAATAGATAAATGGGTTATGATCCTGATAGAACACAACATTGAGTATGTAGAACAGAAAGCCATTAAAGGACAAGCAATTGCAGACCAATTAGCAAAGGCATCAATATACTTAGAGAATCCACTTGTATTAGAGTTCCCTGATGAGTCAATCTTTAACCTAATTGTGGAAGATCACTAGAAAATGTACTTTTATGGATCCTACACACAACATGGGTTAGGAGCTGGAGTCTTCTTCATTACACCACAGGGGGATTGCATACCCAAATCATATAATCTATATTTTCCTTGCACAAATAACATTGTAGAATATGAGGCTATAGTCATAGGGCTGAGAATTGCATTATAGTGGTAGATCATGGCACTCAAGGTCTATGGATACTCGTAGCTAATCATCAACTAGGTAAATGATGAATACCAAATGAAGGATGACAAATTGAATCCATACAAGAAACTGGTGGAAAGCCTCAAATAATTCTTCATTGGCATCATGTTTGAACAAATTCCAGGAGCAAATAGTAGAGCAATAGATGCTATGGCAATAATTGGATCACTACTAGATATCCCACACAACATCCCTAAGTAAGAATTCCCTATAGAGCAGCTTCTCGTACTAGCTTTCAAGGTACAACAGTTTGGATTTGAGTGTGAAATCATTGGTCCCAGTGATCCATGGTATCATGATATATACACCTACTTGAGAATAGGAGTCCTCCCCACTGATATCACCTCAAAACTTAAAAGAACATTTGTCAAAAAGTCATCTTGTTTTTTCATCCTAGGAGACACCCTATATCATAGGATTATTGAAGGAACCATTTTATGATGCCTAAAAATTGAGGAGGATTTGAATGCTTTAACCAAGGTACACAATGGCATTTGTGGGTCACATTTGAGTGGTATGAACTTGGCTAAGGAACTACTTAGGACTGGGTACTATTGGCCTCTGATGGAAAGGGGAGCTCATGACTATGTCTAAAGGTGCTTGTAGTGTCATTAGTATGGGGATCTCATCCCTGCACTAGCTCAAGAGCTCCACTCAATCATTACACCTTGGCCCTTTTCACAATGGGGGCTTGATATCATTGAAAAAATCACCCCCACCTCATCCATTGGACATAAGTTCATCATTACTGCCACAGAGTACTTCACGAAGTGGGTGGAGGCCATTCCCATGACCTACATAATAGGAAAGCAGATTTCCAAATTCATCCTGAACTACCTAATTTGCTGATATAGTGTCCCTCAAGCCATTAAATCTAATAACAAGACACCTTTCAAAAACCAGGATGTTTGAAAACTATGCCAAAATTTCAATATCCAACATCGCTTTCCCACTCCATACTACCCCCAAGGAAATGTCCAAGTAGAAGCTACCAATAACACCATCTTGAAAATCCTAAAGAAAATAGTCAATGAAGTTGGTCGTGACTGACACTTACAGTTGAATCCTGCCTTATGGGCCTACTGAACAAGTATCTGCACACCAACAGGTGCAACCCCATTCTCCCTAGTCTATGGATTAGAAGCCAATCTTTGCATTGAGATTGAGCCCCATCCTTAAGGATATCACTACAAAATCTTATTACAGATGAAGAATATCGGGTATCATAGTTGAACGAGCTAGAATTGTTGGATGAGCGATGCATGGATTCCTTAAACCATTTTCAAGTCTACCAAAACCATCTTAGACGAAGCTACAATAAGAAGATCAGGAGTTAGACCTTCCAAGTGAGGAGCTCCTGTTAAAGAAAATAAAAAAAATGTACCAAATCTAGATAGCAAGGGAAAGTTTGAACACAGTTGGTTGGGACCCTTCATCATCACAACAAGCTACAATTCAGGGGCATATCAACTATCAATGCTCAAAGGGGAGCCTCTATAAGATCCCATGAATAGATCCCATCTCAAAAAAATTTATGCCTAATCTTAAAAGGTATAAATACAAAAATCCAAAAAAAATAGAAAAAAGGATAGAAGACAGTAAAGAGAAAAATTGTCCTCTAGTGAAAACCACTTCAGTGGCCCACTTGTGTAAATAAGCACTCTCCATACACCATGATCATTATGGCTTGTTCCACATCATTCATCCATCACACTTCCATATCTCCATCCATCACCCATTCACGTCTGTATCATAGCTTGATCATGTGTTTGTATTATGATCCCTCCTAGTACTACTCAACCCATGCCTAAGGTCCATTTGTCCTTCCTTTATTGGAGAAGTCTATCACATCACCCCAGGGGCATATTCTTATACCTACATTAGATCAGATTCATGTATATTCTTGTAGTCTTCCATAAAATCAAAACATCCAAAAACATTCAAAACATCAAAATCCCAAAAAAAGGTCAAAAAGTTAGTCAAAAATTCAAAAACAGAGTCATCTTGTCGAACTACAGGTCTTTGAGCTCTGAACGTAGGCAAGGTTGATCTTTGATCATCTCCCGAGACACTTAGGTCAATCCTTTAGGAGTCCATCATATTAAACTGGAAATCCATTTATTCATATCTCATCAATAAATGAGTCTGTGTCAGTCAAACTACGTGGCTTCTGCATGTATAACGTAGGAAAGGATAATCTTTGATAAGCCCTCGAGGCCCTTAGGATAGGTCTTTAGGTTAGGTTCTTGATCGAAATCTCAAAAAACCCAAAAAAATTGGAAAATTTGAAAATCAAAACATTTGCAAAATATCCTGAAAATACCGAAAACAACCTCAAAACATTTCAAAACATCAAAACATCCAAATATTTTAAAAAATCCATCCGTCTCATTTTTCCTTCACCTGCAATAAACATCCACTCATAATAAATCATCATCACACTCAACCTTTGGTGTGACAATCAGAAACAAGTCTAGCAAATCAAAAGTGAAAACTCAAATGTCAAGGTATCAAGTCTAGGTGAGTAGATAAACAATTTGGTAAACTTTTGGTATTAATATCCCATCATCCAATCAATCCCAAAATCAGCTAATAACATCATGTCCTAAGATGTATCCTTCCTACAATGGACATTAACATCAGGCATCACCATAGTTTAGTCCTGGCTAGAGGTATGAAGAACACTAGATTCTTTACTTGAACTTTTCCTTTTTGACTTATCTTATTCCATTCATTCCAATGACCTCTCGATGATGCCCAAACAAAGAGATTTAGAGAGAAAGGAATGGGGCAATGATTATTATCTTTTTTCTACTGTTCTTGTTGGATATTCTTGTAATATAACCTTGGTCATGCTTACTTTGTTTGGTCTGTAGGGAGGGTGTTTTGGGTATCTTGTTGACCACATAGGAAGGCTTGCCTTTCTACGTTTTGGTCTGAGATGTTTGAAATATCTAAAATTCATTTTAAATAGGGTTTCGTATGCTAGGTGTGAATAGGGATACTCATATCTAATTGTTGAGTTAAAGTCCATAACACTAGGTACAATGCCATCCTAGTTCTGTATACCTTGATGCATCATTCCTACATGTGTTATCAAACATAAGGTAAGTATGCCCTTTTAAAATCCCAATTCCTGATAAGAAATACATCATCATCATCATCCTCATCTCTAATAAAGTCTCATAGATATTTGATTTATTGGATCCTCTTTTCATCATCTCATTTCTTCTTTCTTCTCTTTGTGCTAACATGGTACTATGACAGTTAACCAAACATCACCAATGCATCCATCTTGCATCCACAAACCGTCATCATGCTATATATAATAAGGAAACATTGATCATCTCACATGCATTACATCATTGCATAATATAGATTGGTTATTCTAAGCATCTCATAAACCATACATTTGCATCAACTGCATAATCATAGGCATCATCATATCACCCATATATGCATCATCATATCATACATGAAAAGATACTAAAAAAGAAAAAGAGCATGTCATAACATCCCATATATCTCATAATCATAATCATAAAAACATCATCCATTAGGGGCATAATATAGATCTATTATTCTAAGAATATTAAAAACATTTCCATATCATCAAAATTTGCATTCATACATCCATACTCCATACATCATCATCATCATCATAAAAGTGCATAGAAGTAATACAAAAAGAAATGCATCAATAAAATCCATCAAAAAATGTATAATCATACATCGCATCATATCATATAGAATCACATCACATATGGAATATTAAATACATCCATCCATAATGCATACATAAAGTAGACATATCACATAGTGAATTGATCATATCATATATATCAAAAAATTTAACTGTCATGGTACAAATCATAATCATGTGTATGTGTATCAATTAGTATACAATGCCCATAGGGCTATCAAAAAATGGAGCTTGTGAGTCCCAAAAAGAATAGAATTCCAATCAAAACTATATGTGGTAGCTAGCCTTGGTGGCTACTCCCCTTTCCCGCCTGTCTCTTAACTCTATCATTTGTCTATCTCATGCCCATCTACTAAGAGTACTCTGGTACCTAAGTTGCCCTGGGTACAACCTACCGATAGTGAAGCCTGTAATACTTGGCCTCTCGTACAACCTTATAGTACTTCTGCACAGGAATTGTCCTACATTGAGATGATGCAGTCATGCTCTCTAGCTATTGCCTCCCATTGAACTCCTAAGCTAGCTATAGTTATGCCACCTGCCTCTACTGGCACTCTTGATCCCTCTTTGTAGTGAGAGCTTGGACCTATTGTGTAGCGTAGTCCTCTCTACTGAGATCACCTGAACTTGTGCCTGTAAACCCTGTGTCTGCCCCTGTAGCTACTGAATCTAGGCGTCTCGTGGGTCTGACTGTGGTGGCTAAGGTGGTTTTAGGGGCTGTTGGTCCCTCTATGGGTCTCTCCGGGCATCCCTCTAATCTCTTGGTTGATCTGGCTATCATGGGGGTGGCTCACCTCTTCCTCCAGGTGCTCCTGGGACCTGTCCTACTAGTCCCCTCCTCACTATCCTGCCTTGGGGTTTCCTCTATGGCAGCACTACTCCCAAAACTGTAAGTCATAGTGGGGGTCTAAACTAGTCATCGTAGGCACATGTGGTGCCTAGATCTTCCTATCCCTATGCATAGGCCTATGGCCTATCCAACAACTATATGAAAGAGTCAACTATATCAGACGCTAGAATCATCCAACCCCAAGTAGTCTCTCTAGATGTATATGCGAAGATAGCCAAAGACTGATCATCAGGGTGATCTTGAATGTCCTTAAACTATTTGGCTACCTTGTCTGGTAGGTAGCGCTCAATCATGGTGTGCTTGTGCCCCTGCATCAATTAGTCCTCTCTGGCATAAAATAGCTATTGCACATCATCATACTGGACAAACATAATAACCATGGCCTTTAGGTAAAAATTGTCATCTCATCGATAACCCTGGACTAGTGAGGTATGCCTAGCTGCCCTATGTGTCTCAAGGTGATGTTGTCCCTATACCTCAAAACTGCTAGGTCATTGAGCTCAACATCGACCATCATAACCATTAGTTAGAGCACAACAATGTGCTCCTGGACAAAATTTGTAGTAATGTAACACCTGTGCCAATCGCTCGACTGTCACAGTAGGCGAACTCATGCAGATCATGATATAATGAGGCCAACATCACTGGTCCCCAAGAAAACAAGGTCCTTTGATGTAGCATCCTCTCCTAGGCTAGACCCCAACCCAAGCTGAAATATTGACCTCACCGATTTGGAGCCACTAACCCAAATATAATCACAACAATGATCAACCTAAAAATAACCACCTGATGTTTGTAGTAGTCTGGGTCAAGCTGGCCCTCAGAAAGCATGAGCTCCTCCACCTCTAGGATCTCAAAGAATGTGTCGCCACTAGCATTTGTATCATAAATAACTAACTCATTATGAATTGACAACCGCAAGATGCACCAAACATCCTCCAATGTCACAGTCACCTTGCTGGTGGGAAAGTGAAAGGATGAGTTCTCGCGATGCCACCTCTTTGCTAGCGATGTCATCATCGCCAAGTGGGTCTTGACAGTAGGTGCATATGAAAGATACCAGAGATTGATCTCGCCTAGGTGCTCTTGTCACAACTCATGTATACTGCTCAAACTACTAAGCACCAAGGGTCAGTGCTCACATGAATGCACTCTCTCTGTCCTCCTACACTCATAAGATCACAACATCAAAATTTATAAAAAAATCTGATCTCGTTCAGAGTTTTCGACACAAAAACAATGATTGTGTCGCTATTTGCGATGGTGTCACCCTTTGGAAACTCCAAACAGGGATGCTTGACCAATTGAAAATGCAAATTGGGCCACAACATCGCTATTTTCAAATGCGAACCCTTTATACCTAGAAACCCTAAAACCTAATTGAATCATGGCATCACCATTCACAATGGTGTCACCATTTGTAGTTTGCAACCCTAAAGCTAAATTGTAATGTGGTATCACAATGCATAGTAGCTGTGCTATTTGACCCCTAGCATCATTGATTTTACAATTTTAACATTTCCATATAGCGACATTGGAATCTTTAACCTTTCAAAACGTAATAAATATGCTAAAAATTCAAGTGAAAAAGTTAGGTTAGGATCATATACCGTTGGTCCTATGCCTGGAGGTCTCTGGTAGACTTGAACTCGCTCAGAAATATGTCAGGGAAGCACTCTTTGCACCATTCTACAAGAGGGTCAGAGCTCAAAATGATGAAATTATCAAGGTGTGAATGCAAAAATGAATGGAAAGCGACCCCTCCAAGGCTATTTACGCATTAAAATTAGGGTTTTTTGCCCCTTTTAGGCGTCAAACTAGGGTTTTGTACCCCCACCCCATTTTTTCCCAACCGAAGCTCATTTCAGGTCTTTTTCTTGTGTTTTGGCATATTTTCAGCATCCTGGAACCTTTTTGAACCTATCTAGTAGCTTGTCCTTTTTTGTCGAGAAATCAACCAAAAATCCTAATTTTCATCCAATTTCTTGGGGGGGGGGTAGTATACTAGCGTTCTCATTGGGGAAATAGTGGGGCATATGAAAAAATCAGATTTTCTTTTAATTTTGATCTCGGCAAGGTTATTCTTTGAACTAACACAACAAGTGCATTGCTTCAAAGAGGGGAAAAATGTAGACGTTAAAATTATCTTGATTGATATCACGCACTTCATCCTAATTCACTAACATCAGTTCTTCTTGAATTACTTCTTTACTAACAAATTAATTGAGTAATCCTTATTTAATTAATTAATCAAGATTCCTCTTTTAATTAAATAAATCAACTTTATTGGATTAAATCATAATTCCTCTTTGATTAAATAAATCAATTTTATTTAATTAAATCTTAATGTTTCTCTATTGATTAAATAAATCATTTTATTTGATTAAGTCTAATATCCTTCATTTAATTGAATAAATCAAACTTTATTTAATTAAAATACTAATGTACATTATTCCTCTCATTTGATTTAAATAAATCTAAAAATCTAAATCACATGTCATTATAAATAATTCCATCTAAAGTTAATTAAAACCTAATTAACTCTAACTCTAATCCTCGAATCCTCTAGCTTTTGAAACTTGCACATATAAATCAATTTACTTGATTTATTAATTCTTCTATTTGCATTAAAAAATGGTATCTCTTTGGAATATTCCCACAATTTGAAATCTCCCTCCCAAAAGGACTTGTCCTCCAGCATGGCATTTATAACTCTTACATGTCTATTTTCTTGAGCCAAGTGGTATTAACTCATCCTTCAACCCTTCCTCCACAAGCCATTTTTGAATTTCAAATTCTACCTAATTGCATTAATTTGCACATTGATCAAAATGTGCTCCACCTCTCTTTAATAGCATGTTGACAAGTGGCACAAGGCCATTGGTCTATCTTTAATCCCACATTCTTCATATTTTTCATTTCTCCATCCTTCTTTCCTATAAATGGAGGGCTTCTCTACTTATTTTGGATCCACAACTTTATGCAAGATTACTATCAACAAATTTTGAGCAAGTTCATCAACATTTCATCCATTTTTTCACAGCTTTTCATCAATATTAGTTAGGTTATTGGAAAATTTCATCAAAAATCACACAATCATCATCAAGTTAATCAAAATATTTGTAAGGAATTGGGAAAGGGGTTCTTTCCACATCAAAGAAGAACCAATTCTCCCATGGGATGCTGGTTTGAATGTTTTGAACAAGATTTAGTAGTTTTCATTTGATTAATTTTGCTTTGTTTCTTGTTCTTGGTGTTTGAATGAATTACATGAGGAATGTTTGTTTTAGATTTATTTATTGACTAATATTGGGTTGTTTGATCATGTTTGAGCAGGTCTAGACCAAGCATTCACACATAATCATGTTGAAATCATCACTTATATTTGGCATAGGGTCATAACTAGGATTAGATTTCTTAACCTAAGCCACCATTTTATTGAAAGCCAAATATTTCTCTTTTCTCTCATCCTATTCTTGGAGGTTAATAATATTCTTAATTACATCCTCAGGATAGTAAAAATTATGCACAAAAACACCACTCCTATTCTTTTCCTTTAGTGCAACAATAGAGCCCTCAGGATCATGGTTCCTTGGGCATATGGTGTCCAGGTTGTAAGGTGTGAGAAGTTTCAATAAATCAGTCCATCTTCCTTTTATCACCACAAAATCAGAAAAGCTTTGTACTCTGGGAAGAATGAACCCTTCGATTTGAGATCCTCCCAATTGTCTCATGATTTCCAAGAATCCAGTCCTTAGTGGCACATCCCTCAGTAGTATAAATGGAAAGACATTGGTGCCATAGACCCTGAAGATTGTCATGTGGGGATATGGGATTATGTCTCCCCAATTGTGACTCAAATTCAAATCCACTCCCTTTTCCATGGGCCTCAGGAAGTTATAGATTTCTTTGGGGATACGGGGTGGACCATACACTAAGAATCTTCTAAACTTTGAGGCAAAAACATTGTAAAAAACCACATAGTTAAATTTATGATCATCCTTGTCCAAAATTTGGGTGCAACATTGCACAGGAAAATCAATACCATCTTCCCTTTTCTTCAATGTCATGTCCTTCTCAAAGTTCTTCTCACCCTTGTAAAAGTACATATGCATCAACAAAGAGTACCACTAGAAATGTACCCAATTCTTTCCACTTTTTAGCTCAACCAAACCCTTGTGAATACATTTTGACATGTGGCATAATCATAGACTGTATTAAAGGTTACGTAATGCATATTGCGTGCCATGTAACAATATTCCTTTGGAAGTGTATTAGGTGGAGTGAAACCAATTATTTGGAATAAAGAATACACATTCTTCTTGAAGTAGTTGGAAAAATATTTTATGGGGAAGGGTTCAATTTCATCCCTACCAATCTTTATTTTCTTTCTATTCTTCCTCATTCCGGTGCAAGTGGTGTGCATGGGAAACATTGAAGTTCTAAGTATTACCTTAGTATTCACATACTCCTTTCTAAAAACATCCATGTCAAGAGGAATCATATCTTTGCTCCATTCATGCAATTAGAAAATCTTTGTAATCTCTTCTCTCGCTATCCTCAACATCTCTGTGCCATCAAATGTTCTGACCACCCTGGTGGCTAGGTCATATCTTGCAGCAATTTCCTCTAACAAAGCTACATCCATGTATACATTGGGAACCACCAACTTTCCCATGTCGAGCCTCCAAGGTTTGGAGATAGGAATCCCTAGATTTCTATTCCTGAACCAGTGTTGGAACAATTTCCATCCCATATAGGGAAATTTTGCATCCTTAATGAAACATTGCTTATTAATCAACTTATCTATAATTCTATGACCATATAATATAACATTTCCCTCAGCCTTCTTATTTGTGGAGGGTTTTAATTGGTTGACTATATCTTGGGACAATGGTCTGGTTGAGGTTGCAGGGCTAGTGGTTTGTGCTTTGGGTGCCACTGATAACAAAATTAATTCAGGTAAACCTAGGGTTTTTGAAGAGATGGGTTCAAGACTTAAATTCTCAATTCAAACCTAGGTTTGAGCTTGAAGGTGCAGAATTCAAAAGGTTTGAAATAATTGTGATGAATTTTAGTCACACAAAAACCATAATAATGATCACTCTGAACTATGAAGATACTCCTTTCAATCTCAAGTGTGCTCCAGATTTAATTGTAACTCTAAATTATGGAAGAATTTATCATTTATGTATAGGTCGAGTGAAGGTGGGTAGCTTTGGAGGTCATTTCTACCATTATTGATCACACGCATGAAGAAAGAATGGCTACCATGGTCGTACTTTCAAGTTTGAACCTCCACCGTTGATCCCTCGGTGAGATGGCTTTTCGAATTTATGAGATCAAGTCAACCAAGTTTGAATTAATGTCATCATCATGCACCAATCCATCAGCTAACATAAGCTTTCCAATTGGATACCAACTCATCCACTCCCTAGGCCCCACATTTTCTCATTCCAAACAATAGTGGAATCCTTGTGGCAACAACCCATTGACCCCACAACTTTCATTAAAGCCTTATTTTAATCCTACAAGGTGAGCGAGGAATGGCTAAGATTTCATCTCACTATTGTATCCCATCCATTGATCTTGAAGCTTTAGAACGTTAGACTCCACACTAAAGATTGAGACCCATAGATATGAAATTACACACATCAATAGCCCACTAACCCCACAAATTTCATTAAGCCATTAATTTAATCATGCGGGTCTAGCTAGGAATGGCCAAGATTAAATCTTGTGATAGGATGGTGATCAATTTTGCACATGCAAATAACTTTAGTGTTAAAAAAAGGGGCCATGACTAGGCCAATGGGACTCGACCCTCAAGATTAAAAAATTAGGACTTAAGTCTTTTAATGTAAAATATTTCATCCCGAATTAGGCATTATTAAATGATAGACTAGAGCACGATGACCAACAAACCAAGGAAAAGGGGCTAGTAAAGACAACATTTTGAATGGCTCAGGTTACAAAATCAAAGACCAACAATTGTGCATGATAGGTTAATGCAAAAATAGAACCCTCAAGGTGTATGACTGCAAGATTTTGAAAAGGGGTGTTACATCTAAAACTCTAAACTCTACACACGGGCATAACAACTCAAAAACATGAAAAGGCGAAGCCAACTAGTATATTTTTTCAGAAATTACAAGTAGAGTGAGTTGCTAGTGGCTCATGCTTGGGGATGCATACCCCTTGTAGGTATGGAAAGAAACTAGATCTTAAGGTGAAGTAGACCAACACATAAAAACCCAAAAAAATCAAGGAGCCTACCTAGAATAGGAAAGCACACACAACAAAAAGCAAACACACTACACCTATATATAATAATTACAGGGATATAAAATGTACATGGAAAATAGTCTATTTCATGAGAAATAGGACTTCAAGAACTATATGTGTACTGGTAGTTCTAGAAATTCACTTGTCAAGGACTTCAAGAAGTATGAGTCCTCCCCATTCATATCTATAATCAAATATGGCCCAAGCCATAGGGGATCAAACTTCCCATGTTTTCGTTTGTCTTCCATCCTTGCATTCCACATTAAAACCATACATCCAACTTCAAATTTTGTTTCAATGGCTCTTTTGTCATACAAGTGTTTTACTTGAAATTAAAGCTTCTCATCTCTTTTATGAGCTTCTCTTCTAGTTTCATCAAGCTCTCTTCCATCCTATGTTGCATCTCACCACAGATGTCTTCATCATATTCTTGAAAAAATTTATACATGTAACAAAGGGAAATTATCCTATGGTTAGCAAATAAAATGCATAAACATAAAAACCCAAAGTAGTAATGAAGTACAAAGAAGAAACATGAAAAAAAAATGAAAGACCTCACCAAATGTCTTCAATCTCCATGGATGACCTCCATTACACCTTCTCAACTTTCTGCAAATATGATGTTGCCCTCAGATTTGTGATGAGAAAATAAATGACAATGACAAGACCTAAGAAAATGTTGAAATATTTGATATAACAACATGAAAATACTATGCTAATATGCAACTAGTGAGCATGAAACTATGTCTAAATTATGCAAATATTCTTATGAAAAGATGATAAGGTTGCAAATGTATAAAAAGAGTGCAAGAAGTCTAAATAGCATGAGATTGCCTAAAACAAGATTGCATGCGATGACAAAATAGGACCAAAATTGCCATTTTATAGAAAGTGCAATTTTGAATGAATGGCCAAGATCAAAAGTTGACAAGTGCCCTAGAATCAATGGACAAGATTCAATTTGATGACCCACAATTAGGGTTAGGGAAAAATTAGGGAAAATTCAAAATGAGTGGACAAGATTGATTTTTAGAAAATTAAATCAACGGTTGACAATGCATGTGACAAGAGATAAGATTGGCACAAAAAAGTAGGTGGCTAGAAAATCAAATAATAATAGCAATTAATTTGATTTTTGAGGAAACAAACTATTTTGTATTAAAATTTAATTCAAAAGGTGGGACCATATGACGGTAAATAATTAATTCAAATCATTTACTAAAAGAGGGAAATGTCAAATGATACAATTAAATAATTAAAATAATTATTTAATTAGAGAAGGTGACCAATAATTAAATAAATCTATTTAATTATGAGAATAATTTCAAAATTAGTGACATTAAATAAATAAATAAATAAAATTTATTTATTTAATAATCAGGAATACATAAATGGGAAAAATAAATTAAGAAATTTATTTAACTATGAGAAGACTTTAGAAAATTAGCGATGTATTAAATAAATAAATAAAATTTATCTATTTAATAATCAAGAGGAATAAAGAGGACATGAATTAATTAAATAATTATGAATTATTTAATTAATAGACAGAAGTGGACCAACGAAATAATTAAAATGTCTTAATTATGCTAGGAAGAAATAGTGGAAAAATAGAGCTTGCAGGCCTAGGTCATTTTTATGTGTCTACATTTTGCCACTCTTTGTCATAATGCAACCTATCGCATTGTGGCAAAGAAAATTTAGTAAAAAACATGCCCCAGGGAAGGTACAGAGTACTTATGCCCCCTCGAGAAAATTTTCAAATTTTGGGCCAGCAAGTGAAAAATTTGGAAAGTGTCTCGATAAGCCAATATGGCGACCAAAAGGAAAATGGAACAGATGGTTTTTGATTTTGAGGAGTTTAAAGTAGCTAAAAGTGCATTCAAAGTTGGTCAAAATAGCCTCTAGTAATTAAAAGGTTTGACAAGTGCCATTTTGACTTTATAAATAGGTTGACAATGGGATAAAAGTCAATTCATTTTCACTATTCATCTTATCAATTTTGAGAGCAATGAGCAAAGAGGACTATAGAAAACATGGTGGTTCCAGTGACCAAGCATTGCAGAGAGATCGTGCAGACCCACAGGCGGCCAAAGGGCTCAGAGCTAGTGGTATGTACCCCTAGCCCACTTTGTCATTTGATCATTTTTCATGCAAAATTTAGGGTTTTAGGGTCAACAACGAATTTTCCATGACACATGTGCGTGCACATAAGCCGCATTTGCATTTTTGTTCGACGCATTTGATGCGTCGTGATGCAAATGCAAAGGGCCATTAGGATAGGGCCACTGATTGTACCACATTCGCCTGATACTGTGATGCAATAAAAAAAGTGAGTCACAATCAACAAATAGAATGTTGCATTCACAACATTATGATGCATTTGATGTTTAAAATGATGCATATGCCAAAAGTCGTGACGCAAGTGCATTGCAGTTACACAATCGGCAACCAAAATGAAACATTCGACATATTGAGATGCAATTAAAGAATGGAATGATGCAAACGCTTCCTTGTGACACATTTGAATTCAATGTGACACATTTGAATTCAATGTGACACATTTGAATTTGACTTTGACTAAGGCTAACTTCAGTGGGTTTCAAATTTTGAATCCTTTTGAGTTACACAAATGAGAATGATGATTTCCTATAAAGTGCTAACGCATTGTTTGACCATGTACAGAAACAACTAGCGCCTATTTACACGCGGGAGAGTAGGCCATCGACCTATAGATTCTGAGATCAACTGAGCGAGAGGGAGCGGCGACGGTTGATGCGACTGGGTTTATACTATGCTACCTATATGCCCATTATTTGAGAAAATAGGGGACTGTTTACCACCTTATGTGAGAGATGGAACTCAGAGACATGTTCTGTCCATTTTCCAATAGGAGAGGCCACCGTTATGCTTGAGGATTTCTATTGTATTCTTCGCCTGTCGATCTAAGGGGAGCAGATTGTTTATGACCCTCATCATGGCTACCAGACTTTTACAGCTTACTACCATGACTAGTGTGCAGGACTTGGCATTGATGGATACGAGATCTGCTGGGAGTTTATGGAGGAGCACTATGGGTATTTCAATGCACTGTTGGCGACATTGATTGATGGAGTATGGATTCTAGACCATCATGAACACATGTTTCCTATTGGTTGGGGGATGTTCTGGTGGGCATGAGATGAGATAGGACCATTTACGCATGGGGACCTTGTTTGTTAGGTATGCTTTATCATTAGCTCCACGGGGTGGCCTATGGGAGGGCACAAAGCAATGGATGCGGTACAAAAATTCTGATGATATGGGTCTGGGAGCATGTGGATATCTTTTGAACTCCTATCCAGAGACCACAACTAGTAGATGGGATGCCAAATGTTTATTATTATGCTGACACTCTACAACAAACCAAGGTGGAAGAGACAGGTTGGTGGTGGCACCAGATTGATACGATGATATCATTCATTTGGAGACCTTATAGGGACTGCGGGTAGTGGGAGGGTGAGGATGATCATCTTACCTCTTGTTGATAGTTTCGATATTTGATTGGTAGGGTAGTATAGAGCCAGCTGATCATTGAGTTGTACCTACCCTAGAGGGTGTTATGGTAGTTTGAGGAGTAGCAGGGTGTACTGGTAGGTATGGCAAAGTATGCCATATCTTCTAGGGAGTCAGTTTGGGGGCCACCTATTTCAGTAGCATTTGTCAAGCAACAGATCGATGGGTTAGTGGCACAATAGTGGGGATGGTGGGGCAGGGTTGTTGAGCCTGGGATGACAATGGACTATGATGTATGGTGGTAGACACATCAACCAGTACCATTGATAGATCTAGATGGGCCAATGCCAATTGACAGAATATTGGTTATGCCATGTGTGCCATGAGGTGGGCGAGGGGGCAGAGGTGTAGATAGAGGAAGAGGCAGAGGTGGAGGGAGAGATAGAGGCAATGATAGAGGAAAAGGTGGAGGGAGGGATGGAGATGATGGAGATGATGGAGCGGATGGAATGAGATGGAGGAGAGATGGTAGGAGCCAAGGTAGGAGGGTGAGACAGTGTGCGGCGAGATAGGTATTGGATGCCATCCCAGAGGTAGCTGAGGAGAGAGAGGAGGAGGAGCCTAGATGGGCACAAGAGGGCATGGTTCATGAGGAGCATGTGGCTTAGGAGGAGGCTAGACATGAGTGGGAGGTTGGAGAGGAGGTGATTCAATAGGAGGCCGAGATGGATATTGATATGCCATAGGAGGAGGGAGTCGGAGGAGAGGAGGATACGGGGGAGGAGGATGAGGATGAGGCCATTGATGAGGTCGAGAGATTGCTGAGATGGAGCATGGTGGAGGGAGAGGAGGAGGTACCATCTAGCTCAACATTGTCCCATGATGCCACGACGGACCAAAGGGTGGCATATTTGCAAAGGAGATTGGATGAGAGTGCTACATAGGTCAGAGCACTACAGGAAAATTTAGAGGTGACACGAGTATAGTGGGATTAGGCAGTGATCCATCATCAGGAGGTAGTGCAGTGGTGTACAGAGTTTGAAAAACTATGTATGGGACCATCTACAGATTTGGCATAGAAGTTTGGCAGGGTTAGTTTATGGCTCAGGCGATACAAACAGTTATATGAGTAGGCCATGCCACTAGAGAGGAGATATCCCACTCTGACAGGGACATAGATGATGACAGGTAGTGGCAGCAGGTCAGGGAGTGAAAGTGGTAGCCGGAGTAGTGCAGGGGGTTTGACATCTATAGGGCAGTCATCAAGACATAGATCTCGCCATTCCCATATGTTCGGGCATAGTCACAGGTCAGGGCACAACCATAGGTCTTCTCACTGTCAGCCTCCTTTAGTAGACCTGTCAGTCACAATTTCAGTGCAGCCTTCAGTTGCTCTTCCATTAGTGCCACAGATACAAACCATGGTGGCAAACCCTTCTGCCTCACAGACATAGGTGACCATTACGATGATGGCCTCTGGTCCTTTGACTAAGCATTGATCTCCTAGGTCTTCTCCTTGAAGAGATGAGGAGAGTGTATCATAGCTCTCTTATTTGTTTATCTTCAGGACATTTCAAACACATGTTTTATGATATTTATATTTTGACCATTGAGCTGGCTTGCTCATATTTTTGGGATATCTCATGACTCTATTCTGTGACATTATTTTATTTTGAGATGATGCTATATATGATGTAGTTTTGATGCGGCCTACATGTATGTTATGTGATGTTATTTGATTTATGCATTTATGATGTATGTTTATGTGATGTGATTATGATGATGTAGCTATGATTACCATGTGATGCCTATGTGACATGCATTTGTTATTTCTAAAATGATGATGATGCTATTTATATGTCATGCCATGTATGCCCTTATGATGACGATAACATCATGATGATGCTATGTCATGGATGATAATGATATGCATAATGTTAATTATTTAAATAGATGCAATATGTATGATTATGTGTATATGATGCCATGTTGGATGTAATGTGTATGTTTTAATGATATGGATGATGTATGTATGGACCTAATGCAATGCCTATATGATCATGTATGCACCTATGTTTTTGTATGCCATAGGATATCATTGAGAGATGGATGAGACAAGATGACAAGACAAAAGAAGATGAATGCTAGTGTGAAGACCAAATCCTTCAACATATTACGATAGGACTTTTAATATTTATTTCTCTTAATCATCATTGGGAGAATTATTGTAATGTCCAACAAACACCATGATATGACATAGATCAAGGTGTTCAAGGTCATACCATCACATGAGACAAGCAGTCATAGACAAGGATGATCATGACTCATACCAAGAGCACATTTTCCCTACTCTTTTTGTCGTAACCAACCACAAGCAGTAAAGATAAGAAAGAAAAGTCATGAAATTTCGTTGCTCCTCTAAATCATGTTGTCAAGACATCCTCAAGGAAATAGCAACATGACAACCAAAAAGAAAAAATAAGCCAATCATCATGATATGTTGCTGCTTCTCTAAATCCCATTATTAGGACATCACTAAGAAACTAGTAACATGAAATTGTTAAAAAGACAAGACAATACAATCATCACGATATGTCACTGCTTCTCTAAATCCCATTGTTAGGACGTCACTGAGAAACTAGTAACATGATGAAAAATAAAAAAGACAACATGCCAAGTTTTTTCCAAGTGTGTCGGAATGCTAGGTTTGAGATGCCAAGATGTCAGGTTTGATGATGTTGAGTGCCAAAGGTATCAGATTTTTCAAATACCAAGATTTTTGAATGTTGCCAAATGTCAAAGATGCCAAATTCAGGAAGGACACATCCTGAATAATGTTGATGTCAAGAGGATCAATCCTCAAATGTCAAGAGGATCCCTCAAAATGCCAGATGATAGTGATGATACCTAGGAAGGACAAATCCTAAGGTATAAAAATAAATGATGAAGGTAATCCTTCCGAAGGATACATATAAAGAACAACCAAGAGTTAACCATAAGGCCAGTTTTGACCGAGTTTGACTTGTTTTGACTAAGTTTGACTACATGCCAATATTGACATGCTAATTTGATTGTCATATTTGTTAAAGTATTGCTAGAGTTTGTTTTACTTGTTTTGAAGTAATTTGTTTGACTTGAAGACTTTTTGATGTGTATGCTAGTGTAGTGTCATGAGCCTTAATGGACTGACCTAGTGCAGCCTTGAGGGCTCATCGACAGATGGCCTTTCCTATGCCATACACTCTGAGACCTCGTAGTTCAACACGACCAATGAATTTGTCTTGATGATGAAAGAGTTAGCCATGATGTTTATTTTGACAAACCTAAAAGGACTGACCTAATGTCTCGAGGGCCCCATGATGAGCTTTGCCTACATTGCAATTGCGCAGAGACAATATAGTTTAGAAAAATGACCAAGACTGACTGATTTGACAGACTTGACAAGAAATGACTCTGTTTTTGTGTTTTTGAGATATTTCAATTTTTTTGTGCTTTCCTCAAGACATTTTTCAATTTTTAAGTCTTTTTTAGGAATTTTTAGGATTTTTAGAATTTTTTCAAGACATTTTATGATTTTTAGGAAATTTTAAGGACTTTTTATGATTTTGAGGATTTTATCGATTGATGAGACCATGTACAATACCCACTATAGTCACACGATGAAAATTTTCCCCTAGTCAAGTCCAAGACTAACCAATTAGATGGGTACAAAAAGGACATGTATGGGTAACAAATGGGTGATATGCACAACTTGATGTCAATTATTATTGACCATTGGATAAGATGATAGTGTTTTGTGGTAGGTGTCAAATCGGTGTTAGAGAAGTGATTGTTTATTATGGACTAAGGTAGATAGAGTGATAATAGATGGCAAAGCAATGACCAACTACACATGGCGCCTATTTTCCAGGTTTTCACCATGGTACTTATCCAAAGCACCTGTTTACCAGGTTTTCATGTTTGGACGAATTACTTCTCTTTACTATTTTGTCATTTTCTTATTTTTTCCGTGTCACTAAGACACCTGTTTGCTAGGTTTTCATCAAGGTGATGATATTTTTGTTTTTTCAATTTTTTTTTTTAATTTTAAGATTTTTGGCTTGATTTTCTGATGCTATGCATAGAATTTGTGAAGATGGAGACTATTGATAGGCTCTATCAATTGTTCACCATCTGGAGTAGCCAACTGATATGCTCTAGAACCAAAAGAGGATATGATGATGTAAGGACCTAGCTAATTAGTGTAATCAGGGATTTCTTCAGATTTGGAGAGTTAGCAATAAACAATAAATAATAATCGAAACCCAAAGATTTTACGAAACACAAAGGAAGTAGATGAAAGAATAATTATACCTGATTGTTGATACCTCCATGATTCCCTTTTGTAATACCTTCTTGCTTGCTGGATAATGTTTCCCTCAGATTCGTCTTTTGAGCAATCTAAAATGCCTAAGCCCTACAACAAGATTTGAAGGATTTGATATGCCTAAATGACTATGTCTACAAACCAATGCCTATGTCTAAAATGATGCCAAAATTGAAATACTAAGATTGCCTATGACCATGAACATGTGAGAGTAAATAAATTCCTATAGTAATTACGCCAAATGTGTGTATGTGTGTGTTTGAAAAATGAGAAGAAGATGGCATTTTATAGAAAAGGCCATTTCGAATGGACGGACGAGATAAATTGATGAAATGAACGATCCAGATTAAACCTAAGAATCCCTAATTAGGGTTAGGGAAAAATCCTTAATCGAACGGTCAAAATAAAATCAGATCGACGGTGGAGAATAAATGAGACAAATTAATTAGAAAATAAAGATTTTTGAAAAATCAATAAGATAAGATTGCCTGATTTGCAAGATTTGAAAAATCAAAGAGATAAGATGTGAACTGAAGATAAGATTTGAAAAATCAAGAATCTGCCCGATTGCTTGATTTTTGGAAGATTAATTACTAATTTGAATTAAATTAATTCAAAATAATGATTTTGTGAGATAATAAATAATCTTTTTAGATTATTTATCAAAACGATAGTTAAGATTGACATGACATTTTAAATAATTTAATTTATTTAAAATGAGAAGAATATTAATTGGCAATTAAATAATTAAATTTAATTATTTAATTTAGGAGATGAGATTAATTAATTAAATAAATTAATCAATTTATTTAATTAAGATGGTTAGTGTGTATTAAATAAATAAATGAAATTTATTTATTTAATAATCAAGAAGAATTAAATGACAAAGGGGGATTAAATAAATTAAGAAATTTATTTAATTAAAGAAAGACTTAGACAGCTAATGATGTATTTAATAAATAAATAAAATTTATTTATTTAATAATCGTGAGGAATAATTGACATGAATTAATTAAATAATTATGAATTATTTAATCAATAGTCGAATGTGGACCAAGGACATAATTAAATGTCTTAATTATGCTAGGATGAAAGTGGTAAAAATGAAGCTTGCAGGCCTAGGTCATTTTTAGGTGTCTACAATTAGATTCGAACTTGCCAAGTTTTTCTCTGTCAGCCTGATTTTTAGGATTCTACATGAGAACTAAATCACCAATGTCAAACTTACTGACCATGACTTTCTTGTTGTAATGGTGATAAAGCCTATTCTGATATTCTTGTAGATGGTTTAGGGAATTTTTTCTTCTTTCATCAAGCATCTCCAGCTTGTGTAGTTGTGATTGTCTGTATTCTTCATCATCTATTAGACCCTTTAGGGAAACTCGTAAGGATGGAATTTTGACCTCAATGGGAAATATGTCTTTAGCTCCAAAGACCGATGCGAATGGAGTGGATCCTATAGGCATGCGGATGCTGGTGTGGTAAGCCCATAGAGCAGGGTTGAGTTGGATTTGCTAGTCATGGCTAGCCTCATTGATAGTCTTTTTGAGAATTTTAAGGATGGTTTTATTGGATGCCTCATCTTGACAGTTTCCATGCGGGTAATATGACATTGATAAATGATGTTGGATGTGAAATTGTTCACATAACTCACAAACATCCTAATTTTTGAATGGATGCCCATTGTCAGTGATGATGGATTAAAAAATTCCATTCCGACAAATGATGTAGTTGAGGATAAGATTAGAAATTTGTTTGTCGATTATGTATGTAAGAGGAATGGCTTCAATCCACTTAGTAAAATACTCAATGGTGGTGATGATGAATTTGTGGCCATTGGAGGATGTAGGGTGGATCTTTCTCATGAGGTTGAGTCCCCATTATGTGAAGGGCCATGGAGATATGATTGGCCGAAGTTCCTATGCTGGAGCATGAATTAAATCACTATGTATATGAAATTGGCGAAAAGTCTTGACAAATTCCAGTGTGTCTTTCTCAATGGTCAGCCAATAATACCCAAGTCTTGTTATATTTTTGGCCAAAGTAGGACCACTCGAATGAGACTTGCATATACCCTCATGTACTTTGTGTAAGGTTTTTTGTGCTTCATTAGTGTTGAGACATCAAATAAGGGTTTTGTTGAAGCTATGATGGTAAAGGTTATCATTGACGATGGTGTATCAGGCATCTTTTCGAATAAAGGAGTTCCTCTAGTTGTTGGATAGGTTAGAGGGGAGGTTTTGGGACTTGAGGTAGTCATAAATGTCTTGATACTAGGGAGAATCGGGACCGACAAGCTTGCATACCATCTCTGATTATGGGATGTCATATGCAGGGACCAACAACTAGTCCACCAAGAATTCAAATTGTGGCACGTTACTTGGGATGTCTAAAAGAGAGCCAATTGTAGCCATTGCATCTGCTACCTTGTTCTATGCTCTCAAAACTTGTTCAAAAGTCAACATGTGAAAATATGTTTGGAAACTTTCAACCATCCATTTGTAGGGAATCAATTTCTCATCTTTAGTGTCATACTCATCATTGACTTGGTTGATAACAAGTTACGAGTCTCCATAAACATAAAGTGTTCTAATCTTCCATTTTATTGCCATCGTAAGCCCTGTCACAAGTGCCTCATATTCAGCAATATTATTTATGCATGGGAAAGCAATGCGAAAAGACTTAGGGATGGAATCTCCTTGTGGGGTAATAAACAAAATTCTTTCCCCCGATCAATGATTAGTATGGGACCAATCAAAGTATAGCCTTTGAAGTGACTTAGGCTTTGTATGAAATATGGATTCATCTAGAAATTTTTTGACTAATGGATGATTACTTTGCACCGGTGCATCTGCCAGTTGATCTGCTATGACTTGTCCCTTTCTGGATTTTCTTTCCACATACTTAATGTCATATTCACTCAAGATTATGACCCATTTTTCCAGATGTCCTCTCAGTGCTACACAACTCAAGAGATATTTGAGGGGGTCAATTTTTGCTACCAACTATGTTTTGTGACTCAACATATAGTGTTTCATCTTTTGAGTAGCAAAGACAACTACTAGGCAAGCGTGTTCAATGGCAGTATAATTTAACTCATATCCCACTAGTGTCTAACTGATATAATATATAGCCCTTTCTTTTTCTCCATGGTCATTCTATGCCAATAATGCCCCCAGTGTTGAAGTTGTAGAAATGTATAAGATCAAAGGTTTCCCTTTGATTGGTGGCATTAAAACATATGGAGACAAAATATAATCTTTTATTAATTGAAAGGCTTCCTGGAATTTATCTGTCCACACAAAGGGAATAACCTTGCGAAAAAGATATTGAAATGGTTGACATTTGTCAGCCAATTGTGCTATGAAGTATCTGATGGATTGTACCCTACCTTGTAATGTCTTGAGTTCATTTATCCCTTCTGGAGGAGGAATTTCTAGTATTGCTTTCACCTTGGCTAGATCAACCTGGATGCCTCTTCGAGAAACTATGTATCCCAAAATCTTGCCATATGTCACACCAAAGACACATTTCTTTGGATTTAAACAAACCTTATATTCCTCCAATCTCTTGAATATTTTATCCAACACATTCAAATGGTCTTTTCTTATCAAAGATTTAGCCAAAAGGTCATCTACATAATTTTCCATTATCTTGTGCATCATGTCATGAAAGATTGTTGTCATTGCTCTTTGATATGTGGCACCTGCATTTTTAAGACCAAGTGGCATGGAATTCCAATAGTATGTACCCAAAGGACAAGTGAATGTTGTTTTATGTTGGTCTTCGGGGGCAATACAAATCTAATTGTAGCTTGAGAAACTATCCATGAGGGACAACATCTTATATCCTATCATGAGGTCGACTATGATATCTATGTTTGACAGTGGAAAGTAATCTTTTGGAGATGATTTATTTAAGTCTTGAAAATGTATGCAGACGTGGATCATCCCATTTGGATTTGTTACTAGCACAAGGTTAGATATCCATTCAACATAATCAATAGACTGTATGAACCCTACATCTAGAAGTTTCTTCAATTTACCTTGACTAATAAGCACCCTGAGGATGCATTTTACGTAGCTTCTGTTTAACTGGTTTGGCATCTAGCAGTAGTGGTAAATGGTTCAAAACTAGTTCTGGATCCAATCCAGGCATATCAGTATATGACCATGCAAAATTGAAGTTTCACTCTGCAAAGAATTTATGGAACTCAGGCTTCTCTTCTTTTGTCAAGGATGCTCCAAAGAGGACCATTTTGGGATCTTCTATCACTGATATGTTAACTTCTATGGTATCCTCTATAAGCATTGCTGATTTCTCTGGGGTCACAAGAAGAAATTTCAGTCCTCCATCTTTGGGCACCTTGGAGAGGTTTTCACCCATAGATACATCATTTATTTTTACTTTTTTGTTAGCAGAAGGTTCATTTCAATTTTCACCTAAAGATGTTTCATTTTTTGTTTTATTTTTTCCTTTCATTTTATGACTAGAGGATAAAGTAGTCTCACTAAAGTATGCAACACAATTTAAATCAATAGAAAATTCAACCTTATGATCACCATTGGGTATGCCATCACATAGTCCCATAAATTTGGAAATGGACTCATCATTCTGAAATTTGTCCAAGACTAGTGGGCCTTGTTGGTCCCAATCGATAAGTTGTGGGTAGACTAAGGAAATGCCATCATCAATGGTGGTGAGTTGTGGGGAAGATGTAGAAAGAATGCAGATGGATTCAGAGACATTGAAAATGAAGTTTTCATCATCCAATTCCCCATTAGATTCTATCCAATATTCTCCTTTGCTTGATTCATGCTCATCAAAATAAGGGATGAAAGGACTATCATTATGGTCTACTTGCTTAGAAGAATCCTAGTGATGGTCACTAGGTTCGGGTGGCTGGGTGGAGGAGTCAAGTATATGGCTAATAGGATTAGAAGATGATTTAGGTTTGTCATTGTTCCTTGAGTCAAAGAGTCTATCCCAGTTTTCCCTTTTGCTTGGGATCTTCAGATTGTCAGCTATATCAATTTTAAATGTTTTCCAAAACTTTTGTTCAAAGGTGAGTTTTCTGGGTTCAAGGAATAATTCATCAAGGCATAGTTGCTTAGGGATCGTTGGGAACCCTATTCCCACTCATGGGAGTCACTTTTAGAAAGGGATTCCTCGGTTGTATCGACACTTTTTGAAGCATTCATGCGCTCACTCGAAAGTACACTGGTACACCAATCATCATTTTGAGGTGGACCATACCCTAACCCAAGATACTTTGGTCTTTTGGAAGGATCTATTGGATCCCTTTGTCTAGTTTTGTTCTAGCCAATGCCACTGTTCCATTGTAACCTTTATCCCTCATCATGTTGTATCCTTTTCCATATATCTTCACTGGTAATGGGGGTAAGTCTTCCATTTCTTTGTAAAGCCATCCTATGATGTCAACAATATCCTCATTTTTCATGTCTCCCCATTTTATGAAAACTATTTTTGGTGGAATCTTAAACATTTCCCTGGGATCCATTATAAAACATGGGCGACCATAGACCTTCAGAGACTTGGGTATTGTCATGATACTATATGCTATATGTAGTTTAAACTCTTCACAGCCTAGGTCCTGGATCTTGATAGTGGGCTCAGTCTTAGGAAGTGAGGAAGATGATGTCATGGTGGAAGATGTGGACGGAGTGGATGTGGATGATGATGCTAATGTGGAAGAGTGAATGAATTTGGAGGAGTTTGGAACCTATTGATTAATTGGCACTTGACGTTTGGAAATACCCCTTAAGTTGGTGTAATATTGGAAAGGGTCAGGGTCTCCATATATGGTGACTTCTGTGCCGTCAAAAGGAAATTTAAGGCATTGGTGATAAGTGGATGGAACATCTTTGAGAGAATGAATCCAGGGTCAACCAAGTAAGATGGCATAGGGTAATTCAAGATCCAGGACTTGGAAGGTTATGTCCACAATGACTGGTCCAACTCTAATGGGAAGAGTGATCACACCATGGGACAAACGTTCCTCATCATCATATGCCTTTATGACTATGCTCTTTTTTGGATCTAGGCAAGCATCAAAAAATACTAGAGCCTAACCAATTTTAAGGAACATATATTTAGTCCTACTCCACAATCTACTAGTACTCTTCTAACCTTATGCTTATGGAAAAAATACTCAATGTGTAATGCATCATTATGATTTGTCTTTCATGACGAATAATCTTGATCGAAAAAGGTTACGTGATGGGGTGTCATGATATATCCCACCATGGTCTCAAATTGATTGACATCAATGTCTTGTAGGATAGATGACTCTTGCCGAGTCTTGTCAAGTATAGCCTTATGTCTAGGTGAAATGCGAAGCAGCCCGAGTATGGATATTTGTGTAGGGGTTTTTCCTAGCTGATCAATGAGGTTAAACTGACTCTTGGGTTGGGACTGCTTTGCGGATGGGCCAGATTGTGGTTGCTTTGCGGATTGACCAACTATTGTAATTTTTGGCTGTCATGGAGGAGGACTAGCTATAGTGACTTTTCCACTTCGGGTAGTAGCATTGCATCCAGTTTCTCTTTTAATAGTTATGGTATTGACATAGTCGTCATCAATTCGTACATTGTTAATAATGGGTCCACCAAAACAACTAAAAGTAGCGTGAGTATAATTGGCTTGATTGTCATTAGTCTTGGGAGCTAATGTGGAAGCTTTATTAAAACCATGATCTTGCAGTGGGTTTTTATGAATGGTATGGTTTGAATTGGATGTAAACTGTGGTCCACCAACTTCAATTACATGATTTTTGATAAGGTCTTGCACATTGTTCCTTAGGTGATGACAAGATGATGTTTTATGTCCCTTAGCTCGATGGTAATCACAAAAAGCATTATCGTCCCACCATTATGGTTTAAACTGCCCAAGGTTATATGGTTTAGGATCCTGAAGTGTGATGAGAACATTATGAATAAATTTCTTAAGGACCTCCTCAATTGGCTCTCCCAAAGCAATGCATGTTCATCTTTTTGAGAATTGTTTCATCTAGTGGGATTGTTCTTGACTTTGACTATTTTGACCACTTTGGTTGTTGATAGGAGGTGTCATTATTGTTTTTTTTTTGCGGTTGAGTTCCATTAAGATGGAGTACTGGTCCTATCGTGTTTACAGCCTTGACATCGACGACACCATCATTGGTGACATGTCTATTTTTTACCCAATACTTATTTTTGTCAGCAAGCGGATTTGTGTTTGTGTTTTTAGAACCATATTTTAATTCCCCTTTGGAAATGAGGGCTTTCTCAACTTGGACTCCTCTTTTAACTAGGTCTACAAATGTTGTACAACAATGGACTTGCAATCCGTACTTCAATGGGCCTATGAGTGTTTGCACAAACATGTCAAATTTTTCTCTTTTGGGTATATCAATATGACGGTGACTTGCAAGACTTCTCCACTTTTGGAAGAATGGGATAAAATTTTCACCAGTATCTTCTTGTGTGAGAGTGCATAAGCTAGTGATTGAGGTGTCCATGTAAATGTTATAAGAATAATTCTTTATGAATCTGTCTTTAAGTTCATCCCATGTTCTTATCCCTTTCAAAGTGGTGAACCATTCAAGTGTCAACCCTATGAGGATTTTAGAGAAAAGTCTCATTAAGTAAGTCTCTTCATAGGCAATGTCCATGCAATTGGTTGTAAATTCTCGAATATGCTCAATATGACTCGTTTTACCTTTGTATTTGGTGAATTTGGGTGCCACATAGCTAGGAGGGAATGGTGGAATGTTCAAATTTATATCAAAAGGATATAAGTTTAGGTCATATGTCATATGTGACCTCCTATTAGATGCTCATAATTTTTGCATTTCCTTTTGCATATCCATCATTTGGGCTTACATGGAATCAATTATGGGGTTGTTTGGGGCATCACAAAAGGGAGTGATAGTTATGCCATGAGTCCCCATTTGTTGTGAAGAGAAATTGGTGTTTTGTTGTGGGATATGATGTGACATGTATGATGTGTTTCGGTTGGCATGTTGTTGGTGTTGAAAGTTTGGATTTGGACTTTACTGATGAGTGTGAATATGTGATGAATATTTCAGAATATGTCCTCCAACCATTTGAGTTGAGACTTAGGGAATATGTTCACCATGAACGTTTTGATGTCCAAATGATGTCATGTGTTGAGTATTGGGGTTTCCTGATCTGAATTGTTGGAATTTCCTATGAGGAATGTTCATGTTCTTCCCTTGGGAGGTATTGGTGTTGAATTGTGATGATGTGTTAATGTTTGGTTGTGGTCCTTGGATAAAGACACATGGTTTACTTCCTTCGGTAGGATTAAATGTTGTGCCAATGAAAGGTCTTGATGAGGATGTACTCATGGCACTAGATGAAGCTCCAAATAAGGGATTCGAAGAGCTTGCCCCCATTGATGAGGACCCAAAAGTGGCTCCAACCGATTGTGATGATATCATGGACATGGTTGGAATTGATTGTGTCATGGCTTGTGTCATGTATGACATTGATTGTGACATGGATTGTGACATGTTTGGTATACCCCCAAAGGATGTGGCATTCATTGAGTTAGGATTATTTTGATTGGTTGCATCAATGGTGGTGGTATTGATGGTACTCATGATAGTTTGTGAAGTGGAACCTATAGAAGCATTGTTTGTAGTGTTTTGAGGTATATTTTTTTCTCTATTGACATTAGGGTTGGGTGATGTCGTTCTCAAAGTATTAATGTCGAACCCACATAGAAATTTAGCTCCTTGACTTAAAATTATGGCCAAATATCTATTTCTATCGTATAAGACCATTTGTTCTACAAAGGAGGCTTCCTCTGGATCTTGTGCTACTACCTCTAGTTGTTCCTCAAGTATTTGTCCATATTCATCCCTATGTATGAATGTTTCAAAGAGATTGTTTGATGAAGATGGCATGTTCATGAGAGGTTGGGTGTTTGTGTTGTTAAATGGGTCATGAAAAGTCCAATTTGGGTCATAAGTGTTGTTGTTGATGTTGGGATTGGAATCTTGTCCAAATTTTTCCATTTGTCTTCTCCTTCTTTGGAGTCTAGTCTCAACCATAAAAGGAAATTGTTCAAATGAGGATGATGAGAATGACCACTAGTATGCAAGGATGATGCTAAACTATGTTTTTAGATATTTTTAGATAATAAGGGATGAAAATGCAAGATTATGTTGTTTTTTGGATTTTTGCGAAAAAGGATGACAATGCAAGACTATATTGTCTAAAGGAGATGACTACTGCTAAAGGATAATGAAGAATAGGATGATAATGTTAACTAAGGAAGTGACCAATGCCAAGTCAAGATGCCAAATGGAGACTATGATGACAATTTTTTGGGATTTTTAAAGATAAAATGTGCAAAATGATGAGTAAGATGATTTGAATGTCTAAAGGTCAAAATGATTTGGAAGAAGCTGTCCAAACTACCCTATGCTTGATATATTTCTTAATTTTGGAGAATCAAAGGACTTGTTTGAAGGACTTAAAATGACAAGGAAAAAATGACAAGTGAGTTTCCCTAACTAGACTTATGAGTTGGAAATGTCTCACAAAATGACAATGACTAAATAAGGTAATCATAACAAAGTCCAATGATAACCTACTTTTAAAAGTCAAGATTTTGCAAAGTGAGGCAAGGTTTCCTAGTCCAAAATCTGAAGATGAAGTGAGGATGCAAGGACTGAAAATGAAGATAATGATGTCCTAAGGATGACACTAGATTATTGCAAGGATAGCCTAGGGGTAATAATGCAACCTAAGAATGCAAATTTTGAGCAATTTTCTGGTCTAGTTTTTGACAGAGTCTTCTAGAAAAAAAAAATGTCTAATGATAATTTGGAAAAATTGGACTTAGTTTCTGGTCTGAGATATGTTTTTCCTTTTTACCAAGTGAATATGTCATTCAGGTCTCAAATGCATCTTAATATGGTGGATGCAGCTCAATTTTATCAAATGTGGCTCAGTAATGTGAATTTGGATTTCTAGGAATCAAATGCGGCTTGACATAGTCAAATGCGGTGTTCTACAAAGAAAATGGGGTGAAACATAGTAGATGTGGCATTATGAGAAGAAATTGTGGTGCAACAGAGCAAATGTGTTGTAGCAGATGTAGTGCAAAAAGCAAAAAGTCTACTTTGTTTACAATTTTGGTCCAAATTTTGAAGTGTTTGATATTGACTGTTTGTTTGCTGATCTAAAAGTGATGTTTTTCTATTGTTTGAATGTCTGAAAACACTTGGCAAGCACAATATTTTGTCTTTTTGAAACAAGTACAATAGAGACAAGCACGATCCTAGGCTAGTCCAGGACAATATTCACTAGATTCCACATGGGTTTCCCCAGCTGCATATTCTTAGCATATGAATCTAGAAGCTTGGCTGCACGGACTCCCCCTTACATTGCACTCACTTCTCAGGCCAACCGAGCTTCTAACCTCCATGAAACTCCTAAGGTAGATTGATCACCTCTACTAAAAATTGTGAAGATGTGGATGCTTTCACACCGACCAGTGCTACGCTAGCAAATAGAAGGATTTTGGCTACTATACAAAGGTGTTTAGTTTCAGAGCCCTGTTCAAGTGGCCATACATGGGGCACAAGATTAATCTCTGATTAGGAGGCACTCCAGCCTAATGAGGTTATGCTCAACAAGGTTTTAGGGAGTACTAATTGGTTCGTATGACACATCCACACTCATAATCCTAGGATTTCCCTTAGGATTCACATTTATATACCAGTTGGGGGTAGCTTGGCTTTAGCTCCATTGCTGGTTTGAGTCACCTTGGGGTGAGCACTTTTTAGCACCAAGGAAGGCCTAATTTCTAGAGTCAATAACCATTTCTCTTACACCCAAGATCACACAAGTGTACAAGGGGGAGGATACTTCGATTATTGAATCAAGGTAAGCACAAAATGGATGGGTCTAGTTTTCTGATCACCTAATTTGCACAAGGTGAGAGCATAATCACCTACCACCCGAAACACAATCAAGCAAAGGAAAAGCAATGTTATTTTTAGTGCACCACTTGAAGTGTTATCTAATCTAGAAATCATCAAGCACAATGTTCCAAAATAAAAGCCTTAGACAATTGAACCTACAAAACCACAAGCTAGTAGTTTACAAATATGTCTTGGACCCATGAAAGACTCAAAGCCACATGCTAAAGGAAGCCATTAGTAACTAGAAAGATCCTAGACTACATATTGTAAAAGAAGAAACAAAATGCTAAAATAAATGAAGTTAAATATGGAAAAATCCAAGAGAAAAATTTCACTAGGAAAATGTGTCATAGTAGAGCGATTATATCATTTTGGGTAACAGATGTGTTGTGGTTCTAGATTTTGGAATTTTTTAGATGAATGTGGCAAATTACAAGACAAATGCATCGTGACCTAGCAAATGTGGCACTATGCAAAGCGTATGCATCACGACAGAGTGAATGCAACATTTTGGACAGTGAATGCATCATGAAAAGTCGAATGCGTCGTTATGCAGATCAAATACATCACGACCGTACCTGTAGTTGCAAAATAGAAAAAGTTGTCTGGAAAAAATAAAAATGCATGATTTGGTGTCAGGTCCACCAATGTAACAAAGGGAAATTATCATAGTGTTAGCAAATCAAATGCATAAACATAAAAACCCAAAGTAGTAATGAAGTGCAAAGAAGAAACATGAAAACAAAATTAAAGACCTCACCAAATGTCTTCAATCTCCATGGCTGACCTCCATTACAAATTTTTAACTTGCTACAAATAGGATGTCTCCCTCATATTTGTGATGAGAAAACTAATGACAATGATAAGACCTAAGCAAATGTTGAAAGATTTGATATAACAACATGCAAATACTATGCTAATCTGCAACTAGTGAGCATGAAACTATGTCTAAATTATGCAAATATGTCTATGACAAGATGAAAAGGATGCAAATGTATGACAAGAGTGCAAGAAATCTAAATAGAATTAGATTTCCTAAAACAAGATTGCATGAGATGAAAAAATGAGACCAAAATTTCCATTTTATAGAAAAAGAAAGTTTGAATGAATGGCCAAGATCAAAAGTTGACAAGTGCCCTAGAATCAATGGACAAGATTCAATTTGACAACCCACAATTAGGGTTAGGGCAACATTAGGGAAAATGAAAAATGAGTGGACAAGATTTATTTTTTAGAAAATCAAATCAAGGGTTGACAATGCATGTGACAAGAGATAAGACTGGCACAAAAAAAAGAGGTGGCTGAAAAATCAAATAATAATAGCAATTAATTTGATTTTTGGGGAAAAAGACTATTTTGAATTAAAATTTAATTCAAACTGTGGGACCATATGATAGTAAATAATTAATTCAAATTATTTACTAAAAGAGGGAAATGTTAAATGAGACAATTAAATAATTAAAATAGTTATTTAATTAGAGAAGGTGACCGATAATTAAATAGATCTATTTAATTATGAGAAGACTTTCAAAATTAGTGACATATTAAATAAATAAATAAATAAAATTTATTTATTTAATAATCAGGAAGACATAAATGGGAAAAATAAATTAAGAAATTTATTTAACTGTGAGAAGACTTTAGACAATTAATAGTGACATATTAAATAAATAAATAAAATTTATCTATTTAATAATCAAGAGGAATAAAGACATGAATTAATTAAATAATTATGAATTATTTAATTAATATTATAGAAGTGGACCAAGGACATAATTAAAATGTCTTAATTATGCTAGGAAGAAATAGTGGTAAAATAGAGCTTCCAAGCCTTGGTCATGTTTATGTGTCTACAATACATCTTTATTAGGTTATTATGAGGTATCCTTGCTTCCACAGAATATACCAAGTTAAAAGGTGACTGCCCAATGACCATTTTAACTATAGTCCTATCCACCCACAATGTGAGTTTCATTTTTGAATCCCATGCCTTCTTATTCCTCTTGATCATCTATTTGATGATCTTCATTAAACTTTTGTTGCTGGATTTTATTTGTCCATTTCCTTGTGGGTGATAAGGAGATGAGTATGAAATACACATGTCATGCTTATTGCAAAATTCAGTAAACTCTTTAGATCTAAATCGTATGGCATTGTTAGAAATAATTCTTTCGGGGACTCCAAATCTACTCAATATATTATTCATCAGGAAATCAATTACCACTTTGCTTGTTGTCTTTTGGGTAGGAATAGCTTCTACCCACTTTGTGAAGTAATATGTTGCAACAAGGATCCAAGAGTGACCCCCACTTGATTTTTTTGACATCTCTCCAATAAAATCAATTCCCAATTGTTAGAAAGGGGCCTAAATTAAAACTAGTCTAAGAGGTAGGTTACCATAAAATTTTAGCTTACCAATAAATCTTTAGCAAGGATCACAATTCTTAACAAACTTGTGAGCATCTTTGAACACAGTTGGCCACCAGAATCTTACTAGTATCTTTTCAAAAAAAAATTGGCCATGTAGTGACCTCCACATGCTCCCTTGTGCATTTCAATCAAAAGGTATTCTTCTTGGCTGCCATCTACACATCTGAGCAATACACCCTTTGGGCTTCTCCACGAGAGCTCACCATCAATAATAGTGTACTTGATAGCATACACTTTTAGAGTTCTTATCTCATTGTTAGAAATGCCTTAGGGGCATTGCATAGTCTGCAGGTACTCTACAATCCTTCTATACAATCCACAGGTCTACATGTCACATATGGGTGCAACATTCTCATGTTCAACCTGATTAATCTGACTAGCCTCAAAGTTGGTCTCAACCATCAACATGGATAGACCTTGAACCCTTACTAGCTTTGTAATATAGATATCAATATTGAAGTCTTGGATCATATTGATCCATCTACATCTCCAACCTATGGTCTCCTCTTGGGGGAAAATGTCTTTAACTACCACACTTGGAACATAAGCTACACAAATTTCTCCAATCAAATATAGTCTAAAATTTTTAATAGTCTTTACCAAGGAATAGGCTTGCTTCTCTATAGAATAGTATTTAAGCTCAAAAACTTGTAGGGACTTGCTAAAGAAAGCAATAGACTACTCAAATACTTCATCATTCTTCTATAATAGTACTCCTACCACTATATGAAATGAAGCAAAGGTGAATAGTTGAAATGGATTTGTATAATCAGGATATTTGAGGATGGGAATTTCCTTGATTGCATCCTTTATGGCTTGAAAAACCTTAGTAGGTTGTTCTATCCCTGATACCTTCTCTCCTTTCTTTAGCATTTTAGAAATAGGTTTGACATTTTTAGCTAAATTAGTAATGAATCTTCTTACAAAGTTAATTTTCTTGAAGAAGGATTGGATCCCCTTCACATTTTTAGGTTGTCAGATTTTATTTATAACTACTACCCATTCAGGATCAATCCCAACCCCATATTTTGAGACAATATACCCCAAAAAATTACCTTCTTTAACTCCAAAAGTGCACTTCTTGGGATTCAAAGAAATCCCATATTCCAAAGCTCTAATAAAGATCTTTTCCAAATGAGAACAATGATCTTCTTCCTTCTTACTATAAGTAGTCAAGCCATCCTAATATATGGCAAGGAAGAAATCAATAAAATCTACAAAGACCACATCCATGGCTCTTTGAAATGTTGCACCAGCATTGATCAGGTTGTTGGAAAATTTTAATCATCTCAGAGAAACCTGCAAGAATAGTAGTGCCTTCGGTAACTTTTAATTTCATTAAATTACCTCAAAAACACATACAAATGTGCCACAAAGTGGAATCAGACATAGTGCATTTCCCACATTAATCCTTCTAAGAGAAGCACATGTTGTTCCAGTTTCAACAATAAACATTAACATATTCTAACAAAGAAACATGAAACATGAAAGATGAGACATAACACAGATTTGCTTGGGGAAAACCCTTTCGGGTAAAAAACTCCACACTCCAAAAGCCCAAATCACCATTATATTATTCATGCAACAAAACAATTACAAATACAACGCAGACACTAAGCCTGTATAGAGATTACATCATATTTCATTTTGGAGACAAATTGGAAGCAACTCTATTCTATTTCCCTTTCTGCCCTTTTTACATTTCCCTGATCAACCTCTTAATCTATTACAACCTTCGTAACATTACAATACTCTCACACAGTATACGATGCAGATTAACAATGAAAGATCGATCAAGAAATTCTACTAGGAGAGATTTCGGCAGCATAACCTTTCCTAGATCTTCTTCCCTCGTTCTCATTACATAACGTGTAATGTTTATACCATTCATTCACAATTGACAAGAAACAATTCAACTTTCTTTATAGATCAGTTCATTTTCCTTCTGTTGGACCAACTGTCAACCAGTCTTGGACATCGAATAGACTTCTCCAACTCATTTATGTTCCTCCAATGAACATCGACCACATCGGTGGTCAACTAGGTAGCATCCTCTGTCCAGCCAAATAAATCCAAATTCCCACCACCCTACCGCAACCAAGACACAACACCTTTGTGGTGTGGCAGTGACTACATTGCAGCACCGCAAGATCCTTCAAGTCCTATCATAGTGTGGCGGTAACACCGTACCACCGTAGGAGGTCTTCAACAAAACCGTGAGGTGGTGGTAACACCACACTATTGCCAACAGTCTCCAACATAGCCACAGGTTAGTGGTAACACCGCACCACTGCCAGAAGTCTCCAACATAGCTGCGGATCAGTGGTAACACTGTACTACTACTAGAATCTTTAACCACCAATGTGGGTCAACAATAAAGGCATGAAAGTAACACTTAAGCAATTCAGACAGACACATCAGTAGTCATACTGACATTGGTCTCTCAGAGGTTTAGACCAGTGGGATTGAGGTACACAATCCCAACAGTCTCCCACTTGACAAAGATCACAATAGCACCTCCAAAGCACTCAGGAACTACTAAGATTACACTGACACCGACAGTTCAGAACTTGCTCTTTTCCAAGTCTCTAATCAGTAACATTCAAGACACCCAATCAACAAGTTCCACAGATAACAGTCTACCAAACAATTTGTAACAAAATCAAGTATCCAACTGCAACTAACTATCCAACATTGTAACCAATCACAGTCTTGCATGAAACCACATAGATCTCAAACATGCTCTCATGCTCCATCAAGACTATTGCAACAACATCTAAGATGTCCACCATTAAGGGAAAAATCCATGTCATCTTCCAACATACCACCTATGGAAGAAAGGTACAAGCCAAGGTGAATAAGCACTAGTCCAATGAACATAAGAAAAACTATCCCAGTGCTATCAACAACAAGATACTACCATCACTCTAGAAAACAAGATAAAAACAAAAGCTATAACAATAATTAGACTATTTGCTTCTATCTAACTGATAAATCCACATGACTAAAAATAACACCCAACAACAAGTGCTAGATCATCCAATAATCCATACCTTAAAGGTATTGAACATTAGTAAACTTATGCCACAAACATAACCAACCCATGTACTTACTACTTTAAGCTACACATGTATACAAGTTGATGAAGAACAAACACTTTTAGGAACTCACACTGCATGAGAAACACAAAATCTAAAAGATTGAAAGCATAATAAGTCTACCAACGATTGTAATGCCCCGTCTTAATAACCTAAGAACGTTGCAATTGTGTTATAAAAGTGTAATAATTTTTTTTTAAAAGTAATAATACTGTATTAATTAATTGCATACATTCTTAGGTTAAACAACGTTACACTACTTTGAGTTTTCCTTAAGCGACTTAAGTATTTCGCATTGCACATAATAATTCATAACATAAAATAAACATTACATAAAGATAAATTTTCCATTCAAGAAATAATGAAGTACAAACATTTTTCCATACATTGCATTGATAAGATATTACATTGCTCATCCATCTGATGAGGTAGTTCAAATAATAATTACAATTTTACAAAAGATCACCTCTTCTACATTTGAGGGATGTTTTCAAAACCATGTTTACAATACACAATGATGAAAGTAAAGAAGGAATCCATGTGCGAGCTCCCCATCCATGAAGCTCTCAATGCAACAATCAAACTGGGGACCCAACAGAGTAAGGTGCACGTTCCACCCAACCATGTGGTACCCGTAGGTCCACCCCCCGTGCTAGGAGATAGTAATAAGGCTACCTAGACCAAATCTACTAACCCTAGACACTAGTACATAAACACTATTGGTTACATTGCTTCCAGATTTGACAATTGATTTGAAACACAAACACAAGGTTTAACTGTTATTCTAGATGGAGTGTCATCAAAACGATGCAATGGTTACCCTGATGTTTCTTCCTAGGTCCCGGCCCCCAATCCTTGGGTTACCCTGATAACCTCTTACGAAACCCGGCCCCTATTGCATACAGTTGCGGAATCGAATGTCCCTTAAGGAAACGAGACAACGATTTGCCATTCCAGGCCTTCTCGACTTATACTCATAACTGTAGTAGCTTATGAGTCATAAGCGAGGCATGCATATCTTGTTACAAATTTTAATCTCTCTCTAATGTGTCATTTAATTATCACTAACTTAATTAACTGTTTGTAAGTTACCCTGACACCACTTTGTGTGTCAGCCCTTACAAACAGCCACTCCCCTAAACATAACAAGGTTTCTAGGTTTTCATGACTAGGGTTTACCAAATGCACAGTTTACATCTCACATTGACAAATAAATCTTAACAGTATCAAACAACATGTTTAGCTCTTGCACAAACCCAAGTCAATAAGAAATACTTCGAAAACATAAAAACCCCCATTTTCCCAATTTATTCTGGAAGACTTAAACAGTTTAAAACTTTCCCCGACTTGCCCAATCACAAAAGAAATAAAATGATTTTAAACAAATGGATATATTCTTCTACCATTTGGATACGCTAAATCCATATATATATATATATATATCAATTTGATAACATTATATTTACAAATAAACTCAAGAAAATAACCATGTCAATTAAATCCATTTCTCTAATTTTCACAGTTTCACTATAAATTGTATTCTATTATTTTCTCAAATTTTAAAAAAAAGATAGAAAATATTAACATAAAAATATATTCAATTAAAACTTATTTATTTCCATAATATTTTCAAATATATATCTATATGAATATTTAAATTCTTAAACATATATACATATATTTATATATATACATATATATATATATATATATATATATATATATATAAACAAATAAATGTAAATATTATAAATTAACTTATATTAAATAAAATTACGAATTTACCTATTCGTGAATTTTATTAGTAAATTTAAAAATAAACAAACAGAATAAATATACTTTACAATGGTAAGGCTACGGACTAATCCGTAGCCTTCCATTAAGAAGGCAGGCAGGCTGCTGGTATGCAGCCTTGCCAGGCTGCGCCCAGCATGCAAACCGGTGGGGAGGGTTTCGGCCCTCCCCCATAGTAAATAATTTTTTTTTAAAATAAAATTTACTGCGATTTCAAAATCACGTACAACCGTAAACAGAATTACGGACGGATTTCGCACGATTTTAATTTGTTTATTATTATTATTTTTTTTGAAACAAACAAATAACCATATACATATATATAGATATAAATATATTTATGTATATACATATTTTAAACCAGTAATTAAGATATGGATACAAGTAAATTTTAATCAAACTTTCTACAACACACAAAGAAATTTTCAATTTCTGAAGATTTATTCACAATTTTAAAATCTCAATACAGGGATTTTTTTTAAAAAAAAAATTTCCAAATGCTAAATCATTTTCTTCCTAGATATTTTCTTTTAAAAAAAAACAAAAACCCTCAATTTTAAATCCCAAATTTAACAGACATCTTTAAAATAAAATTCATAACAGAGAATTAACAGATTTCTTCAACAGAGAATATCAAACCCCTATTCTTTTCCAAGTTTTAAAAGAAAAATAACACAGTAATCTTTCAGAGATCTTTTTCAACAATTTAGTAAAATTTTCAAAACTTCCGAGAAGATTACAGGAAATGCATTCAATATTTTTTTTTAAAAACTTTCTAAAGAAAAGAAATTTAACCAGCAAGTAGAATACCTGTAACTGCCTGTAGGAGTATCTTTTGCCTGTAACGTGCAAGATCTTCTTTAAAAAGATTTTCTCCAAATCCAAGAAAGCTTGTCCAACCACCAAGAAGATCTTCCACAAGAAAATAACAACCCCAGAGAGGTAACAAATTCTTAAGAATATTACTAGAAAATTCACAGTCAAAGGATTTTTTTTTTTAACAAGTGCCCTTATAATTTCCCCGTGAGGAAATTGAATAGCCTCTGTCAATTTTCCCGAGATCCACAATAACCTCCCCGTAACCAAATTCCAACAACCTCATAAAAGCACTGGCACACTTGTCGAGAAGAGGTTATCAAAATATCTTCTCTTTCTCGGCAAATTTTGCCAATTAATTTTTTTGCATGCAATAATTATTTATTTAAATTTAAAATTTGAAAAACAAATCTTCAAACCACATGCATTTTATATAAATTATATTTTACTTTCTAATTCACATGCATCTTAATTTTAATTTATTTTCTAATTTTCTAATACATTTAAATAAAATATAATTTATGCACTTAATAATTTAATCTAATTAATTAATTAATTTAATTAAATAGTTAAATCCTTTTAAGACCAACTATTTAACTAAATAAACTAACTAATGTATTAAATAACCAAGTAAATAAATTTCAATCATATTTAAATATTAATTTTATAACAATAAATAAAACACAATAACAAACATTAAAACATAAGAAAATTTACCTTTTCAAAAATGATTTAGCCAACAGAAACACATTACAACCTATGACTCAAAACTGAAAACTGACAATGTACTAATACTAAGGTTAGAGACTGGACTAGGATAAACCTAACTACTATCTCCTGATCAACATTTCCATTGAGTCTTGACACGCTCAGACCTGATTACACAGGTGGAGTCGGTGTCATGTACCTGCAAATCCTGCAACCGAGCAAACAACATGCATACATGTATATATATAAAAAGCAGTAATCAGGCACACCGTGCGGAGAAAATCACAGATATCATAGGGCACTCGCAAGCGAGTGATGCGATTCTGTTCTCCACACCAATACACTCACAGAAAACTGACTCAGTAAATGTTGTTAGTCCATCATAAACATGTGCATATCCATAAACACCTAAAAGTAAACATCTACGCTGAAACATATCATATCTAAAAACAATAAACATCACACATAGTAACATCATGTCACAAAATAATCCATCATCACTCAAAATCAGCTATCCAAGTATCCAGCAAAACAACATAAGTCTAACAGTATGAAAAAGTATCAACATAAAACATAAGCATAAACGGAGGGGTACTACATCCTCCCCCCTAGGATCAGGCTTGCTCCTGAAAGCCTGCGAACAAATATGGATAAAGTTCCCTCATGCGTGTCGCATCCTCCCAGGTAGCCGAAGCCTCATAGCTTGGATCCCATTGAACCCTCACCTGATCAACATCTCGACCCCTGAGATCGAGCGTCCGGTGCTGAAGAATGGCCACGGGCTCCAAAGCCAGCTGCCCATCCTCTACCTGTAACGCATTCCAATCAAGTACATGAGATATGTCGGGATGATATGGTCTAAGTACTGACACATGAAAAACATCATGAATACGAGATAAACTGGGTGGTAAGGCGAGTCGATATGCCACAGGACCAATTCTCTCTAAGATCTTGAATGGTCCTACAAAATGAGGTGCAAGCTTAGAGCCTTTTCCATAACGGATTGGACTCTTTCGCGGTCGCACTCGAAGAAACATTCTATCACCAACATCGAACTGTCGATCAATTCTATGCGCATCGACATACTTCTTTTTCCTATCCTGAGCTGCAATCAAATGCTCTCTAATACGGTCAACCTGTTGCTCCATGTCTCGAAGCATCTCAGGTCCAAGTAACACTCTATCCTCAAGTCGATCCCAACTAAGTGGAGTGCGAAAAGGATGACCGTATAATGCCTGATATGGTGGCATACCTATGGAACTCTGATATCCATTGTTGTAAGCGAATTCTACTAAGTACAAGTAATCCTCCCAACGTGATTGTTGATCCATAACGTACATCCTAAGCATATCCTCTAATATTTGGTTAACTCTTTCAGTTTGACCATCAGTTTGAGGATGATAGGCTGAACTAAAGTTCAACTGTGTACCTAATGCACGTTGCAATGACGTCCATAAGGCTGAAGTGAATACAAGATCTCTATCCGATATGATCCTACGAGGAATTCCATGTAACCTAACGATGTCCTCCATGAAAATTCTAGCTACAGATGAAGCATTATATGATGAACGTATAGGTGAAAAGTGAGCTACTTTAGTCAAATGGTCAACAGTTACCATAGTGGCATCATGTCGACGTGATGACGTAGGTAACCCAACAATAAAATCAATGGATATAATATCCCATTTCCATTCGGGAATGAGATGTGGCTGCAATAATCCAGCAGGATGATGATGCTCAGCTTTAACACGCTGGCATTCAAGACATCTCGATACGTAGTCAGCAATATCTCGTTTCATACCAGGCTAGAAATACAATTGCCTAAGATCGGCATGCATTTTCTTGACACCTGGATGAGCTGAATACGAAGCTCTATGAGCTTTTGTCATGATTAATGTATGAAGACTCACTACATGAGGTACATAGATGCGACCTAAATGTCGTAATATACCATCCAATTCTAGGACATAACCTTCAAATCGACCTACTAAAGGTCTACCCGATTCAATCTCTGACTTCACTTCCTGATATAATATATCAGTAGGAAGTGCAGCTACTATTTGACCTCTCAAATCCACTTCAAGAGTAGTAGCAGAGATCTCATGTCTACGTCGGCTAAGAGCGTCAGCCACTATGTTCTCTTTGCCTTGAACGTACTTTACTTCAAAATCGTACTCACACAAGAACTCCATCCACCGTCTTTGCCTAGCATTCAAGTTAGGTTGCGTAAAGATGTATTGCAAACTACGGTGATCAGTATGAAGTTCGAAGCGATGACCTAACAAGAAATGCCTCCATCGAACTAAAGCATGCACTACCGCAGCTAGTTCAAGGTCATGAGTAGGATAGTTTAATTCGTGGTCCTTGAGTTTACGAGACTCATAAGCAACCACACGCCCATCTTGCATCAAGACTGCTCCCAAACCCTCTAAGGATGCATCCGCAGAAACTACGAAATCCTTAGTAGGATCAGGAACAATAAGTATAGGCGCATTAGTTAGCTTTTCTTTAAGAGTCTGAAAGGCTAACTGACACTGTTATGTCCAAACAAACTTCTTCCCTTTCCTCTGAAGAGAAGTAATAGGATGACCTATCCTAGAAAATCCCTCTACAAAACGTCTATAATAGCCAGCTAGTCCCATAAAACTATGAATTTCACCTACATTAGTAGGTGCGGGCTAGTCTACAATAGCTTGGATCTTTGAAGGATCCATAGCAATAACTTTTCCAGATATCACATGTCCAAGGTATTTAATTTTAGGTTGAAAGAAGTCACACTTCTTCAGGTTTGCATACAATTGATTCTCTCTTAAACATTGCAATACCTGTCTCAAGTGTTCTTCATGTTCCTTCATGTTCCTCGAATAGACTAAAATGTCATCGACAAATACTAGGACAAAGCGATCAAGGTATGTACGAAATACACCATTCATCAAACTCATGAATACAGATGGTGCGTTCGTTAACCCAAATGGTACCACTGTGAATTCGTAGTGCCCATAACGAGTTCAAAAAGCAGTTTTATGAATGTCTACTTCAGCTATACGCAATTGATGATAACCGGATTTCAAATCAATTTTGGAGAACACATTAGCTCCCTTAACTTGATCAAAAAGATCATCGATTCTAGGCAAAGGATAACGGTTCTTAATCGTAACCTTGTTCAATTGACGGTAGTCAATGCACAGCCTAAGAGATCCGTCCTTCTTCTTTACGAAGATGACAGGTGCTCCCCAAGGGGAAACACTTGGACGAATAAAACCCTTTTCTAAAAGTTCCTATAACTGAATACGAAGTTCCTCCAACTCTTGAGTCATCATTCTATAAGGAGCTCTAGATATAGGCTCAGCTCTAGGAATTAGGTCAACTCTAAAGTCAATATCCCTTTTCGGTGGCATTCCAAGAATGTCATCGGGAAACACATCTGTGAATTCCCTAAGAATAGGATGATCATCAAGAGATACCTCTCGACTCTCACCCTCATCTAAATCAGTAACTGTTGTTGCAAACAGTTGACATCCCTGACGTAGACATCTCTTTAATTGCATAGCAGTTATCCTCCGTAAAGAGATAGGTCTTTGAATACCTACGATTTCCACTTTCGCACCTAAATCATTAATGCAACTAACTGTCTTAAGTCGACAGTCAATTACAGCTTGATAAAATGCTAACCAATCCATACCTAACACTATATCATACGATCCTAAGGGTGTAACATATAAATCTACTGATGTAGTTAATGTACCAACTTTAAGTTCACAGTTATGTACTATGTTTTCTACTACTACTTTCATCCCTGAGGCAAATTCAACTTGCCACTTACCACCTTGCTTTACTGCCACAAGACCGCAACGGTCAACAATGGTCGGTGAAATAAAGGAGTCAGTGGCTCCAGAATCAAAAAGTATAGATACATTAACACCATTTAACTTACTTGAAGTTTCGACCACCGTATTCTGGTGATCGGCTTGGCGGTCATTAACCACTGCATATACTGTATGTGCACGTCCTGCATCGCCCACTATAGGCTCTGAAACTATAGTTCGAGGCCCATAACCAGTAGAACCTCTCATCGGACACTGCCTAGCTATGTGCCCATGCTGCCCACAAGAATAACAACCTGTACCTGTGCCTCTACCAAATCCTCTGCCACCTGAAGGTGCATTGGACTGCTGAAAACTACCCCTACTGACGGTAGACTGAGCACTCTGCATAGGCTGATCTTTCCTATTGCACTTGTTGCGCCACCAGTTTTGACCCTTTCCTGACTGAGGACTGTTTTGTTGTTGTGGTTGAGGGTTATTGTTTTTTTGAGGTGTTCTTTGTTGCTGCCCACCCTTTGTGGATGTCTGTTGGTTCTTGGAAGAACCACTTGTCTATGCCTGTCCACCCCGTGGACTAAAACCTGCTGCAGGAGCACTCCCAATCTGCACTCCTGTGTGCCCACCTAAAGCCATAATAAGGTTCTCCTCAACTATGCGAGCCTTCTCCACTGTGACTTCCATAGTCTTTGGCTCAAAGACTCGGACACCACCACTGATACAGGCGTTTAAGCCCCTGATAAAATGTTGTACTAGCATAGGCTCATCATCGCCAATACCAGCATACTGCTTGAGTTCGTAGAACCTACGTTCGTATTGCTCTACAGAAAGAGCTAACTGGCCTAGATCATGGAACTCGTCAGCCCTACGCTGCCTCCAGTGTTCCGAAAGGAACCGAGCTCTGAACCTCTCGAGAAACATCTCCCAAGATATAGAACCAATATCTATATGGAGCTTCTGCTCCTCTAGACGCCACCATGTAGAGGCGAATCCTCTCAAGTGCATAATAGTGCATCTGGCATAGGTATTGCTACCATAAGGGTGCATGGCAAAGCATCTACCCAAATCTAGTAGCCAGGTCTCTGCCTCTAAACCTCCTCCTGAACCATCGAAGGTAGGAGGACGTGCTCTTAGTAAATCCCTCATGTGACCAGCAATGATAGCATCCTAATGTGCTGTGTCATCTACTCTCCTAGGGGATCTATCCCTCACTCTCACAACCTCCTTCTCATCTACCTGTCTAGGTCCAAGACGAGCTAGGACCTCCTCTAAAAGTGGACGTATCTGAGAACCCTCTACTGCTGACTGTACGGGATTCTGTTCCTCATTTCTCTGACCCATCTGTTCTGCTTGGTCACTATGGTGAGGGCTAGGAGGGGGAGTAACCTGAGGGATTGGCCCACGGCCTCCACCTCTACCTCTACCACGACCTCTTTCTCCTCGCCTAGGCATGTTCCTGTATTCATAACAATTTCGAGTCTTAGATACTATTCAACCAAGGTTATCAGTTGCGACACTATGTACTAGGTCAACCTAATGGGCTTTAGATTACCCAGACCATCCAGTGTTTGTAACCTTGGCTCTGATACCAATCTGTAATGCCCCATCTTAATAACCTAAGAACGTTGCAATTGTGTTATAAAAGTGTAATAATTTTTTTTTAAAAGTAATAATACTGTATTAATTAATTGCATACATTCTTAGGTTAAACGACGTTACACTACTTTGAGTTTTCCTTAAGCGACTTAAGTATTTTGCATTGCACATAATAATTCATAACATAAAATAAACATTACATAAAGATAAATTTTCCATTTAAGAAATAATGAAGTACAAACATTTTTCCATACATTGCATTGATAAGATATTACATTGCTCATCCATCTGATGAGGTAGTTCAAATAATAATTACAATTTTAGAAAAGATCACCTCTTATACATTTGAGGGATGTTTTCAAAACCATGTTTACAATATACAATGATGAAAGTAAAGAAGGAATCCATGTGCGAGCTCCCCATCCATGAAGCTCTCAATGCAACAATCAAACTGGGGACCCAACGGAGTAAGGTGCACGTTCCACCCAACCATCTGGTACCCGTAGGTCCACCCCCCATGCTAGGAGATAGTAATAAGGCTACCTAGACCAAATCTACTAACCCTAGACACTAGTACATAAACACTATTGGTTACATTGCTTCCAGATTTGACAATTGATTTGAAACACAAACACAAGGTTTAACTGTTATTCTAGGTGGAGTGTCATCACAACGATGCAATGGTTACCCTGATGTTTCTTCCTAGGTCCCGACCCCCAATCCTTGGGTTACCCTGGTAACCTCTTACGAAACCCGGCCACTATTGCATACAGTTGCGGAATCGGATGTCCCTTAAGGAAACGAGACAACGATTTTCCATTCCAGGCCTTCTCGACTTATACTCATAACTGTAGTAGCTTATGAGTCATAAGCGAGGCATGCATATCTTGTTACAAATTTTAATATCTATCTAATGTGTCATTTAATTATCACTAACTTCATTAACTGTTTGTAAGTTACCTTGACACCACTTTGTGTGTCGGCCCTTACAAACAGCCACTCCCCTAAACATAACAAGGTTTCTAGGTTTTCATGACTAGGGTTTACCAAATGCACAGTTTACATCTCAAATTGACAAATAAATCTTAACAGTATCAAACAACATGTTTAGCTCTTGCACAAACCCAAGTCAATAAGAAATACTTCGAAAACATAAAAACCCCCATTTTCCCAATTTATTCTGGAAGACTTAAACAGTTTAAAACTTTCCCCGACTTGCCCAATCACAAAAGAAATAAAATGATTTTAAACAAATGGATATATTCTTCTACCATTTGGATACGCTAAATCCATATATATATATCAATTTGATAACATTATATTTACAAATAAACTCAAGAAAATAACCATGTCAATTAAATCCATTTCTCTAATTTTCACAGTTTCACTATAAATTGTATTCTATTATTTTCTCAATTTTTTTTTAAAAAAATAGAAAATATTAACATAAAAATATATTCAATTAAAAATTATTTATTTCCATAATATTTTCAAATATATATCTATATGAATATTTAAATTCTTAAACATATATACATATATTTATATATATACATATATTTATATATATACATATATTTATATATATACATATATATATATATATAAACAAATAAATGTAAATATTATAAATTAACTTATATTAAATAAAATTTTGAATTTACCTATTCGCGAATTTTATTAGTAAATTTAAAAAAAAACAAATAGAATAAATATACTTTACAATGGTAAGGCTATGGACTAATCCGTAGCCTTCCATTAAGAAGGCAGGCAGGCTGCTGGTACGCAGCCTTGCCAGGCTGCGCCCAACAGTCTTGCCAGGCTGCGCCCAGCATGCAAACCGGTGGGGAGGGTTTCGGCCCTCCCCCATAGTAAATATTTTTTTTTTAAAATAAAATTTACTGTGATTTCAAAATCGCGTACAGCCGTAAACAGAATTACGGACGGATTTCGCACGATTTTAATTTGTTTATTATTATTTTTTTTTTTGAAACAAACAAATAACCATATACATATATATAGATATAAATATATTTATGTATATACATATTTTAAACCAGTAATTAAGATATGGATACAAGTAAATTTTAATCAAATTTTCTACAACACACAAAGAAATTTTCAATTTCTGAAGATTTATTCACAATTTTAAAATCTCAATACAGGGATTTTTTTTTAAAAAAAAATTTCCAAATGCTAAATCATTTTCTTCCTAGATATTTTCTTTTAAAAAAAAACAAAAACCCTCAATTTTAAATCCCAAATTTAATAGACATCTTTAAAATAAAATTCATAACAGAGAATTAACAGATTTCTTCAACAGAGAATATCAAACCCCTATTCTTTTCCAAGTTTTAAAAGAAAAATAACACAGTAATCTTTCAGAGATCTTTTTCAACAATTTAGTAAAATTTTCAAAACTTCCGAGAAGATTACAGGAAATGCATTCAATATTTTTTTTTAAAAACTTTCTAAAGAAAAGAAATTTAACCAGCAAGTAGAATACCTGTAACTGCCTGTAGGAGTATCTTTTGCCTGTAACGTGCAAGATCTTCTTTAAAAAGATTTTCTCCAAATCCAAGAAAGCTTGTCCAACCACCAAGAAGATCTTCCACAAGAAAATAACAACCCCAGAGAGGTAACAAATTCTTAAGAATATTACTAGAAAATTCACAGTCAAAGGATTTTTTTTTTTAACAAGTGCCCTTATAATTTCCCCGTGAGGAAATTGAATAGCCTCTGTCAATTTTCCCGAGATCCACAATAACCTCCCCGTAACCAAATTCCAACAACCTCATAAAAGCACTGGCACACTTGTCGAGAAGAGGTTATCAAAATATCTTCTCTTTCTCGGCAAATTTTGCCAATTAATTTTTTTGCATGCGATAATTATTTATTTAAATTTAAAATTTGAAAAACAAATCTTCAAACCACATGCATTTTATATAAATTATATTTTACTTTCTAATTCACATGCATCTTAATTTTAATTTATTTTCTAATTTTCTAATACATTTAAATAAAATATAATTTATGCACTTAATAATTTAATCTAATTAATTAATTTATTTAATTAAATAGTTAAATCCTTTTAAGACCAACTATTTAACTAAATAAACTAACTAATGTATTAAATAACCAAGTAAATAAATTTCAATCATATTTAAATATTAATTTTATAATAATAAATAAAACACAATAACAAACATTAAAACATAAGAAAATTTACCTTTTCAAAAACGATTTAGCCAACAGAAACACATTACAACCTATGACTCAAAACTGAAAACTGACAATGTACTAATACTAAGGTTAGAGACTGGACTAGGATAAACCTAACTACTATCTCCCGGTCAATATTTTCATTGAGTCTTGACACGCTCAGACCTGATTACACAGGTGGAGTCGGTGTCATGTACCTGCAAATCCTGCAACCGAGCAAACAACATGCATACATGTATATATATAAAAAGCAGTAATCAGGCACACTGTGCAGAGAAAATCACAGATATCGCAGGGCACTCACAAGCGAGTGATGCGATTTTGTTCTCCACACCAATACACTCACAGAAAACTGACTCAGTAAATGTTGTTAGTCCATCATAAACATGTGCATATCCATAAACAACTAAAAGTAAACATCTACGCTAAAACATATCATATCTGAAAACAATAAACATCACATATAGTAACATCATGTCACAAAATAATCCATCATCGCTCAAAATCAGCGATCCAAGTATCCAGCAAAACAACATAAGTCTAACAGTATGAAAAAGTATCAACAGAAAACATAAGCATAAACGGAGGGGTACTACAACGATAGCACATAGAAAGTGTAACCATGTAGTACCAAGGAAACATTCACAATGATATGTACAACCTATAAATTAATAACCTACAAGAACAACTCTCACCACAAGTATTCACAGCTCTCCCAAGTTCTCCACACCCAACAAAGGAAAAATATTAAGAACCTCTAGTCATCACCCAAGAACATGAGTGAAAAAAAATGACCACAAGCTAGTGATCACTATAGCTCCGACCAAACCTCAAACCAATGTAATGTGAAACCAAACATATAGGAATAATACCAAGACCAAAAATAGCACCTCTGCACATCATGAGCCTATAGAACATCCTTCTAGATACACATCTAAAATCCAACTATTACAAGTATGATCTTCTTCAAAACCCCAAGAGAAAATCCTTAACAAAATCCAACCGTTCAATCACCAAGATCAAACATAACACATATATCATGTAATCAACATGGATGTAAACCTCTCAAAGAAGATAAAACTACTTCATTTCCCATTTCAAGAAATACGCCCAATGCATCTCCTAAAATCAACATCAATGAATGTAATCACAATGCATAAGGAGATAACCATTTTATCCATCTCTCACAATGAATCATTTAGAATCATCTAATAGTAGTTCAAGATCCATATCCATGAAAGAAAGCATAAAACACTTGAGAGAAACAATGGGAAATACCTCTCAAGGGATAAATTGCTGAGTAGACCAAGAGTGGGAACAAGAATACTCCTTGAAGATATGCAAGCCATCATGAATAATCCAAGAGCAATCTCCTCATATGTCTCTATTGAACTCATCTTCAACCAAGGTGTAGGCTTCTCAAACTTTCTGCTGAAATCTTCATCAAGAGTAACCATCAAAATTTCTCTCCTCTCAAGAGAAATACAACCTCACCTTATTCTTCATGTATCCATGAGTACTGGCAAATGATCATCTCATGCTAAACTCCAAATGCATCACTTCACTATCATGAAGTATCAAGAAAATGATCAAAGCACCCAATACAAAAAGAATTACCATACCACTTTCAAAGCTCTAATCACTTGAATCAAGAACTTATCATGACATCATGACCTTACCATCCCCCTTGGGAGATACCATGCTCCAAGTGAACATACCATGGTCTCAAGTGCAATGCACAATGTCAAAACTCCAGTGCATAAGCAAGAGTATACCATGACATAAAGAAAACAAACTCAAAACCAAAATCACCTGTCAAGCACCACCAACACCTTAGCTAAAGACTCCAAACGTCCTCCATGGTTTCAAGAGGTTGCACATCTTCAAATAGTGTCCATGCAAATGCGAAAGAACCCTTTTGTAGCAAAAAGATCTAAGAGCTCCTCCTAGTAACATTTGCAACACTAGAGAAGACCATCCATCACCAAGTGATGAATCCATAGTCATTACTAAAGCTCCCACTAAACTGTGACAACTGAGCTCTCAAGCATCATGACCCAACATTTGCTAATCTAAAAATCCTTTAGGTCCATACATCAACATTTCCATCAAGTGGCACCAAGATTTCCAAAACAAGTAGGGATTACCATAACTGTCAAAAGCTTACACAAAGCAGTGTATCCAAGCTATCAATGACATCATGATACAACATGCTACAATTCCCCATAATGGACTATTCAAGTACTCAACACCATCCATCCTCTCATATCAAAGAAACCACATCAATGCACAAGTGACCTCAGACAAGGCCAGCTAACAAGTCTGCACAAACACTACATCAACCTCGTGGATATAGAAAATCCACTTCCAACTTATCTCATGCAGCCAATGGGTAGCTGAACCACCAACTGCTTAACTCAAAGATCAATCACATCGAATGTGAAAACCCATCATTGCACTAGAAATAGCTACATTGAGATCTCAAAGAGAATAACCGCGTAGACAACATGACTCAAACACTAGATCAAGTCCAAATCCGATTTACCAATCATGTCCACAACTCGAGGACCATAGTCTAGGAACCCAACAAAGAACACCATAGGAAATGATGAGTGATTAATCACGTACCAACACTCCCATGTAGAGAATACATCACATATCCTCATACCAAGTACAAAGCATGCATGCAAAACTGCAACTATCTCATCCAGCAATGCCCCAAAAGCTAGGGTCTAGAAAATAGTTTAACAACTCCACAAAACCACAAGTTTTTATTTTTTTAACTGTGTAAAACCTAAAAAACCACTATGTTCAAGAACACCCATGCATACCCATATCCACTTCACATCTAGATGACTTAAACGTTTGAAACATAAACACCAATAATAGTTATACCAGAATAAAGGATTATCATGAATATGCATAACCATAGATTCTTTAAATGGAAATCTATAAAACCATCAAATCCAAAGAGCATGGATTTGAGCGATGCAAGTACAATGCATCCTTAAAAGGAAACAATAGTTTAGGAACTCTAGGCCCATATCAAGCCAACTCCAAAACTACCAACATGCACATGCATTCAAGAAAAGGACAGGCTATTTCAAAAGCTTTCAAAACATCCAGTGATTAACTCCATAGCCTTCTTGCATTCCAGGTTAATAGAAAACAATGCCTTCCAACACCAGGAAACACCACCCAACATAAGATCTCTCTTCCATGGCTAAGAAACAACCCAAGCTTCTCCATATCACCAAGGAGCCTCTCACGCAGACACCCAATATGAAAGCTTTTCTACAACACAACCACGAAGTAGAAAAATTCCACCTCATACATTAAGGTTATACCACTACCAACTAGGAGACACAAATCACAGCAATTCAACATGACCAAATCCTTTTTCTCCATCTTCACCATCCTTCAAGCTATGTGTTGTCTCGAAATACCACAAGACTTCCACTCACCAAAGGATTAATACATCAATCGATTCCTCCAGATTTCCTCAAGCCTGACAAACATAAATATTCATAGGATAAATACCCAAAACCAACAACCAAAAGAAGGCTTTGATACCACTTGTTGGTAAATTTTAATCATCTCGAAGAAACCTCCAAGAACAATAGTGCCTTCAGTAACTTTTAATTTTATTAAATTTCCTCAAAGACATGTACAACTATGCCACAAAGCTGAATTAGACATAGTGAATTTGCCACATTAATCCTTCTGAGAGAAGTACATGTAAATCCAGTTTCAACAACAAACATTAACAGATTCTAACCAAGAAACATGAAACATGAAAGATGAGATAGAACACACAAATTTACGTGGGGAAAACCCTTTCGGGTAAAAAACCCTACACTCCAAAAGCCTAGATCACCATTGTATTATTCATGCAATAGAACAATTACAAATACAATTCAAACACTAATCCTTTATAGAGATTACATCATATTTCATTCTAGAGACAAACTGCTAGCAACTCTATTCTATTTCCCTTTCTCCCCTTTTTACATTTCCCTAATCAACCTCTCAGTTTATTACAACCTTCGCACTGTTACAATACTCTCACATAGTATACAATGCAGATTAACAATGAAAGATCGATCAAGACATTCTACTAGGAGAGATTTTGGCAGCACAACCTTGCCTAGATCTTCATCCCTCTTTCTCATTGCAAAATGTTCAATATTTATACCATTCATTCTCAACTGATAGTAAATAGTTCAAATTCCTTTGTACATCGGTTCGTTTTCCTTTTGTTCTACCAACTGTCAACTAGTCTTAGACATTGAACATAATTCTCCAACTCATTCATGATCCTCCAATGAACATCAACCACATCGGTGGTTAGCCAAGTCAGCATCCTCCATCCAACCAAATAAATCTAAACATTCACCGCCCTACTATAGCCAAGACACAACACCCTTGTCATGTGGTGGTGACTACACCGCAGCACCGCAGGCTCCTTCAAGTCCTAACGCGGTGTGGTGGTAACACTGCACCACCACAAGAGGTCTTGAACACAACCATGGGGTGGCGGTAACACTGCACTACCGCTAGCAGTCTCCAACAAAGCTACGGGTCAGCGGTAACACTGCACTACTGGTAGCCGTCTCCAACACAACCACAGGTTAGCGGTAACACTGCACTACCACCAACAACTTTAACCACCAATGCAGGTTAGTGGTAAAGGCATGAATGTAACACTTAAGAAATTCGGCCAAACACCTCAGCAGTCACACCGACATTTCTCTCTTAGAGGTTTAGGCTAGTGGGATTGAGCCACACAATTCCAACATAGGCCAAATGGAATTCTCACGTACACATAGGTTCCCCATGGTGTAGTAAATGTAGTTTTGTACTGCTTGGATTCTCTCACCAGGACCTAATTATATCCTAAGAACCCATCCCGATTATATCCTAAGAACCCATCCATCATTGAGAGTAGTTCACACCCTATGGCCTTTTGCAACATAGCCTCCAAGTTAGGCAGGGGTAATTATCTTTTAGGGATGCTACATTTAGATCCCTAAAATCTATGCAAAGCATCATATGATGTTTCTTTTTCCAAACAAGAACTAAATTTGAAACCCATGAGGAATTCCTGATTGGCTTGATAATCCAAGCATCTCTTAACTTTGTGAGTTCTTTTGACATTTTTGCTTGTAGAGCGGGATTTATTGGTCTTTGTTTCTGCCTGAAGGGTTTTACATCAGGTTTCAAAGGGATTTCATGCTAGAACAATTCTTCCCTGTAAGCCTTTAGGTCATCATATGACCATGCAAACAAATGCTTGTATTTCCTCAATAGGGCGATTAACATAGTTCTCACATGAGGTTTCATCCTCTTCCCTATGTACACTTTCTTGGGAGTGTTCTCTATTGCAAGATTTACTTCTAAATGTTCCCTATGAGAAGATGTTTGCTTAAAATTTGATTTATTAGGGCCATGAAAGACCCTCTCTAATGCAACCAGTCCTTTGGGAATCTTATTGGTTTTCAATTGAATCACCTCATTCCCAAATAATGTTTCTTTTCCATTGACCTCCACCACTAATGAGCCAAAATCAATTTCTTGGCTTTCATATTGATCAATGCAATGCAGGAATTTCAAGATATCATTGCCATCATTGAACACTTGCTAGTTGCAAATGTTGTTAGGCACTGGAGGCCAAGTTTGTACTTTTATTCTTGAAATGCCATCAAAGGTGACATCATCTAATTTGACAACAATATTAGCTAACAAATCTGCCCTAACATTATGTCCCCTTTCTATCCAGTCTATACTAAAAACATCAAAGGCTTCAATAGTATCCTAAATTGAATTCCTATATTGCTTAAGCCTTTTATCATTGGAAACAAATCTAGACCTAAATTGGGAAACTACTAATTCAGAATCCCCTGATAATTTTAACAACTTAATGCCATGCTTTGAAGCTAATTTCAATCCAAGCAAGAGAGCCTCATATTCGACCACATTATTTATACAAGAAATTTTGACAAGGAGTAATTGAAGGTTGTACGTTGTGGTGAAATGAGGATAAATCCTGCACTCGAGCCCTCCTTAGAACAAGCTCCATCAATGTACATGGTCCAAAGTCCATCCTCCTGTGGTGTACCTAGGACCTCCCTGTTAATCGATGCAGGCTGGACTTATTCTTATTCTTGTTTCAATTCTTTGACTTAGAAAGTGTCTAAACCAATAACTACAAAATTGATTATCACTGGTTCTGGTTCTTCTGGATCCTCTACATATTCAATCATGTGGCAAACTCTTGGTTCTCGAGTAGTCTTAACATTTTTTGGGTCAATTGATAAAGTGGGAAATGATAGATCACAATGTATACTCCCACCCATGGATGCACTCCATTGTCTTGACAATAACATCCCATAAGTTGGTGGAATGTCCCCTACTTTGATACTCATGAACAATTCCTTCTCCGGAAAGGTTGCCAATTTAAATGGAACTCTATTAATTACTCCTATAACAAGAAGCTCTCTTGAGTCCATAACATAGCATTTCCCACAAGTGTTATCAACCTTCAAGCCCATTTCTTCCATGATTTTTACAGGTATCACATTGTTTGAGCCTCTTGAATCTATCATGCAATTCCTAAGCAACTTGTCATCAATGATCAATCTTAGAAAAAATGGATAGAATTGGCTTGGATTGATAGTAACTGTGGTTCATGTTGTGTAGTTTTTCGCACACACACCCCACTGAAAGTAGGGAACCCCTTTTTGCTTTTGTTCTTGGTGTTTGGTCCCTTTGATTTTGAGGATTTTCTTGCTTGGGAATGTGCTTGGATGTTTATCTTGCTTGCATTGATGATCCCTCTGTGATATTGATTGAAAACCTCAAGTTTTAGTCTCATTTCGGGTTTTTCACTGCTCTCGGGAAAATCCACTCTTGGCAGAATTCCTTAGATACTCTCAAAACTCGGTGGCAGCTTCTTTTACACTATGATCCTGAGATTTTGGTCCTTCGCAGAATTCCACAATGACCGGATTTCTCTGAAATTCTATCATCCTGTCGGATTCTCGGGTTTTGATTTGACCTTTCTTGTCAATTGCATTAATGCTTTTTGTATGATTTCTGCAACTGGTATTAAATCTATTTTGGTGAGTTTTTGTGCCATTAAGTTGTATCATTCACTTTCTATTGATCTAGAGTGCTTGATCCTAAGTTCTTGGATGGATTTGGCATGTTGAATTTGTGAATTCCTGGATTTGGTGGCAATTTTCCTGGGCGTCATCTATTGTTTGTTGGGGCGCTAGAGATTGTTTTGTCATTGTTGTAATTGAGTTTCACTTCATCGATGGTATGTACTCATTGCCTTTCTTTTTATTGTTGAATGTGAGTGATTCTTTGGTGTCTTGAGTGTGCTTGGAGTCTGAATTTTTGTATGCTTGGGAATTGAACATTTGGAAGCTAAGGTTGTTCGATTCTGTTTGATTGACGACCCCAGGCGAGTTTGTGAGCTTTTTTTTTTTATTTCATTATAGGGTAGCTTACTTGTGTAAGCCACAATGAACCTTTTGTAAACCTGGCAAATGAGTTAGCTGAGACCAAGCTTGTCTTGCGCATTCATGGTAGAATTTTAGAGTTTTAGACTTAGGGCATCACTAATTCCTCTCAATTTACTTTAGAATGAGTTTTGAATTCAAAGATGATCTGTAGGAGGTTTAAATCGAGCTATTTGCAAGCCTAGGATCCTCAAATTTTGTGATTGTCTGATCAATTTGAGTGAATTCGTGAGAAAACATTGTGAGAAAACATTGGCATTCAGTATTTCAAAGTCTTCGTGGAATTCCTAAACTGCAAGAATTCCCCGATCGTCCGTTTTCTCTTCGTGTTCCCAAAATGTTCAGTAATTCAGAGTTATGTCTACTTTGTAGATTTCCATTCCCTCCGGATTTTACAGAATTTTCCTCTGTTCCTTCATTTTCCTAGAATTTGTAGACTATTGTTGTTTTCATAGATTTTCATCCTGTGCGGAATTCTCTGAAACTTTGTTGAAAATGAACAACTAAGAGATGGCATGATTTCTTAGCTGGTAATTATGCATTGTATGATTAATTTGAAATATTTAAATACGTATCATGTTGTTTCTTAGTCAATGATAGTTGATTATATGATTATTGGAAGCTTTTGTGTTTACTTTGCTAAAATCTGCTTGGCTGTGAATTTTATGAAATTCCTCTCTAGCCTGGATTCCACGGGGGGACTGAAAACCCAAACTTTGTGATGATTAATTTTTATGAAGTTTTAGAGAATTTTTCTTATCTTAGGGATTATATTGACAATGAATATGCAATTTTTGATTAATTAACTTGAGTTCCATTTGAATCTTTATTATGGTTTCTTTGTCAAATGCAGGCTAGGTCAAGTAAGGAAGTGACAAGTGGAATCATGGGTAGTGTGATGGATCCAAGTGTAGAGGGGTCTTATGTTTCCGAGGTAGAAAGAATCAAATTGGATATAAAGAGCAAGGTTCCAGAGTCCAAGATTTCCTCCATCTAGACTGAGGTGGGTGACACTAATGTGGGTAGATGGGATTATGAGGAATTCAAGGCAAGAATGGCACAGCCAAACCCTCCATTGTTGGTTAGAAAATTGTTAGAATCAGGGTTGGCTCATGTGGCCGGTTTTCCTCCTACAATTCAATGTTATGAGTTAGTGGTTGAGTGTGCTAGGCATTATGACAGAGGTACACAAAGGGTGATCGGTCCTCAAGGCAGGGGTTAGCTAACTTTTCTACTGTATATGTGGCACAAACTTTTGACATGCCTGGCAGATCTCATGTGGTGGCCTTGGATTTGGAGGCTGCTAAAACTTATTTCGAAGATGATTCAAGCAAGGCTTTGTAGGTGGTCAACTCCTAGTTTGAGAAACCTAAGCCCCATATCTCAAAGATGCCAAAACAATTGTTCAGGGAAAAATTCAAACCAGAATACTATGATGCCATCACATTACTTAGTAGGGTAATAGGTTTGAAGAGTGCGAGAGTCTTTGAAAATTGGATGTTCCTTGTCATAGTAAGGATGGAACAAAAAATTGATTATCATTAGGAAAGCATCATAAGTTCCATGATACATGATCAACTATGCAATGTGTTGCAGACTAAGAGCTTCACAATGACTTCTTAAATGTTCTATGCCTTGGCTAGGTTTCATCCATATAAGGGATTGAGTACATGAGGAACCTTTGGGTGGGATGTAATATATGAAGTTTATCCATAGCTACATCTGGGCCTCTCAAGCTATAGAAGAGTGAATGATGCATTCACCATGTATATCACTAGATTGCTCCAAGGTGCAGAGCATGTAAGAATATTTGGCAATGCCAAGGAGTTGATCAAAAGGCATGGGGCTTGGTTCATACAGTTTCCCACCTTTTCATACATAAGGATAGATGATTGTTAGAGGGCCCCTTACAGGCTTCCTAGGCATCCCACTGATCACCTCATACTCTTGAAGGTTACAAGACAAATATGTGATTTTGATGCCATAGTGAAGAAGAAGAAGCATAAAACCGGATTTGGCAATGAATTTCCTCTAAGGGTGGGCAGTAATGAGACCTGTCCTTCCATACATACAACACACTTTTCTGAATAAGAGATGAGTACTCTAGGCCTTTCTTTTGATTCTAAGAGGTCTAGATTTGATAGAACTGGTGAAGCCCAGAAGAAAGCAAGTAGAGAATACAATCACAAGGACGACTTAAAGGATTATTGGGCTAACTGTAAAGATGAGTTTGAAGTTAGAAAGAAGAAGTTCTCAAGGCTACCAGTTAACTTGATTAGATTGTACAATGTTAAGGTCATCCAAGATCAGATAGATGACAATGGAGATTTAATTCAGGGTCATGATTATGAGGCTATAAAAGATAAATCAGTTGGAGAAATAGACTAGATGGAGGAGGAGAAAATAGAGTTAAAGCAGATAATGACTCCAGTAATTAAATATACAAAATTATGGCTTAAGCACAAAATATGGGAATTGGAAAGTGAGGGTGTACAGTGCACTTATGATTTTATGGGAGACTTGGAGTCTCATTCCACTTCTAAGGAATCAGCAGAACAAGATCCCAAAGGCAAGACCAAGGTAAGTTCTCCCTTTAAGATAAAGATTAAGGATGCTCAAGTAGAGGGAATTGAGGAGGTAGAGAAACAAAGAAACCCCATTTCTAAAAAGAGGAAACATGTTTCAAGGAAAAAGAGTGCTACAGAGGATGAAGTTGAAAAGGAGGGAAAAGTGGCTGGTGTTTCTATGCCCAAAAGAAGAAGAGTAGTAAGGTTGTCATAGAAAGAAAAGGAGACTTCCAAGGTAGGAGGTGAAGTTCACCTGTTGGTTGTTAATGTGGAAAGCTCAGGTGAGAAAACACAAGTGTGCATGAGAAGATCAAGGACTCCATCCCCTAAAGATGGTATGTTAAAGAAAGGTTCTCCCACAGCTGTTCCTACCACTGAGCATGATAGTGTTCCTCTCTCTCATGAAGCTCATAATGTACCGGATGAACCCAAAGATGTTGAAGGTCATCAAGATGAGGAAGGAGAAAAATTCCAAGAGGGTGAACTCTACAGTGTTGAAGCGGAGATGGAAAAGGTGTTGCAATCCCCTCTCGTGACTTATGAAGACTCACCTGTGAGAAGTGAAGAGGATAGACCTCCTTAAAGGGAAGTACCAGGAAAAATTCCTTCACCAGTGCATGAGGAAGAAGAACATGACAAGAGAGAAGAGAATAAAGTTGAAGAGACCCCTGGGAGGCAAGATTTGCATGAAGAAGCATCCAAGGATCATCAAGATACAGTTGGACATGGTAGTGTTCAGTCAGATCCCATAGTGCCTGCTTGGTTAGATAGAGAATTGAAGAGTAAGCAGGTTGTAGTGGACGACACTCTTCCTAATTGGGATGACCTACTGGCTCAGATTGGGAAAGGTCAAACAAAGAAGAAGGCCAGGGTTATTTCAAGGATCAAGAGAGATGTAATAAATAATAGGGTAGTTCACATTGCTACTCCCACTTCTGATAAGAATAGGGATGATGTGGCCAGTAGTGATTACACTATGCAGACTATCAACTTAGGACCTACTTCCATGGAATAGGAAATTGAAGATTATGAAGGCTCCAGTGCTATAATCTTGGGGATATTGAGAAAGGAGGTACATATTAAGCAAGAGTTAAAGAGGGATAATGAGAAGTTAAAGAATTACTTGTAGGATTTAATGAAGCCTTTGCAATCCATCAGCTCCTCATCATCTGCTGCAAGCTTCCTGCCACAAGAAATAATAACCGAGTTGGAAAGAATGAAAGCTACTACCCATGCCACAATGAGTTGGTAGCAAGGAGTGCAAGTTAGAGGAGATAATGATATCAAGGACCTTCTTTCGATTGGTGGAGATGCTAAGATGTCCATAGATTGGTTAAAGAATGTAGTTGCTCAGGATAAGGAGGATGTGGATCTCTTGTTGTAGAAGAACAAAACCATCATGGAATATACTGAAGATAAATTGGAGATTGATGGTATTCTTCCTTCCTCTAGAGCTCCAGAACCTTGGGAATGGTTTGAAGTTTTGCAAATAAGGTAGAGGGTTATGAAGAAGGTGTATAAGCAAAGGAGACAAATTGAGGATACCCTGGATGAGATCTATAAAAAATGTATTTCCTTCTTTGAGGTCATGATAGGAAGGAAAAGGTTTGCACATAAACATCTGAGTTTGGAGCAATTAAGAAAATGGTGGCAAGATGTAAATTCTCCAAATAATGAGGATCCGGTGAACACTAGTTGGATGATGCATCCACATACATTGCAGTAATGGACAACTATCAAACCATTAAAGGGGAATGGGATAAAATAGTGGAGCATTCAAGAGAGGACATAAAGTCCATTGAAAGGAGAATCAAGGTTTTAGCTATGCCACCTACAACTGACATGGATAGGATATTTTTGATGGCTCAGGATAGGATGGGGCATGCTAAGGATAAAGGGGGAAGCAGTTAATGCAATGCTACATTAGAATTTGTGCTTCCACAGTGTTTCCCTTCTCCTTCACATGCATTGGTCCAGATTATGCTGGAAATCCCAGGCCGACCTGGATGGTGTACAAGCATTTAATTCATATGTTATTTTAGTTTTAATTCCTCTTGGCCTACTTGTTTTGTGGCCATTTTCTATTGTAAACCCTAATTAGGCTGACATATCTTGGGGGGTTTCTATAAATATGGCATTCTGCCTCATTTGTAAGGGCTAGATAGTTTTACTTTGGAGTGAATTAAGCAATATAGCAAGAGTTAGAGTTAGAAGTTAGTTCATTTTTTAGCAAGTGTTGTAGCACAGAACACTAGAATTGTTGCTATTATTGGGTGATTCAATACAATTGAAGACATTGTGCTCTTGGTGAATTTTCTTGTATTGATTTATCTTGCATGGTTCTTGTTGTTCTATCTTTTGAGATTGCTTTAGAAATATTAGATATGTGTTAGATTTAGAATTAGATATGATTCAATGGTTTTTATGGTTTGATTCTTGAAGTGTTTGTATCTATCCCTAGTCCATACTTTTTGCAGCTAGTTGGTTGTTGGTTGCTTTACAAAGTTAGCCTGGGCTTTAATATTCATTGTGCTTAGTTCAATTGTGAAGGTTTATCCATTTCAATTGCAATAAGGTTGTTTTGGATGAATGTTCATGATCTAAAAATATTTAATGCCTTAGAAGATTGTACTATTTCTGTAAGATTACAAATCCATCTAGGTCAAGCATGAATTAGTTTATGAGGGATTGGTCCATTTCAAGTGTTAATCATTTGCATTGTCAATCTTAGAATTAGTGTTAAATTTAAGAATATCTCTAAAACCATATCTCTTTTTCTCTTTCTTTTATCATTCAAGTTAGATTTAGGATTGAAAGTATCACCATATTGCTAGATCTAGTAAATCAAAGGATTTAGTATTTTCTTGTAGTAAGGTCCCTTTGTGATTACCAACATTTTCACATTTATCACTGAGTTGTTTATGCATTGTCAAGACCTGACATTAGAGACCTTGGGGTTATCTCTTGAGGGTTGCTGATAGAGATTTACCTTTCAAGAGAGATAGGATACTTGTATCTTGTTTGAGTTGTTGTGCAAAAAACACCATCAACAATTCCCAAATAAACTTCAAGATTTTCATTAATCACTACTTTCACCTCAACATTATTCTCATGGCTTTTGCTTGATTTAGGTTGAGTGGTCATCACTTTATCATTCCCACTCATAAAAATACTATTGATAAGAGCAATAGTCTTATTCTTATGCTCATCTATTCTGATCATTTCTAATAGTGGGACTATGATTTTAACCTAAGACAATACTTGGAACATATCTATAGCAGAATAATTTGGTAACTGGGGGAGTATTAATTCCTTAGAGGTTTCCTTTCCATCTTGTCTCTTGATGTTTTTAATACTCGGCTTTGGATCCTTGGCCTTCACAACCTGAGGAACAAATTCACCATTAATTTTAGCCTTAATTCCCTTCTTAGCCCAAAATCTCATCTCTTTACCTTCTTTAGGTTGTCTCTTCTTTCTTATTTTATGTCTTAGTTCCTTTGTTTCTTGCATTATTCTCCTTGATAAACATGCTACCAGGGCTACCCTGATTACCACTTACATTCCTCTTTCTCAAATGAAGAGTGTTCCTCGCCTGAGTAGCTAATGCAATTGTGTAGTTTTCAATTTCTTTGTTTGAAGTTCTTATAAAGGAAATATTATCTAACTTGAGAGTGTAAATAGTGCAACCATCCTCTCTTTCTTCATCTGAAAACACTTGTTGATGCTAAGAGTTCACCTCCTGCCTCTGAACATCCACATCACTTTTGTTAGGCTCATTATCTGAGGAGTATTCATCACAAGAAAAATCTGATTTGGTCATAAGCACATTCACAATTCCCTCATGCTCATGGGGAGAATCATAACCTCCTTGATCCTTTGGTAATTCCTCTACTGATCTAGCAACAACACATTATTGTGCAAAGTGAGGCATTTGACACACTCCACACCAAGGAAACTCTTCAGTGACATTTGTGGAATGCTTTTACAAATAATCAGGTGTGCTTTGAACATTTTTCTGATTATTGTTAATTGGTTTCCTATTATGCCAATTAGTATGGTAGGGGTGGTCTTGCAATCTTGGTGGCCTTTCATTTCTTTGGAATTGTGGCTTATCATTTTTTGTCACCTTCTACAATAGTCTAAGAACTTGATCCAACTTCTCATTAGGGGCTACATCTTTACCAGCCTTTTCATTTTGAACTTTTGGATTCTTCAATAGTTTGGGATCACCCCTTCTTCCCACTTTACTTGATGCTCTCCTACTGTTTTCAATATTGACTACCATTTTATAAGCTTCTCTTATATGGTTTGGGTTCTTGTATTTGAGAAGATAACACATTTTTGAATCATATGTGTTGCAGTACACCACTAGACATGCATTCTCATTGGGCCTCAAATAAGTAGGGACTTTATGCATAGCCTTTTGGAACCTTGTACTAAATTCAGTTTTCATTTCATTATGACCATTCACAATATTGTTGAAATAATTTAACCTAAAACTAGGATCAGTTTGGTCTCCATTTTGTTCTCTGAAAATCAGATAGAAAGAGTCCTTGGAATCAATGCTTGCATAAAAAAAGCTCATGTACTAGTCCCTAGCATCTTCAGTTAAGGATTGCATAAAATATTTCATGGCAACATTGTCATCCCATAGCTCAAAATCCTCCATAAAAATTTGAAAATATTTTAAATGGTCGTCACCATTGAAAGAATTATTACCAGTAAACTTAGCTACATGCTTCCTTGCATTATATGGAACTTGATTTGGATATCCTAGGATGTTCTCAAAACATAGTTTCCTATATCTATTAGTGTGCAATAATTTCCTTCAAAAATTTCCTTCTTCCTCATTTTGGTTGTCATGATTCCTTCTTCTATCATTATTATTTTTAGACCTTCTCGATTGGGAATAATATTGGTCATTAAATTGAACTATTTTGGACTTGTTTTCCAGCTATGAGGATGAACTAGAAGGATTTGAATAGATGATGGTTTTTCATTTACATGGGGACTTGAAGATGATTTGTGGGCTTGAAGGCTCTAAGTCTCAGGGATAGAAGCCTTTATAGTGGATTCTAGGAAACCAAGTTTCCTTTTCATCTCAATGTTTATAGCCAGTAATTCCATCTCTTTCACTCTTTTCTCCAACTCTTCATTCTCCTTCATTAGCTTATCAGCTATTGAGATATAATTATTTTTTGATGTGTCCTTTTTAGAAGGACCTCCCTCATTTATCCTCACTCCACCCATGGGTTTCTTTCCTTTATCAGGATTATGGGGAACATGGTTTGTATTATTAGGAGGAGGGTTAACTAGGATGGAAGCATTTTCATCGGTGTTGGTCATTGAATTTACACCAACAATATGAACAAAAGGACCTACAAGGTCCCTAGTTACAATTTCTTCAAAAATAGGACTAGTTGTCTAAATAGTTTCAGTTGCCAACCTATCCAGTTCCTCCATTTCGTCAAATTTTATTTGTAACATATCCCTTTGCATCATGGCTTCCCTTATCCTTTTCTCTTTCTCTTCATCCCTCTTCTTTCTATTCTCATTGCATCTTAAGGCTCTTTCTCTAAGTCATTGTATATCATTAAAAACTTATTCCTCCTCTAGTAAAGTAGTATCAACATCATATGCTACTACAACTTCAACCTAATTAGGAACATTGTTATGGGGATATTCATCAAACCCAGTTAACAAGTCTGAAGGAATGGGAGTATATGGATGAGAAGTTGGGGTCAAATATCCAACAACTCTAGCACATCTAGTAGTCACATTATCTCTTTTCATTCTATCTCTTTCCCTCCTTTCCATGGCTATTAAGCCTTGGTCTGAAGGTTTCTCATTCACAACAAGCTTCATTAAAACCTCTCCTCTCTTAGAGGATGTATTATCAGTGAAATCTAACATGTTTCTTTCAAATTCAAAACTAGAACTAGAACAAACCTCATGTTTAGGAGTTGGATGGGGAGTAGACTTACTTGTTCACACATCCTTTGTTTTCAACCACTTTCCACGATTGTTCTTGGAAAATTATCCTTCCAACTTCTACTTTGGATGCTTCTTCATGTGGCCATGAGTTCCTCACATTTATGCTTGAATCTTCTTCAGATCTGTCAAAATTTTCAATTTCTTTCTATTATTCTTGTTTAATTCTTTGATATATTTAAACACCAGTGCACATTGGTGTAGAGACTTTAGAGTCACTGTAAAAATTCCTTGGGAATTTTTTTAGCAATTGTGTTACAATTTATGCAAATTCCACAAGATCCTTGGAAACTTAGACAAAATTTGACAAATGAGAAATGCTTTTAAATGAATTTTGAGCACAAACCTTTTAACATAAAACATAGGGAAACTTAACATAAACTTTGGTGTGACACTTAGCAAAGGCTCGAGAAATATTTAGTTGAAACATCAAATAGACCAACTCTATTGGTAAACATCACCATACATTATAGTGATATTTGATATGGCACTATGGAGAGAAAATATTTATAAATCTTACGTTCCCAATTGAGTTGCCAATTTGCTAGTTATTTTTTAAGGAACCAATCAGATCTCACCAAATATCTATGAGTTGACCAAACTCAATTTTTGAATATCTAAGAGATAGTTGGCAAGACCCAAGAGGGTAATGCCACAATGTATATCTTATGACTCCTAAAAAATTAATTAACACATTGTATAAAAAATTAGATGTATTCCCATCAGAGGTCAAATAGATAAAAAATTTCAAGAAATTGGTGCCTCCTTTAAATAATTAAACACCTAAAGCCGAGAATATAGTACAATACCAACCATAAGAAAAAAGGTAGATAAATTTAAAGACTATTTATAAGTGATGTTCTAAAATTGGATAACCAGAACCAAAGGAAATGCATATAAGACTTAAGATCAGTGCCATATCTATGGATGAGGAGTCAAAATAAATTGAACTACAAGGTAAATTTAATCCTAAACATCGATGATCTACATGAGATTGCTTTAAAATTCAAAAATTAATGATCAGATTCTATGACTACTTATCAGATCTAATTAACCCGCATATGAATTTATGATTTGATCAAAGAATTTTAACTAACCCATTGAACCAGAGCTGAAATCAAAACCTACGTCAAAGCATAATGATAATGAAGATTAATGAAATGATCCTTGATCAGAGTTTTCATTAATTATTCAGATATAGAGCAAAATTGGAGAGATGATAGACTCCAAAAACTTGCATTATCATTTAGATATGCTTAGGAACTATACAATTGAAAAAAATTACTAACTAGACTCAAAGCTTAAGATAAAGACTTCAAACATGTTCTCTCTATGTTTACAATTTGCATAAATCAGATCCAAAATTCAACAAGAGAACCATACTAATGGCCATGAATTCCCTTTTATGAGAACAAGGGAAAAAACAAGCTTCTGGCCAAAAGTACACCTGTCACATTTTAATTACACCACTACAACACATATTCCCTATTTAGTTATATTTGCATTTTCAATTGGAGGGAACACACATGAGACACAAATTATCCATTCGTTGAAGAAAATAAAACTTCCTTCCAAAAGGAACTTTATTAGAAAGGAGTAACCTTCTTGCCATTGTAGCAACTTCATTCCATCGAGAAAAAAAAAATTATGTAAAGGTGGTAGAGGTGAGCCAATGTCCAAATCAACATCAACATCAATCCAAGTCATCACTAATCAAAATTCATTTGTTATATCATGAATAAGGAGAAAAATATTTATATGCATTGTAATTTCTAAGGAAATACATGTACTATACTTGACCTAGTATATGTATTCTCCATCCCTTGTATTCACAAATCCAATTCATCAATAAATACTATCTTATGCTGCTCATATTCAACATTAGATGGCCAATTGAAATCAATAATTTTGTCCATATTCTTCCTATATGGAGAGTACTTTGTCATTACTAAATTGGATTCCTTATCAAAATACTCAAGCAAGTTGATGATGAAAGACAATTTCTCCAAAACATCTTTCAGTATATCATGTCAACCTTCTCACAAATAAGAGATACTTGAGAGACAATTGTAGTGTCCACCTAGTCCTTCCACATTTGTAGAGGTTTTACCCCATAATGGGTATGTTGAATATCAGGCAATAATGTCAAGTCTGCTTCATCATACCTAGCCTTCAATTCTTTTATTTTCTTTTCTAAAGGGGAAAAACACCATTGAAACTTTCATTCTTTAGCCTCACTAACAAATTTATAAGTTAGGACCACCCTTGGATATCTATCTTCCTATTGTTTAGCCCCAAATTCCATGAATATCAAATTCTCAACTCTAGGAAGCAATTTGTCTAGAATTGGATTAGCCAATTCCCTATCCCTCTAGGACAATCTTATTGTTGATAGCATCAAAGAATAGTTTTCATGAACATTGTTCAATTTTCCTTGAATATTTTTATTCAGATGCTTTACAATAGTATGAAAAATCTTAGAATTGTTCTTATGCATTGTGTCCTACACTTTTTCAAGCAATTTCATGTATACCTCAATTTTTTGGAAGAATTGTCCCTGTGTAGGCTCATTAGATGGAGTTGCACCTAATGTGCTTGGATCCTCAACTATGAGTGGATCTTGAACCATATTATAATGAACTATTGCTAGAGATTGCTCTGGTGGAGGAGGGGTAGGCGTGGTATGAATTGAATTGGCTAGGCCTTGACTTCTCAATACCTCCATCTGTTGCTTCCACAATGCTACCTCAATTTACAATTCAACAACTCTTTGTTGAATCTTATTATATTCTTCCATAATTTCATTATATTTTCTTCTATATGTATCTCTTTCATTGGTGACACACTCCACTATTTATTTTGTGAACTTAGCAACATTTATTACCATGTCTAATGTCTCCAATGTTGAAGTGTCTGCCACTCTCTTTATAACTAGTTTCCCACTAAAATCACTTGGTTCTGCAACCACTGGCTTTCTAGATCCCAAGGACAATGAGAAAATAGCTAAGACATCCCATTCTTCACTAAATGCTGATCCTTGAAGAGCCAATTTTTCCTCTTCAATTTGAAATAAAGACCTTTTAGACCTCCTAATGGTATCCAATACTAGTACATCAACAATTTCCCACTCAGGAAATAATAGCACACAAGGGCTCTACCCTCTTTAGCTATCACGTTTTAAAATTATTTGCTCATTTCTTTCCTTACATTGGCTTGTATAGTTCTTTTAGGTAGCTTGGGATGTAAACTTCTCTCATTAGCAACCCTTTTTACATACTCTGAAGCTTTTTCTCTCCACAAAAATCTCTAAATGCCCTTGTTTCAATGAAAGAATCATCTTCCATGAATGTTTTACACGCTTCTTGCCTCAAATCATCTGCACTATTCAAGCCTCTGAGATCAAAATTTTCTAGTCTAATACCATCTCCTCTTGAACTTGAGGGAATATCCCTAATGGGAGATGGAATTCCTTGCTACATTTCTTTAGGAGTAATGAGAATATCATCCCCCTCTATGTCTGGATAATCAACTTCCTTCTCCACCTCAACCTTTTGCTTCTTCATAAGTGGTTGGTTTGATAGAGGGGGGTATCTTGGGGGTGAGTCTAGATCAATAACAATAGGAGAGGTACCTCTTAGTAGTGATGGCACTAGCCTCATAGAGAACTTACCCTTGACCCCTTTGATGTAGTAGGGGTTGGAAAATTTTATTACTTCTTCAATGTATCCTTCCTCATAGAGTAAATCCTTATCTTCTTTGGTGGTTGGTAGGTAGGTCTCTCCTCCAATTCCTCATTATGATCCTCCTCAACTTCCAATGATTTCCCTTTATCCATAACCACATGCTCTTCCCTCAAGACTCCAACAACGCTCTCAAATTTATCCAAAACATGCATAATACTATTGAAATCACCACTTATATTTGGCATATGGTCATAACCAGGATTATATTTCTTAACCTGAGCTACCATTTTAAATTGAAAGCCAAATATTTTTATTTTATCTCATCCTATTCCTAGAGGTTAAGAACATTCTTGATTTAATCCTCAAGATAGTAAAAAATATGTACAAAAGCACCACTCCTATTTTTTTCCTTTAGCACTACAATAAAGCCCTCAGGATCATGGTTCCTTGGACATATGGTGTCCAGGTTGTAAGGTGTGAGAAGTTTCAATAAATATGTCCATCCTCATTTTATCATCACAAAATTAGAAAAATCTATGTACTTTGGGAAGAATGAATCCTTCGTCAAGTTCTTTGGAAAATGTGTCATTTGAGATCCTCCAAATTATCTCATGATTTCCATGAATCCAATCCTTAGTGGCACATCCCTTGGTAGTATAAATGGAATGGCATTAGTGTCATAGACCTTGAAGATTGTCATGTGGGGATATGGGATTATGTCTCCCTAATTGTGCCTCAAATTCAAATCCGCTCTCTTTTCCATGGGCCTTAGGAAGTCATGGAATTCTTTGGGGCAAAAACATTGTGGAAAACCACATAGTTAAATTTATGATCATCCTTGTCTAGAATTTGGGTCTAGCACTGCACAAGAAAATCAATACCATCTTCCCTTTTCTTCAGTGTCATGTCCTTCTCAAAGTTCTTCTCGGCCTCGTACAAGAATATATGCATTAGCAAAGTGTACCACCAAAAATGTACCCAATTATTTCCACCTTTTAGCTCAAATATACCGTTGTGAATGTATTCTGATAGATATGTGGCATATTCATAGACTGCATTAAAGGATAGGTGTTGTAGATGGTATGCAATGGAACAATGTTCCTTCAATGGGGTGTTAGGTGAAGTGAAGCCAATGATTTTTCATAAATAATACAAATTTTTCTTGTATTAATTGGCAAAATATTTTATGGAGGAGGGTTCAATTTCATCCCTACCAATCTTTATTTGCTTTCTATTCTTCCCCGTCCTGGTGCAAGTGGTGTGCATGGGAAACATTGAAGTTATGAGTATCAACTTAGCATTTTCATACTCCTTTTTATAAACATCCATGTCAAGAGGAATCATATATTTTCTCCATTCATGCAGTTGGAAAATATCTGCAATATCTTTTCTCGCTATCCTCAACATCTCTTTGCCATCAAATGTTTTGACCATTCTGGTGAGTCAGTCATATCTTGTAGCAATTTCCTTCAAAAAATCTACATCCATGTACACATTGGGAACCACCAACTTTCCCATGTCAAGTCTCCAAGGGTTGTAGGCAAGAACCCCTAGATTTATGTTCTCGAACCAGTGTTCGAACGACCATCCCATATAAGGCACTTCAACATCTTTAATGAAACATTTCTTATCTATAAACTTATCTATAATTCTATGAACATAGAATATAACCTTTCCCTCAGCCTTCTTATTTTTGGAGGGTTTTAATTGGTCAACTATATCCCAAGACATCGGTATAGTTGAGGTTGCAGTGCTAGTGGTTTTTTCTTTGGACGCCATTGATAACAAAATTAATTTAGGTAAACCTAGGGTTTTTGCAGAGATGTAAAAAAAATAGTCATCTTCCATATCATATTCAATCATATAAATTTTTATTTAAAAAATAAAAACAAAATTGCATATCAAATTAGGTCTTTTAATTGGTCATTTTGTCACATTTTATATTGTATTTACAAAAAATTGAACCTAAAACTTACTATAGTAACCTAAATCTTAAAACCACTAAAAAAGAATTGAAAATCAATAAAAATTAGTTTGAAAAACCTAATATGGGACCCATTCACAACAGGGAAAAGGAGTCCCTATTAGGGTTACATAGGCAACAAGTTTTCATAGTTCCTAAGCTTCAATATCAGATTCAGAGTTTCTCAGAAAAGCATACCAAGACCCATTCGCCACTTGGAAAATGAGTCCTTGGAGGCCTACAAAAACCAATTTTTTTGAGTTTTTTTGTGGCTTTATGTACTTCCTAGGATTTCTAGTAACCTACTGTATCAGTCTAGAAATTTTTAGGAATTTCTATTTTATGTATCAAGGTCAAATCATCCATTTAGTGTAGTCATTTTTAAAGCATTTCAAAAATCATTTCATTATTAACAATCTTTAGATCTGTAGGACAATTTTTGACATTTCAAAAGGATTGCATAATTTAGATAGCTTACTTTTTCATGTTAGCATGTTTTCCTTTCAATCATTTAGTGTTCATAGAGTATCACATGGCTTGTATGATTCTATTTTCCCTACTCATGGGCATAATCTAGGAAAAAAAGTAAAACCTCTGACAAGCATGTTGGCTACCCTCCTAGTATCTATCAGATTTGCAAGAATTTCATAACATAAGAGGATGCAAGTGTAGAAAACCATGGCAATCATAATTTTTCTCCTCTTGATACCTCTACTATTAGTGACAAAGGTATCTTTGTGAAAATGGATACAATTATTGAGAATCATGAAAGTATTGTTTGTCCCTCTCCTCACCCCCCTTGGGAAGATATTAGGAAACAAGAAGATGAGATCAACGTATGTGCAGGATCATGATGGGCCAAAAAGTGGTGATATGATGGGTATGTGTAGGGTATGTGGCTGATGACTTTATTTTTACCTAAAATTGATGAAACAAAAAAGGTTTTCAAAGGAGATTCTTAGCTTTCCACCAATATAAATTATGATTTACTTTGAATTTAATAAATAATTATTATTCATTTTCTATTTGAATTACGACTAAAGTCCTGATTAATAGGCTGATTGAAAAACATCTATAGATTTCAAATGGTATCACATTTTTTGAATCTGAAACATGTGTCACAATCTATGCTTTTCATACTATAGGATTAAAAAAAAATGAATTTCATGAATTTTTAACCAAGTTAAGGTTGCCAGACATATGAGTTTTTATATTTTTTAAAATTTGTAATAAAAAAATTGATAATTAATTATTTACTTGGAAAAAAGTTACAAAAAAAATATTTATCACATCGGGACATGAGTCCTCTACTTATATCTAAAATATTATAAAAAAAAAATATCATTTTATTATTGTTAGGGTGGTTAAACAAACACCTACTTATTTTTTCCCTTAAATTTAAGTCCTACTGCATTGAAATTTCAAATTTTCACCAAATAGGCATTTATAAAAAAAAAAACCGAGTAGTTTAGAAACTACATTCAATTTACTACAGATTTTGTTCTTACATATTTTTGAAATAATATAGATAACTTCAAATTTTTATGTCAAGTTGCCTAACTCTGATTTTTTTGAATTTTCATCACCACTTAAGGGCCTATTTTTTCCATGATGATCCTACACACACTCATCATTGAAACATTTCTTAACACCTCCCCTATTTGTGACAATGCTTTAGTGAAAGAGAATGTAATCATGGACAATCATGAAAATCACATTTTCAAAGATGATAGGTTGGTGTTAAGAGGTCCAATGATTGAGAGTTATAGAATTATATCTCTCTTTCCTAATGTCCCTAACATTTGGAAAGGTCTATTTGAACAAGAGGATCCAATTATTGGTAAGCATGAAAATCATAGTTGTCCTTCCCTTGATGCCTCCACTATTTTTTATGAAGTTATTTTACAAAATATAACAATGGAATGTGATAACTCTCCTACTAGGGTATATATTATGGCACAAGAGAATGAGACCTTAGTGAAAAAGGATGAAATAATAGACAATCATAACAATCTAATTTTGTCTTCTCCTAATATCTCTCCTATTGGTGAAAAAGATATTTTGGTGTTAGAAGATCCAATCAATGAGAGGTATCAGAGTCTTATTTTTCTCTCTTCTCCTAAGGAAAAAATTATTGAAAAATAGAATTACATCATTGATAAGTGAGAAAATCCAACCATCAATAGCTCCCTTATGATGAAAACATTTTAGAAGAGCCAAAAATTGAATTCCATGAACATCTAGTTTATTGCTCTCCTAAAAACTCTTCGACTACAAAATATATCATGGTGGAAGAAAATGAAAATAATAGTGAAATGGATTCCTTAAATGAAGATGATGAAGTGATATTAGACTCCCCTTCACTAAGAGATCATGAAAATAAGAACAAAAATTTTGATGTTATGCACATTAGATATCCCTTGAATCAATATACCAAGCCTGAACTTATAATTTATCCACCCTCTCAACAACCAAAGGTTCAACATAAACCCATCCTTATCTTAGAATCACCTAAAATTCAGCTTGATAATGATAATTGTTTGCATGTCGAGAAAGAGAAAGAAAAGCGCATTGAAGAAGTCACAAAGTCATTGGAATATGCTTGGAGTTCCTTTGATTTCATACCTCAATTCATGGGAGAATACAAGATCATAATAAGAGTCAAAAGGGAAAAGAAAAATCAATAATGTCAACAAAAAATTTGAGGGCATCTACCTCAACCACCTTAGAAGAAAAGACAACATGCATGAAAAACTTTGAATAACTTGATTATGAACAATCACCAAATCCAAAAGAAATGAAAAATCTTTATGGAAGAGGTTATGAACTTATGAAGTAACTTGGGTATAGTAGAAAAGGATGTGGTACCAAATAATAATGTATTTGTGTCTCTATAGAGCCTAACATGCAAGGAATAACTAATGGTCTTGGTTATTGTCTCTCGAAAGAAACAAAAGCACCAAAAAATCCTTCACTCAATATCAAAACTCTTACAAAAGAATCTTCCAAGACAAGATTAACTTTGGTGCATCCTAAATTGATAGATACTACATGTGGGAATATCTCATTCAATAGGCATAAAGTTGATACTTTGTCTACTCATTAAAATCAATAACATTAGTTACTGCTCCTTTCCATGTAATAGTTGTAGGATCATAGCATATTCACTATTGCATGTTTTACGCTTATTGCAAATTATTCCTTTTTGTAAGGAGAAACATATAATCACCTATCTTGGCTCATCCTTGTCTCACACTTAGTGGGGAAAGGGGTTAGTTAACCTTGACTTAGTTTTGACATGTGTTGTGGTCCCTTTGGCTAGTTGTTTTCCTTTCATTTATATCGACTGAGATTGAGATGTGGATGACCTACTATAGGTTGACTCACATGTGTCTTACTAGTCTTTTGCTTTGTTTTATTTTTCATGTTTCTTTATGTGATCGCATGTGTGTAATGTGATCCCTTGTGATGTTTCATTTGATGTATTTCTCTCTCTCTATGCATTCCTCTATATGTATCTACATTCTTCTTTATGTCATAAACATTCTATTCTTTTTCATTTGTCATGTGTTTTCTTTTTGGGGATGACACAAGGTGTTGAGACTTTAGGTTTATTCCATGTTGACCCAAAGGACTTTTCTTTCTCTCATTCTTCTAGTTCTATGAGTATTTGGGGAATGAAGATGGTTCTAAGCTCTATAACAACATTGTAGCAAAGACATATTGACCCTAAATCCATTGATCCCTTATGCATTTCTCGAGGCAACCCCCTCCTTTCTTTTTCATGGTGTAGCTTTATTTTGGAAACATATGACTTGGCATAGGGTTTTATGAGGAAATCTATCATATATTAGGATTAAACATTGGCTAATTTAAAGAATTTACTCACATAAATGGGGTTAGCAACCACTTTAAAGTGGGGGCATACATTGATGATATCTTTTTCCATTTTTCATATTTCATGGAATGATTTTCTTTTTTCTTGTGATGTCCTTTTCTTGGTGGTGTCATTGGGCTTGATGTCCTCCAAGAGTGTGATATTTATAAGAATATGATTTCCCTTAGTGGCATGATGCGAACGCAACATCCCATAAGTGGTGATCTAATATTCTTGACTTGTCCTCTCTTGGAGATATTAGGCATGATGTTCCCTAAGAAGAAGACCTTACATGAATGAAGTGAAATGCCCTTTAACAAAAACCTATAGACATAACATTCATAACTGCATAGAGTTGTGGTACCTTATTGAAGTTGTCAGGAGGATAACTTTGGTATGGTATGGGAGGCTATTATGATTCTCTCATTTTCCACCTCATTGGGATAACTCACCTAGTGGAAAGCCTGAGGTTCCACTACCCTAGAGTGAGTGCACATTTTGGAAAAATAGCTAATACCTGATTCACATTGAGTTGGATAGGCTGTTAAGGCTTGATCCACCCCCTTTCTATTTTTTTTCTTTCTTTTAGTCTTTGACATTGCATGTTTGTGTATCTGGTTTTGTTGCATATCATACACCTTGTTTTTGTCCCTTTGTTCTTATGTTGTTTTGACATATGATATTGGATCCTAGGGGCTTGGTCACCCTCATTGATCTTTTTCATCCTATAATATCCACATTGGTACACCTAGACCCCACTTGAATGTCTACTTTAGTGTGAGTTTGAAGCAAGTTCCTCCTCTCAACGCTTTGTTTGGGAATGAATAATTAATGATGAAATGGAATTAATGGTGCCTTATTTAGGGTGTTGTAATTTTTTTTCTTACATTTTCACACTAATATATGGATTAATTAATTAATTAAGGGTAATTAGAGCTTGATTGGCCCCTTAAATTCAAATCCAAGCCTCATTAATTGCATTTTACAAAGGATTAATCCAAATGCTTATTAATAATGTTCCATAAAACTTAATTTGGAAAGGTTTGACTCCTAGGATAGTGACCTAGGGCCCATTCACCACCTAGTGAATGGGTCCTCACTATGTCCTAGGACCCCCTTTTTACATATTATTTTACCTTCCTATAACCTGGTTCTAGAAAACTGTGCTAGGACCCGTTCGCCCAAGGTGGAAAATGGGTCCTCCTTAACTAGGACACCCCTTTTTGAACTTATTTGTGGCAGGATTTTAGTAATTTGGAATCCTAGATCTAACGTTGGTCTTTGTTATTTGAATTTTGGTATTAAATCTTAAGATAAGTATAAATATAAGGTTAATTTGCATAATTTCACCTAATCAATCATAACAAGAACTTTATGCAAGCATCTAAGAGTTTACAAGAGTATTATAGAGTATTCAAGAGCATCCAAGAAGCCATTCGAGGGTATATTATCTAAGTTTTATTGTAGCATTCAAGGTCATGTCATCATTTCAAAGGAATAGTGCATCATGCATATTGTTGAGCTAATGTGTTGATGTAGTATTGAAGATCCAATTCAAGATCAAGATCTACATTTATCATAGCCACTTCATATTATATTGCTGATTTACATTCCAAGACTTCATTGAAGGTATCATTGTTTCATCATAAGGTTTAATTAAACCTAAATAGGGTTTGAACAAGGAAAACCCATATTCCCTAACAATAAACAAATTTTCTTCTCCTTTGATATGTGATTGATGGTTTTAGGTTGAATATCAAGTGGAGAATAAAAGCTACAAAAGTTGCCATCTATCTTGCAAGACCAAAAAAACAAGGCTACAAAATTTATTTCTGAATTTTGAGAGTTGATCACCTGGGAGTTGGGAGTGTATATCTTAAAGAATAGAGCCTAGAAATCAATTTTTAGAAACCCTAGTAGGGACCCATTCTCCACTGGGTGAATGAGTCCTTATTGAGCCCCAAAAGAGCACTTTTTCAACAAGGTACACATTGTTTCAACATCTTAAAACCTCCCTTATTGTTGTTATAACAATTAGGATTGATTTCTAATTGTTATTTAGGAAATTTTCATTTCATAATTGAGTGAAACATCATAAGATTAAATTAGGTTCATCCATTTGGTGAATCCCCATTTGGTTGAACCTCTTTTTTTATGTTTCAATAAATAAGAACCTGAAAAGGGAAAAGAACTGATGGTAATATCAACACAAAATTTGGAGGAACCCTCACAAGTATCTACTTGATTCATTAGGGAAGAAGACATAAGTTGTACAAAAAGTTTTGATGAATTTGATTATGAACAACCACCAAATCGAAAAGAAATGGAAATACTCTATGCAAGAGGTGATGAGCTCTTGAAACAACTTGGCTATAGTGGAGAAGGATGTGGTAGAAAAGAACATGGAATCCGCGTTCCTATAGAGCCTAACATACAAGAAAAACAGAATGGTCTTGGATATTTTCCTTCTAAGATAATGAAATTAATGAGAAATCCATCACTCAACATCAACACCATCATGTGTAACTCTTCTAAGATAACTCTCACCTTAAAGCATCCCAAATTGATTTACACAAAAATTGATGAGTCTTTTAAATACTTTGAAGATTATGAGGCCTTGAAGAAAATGTTAGGAGTTTATGACAAGTCACAAACCTCTCATCACAAACAATGAGTAACTTGTGGTATGGTTAGTACTAAGCATGCATATGAAGCCAAGGAAAGTATTGACATTGAACAAGACAAAGAAGAACACATTCCTGAAATTTAAAAACAAAATGCACTTCCTATGGGAGATACAATCAACATATAGATGGTCACATCTAATGAAGAAAGAGTTATTCAAATAGGAAAGTTCCTTGATGAGGATAAACAATAATATCATGCAACATTATTTCATGAATTTTATGAAATCTTTACTTGGACTTATTCAGACATGTCGGGTATTGATGCTAAGATAGTGACACATAACATAGTCCTTGCAAAAGATGCTAAACAAATGAGACAAAATATATGAAAGATGAATCCTAAAATAGCTTTATTAGTTAAAGTTGAGATTGAAAAACTACTTGAATCTGGCTTTATTTGACCTATTGACTATTCTCCATGGATCTCAAATATTATCACAGTTGCAAAACCTTATAATCATATTAGGATGTGTACAAATTTTCAATACCTGAATAAATCATCTTTAAAAGATGACTTTCCCCTTCCTAATATTGAGATGATAGTAGATTCAACTACGGGCCATGATTCATTATCATTCATGGATGGATACTTGAGATATAATAAAATCTTTATCAACCCTCAAGATCAGTACAAGACAAAATTTACTACAACTTGGGGAACATTTTGTTGGATGGTTATGCCTTTTGGATTAAAGAACATAAACACAACATATCAATGAACTATGACATTGATATTTCATGATTACATACATAAAATATTGGAATATTATGTTGATGATATTCTAGCCAAATCTTTAACTCGACAAGATAATGTGAATATCCTTCGAAAGATGTTTGAAAGAATGCTCAAGTATAACATGAGATTGAATCATAAAAAGTGTGTCTTTGGTGTGGATAGTGGAATTTTTTTAGGTTTTATAGTATCTCATAGAGGCATTGAGGTGGAAACAAATAAAATTGATGCTATCATTAATATGCCACCCCTAAAAAATATTTCTCAATTACTTAGGTTACAAGGAAGTATTTAGGATATCCATTGTTTTGTAGCATCCTTGGCAGATAAGACCCTCCTCTTTATGCAAATTATTACAAAATAATTACAACTTAATTGGAATGAGGATTGTAAGGAAGAATTTGAAAATATAAAGGAATAAAGTTTATTATCCTCCATGCAAGAAAGACTATTTATCCTTTATACAGCATCAACCCATGCTTTAGTAGTATTCTTGGCTCAACAAGATGATAATGGAAAAGAACATCATGTTTACTACATTAGTAGAACCTTGATTGACTACGAAACATGATATACAATTATAGAAAGAAATTTTTTTCCTCTTGTATTTCCTACTAGTAAATTGTGACATTAATTATTAAATGCATAAATTCATGTGATGACAAAGTTTGATCCTTTAAACACCTTGCTAAAATTGATTTATTGTGGCATTGAGCTAAATGGGTTATGTTGTTAATGGAGTTTGATCTTAGATTTGTCTCTCAAAAGGGAATTAAATGACAAGAATTAACTAGCCATTTAGCTAACACTCCTCTCTTAGCACTACCTAATACAAATTCATTCCCTAATGAAAATGTGTTGACTATCAAAAAAGAAACATGGGAATTATACTTTGATGGATCTAAGTGTAGAACTAGCTTTGGAGTATGAATTATAATATTTTTCCTTCTAGAAATCATATTCCCTTATCTTATCAATTAAACTTCCTATGTACAAACTTCATCAGAAATTATGAAGCTTTAATTGTTGGATTGCACATAGCTTTAGCCCTTGGTGTTCAAGACATTAAGATATTTGGTGATTATCAATTAATCATTGAAAAAATAAGTGTTTTAATTAGATCACATAACATATAATGTAGTATCATGGATATATTTGTTAAATACTCTAACTCAGATTATTTAATAAATCGTATCGATATCTAATCCAACATAAGCTCATAAAAATAAAACATAAATGCTCATATACTAATTAGAAGTACAATGCTAGTAGGGACTATGATTGCTAGGCCCATCATGGCCTGGTGGTGGCACACATCAAGATAGAATATAGTGTGATTGTCATCCACTCATGGATGGTCATAGGCCCCACACCTCTCCAACTTCTACAGCCTCCCATATAAGTGCCTTGACGTGCTCCCACTCTATGTGGTCTCTATCTAACTAAAGCCTAGTAAGCTCCCCTATAGCCTCAAAATGTTTGATCATATGGCAGTCTTCGTCCCATTGTTAATTGGACCTTGAGATGCTTGAAGCTCGTCATATGTTGCATGTAGAGCTAAAAGATCTACTACAACTCAGTGAGAACATCTAGTGGTGCTCTCGTATGCTACCCTCAATCTCGCAACTAGCTCAAAGAGATCTGCATGTTTCCCCATGGAAGGTGGGGAATTACTTTGAAGGTATATCATTATCTCTAGGTAATGGAGGCACCATCTCTATTGTTGCTCATTGGTAGACCTTGTGCTACTCTCGTGTGAACCTCGTAATATGGAGATTGTAAAAGATATCAATATACATTATGATATATATCAAGAGCATATATAAATAAGAGTGAAAAAATAATGAAAGTATAAATAATAACATCATCACTTGGATCTCCAACATACCATTTAGGTTATTACTAACCTATTTTGACAAAGTAGCCCAAATAGTTACTTGTTACATTGGGTTGATATTTAATACTTTTGAGTGTTAAAATATTAAGTTGTGGAAAGACTCAAGAAAGCTGCATTTTAATCTAAAAGAAAATATTGCCTAAAATAATCCTAAAGATGTCTACGTTCTTATATACTCAAACTACATGCAAAAAGGAAGGTATTCTTGACCAAAGTCATCATACAATTTGGCGAATTTAGTTCAAGCATTTTAGGGTTTCATCATTTTGAAGTTGTTTTTTTAGTTTGGAAGCTTTCATGATGGCCAAGTTTGCATTAAGCATCCATGAAAGTTATCAAGGAAGGTTATGATGTTTTCAATAGCCTCATACTCAGTCTCAATGGTGGATAATGCATATGCATATTGTATTCACTATTATTTTTAGATTCTAGTGCCATGGAAGTCCATTTGCAAGTATATTGGGCCTAAAAATGCATTCATTATGAGATTGAGGTAGTTTCAAGAGGTTGCAGAGGATCCGGAGGTTGTCATATCCTTCCATGCAAGGACATGCAAAAGTATGCAGGACATTTTTCAATGAAAAAGCAGGTTTGTATCTCCTAAAACCCTCTCTTTCATAGTCATGAGGAGGGTCATATACAATGTATTGAAATGATGGTATTACTCACTTTGAGATATACTTGTTAAGTTCTATAACCTTGCATAGGTAAGAGGTGGGTATGTCCTTTGTTAACCTGATAATGAAAACCTTAGGCATCACTGAGTTTCTTGATGATAACCAATCCTTAAATCTACAATCTGCTTTGATAGCTCTTGGTTGAAGGAAATGCTTGCTGCCTCTAGCCAATGGAGGGTTCACTAATAATAAGTGCCCGGTTTTCAAGCTATATAATATGGTTTAGTTTTTATAAATGACCAAAGACAAGCAAATTAGAGAAGGAGATAGCAAGAAAAGCTTTCCTAAATGATTATGCAGATGCTAGGTTAATGACTACATGAAATAGATTTAAGTATACATAGATGGGGACTAGTTGGTTTCTAAGGAATATGAGAGATTATTGTTGACTTAAGCTCCAACAACAACATTTATTTCTTAGCAGATGCAACTATAGTTAATAATGTGCATGCATCGACTCTCATCGTATGGATGCAAATCTAGTATTTTTCTCCTCCAAAACCTTGAGTTCTCAGCTTCACCAAGATTGTAAAATCACGCGAACTATAGTCTAAATTTTGACATTGAAGATGATGGTCTTTAGGGTCATTCTTCACATGATTAAGGTTTTTCCTACTGTTGGTCAAGTGCTCATGCAACTATATGAATAAGAGGTGGAAAATATTGTTCTCATCTCTTATTAGAGGGGCAATGGCACATACTCATAAAGAAAGGGTGAAACCACAACAACAAAGGATGCTCAAATAAATTTCAACATCTTTGTTTCTGTAGGCCATGGATGCACCTACATACAGGTTTTGCATGATCAGGTTTTACTTGCAAACCATGGATGTTATTTCTGAGTTTTATGGTTGGTTTAGAGCTTTTTGTTTTTGTAGGCCATAATGGAAAAAATGGTGAGTCTTATTTTAAAAGATGGTTTGAATCAAATGAACAGATTGAGAATAGATGATAGTGCATCTACTTTTCCATCTTCAGCAATCAATTCAAGATATTAGAGTGGATGTGGCAGAGCTATCATGGGAAACCTTAGGAAACGTAGTGTTTGGGGCTCTGGTAGAAGGTTGAGTCTGAGATAACAGGAAGTAAGCTTGAGAGTTTGTGAAAGGAAAAAAATGGTAGTATAAATAAAAGAGACAATGATAATTTTTCAATGGAAATGATAGTTCAAGGTTTTGAATTCAATTTTTTTATGGAAGGAAAAATTAGTTTCTTATGAAAGTCTCAAGGTAATATAAATGGATAGTCATATACCAAAGAAATTTTTATGATATAAGGGCAGTGGGATGCATTAAAAATAGACAGTCATACAAGTTAAAGGTTTCATGATGCTCTTAGCCACTATGATCAAGAAAATTTAGCCTATCTGCAAGAGTTCATGCATGGTGTAATGTAATTTATTTTGTACAAGTTGACTTATTTTATCATCATAATGTTTTATGATCAAGGAAAAAATAGATTTAATTTTCTCAAGTGGTATTGAAAGAGATAGGAATATTAATGAAGCTATCTTTGTTCAAGAACCTAAAATATTAACATTGCCAATAGAACAGGATACAACTAGCAACCATTACAAACACTTGATATGGATGCTAGAATGGAGGTTGATCAATTTGAGCATATTGATCAAAGGAACCAAGAGTTTGAAAGGGAGAGAATCAAGAAATGTGGAGGAATGTGATTTCTATTTACTTGAGGTTGGTTAGAAGTAGAAGGAAACGAGTAGTAGAGTATGAAGCATATGACTTTTCTTTTAGTGTTCTCTGCAATTGGAAGTGCAGGGGAGCATTCTAAGACAACTATAATAAACACCAAAGGGGGCATTTTTGGGAGTAGTATCTGACTACCATGCAATCATGTCATAAAAGTGCACTAGAAAGAGGAAACACATGATAATCAAGGTGACATTAGTCATATTTGAAGTTCATGAGAGTCATTTGGAAGAATACAAGGATGCAAAGATATGTTCAGTAAATAGGGAGAGTCCCTATAATTGTCATAGGTATGATAGTACGACTACCAAATGAGGGTAGTCATCATGGTACTAGTTGGATAAATGAGCAGAGGATTATCATTATGGCACAAAAAGAGGACAAAGGGCAGTATACAATGACTATCATAAAGGTTTGGTGTTAAGAGCAATTAAGGACAATGTGCAGTCATATTAAAAGAAGCAGTTAAGGGCAGCCTTTTTGACTATCATAGAAGTTCATGCAAGAAAACCCTAGACAAATCCATCATCATGCTTGAGATTTCTTAGGTTGAGTGGAATCAGTTGGGTTTAAACGTTTAGTTTGGAGGTGTTTTTAGTCAGTTTAGGCATCTTTGAAAAACCCATATGGTCATAACTTGGGTGGAGGGGGAGTCAAGACCTAAAATCATGCAAAATGGATTAGTTTGGAGCCCTTAATTTAAGGATTTTTGGCCTTATACGCCCAAGTAAATGGAAATCATCATGCAAAGTATCTTATTAAGTAGTTAGAGGCCAAAAAAAGAGTAATTTTGGTAGTTCTAGTGGAGTTCATGACCCCACATGGGTGTAGCACTAGTTGAGACAACATTTCAGCTTACAAATAGCCTATTTGGGGCAATTATGGACACTTTTTTGAAGGCTTTTCTCTTGTGCACGACCAAAAGATGATTCATCATGCCAAATTGGAGGAGATTTCAAGGATGGAAGACAATCAATTTATCTTCAGTTCCCTTTTTCAATCAGATCTCTTCTATATCTTCTTCTTTTCTTCCTTTTTGAAAGCAATTCTTTCATGCCTCCTTCTTTAGGCAAAGGAGAATCATTGTAACTCCTTTTGAGAAGTACATAACAAGAAGTTTATGTATTCTCAATTACTTTTCAGATTTGAATCAACTTATTTTTTTTAGTTATTATAGAGATTCCTTCTATTATTCAATAAAATTAGGTGTTTACCTTCTCATTTTCAGGTGTTGTGTCTCTTATGAATGATCTTGATGAAGATTTGATGTGTTTTTGTATATAAACCTTTAAATTTCTCTCTCATTCATGGTTGAATGTATACAAAAGTAGTTAATCATCATGGGTCATAGGTTGTGCCATTGATTTGTCTTATCTTCGAAGTTGTGAAAATGTTGTTTTCCTTCAAAGAAGATAGATTTCTCAAGACTTTTTATGAAGTATTTATGTGATTAGATTTCCCAAATTGAGCTATGTAAATAAATATTTTGAGAAGTAGCTGTGAATCAAGTTGCATGTTAGTTATATTTTGGTGCATCACCTCCTAGAATTAGCTTTTCCCTTTTATCAACTATCTTTCATTATTTTTCCCATAAAATTCATTAGTTTCTAGGAGATCTAAAGGGGAACCAACCCATAATCTAGAGATTCATCTTCATCATGAGCAACCCACGGGCTCAAATATGTTTCCATGTTTCACAGGATTGTTGAGCCTCCAAGCTTAGCATCTGGGTGCAATCCTTCATGACAACAAGTATAACCATGTAATAACGGATCCTTGTTGTGTAGGAAGAAAGGATGGCCCACTATTATTGGCCTCCCCATGCTCATGACTATTGATGCTAGTTGTGGCCACTACACATGCTCTAGTGACTTAGGTAGGAGGTGAATATCTCCTCTTTGGGGCAATTGGGGCCTTGTCTACCTCATTTGGCTCGTCACTCATCAACTGTGTATCCTCCTTCTCATCTAGAAATATATTTGGTACTACATCCTCATCATCTAAATCTTCATCAATCTCCTCCCCCTCCCTATCGTCTTGGCAACCTGGAAGAGGTTTGGCAGGGCCTACAAGATGATCTGCAGGACATGTGTTGGTCACACTCTAGCCCACCAGTGCTCATAGGCTATTGTAAATCCTACATCATAGTATGGAGGAACACCATGGTCTTCATCCTCTGAGTCACAAATGTAAATATCATAAATAATGAAGTGACAAGTATCTCCATGCCTAGGGGTACTCCATGTTGATTGCCAATACATAGGTCATGGTTGTGGTGAAACTTGAATTTGTTTGAACTAGCACATGACACAATCATATTAGAAGGGTATCACTATGTAATCATGTTGTCCCAATATAAATCGGTCCTATTTCAATATGACTAGCTTGTGCCTCTCATCTTCCCACTAAGTTATCACGAGATACAATCTCCATACTATATCCTCCTCATCCAAGTGGTCGAATTTGACTCACTAGTGTAAAAATCACCCTCCTACAAAGCTCGTCTTAGTGTATAGATACATAGGCCCGTGGATAGCCCATGTCCACTATGGTAGGATATCTTTTGGGCCTAGTGCATGTGATATACTCGAAGCACCAAACCTATAAGAATGTGTAATGCATTGTGTTATCTAGCTCCTAATAGACAAAGCACCCTAGATCATAATATAGATCATGTGTCAGCATACTATGAACCCAACCATAAATGGTCTTATGCTACTCCATGTCTTGAATGATATTGACTAATCCTCGATATAAGTGCACATTGTTCCCATAAAAAAAAAAATGTGTGTTGTGGTAAGAATCATAATGCACTAGAGTAGCACAACCATGTATGTAGCAACCATCTAAGCTCAACATGAGGTCCAACACTTGCCTCTCAGGTAGGGCGCCCTATATAATAATAAATCTCATCCCGCATCTCCTCAGGTGTTTTCTCATCAGCCAAGTGAACAATCTTGCCTCAAATGGGTAACCACACGATCCAATGAATGTCCTCTAAGGTGAAAGTCATCTCCACTATAGGAAGATGAAAGGTACATGTATCAACAACCCATCTTTCTACCAGGGCCATCAATATAGCATCATGATACCTCATGAGTGGAATGAGGTATACCAAAAATAGTTCAGTATCCTAAAGAATACTAATCTCTTCCTCTGATAGTTGTGTGATTAGCTCTCAAAGGAAACAATTTTTTTTGCCTCCTAGATGCTATTGGGCTGGAGGAGGGACCTAAATAATAAAATAAGTAAAATAAATCCTACATATATTCATTAAATAATTAAAAATTACACTAAATTTTCTCTAAGGACAATTTATGACCAAGTTGGACATATGGGTAATGTTTGAATGGGGGGTCCTAAACACTTTAGCTATATTTTTGGACACTTTGCAACTAAGTGGGACATTTTGCAACGAAGTGGGACACTTTGCAACTAAGTTGGAAACTTTGCAACTAAGTGGGACACTTTGCAACCAAAAGGGACACTTTGCAACAAATATGGAGGATTTGTGACAAAGGGGGACACTTTGCGAATTTCTTTCTCTAGGGTCCTAAACATTCTGAAAATGTATAAAAAATACAATAAATATACAAATTTGAAGATAAAGAAGACAAGAATCCACTCATTGTATGCTAGAGCATGCCCTATGCCACCTCGTCATGAAGAACCTCGAGTTTGGGATGCCTGTATGCTTGTATTCTTGACATTGTCAACCACTCTACACCAAGTTAAATTGCAGAAAGGTAAATGTAAAAAAGGATAAGTAAAAGTTTTATTTTCATTCACATATACCTATTTTTATTAAAAAGAGGCATATTTCATTATTATAAGTATATTTTGTTCAAATCAACATATTGGGGGCTAGAGAACTTTGTTTTCAATGTCATTTCTTATGTTGGATTCATAATTCCACCCTTGATCTAATCTGATGTATATCACTATGTGGTATTGTACTTGAAATACCCTATGATAAGACTTAAGCAATTCAATGTGGTTTCATGGCTACATTGATTCCACCTTTGTAAAGCAAGTGGAATCAGGGGGCATACATCTACCCTCAAATTTGATTCTCAATAGAAGTTTGATAAGGGGATTTTTGAACAACTAACAAATTGACGTTGTAGGATGTAGTTCCTAACATTGTGGTTCTGTACATGGCAACATTTGGGGGCTTCATTCTCCCTAATGAATCAATATGAGTATCATTTTTATAAAGTTTATTGTTAAAATTCATTTAGCTTACATATGCACGTAGTGTCATATGGCCACTAAAGTGGAGGCTAAATTTAGTGTAGTAAATTGTACTTCTTTCTAAGTGAAAGTATAATTTTGAACTTAATTTGGACCTCTTTTAGTGACCTTTAATTTATGCATTTTTAAACCTCATTTTTGGGCCCCTAATACCCTTTATTATGTATCCCAAGGCCTATTTTATTTATTTCCTGACAATATCTCCCACATTGAATAAATGCTATTAATTAAATTAATTACCTAACATTTATTAGGTCCTGATGTTTTAGGTTAGGACCCATTCATCCATGGGCGAATGGGTCCTCTTTAAGTGCCTAAACTCAACCTAAAACAAGTTTTTGGAAAAATTTTAAGGTCTCAAATTCAAACTTCAAGTGTTGGATTTCAAGATTTAATAAATGGGAAATTAGAAAGGAAGCCTATAAAACTAAGTTTCACATTCATTTTACACTAGCAAGGAAAATAAATTCACATGAGATCACAAGCATTCATATTCAAGAGAAAGGTGAAGTTAATCAAGCATTCAAAAGTGAAGTCTTGGAGCAACATTCTATTAATTTTTGTAGGTCTTCAAGCTCATTTTATCAACAATATCGAGCATTGTCAAGGATTGATGATAGATGCCTATGGAGGATCATGATGGATTATAGGTTTTGGGAGATGCCCCAAGCAATTCAACCAAGCCTAATGACTTGTTTCCTAAGTGGTTCTATCTTCTAAATTATCATTCTACTTTCTGCCTAAAGGAAGGTATATTTAGTTTTATGACTTACTAGGGTGATTTGAGATCTTCAAAAGTAGGTCCTTATTATAGTTAATTTTCATTTAGGGATCTTATTCTAACACACTTGAATATGGTTTCTTTGCATTTTAAGCTCTTGTCATCTTAGACACACTTAAGATTAGACCTTGCACAAAATTTTATGTTTCAATTCTCTATTTTTCATCAAGGTTAAATTACCAAACTTAGGTTTTGACCAAGGAAATCCCCCATCCACCATCAAACAACAATTTTTATTTGCATATTTATCATAGATCCAGATTTGGGAGTGAAGGTTCAAAGTTACAAGGAAGAAGTGTAGGTTTTAGACTTTGATTTCAAATTCAAAGATTTCCAAAAAAGGATAATTGGACCCATTTTCCCATGGGTGAATGAGTCTCTATCAGGCTTGCAGAAACAAAATTTTGTGATAGGGGTATGTGTAGGATCATCATGGAAAAAATAGGCCCTTAAGTGGCAAAAAAAGTTAGGAAACTTCACATAAAAATTTGAATAATTTATATATATTATTTCAAAAATATGTAAAAAAAGAATCTGTAGAAAATTAAATGAAGTTTCTAAACTACTAGGTTTATTTAAAAAAAAAAAGAATCTACTTGGTGAAAATTTGAAATTTCAATGCAGTGGTACTTAAATTTTAGGGAAAAAATAAGAATTAGATGTCTGTGTAACCACCCTAACCACAATAAAATGATAATATTCTTTTATAAGATTTTAGATATAAGTAAAGGACTCATGTCTGGATGTGATGCATATTTTTTGTAATTTTTTTCCAAGTAAATAATTAATCATGAATTTTTTCTTAAAATTTTAAAAATATAAAACTCATATGTCGACCACCTTAACTTGGTCAAAACTTCATGAAATTCAATTTTTTTAAAATCCTATAGTATGCAAAGCATAGAATGTGACGCATGTTTTGGATTCAAAATATGTGATCTTGTTTGAAAGCTATAGATGTTTTCCAATCAGCCTATCAATCAAGAATTTAATTGTAATTAAAATAGAAAATGAATAATAATTATTTATTAAATTAAAAGTAAAAGGTATGTGGGATCGTCATGGAAAAAATAGGCCCTTAAGTGGCAAAAATTTAGAAAAATCAGAGTTAGGCAACTTGACGTAAAAAAATGAATAAGTTATTTATATTATTTCAAAATATGTAAGAATGGAATCTATAGAAAATTGAATGTAGTTTCTAAACTACTAGGTTTGTTTTAAAAAAATAAAATCTATTTGGTGAAAATTTGAAATTTTTGTAGGTACTTAAATTTCAGGAAAAAATAAGAAGTAGGTGTTTGTCCACCACCTAACCACAATAAAATGATAATATTTTTTTAATATTTTAGATATAAGTAGAGGAATCATGTCTTGATGTGATGCATATTTTTTGTAATTTTTTCTAAGTAAATAATTAATTATGATTTTTATTACAACTTTTAAAAATATAAAAACTTCATTATGTTTGACCACCTTAACTTGGTCAAAACTTCATGAAATTCAATTTTTTATTTTTTAATATTATAGTATGTGAAGCATAGAATGTGACACATGTTTTGGATTGAAAAAATGTGATACTATTTGAAAGCTATAGATTTTTTTCAATCAACCTATCAATCAGGACTTTAGTTGTAATTTGAATAGAAAATGAATAATAATTACTTATTAAATTCAAAGTAAAGCATAATTTATATTGGTGGAAACTTGAGAATCTCCTTTAAAAACCCTTTTCATTTCATCAATTTTGGGTAAAATAAAAGTCGTCAGCCACATACCCATCATATTGCCACTTTTTGGCCCATCATGATCCTGCACATACCCTAAAGCATAATTTATATTGGTGGAAAACTGAGAATCTCCTTTAAAAACCTTTTCATTTCATTAATTTTGGGTAAAAAAAAAGTCGTCAACCACATACTCTACAAATACCCATCATGATCCTGCACATACCCATAGGTGCACAATATTTATCCCTTTTATATTTTCCATAAAAAATTTTGGTTCCTTCATTTTTATGCTTAATATACTAAATCCAAGTGATAGATTACATTCTAGAATTGATTTTCTATTTTTAGTCTTTCTCCACAAAGTGTTTTTTGACCTAGACCCCTATCCTTCACACATAAGGAAATATGAAGATTCTAACCTTGAATTGATTCACCTAAGTGTTTTTAATAAATTTTATGTGGGGATCTCATTTCCTAAGGAATTAAGGAGGATGGGGTCTATTTTATTCTTTTGGAATCACTTTTCCATTTTTGGAAACCCTATTTTCCTTCATTTCAATGACAACCACTATCATCAAGGTCACTTTTTTTGTATCTCAAATGGAGGTATCTCATCTTGATGAAAGACAATATCAATATTGATTGAATTCATACCTTGGATTATGGATAATACATCATTTGGGTGTGCACTAGGAGGGACCACTAGTTGTTATATGACATTTTAAAGTATGCTATGGTAATTAGGTGATGCCTGTATGAGATACCATAAAGAAATCTTAGCAATAGTGTTGTGAAGTTGTTCCACAAGATCATACTCCTTTCCACTATGAAAAGGAAAAAAAAGAGCACTAGGAAAGATAGGTTGAGGATGTGGTAATGAAGAATGCATGGTTTATGGTTGCCTATTGTTCCTTGGTTTGTAAGTATGAGAAACATTATGATAATTATATTATTGTGAAACATTGTTATTAGTGAGTGGCCTTGAAAATTTCAAGATACTTCCATGGGGTTTAGGATTTTTTTGAGGTGGTCTTATGATAAGCACAGGCTTGTCTAGACTTGTGGTTGTTGTGAAGGTGGGTAAATGCTAAGTTGAGGTGCGACTGAATTTACTTCCCTTTATTTTTTTTTGTCATGAAAGTATTAAGTGGATCAAATTTATGAGATAATTTCCTCAAGGGCCTCATATAACATGTCAAATTCAAGGTATGTGCAGGATCATGATGGGCCAAAAAGTGGTGATATGATGGGTATGTGTAGGGTATGTAGCTGACGACTTTTGTTTACCCAAAATTGATGAAATGAAAAGGGTTTTTAAATGAGATTCCCATCAAGATTCATCCAATATAAATTATGCTTTACTTTGAATTTAATAAATAATTATTATTCATTTTCTATTTGAATTATGACCAAAGTCTTGATTGATAGTCTGATTGAAAAACATCTATAGCTTTCAAATGGTATCACTTTTTTTGAATTTGAAACATGCGTCACATTCTATGCTTTGAATACTATAAGATTTAAAAAAAATGAATTTCATGAAATTTTGACCAAGTTAAGGTGGTTAGACATACGAGTTTTTATATTTTTTAAAAGTTGTAATAAAAAAATCATAATTAATTATTTACTTGGAAAAAAATTACAAAAAAATATGCTTCACATCAGGACACGATTCCTCTACTTATATCAAAAATATTATAAATTTTTTTATCATTTTATTGTGGTTAGGGTGGTAAGATAGACACCTACTTCTTATTTTTCCCCTAAAATTTAAGTACTACTGCATTGAAATTTCAAATTTTCACCAAACAGTTTAAAAAAAAAAAAAACCTAGTAGTTTAGAAACTAAATTCTATTTTCTACAGATTCTATTCTTACATATTTTTGAAATAATATAGATAACTTATTCAAATTTTTACATCAAGTTGCCTAACTCTGATTTTTCTAATTTTTTTGCCACTTAAGCGCCTGTTTTTCCATGATGATCTTGCACATACCCTTTGTCACTACTAAAATGCTTGAGGGATAAACTAACTTGTAGAAAGAGATCTATAATTTTCAAATACCTATGCTTTCTCTAAGTGTTCTCATTTAGTTTATGCTTTTTCTTTGATGTTTTTAGGGTAGTTTATAGTTTCTGATGATTGTAAAATATAAAGTAATATATATAAAATATGAAATAATAATAAAAAAAAGAAAATGTATATAGATCTAAAATTATCCACAACTAAAAATGGAATATTTTTCCAATTTGTTTCAATATTTAAGAAAAAAGACTATTTCATAAATACAATTCTCCAATTTGATAGAAGAAAGAGAAAGAAAATGCAGAGGAAAGAATTCTCCCAAATATCTAACAAGACACTTGTACAAGGATAGGTTCACCCAAGGGTGAACGGGTCCTTGTTCAGGGTTCTAAAAAATGAAAGCTGCTAAGTTTGAGATACTGTTGGTGTTCTTTGTTTCATGTTGCAAACTGTGATTTCTATAAAAAAAAATTATAGTTTTAGGTGTCCTAATTCAAGTGCAACTAGTGACAATAAGTGAACATAATGAAAACTTTTGAAATGCAATTTTGAACTAAAATTTGAATCTAAATGACTAAAAGAAACTTTTGATGTAACTACAATGCAAGATGTATACAAAATTAATGCAAAATTTCTACTTTTTAATGAATTTAAATTATTCAAAAATACAAAACTAAACCCTAAATGCAATGCAAATAACGGTAATGAAAACCTAGATGTACAATTTCAGGTTCACCAAAATGAAACATAGGGAAAGAGGGTTCATTCCCTAAAGGTGAGGAAATGTGTGATCAGGGGAGTATGTGAAACCAAAAGGGGATGACAAACCAATCATAAATCTTACTTTCCCATGTTCATTAGGAAGAGGGATAGTGCCACAAATTATTAGAATTGACTTACAACCCTTAAGGTGAGTCAACCCTAGGTTTTGAACACTATGCTACCTTGGCTTCCTTATGAAGAAAATCACTAAAAAGTAGTTTTGGGAGAAAGATAAAAGTTTTTTAGCAGTAAAAAATATAAGATCTAACACTTGGAATATGAATTATTATGATAACACTATCAGAAAGAATAATTAACAAGAAAAACTTAGAAGGTTAGGATGTTGTTTACCTGGCTCCAAATGTGGGTTTTAGGATCTATTGAAGGACATATTAACCCAAGGGTGAATGGGTCTTTGCATCCTCTTCTGAAAATAAAAGTTGATGATGTATCCCTCTATCTACACTTTTCTCCTTACCTGTAAACCTTCTATTCAACTTTGGATATGTACAACAAAACTAAAAAAATTGGTTTGTTCAAGTGTAGTGTAGAAAATGTACTCCTTTACATTTTCACACTTTTTTCCAATCCCCTCAATTCAATTGGACTTAATTACACCTTAATAAGCCTTATTTTACATCTACAAACCTAATAAATTACATTTTTTGAAGGGGAAACCCAAAAAAAATTAATTCCAATAGATTACACTTCTCCTTGAACAATAGAGATCTAGGACCCATTCACCCATGGGAAAATGGGTCCTCCCTAGGCCTTTTAACCTATATATAAAATATATTTTTGGCAGTATTTTTATAATATAAAATTCAAATTTCAATTTCAGCTTGCAATGTTTAACTTTTAGGAAATTAAGGATAGATATATATAACAATCTAAAAGGCTATTTTATCATATCAACTATAAGTTTTCAATTAGATTTTTGAGAGATCAATCTTAACAGAAAATATTATTGTCAAGAGCATTGTGTGTCATGAAAAAGTGTATACTTTGCTTGATATGGGAACAATTGATGATAAATTGAACTTAATGAGGCCTTGATTTGGTGTTGTGAGGTATCTACACATCCACACTAGGTCTTGGGCCCTTGCAAATTGAATAAAATACATTTATTGATGTCTTGCAAGAGTGTTGTAAGGTGTTGTAACACATCTTCACACTTTTCTAGGACCATAATGTTATAATTCACCTAAATAACCTTACCAAGACCTATTTCAAAGTGTTGTAAAGTCTTGTAACAAATTTTCACACTTTCCTAGGCTTTCCATCAATATTTACAACTTTCTTATGCTTTAAATGGCCCCTTTATGCACTTACAGGCCTTAATTAAGTGTCTTGTTGAAGAAGAACCCGATAAGCAACATTTAATACATATTAATCCCTGACATCCACTTAAAATTGCTCAGGTAGAACAAGTCGCCACCTTGGGTGACTTAGTCCCATGTGGCATAAAAATCAAAATTAATTCAAATTTCTTTCAGGTTTTTATTCTTTAAGACCTAAGGTCGGCCTGTGATGAGGTATTTTCAAGAAATATTGCATAATTGTGTATAAATAAAGGTTTTTTCCCTTTATTTTTCAATATCCTCATCTCCTAACTCATATTAAGTCATAACTCACTATCCTTCATCACTCATCATGTTCTCAAGTCAAGCAAGCTAGGGTTTTATCATTGTAATACATCAAGACAACTCCCAAGGACATTCAAAGGAAAATTATTCATTTTTTGTTGCAGAAAATTAAAATCAAACATCATGGAAAGGTAATAAACTCCATTATTTTATGTTTCATTCCATTCTTTCATCATTTTGGTTTAATTACCTAAAAGGGGTTTGACCAAGGAAAACCCCCATGCCCTAACATTCAACAATTCTTATTCTCTTCTTGTGTGTTTGTAGATTTAGGACTCTTGGAATCTTTTAAATCATTGGAGATCAAGTTGCAAGGTTTCTCAAGTATTCTCTTCATTCAACAAGTCAAAATATCAACATAAAATCATTTTTAGGTTAGGAAATCAAAGTTTCAAAAGCATACACTTGTAGGAAATTGAAGTGTAGACCTAGAGTATTCGTTTCCACTTCCAAATTTTTAGAGATTCAGAAGTGGACTAAGTCACCACCTTGGGTGACCTAGTCCCACTAGACCTGATTTTCAGTGATTTTTACAAATTTGAGCATCCATTTGGCAAAACCTGGTTTCTAGGCAGTTTTTCTAGATCTGGGACTAAGTCACCCAAACTAGCACAAGTGTCCTAGTTGACTTTTGCATCAGTTTCATCAGGATTTCAGACCTTCATGACATCCATTTTCAGTCTCCAAGTGCACACATTCTATTTCATAACTTTCTATTTAGTTTTTTTTGCATTTTTAGGTCATTTATTACATGTTTACATATCACAATGTGTTTTCTAGCACTTCACATTTTCATATTTTTGCATCATTAAATCACTTAAATTTCATATTAGTGCATTAGTACATCATAATTTGATCGCTATATTTGTTTACATTTTGGTGAACTTGATTTTAGAATAAATACCTTCTTTTCTATTTTGGAGTCCTTCATAATCCTAGATCTAGCTCATATTAGCGTTGCATTAAGATTTACATTGCTTAATTTGCATCTAGGGTTTCAAATTTTTGCATTAGTGAAAGTGCATATAGGTTGCATTTTTTCATCTCGAAGCATTGTATATCATTGAAAAATTGTATTTACATGTTAGGTCTACATCATATAGTACATCAATCGTCAAAATCCATTTGAAATTCCTGAAAATCCTAAAAAAAATCCCTTACTGGGACTAAGTCACCAGTCTGGGCGACTTAGTCCCTGTCCTAATTTTTCACTGTCTGTTATAGCATCAGAAACCTCATTTTTATGCTTCCTAAGCCTCCTAGTATCATATACAATAAGTCTAGAAAGTCTCAGGATCATTTGTTTTATGTATCTAGCTCATAAAGATCAATTTAGAGTAGTCATTTTTGAAATCATTTCACTTACAAACATCCTTACATATGAAAATGCTTCCATTTCTACAATTTTGCATAACATTGATAAACGTACTTTTCACTTTTGCATATACAATATTTCTATTCATAAAACTTTGCATAAGTTTGCTAAAAGTTCTTTCCATTCTTGCATGTACATTGTTTGCATTCTTCAAATCTTCCATATATTGGATAAGAATGTTTTGTATCTTTGCATATACATTGTTCATATTGCTGAAACATTGCATGAAATGGTTACATGCAATTTTCATTTTTATTCAAACAATTCTAGTACCTTACATATGTAGAAATGTTAAGAAACATTCCCTATCCCCTCCATATGAGAGTGTTTTAGTGAGAGAGACTACAACTTGGGTCATTCCTAATGATCATACTTTTTCTTCTCATAATATATCTCCTCTTGGTGACAAAGATATTTTAGTAGAAGAATCAATTAATGAGAGTTTTGATAATTCTAGTTGTTTCTCTCCTTTTACCTCTCTTAATAAACATTCACAACCAACATAACACAACCTTAGATGATCATGACATTAAAATTTATTTTTCTCCTAGTATCTCTCCTTCTTGTGAAGATGATACTTTGATGTTAGAAAACCTATTTTATGAAGATCATGTGAATCTTAGTTATCCCCCTTCACCTCACAAAATTCTTCTTAAAAAAGACAATACAATCATAGGTAATCATGACAACAACATTTGTCTTTCTCCTAGTATCCCTCCTAGTTGTGATGAAAATACTTTGTTGTTAGAAAACACAATCGATGAAAGTCATGAATATCTTCATTGTCCCCCTTCACCTAGCGAAACCCTTCTTGAGCAAGACCATTCAACCATTGATCATTCCCCTACTTGAAATCAATTCATTTTAGAAGAACCAATACATGAATTCCAAGACCATTTGAATTGTAGTTCTCCTAAAAACTCTCCTCCTAGGGAGAATATCATGGTGCAAGAAAATAAAAACAATAACAATGTGTCTTCCTTAGATAAAAAGGTGACTCTAGATTGCCCTTCATTAGAGATACATCAAACCAAGACTACTGAGGTTATGAATGTGCAACTTTTCATTAGATCACCCTTGATCAATAGACCTCATACATACCCCATGGGACATCCTGAGAACCCTCTAATTATTTACCCATCTTCACACAAACAAAAAACCCAACGCCAACCTGAACTCATCCTTTACCCACCATCACATCAATATCCACCTCCACCTAAACCCGAGTTTACCATTTACCCACCTAATCATGATGTTGCTCACACAAACTACACTAGAAACAATCCATCACCTCAACAACCCACCCCAACACCATTACCTTTTCCTAATCCCATATTTCCCAGTGCTCCTTGATTAAATTCACACATTAGGGAGTATGATCTTGTTGAACAACTTAAGAATACTCTTGAAAGATATCCATATGGGATTTACTCCAAAATTCACCTACCTATCACACTATGCTTCAAACGGCCTTACAACAAGTTCCTATCCCTTCTAATGTGCAAATGAATGACATAGCAACCATAATTCAAGGATTGAATGCTGACATTATTTTCCACTAGAGTGAACTCCCCCTTTTGGACATGCAAAAAAAAATGAACCTTTCATGATCATTGCTTAATACAATATGATCAGGATAAAGCAAACCCTTATTGACGATGGCTCAACCCTTAATGTGTGTAGTGTAAACCTCTTGGATAGGATTCATGTGGATAAATAAAAAATTCAACCTGATTCTTTATCTATTAAGGGCTTTGAAAATGAAGAAAAGAAACCACTTGGTGTGATCACTTTACCTATTATAGTTGGAGAATTCACATTGAATACATGAATATCGGTTATGCCTCATACTCTTTCATATAAGCTTCTTCTAGGCAGGTCATGGATTCATGAAATGAATGGTGTACCTTCCACTCTTCATAAAAAAATGAAAAACATCTACAACAACAAAGTGTGCACAATTGACGTTGATCCATAGCCTTATAGTGTCTTGCAACTTGAGAAAAACAAAGAGAACCCCTTGAAAACCTTAACACCAACCACACAAGTGGAACTTGTGCAACAAAAAGATAACTTTACAAAAATTAGATGATTATTGGGGTTCCTTAGACTTCACACCACCACTCATGGATGACCCTTCAAAAGCATCCACCTCAACCACTTTAGACCATAACATAACCAATTACACAACAACCTTTGATGAAAAAAACAATGAACAACTACCTATTTCAAAAGAAATGAAACAACTTTATGGAAAAGGTTATGAACTTATGAAACAACTTGGCTATAGTGGAAAAGGATGTGGTGCTCATGAAAAAAGAATATGCAACCCTATAGATCCTATTACATAACAAACAACACATGGTCTTGGTTATTGTCCTTTGATAGAAATCACCAAGCCTTCACTCAACATCAATGCATCTTTGCTTAATTTCAATGTCATCACGTAAAACACTAATGAATTCAATTCATTAGATTTTACACCCTCCTATAAAGGAGAGAACAAAATCTCGCAATTTAAAGAGTCTTGCGTAGGTATGAAAACTAATACTAAGAAAGATGTATATTTGAAACAAACTACAGGACCACCTTCTATCATTGATTAAGAGGGTGTCTTGTTGAGACTCCTCCAAGATCACTTGATCACCCTTCCTCCAAGAACTCAAAATAAATCCTCTTACAAGACATCATTTTGCGCCTATCACAGAGTTCACGGTCATTCTACTAATGAATGTGAGGCTTTGAGTCATAAAATCCAACATTTTAAGGAGTTTGGTGTTCTTCCTTATATGGGGGCAGCCCATTCCTCTAAGTGATATTGATTTTCACTCTAGCATGCATTTCATTTTGGCTCACCTTTATCCTGCACTAAGTGGGGGCAAGGGGTTAGGTAGCCTTGTCCTTGTATGTCACTTTTCATTACCTCTTTTGGCTAGCCGTTAACCTTTCATGAACATATAAGAGCAAGCTTGGGATGTGGACGACATGCCTTAAGTTGGCTTGCATCTAACATACTACCCTTCTTCATGACATAGCTTCTCGAAAACATATGAGTTGGCATAGGGCTTTTCGAGTAAGCTCTCATATTCTCCTTCTTCTACTTTAAAGTAATTTATCACAATAATGGTGTTAGCAACCACTTTAAAGTGGGGGAATACATCATCGCTCACATTTCATTGTACGATTTTTCTTTTCCTTGTGATTCCCTCTCTTGGAAACATTACGCATGATGTTCCCCAGGATGAGACCTTACACTTGTCCTCTCTTGGAAACAAGATGAGACCATTTGTACTTATCCTCTCCTAGAGACATTGAGCATGATGTTCTCTAAGATGAGACATTGCACGAATTAAGAAAAATCCATTTGAACATTCCTTGCACTATTTTACCATTCACAACAATTGTTATATGGCCACCATGCATAACACAACTTGCATGCCTATGGTACCATCTTGTTTTTCTATGAGTGTAAAGCATACAAAGTTTTTCTTACCTCATAGAGCTTGAAGATCATTTTTGTGGCACCTTATTAAAGTTATCAGGAGATATAACTTTGGTATGGTTGAGCAGGAAGACCATTCTAAGGCATGAATTTCCCCATAGCCACCTATGTGTTTTTTAGTACATACCAGCCTAGCATATGTACTTCACCCTTTTGGGATTTCTCACCCAGCGGACAACCAAGAGTCTCATCACCCCAGAGTGAGTATGCATTTTCTTTCCAAAACAAACAAGCCTAGATCTAATCCACATGTTGGACATACGGTCGAAGCTTGATCCACCCCATTTTCATTTCCTTCTAGTTCTTTTCATTGCATGATCATGTATCTTGTCTTGTTGCAAATAATTCACCTTGCATGTGTCTTTTCATGATTATGTTGGTTTGATTTAGGATTTAGGATTCTGGGGGCTTGCACAACCTCCTTTTATTTTTTTCATTCTTTGTCACCCTAACTAGTATGATTGGACTCCTCTTCAATGGCTACTTTAGAAAGAGTTCAAAGCAAGTTTTCCCTCTAACTAAAGTGGGGGCTTAAGGTGTGACCAAAAAGTGTATACTTTGCTTGATATGGGAACAATTGATGATAAATTGGACTTAATGAGGCCTTGATTTGGTGTTGTGAGGTATCTACACATCCACACTAGGTCTTGGGCCCTTGCAAATTAAATAAAATACATTTATTGATGTCTTGCAAGAGTGTTGTAAGGTGTTGTAACACATCTTCACACTTTTCTAGGACCATAATGTTATAATTCACCTAAATAACCTCACCAAGACCTATTTCAAAGTGTTGTAAAGTCTTGTAACAAACTTTCACACTTTCCTAGGCTTTTCATCAATATTTACAGCTTTCGTATACTTTAAATGGCCCCTTTATGCACTTACAGGCCTTAATTAAGTGTCTTGTTGAAGAACTTGATAAACAACACATGTAATACATCTTAATCCCTAACATCCACTCAAAATTTCTCAGGTAGATTAAGTCACTACCTTGGGTGACTTAGTCTCATGTGGCACAAAAATCAAAATTAATTCAAATTTCTTTTGGGTTTTTATTCTTTAAGACCTAAGGTCGGCCTATGATGAGGTATTTTTGGGAAAAACTTGCATAATTGTGTATAAATAAAGGGTTTTTCCCTTAATTTTTCAATATCCTAACTCATCTTATGTCATAACTCACTATCCTTCATCATTCATCATGTTATCAAGTCAAGCAAGCTAGGGTTTTATCATTGCAATACATCAAGATAGCTCACAAGGACATTCAAACACAAATTATTCATGTTTTGTTGTAGAAAATCAAGATCAAACATCATGGGGAGGTAATAAACTCCATTATTGATTGTTTCATTCGATTCTTTCATATTTTTTGTTTAATTACCTAAAAGGGGTTTGACCAAGGCAAGCCCCCATGCCCTAACATTCAACAATTCTTCTTCTCTTCTTGTGTGTTTTTAGATTTAGGACTCTTGGAAGCTTGTAAATCATTGGAGATCAAGTTGAAACGTTGCTAAAGTATTCTCTTCATTCAGCAAGTCAAAATATTAACAAAAATTCATTTTTAGGTTCAAAGATTAGAGTTTCAGAAGCAGGAAACTATATGAAACCGAAGTGTAGACCTAGAGTATCTGTTTCCACTTCCAAATTTTTAGAGATTTAGAAGTGGACTAAGTCACCACCTTGGGTGACTTAGTCCCAATGGACCTGATTTTTAGTGATTTCTATAGATTTGAGCACCTATTTGGAAGAAACTAGTTTTTGGGCAATTTTTCTAGATTTGGGACTAAGTCACCCAAACTAGCACAAGTATCCTAGTTGACTTCTACATCTATTTCATCAGGATTTTAGACCTTCATGACATCAATTTTCAGTCTCCAGGTGCACACATTCTGTTTCATAACTTTCTATTTAGTTTTGTTTGTATTTTTAGGTGATTTATTACATGTTTGCATATCACAATGTGTTTTATAGCCATTCACATTTACATAGTTTTGCATCATTAAATCACTTCAATTTTAGATTAGTGTATTAGTACATCATAATTAGTTATAATTGTATCCCTCTTTGCATTAATCTTTGAATGTTTACATTGATTTTTAACCCTATTCCTTCCCTTTTAGGTGAAAGATCCTAGAAGGGTAAGTGTCCAATAGGGTACCTAAAATATTTGTTTACACATTTAAGAGTAGATTTATCAACAATCTACAACAACAATCAAGATCAAGATCATCATGTCAAAGTTATCAAGCATCATGTGTGTTTTTGGAGCTAACATGTAATGCCCCGTCTTGTAACCTAAGGAATGTTGCAATTGTCTACGAAAGTGAAATATATTTTTTTTAAAAGTATTAATATTAACTTTATTAGTTGCATACATTCTCTAAGTCACGTGACGAAACACTACTTGAGAATCCCATAGACGACTTTAGTATTTAGCATTGCATGTATTTAGTTAACATAAACTTAAAAGTAAACATTGCATAACATTTGAATTCCATTCATGAAAGTATAAAGTACAAATAAGATTCTTACATTGCATTTGAAATGACATTACAATACTCATTCTTCAGATGAGGTAGATCAAATAATAGTTTACAATTACATATTACAGATGTTCACCTCATAACAATTGAGGAAGGTTACAAATACAAGATTTCCAATGATACAATTAAGGAAGTACACATATATCCAAATACGAGCTCTCCATCCATGAAGCTCTCGTTGCCACGATCATAAATTGGGGACCTGATGGAGTAAGGTGCACATTCCAACCAACCATGTGGTACCCGTAGGTCCACCCCCTGTGCTAGGAGACAGTAATAAGGTTCCCTAGACATAACCTACAAACCCTAGACACAAGTACATACTTAACTTTTGGTTACATTGCTTCCAGATTTAGGAAAATCAAATATACTAAGTTCACAAGGTAAACTATTATTTTAGGTGGTGTGTCATCACAATGTTGCATAGGTTACCCTGGTGTTTCTTCCTAGGTTCCAGCCCCCAACTTGGGTTACCCTGGCAACCTCTTACGAAACCCGGCCCCTGATGCAAATTGTTGCGGTATCGAATATCTTTTAAGATAACAAGATTTTGACTTTGACATTCCAGGCCTTCTCAACTTATACTCAAGACTAAATTAGCCCTTGAGTCTATAAGTGAGGCATAATTAATCCAGTTAAATATTTTAGAATACCCAATATGTTGATTTAGTTTTCTTTGATTTACTAACTCTACATGAGTTACCTAGACACCACTTTGTGTGTCGGCCCTCACAAAGAGCCACTCCCCTAAAAATAACACAAGGAATCTAAGTCTTCTAACTAAGGTAAACAAAGTGCACAAGAATCAACATATAAGACCAAACACATCATTACGGACATCAAATTTTTGTTCATAAAACCAGGTGTCTAAACACCATGCAAAACCATGTACACAACCTTAGTCAACACAAGGATTGTATCCAAACAATTACAATTTATACATTAAAGATAAACTAATATGGAAGACTTGTACTTCTAACACATTCCCAATTTTCCCAATAAAAAGAAACAAAATTTAAAGCAAATCGAAACATAAGGAATCTACATTAGGATTTACTAAATCCAGTCAAGACAAATAAAATTTGCATGAAAATATATTAACATGGTTAAAATTTATTATCAAAATAATCTAATTTTAACTTTCACAATTTCACTTATCAATAAATGTAAAATTTTCCTTTCCAACCTTATTGTTATAAATCTAGCTGATGTTATACTTAACTTACATTTAAACCCAAAGAAATTCTTATTTCATTACTAAATTTAATATGAATTTAAAAAATTGTTTAAATATATATATATAAGTATTATAAATTAAAAAACCCTAAATCGAAATCCCATTTGAATTAATAAACATTCAAAATTCCATTTTTTTCTTTTCTTAAATTAACAAAATTTTTTACACATTATACACAAAGCTGTGTATTATACAGCCCATGGCTGCATTCGCAGCCCTCCCCGTATGGGGAGGCGACTGTGTGGTAGCCATGCACTTCCTGTGAGGGCAGCGACAACTGCCTCCACAGCCGTTGCCCCATATGGGGGCTGCTGTGGGGTAGCCCCTGCGGCCCCCATAACTCACACAATATATTTTTTAAAAAATAAAATAAAAATAAATGAAAAAATGCGTTTAAATACTACGATTTTCTAGTAATTACTTCCATTTACAAAAATGTCAAACCCTTAATTTCACCCGTATGACGATTTCAAATAAATATTCATATAATTATAAACAAATAACTTTCACAATCCAATATATATATATGAATCCATAAATATATGTGTATATAAATTTATATATATATATTATATATATATATGTTTATATATATATTCACAATTAAATAAATGAAAAATATTTAAATTAGGAATAGATTTTCAACAGGGTTCTTGAAAGGGAAGTTGAAAAATTTAATAGTACGCACAAAAATTTTCCCCAACAAGTTCTAATTTATTCCCAGAGGTTTCAATTTCATTTCCCAAATAAATGATTTCCCTTCACAAATTTTTACTCAAACTATTCCTACAGGAAGCTTTTAACAAAGAAATAACAAATTCTCTATAGACTAAATTGTCGAGAAGAACAGAGATTTAATACTCAAACAATTTTCTCAAGCCATCATGAATATAACAAATTTTAAGAAAACCTCACAATACTAAACCTTTTCAAAAGAAATAAATTAAATTACTAGGAAAATACCTGTATTCCTATAGCTTCAAAAGCTTTTCTATAAAAGAGAAACTTTGTTTTTTGTTGCGTGCAATCCTCCAAAGCTCCTCCAAAAAACCAATACCCAGAAGAAAACAAATCCAAAACTAGAAGAAAAGAACTTTTTCCAGAAATATTAAGCAAATCCCAAAGAAAAATCACAAAATTACACAGATCAATATTTTTTAAAACAGAACCCCCATTCTTTTCATTTCCCATGAAGTAATCTTCTATTTTGCCCAAATCCATAAAAATATTCTGAGAGAATCCTCAACAAGAAACAATTAATTTTAACTACCACACATGTCAAGAAGAAAATATCTTCTAACCACCTCTCGGATGATTCTTTCTTTCTTCCTTATCAAAAATTGAATGCATTTTAAGAATTAAAGAATTCAATTTTTAAAAAATACAATTTCCCTTTTTCCTTATTTAATTTTATTTATTTAACAATTAAAATACCATTTCCCACAAAGAAATTTAATTTAAATTTAATCTAATCATACAAATAAAGCAACTTTACTTTAATTAATTAATTAATTTAATTAAATAAATTTAATCTTAATGATTAAATTACTTAACCAAATAAAATAATTAATTAATTAATTAAATAAAATGTAAAGCTTTATTCTCAACATTTAAAATTTGATTTTAAATAAACATTAAATTAAAAGAACATTGATCTATCATTAAATTAACAAAATTTGTCTTTCATAATAAATAAACTAATCAAACACAAACGAAACCACCAAAGACACCGACTTAACTGATGACATACTTTGACTGGGTTTAAGACCAAACTAGGATAAACCTTGTTACTACCTCCCAATCAACATTTCCATTGAGTCTTGACACGCTCAGACTTGAGTAACCAGGTGGAGTCGGTGTCATGTACTTGCAATCCTGCAATCAAACAAATAACATACATATATATATATATAATCCATTATACAAGCACACCGTGTGGAGAAAATCACAAAAATCACAGGGCACTCGCAAGTGAGTGGTGCAACTCTGTTCTCCACACCAATACACATCACATCAAACTAATGAATAAAATAACAGTTAATCTACCATAAACATATATATAGCAATAACATCTGAAGGAAACATCTATGGTAACATAAAGCATGCCATAATTAATTACCACCATAAAATGTATCATCATATCACAAAATAAATCCACTATCACTCTAATGTCAGCGATCAAAATATCCAAAACAAAGTACCATAGCCTATCATAGTAAAGACATGCTAACAGAAAACATAAGAAAAATGGAGGGGTACTACATAACATTGTGATGTAGGTTTCAAGATCCAAGTGAAGCATTCAACCATCCATTCAAGTCATCAAATCATCATCCAATTCAAGCCATTTCATGCAATTTTTAGTCCTTCAAGGATCTCCATTCAAAGGTTTATTGAAGGGTTTTGTGAGTTGCAACATAACCTTGTTCATTCATCATTCCTTTCATGTTTCATTATTTCATTTCAACGTTTAATTATGAAAATGGGGTTTGGCCAAGGAAAAACCCAATTCACAAAATTAAATTTTTTTCCCTCTTGTGTATGTGCAGGTTCATTGGTTGAAGAAAATTTGAAGATATCAAAAAAGCAATTTTACAAAGTTGCATTTATTGTCACCTTTGTTGTCAATCCATGGAAACTCTAATCTCAAATTTATTTCAGGATTTTTTATAGTGGGATATAAGGGAATCAAGAGTGTAGAAATAGGAGTGGAGGACCCAAAAATTGATTTCAAAAATCCCTACAAAGACCCATTCACCTATAGGTGAATGAGTCCCAAACAACTTTTCAGAAAGTGCTTTTGGTGGCAGGTACACAGTATTTAACCATTCTCAAATCTACTAGAACTTTGCTGTTTCTCATAGTTTTGTGCTTCATCTACAAGATCTAAGTGTTATCTTGCATAATTGTGGCGATTTACTATTTTTATTTTTTCTCCCAAAAGTGTTGTTCAAGCTGATACCCTCATCCTCATTTATAAGGAAATCAATAGATTCCCTCATTGAGTTGACTCACCTAAGGGTTGTAGGTCAATTCTTTTTTCATATCTCATTTCCTAATGAAAATAGGAAGATAGGTCCATCATGCCCCCATTTTCCCAATTTCAAATTAATCAAACCTATTTTCCTATATTTCATTTTGGTGAACCCAACTTTGTACAACAAAATTCTAAAAAATGGAGTCTATTTCAACCCTAGATCTAGGATTTGCATTACTTTGCATTGCATTGCATTAGTTTGCATCTTAGTTAGGGTTGTTAAACTTACATTAGTTTTCATCTCATTATAGTTTTAAATTTAAATTTTTTATTGTTTAAAATCTAAAAAATTCAAAAAATTGCATGCATATTACATTGATTTTTCATAATACTTACATATTAGTGTACTTTTCATCATTCACATTTAGAAATTGGGTAAAAATTACATTTTAAAACATGTCATTTTTTCATCATTTTTCATTAATTTCACATGCATTAGGTCACTTAAATCTAGAAAAAATTGTCACAGAAACCACAATTTGAGACTTGGAATAGAGAACACATACAACAACCTAGAAACTGGTTTTTTATTTTTTTAAAACACCATACAAGGACACATTCCCCATGGGGGAATGAGCCCTTGAGAAAATATCAAAACCAACTTTGATGAGCATTTTTTGGTCTTTTGCACTTCCCAGATCTACTGGCAAACCACTATTTCAGTATGCCAATTTTCAAGAATTTATATTTTATGCATTAGGTGTAATCATCCATTTAGTTTAGGCATTGTAAATTGGGAAAAAAAATTGCATGTTTGAGTTGTGGATAGTTTCAGATCTGTATACACTCAGTTTATTTTCAGCATCACTTCATAGTTCAACATTGCAAACCAAAAACTACCCTAAAAATGTCAAAATAAAAACCATAAACTAAACGGTAAACCTTGGAGATAGCATATCCTTAAAACCCTTTAGTTGTGATGAATTTGACATGTTAGATGAAGCCCTTGATGACTTCATCTAACCTAGATCACCCACTAAAGCTTTGGTGCAAGAGGATGTAATCATAGACAATCATGGCAATCCTAGTTGCTCTTCTCCCAATACCTCTCTTACTTGTGACGAAGGTATCTTTGTGTTTGAAGACTGAATTATTGAGTGTCATGAGAACTTTTTTTGTCCCTCTTCTAATGCTATATTTGTCTCGAAAAAAACTAAGATGGATAGCATAAATGAAGATGTTAAGTTCACATTATATCCAGGCCCTCACTAGAAGTTCATTTACATAACTCAGTCAAGGTTATGAATTCACAAATTAGATCTCCTTTAATTAGCGAGCCTCTTAAATCACCTCTTATCATAGGACCTCATAAATTAACACTAGGAGATATCTTTAATTTTACAATGCAACTCCCTAGTAAACACGTGTCATAACAACCAACTTATCACACAATTGATCACACATATAACATTCCTCAATGTAGTGGTAAAGAGTATGATCTTATTGAGAAACTTTGTGGTACTTCGATAAACATCTCCCTTTGGTATTTAATTCAAAATTCACCCACATACAATAGGATGCTCCAATAAATTTTGTAAAACATTGATATCTTTTATTAAATTAAATGATGTAGCAACCTCCTTTGATTTTATTCAAATGACAAAGTCATATATCACATTCCCTCAACATCAATTACCCTTGCTTGAGACACAAAATAAAATGAGACCTTAATGATAAAGGTTATCATTAATGAAATTGTAGTTAGGCACACACTCCTAAACAAGGGTGAGTGTAAGATCATGGGGGTAAAAATGTGGTTGATAATTTTTTTATCTAAATTGGATGAAACGAAAGGGTTTATTGAGAAAATTTTCATCTTTCCGCCAATATAATATATGCCTTATTTGGAACTAAATATATAACTATTATTGATTTTCTACACGAATTCTGACTAAAGTCTTGGTTGATAGGCTCATTGAAAAAAATCTAGAATTCTTAAACAACTTAATATTTTTTGAATATGAAAGATGCAACACATTCTATACTTCCCATACTATAGGATAAAAAAAATTTAAAAATGGATTTCATAAATTTTTGACCAAGTTATGGTGGTTAGAAAAAAAAGTCTTAATAGTTTTAAAAAGTTTAAAAAAAAAAATCATAACTAATTATTTCCTTAGAAATAATTACCAAAAAAATATGGCACATCCAAGCATGTGTCCTCTAGTTATATTTAAAGTTTCAAAAAAATATATTATTTTTTTATTCTACTTAGGTTGGTTACACATACACCTTATTTTTATTTTTTCTTGAAAATTTAGTACTACTGCATTGAAATTTCAAATTTTCACTAAATAGATTTAATTTTTTCTAAAAAAGGACTAGCATCTTACAAACTACATTCAATTTTCTACAAATTTTGTTCTTGAATATTTTTCAAATTATGTTAATAACTTATTCAAATTTTTAGGTCAAGTTTCCTAACTCTATTTTTTCTGAATTTTATTACGACTTAAGGGCCTAGTTTGGACGTCATGATCCTACACTGACCCACAACGAAGTAGGTCTTAATGTTTGTAGCATTTATCTCCTAGAAAAATTTTTATGGACAAGAATCTTATTCAACTCAATAATGTTAATATTCATGGCTTTGACAATGTTAATAGGCAAACATTAGGAATGACTACATTACCCATTGAGGTCAAACTCGTAGTTTTTCCTAGCCCTATCCATATAATGCTAAGACCTATTTCATACAACCTTCTCCTAGGGATACCATGGATTCATGCTATGAAAGGAGTTCCATCTACTCTTCACCATGAGATGAAGGTTGAATATAACAACAAGATATACATGGTTGAAGAAGATGAACAAGACTATAATTCATAAGTTAAACATGATCATAACACTTCCAAATCCCCTAATACTTTGATTCAAACCTTAAAGGGAGAACCTATACAAGTTGATGGTAATCCTAATTTTATTTCACCTACAACAAACTCTTAGGTGACGATTGAGGATCATTATATTTTACACCTCGTTTAAAGAAGAGTCCAAAATCTCACCCTCAAAGTCCAAAGAGTCATATACAAATGATTCATATTCAAACAAATGTTTTAGGGAGGATTGGGGTTAATTAGATTTTACACCCTCTTTTATGGGAGAGTACAAAATATCACAATCTAAACCAAAAGAACCTTGTGTTCCATTTTCTCAACTTGGTTATACATCAACAACATCACCCCATGGTGGTGATGGGGCTATTCAACTCCCATCCCTCATGAGAGGAAGACACATAACATTACAAAAATTAACAAGGATTTGTGTGCTCATGAAGAAGCCAACCCTTCTCAGAAGCATAAAATCTCCTTATCTAAGTTGGAAGCATGTTATGGTCTTGGATACAAACTCCTTTCTCAACATGGATATAATGAAAAAATGGAACAAAATGATAGAAATCAAGTGAAGTATATACCATACATGAAAGGTCTAGGTTTCCAACCTTCATATTCATCTTCATCTAATTCCTTCTCATCTACTGTGTGTATGACATCTTGTACTAAGAAAGAAATATCCCCTACTATTGATCAAGAGACTATCTTGTCAAGGCATCTCAAAGTCTGCTTGACTACTCTTCCTCCAAAAACATGAAATATATTTAATAAAAAAAGTTCATTTTGTACATATCATAGAATTCATGGTCACTTTATTGATGAATGTAAGGCTTTGATTGATAAAATTCAACATATTAAGGATTATGGTGCTCTTCCTTGTGTTGATACACCTATTTCCTCTAATTGATATCGATTTTCATCTAATCTTGTTGCTCATCACTATGTGGCATTAGTAGCTTTATGTGTCTTTGTCATTTCCATCCATGGTGGTACAATGTTAGGTGCAACCATATTTTTCTTGGCAGCAACATGATAGTTCTTGGTGGTTGTCTTTGTCTCTATGCTTGGGGGTCAAGGATCACCTCTTCCTCTCTTTCTACTTAAAATATGAGCATATATAGTATGATGTCATTTTATGTGGGGGCATATGTTCCCCCGTTTGTTGTTTGCATGTTCCTTTCTTAGTGATGATAGCATGCATCTCCTAGGAAGTGTGACCCTTCCATTAGCATTATTTTATTGACATTATCATTACTTCATTTTGGAGTTAATGTTTAGACATTTTTTATTGAATTTAGTGTAGCACTAGTAGAACATATTGATCATTTTGTGACACCTTATCAATGCTATAAGGAGGTATAAATTTGATATGGTTAATTTACCACTTTCTTGGGGCTCATCTAGTGGACATTAGATTTCACTAGCCCATGTGAGCGCAAGATGTTTACATAGCGGACAACAGGTTTCCACTAGTAAACATTTTTTTTTTTTTCAAAGAGCTAAGGCTTGATCCACATTGAGTTCGACAAACATTTGAGGCTTGATCCACCGCTTTAGCCACTTTTGGGGGACTCACCTAGTGGAAAATGGATTTAACTAGCCCTTGTGAGTGCATTTTTCATGGCCACTAAGCATAGGATAAATTTCTTGCTTATGAAGCCGTGTGTTACATAAGTGATTTTACATCCTTGTGAGTGTATTTTGTGGATGTGGCATAACACAACTTACTATTCCATCTTTCTTTACTCTTCGCATTAACATTAATATTGTATATTTGTGTATCCTGCATTGTTGCTTCATATCATACATTCATGTGTGTCCCTTTGTGCTTATGTTGGTTTTCCATGGGATTTTGGATCTTTGGAGATTGGCCACGTCCTTTATTTTTTTCATCATATCCCACTAACATTTGTACACTTGGGCCACCTCTTAACACATATTTATCTACTTTAGTGTGAGTTTGCGGTTGTGCTCATCCTCTCACTAAAGTGGGGGCTAAATATAGTGTAGAATAATTTACTCCTTTAAATTTTCACATCGTTTTTGGGTCCCATCAATCAAATTAGACTTAATTATGCCTTAACAAGCCTAAAATTACATTTTCCAAAGTGGAAACCTGACAACAATTAATGCCAACACATAACACTTTACCTTGAGCAATAGGGACCTGGGACCCATTCACCCATTGGTGATTAGGTCCTCCCTAGGCCTTTGAGCCTAAATTTAAAATATGTCTTTGACTTGGTATTTTTATAATCCCAAATTCAAATTTCAATGTCGAATTGTAATGTTTAATTTTTAGGAAATTAAGGATATATATCTATAAATACAAGGCTATTTTATCAAATTAACTAGAATTTTTCAATTAATTTTTTGAGAGATAAATCATAAGAGCAGATATTATTGTCAAGAGCATTGAAGAGTAGATTTATCAAGCATCTACAATAGCAATAAATATCAAGATAATCATGTCAAAGTTATCAAGAATTATGCATATTATTGGAGCTAGCATTGTGATGTAGGTTTCAAGATACAAGTCAAGCATTCAAGCATTCATTCAAGTCATCAAATAAACATATAATTCAATCCCTTTCATGTAAGTTTCATTCCTTCATGGATCTCCATTCAAATGTTTATTCAAGGGTTTTGTGAGTTGCAACATAGCCTTGTTCATTCATCATTCCTTTCATGTTTCATTATTTCATTTCAAAGTTTAATTACCAAAACAAGGTTTGAACAAGGGAAACCACCACTGACAAAAAAAAAAAAAATTCCTTCTTCTGTATGTGAAAGTTCATAGGTTGAAGATCTCAAAAGAGAAATTTTGTAAAGTTGTGGTTTTTGTCACCTTTTTTTTTCAGGCCATAGAAACGTAGATCTCAATTTTATTTATGGCTTTCCAATAGTGAAATCTAGGGGAATCAAGAGTGCAAAAATAGGAGCAGAGGACCCATAAAGTAATTTCAAAAATCCCTACAAAGACCCATTCACCTAAGCTGAATGAGTTCTAGACAACTTTTCATAAAGTTCTTTTGGTGACAGGTACGCATTATTTAACCCTTCTCAAATTTTCCTAAACTTTTATGTTTCTCATACTTTTATGCTTCATCTATAAGATCTAAGTGTTAGCTTTCATAATTCTGGTTATTTACTACTTCTAGTTTCTCTCCCAAAAATATTGTTCATTCTGATACCCTCATCCTCAATCATAAGGAAATTAGTAGATTCCCTCATTGAGTTGACTCACCTAAGGGTTGTAGGTCAGTTCTTTGTGTTGATCTCATTTTATATTGAAAATAGGAAGATAGGTACATCATACCATGATTTTCCCCATTTCAAATAGATTAAACCAAATTTTCTATGCTTCAATTTTTATGGGGGTTTACCTTAGTCAAACCCCAAATTTGGTAATTAAACCTTGATGAATGTATAAAAATTTAATAAATAATAGTGTGTGAAAGCCCTAACATTAAGTGCATGTAAGGTTTTAAGAGATAAAATTTCAAGAAACCCTATTCAAGTGTGTTAGAATAAGATACCTAAATGAACATGAAAAATGACAAAGACCTAGTCAGGGAGAAGTCAAAATACCCTAATAGATCTAAAATATGATTATACCTTACTTGAGTTGGCTAGTAGAATGAATATTGAAGATCAAAACACTTAGGAAATAGGTCATTAGGTTAGGGAGAATGGCTAGGTGCATGTCCCAAAACCTAGAATCCATCACAATCCACCATTGGCATCAATCTTTAAATCATGAACAATGCTTTATCTAACTTGGAAAAATGAGCTTGACGACTTGCAAGAAAAAATGAAATGTTAATCCAAGACTTCAAAATTTCTTGCTTAAATATTCTCTCCTCTCTCTTTAGTGCTAATCTTGTGAATAAATTCTTAATCTCTTGTCAACCTAATTTGGAATGGTGAAAAGGCTAGGCTTTATAGGCTTCTCTAATTTACTAATTATTAAATCCCAATGGCTAACCTTTGAAACTTGAATTTGGAACATTAAAATGCCACCAAAAACATATTTTAAATTAGTTTTTGGCACCTAAAGTGGACCCATTCACCCAGGGGTGAATCGGTGTTGACCTAAATTTACAAGACTTATTTATTTAGAGGCCTTTAATACATTAACTGTATTTGTTCAATGCATGTTCTGGTATAAGAAAATGATAAAAATCCAGCTAGGGATGCATAATAAAGGAAATTAAGGGCCTTTTTTATAGGGTAAAATGCATAAAATGTGAGGTCACTAAAATAGGTCCAAATTAAGTTTGAAAAAATAGTTTCCCTTATAAAGGACTTTAATTTTACACACTACAATGTTGCAAGGTGTTTCCCTTCATCACCTAGGTTGTTCAGTGTTGGCCTTGATATTTCCAACATGGCTTAATTACCTCCCATGGATCCATTAATTCTGACATTTTTTTGGGTGTTAACAAGTCAATCTTTTGGCACAACTGTAAACACGGGTGAACAATTTGTATTAGAGCCAACGGTGTGAGGTTTAAATTTCTCAATCACACTAGGGGGGATTGTTGGAAGGTGTTTACCTTCATCCCCGTGGTTTTTCAACACCAACCTTGGGATTCATGAAATGGATGAATCACATCCCATGGATCTATTATCTCTAGAATTTGTATCGAGCATTAACAGGTCGATCTTTTGATGCAATGACAAATGTGGGACAACATACAATATGTACTTTCTTGAAAAGGATATCTTTGATGATAGGAATATGAAAATGTTGGGATATTATAGAGATAACACTTTAATATAAAGTTTTAAATCTTTAGTTCAAGAAAAGACTTGTCCTTCAAATTATTTCCCTTAAGGATATGAATAGGCTATCACATTATTCTCCAAATCTTATCATATTTATGGAAAAATATACTTGTTTGTAAATGAAGGGATCTCATAGTAGAAACATAAGATTTCAGTCCCATCTTACTTTCTCAAGGATTATTACAATGGATGATTATTATTATAACTATAGTACATGTGACATGTGGATTGATTTGTAGGGAATTTCATAATTAATTGAACATATGCCACGAGCCACATTTATTCCTCTTTAAATGGTATAATTTTTTTAAAAGGCTTAATTTACATTATTAACATGCTCTATCTTTCTATGTGCTTAAATCATCACTCTCTATGAATTTCATTGTCATCTGAGCAAAAAAATTTCTACAAGTATGGGAGGGTTGAGGAAAAGATCTAAACTCCTTACCAGTATCTCTCTAAAATAAAATGTGGAGCTATGGAAAATCTTTGATGATGATGGATTAACTCCCTTCTTCCCAGCCATACAAGGATATGATGATGCTCTCACCTAAAAATTTCACAACTCCTAGAAAGAAGGCAAGGTTACAGTTGGTGATGTCCACTTTGAAGTCACAACCAAACTTATTGCTAAAGCTATTGTGTTAGAGTGCAAGGGAATTAGATTATATTCTAAAATTAGCAATGTAAAGTACTAGAATTTTTAGGAAATATTCTTTGAAAAAGAGAAAATTTATTTGGCATCAAAATGGCTTTGATAGGGAAAAATAATCATGCCATATCATTTGGGAAGTTTGAATATTATGTGTTTCTTTACTTTTAAAGGAAGGTTTAAGATAATTTTCATGGCTACCATTTACCTCTTCTCAATCAAATCCATTGAATAAAGAAAGGGTGAATATCCCTTTTTATTTATTATCCTTGTTAACACCATACATTGCTAAAGGAGTGACTTTTCCCCTCCATCAATGGTTGATCCTTTCTATATATAAATTTATCCTTGATACCACCCCTATACAAAACCCTAACCCCACCGCTAAGTCCTTAAAAATTAAACTCATTGAAATGAAATAATTAGCGTCCCTACATGCCCTCCTTATGCTTGAAATATAAACCTAACAAAGGAGGGTATGTGCAGGATCATCATGGAAAAAACATGCCCTTAAGTGGCAAAAAATTCAGAAAAATCAGAGTTAGGCAACTTGACGTAAAAAATTGAATAAGTTATCTATATTATTTCAAAAATATGTAAAAGTAGAATCTATAGCAAATTGAATGTAGTTTCTAAACTACTAGGTTTATTTATTTATTTTTAAAATCTCTATGGTGAAAATCTGAAATTTCAATGCAGTAGTACTTAAATTTCAGGGAAAAAATAAGAAGTAGGTGTCTGTCTGACCACCCTAAACATAATAAAATGATAATATTTTTTTATAATATTTTAGACATAATTAGAGGACTCATGTCTAGATGTGATTCATATTTTTTTGTAATTTTTTTCCAAGTAAATAATTAATTATGATTTTTTTATTGCAACTTTTAAAAAATATAAAAAATCATGTGTCTGACCACCTTGACTTGGTCAAAACTTCATGAAATTCAATTTTTATTTTTTTAATATTATAGTATGTGAAGCATAGAATGTGATGTGTGTTTTGGATTCCAAAAATGTGATATTGTTTGAAAGCTATAGATGTTTTTCAATTAGCCTATCAATCAGGACTTTAGTCATAATTCAAATAGAAAATAAATAATAATTATTTATTAAATTCAAAGTAAAGTATAATTTATATTAGTGGAAAGCTAAGAATCTCCTTTAGAAACCCTTTTCATTTCATCAATTTTGTGTTAAAAAAAAGTTGTCAGCCACATACCCTACAAATACCCATCATATTGCCACTTTTTGGCCCATCATGATCCCGCACATACTCAGGAAGCCCCATCTTCTGATGTTTTGACTAATACCTCCTCTATTGTTTTTTTTTAAATTCTAACCCCCATAAAAAGAAAGCTCTTACATCCCCTCTTAACCCATAAAAGAACAAAATGGGTCCCTTCAATTCTATCACTATTAGAATTGGTGATGAGTCATAACCCTCGCTTAAGAATATATCTAGTAGTGGGTCAAGAGAAAGGAGATCGACCAGGCTAACAAGTACTAGTAAGAACAAGGATGAGGATAAAAATGTAAGAAGATGGATTTGAAAGAAACAATTTTGAGCTAGATTTTGATGAAGAATTTCTTCCTAAAGATGATGAGGAAAAAGGGGATGGTAGTGAATAGGAAGAGGATGGTGAAAAACTAAGTGTGGAGGAAGTTGAAGAGTACAATAGGGAGGAGGAAATTTTAGAGGATATTGAAGATGTGTAAACAAAATCCCTTGATTCAAAGTGAGAGGAAGATAAGATTAATCTTAATAACGATATGCATGATTTTGATAGAGAGATAAAGACTCACTCATAGACTCTTCAAATCTTACATGATCAAACTAAGGAACTACAAAGTGGAATTCTAAGTGTCAAATCTAGTGATGATCATGGTAATTTGAAGGATAGAATCTTGTCATTGGACGATGCTATAGGTAAGATTACTTTAATTGTTGAAGGGATCATGAACAAGGCCATCTTTGGCACGGTCTCTAGAAAAACTAAGATATGGAAAAATGAGAAGAATAAAGGTAAATACCTAGAGGATATTGTTCAAGATACTACCACTACTAACAATATGGAGGATAAATACTGGAATGAAGCATTGGATAGGCTAAAGTTTGATTGGGACCTTATCTATTCTCCCAAAGATTAGTGGTCATTTACTATGATTTTTCTTTCTCTTTTATGTTTTTTCTTGTGCTGAGTTGGTGTCCCCTTTATCTTTCATTTTCTTTGTTTATGCTTATGATTCTTTGAGGCTTGTGTGCCTCCTTTAGTTGTTTGAATGCTTGAGGTGTCAATGCCATTGTTTTGTGTTTTGTTTTTTTTTTAACTCATATATTCAGGGGACCTTCCCTTGCTTTTAATATATAAAAAAGTAATATTAATAATATTCTTATAATGGTTACTACAATTTTTACTAGTCATTATTTCAAATTTTATTTGAAATATAATTATAAATATTCCTCTAATGTTTTTTATTAGATAAGTAGGGCTTAGGCCTCAATCTCATACAACATGAAATAGGCCTCATGGCTAGTAGATCAATCCCCCAAAAAATAGCTAAAAAAAGGCCTCACAACCAATAGAACAAACTAAGACGAAGCCTACAGGCCACCCACAAAGTTGTAAATAGAAAAAATAGTACAACAATAACAACCACCCTGAAGGTGGAAAAGGCTATGTTGCTACAAAAGGGACCTAATACCATTACAAGAAGGTTTTGATGGGACACAAAATCTAAAAATAGTAGTGTTTATGGAAATTTTCCTATATAACATCAATAAATAGGCCTCATGGCTACTAGATCAAACCTAGATAAAACAAAAAATATAAAATAGGCCTCCCAACTAGAAATTCAAACTAAAATAGGCTCTCATGCCACCAAAAAGACTACAAACAAAAACAATAACCCATCAACAACTGTCACCCAAAAGGATGACTAAACTACATGTGCTACAAAAGGGACCTAAAAACCTTACAAGAAGGTTTTGATGGGACATATAACCCAAACCACCATACCCAAAACGTAGCATAAATTTTTTTTCGTAAGGAACCAATTGTTGAGCCATAAACAAAAGTAATGCTGATGGAGAAAATAAACCCCATCATCCATTTTTTTTCTCCACCTCTATAGGAGAATTCACTAAGAATATTGTTTCCACAATAGTAAAGATTCACCAGCATACCCAAACTCCACCTAAATAGGAGTTGCAAGGGAGAATACTTGCTGAGGAAGCTTGAGCAACCCACCACACCCACAAAACCTATCTCCACATTAGTAATAAAGCTTTCCACCCCAATAGGAGATACCATCTACAGAGCTCGAAATATACGAAATACTCTTGTAGAGAGAGTAATCTTAGCAACCATAGGCAACAAAAGCAATCAGACCTTCATAATGAACATTGGATGTAGCCTAGCCAAAAGAAAAATGTATGAAATCGAGGGAACCATAACATCCTTAAAGACAATCCACAAATGATCCAAAATCTTCTCCACCACACTAGGAGTACACATTCTAGAAAATACGATAGCAAAGGATTCCTCATAAAAGAAAATCAACTAGGAAAATAGAGAAAACTTTGTGCACAACCCAACCACTAGCTTCAACACCAAACCTAGAGTAGCAGAGGATCCCATTAGCTCTAAAAACACAAGGTCTACCAGCATCAATTGAACTTATAATTCCAACAAAAACAAGAAACCAATGGTAGACTGGTTCAACCAAACAAAATTACTACTTCCAAAAGAGCCAAAGAATAGCCCATAAGCATCCTTCAAAAGAAACTACCAACATAAAGCCATCTAGGGTTCAACACCCAACACAAAAGACTCCTCATAAACTATGAAAACCTTCCCACCTTTTAACATCACGAATAAGACCCTGGAATCCTTCTACAACCAATCCCAAAGACCAAAGACCATTTCAAGCCAACAAATATCAAATTCTAACAACAACAAAAATGATCTTGTAGTCCATATTTGGTTCAAACTGGAACCCTTCAAGAAGAAACTCAACTAGTACACCAACAAACCAGAGAAAAAAAAAAAAAACAACCCAACTAAATATTTTAGCAAACAAAGAGAGGTAAGGAATGCTAGAAAAACTCTGGCATCCAGCCAAATCCATAACCAATTGTAGAAAGCCTCCTACACCAAACAAAAAACTAGCCATAGAAAAAAAGTTCTCGCAATCCCTGGAAGGAACAAAATATCCCTTAAAGGATGAGAGAAAATTGGAATTCCAACAAGCCAAAAGGGTCAACATAACCAAAAAGAATGACAACAAACTCTCCCCCACTTTCATAATGACCCCACCACTTCTAGAAGAAGGGAATCCCCCTCAACAAGAGAAGTAAAAAATGAAAGAAAGAAGAGAGAACAAGCCCCATAGGTTAAGAAGAGAGAAGAAGCCCCTCTAACCAGAGTAAAATAAATGGGTATGTGTAGGATCATCATGGAAAAAATAGGCCCTTAAGTGGCAAAAACTTTAGAAAAATCAGAGTCAGGAAACTTGACGTAAAAATTTGAATAAGTTATCTATATTATTTAAAAAATATGTAAGAATAGAATTTGTAGAAAATTAAATGTAGTTTCTAAACTACTAGGTTTATTTACAAAAAGAAAATCTATTTGGTGAAATTTTGAAATTTCAATGCAGTAGTACTTAAATTTCAGGGAAAAAATAAGGATTAGGTGTTTGTCTAACCACCCTAGCCACAATAAAATGATAATATTTTTTTATAATATTTTAGATATAAGTAGAGGACTCATGTTCCAATGTGATGCATACTTTTTTCTAATTTTTTTTCAAGTAAATAATTAATTATGATTTTTTTATTACAATTTTTTTTAAAAAATAAAAAATCGTATGTCTAACCACCTTAACTTGGGAAAAAATTCATGAAATTCATTTCTTTTTTCTTTAATCCTATAGTATACGAAACATAGAATGTGAAACATGTTTCAGATTGAAAAAATGTTATACTGTTTGAAAGCTATAGATGTTTTTCAATCAACCTATCAATCAGGACTTTAGTTGTAATTAAAATAGAAAATAAATAACAATTATTTATTAAATTCAAAGTAAAGCATAATTTATATTTGTGAAAAGTTGAGAATCTCCTTTAAAAACCATTTTCGTTTCATCAATTTTGGGTAAAAAAAATGTTGTCAACCACATAACCTACAAAAAGCCATCATATCGCCACTTTTTGGCCCATCATGACCCTGCACATACCAAAATTCCCAAGAGCACATAGCATCTCAATGAGAGAAGAAACAAAAGCAACCAAAGCCTAGACCAAAACCTAAGGGTAGGAATAAGGACACCACATACACCCACGTAGCAATACAACTGCCAAAACTTCAAAATAGGAGAGAAAAGTGCAAGGAAAACTAGGGGACTGGAGTTCCCAAGTAGACTAGCTAACTCAAAGGGAAAAGGAAAGACTCTAAAACACCCCACAACTGAGTCACATAATAAATAATTTTACTGGTTAGAGAATCTGTAAACTTCCTCTGAGCACCCATGCAAACCGAAGAGCCAGGAGGAGCCAATAGAAATGCAGGCCTACCAACTACGTGCCCAATAGAACCCAAAAATAAATGCTAACCAACAAAAATGAACCATGGAAAGGGCCGAAGAACTAAAGCCTCTCCATAATGTGTAGCAACAACTTCAAAAAATGAATAGAGAAAAGCCATAAAAAACTCCCATACACTCCCGGCTAAAAGAAGTTGCATACACACAAGGAACCAGGAGATCTCACCATTCCCATCTGATTCAACATCAACATCACCACTTTCCTTTGAAGCTTTTGAATACATTACCAACTTTTCTTCCTACCCAAACTCGCCATCTTGGTTGTGAACATTACCTTTAATATTTATCCAATGTTAATATAATAGTTTGTGCATTATTAAATCTTCAATATTAATGTATTTATATTTTTTTAGGATTATTATACCTTGAATACCAATAAAGAAATTGTGAGATAAAAATATTTTTGTGGGAAATGTTGTAATTATATTATATTAGTAAATTTTATTAGAATAGGTAGAAAACTATAATATTTTTTAATTCTAACTTGATAATGATCATCAAGTAGTTAGAACGTTAATCAAATTTATTATGACCTATATTATTAATCATATTTTACAACTTATATATTCCCTTGGCTTTGAAGTGTAATTAAGTGAGTTGGTGTAATACCCCTCATGTTTGTTGTTTAGACTTATTATTTTCTATGCTTTGGTTTGATACTTTGAGAATGTGCTAGTACTATTTATTGTGTGGTTTGGTGGATTGGATAGTTAGACTGTTTGGTGATTATGCTATTTCATTTGAGGAAATGGATAGTTCATATGACATTATGGTTTGGCGATGTTAATTTTATTTTAGTAATATATTATTATGTAGTGGAAGAATAATCAGTTATAATGTGATCAGTTAGTTTAGAAATATTATTTCATATTTAATATTGTAACTGTTAGTATAGTTGGGCGAGAGGACAGTGTAGCACCACTCGTTCACGAGTGCCCTGCTACACTGCAATTCCTTCTCACAATGTGATGTTATGATTTTATATATATATATATATATATACACGATCTTGTTTGTATGCAGGATATTGCAGGTATAGAGTCTCGATTCCGCCCGCTTCGGTAGGATAGGGCGAGCATCAAATAACCCAACAGACAAGATGTTGAAACAAAGATGACAAGGAAGTAACCCCATCCCATGTTGTCAAACCGTCCTGATTGAGTGGTATTGTGCATCCTTGTCTTTGTCATTTTTGCAATTTATTATTGTAGTTTGTGTGAGTGTATTTTGGTATTTATTTTATGTTGATGTTTGCATGATGTAATTTATATAATTTAATAATGTTAATAAATGTTTATTATAAGTGTTGGATAATTTGTATTAAAATATAAAGTCTTATATTAAAAGTCTTGTGATTTATTTAAAGTGTTAATTAAATTATTAAGATTAGTATTTTGTTAATTTAATTAAATAAGCTTGTTGAGGATAATTATGAAATAAATTATTTGAATAAATGAAATTGTGTGAATTACAAGTAAAACTTGCAAAATCAAAATTAAAGAAGAAAGTATTGTTAAACAAGAAAAAAATCAATAAAAGAAAAGAAAAGATAAAAAGGATGAATGAGTATTGACTTTGGCGGAAAAAACTAGAATTAAAAGTAGAAAATTTATTTTAATGTGGAATTTTAGAGTTTTCGAATAAAGGAAGAGATATATTTTTATTTAATTGAAAATTTGTGAGTTTTTCATTCACGGGAAAATTTTGATAGAAGTTGCACAGAAATAATTGTTCTGAAATATTGGATCTTTTGTGATTTTCTGGGAAATTGTTTCATTTTCTTTGATAGTATTGGGGAGGTTCTTCTGGATTGAATATTAGATTAGAAATTTGAGCAAGGAAATCAGGAGAAGAAGTTCTGAAGGAAGGAACGAGAGTGATTCAAAGGGCTATTTGGATCAAGCAAAGCTTCATCAGATTTCCAACAGCACAGGAATCTGGGTTCCATTTCCTTACACCTTTAGTTGTCTGATTCAAAAGAAAAATAAAATAAATAAAAATAGATATATTTGTTTGTTGTGAAAGGAAATAATTTTTGTTAGAAATCTCTAAAGAAATTAATCTAGGTTTTCTGAAAATGTTCTGTGTTTCTTTTTACAATTTTGTTATAAAAGACATCTATCATTGAATTCTAAAATTGATTCTAGATTTCTTAAAATTTTGTTATGGGAAAATGAAATTCCCTTTGTAATAAAATTTATTTTGAATATATATATATATATATGTATTAATTGTTTTTGCTATGAGTATACTGCTGTGAAGATTCATGTATTATGAATATATATACAGTGTGTATATATATATATGTATATTCATATATGTATAAATATTTTATGGAAATTCAAATTTTGTTTGTGTCTGGTGTCTTTATTTATTTTCTGGGCCGAACCCGTGGCGATACCCGTGCAGGGAAGCCATGTTAATTTTTATCTATTAAATAAAAAAATGAAATAAAAAAATAATAATAATAAAAAATATATTTGTTAAAAAATTGGTTGGGCGAAGGCAGGGATGGCGTAGCCCTATCCCTCCCCTCTCCCCTGTGCAGTCCTTAGGACTGGTAGAGAAGTCCATGGGTTGTTGTACGCAGGAGCCCCTAGGACTGCTACGCACAACAGTCACATGGACTGCCATGTGCAGTCCTATGGGCTGCGACTTTGCATTTGGTGGTCATTGAAATTCTTTTTATGAATTGTTTTTTTTAATATGTATATATATATATTAATATATATATATATATATATATATATTATTTATAATTAAAACTAGTTGAATTATATATATATATATATATATATATATATTGAGAAAATAAATAAGCAGAGCGTGATATTATTTTATATTTGAAAATTTGATTTTATTGTTGTGATGGTTATCAATTTGGGAAAATTAATTTAATCGATTAATTGTGAATGAATTAAATTTAAATTATGCAATCTAGTAAATTGATTTGATAATTTCCCTTTATGGTTATTGTTTTAGTGTTATCGATGTGGGAACCCTATTGTATTATGAAACTAATTATGGTTGTTGTTGTAAACCTTAGTTTTCCAGAGGCGTAATTTTATCAATGGATGTTTATCCTCATTTGATGTGCTCTTGAAGTTGCAAATTATTGTATTATTATTTGGAAGGGTTGTACGGGTTATGTTGAGACTTTGTTTATGGGTTTAGCAAGATGGGTAATGCCTCACATGTCTTGGTTGATATTTATGCTTTGCTCCCTATGGTACAACCCTTGCCTTGTTTTGGTTTTGTTATGGTTTTGTTATGTTTTTGGGATCTTCTGGGAGAGTGGCTTTTCGTGGGGGCCAGAGCCTCAAAAGGAGGAAGAGCTCGAGATAACCCACGTAAGAGTAGATTAACAAGTGAAAACCTAATAATAGAACTTAGGGGGATGGGTAGTAAGAAAAACATAAGATAATCTTGGATACCTCATCTATGCATTAGGGCTATCACAGACTAATGACAGACTGAGAAGGTCGTGGTTGGAAAAGTCGTAACGTCGTCCTCATGAGAGGATTAATGCCTCTGCATGAGCTACCCTATTGGGTTGGCGCCTCAAGTAGGAGGAAGGGCCAGTATAACCATAGATGGGGGCCGACGCCTCAGGTTGGAGGAAGGGCCAAGATAACCCATGTAATCCATGCGATGACACTCTCCACTAGATACCCATATGCCTTGTTTCTTTGTTGCCTCTGGAATTGTGTTCTGATTGTTGTTTCAAATTCATTTGTAAATGTTTTATGATTGTTTCCTTGGTTACTTGGTTAATGGTTATAGCCTTGCTTGTTCTGATTATATTTATGGCTTTGTGTTTATTACGTTGATTCATGGATGTTTTTCTTCATGTCCTTTGTAATCCTTGATGTTGTAATTGGAATTATTGTACCATGTTATTCTCTATTTAAGTTAGTCTTGTGGCATTCATGGTCCTGATTACTTCCTTGTCACCTATGAGCATGGGGGCTGTGTTATTTATAACCCACATGATTGGGTGGAATGTGCTCCGCACTCGTTGGGTTCCCCATTAATGTAAACTCTTCTCAGTATTCTTCAGTTGGAGCTTGTACTAGTTGTTTAATTTGTAATTCTAAAATTATTATACTATGTATTTATCCCAAATGTACGGGAGGATTTATTGTAATTCATTTATTGACAAAATGTAATGTAATGTTTAAATGATGATGTATTAGTTAGGAACCTTTGTAAACATTATTGTATGAGATTCATTATGATTGTAATATGTGATGTAAATTATACTCTTTCTTATGGTTACATGGATGTATTTCTGTAAATGGTTATTGTATTGTATGATGGATGAAATTTGGATAAGTTATTTAGTTTTAACTTTTATCTTTTCGTTATGAGTTTCTTATGCGACGTGACCTCGCGTGCCCTAGAGGACACAACATTATGATGTTAATGTGCAATGTAAATATGTTTTAATGTTTATTTGCATGTTAACTTTGTACTATAAAAAATAAATGTTTGCAATGTTTGTCCTTTGGGGTTTGCATGACGGGCATTACAACTTGGTATCAAAGCCAAGGTTTGCAAATGCTAGGGTCTCTGGGTAGTTAAGTCCATTAGGCAACCTTGTGTTTGACTCTTGAGCTCACTTGTACCTTTATCTTGTTGTGCAGAAATATGCCTCGAGGTAGAGGACGTGGCCGAGCAAGAGGCTGTGGTGCTGGTCATAGAGCAAATCGGCAAAGTCCCTCAGTTCCTAGCTCCCATGGTTCTGAGCATGAGGAACAACAGAGTCTTCACAATAATCCTTTAGGTGGTCAGAATCTAGGATAGCCTAGATTAGATGGTCAGTTGCAGCACATTCTTGGAGAGATTCTTGATCTGTTGGGATCCAGGCTAGAGGAGGAGCCGTGGGTTGAGAGAGAAAGGGAAAGGTTGCCAAGGTGAAGAGAAATAACTATAGATCAAGATGCAGTCATGGCAGGCCATATGAGAGATTTGATGATATCTCACCCACCTACATTCGATGGTTTTGGAGGAGGACTGGAAGCTGAAACATGGCTCATTGATTTGGATTGTTGCTTCGTGATGCACCCCTATGGTAGCAATACCAAAGCTCGGTGCATAGTTATACATCTGCGAGGTTTCACATCTACTTGGTGGCGGCTGGAAGAACAAAAGTTGCATCTAGATATCAACATGGTCACATGAGAATTATTTTTGGACAGGTTTAGGGCTCACTTCCTTTCAGATCATTGGAGGCAACACAGGGTTGATGAGTTTCATGACCTTAAGCAGTTGTCGATGTTTGTGGAACAGTATGAGCGATGCTTCTATGAATTGAAGTAGTATGCAGGGATCAGCCATGATGAAGGGATGTTGGTGTAGCATTTTTTTCGAGGCTTAAATGCCCATATTAGTGGTGGTGTGTGAGTCTTTGAATAGAAGATGATGGAAATTGGAGTTGAGAAGGCTCGTTTGGTAGAGAAAAATTTGGCCATGGCCTTGGGTGGTCACATTGGAGTATAGATTGGCAGTGCGCCCACACCTGGTTTTAGCACTCATGGAGGTCAGTCATAGGTTGCAAGATCTTCTAGGAACAAGTATCCACCCTCTAAAGGGGGTCAACAACAGCAAAAACAACATCAGAAACAGTTGCAACCGAAGAATAAGAACTTTCAATCTCATTAGGGTGGCAATTCTTAGTTTCGTAGGGATAGAAACAATAATCAAGCTTGTCAGGAGCATTTTGTGCATCCTACACCTAGTTTTCAGTCAACACCGAGTCAAGGAAGCTTTCAGCAGTCAAATGCTCAATCAGAGGGCAGAGGATTTGGAAGAGGTACTTGATGCTACTCATGTGGGTAGCAAGGGAATATCACTAGATTGTGTCCACAGAAGAACACCTCAGGATTTAATCAGAGGCCAGTTGGATCAGAGCCGACAGTAGGTGATGCAGGGAGATCTCATCGTGTCTTTGCTACAGTGGATAATCGATAGAAAGATCACCAGAGCACCATTTTTGAGACATCAGGTGTGTTTCATAACACTAGTATTTCTATACTCTTTGATTCTAGTGCATCTGATTCTTTTATATCTCCATCAGTAGTTGAGCGATGTAGACTGGTGGCAACTAGTCAAGGCATTAAATGGCAGGTTGAATTGGCCTCAGGGTCAAAGCTTGTTGTAGAGAAGCTTGTACAGGATTGTAGTTTGAATATAGGGGATTTGACAACTAAAGATGACCTCAAAATCCTACCACTTGGCTCATATGATGTCATCTTGGGCATGGATTGGTTGAGTACACACTATGCTATAATTGACTGTCGCCATAAAGCAGTGTGGTGCATTGATGATTCCAGAAAGGAGGTGGAGATTGTGGGTGTTCAAAGACCCATTTCATTGCAAATGATCTCTGCCATGCAGCTTAAAAGATACTTCCGACAAGGTTGTCAACTTTTTGCAGTATCTATGAGTGATTTGGAGTCAGAGGAATGTCAAGGGGTGTCATTGGATGATTACCCTATCCTTAAGGAGTTTTCTGATGTGTTTATGAAAGAGATACCTGGTATGTTGCCAAAGCGAGATATAGATTTTAGGATTGATTTGGTACCTGGAGCTGAGCCAATATCTCGAGCTCCATATCAAATGACAATGCAAGAACTTCAAGAATTATGTCTACAGTTGGAAGAGTTGTTGGCTAAGGGCTTTATCCACCCAAGTGTTTCCCCTTGTGGAGCACCAGTGATATTCGTAAAGAAGAAGGATGGTTCTCTTCACTTATGTATTTATTATAGGTAGTTGAACAAAGTAACGATGAAGAATCACTATCCCTTGCCCATAATTGATGATCTCTTCGATCAGATAAAAGGGGCAAAGGTGTTCTCTAAGATTGATCTCAAATCAGGATATCATCAATCACGGATTGCGGATGTAGATATTGATAAAACAACATTTCGTACTCGATATGGACATTACGAGTTCACTATGATGTCATTCAGGTTAACAAATTCACCTTCAGTCTTTATGAGCTTAATGAATGGAGTGTTCCGAATGTACTTGGATAGATTCATCCTTGTGTTTCTCGATGACATTCTGATTTATTCTAGGTCTATGGAGGAACATGAGGAACATCTAAAGCAGGTGTTACAATACTTAAGGGATAATCAATTGTTTGCCAACTTTGCAAAGTGTGACTTTTATAAAACTGAAGTTCAATATTTGGGCCATGTGATTTCTAGTGAGGGAATTTCAGTAGATCCTGCAAAGATTCAGGCCATTGTGGATTGGCCTGCACCCACAAATGTCTCAGAAATTCGTAGCTGCATGGGACTTGTAGGCTATTATCAGCGGTTCATCCAAGGCTTTTCTAATATGGCACATCCTATTACCTCTCTCCAGAAGAAGCGAAATAATTTTCTTTGGTCCGATCAATGGTAGTTAGCTTTCCAGACTCTTAGGGAAAAGCTGACTAGTGCTCTAATCTTAGTAGTACTGGATCTGAAAGGTGACTTTGTTGTTTGTACGAATGATTTGTTGGAAGGCTTAGGGGATGTGTTGATGCAAGAAGGGTGAGTGATTGCTTATGAATCACAAAAAATTAAGGATCATGAACTTAATCACCCCACACATGAGTTGGATTTAGCCGCAGTTGTTTATGCTCTGGTTATATGGCAACATTTTCTCCTAGGGCATCGGTTCGAGTTGCATATAGATCATCATAGTCTACAATACATCTTCATGCAGATGAACCTAAATGCAAGACAAAGAAGTGGATGGAATTCTTGTGCGAATATGATTTTGAAGTGAAGTATATTCAGGGCAAAGAGAATTTGGTGGTAGATGTGTTGAGTCGACGCAAGCATAAGATTTTTTCTATGACTCTTGAGGTTGATTTGAAGATTCAGATCCTTGCAGCTCTTTCTTTAGATAATTTGTATCAAGCGGTGAAATCGAAGATTGAGTTGGGTAGAGCGTTGGAAGGGAAATTTGCTGGATACTCTTTGGACTCAGATGGTGTTTTGTGTTATGCAGGTAGAATGTATGTACCTCCTGCAGAGGGTCTTCACACCCTAATCTTGACTGAAGCTCATCGGGCTCCTTATTCGGCACATCTTGGAGTTAAGAAAATGTACGTTGATCTTTGCTCGCTATATTTGGGCAGGATTGAATCGTGACATCGCTGATTTTGTGGCTAGGTGTCTAGAATGTTAGAGGGTTAAGGTTGAGCATCATCATCCGACAGGATTGTTACAGCCTCATCTTGTTCCAGAGTGGAAGTGGGACATTATTTCTATGGATTTCATTATCAGCTTGCCTATGTCTTCAAGGAAACACGACGCTATCATGGTCACTATTGACAGGTTGACCAAGGTAGCCCATTTCTCTCCTATCTGATCTTCCTATACTGCTAAACTATGGTGGCTAGGGTGTTCATGGAAGACATTGTTCGATTGCATGGAATACCATGCATAATTATTTCTGACAGAGATCCGGTATTCACATTTGAGTTATGGACATCCTTGCAGCAGTCCTTAGGGACTAAGTTGAATTTTAGTTCTGCCTACCATCCTGAGACAGATGGTCAAACTGAGAGAGTCAATCAGGTGCTTGAGGATATTCTTTGCATGTACGTTATGGACCAACAATCTCATTGGGAAGATTATCTGCACTTGGTTGATTTTTCCTACAACAATGGTTATCATAGTTCGATTGGCATGGCTCCATTTTAGGCTTTGTACGGTCATCCTTGTCATACCCCTTTGAGATGGAATCGATTAGAGGATAGGGTTCTTCTTAGACCCAAAATGCTTTGAGATATGGAACAACAGGTAGCTCGCATCCGAGAGCATCTTATAGTAGCTCAAGATAGGCAGAAGAAGTATGCTGATGCACACAGAGTTGATCGACAGTTTGCAGTTGGAGATCGAGTGTTTCTTTAAGTTCGTCCTCAGAAGAGCCCTATTTGTTATGGAAAGGGTTCTAAGCTTGCGCCCTATTTCGTGCGACTGTTTGAGGTGTTAGAACGTATTGGTCCTATTGCCTATTGCTTGGCCTTGCCACCCAATCTATCGCGGATTCATGATGTTTTTCATGTTTCAGTCCTTAGGCCATATTTTCCTGATGTTACTCACATACTTGATTGGAATGCTCTATAGGTCGAGGACGTGCAACTAGCTCTAGAGCCCATGGCCATGCTGCAGCACAGGAGACTCGCTCTCAGAGGCAGGGATATTGAGCAGGTGCGGGTCTAATTAGATCCCAATGATGAGACTTCAGCGATACGGGAGGATTCCTCCAGTATCAGGGAATCCTACCCTTACTTGTTTACTAGCTTCTAGGAGTAAGCCGGATTCATGGGTGGGAGAATGTAATATCCCTCATGTTTGTTGTTTGGACTTATTATTTTCTATGCTTTGGTTTGATACTTTGAGACTATGCTAGTACTATTTATTGTGTTGTTTGGTGGATTGGATAGTTAGACTGTTTGGTGATTATGCTATTTAATTTGAGGAAATGGATAGTTCATATGACATTATGGCTTAGTGATGTTAATATGATTTCAGTAATATATTTTGATGTAGTGGAAGAATAATCAGTTATAATGTGATCAGTTAGTTTAGAAATATTATTTCATATTTAATATTGTAAGTGTTAGTATAGTTGGGTGAGAAGACAGTGTAGCACCACTCGTTCACGAGTGCCCTGCTACGCTACAATTCCTTCTCACAATGTGTTGTTTTGATTCTATATATATATACATGTACATGATCTTGTTTGTATGCAGGATATTGTAGGTATAGAGTATCGATTCCACTTGCTTCGGTAGGACAGGGCGACCATCAAATAACCCAACGGGAAAGATGTTGAAACAAAAGATGACAAGGAAGTCACCCCATCCCATGTTGTCAAACCATCCTAATTGAGTGGTATTGTGCGTCCTTGTCTTTTTCATTTTTGCAATTTATTATTGTACATAGTTTGTGTGAGTGTATTTTGGTATTTATTTTACATTGATGTTTGCATGATGTAATTTATATAATTTAATAATGTTAATAAATGTTTATTATAACTGTTGGATAATTTGTATTAAAATATAAAAAGTCTTATATTAAAATTCTTGTGATTTATTTAAAGTGTTAATTAAATTATTACTTAAGATTAGTATTTTGTTAATTTAATTAAATAAGCTTGTTGAGGATAATTATGAAATAAATTATTTGAATAAATTAAATTGTGTGAATTGCAAGTAAACCTTGCAAAATCAAAATTAAAGTAGAAAGTATTGTTAAACAGGAAAAAAATCAATAAAAGAAAAGAAAAGATAAAAAGGATGAATGAGTATTGAGTTTGGCGGAAAAAAATGGAATTAAAAGTAAAAAATTTCATTTAATGTGGATTTTTAGAGTTTTCGAATAAAGGAAGAGATATATTTTTATTTAATTGCAAATTTGTGAGTTTTTCATTCACAGGAAAATTTTGACAAAAGTTGCACAGAAATAATAGTTCTGAAATATTGGATCTTTTGGGGTTTTCTAGGAAATTGTTTCAATTTCTTTGATAGTACTAGGGAGGTTCTTCTGGATTGAATATTATATTAGAATTCTGAGCAAGGAAATTGGGAGAAGTTCTGAAGAAAGGAACGAGAGTGATTCGAAGGGCTATCTGGATCAAGCAAAGCTTCATCAAATTTCCAACAGCATAGGAATCCAGGTTCCATTTCCTTACTCCTTTAGTTGTCTGATTCAAAACAAAAATAAAATAAATAAAAATAGATAAATTTGTTTGTTGTGAAAGGAAAGAATTTTTGTTAGTAATCTCTGAAGAGATTAATCTGGGTTTTCTGAAAATGTTATGTGTTTCTTTTTACAATTTGGTTATAAAAGAAATCTATCATTGAATTCTAAAATTGATTCTAGATTTCTTAAATTTTTTTATGGGAAAATGAAATTCCCTCTGTAATAAAAGTTATTTCAAATATATATATATATATATATATATATATATATATATATATATATATATATATATATATATATATGTAATATATATATATATTCATTATTTTTGTTGTGAGTATACTGCAGTGAAGATTCATGTATTATGAATATATATATATATATATTATATATATATATGTATATTCATATACGTATAAATATTTTATGGAAATTTGAATTTTGTTTGTGTCCGACATCTATATTTATTTTCTGGGCCGAACCTGTGGCCGTACCTGTGCAAGGAAGGCATGTTAATTTTTATCTATTAAATAAAAAAATGAAATTAAAAAAAAATAATAATAAAAAAATATATGTCAAAAGTTTGGTTGGGCGAAGGGAGGGATGGCGCAGCCATACCCCTCCCCTCTCCCCTGCGCAGTCCTTAGGACTAGTACAATAGTCCATGGACTGTTGTATGCAACAACTCCTAGGACTGCTGCACACAACAGTCACATGGACTAGTGTGCAAAGTCCTACGGGCTGCGACTTTGCATTTAGTGGGGGCCGTTGAAATTCTTTTTATGAATTGTTTTTCAAAATATGTATTTATATATATATATATATTGGTTTATACATATATTAAAATATATAAATATATATATATATATATATATATTTTATAATTAAAATTAGTTGAATTATATAATTATATAATTATATATATATATATATATATATTTTTTTTTACATATATATATTTATATATTGAGAAAATAAATAAGCAGAGCGTGATATTATTTTATATTTGAAAATTTGATTTTATTGTTGTGATGGTTATCAATTTGGGAAAATTAATTTAATTGGTTAATTGTGAATGAATTAAATTTAAATTGTGCAATCTAGTAAATTGATTTGATAATTTCCCTTTATGGTTATTTTTTTAGTATTATCGATGTGCGAACCTTGTTGTATTATGAACACAATTATGGTTTTTTTGTAAACCTTAGTTTTCCAGAGGCGTAATTTTATCATTGGATGTTTATCCTCATTTGATGTGCTCTTGAAGTTGCAAATTATTGTATTATTATTTGGAAGGGTTGTACGGGTTATGTTGAGACTTTGTTTATGGGTTTAGCGAGATGGGTAATGCCTTGCAGGTCTTGGTTTTGATTTATGCTTTGCTCCCTATGGTACAACCCTTTCCTTTTTTTGGTTTTGTTATGTTTTCAGGATCTTCTGGGAGACTGGCTCTTCGTGGGGGCTGCCACCTCAAAAGGAGGAAGAGCTCAAGATAACCCATGTAAGAGTAGATTAACAAGTGAAAACCTAATAATAGAACTTAGGGGGATGGGTAGTAAGAAACACATAAGATAATCTTGGATACCTCGTCTATACATTAGGGCTATCATAGACTAATGATAGACTGAGAAGGTCGTGGTCGGCAAAGTCGTAACCTCGTCCTCATGAGAGGATTGACGGCTCCACATGAGCTGCCCTATGGGGCTGACGCCTCAAGTAGGAGGAAGGGTCAGGATAATCATAGATGGGTCTAGCACCTCAAGTTGGAGGAAGGGCCAGGATAACCCATGTAAGCTATGCGATGAAACTCACCACTAGATACCCATATGCCTTGTTTCTTTGTTGCCTTTGGAATTATGTTCTGATTGTTGTTTCAGATTCATTTGTAAATGTTTTATGATTGTTTCCTTGGTTACTTGGTTAATTGTTATTTCCTTTCTTGTTTTGATGAGATTTATGGCTTCGTGTTTATTACATTGATTCATGGATGTTGTCGTTCATGTCCTTTGTAATCCTTGATGTTGTAATTGGAATTATTGTACCATGTTATTCTTTATTTAAGTTAGTCCCATGGCATTCATGGTTGTGATTACTTCCTTGTCACCTCTGAGCACGGGGGGTGGGCTATTTATAACCCATGTGGTTGGGTGGAACGTGCTCCACACATGTTGGGTTCCCCATCAATGTACGCTCTTCTCGACATTATTCAGTTCGAGCTTGTACCAGTTTTTTAATTTGTAATTCTGACATAATTGTACTATGTATTTATCCCACATGTATGGGAGGATTTATTGTAATTCATTTACTAAGAACATGTAATGTAATGTTTAAACGATGATGTATTATTTAGGAACCTTTATAAACATTATTGTATGAGATTCATTATGATTGTAATATGTGATGTAAATTATACTCTTTCTTATGGTTACATGGATGCACTTTTGTAAATGGTTATTGTATTGTATGATGGACGAAATTTGGATAAGTTATTTAATTTTAACTTTTATCTTTTCGTTATGAGTTTGTTATGCGATGTGACCTCGCGTGCCCTAGAGGACACAATCTTATGATGTTAATGTACAATGTAAATATGTTTTAATGTTTAGTTGCATGTTTACTTTGTACTATAAAAAAAATATGTGTGCAATGTTTGTCCTTTGAGGTTTGCAGGATGGGCGTTACAGTTGGGCCTTGATTAGTTATAAGTGAATTAATAGACCAAGTATGATATTGTTTCAATAAATTATTTATTCGTTATATAATAAAATTTCACTATTTTATGTCAACTAAATATTATAAAATCCATTTATTTTGGGTTGTTGAAATTGTATTTTCTTTTCCAACATAGTTAGATTAGATATAATTGTTTTACATATTTATTTTTAATATTAAGGAAATTACATTATTACATAAATATTATTTAATTAATGAAGATAATTTACTAATTTTAATTTAAACTTTGAAATTTTATGTGCTATTTTATTTGAATATTTTATTCAATGAAAAGTACTTTAAATTTTATGAATTTAATAATTTATTTCAATGATAGTACTTGAAATATTTATGTTTCAAAAAAATAAAATTTTATTTTATTATTACTTAAAAAACTTAAGAATATTTGAAATAAAAACTAGCATCATTTGATATTAATGGTGTCTTTAGATTACATGTACAACTAATATTGTCACACTTGGGCTACTACATTTATAACCTATTATAAATTTAACAATATGGTCCATATCATTATCCTTATAAATCTTTGGAGGGAATTAAAGAACACCACGATTATTAAAATTCAATGAATGAATAATATTATTTCAATAAAAAATTTAAAAATAGTCTAAATGAACTAAATGATTTCAAATTAAACTTACAAAACAATTATTTATTATTACAAGTTCTTCATATTGTTTTGTTAAGAGATCTTTTGTGATCTAATAATGAAACCATCATCTTGTAAATGATGACAAAGATAGAGAGATGCCAATAGAGATCATTTTCTAATAAAATTATATATTATTTGAGTTCAAAGGGGGAAATGAAACTATTGTATTATGTATTAGAACTGTCAAAATAATTTTATGTCATTGAATTTGGATGAGGTATTAGATGAAAATTATTTAAATAATTATTTGTTACATTTGTTAATATTTTAAATTCTCCCTTTACAGGTACTAGTCATAGTGGAGTTGTCTCTGGAAGAAGCTCCTTAGAGAGGGTTTTATACCCACATAAAATATATCATAAAAATATCTTAGGAAATAGACTATATATATATATTACTTTTTATATCTCATTTAGAAGTAGTGTATGTAGGTAATGTAGTGAATGAAGGAGGTTCCCACTATATGGGTCTTTGGGTATGCTATTAATGAATTAGTCAAGAAATATTATACCAACTTATACAATAATAATAAATTAATCAATAAATAAAATAATTTAATTAAGGGTGAAATATCCAAGACAAATATCAAGATAAATTGTATTCATTATATACTTGAAAGAATACTGAATAATTTTGTTGATCCCATAAGATTTCAATCTAAATTTTCAACAAAGATTCAAGCCTCCTCTTTTTTATATAAATATATAATAATCATAAAAAGTCAATTACCTCAGTGCAATCCCTATGGGGGACTATAGTCTTTACAAAGTGACTTAAGATCCTAATATTTTCAATGAGTCAAAGACTATAGACAAAGCATATACATATCATTTATGGATGTATTCCTACCTCATTTAAATACATGCATACACCAAATTGATAGGTGAGCTCTTTTTTCATATGTAAAATTACCTAACCCATATGGTTAGATTATTCTTCCAAATTAGATAAATAATTGTATTATACATATACATATTTGAGTATAGAAATCAATGAATAGTTAACAACATGAAAATGTAATGAAAAAAATAATGATACTTTTGGGTATGTTATGTAGGTTCTTACAAGTGGTATTAGAGTTGGGTTCATAAGCTAAGCCTTTAGCCTACTATGAATCATGAAAAATAAAAAGTTAGCAAGAATGCAAATATTTGGTAAGAATTAAACCTAAATTTATTTTGAGTTTAAATGTTGAACCATTATTGATTGGGAAATTATGATTTTCATGAAATATTAAATGGAAAAAATAAGAAAAATTGGTGCTAGCACTACTTGAAGGAAAAGGAATGATAAAAACAATGAAAAATAATCACAAGGGGAAATAAGATAGGAATTGAGACAATAATAAACCTATTAATACTTGATAGAGGTATAAGATTAATGAATTGAAGAAATAGAGCTAGAATATAGGACAAGGTAGGACAATATTGAGAATATAGTGAATCTTGCACTTTAGAATCCTCTTATAGTGGTCAACCCACATGAATATGTGATGGGAATTATTTTAAATAGGAACAAATCCTCTATCATGGAACTATCTAAAGACATAAATAAGATTAGTCCACCCAAAATTGATAGAAAATAATTAGGAGAAGGGGCAAAGAATTGGCCAGATGACATGGGTAAATAAATTGATTGAATGGATTATATTCAAACAACCAAAGCACTTTAGGGATCTTACTAGAATTTTGGTGAAGAAAATAATTGGTGAACTAATACAAAGGAACAAAATTGGTATAATAATGAAACTATATTATGGGAGAAATTTATTGATGATTTTATAAAGAGGTGGCTAGAACAACTATTTTTTGATGAAAGGATGGTACAATTCTATTGGTGATTTTTATTCCCAACCTAATCCCAAAGATAACCTATGAAATAGCCATTTTCAATGATTAGTTACCTTGTGGGATTGTCCAACAAACATGTGAAAGTTATAGTTCAACTTTCCCTCTTCACTTGAGGCTCTACAAAACCTGGGAAGGTAGTCCCTAAAAGTTTTTATTAATATCCTATGTCAATTAACCAAAATACTATAGAAAAAAAGATGTGTCCTTTGTAGATGTACTTGAGGGTTATGAAAATGAGAATATTTGGCTAAAATTATTCAAGAATTTTACATTCTTAAGACCATATGACAAGATAAGAACTCAATTTAAATAAGCATTTTAAATAAAACTTGAAGATTGAAAGTATTTAGTGTGTTTGATACTGTGACTATAAATCACACACAAAGGCAAGAGATCAATGGCTTCTCCTACGGTAATGGAGTTAGAACTAGTGCAATTGGGGTTCCACAACAACATTTCATCCAGACAATTAAGAGCTCCATAACATTGCCTTACAATATTATGCTTAGTTTTCCTAACCAACTCTACTTATCAAATCTTGGTATTGATTCACACAATCCTATTCCCATCAAAGAATTTAACCTATTCTTTGAACAAGAGCCTTAATTAGAAACATACATCCACAAATACAACTATGGAGACAAATTGAAAGATCCTTATTCCTTTTCATTCATAATTTGTGCAAGCCATACATCAAGAGATATTTGGCTTCAAAATTTTGGCATTGAATTCTATGAAATGCCAGTACTATTATACAACTTAACCAATTATAATATTCAGGAACAATATCCCTAAAAAATGACGTCAACTCTATTTTCTGTATTTCAGTACAAAATTCACCAAAAGATTTGTGTAAAAGGCCATAAATTCCATTTATAAAATAATGGAGCAACAAACTTGAGTCTTTTAAACCTAACACCATTCAATTCAATCTTTTGTTACAACATTAATGACCCTACCTATCCATGAGGGAACACATTAATAGAGATAATAATTTCCATTAAGTCACCGATGCACACTCCCACATCCTTTAGAAAGTGTGCATTGAGGGAACCGGTTACACTGAATATTCATAAAAAAATTCCAAATATGAAGCTCTCTTTCTTCTATTCCTCTAAACATATTCACCTTATCCTTTAACTATCAGCTAGCCGTTATCGTTCAAATTCTGACCATCAGATCAAAGACGGAGAACTGAGATTGAGCCCAAGGTGAAGTTTAAAACACAACTGTCGATCCTCTGATATGCAAGATCAAGGATTTTCACACAGCCTCAACACATTGCCTTTTACTTTAAAACTTTGAAACATATACTGCGATGTGAAGGACATGCACAATAAGATGAGAATGTTGACACGTAGCCACCTGACCATCGCATATCACATTTGAGCCTCGACCCTTGTGATTTGAATTAGCGATGTACACATGTACACATAACCTCATTCAGCCACCTATCTGTTTACATCATCACCTTGTACACATGTTTCTTCTTCACACCCTCTAGAGCTAAGATGACGGACCACCACACTCTTGGCAAGCTGGCGGGCATACACCATCTATCCATTGGAATATTAACTGGGTATAATTCTTTTTCCCTTTCTTTCTTGTCGCACATCATATTTTTTCCTTAATCCTCTTATGCATATCTGCGATGTATTAAAGTTGTGCGATGAAATAGTGACCAAAGACTTGAGCACATATCACACTTCGCTTTACCCTCTAAAGGATACAATATGTGATATGAAGAGGATGTGCGATGTAACGAGGAGAAGACACTTGGATGGAATATTCTGCAAGCATATTCTTCTTTCACTTCCATGCTTTGTTCTCATCGTGCATCACACTCTGAAGATAAGTTGTATCGTTCAAAAATCCTATGCAAAAGGAGCATGCGATGAGATAAGGTTTTGCTACGTGCTTCAATCACGGCTGCTCGTGCATATCATATTTTTCATTAGGAAATCAAGATTTGAAAATGTGATAGTGCGATGGCATAGGATTATGATAGTTGTCCTTAGGATTAAATCAATGGCACAATCACATTTTGCATTAACGGAGTGAGCGGCCATTGATGCAAAGGGAGCTAGCAATGGAATGAGAATCGACCACGTGGTCAAAGCTGACCGGGAGATAGGGCAACTTAAGCGAGCAATTTTGCACATGCAAATACGTTATTTTAAAAGGTGGCCATCTCTAGGAAGCATGAAAAATGATATGCATGACTTGAACTTAGGAACCATGAAAAGCATAGTCTTGATCAATAGAAGGAGATGTTTTGACAACCATGTCAATGGCGTCCAACATTGGTTTGAAAGGAAATATGAAACACTGAAACTCTGAAACTCTTTTATCTTTATCGCATTCTCAACACATGATTGTAGAAGGAGAAAGTTATGAAAGCTTAGGCAGTGACCGACAAAGTTATGAGAAACGACTCAAAGTACGACAATCTTTATACTTAGCCAAAATTTTAAAATGCTTGGACAAAGACTCAGGACAATAAAATATAATCTAGCGCACGGTCTCAAACGGTGAAAATGAAGCAAGGGGCCAATCAAGGCACACGAATAATGATACCAGTTATAACTTAGACCGACCAAAACCCAATTCAAATGGTCAACGAGTGAATAGAAGAAATGACCAAGGCATAGAATTATTAAGGCTTTAAGAGGGTTTTAGCCCTATAGTGAATCCTACACATAAGAAATACAAACCATAGCCCAACAAAACATACATAATTTTAAAATGTATGAACCAAGACTTAGAAAGTATTCAAGGATGTTTCTTCATCGTGAATAAATCGAGAATCCATAAATCTCTTGGTGGAGTAGACCAATATGCAGAGTAGTAAGACAACACCTTGGACAAGGGCAGAAAAACCCAAAACAAGCAAAACTAGACATAAACCAAAACCCAAAAGTAGACACCAAAACAAACCTACATACAATGTACATAGAAAACACATGCTTGAAGTGAAGTATGGCTTCAAGAATTTTCCATGTATTGAATTTTTTTTGAAGTTCACCTGTCAGACTTTGTAGTTAATATGAATCTTCTTCACGAATGCTACTGATTAGATAAGGTCCCAAACATAAATCATCAAACGTTCCATGTTTTCCTTTACCATCAATCTTAGCATTCCACATACGAACCATGCTCTTGAAACATCTATGAAAAAGAGGGTGAACTCAAATGTGATTGATTAAATGGGTTCACCTACTTTTCGACTACATGTTTCACTCAATTATGAGGGGTATAATGCAAAAATAATAATCAGAAAAAAAAACCTAACTATTATAACAGTAAAAACGAAGGTTTTCAGATGTTGAAATGATGTGTACCTTTTTGGAAAAGTTTTATTCCAGGCCTCACTTAGGACTCATTCACCCAATGGAGAATGGATCCGTATTAGGATTCAGGAAAATCAATTTCGTGATCCTCTTCTTCAATGTTTGCAATCCCAGATCCTATGTGTTCAACTCCCAAAAGTTAGAAATAAATTTTGTAGAGTACTTTACATGATATTGCAATAAAGATGACAAGTTTTATAACTTTACAATGACAACTTTGCTCTCCACTTGATTTTCAATCTAAAACCTACAATCACACATCAAGAGAGAAGAAAAATTGTTGATTGTTAGGGAATAGGGGTTTTCCTTGGTCAAACCCCGTTTTGCTAATTAAACCTTGAATTGAAATAATGCAAAAAAGGAATGATTAATGAAAAATAATATGTAATAACTCACCAATCCTCAATTGAACCTTAGATTGGAAATATGAAACTTAGCATGAAATGGCCTCAATGAGTGTATATCTTGATCATGAACTTGACATAAGATAATGGATTTGAAGACTTGAACTTGATCACCAATGCTACAACATCACATTAGCTTAACAACATGCATGAATTTGACATGATGAAAAGGATCCTTGATTGCTGCAATAAAACTCTAATAATCTACCCTTGAATTCCTTTGAAATGCTCTTGTGGGAGTACTCTTGATTTCTTATGAAGATATAGCTATGAAACTATGTGAAATAACCTTATATTTATACATAACTTGAGATTAAATCGAAAAATTTAAAATGACACAAGCCAACATTAGATCTAGGATTTGAAATCTCTAAAATCTTGCCAATAATATGTTCAAAAAGGGTGTCCAATGTTAAGGAGGACCCATTTTCCATAGGGCGAATGGGTCATAGCATACGTAACTATGACCTATTTCAGGGATTGTGAAATAACATGCCAAAAAGGGGATCCTAGGACCTAGTGAGGACCCATTCACTAGGTGGCAAATGGGTCCTAGGTCACTATATTAGCACACAAAACTTGCCAAATTAAGTGTTGTGAAATATTATTAATGAGTGTCGAGCTTTATCCCTCAAAAAATGTAATTAATTAGGCTTGGATTTGAATTTAAGGGGCCACTTAAGCTTAATTAACCTCAATTAATCAATAAAGCACTAGATTAGTGTGAAAGTATAAAGATACACTTTATAACACCCTAAATAAGGCGTAATAAAATCCATTTTATTAAAAGGGGTCCTAGAATTAATGTGAATGTGTAAAAAAAATTACAACACTAAATCAAGGAAAAATTAGGCTCATTTATTATTAATTATTCCCGAGTTAAGTAAGGAAAAGGGATACATTTTTTGTTACTACATTCTTCCCCCATGTCAAACTCACACTAAAGTAGACATTCAAGACACTTATGTATGTAGGAATGACAAAGATAATCATTCATACACTATCAAAGACCAAGAGGAAAGGGGAAAATAAAGGATCACACTTTGATCATTCCAACACGATGTGGAATGCGGTTGTTTATCTGAGAAAATGATCAAGCTTTGATAGTCTATCCAACGTGATGTGGACCAGGTCTAGGTTGTTTGTCCAAAAATGTTTACAAGTAGAACTTGATGTCCACTATGCAAACGACACATGTGTTCACTCTGGGGTAGCGGAACCTTGGGAAATCCACTAGGTGAGTATCCCAAAAGGGTGGAAAATGAGAGAATCATATTAGGCTCCCATACTATTCCAAAGTTATCCTATTGAAAACCTTAATAAGGCACTAGAATGATGAATTATTTTGAATATTATGTCTATAGGTTTTTGTTCAAGGGGATCTTGCTTTGTGTAAGTTCTTCTTCTTAGGGAACACTATGCCTAATGTCTCCAAGAGAGGACAAGTCAAGAATATCAAATTGCCATTTATGGGTTGCCTCATTTTCCATCATGTCACTAAGGGAAATCATACACTTAGAAATATCACACACTTGGAGGACATCAAACCAAATGAAACCACCAAGAAAATGATGCATCAAAAGAAAAAGAACTTCACACCATTAAATATGCAAAATGTCAAAAGATGTCATCAATATATTCCCCCACTTTAAAGTGGTTGCTAACACCATTGTTGTGAGCAATTGGTTTAAAGTAGCCAACATTCCAACTGAAGACATGAGATATTACTCGGAAAGCCCTATTCCAAGTCATATGTTCCTAAAATAAAGCTAAATCATGAAATAGGAAGGAGAGGTTGCCCCCAAAAATATAGAAGGGATCTATGGGTCTGGGGTTAGTATGTCTTTGCTACAATATTATCATAGAGCGTGAAACTGCCATCATTCCCTAAATACTCGTAGAACTAGAAGAATGACACAAAGAGAGCAAAAACAAAGAAAAATCCTTGGGTCAACATGGAAGAGACCTAAATGTCTCAACACTTTATGTCATCCCCAAAAGGAAAACACAAGGAAAATGAAAAGATAATGGTTTACGACATATAGAAGAATGTAGGTACATATAGTGGAATGCACAAAAAGAGAGAGATACATCAAACAAATTAGCAAGAGGGATCACATTACACACATGTAATCACATAAAGAAACATAGAATAAAACAAACAAACAAAAATACTAGTAAGGCACATGCGAATCAACCTATAACAGGTTTTCTGCATCCCAATCTCAGTCAGTATAAATGGAAGGTGGACAACTAGCTAAAGGACTACAACACATGCCAAAACTAGGAAAAGGCTATCTAACACCTTGCCCCCACTAAGTGTAGGATAAGGATGAGTCTAGATGAATGATGATATGTTTCTCCTTGCAAACATGAAATGATTTGCAATGAATGTAAAACATACAATAGTGAGTATGCTATGATCCTACAACTATTACATGGCAAGGAGCACCAACTGTTGTTATTGATTGTCATGAGTAAACAAAGTATCAAATTGATGCATATTCAATGAGATATCTATATGTTTAGGATGCACCAAATTTAATCTTATCTCGGAAGAATCTTTTGTAAGAGTGTTGACATTGAGTGAAGGCTTATTTGTTCCTTTCGAGAAACAATAACAATGACCATTAGTTATTTATTATGTGTTAGGTTCTATAGGGAGACAGATACCTTGTTCTCTAGCAACACATCCCTTTCCACTATACCAATGTTGTTTCATAAGTTCATAAGCTCTTCCATAAATATTTTTCACTTCTTTCGAATTCAATGGTTGTTCATAATCAACTTCATAAAAAATTTTCATGTATTATTCATGTCTTTTCTTCTAAAGTGGTTGAAGTGGATGCTTTTGAATTTTGTATTGACATTATCGCTTTTTCTTTTCCAATTTTAGACTCTCTTTGTTATGATCTTGTATTCTCCCATGAATGTAGGTATGAAATCAAGGGTTTCCCAAGCATCTTCCAATAACTTTGTTACTTCTTCAATATGCTTTTGGGTGATCCCACAATAGTGGTTTACAGTTTTTAGCCAAACTAGACACTAAAATTATTTCTTTTAACTAAATCTTCACATTCGAGCACCTATAGCGGCTAAACCGTGAGGAATTTGAAGATGATGCAAACTAGAGTCTCATGACATTTTGTCTGTAGATTATTAAAATCTTTTTTTCAAAATTTTTGGAATTAGATTGCACTTCTTTTTCCATCTCCCATGAAAACTAGCCTTTTTTTTTTTAGAAAACAACATTTTTAAAAAGTGGCGCACACCGTAGAACACAACTTTGTTTCCATGAAGGATAAATTATAATTATTTTGAATTTAGATTTGTAACTCCGATATCTAGTGCTTCCACTTTGTTACATAGTTTTTTATTGAATATTTTTTCTCTAATCAAGTTTCGAAGTCAAACCAATTACAATTCAGACATAGCGCGACCGTATAACGCGTAACTTTTTGTGTATATATCGAAATTCAAATTTTTTTTGTTGAATAAAGGACTTCAATATCTGGTGCACTCATATTTTTCAATTTTTTTTTTGATAATCTGCTATTTTTCACACGTGCAGAATAGAGACCTTCATTTTTTGATGAAAAACCTATGTTTAATAAAACTAATAAAAATACATAATAAAACCAAAAAATATTAAAATTATATTCGTTGGATAGCTCATTCCGAGGACTACCTGATTCTAGTTCGGTTTGTAAAGATTCCTCCATTTTCATCGTCAACCCAAGCTTCGAAGCATAAAAATTTAGGTTTTTTTTGTGTTTCAGGGGGAGAATGAGGAATAAGGGTGGTTCGTATGAACCCCTAGGGGTTCAAGCGAACCACCCTCAATATGCATTTCCTTTTGTTATTTTGGGTAGGAAATGTGGTCCTAGTAATTAATGGGTTCACTCGAACCCTAGTTCGAGTGAACCCCTTTTGGGTTCGGTCAAATTTGTAGGTTCATTCAAACCCCTACAACCAATTTTTTTTCCATGGGGTCACTTTTTCTTGTTTTTCCTTCCTCCATCAAATTGTAAACCACTATTGTGGCTTCACCCTTTTCTTTTTCTTTTTATTGTATGATTTGTACATGTGTGGTTGATGTCAAGGGATATCTAATGTGAATAACCTCAAAAGACTTATTCTTATTTTCATGATCTCTTAGTCAAGGGGAGACTAATGTCACTTCATCATCTTCATATAAGGAAGCCTCATTATTATTATTATTTTCATTTTCTTCTACCATGATATCTTCCCTAATAGGAGAGTTTTTAGGAGAGCAACAAACTAGTTGTTCATGACATTCAAAGGGTTCTTCTTCTAAAATGACTTCATGACAAGTAAGGGAGTTATCAATGGTTGGATTTTATTTGTGAAATGGGGAATTTTCTATGGGATTCTATACTTGGGGGATAGAATAACAAAACTCAAACATTCTCATTCAAGGAAAAAACCTAGAGATCTGAACCTCAAGCAAGCGAAGGAGAAAGAGATCTTGCAGTAGGGTTGTCCTAGGGGTTGATTAGAAACTAATGAGGGATTCACCACAAAGAAAGGGCTTGGAAAGACAAATGAAATGCAAGTTGTAATGCTTAACCCTAATATGATGCAATATTTCACTAAATGACCTAAAAAATTATGTAAAAAATAATAGGAAGCTACATGATGAAATGTGTGTGCACCTAAAAGTCTAAAGATGATTGGATGAAGCTCTGAAATGATGGAAACACTAAATTTAATGCTTTCCAAGACTCATACGCTAGTTTGAATTATTTAGCCCTAGATCTGGGTTTCTATGCAAAAATGGGAATCTAGAAAATGGGTGGCTGAAACTACAAAAAATTGAAAAATGTCTAAAACTAGGACTAGTATGCAAGAACTAGCATATCAGTATAGTTAGGGTTTTTCAAATATTCAAAGCTTGAATCTGGTGTTCAAGGCCTACTATGTGCTTCCCAATTGATTTTTAGATCTGAAACCCTGATTTGCAACCTCTAGAATTCTTCCAAGTGTCTCCAATGCAATGTGACAAATTTGATAACTTTGAACACTTTGAAAATTTTCTCCAAACTTTCTCTTCAATGTGTCTTCAATATAAACTTTCAAATCACACACTAAAGAGAGGGAAAAATGTTGTTTTGTTATTGGAAATGGGTTTTCCTTCCTCAAACCTTATTTTGGTAATCAAACCTTGGAATAAGATGAAATAGGAATGGAGAATGATGAATGAACAAAATATGATGTTACAACTCACCAAACCCTAGCAATAAGTGCTACAAACATGTATGAAATGGCTCCAATGGATGTAGATCTTGAATCTTGAATGGATAGGATAAATCTTGAATGAAATGCTAGCTTGAATCATGAAACCATACATCACAATTGTTAGCTAAAAAAAAAACATGATGCATGAAGAATTTGACATGATGATTGATACTTGAATAATGCTCTAAAATGCTCGGTAATCTACCATTGAATGGTCTTGTAAACAAAAAATTTCTATAAGGATGCTCATTCAACTTTCTAGGTGTAAAATGAGTGCAAGAAACTTGTATTTATACATGTCTATGCAAAAATTCCCAAAATTACAACACTATAAGCCAACACACATCTAGGAAGATAAAATCCCACCATAATTTGAATTAATTTTAGTTTTAGGCCATGAGAGACTCATACGCACAAGGTGGTGTATGATTCCAATTAGGCATAATCTATGGGACCAAATTAAAAAATACTTCGAAAGATGTAAAATGTAGATTGAGACCCAAAACTCTAGGTGGGACTCATACACCCAAGGTGTCATATGAGTCCCAACTCACTAAATCTAGGCCACACAACCCAAAAAGAATTGAATTATGATTGGGTGTTGGTTTATGCCGAGACTATCCTCAAAAATATGCATTCATTAAGGCTTGTGGATGTAAAATAATGCCAATTAAAGGATAAAGAAGCCCAATTATTTATGAAAAACTTAGAAAAGTGTGAAAGTGTGTTACAAAACCTTACAATAATCCAAATAAGGTAGGATTAAGTTTATTTAATTCACAAGAGCCAAAGACCTAATGTGAGCATGTTAAACACATTACAACACTAAGCCAAGGCACCTATATGCTCAATTTTACAAGGAGGGCCCAAACAAGTGTGAAAATGTCATCGAAAACATTTTTTGACACTACATTTAGTGCCCAATTTAGTGAGAAGATGAAATTTCTTCAAACTCACTTCAAGAAGGGTCCAAGTGTACCAATGCTAATAAGATAGGATAACAACAATCAAGAGGGGTGATAAAGCCCCCAAGATCAAGATCCTATAGCAAACCAACATAGGAAAAATAGAACACACATGAAAATGATATAAATAGCATCATAAAGGAACAAGCATACACTACCAAAGACGAAAAGAAAAATAAAAGGGGTGGATCAAGCTTCAATTTTTTGTCCAATGCGATGTGGATCAAATCTAGGTTGTTTGTCTGAAAAATGCACACTCACTATAAGACAATGAAACTTTAGGTTGTTTGCAGGGTGAGGATCCAAAAGAGGTGAGACACACACACATGACTAATATGAACTCACATTCACACACAAGTGGCTATGGGAAATTCATGCCTCGATTGGGCTTCCCATCAAAAACCATACCAAATTTACACCTCTTGATAGCTTTGATAAGGCACCACACAAAAATCACCTTCGAGCTTCATAAGGAAAGAAAAACTTCGTATGCTTAGAGCTCATGAACAATGAACTTTGAGCTTCATGAGGCAAGCAAAGCTTCATATGCTTGGAACTCATGAAAAAACAAGATGGCTCCACAGACATGCAACGTGGCCATATAACTGAAAATGTAAATGCAACAATAAAGGAATGTTCAAAGGAGTCTCGCTTAGTTCATGTGAGGTCTTAACTTAGGGAACATTGTGCCTAATGTTTCCAACATAGGACCAATCAAAGAATAGAAGACTCATGACTTAGGGGATGCAATGTGTGGTATCAAGCCACTAAGAGGAATAGAATATGCTAAGAGAGATCACACTCTTGAGGGACACCACACCTAATGTCAACCATAGAAAAAAACATATCACATGAAATAAGAAGACTACACCATGAACCATGAAAGAGAAAAATGCAAAAGAATAATGCCAATGTATGCCCCCACTTTAAAGAAATTATTGAACACCATGCTATGAGAAATTACTTTAAAGTAGCAGATGATATATGCTAACAATAAAGAAGACATGCCAACTATTGTTCCTATAGCACACATGCCCCATTTAGAATAGTGACCCTCTTTCTTTTCACTTTGCTAGGTCACTTTTGTCATTGCCTCATTTTGTGTACCCATGTTTTTGTGTCCTAAGTGGTCAGGAAATGTTAGAAGAGTCATCTTGAGCTGGCCATGTTTCACCACCCTCAAATTTTCAAAGGCTTTGGGCTTTTGCGGGACTCCACCTCTCTTTTCAAACTGGCTGCTCGTTCACCAACCCTAAGCATTGTCATACTAGAATTTATGAGGGGCATTAAATGCATAATTTTCTATAAATAGCCCATATTGAGCTGTTATTTTCACTTGTTAAGAGTTTAGAAATGAGTCAAAGAGCACTCTAACATCGCAATCATGCCCGTCAAATTCCTTCGCCGATTCAAAGTTTTCGCTTGCATTCTCACCATCATTTTAGTCGAGTTCTCCAGGTTGGTCTACCATCGCCATCCACATTTTACGTTTTCTTTGATTTTAATAAAATTTGTTAAGATCTCAACCAAGAAAACTTGAAATCTAAATAGAACAAACCTAGACGCAGAAAACCCATGAGTTGAAATCTTAATAAAATTCAAAAATCTCCCATAGGCTGCTTGTAGAACTAGAGCTCCTCGAGGGCGGTTTTCAACTAGGGAATCCATGCCCTATGGGCCTATACCCATGCAACCACCGTCATCTTCCTTCGAAAGCATGTTTAAAACTTAAAGTGGTAAACAATCATATCGGGCCTGCCCTCACGGAAGGGCCCCCTCCACTTGGCCGCCTTAAACTTAGCTCAAATTTGTGAAGCCTAAACAAAGGGATCTTTTAACCTATCTGGGTCTGCAAGTTTGGGCTTCCACCTATGGTGTGCCTTTTAAACTTTGTCGTTCCAAACAAATATCTAATCACGACCTCCTAACGTACGAACCTTGCCCTGTTGACTGTCGATCAAACTCAACTTTGCTGAAATCTCTGAGTCTCAACCCGCTGCGGGCTTCACCCTGCAGATTTACGCTTGTGGATTTCCTTCTTGGCTTCATTTTTTCAAAGAGCTTTCACAACCCGTCTTCTCGCCCATCGGGCCCCACCTTCACAGTTGCCGCCCAAGTTTAAAACAAAGCAACCTATCCCTTTTGCAGACCGTCCTTTATGTTTCTCTACTAACTGTTCACCTCTAAATAAGTAGCTACTCAAAACGGTAAAACCTCGGCATCTGCCTGACATGTGGGTCTTGACCCTACCTCTACTGTCTATCCCCACACTTTAAAGATTAAGTGTTGTCCCTCCTGTGGGCCTCGTCCCGCGTATTTCCATCCACAGGCCACCGTAGTCTATCCGCTATTCCAAATGACCTTCACCTGACATCCTTCTACGATGTAGGTTCTGAACCCACTGCATTCATCTGAACTCAAAGAAAAATGAACAAGTGTTAAACCTTGGGTGGATCACCTCTTGTAGGTGGTTGGTCATGGACTTTCATCTCATTCCCACCATCCCAAAATGGCCACAGACCTCAATCAGCCTACTATGCAGGGCCCGACCCTTCCGTTGCCTCCTGACCGATGATAAAAGTTAACACTGAAACTCTCCACATACCCAATGATGTGAGCTTCCTCCATGAAACCCCTGTCTGGCCTTTGTTGTTCCAAATGGTTGTGACCCAGCATCGTCCTGCATTCTTCTAGACATCCTAAACTTCGGGAACAAAAAGTCACCGTCTCCTGAGGCCACGGATCTCGCAGTGTGGGATGCCTCATGTAGGGTGCCACCTTGCTAGCATCATTTCAACAACCAAGCCTCAAATGACCAAGCTACCTCCTGCTTCCGCCTATCCTGGACCCGCATGACCAAAAGGTAATCTTAATGCCTCCAAAATTTCAAAGTGACTTTGACCCATGTGTCAAAATGGATTGACCTCTTTAGTGGACCCCACTTTATGACTAAATCTTGATGCGGGTTGGGACATGCGGGCCACCATGCCCTAATTTTCATCCCTTTTGTAGCTACCTTTAGAACATCTGCTAGCCTAGGGAAGTCCACACCTCTAGACCCCCATTGTTGTAACTCCCTCTAGTGAAAGGTGAATGTCAATCTGAAGGAGATGTTAGGATCTTTAAGTGATGAATTATCTAATGTAACATCATTTTGCAGGATTTTGGGTAACTTTCACCATGTTTTCATGCTTGAATGTGTTTATTGCTCTCTCGCTTACAGGATATATGGAACCAGGTGCAGGACCTTCAGAGGTAGTTGTGGAGAAAGATAAGGTAAATAACCCAACTAAAGCACCCAAAGGAAAAAAGGAAAAATACCAAATGAAGTATAAGTTCCAAGGGGAACCCCTCAACTCTAAGGTCACCACAGATTGGAGGGAGATCTCAAATACCAATCTGGGACACATAGATATTGATGAATTCAAGCAAAGGGTCTGGATCAACCCTACAATAGAAAATTCCAAACATATTAGAAATAGTGGGTTGGCCAAGGCTGCCTATTTCCCACCTACTCTTATTGCTCCTGAGCTTGTGATGGCATGTAGGGAGGCATATCAAGATGATATGAAAAGAATAATAGACAGGGATGGGAATGTATTAGTTGACCTATCTTCCAAATCCATAGGGAAGACCTTTCACACCACCACCTTCAATGAGATGGAGGAAACATCCATAGAATATGGTAAGAAGATGTGGGATGAAGACCCCCTCAAATGCAAGAAACTTATTAATTAGTATTGGTTAAGAGAAAAGAGGGGAAGTGCAGCTAAATTACCCCAAGAGCTCTTCCGCAATGACTTCTACAAGGATAGCATGATTTGGTAACCCTATTGAGTAGAGTTATGGTCCTTCTAACCACAACCTACTTTCAGGAGTGGCTGCTATACTTTGTGGAAGAAATCCTCTGAGGCAAAGCCAAATTCTATTGGGTGGGGATGATCAGTAATTGCTTGCATGAGCAATTTGTGGCCATAAAAAAGACTCAACAATTTTATATGACATCCTACATGGTCTATCTTCTGGTTGACCGAATGCAATATAGAGGTTTGTTTGTGGGTCCAAGCGAGATGTCAGGGAGAGAGTTAAAGGTATATGATAAGTATCCGGAGCTCCAATATAGAAATTTCAAGAGGGACTACTACAAAGTCAATGACGCCTTCATAGGCCATATTATCAGACTACTTGGAGGTGATTTTGAAAGGAGAGTCACCCATAGTGAAAATGCTTACATCCATAGTTTAGCTTCTTGTTTATTCAATTCCCCAAATTCACATACATATGAGTTGAGGGTTTCCCAGAGAAACCATACAAGCTTCCCCGATACCCAAATGACTAGATAATATTGCTTGAGCTCTCCCAATACCTACAATGTGCCCACGCCCTCCTCAGTGACAAGCATAGACCAGGGATACCTTATCCCCTTACTTTTGGTCAGGGCATGTATTCTCTTACCACATCCCAATGTGCAGAACACTCTGACAAAGAGCTAGTTAAATACGACTTGGAGTTCCATACTCCTCGGCCATGAATGGACCCCTATGGAAAATTGAAGAAGGCGGTTGGGATTGAGTACGCCCATCTACATAATGTGGAGGAATTTTGGGCCAACTACAGGGATGATAAAGAAGTGCAAATGAGGCACTACATGCATATGACGACCTACTTCATGAAGACTATGAACTTGTTTCTGGTGTCGGATCAGGTTATTGAAGATAAAAAGATAGTGGTAGATCCGATATATGACATTATTTCTAACCTACCGCTGCCAAGTGTAATTGACTGGAATGAAGAAGAGGTTAATGACCTCGACATTTTGATGAATCCCATCGAGGCAAGGACTAAGGAATGGGTTGATGGGAAAATTTCCCAATTGAAGCAACAAGGGATCACCCTAGCATATGGTGAACTCAAGGAACCACCTGAAAGTGAGACCGATAGTGCCTTTGCTGCTGCGGCCCCGACAGGAGAAACTTAAAAATCTCCTCCAGCTACCAAGACAAGAAAGAGAAAAGTGATAGTTGAAAGACAACCTAAACCTAGGGTGCATTCAAGAAAAGCCTCAGAGGGTGAACCCTTCAAGAAGCCAAAGACATCGAGCAGCTTCACAGAAATTCCCACCATTCAAGAGGACCGGCTCCATGAAGGAGAAGAGTAAGAGGCTGACCAATCAAATTCCCCTCATATTGCCTCTACTCTCATGGTCACCACTTCCATTAACATTGTGACTACTCTTTCCCCTCTGCCTGCTTCTTAGGCAATGGTTGCCACTTCTCTGCCCATGGTGGATAGCTTTGTCCACCTTACTTCCACCCCACCCACTACACAAGTCATGGTAATAGAATCTTCCTCTACCTTTACCTCTCCACTCTCCTCCACCTCCATGTCTCCATCATCATCTCTTCCATTAGCTACAGCAACAATACTAATGTCCACTCTCTCACTCCCAGAGGATTTTTCCTGCCATATGCAGAATATCCCAATGGAGCTATCTGGGATATTAATGAACCTAACAATATAAGCTACCTTGGCATAGATTGTTGCTAATCTCCCTGCCCCTCCTGCTCTTCCAACTGAACCGCCAAAAATGAAAGCAACAATGCAAAGTTCTTTTGGTGACAGGTACACATTGTTTAACCCTTCTCAAATTTTCCAGAACTTTTATGTTTCTCATAGTTTTATGGTTCATCTATAAGATCTAAGTGTTAGCTTGGATAATTGTGGTTATTTAATACTTTTAGTTTCTCTCCCAAAACTATTGTTCATTCTAATACCCTTGTCCTCAATCAAAAGGAAATTAGTAGATTCCCTCATTGAGTTGACTCACCTAAGGGTTGTAGTTTCATTCTTTGTGTTGATCTCATTTTATATTGAAAATAGGAAGATAGGTACATCATACCAATAGATTAAACCAATTTTTCTATACTTGAATTTTTATGGGAGTTTACCTCAGTCAAACCCCAAATTTGGTAATTAAACCTTGGTGAATGTATAAAAATATAATAAATAATAGTGTGTGAAAGCACTAAAATTAAGGGAATGTAAGGTTTTAAGAGCTAAAATGTCATAAAACCCTATTCAAGTTTTTTATAATAATATACCTAAATGAACATGAAAAATGACAAAGACCTAGTCAGGGAGAAGTCAAAACACCCTAATAGATCTAGAATATGATTATACCTTACTTTAGGTGGCTAGTAGAATGAATATTGAAGATCAAAACACTTAGGAAATAGGTCATTAGGTTAGGGAGAATGGCTAGGTGCATGTCTCAAAACCTAGAATCCATCATGATCCACCATTGGCATCAATTTTTAATTCATGAACAATGCTTTATCTAACTTGGAAAAACGAGCCTGAAGAGCTGCAAAAACAAATGAAATGTTAATCCAAGACTTCAAAATTTCTTGCTTAAATATTCTCTCCTCTCTCTTGAATTCTAATCTTGTGAATAAATTCTTAATCTCTTGTCAACCTAATTTGGAATGGTGAAAAGACTAGGCTTTATAGGATTCTCTAATTTACTAATTATTAAATCCCAATGGCTAACCTTTGAAACTTGAATTTGGAACATTAAAATGCCACCAAAAACATATTTTAAATTTGTTTTTGGCACCTAAAGTGGACCCATTCGCCCAAGGGTGAATCGATGTTGACCTAAATTTACAAGACTCATTTATTTAGAGGCCTTTAATACATTAACTGTATTTGTTCAATGCATGTTGTGGTGTAAGAAAATGATAAAAATCCAGCTAGGGATGCATAATAAAGGAAATTAAGGTCCTTTTTTATATGGTAAAATGCATAAAAGGTGAGGTCACTAAAATAGGTCCAAATTAAGTTTGAAAAAATACTTTCGCTTATAAAGGACTTCAATTTTACACACTACAATGTTGCAAGGTGCTTCCCTTCATTTCCTAGGTTGTTTAGTGTTGGCCTGAAGATTTCCAACATGGATCAATCACCTCCCATGGATCCATTAATTATGACATTTGTATTGGGCATTAACAAGTCGATCTTTTGGCACAATTGCAAACATGGGCCAACAATTTGCATTAGAGCCAATGGTGTGAGGTTTGAATTTCTCAATCACACTAAGGGGGATTGTTGGAAGGTGTTTACCTTCATCCCCATGGTTGTTCAACACCAACCTTGGGATTCATGGCATGGCTTAATCACCTCCCATGAATCTGTTATCTCTAGAATTTGTATCGGGCATTAACAGGTCGATCTTTTGATGCAACAACAAATGTGGGACAACATACAATATTTACTTTCTTGAAATGGATATCTTTGATGATAGGAATAAGAAAATGTTGAGATATTATAGAGATAACACTTTAATATAAAATTTTAAATCTTTAGTTCAAGAAAAGACTTTTCCTTCAAATTATTTCCCTTAAGGATATGAATAGGCTATAACATTATTCTCCAAATCTTATCATATTTATGGAAAAATATATTTGTTTGGAAATGAAGGGATCCCATAGTAGAAAAATAAGATTTCAGTCCCATCTTACTTTCTCAAGGATTATTACAATGGATGATCATTGTTATAACTACAATACACATGACATGTGAATTGATTTGTAGGGAATTTCATAATTAATTGAACGTATGCCACAAGCCACATTTATTCCTCTTTAAATGGTATAATTTTTTAAAAAGGCTTAATTTTCATTATTAACATGCTCTATCTTTCTCTGTGCTTAAATCATATCACTCTATATGAATTTCATTGTCATCTAAGCAAAAAAAATTCTACAAGTATGGGAGGGTTGAGGAAAAGATCTAAACTCCTTACTAGTATCTCTCTAAAATAAAATGTGGAGCTATGGAAAATCTTTGATGATGATGGATTAACTCCCTTCATCCAAGCCATGCAAGGATATGATGATGTTCTCACCTACAAATTTCATAACTCTTAGAAAGAAGGCAAGGTTACAATTAGTGATGTCCACTTTGAAGTCACAACCAAAATTATTGCTAAAGCTATTGTGTTGTAGTGCAAGGGAATTAAATTATATTCTAAAATCAGCAATGGAAAGTACTAGAATTTTTAGGAAATATTCTTTGAAAAGGAGAAAAAATTATTTGACACCAAAAGGGCTTCGATAGGAAAAAATAATCATGCCATATGATTTGGTAAGTTTGAATATTATGTGTTGCTTTACTCTTAAAGAAAGGTTTAAGATAATTTTCATGGCTACCATTTACCTCTTCTCAATCACATTCATCATAAAGAAAGGGTGAATATCCCTTTTTATTTATTATCCTTGTTAACACCATGCATTTCTAAAGGAGCGATTTTTCCCCTCCATCAATGGTTGATCATTTCTCTATATAAATTTATCCTTGATACCATCCCTATACAAAACCCTATCCCCACCACTAAGTGCTTAAAAATTAAACTCATTGAAAATAAATAATTAACATTCCTACATTCCCTCCTTATGCTTGAAATATAAACCCAACAAAGGAAGCCCCTTATTCTGATGTTTTGACTAATACCTCATTTGTTTTTTTTTTAAATTCCAACCCCCATAAAAGGAAAGCTCTTACATCCCCTCCTAACCCATAAAAGAAAAAAATGGGTCCCTTCAATTCTATCACTATTAAAATTGGTGATGAGTCATAACCCTTACTTAAGAATATTTCTAGTAGTGGGTCAAGAGAAAGGAGATTGACTAGGCTAATAAGTGCTAGTAAGAACAAGGACAAGGATAAAAATGTAAAAAGATGGATTTGAAAGAAATGAGTTGGGCTCTTTTGATGAAGACTTTCTTCCTAAAGATGATGAGGAAAAAGGGGATGGTAGTGAATAGGAAGAGGATGGTGAAAAACTAAGTGTGGAGGAAGTTGAAGAGTACAATAGGGAGGAGGAAATTTTAGAGGATATTAAAGATGTGTATATAAAATCCTTTGATTCAAAGCGAGAGGAAGTTAAGATTAATCTTAATAAGGATATGGATGATTCTGATAGAGAGATAAAGACTCACTCAAAGACTCTTCAAATCTTACATGATCAAACTAAGGAACTACAAAGTGGCATTTTGAGTGTCAAATCTAGTGATGATCATGGTAATTTGAAGGATAAAATCTTGTCATTGGAGGATGCTATAGGTAAGATCACTTTAATTGTTGAAGGGATCATGAACAAGGCCATCTTTGGCATGATCTCTAGAAAAAATAAGATAAGGAAAAATAAGAAGAAGAAAGGTAAATACCAAGAGGATATTGTTCAAGTTACTACCACTACTAACAATATGGAGGAGAAATACTAGAACGAAGCATTGGATGGGCTAAAGGTTGATTGGGACCTTATCTATTCTCCCAAAGATTAATGGTAATTTACTATGATTTTTCTTTCTCTTTTTTTTTTTTCCTTGTGCTGAGTTGTTGTCCCCTTTATCTTTCATTTTCTTTGTTTATGCTTGTGATTATTTGAGGCTTGTGTGCCTCCTTTAGTTGTTTGAATGGTTGAGGTGTCAAGGCCATTGTTTTGTGTTTTTTTTTTTGAACTCATATATTCAGGGGCCCTTCCCTTGCTTTTAATATATAAAATAATAATATTAATAATATTCTTAGAATGGTTACTACAATTTTTACTAGTCATTATTTCAAATGTTATTTGAAATATAATTATAAATATTTCTCTAATGATTTTTATTAGATAAGTAGGGCTTAGGCCTCAATCTCATACAACAACATTAAATAGGCCTCATGGCTAGTAGATCAACCCCCAAAAAAATAGCTAAAAAAAGGCCTCACAACCAATAGAACAAACTAAGACTAGGCCTATAGGCCACCCACAAAGTTGTAAATACAAAAAATAGTACAATAGTAACAACCACCTCGAAGGTGGAAAAGACTATGTTGCTACAAAAGGGACCTAATACCACTACAAGAAGGTTTTGATGGGAAATGAAATCCAAAAATAGTAGTGTTTATTACATTTTTCCTATATAGCATCAATAAATAGGCTTCATGGCTACTAGATCAAGCCCAGATAAAACAAAAAATATAAAATAGGTCTCCTAACTAGCAATTCAAACTAAAATAGGCTCTCATGCCACCAAAAAGGCTACAAACAAAAACAAAAACCCATCAACAATTGCCACCCAAAATGATGACTAAACTACATGTGCTACAAAAGGGACCTAAAAACCTTACAAGAAGGTTTTGATGAGACCTATAACCCAAACCACCATACCCAAAACATAGCATAAAGCTTGTTGCTCAAGGAACCAATTGTTGAGCCATAAATAGAAGCAATGTTGATGGAGCAAAGAAACCCCATCATCCAGCTTTTCTCTCCACCTCTATAGGAGAATTCAATAAGAATATTGTTTCCACAATAGTAAAGATTCACCAGCATACCCAAAGTCCACCTAAATAGGAGTGGTCTCCACCTCAATAGGAGTTGCAAGGGAGAATACTTGTTGAGGAAGCCTAAGCAACCCACCACACCCATAAAACCTATCTCCACATCAGTAATAAAGGTTTCTACCCCAATAGGAGATACCATCTACAGAGCTCAGAAGATAAAAAAATACTCTTGTAGACAGAGTAAACTTAGCAACCATAGGCAGCAAAAGCAACTGGGCCTTCATAATGAACATTGGATGTAGCCTATCCAAAAGAAAAATGTATGAAACTGAGGGAACCATAACATCCTTAAAGACAATCCACAAATGATCCAAAATATTCTCCACCACACTAGGAGTACACATTCTAGAAAATATGATAGAAAAGGATTCCTCATACAAGAAAATCAGCTAGGAAAATAGAGAACACTTGATGCACATCCCAACCACTAGCTTCAACACCAAAACTAGAGTAGTAGAGGCTCCCATAAGCTCTAAGAACACAAGGTCTACCAACATTAATTGAACTGATAATTCCAACAACAACAAGAAACCAATGGTAGACTGGTTCAACCAAACAAAAATACTACTTCCAAAAGAGCCAAAAAACACCCCATAAGCATCCTTCAAAAGAAACTACCAACATAAAGCCATCTAGGTTTCAACACCCAACACAAAAGGCTCCTCATAAACTATGAAAAGCTCCTCACCTTTGAACATCACGAATAGGACCCTAACATCCTTCTACAACCAATCCCAAAGACCAAAGACCATTTCAAGCCAGCAAATATCAAATTCTAACAACAAAAATGGTCTTGTAGTCCATTTTTGGTTCAAACTGGAACCCTTCAAGAAGAAACTCAACTAGTACACCAACAAACTAGAGAAAATAAAAGAAAACAACCCAACTAAAGATTTTAGCAAACAAAGAGAGGTAAGGAGTGCTAGAAAAACTCTGGCAACCAGCCAAATCCATAACCAAAGGCAGAAAGCCTCCTACACCAAACAAAAAACTAGCCACAGAAAAAAATTTCTCGCGATCCCTGAAAGGAACAAAAAATCTCCCTTAAAGGATCAAAGCAACTTGGAATTCCAACAAGCCAAAAAGATTAACATAACCAAAAAGGCTGACAACAAACTCTCCCCCACTTTCATAATGATCCCACCACTTCTAGAAGAAGGGAATCCCCCTCAACAAAAGAAGTAAAAAATGAAAGAAGGAAGAGAGAACAAGCCCCACTAACCAGAGTAAAATAAATTCCCAAGAGCACATAGCACCTCAATGAAAGGAGAAACAAAAGCAACCTAAGGGTAGGAATAAGGACACCACATACACCCACATAGCAATACAACTGCGAGAACTTCAAAACAGGAGAGAAAAGTGCAAGGAAAGTTCCCAAGCAGACTAGCTAACTCAAAGGGAAAAGGAAAGACTCTAAAACACCCCACAACTGAGTCACAAAATAAATAATTTTACTGGTTGGAGAATCTGTAAACTTCCTCCGAGCACCCATGCGAACCCAAGAGCTAGGAGGAGGAGCCAATAGAAATGTAGGCCTACCAACTACGTGCCCAAGAGAACCCAAAAATAGATGCTAACCAACAACAATGAACCACGGAAAGGGCCGAAGAACTAAAGCCTCTCCATAACGCGTAGTAGCAACTTCAAAAAATGAATAGAGGAAAGCCATAAAAAACTCCCATACGCTACCGGCTAAAAGAAGTTGCATACACACAAGGAACCAGATCTCATCATCCTCGTCTGATTCTAACATCAACATCACCACTTTCCTCCGAAGCTTCCGAATACAGTACCAACTTTTTTTCCTACCCGAACTCACCATCTTGGTTGTGAACATTGCCTTTAATATTTCTCCAATGTTAATATGATAGTTTGTGCATTATTAAATCTTCAATATTAATGTATTTAAATTTTTTAAGGATTATTATACCTTGAATACCAATAAAGAAATTGTGAAATAAAAATATTTTTGTGGGAAATGTTGTAATTCTATTATATTAGTAAACTTTATTAGAATAGGTAGAAAACTATAATATTTTTTAAATTCTAACTTTATAATGATCATTAAGTAGTTAAAAGGTTAATCAAACTTATTATGACCTATATTATTAACCATATTTTACAACTTATTTATTCCCTTGGCTTTGAAGTGTAATTAAGTGAGTTGGGCCTTGATTAGTTATAAGTGCATTAATAGACTAAGGATGATATTGTTTCAATAAAGTATTTATTATTATATAATAAAATTTCACTATTTTATGTCAATTAAATGTTACCAAATCCATTTATTTTGGGTTCTTGAAATTGTATTTACTTTTCCAACATAATTAGATTAGATATAATTGTTTTACATATTTATTTTTAATATTAAGAAAATTACATTATTACATAAATATTATTTAATTAATGAAGATAATTTACTAATTTTAATTTAAGCTTTGAAATTTTATGTGTTATTTTATTTGATAATTTTATTCAATGAAAAGTACTTTAAATTTTATGAATTTAATAATTTATTTCAATGATAGTACTTGAAAAATTTATGTTTCAAAAAAATAAAATTTTATTTTATTATTACTTAAAAAAACTTAAGAATATTTGAAACAAAAACTAGCATCATTTGATACTAATGGTGCCTTTAGATTACGTGTACAACTAATATTGTCACACTTGAGCCACTACACTTATAACCTATTATAAATTTAACAATATGGTCCATGTCATTATCCTTATAAATCTTTGGAGGGAATTAAGGAACACCATGCTTATTAAAATTCAAAGAATGAATAATATTATTTCAATAAAAAATAAAAAAATAGTCTAAATGAACTAAATGATTTCAAACTAAACTTACAAAAAAATTATTTATTATTAAAAGTTCTTCATATTGTTTTGTTAAGAGATCTTTTGTGATCTAAAAATGAAACCATCATCTTGTAAACCATGACGAAGATAGAGAGATGCCAATAGAGATCATTTTCTAATAAAATTATATATTATTTGACTTCAAAGGGGGAAATGAAACTATTGCATTATGTATTAGAAGTGTCAAAATAAGTTTATGTCATTGAATTTGGATGAGGTATTAGATGGAAATTATTTAAATAATTATTTGTTATGTTTATTAATATTTTTAATTCTCCCTTTACAAGTACTAGTCATAGTGGAGTTGTCTCAGGAAGAAGCTCCTTAGAGAGGGTTTCATACCCACATAAAATATATCATAAAAAAAATATCTTAGGAAACAGTCTATATATTTGTTACTTTTTTATATCTCATTTAAAAGTAGTGTATGTAGGTAATGTAGTGATTGAAGGAGGTTCCCACTATATGGGTCTTTGGGTATGTTAATGAATTAGCGAAGAAATATTATACCAACTTATACAATAATAATAAATTAAACAATAAATAAAATAATTTAATTAAGGGTGAAATATCCAAGACAAATATCAAGATAAATTGTATTCATTATACACTTGAAAGAATACTGAATAATTTTGTTGATCCCATATGGCTTCAATCTAAATTTTCAACAAAGATTCAAGCCTCCTCTTTTTTATATAAATATATTATAATCACAAAAAGTCAATTACCTCAATGTAATCCCAATGGGGGACTATAGTCTTTACAAAGTGACTTAAGATCATAATATTTTCAGTGAGTCAAAGACTATAGACAAAGCATATACATATCATTTATGGATGGATTCCTACCTCATTTAAATAGATGCATACACCAAATTCATAGGTGAACTCTTTTTTCATATGTAAAATTACCTAACCCATATGGTTAGATTATTCTTCCAAATTAGATAAATAACTATCTTATATATATAAATATTTGAGTATAGAAATGAATGAATACTTGACAACATAAAAACATAATGAAAAAAATAGTGATACTTTTGTGTATGTTATGTAGGTTCTTACAAGTGGTATTAGAGTTGGGTTCATAAGCTAAGCCTTTAGCCTACTATGAATCATGAAAAATAAAAAGTTAGCAAGAATGAAAATATTTGAGAAGAATTAAACCTAAATTTATTTTGAGTTTAAATGTCCAACCAATATTGATTGGGAAATTATGATTTTCATGAAATATTAAATGGAAAGAATAAGAAAAATTGGTGCTAGCACTACTTGAAGGAAAAGGAAAGATAAAAACAATGAAAAATAATCACAAGGGGAAATCATATAGGAATTGAGACAATAATAAACCTAGTAATACCTGATAGAGGTATAAGATTAATTAATTGAAGAAATAGAGCTAGAATATAGGAAAAGGTAGGACAATATTGAGAATATAGTGAATCTTACACTTTAGAATCCTCTTATAGTGGCCAACCCACATGAATATGTGATGGGAATTATTTCAAATAGGAACAAATCCTCTATCATGGAGCTCTCTAAAGACATAAATAAGATTAGTCCACCCAAAATTGATAGAAAATAATTAGGAGAAGGGGCAAAGAATTGGCTAGATGACATGGGTAAATAAATTGATCAAATGGATTATATTCAAACACCCAAAGCACTTTAGGGATCCTACTAGAATTTTGGTGAAGAAAATAATTGGTGAACTAATACAAAGGAACAAAATTGGTATAATAATGAAACTATATTATGGGAGAAATTTATTTATGATTTTATAAAGAGGCGGCTACAACAACTATTTTTTGACGAAAGGATGGTACAATTCTATTGGTGGTTTTTATTCCCAACCTAATCCCAAAGATAACCTATGAAATAGTTGTTTTCAATGATTAGTTATCTTGAGGGATTGTCCAACGAACAAGTGAAAGTTATAGTTCAACATTCCCTCTTCACTTCAGGGTCTACAAAACTTGGGAGGGTAGTCCCTAAAAGTATTTATTAATATCCTATGCCAATTAACCAAAATACTATAGAAAAGAAGATGTGTCCTTTGCAGATGTATTTGAGGCTTATGAAAATGAGAATATCTAGCTAAAATTATTCAAGAATTTTACATTCTTAAGACCATATGACAAGCTCAGAACTCAATTTAAATAAGCATTTTAAATAAAGCTTGAAGATTGAAAGTATTCAGTGTGTTTGATACTGGGACTATAAATCACACACAAAGGCAAGAGATCAGTGCCTTCTCCTAGGGTAATGGAGTTAGAACTAGTGCAATTGGGGTTCGACAACAACATTTCATCTAGACATTTAAGAGCTCCATAACATTGCCTTACAATATCCCTAAAAATGATCTCAACTCTATTTTATGTATTTCAGTACAAAATTCACCAATAGATTTGTATAAAAGGCCATAAATTCCATTTATAAGATAATGAAGCAACAAGCTTCGAGCCTTTTAAACCTAACACCATTCAATTCAATCTTTTGTTACAACATTAATGACCCTACCTATCCATGAGGGAACACATTAATAGAGATAATAATTTCCATTAAGTCACCGATGCACACTCCCACATCCTTTAGAAAGTGTGCATTGAGGGAACCGGTTACACTGAATATTCATAAAAAAATTCCAAATATGAAGCTCTCTTTCTTCTATTCCTCTAAACATATTCACCTTATCCTTTAACTATCAGCTAGCCGTTATCGTTCAAATTCTGACCATCAGATCAAAGACGGAGAACTGAGATTGAGCCCAAGGTGAAGTTTAAAACACAACTGTCGATCCTCTGATATGCAAGATCAAGGATTTTCACACAGCCTCAACACATTGCCTTTTACTTTAAAACTTTGAAACATATACTGCGATGTGAAGGACATGCACAATAAGATGAGAATGTTGACACGTAGCCACCTGACCATCGCATATCACATTTGAGCCTCGACCCTTGTGATTTGAATTAGCGATGTACACATGTACACATAACCTCATTCAGCCACCTATCTGTTTACATCATCACCTTGTACACATGTTTCTTCTTCACACCCTCTAGAGCTAAGATGACGGACCACCACACTCTTGGCAAGCTGGCGGGCATACACCATCTATCCATTGGAATATTAACTGGGTATAATTCTTTTTCCCTTTCTTTCTTGTCGCACATCATATTTTTTCCTTAATCCTCTTATGCATATCTGCGATGTATTAAAGTTGTGCGATGAAATAGTGACCAAAGACTTGAGCACATATCACACTTCGCTTTACCCTCTAAAGGATACAATATGTGATATGAAGAGGATGTGCGATGTAACGAGGAGAAGACACTTGGATGGAATATTCTGCAAGCATATTCTTCTTTCACTTCCATGCTTTGTTCTCATCGTGCATCACACTCTGAAGATAAGTTGTATCGTTCAAAAATCCTATGCAAAAGGAGCATGCGATGAGATAAGGTTTTGCTACGTGCTTCAATCACGGCTGCTCGTGCATATCATATTTTTCATTAGGAAATCAAGATTTGAAAATGTGATAGTGCGATGGCATAGGATTATGATAGTTGTCCTTAGGATTAAATCAATGGCACAATCACATTTTGCATTAACGGAGTGAGCGGCCATTGATGCAAAGGGAGCTAGCAATGGAATGAGAATCGACCACGTGGTCAAAGCTGACCGGGAGATAGGGCAACTTAAGCGAGCAATTTTGCACATGCAAATACGTTATTTTAAAAGGTGGCCATCTCTAGGAAGCATGAAAAATGATATGCATGACTTGAACTTAGGAACCATGAAAAGCATAGTCTTGATCAATAGAAGGAGATGTTTTGACAACCATGTCAATGGCGTCCAACATTGGTTTGAAAGGAAATATGAAACACTGAAACTCTGAAACTCTTTTATCTTTATCGCATTCTCAACACATGATTGTAGAAGGAGAAAGTTATGAAAGCTTAGGCAGTGACCGACAAAGTTATGAGAAACGACTCAAAGTACGACAATCTTTATACTTAGCCAAAATTTTAAAATGCTTGGACAAAGACTCAGGACAATAAAATATAATCTAGCGCACGGTCTCAAACGGTGAAAATGAAGCAAGGGGCCAATCAAGGCACACGAATAATGATACCAGTTATAACTTAGACCGACCAAAACCCAATTCAAATGGTCAACGAGTGAATAGAAGAAATGACCAAGGCATAGAATTATTAAGGCTTTAAGAGGGTTTTAGCCCTATAGTGAATCCTACACATAAGAAATACAAACCATAGCCCAACAAAACATACATAATTTTAAAATGTATGAACCAAGACTTAGAAAGTATTCAAGGATGTTTCTTCATCGTGAATAAATCGAGAATCCATAAATCTCTTGGTGGAGTAGACCAATATGCAGAGTAGTAAGACAACACCTTGGACAAGGGCAGAAAAACCCAAAACAAGCAAAACTAGACATAAACCAAAACCCAAAAGTAGACACCAAAACAAACCTACATACAATGTACATAGAAAACACATGCTTGAAGTGAAGTATGGCTTCAAGAATTTTCCATGTATTGAATTTTTTTTGAAGTTCACCTGTCAGACTTTGTAGTTAATATGAATCTTCTTCACGAATGCTACTGATTAGATAAGGTCCCAAACATAAATCATCAAACGTTCCATGTTTTCCTTTACCATCAATCTTAGCATTCCACATACGAACCATGCTCTTGAAACATCTATGAAAAAGAGGGTGAACTCAAATGTGATTGATTAAATGGGTTCACCTACTTTTCGACTACATGTTTCACTCAATTATGAGGGGTATAATGCAAAAATAATAATCAGAAAAAAAAACCTAACTATTATAACAGTAAAAACGAAGGTTTTCAGATGTTGAAATGATGTGTACCTTTTTGGAAAAGTTTTATTCCAGGCCTCACTTAGAACTCATTCACCCAATGGAGAATGGATCTATATTATGATTCAGGAAAATCAGTTTCGTGATCCTCTTCTTCAATGTCTGCAATCCCAGATCCTATGTGTTCAACTCCTGAAAGTTAGAAATAAATTTTGTAAAGTACTTTACATGATATTGCAATAAAGATGACAAGTTTTATAACTTTACAATGACAACTTTGCTCTCCACTTGATTTTCAATCTAAAACCTACAATCACACATCAAGAGAGAAGAAAAATTGTTGATTGTTAGGGAATAGGGGTTTTCCTTGGTCAAACCCCATTTTGCTAATTAAACCTTGAATTGAAATAATGCATAAAAGGAATGATTAATGAAAAATAATATGTAATAACTCACCAATCCTCAATTGAACCTTAGAATGCAAATATGAAACTTAGCATGAAATGGCCTCAATGAGTGTATATCTTGATCATGAACTTGACATAAGATAATGGCTTTGAAGACTTGAACTTGATCACCAATACTACAACATCACATTAGCTTAACAATATGCATGAATTTGACATGATGAAAAAGATCCTTGATTGCTGCAATAAAACTCTAATAATCTACCCTTGAATTCCTTTGAAATGCTCTTGTGGGAGTACTCTTGATTTCTTATGAAGATATAGTTATGAAACTATGTGAAATAACATTATATTTATACATAACTTGATATTAAATCCCAAAATTTAAATGACACAAGCCAACATTAGATCTAGGATTTGAAATCTCTAAAATCTCGCCAAGAATATGTTCAAAAAGGGTGTCCAATGTTAAGGAGGACCCATTTTCCATAGGGCGAATGGGTCATAGCATATGTAACTATGACCTATTTCAGGGATTGTGAAATAACATGCCAAAAAGGGGATCCTAGGACCTAGTGAGGACCCATTCACTAGGTGGCAAATGGGTCCGAGGTCACTATATTAGCACACAAACCTTGCCAAATTAAGTGTTGTGAAATATTATTAATGAGTGTCGAGCTTTATCCCTCGAAAAATGTAATTAATTAGGCTTTGATTTGAATTTAAGGGGCCACTTAAGCTTAATTAACCTCAATTAATCAATAAAGCACTAGATTAGTGTGAAAGTATAAAGATACACTTTATAACACCCTAAATAAGGCGTAATTAAATCCATTTTATTAAAAGGGGTCATAGAATTAATGTGAATGTGTAAAAAAAATTACAACACTAAATCAAGGAAAAATTAGGCTCATTTATTATTAATTATTCCCGAATTAAGTAAGGAAAAGGGATACATTTTTTGTTACTACATTCTTCCCCCATGTCAAACTCACACTAAAGTAGACATTCAAGACACTTATGTATGTAGGAATGACAAAGATAATCATTCATACACTATCAAAGACCAAGAGGAAAGGGGAAAATAAAGGATCAAACTTTGATCATTCCAACACGATGTGGAACATGGTTGTTTATCTGAGAAAATGATCAAGCTTTGATAGTCTATCCAACGTGATGTGGACCGGGTCTAGGTTGTTTGTCCAAAAAATTTTACAAGTAGAACTTGATGTCCACTATGCAAACGACACACGTGTTCACTCTGGGGTAGTGGAACCTTGGGCAATCCACTAGGTGAGTATCCCAAAAGGGTGGAAAATGAGAAAATCATATTAGGCTCCCATACTATTCCAAAGTTATCCTATTGAAAACCTTAATAAGGCACTAGAATGATGAATTATTTTGAATATTATGTCTATAGGTTTTTGTTCAAGGAGATCTTGCTTTGTGTAAATTCTTCTTCTTAGGGAACACTATGCCTAATGTCTCCAAGAGAGGACAAGTCAAGAATATCAAATTTCCATTTATGGGTTGCCTCATTTTGCATCATGTCACTAAGGGAAATCATACACTTAGAAATATCACACGCTTGGAGGACATCAAACCAAATGACACCACCAAGAAAATGATGCATCAAAAGAAAAAGAACTTCACACCATGAAATATGCAAAATGTCAAAAGATGTCAACAATGTATTCCCCCACTTTAAAGTGGTTGCTAACACCATGTTGTGAGCAATTGGTTTAAAGTAGCCAATATTCCAACTGAAGACATGAGATATTACTTGGAAAGCCCTATTCCAAGTCATATGTTCCTAAAATAAAGCTAAATCATGAAATAGGAAGGAGAGGTTGCCCCCAAAAATATAGAAGGGATCTATGGATCTAGGGTTAGTATGTCTTTGCTACAATATTATCATAGAGCGTGAAACTACCATCATTCCCTAAATACTCATAGAACTAGAAGAATGACACAAAGAGAGCAAAAACAAAGAAAAATCCTTGGGTCAACATGGAAGAGACCTAAATGTCTCAACACTTTATGTCATCCCCAAAAGGAAAACACAAGGAAAATGTAAAGATAATGGTTTACGACATATAGAAGAATGTAGGTACATATAGTGGAATGCACAAAAAGAGAGAGAGATACATCAAACAAATTAGCAAGAGGGATCACATTACACACATGTAATCACATAAAGAAACATAGAAGAAAACAAACAAAGCAAAATACTAGTAAGGTACATGCAAATCAACCTATAACAGGTTTTTTGTATCCTAATCTCAGTCAGTATAAATGGAAGGTGGACAACTAGCTAAAGGACTACAACACATGCCAAAACTAGGAAAAGGCTATCTAATGCCTTGCCCCCACTAAGTGTAGGACAAGGATGAGTCTAGATGAATGATGATATGTTTCTCCTTGCAAACATGAAATGATTTGCAATGAATGTAAAACATACAATAGTGAGCATGCTATGATCCTACAACTATTACATGGCAAGGAGCACCAACTGTTGTTATTGATTGTCATGAGTAAACAAATTATCAACTTGATGCATATTCAATAAGATATCTATATGTTTAGGATGCACCAAATTTAATGTTATCTCAGAAGAATCTTTTGTAAGAGTGTTGACATTGAGTGAAGGCTTATTTGTTCCTTTCGAGGGACAATAACAATGACCATTAGTTATTTATTATGTGTTAGGTTCTATAGGGAGACAAATACCTTGTTCTTTAGCAACACATCCCTTTCCACTATACCCATGTTGTTTCATAAGTTCATAAGCTCTTCCATAAATATTTTTCACTTCTTTCAAATTCAATGGTTGTTCATAATCAACTTCATCAAAAATTTTCATGTATTATTCATGTCTTTTCTTCTAAAGTGGTTGAAGTGGATGCTTTTGAATTTTATATTGACATTATCGCTTTTTCTTTTCCATTTTTAGACTCTCTATGTTATGATCTTGTATTCTCCCATGAATGTAGGTATGAAATCAAGGGTTTCCCAAGCATCTTCCAATAACTTTGTGACTTCTTCAATATGCTTTTGGGTGATCCCACAATAGTGGTTTACAATTTTTAGCCAAACTAGACACTAAAATTATTTCTTTTAACTAAATCTTCACATTCGGGCACCTATAGCGGCTAAACCATGAGGAATTTGAAGATGATGCAAACTAGAGTCTCGTCACATTTTGTTTGTAGATTCTAAAAATCTTTTTTTCAAAATTTTTGGAATTAGATTGCACTTATTTTTCCATCTCCCATGAAAACTAATTTTTTTTTAGAAAACAACATTTTAAAAAAGTGGCGCACACCGTAGAACACAACTTTTTTTCCATGAAGGATAAAATTATAATTCTTTCAAATTTAGATTTGTAACTCCGATATCTAGTGCTTCCACTTCATTAGATAGTTTTTTATTGAATATTTTTTCTCTAATCAAGTTTCGAAGTCAAACTAATTACAATTCAGACATAGCGTGACCATATAACGTGTAACTTTTTTTGTATATATCAAAATTCAATTTTTTTTTGTTGAATCAAGGACTTCAATATCTGGTGCACTCATATTTTTCAAATTTTTTGTTTGATAATCTGCTATTTTTCCACATGTGCAGAACAAAGACCTTCATTTTTTGATGAAAAACCTATGTTTAATAAAACTAATAAAAAAATACATAATAAAACCAAAACATATTAAAATTACATTCGTTGGATAGCTCGTTTTGAGGACTACCTGATTCCAGTTGGGTTTGTAAAGATTCCTCCATTTTCATCGTCAACCCAAGCTTCGAAGCATAAAAATTTTGGTTTTTTTTGTGTTTCAAGGGGAGAATGAGGAATAAGGGCGGTTCGTATGAACCCCTAGGGGTTCAAGCGAACCACCCTCAATATGCATTTCCTTTTGTTATTTTGGGTAGGAAATGTGGGCCTAGTAATTAATGGGTTCACTCGAACCCTAGTTTGAGTGAACCCCTTTTAGGTTCGGTCGAATTTGTAGGTTCATTCAAACCCCTAAAACCAATTTTTTTTCCATGGGGTCACTTTTTCTCGGTTTTCCTTCCTCCATCAAATTGTAAACCACTATTGTGGCTTCACCCTTTTCTTTTTCTTTTTATTGTATGATTTGTACATGTGTGGTTGATGTCAAGGGATATCTAATGTCACGCGTAACCTCAAAAGACTTATTCTTATTTTCATGATCTCTTAGTCAAGGGGAGACTAATGTCACTTCATCATCTTCATATAAGGAAGCCTCATTATTATTATTATTATTTTCATTTTCTTCTACCATGATATCTTCCCTAATAGGAGAGTTTTTAGGAGAGCAACAAACTAGTTGTTCATGACATTCAAAGGTTGCTTCTTCTAAAATGACTTCATGACAAGTAAGGGAGTTATCAATGGTTGGAGTTTATTTGTGAAATGGGGAATTTTCTATGGGATTCTATACTTGGGGGATAGAATAACAAAACTCAAACATTCTCATTCAAGGAAAAAACCTAGAGATCTGAACCTCAAGCAAGCGAAGGAGAAAGAGATCTTGTAGTAGGGTTTTCCTAGGGGTTGATTAGAAACTAATGAGGGATTCACCACAAAGAAAGGGCTTGGAAAGACAAATGAAATGCAAGTTGTAATGCTTAACCCTAATATGATGCAATATTTCACTAAATGACCTAAAAAATTATGTAAAAAATAATAGGAAGCTACAAGATGAAATGTGTGTTTACCTAAAAGTCTAAAGATGATTGGATGAAGCTCTGAAATGATGGAAACACTAAATTTAATTCTTTCCAAGACTCATACGCTAGTCTGGATTATTTAGTCCTAGATCTGGGTTTCTATGCAAAAATGGGAATCTAGAAAATGGGTGGCTAAAACTACAAAAAATTGAAAAATGTCTGAAACTAGGAATGGTATGCAAGAACTAGCGTATCAGTATAGTTAGGGTTTTTCAAATATTCAAAGTTTGAATCTAGTGTTCAAGGTCTGCTATGTGCTTCCCAATTGATTTTTAGATCTAAAACCCTGATTTGCAACCTCTAGAATTCTTCCAAGTGTCTCTAATGCAATGTGACAAATTTGACAACTTTGAACACTTTGAAAAATTTCTCCAAACTTTCTCTTTGATGTGTCTTCAATATAAACTTGCAAATCACACACTAAAGACAGGGAAAAATGTTGTTTTGTTATTGGAAAAGGGTTTTCCTTGCTCAAAACCTGTTTTGGTAATCAAACCTTGAAATAAGATGAAATAGGAATGGAGAATGATGAATGAAAAAAATATGATGTTGCAACTCACCAAACCCTAACAACAAGTGCTACAAAAATGTATGAAATGGCTCCAACGGATGTAGATCTTGAATCTTGAATGAAATGCTAGCTTGAATCATGAAACCATACATCACAATTGTTAGCTAAAAAAAAACATGATGCATGAAAAATTTGACATGATGATTGATACTTGAATAATGCTCTAAAATGCTTGGTAATCTATCATTGAATGGTCTTGTAAACAAAAACTTTCTATAAGGATGCTCATTCAACTTTCTAGGTGTAAAATGAGTGCAAGAAACTTGTATTTATACATGTCTATGCAAAAATTCCCAAAATTACAACACTATAAGCCAACACACATCTAGGAAGATAAAATCCCACCATAATTTGAATTAATTTTAGTTTTAGGCCATGAGAGACTCATACGCACAAGGTGGTGTATGATTCCAATTAGGCATAATTTATGGGACCAAATTAAAAAATGCTTCGAAAGATGTAAAATGCAGATTGAGACCCAAAACTCTAGGTGGGACTCATACACCCAAGGTGTCATATGAGTCCCAACTCACTAAATCTAGGCCACACAACCCAAAAAGAATTGAATTATGATTGGGTGTTGGTTTATGCTGGGACTATCCTCAAAAATATGCATTCATTAAGGCTTGTGGATGCAAAATAATGCCAATTAAAGCATAAAGAAGCCCAATTATTTATGAAAAACTTAGAAAAGTGTGAAAGTGTGTTACAACACTTTACAATAATCCAAATAAGGTAGGATTAAGTTTATTTAATTCACAAGAGCCCAAGACCTAATGTGAGCATGTTAAACACATTACAACACTAAGCCAAGGCACCTATATGCTCAATTTTACAAGGAGGGCCCAAACAAGTGTGAAAATGTGATTGAAAACATTTTTTGACACTACATTTAGTGCCCAATTTAGTGAGAAGATGAAATTTCTTCAAACTCACTTCAAGAAGGGTCCAAGTGTACCAATGCTAGTAAGATAGGATAACAACAATCAAGAGGGGTGATCAAGCCCCCAAGATCAAGATCCTATAGCAAACCAACATAGGCAAAATAGAACACACATGAAAATGATATAAATAGCATCATAAAGGCACAAGCATACACTACCAAAGATGAAAAGAAAAATAAAAGGGGTGGATCAAGCTTCAATTTTTTGTCCAACGCGATGTGGATCAAATCTAGGTTGTTTGTCTGAAAAATGCACACTCACTATAAGACAATGAAACTTTAGGTTGTCTGCAGGGTGAGGATCCAAAAGAGGTGAGACACACACACACGAATGATATGAACTCACATTCACACACAAGTGGCTATGGGAAATTCATGCCTCGATTGGGCTTCCCATCAAAAACCATACCAAATTTATACCTCTTGATAGCTTTGATAAGGCACCACACAAAAATCACCTTCGAGCTTCATAAGGAAAGAAAAACTCCGTATGCTTAGAGCTCATGAACAATGAACTTTGAGCTTCATGAGGTAAGCAAAGCTTCATACGCTTGGAACTCATGAAAAACAAGATGGCTCCACAGGCATGCAACATGGCCATATAACTGAAAATGTAAATGCAACAATAAAGGAATGTTCAAAGGAGTCTCGCTTAGTTCATGTGAGGTCTTAACTTAGGGGACATTGTGCCTAATGTTTCCAACATAGGACCAATCAAAGAATAGAAGACTCATAACTTAGGGGATGCAATGTGTGGTATCAAGCCACTAAGAGGAATATAATATGCTAAGAGAGATCACACTCTTGAGGGACACGACACCCAATGTCAACCACAGAAAAAAAACACATCACATGAAATAAGAAGACTACACCATGAACCATGAAAGAGAAAAATGCAAAAGAATAATGCCAATGTATGCCCCCACTTTAAAGAAATTATTGAACACCATGCTATGAGAAATTACTTTAAAGTAGCAAATGATATATGATAACAATAAAGAAGACATCACAACTATTGTTCCTATAGCACACATGCCCCGTTCAGAATAGTGACCCTCTTTTTTTTCACTTTGCTAGGTCACTTTTGTCATTCCCTCATTTTGTGTACCCTTGTTTTTGTGTCCTAAGTGGTCAGGAAATGTTAGAAGAGTCATCTTGAGTTGGCCATGTTTCACCACCCTCAAATTTTCAAAGGCTTTGGGCCTTTGCAGAACTCCCTTAGTTGTTTTCCTTTATTCCTTAATGTTGGCGTCCTTAGAGCAGTGCAGGTCTGCCCCTATGGGCCACCCCATGCAGGTTTCCCTAGCTTCCTGGCCGTCCCGAATGGCGTTCGACCGACATCCTTCCACGCCACGGGTTCCACACCCTCCGATGCCATTTTCATTACTGACCAGTTGAATGACTAAATTTAGACTATCGTCTACCTAGCGGACTACACCTCTCTTTTCAAACTGGCTGCTCGTTCACCAACCCTAAGCATTGTCATACTAGAATTTATGAGGGGCATTAAATGCACGATTTTCTATAAATAGCCCACATTGAGCTGTCATTTTCACTTGTCAAGAGTTTAGAAATGAGTCAAAGAGCACTCTAACGTCGCAATCATGCCTGTCAAATTCCTTCACCGATTCAGAGTTTTCGCTTGCAGTCTCACCATCATTTTAGTCGAGTTCTCCAGGTTGGTCTGCCATCGCCATCCACATTTTAGGTTTTCTTTGATTTTAATAAAATTTGTTAAGATCTCAACCAAGAAAACTTGAAATCTAACTAGAACAAACCTAGACGCAGAAAACCCATGAGTTTAAATCTTAATAAAATTCAAAAATCGCCCCATAGGCCGCTTGCAGAACTAGAGCTCCTCGAGGGCGTTCTTCAACTAGGGCATCCATGCCCTATGGGCCTATACCCATGCAACCACCATCATCTTCCTTCGAAAGCATGTTTAAAACTTAAAGTGGTAAACAATCATATCGGGCCTGCCCTCACGGAAGGGCCCCCTCCACTTGGCCGCCTTAAACTTAGCTCAAATTTGTGAAGCCTAAACAAAGGGATCTTTTAACCTATCTGGGTCCGCAAGTTTGGGCTTCCGCCTATGGAGTGCATTTTAAACTTCGTCGTTCCAAACAAATATCTAATCACGACCTCCTAACGTGTGAACCTCTCCCTGTTGACTGTCGATCAAACTCAACTTTGCTGAAATCTCTGAGTCTCAACCCGCTGCAGGCTTCACCCTACAGATTTACGCTTGAAGATTTCCTTCTTGGCTTTGTTGTTTCAAATAGCTTTCACAACCCGTCTTCTCGCCCATTGGGCCCCACCTTCACAGTTGCCGGCCAAGTTTAAAACAAAGCAACCTATCCCTTTTGCAGACCGTCCTTTACGTTTCTCTACTAACCGTTCACCTCTAAATAAGCAGCTACTCAAAACGGTAAAACCTCAGCATCCGCCTGACATGTGGGTCTTGACCCTACCTCTACCATCTATCCCCACACTTTAAAGATTAATTGTTGTCCCTCCTACGGGCCTCATCCCGCATATTTCCATCCAAAGGCCACCGTAGCGTATCCGCTATTCCAAATGACCTTCACCTGACATCCTTCCATGATGTGGGTTCTGAACCCACCACATTCTTCTGAACTCAAATAAAAATGAACAAGTGTTAAACCTTGGGTGGAGCACCTCTTGTAGGTGGTTGGTCATGGACTTTCATCTCATTCCCACCATCCCAAAACGGCCACAAACCTCCATTAGCCTACTATGCAGGGCCCGACCCTTCTGTTGCCTCCTGACTGATGATAAAAGTTAACATTGAAACTCTCCATAGACCCAATGATGTGAGCTTCCTCCACGAAACCTCCGTCTGGCCTTTGCTGTTCAAAATGGTTGTGACCCAGCGTCGTCCCGCATTCTTCTAGACATCCTAAACTTCGGGAACAAAAAGTCACCGTCTCCTGAGGCCACGGATCTCGCAGTGTGGGATGCCTCATGTGGGGTGCCACCTTGCTAGCATCATTTCAACAACCAAGCCTCAAATGACCAAGCTACCTCCTGCTTCCGCCTATCTTGGTCCTGCATGACCAAAAGGTAATCTTAATGCCTCCAAAATTTCAAAGTGACTTTGACCCATGTGTCAAAATGGATTGACCTCTTTAGTGGACCCCACTTTATGACTAAATCTTGATGCGGGTTGGGACATGTGGGCCACAATGCCCTAATTTTCATCCCTTTTGTAGCTACCTTTAGAACATCCGCTAGCCCAAGGAAGTCCACACCTCTAGACCTGCATTGTTGTAACTCCCTCCAGTGAAAGTTGAATGTCAGTCTGAAGGAGATGTTAGGATCTTTAAGTGATGAATTATCTAATGTAACATCGTTTTGCAGGATTTTGGCTAAATTTCACCATGTTTTCATGCTTGAATGTGTTTATTTCTCTCTCGCTTACAGGATATATGGAACCAGGTGTAGGACCTTCAAAGGTAGTCATGGAGAAAGATAAGGTAAATAACCCAACTAAAGCACCCAAAGGAAAAAAGGACAAAGACCAAATGAAGTATAAGTTCCAAGGGGAACCCCTCAACTCTAAGGTCACCAAAGATTGGAGGGAGATCTCAAATACCAATCTGGGACACATAGATATTGATGAATTCAAGCAAAGGGTCTGGATCAAGCCTACAACAGAAAATTCCAAACATATTAGAAATAGTGGGTTGGCCAAGGTTGCCTATTTCCCACCTACTCTTATTGCTCCTGAGCTTGTGATGGCATGTAGGGAGGCATATCAAGAGGATATGAAAAGAATAGTAGACAGGGATGGGAATGTATTAGTTGACCTATCTTCCAAATCCATAGGGAAGACCTTTCACATCACCACCTTCAATGAGATGGAGGAAACATCCATAGAATATGGTAAGAAGATGTGGGATGAAGACCCCCTCAAATGCAAGAAACTTATTAATTAGTATTGGTTAAGAGAAAAGAGGGGAAGTGCAGCTAAAGTACCCCAAGAGCTCTTTTGCAATGACTTCTACAAGGATTAGCATGATTTGGTAACCCTATTGAGCAGAGTTATGGGCCTTCTGACCACAACCTACTTTCAGGAGTGGCTGATATACTTTTTGGAAGAAATCCTCTGAGGCAAAGCCAAATTCTATTGGGTGGGGATGATCAGTAATTGCTTGCATGAGCAATTTGTGGCCATAAAAAAGACTCAACAATTTTATATGACATCCTACATGGTCTATCTTCTGGTTGACCAGATGAAATACAGAGGTTTGTTTGTGGGTCCAAGCGAGATGTCAGGGAGAGAGTTAAAGGTATATGATAAGTATCCGGAGCTCCAATATAGAAATTTTAAGAGGGACTACTACAAAGTCAATGACGCCTTCATAGGCCATATTATCAGACTACTTGGAGGTGATTTTGAAAGGAGAGTCACCCATAGTGAAAATGCTTACATCCATAGTTTGGATTCTTGTTTATTCAATTCCCCAAATTCACATACATCTGAGTTGAGGGTTTCCTAGAGAAACCATACAAGCTTCCCCAATACCCAAATGACTGGATAATATTGCTTGAGCTCTCCCAATAGCTACAATGTGCCCACACCCTCCTCAGTGACAAGCATAGACCAGGGATACCTTATCCCCTTACTTTTGGTTAGGGCATGTATTCTCTTCCTACATCCCAATGTGCAGAACACTCTGACAAAGAGCTAGTTAAATATGACTTGGAGTTCCATACTCCTCGGCCATGAATGGACCCCTATGGAAAATTGAAGAAGGCGGTCGGGATTGAGTACGCCCATATACATAATGTGGAGGAATTTTGGGCCAACTACAGGGATGATAAAGAAGTGCAAATGAGGCACTACATGTGTATGAGAACCTACTTCATGAAGACTATGAACTTGTTTCTGGTGTCAGATCAGGTTATCGAAGATAAAAAGATAGTGGTAGATCCAATTTATGACGTTGTTTCTAACCTACCGCTACCAAGTGTAATTGACTGGAATGAAGAAGAGGTTAATGACCTCAACATTTTGATGAATCCCATCGAGGCAAGCACTAAGGAATGGGTTGATGGGAAATTTTCCCAATTGAAGCAGCAATGGATCACCCTAGCATATGGTGAACTCAAGGAACCACCTGAAAGTGAGACCGATAGTGCCTTTGCTGCTGCGGCCCCAACAGGAGAAACCTAAAAATCTCCTCCAGCTACCAGGACAAGAAAGAGAAAAGTGATAGTTGAAAGACAACCTAAACCTAGGGTGTATTCAAGAAAAGCCTCAGAGGGTGAACCCTCCAAGAAGCCAAAGACATTAGGCAGTTTCACAGAAATTCCCACCATTCAAGAGGACCGGCTCCATGAAGGAGAAGAGCAAGAGGCTGACCAATTAAATTCCCCTCCTGTTGCCTCTACTCTCATGGTCACCATTGCCATTAACATTGTGACTACTCTTTCCCCTCTGCTTGCTTCTTAGGCAATGGTTGCCACATCTCCGCTCTTGGTGGATAGCTTTGTCCACCTTGCTTCCACTCCACCCACTACACAAGTCGTGGTAATAGACTCTTCCTCTACCTCTACCTCTCCACTCTCCTCCACCTCCATGTATCCATCATCATCTCTTCCATTGGCTACAACAACAATACCAATGCCCACTCTCTCACTCCCAGAGGATTTTTCCCCTAACAATATAAGCTACCTTGGTATAGATTGTTGCTAATCTCCCTGCCCCTCCTGCTCTTCCAACTGAACTGCCAAAAATGAAAGAAACAATGCAAATATCAGAAGAATTGGAGAGGAAGGGAAAGGAAGCTACTAAGGAGATGGAAGAAGAAGTAGATGACTACCAAGAGTATCTCGAGTATCAACATCTGAAAATTGATGAAGTGCTACAAGAAGAAGAAGAAACACAATCATCTAAGGAAGAAATTGAAGAGTAGGGAGCCAAGTATATTGTGGAAACCTTCGACCCGGAGCTCGAAGAGGAGTTGGATCAGCAACTCGAGAATGTTGGAGAAGAAGCAAAGAGGTAGCCTTCTGATGATGAGAAGAACACAGAAGAGAAAATGGAGGAAGACATTGAGCCTCCAACTAGGGAGAAAGATGAAATCCCCAAGCATGATGAAGGAATTCCTCCTCAGCATGAAGAAGAGGAAAACAAAGAAGGAGATAAACCTGAGGAAGATATTGAAGCCTAAAAGAGCTTGGAAATGGAACATCGTGAAGAACATGGGCACAACCAAGAAGAAGATAAAAATACTAAAGGGGAAGACAGCCCCAGAGAGCACACAACCACCAAATCCCCATGAAAAGAAACTGTCTTCATCCAGGATTCTAATGAAGAAGAAGAAAAGACAGAATAGGAAACTTTGGGTGACAAAGAAATGGAAATACAATGCACCCGTGAAGAAGAGGGTGATCACGAGTCACCAAAAGGGGAATCTTAGATGACAGAATGGCTAGAAAAATAACTAGAGAAGAAAATCCCAACCCCAAAGGATACAAAGGCAAGGTTGGAGGTAATCTTGGCTCGAGCCCAAATAAGCACGAAGAAGGAGAAGAAGCCAAAGGTTAGATCCCATCTGACAATGGATGCACTTGGATCTAGAATGGTGTAGATACACACTCCAGTTATAGGAGAAGAGGGGGTCAGTTATAATATTTCTACCCTTGATCTGGGAGTGGCAATAAGAGAACAAAATATCGACCATCTCCAGGGGTTCATTGCCACTATTGTGCACTAGATTCATAAGGATAAGACCTCCAAAGTGGAGTTAAGAGAACAAGTGGCTGATTTAATAGCTTACATCCAACAATGGTAGTCAGCTGAAGAACTATGTGCTACATCCTCGACACCACTCCAATTGCTATCCAAAGACCACATTGACCAATTGAAGAAAATAAAAAATTGGACAAAGGCCATAGAGGATTGGCTTTGGAAAGTCCTCTACGATGGAAACATAGGCATAGGCCATGCTGTCAGGACAACAAACAAGTTCCTAGAGGTACAAAAGATACTCGAGGGAATAAAGAAATTATGTACTGACTTCCTAGAGTTATATAGGATCACATATCTCAAACTTGAGGCTATTCTCAAGATACCTGATAGATCCTTGGAAAAGGAGCTTGCTTTGGTAAAAGATGACCACTAGCTTGTGGAGACATGGAAGCTAGGCTTAGACGATTGAAAAGAAGTGTTGGAATGAGTGCTCCATGAGGTGGAGCTTGATATTGATTGGGTCAATATCAGGTCAAAGAAATTAGGGTGACCTATGAGGGATATCTAAGGCTGATGACAAATGTTGATGTGCCCACCGTTGAGCTAGACCCAGAGAAAATAAAGCCATACTTCCATAAGAAGATGGAGAACAGGACCACAGATGCATTGACGCCATATTTTATGGGTTTTGTTATGCGAGCCTTCACCCAATCTGAACGGGTGATAAAGAATATGCAAAAGTGTGATAGGGATTGGAATGAGATTACAATAAAATCAAGGAAATTAAATTTTTGAGTGATCCATTCGGATATATTGGAGTGGAACAAGCTCTAGGAATTGATCCTAAAGCTTTTGGAATACACCACTATGAAGAAGAGTGAGAAAAATACTATTATAGATGATGAATTCCTCACCAAGTAGCTGCAACAAAAGGAAATCAGCAAGAAGATTAAAGAGCTACAGTGTTACCACAAGAGGAAAAAATAGACTAATGGACAAAATGTAATTTTAAATTGTAAAATATTTCATTAACTCATTTGACTGCAAAATTTGACGAAAAATGTTTGATGAAATATGTATAATTTGATGTATTGTCGGATGCTTGTAAAATTTGATCTGTAATTTTCAATTTTTTGAAAGTTTATCCCTGACATTCATCGAAATTTCGACGAACCTGGGTTTCATCGAAATTTTGACTATTAGTTTCGTCAAAATTTTGACAAACATGAAAAATAGAAAAAAATCAAATTGTGGCCAACATAAAAAAAAGTGAGTTCGCTGATTTATTGTGACAGTGTTTTGCTCTACTTGAGACATTTTGTGGAGAACTAAGGACGATTTTTTTGGGAAAAATTAGAAAAAATTCAAGAAGATATCGCTAGGTTGAGGGTAGTCATTGTCTTCTTGCAGAATTTAGTTGTGAAGTTAGATTTGTAGTTCCATGTTTGAAAATCATATTTTAAAGCAACATCTCATTAGATTTCATTTTTAGAGGTTTAGGGTTTTGAGAATTTCATGTCCAGGTTTTGTTGTGTGGAATCACCATAAGATCACAACCAAGGAATAGATTCTTGTGACTATAATTATGTGATCCATAACTCTATTGTTCATGTGGCACAGTTGTTCTATAACAAATACAGGATGCATTCATGTGTGACCCAAGTTTAATGTGGCTATGTTGTGATAGAAATGGAGGCACTCATATAATGTAGTTAATTCAGGTTGTATAATGTAGGTGTCAATCATCATTGGGTGCATTCAGGTTGTCTCAAGTTTAACAAGTTAGGATGTAATTATAGCATGATCAAAGAGTGATTACCTCTTGCTGCAATAAAGAGCCTATAACTCTAGTTGATATGCAGAGTGGTTGTGTTATATCAATTATGTAGTGCATTTGAGCACAACCCATGTTTAATGGGCTATTCTAGAGAGTGATCAATATTTTCTAAACCTTATGAATGTTACTTAAAAGTGTATAGCTTAAACTACAAACCAAGTTTGTTACATACTTGAATGCAATCTTGGGTTACCACAAACTATAATAATGTGATATGCTAATAACCATTATGGAAAGTATTAAAGCAAGACCCATGCTATATAGGATACATTTCCCTGATCAGGTTTACATACCTTAATGATCAAACACAAGCTTCCCACACACTCTAGGATACAATCCATGATCATACCACAACTTTGTCAAGACAACTAATTTTTTGATCCAATATTTAAGGTTGTTTTTTAATACCAACAGAAGCATTAGTAAGAGCATAATTAGGGTACAAACCCTAGGCCTCCATAGAAACATAAAAAATAACTCTAGCGGATTAGTGAGGTTGCAATACCAGAAAGATTGAGACATTGTAGCTAATAACAAAATCTTGTAATCTAAAGATTGTAGCCAATAACAAGCACACCATGTAGCTTAGTGACATTTGTAAATGCAATCTACAGTAAGAAGAATGACAGTCACTTGAGATGTGACAATCAAAAAGAGGTTGAGCAATGACAAGATAATAAAGCTCAAACCTTGCATAGTAAAGCAGAGATTTTAACAGTGAGTTTCCTTACCCCCTTGCTGACCTTAAGAGTTTTTCAAATGCTTTTGGTAGTGTTAGACAAGGCAATTGCAATCAGGGAATGACTGTCAAATGAAATAACAGTGGTAATCATATGTTCAATGTTCCTTCTTAGCCATTAATATATAATAGAGGTAGTGGATTGCATGTTTGAGTAGTGTTTTGAGACTCATCAAAGATGGGAGAATAGTGAATAATACCTTATGGATTGTGAAGTAGTTTCAATAAGGTTGAAGGATCTTACGATCTACAATACCATGAAACAATGAGTCCCCTGTAGTAAGTAGGCAGTCTATAGGGCATAGTTTGATTTTATAGAAGGATGCTCATGAAAGGAATCTTCAAGTGATAGTGAGTGAGTTGTTTGAGATTGCAATTGAAGGTGCAATACCCAGTCTTAAAGGAAGTTAGCAAAACAGTAAATGTGCAAGAAAATCAAATCGTACACAACAAACAATTCACAATGTTATCTTGCATAATGTCTTGAGTTTGAAGACAAAAATCTCATTGTATCTTGATGAAAGTGGTGACCTTAATGGTCAATCACTGGAAACCATGATTTTAAAACATGCTATTGTGCTTATGGAGGCAACATTTTAAGCAAGGCAGTGAGTGGTGGTTTGGAACAATGGTAGGTATGAAGGACTTGCTTTATATGCATGCTATGTAGTCTAGCTTAAGACACCGTTCTTAGAAGAGATTGAAGGTGGATTATCGAACTCAAGGGTTACCATGAAAATGATTAAAGAAAATACTGAGATCTATTTAAAAGCCATGGTCATGAAGATATTAAAGATGTCACATGAAAAACCCTTGTAGCAGAGTAATGAATATAGTGCCAAAGAAGATAGTGTGCTAGGGTAGATTTAGGAGATCTCCACATTATCTAATTATAGGGAAATACATCATTTATTTATTTATTTAATTAAAAGAAATCATTCTAAACCCTATATAGGATACATTGATACTTCAAAATCCTCTGAAGGAATTTGAGATTATGCAAATATATGTCAAGTAAATACCTAGATTACAAATAGTAGCGGGAACAATGTAAGATTTGTTGAGCAGAGCAGGAATGAGATAAGTAGCAATGAATCCTATGCCTCCTTTCACACACATCTCCTCACCGTTCTCTGTCATTCTTTACGAAACACTTCTCCATTTTGGCGTCTATGCTTGAAAATAATTTTTTGACGAAGGTTTTAGAGTATGTTTATTAAAATGAAAACTCCATTCGGTGGGCTACGCCTAAAAATAGGATTTTGACAAAAGTTTTAGGGTATGTTTATTAAAGTTTTAGAGTATTTTGGCGGGCTATATTCTTGATTCCTTAAATGATTTATTCAAATGGATTGTGACTAAATAAATGACTAACTATTTAGTCATTTTTATTTGTTTGACTAAATAATTTTTAATCAATGACCAAACTAGTAATTTATTTACTTATTTATAGCTAAGTTGCAAAAAATGAGCAGGATTTAGTCATTTTAAGTTGTTGTGACTAAAATTTTTAGTCAAATAGTTATTTATTTTCCAAATTCTACTAGTGTGTGCTTCCTTGTGCAATTAGGGTTCTCTCAACGTTGAGGCCCCTAGGGATAAGCTCGTCATAAGAAGTGACACATTACATCTTTAACTAAAAGGATAAATTTGTATTGACATTCGCAATGATGATTCTGACTTGTTGCTCCTTAGGAATGGGTCACTTGCTCTTACTAGATTGCTACCTCCATCGTTGTAGGAAGTTTGTGATCAAGTTCAATATTTTTATTTTAGGAGTCTTAACGGTTGGAAATCATAGTAAAATCAGAATTTAATAAGTTTTGGAATTAACATTTTAAAGTGTTTTTTGGGGTCATTAACTTCAGACTATCTTCTCTTTTGCAGGGGTGGTTGCATGCCAAATTTTTTTAGTGTAAAATATCAGAATTATTAATTTTTTTTACCTATCTATGAATACAAATTATTGGAGTGTGAGTTTGATCTTTTTTGAAGATGGGTGATCCCACAATAGTGGTTTACAATTTTTGGCCAAACTAGACACTGAAATTATTTTTTAAAACTAAATCTTCACATTCAGGCACCTATAGCGGCTAAACCATGAATAATTTGAAGATGATGCAAACTAGAGTCTCATCACATTTTGTTTGTAGATTCTAAAAATATTTTTTTCAATATTTTTAGAATCAGATTGTAGTTCTTTTTCCATCTCCTATGAAAACTAATTTTTTTCAAAAAATAACATTTTAAAAAAGTGACACACACCATATAGCGCATAAATTTTTTTCCATGAAGGATAAAATTCTAATTCTTTTGAATTTAGATTCATAACTAAGATATCTAGTGCTTCCACTTGGTTAGATAGTTTTTTTATTGAATATTTTTTCTTTAATCAAGTTTCAAATTAAAACCAATTACAATTCAAACATAGTGCAAGCATATAACGCATAACTTTTTTTGTATATATCAAAATTCAATTTTATTTTGTCTATTGGATAAAGGACTTCAATACCTAGTGCACTCATATTTTTCAATTTTTTTTTTGATAATCTGCTATTTTTCGACATGTGCAAAATAGTGACCTTCATTTTTGATGAAAAACCTATGTTTAATAAAACTAAAAAAACAAATACATAATAAAACCAAAAAATATTAAAATTATATTCGTTGGATAGCTCGTTCTGAGGAATACCTGATTCAAGTTGGTTTTGTGAATATTCCTCCATTTTCATCCTCAAACCGAGCTCTGAAGTGCCAAAATTCAAGTTTTTTTTCTGTCTCAGGGGGGTGAGGAATAAAGGGGGTTCGAGTGAACCCCTAGGGGTTCATTCGAACCAGGGTTCATTCGAACTCCCCTTCTATAAGGGGTTTTGATGGATTTTTTGGCAGAAAAGTATTAAGAGGGTTCGACTGAACCTAGGTTCTACCGAACCGCTAATTGGTTCGGTCGAACCAATAGGTTCGTACGAACCCCTAAAATCAAGTTTTTTGCCATGCATTCATTTTTTGTGATTTTTCCTTCCTCACTTCAATTGTAAACCAGTATTGTGGCTTCACCCAAGATCTAAATAGTTAAGCTTGGTAAAGAAAAATCATGTTAAATAATATTAGTCCAGAACAAAATGAAGAGACACTTGATAGATTGTGGGCTAGATTAAAAAGAAATGGTGATGGGAAATGTTATTGTCCTTGTAATAATTGTAAGGGATTAAAGAAAAAATGAATTTTAATCACAACAACTGAGAAACATTGTAGGCAGCATGGTCATCTTGAAGGGGGGCATGATTATCGTCCATTGGTAAGTTATTCATTATATGTGTTTATATTGATTGAATTTGTAAATGTTTATATCGTTTTAACATTTTATATATATATATATATAATCACTCAATCATGATCATGGTTTATTTGTGTCTATCAGTATTATAAAGGCGGGGCACCCTAGGGCAGATGATATGGATTATCACAGCCCAGAGAATGTGGTTTTGCAAGTGGACGGACATGGAGCTATGAATATTGAAGTTGAAGTTAATGTGATGAGGGCAAAACCCGAGACTTAGAAAATAACCCACAAACAAGAGAATAATTTTATTATTAAGAAAATAGAGCTTCTTACATGCAGAGGATCTCAAACCCCCAAGTTATACAACACATGCAAGTTACAGAAAGCTACAGAATCACCCCTTTCACAATATGTGAGCTTGTCCCCAAAAAGTTACCCAAAAATTAGAAACTCACCCATAAATAGAGCTCCTCTTTAGTTTGGAGCCAAAACAACATTAAAATTTGAGTTTAGGTGGTTTGGCGCCAAAAAATTACAACTTGAAGTTCAAATTTCAAAAGAACATTTGCAATTGTATCTTCTAGAAAGTGCACCAACTTCCCGGGGCCATAACTTTTGATCCGAGACTCCGATTTGCGAACCGTTTGAACCGTTGGAAAGGTCACGAAGTCAATAACACATTTGAAATTTGCTACTCCAATTTTGGAAAGTTTTGGGGCCAATCCAGGAGCTCTAAGTGCCTCAAATCTAACTCAGAAGATTTTTAGGTACAAATTTGGGAAACTAAAACTGCAATATCTTTCCACCCAGGAATAGAAAATAAAAACTATAAATTGGGAATTTCATTATGAAGAAAAGGGTATCCAAAAATGTAAAAACATCTAAAAGCCGAGAAAATTGAAATTTAACTATTTTTGGGTGATGCAAGATTGCCCTTACACCACTGGATGCTCCTGCATCAGACACCCAGGGTAATTTGAGAAGTGACTCCATCACGTCTCAGATGGTGGAGGAAAACCCAAATGGTCGACCTCTTCCTTAGGCAACCAGGATGAATCTTCAATAGGCCTTCCTTTCCATTTCACCAGATATTCTTCATACTGCCTGTTCCTGTACTCCTTCCCACACGACTATCCAGGATTTCTTCAATCTCCTCCTTTCAAGTAGGTGCCGGAATCCCACACTATTCCATAATTGGTGCTTCCTCGCCACCTTCATGATACTCTATCAACCAAATGTTGAACACAGGGAAATGTTGAATCCATCTCGACAACTCTACCTCATATGCATTCCCTGAATCATGCCTTCTTCAAAAATTTTACAGGGACCGAACTTCTTCATCTTCAATTTGTTATATGTTCCCACTGGAAACCTTTCTTTCCTCAAGTGGACCATCACTTCATCACCAATCTGAAACTCCTTATACCTCCTCTTCTGATCTGCTTTAGCCTTATACTACATATTCATCTTGTTAATATGTTCTCTTACCTTCTCATGTATATCCTTGATGTGTTCTACAAAATCTTTAGCTTCAACACTTATTTTCTTCTCCTTGTCCATCTTCCTTAATTCTGGAGTTGTTCT